>CM059432.1:116381419-117751419 GCA_030390025.1 Squalus acanthias
AGAATAGTTGTTCAATGTGAGGACAAGTTCAGCCAGGTGGAGGAGGGTGGTGGTGGATGGGGACTGGTTGGGCCTCTGTTCAAGGCCGTCCTGGTGGGGAATGGAGATATAGAGTGATTGGACGTCCATAGTGAAAAGGAGATGGTTTGGGCCAGGAAACTAGAAACGGTTAAAGTGGCGGAGGGCATCGAAAGAGTCGCAGATATAGGTGGGAAGAGACTGGTCAAGGGGAGATAAAATAAGAGTCGAGATAGGAAGAAATCAGTTCCATGGGGCAAGAACAGGCCAAGTTCCATGGGTTTACCAGGGCAGTCCTGTTTGTGGATCTTGGGAAGGAGGTAGAAGCAGGCTGTGTGGGGTTGGCGAACTATGAGGTTGGCGGCTGTGGAGGGAAGATCTCCAGAGGAGATGAGGTCAGTGACAGTCTTGGAAACAATGGCTTGATGTTCGGTAGTGGGGTCATGGTCCAGGCGGAGGTAGGAGGAGGTGTCGGAGAGTTGGCTGGAAATGGCGGAGGATGATCCGTTGAGGTCAGTTCGCTAAACAACAACAGCGCCACCCTTGTCAGCAGGTTTAATGACAATGTTAGGGTTGGACCTAAGCAAACGGAGTGCTGCAAGTTCAGAAGGAGATAGGTTAGAGTGAGTGAGGGGAGCAGAGAAACTGAGACCGCTGATGTCACTCCAGCAGTTCCCAATGAAAAGAGCTAGAGAGGGTAAGAGCCAGAGGCAGGGGTCCAGGTGGAACGAGAATTCTGAAGACGGGAGAAAGCGTTCGCTGTGCGGGGAGAAGACTCCTGGGCAAAGAAGTGGGTGGGGAGGCGAAGGCGACACCTTTATGTTGTATTTATTAACATCTATTCTCAATTATTACATTGATATCACTCAGTTTTTCGTGACAAACCCAGAACAGAAAATAATTTCAGAAAATGAATTCTACAGGATCCATTGGAAATAATCTGTAACTGTTTAAAACATATCTTCTGTCCATTTTCTTTTCATGCACCTCCCTTTATAGAATGGATTAAAGATTAGATTTTGAATCCTAGACTGTACTGTGTGGACGGGTCGACACTTGAAACGTTGACCTCGACACACGCTGACTGACCTGCTGTGTCTCTCCAACATTTTGCACATTTATTTTTCTGTTCATGCTCTTTGCTCCGAGGACGGGGCGAGTTGGAGACGTGTCCGGTCCTCCTCCTTCTTCACCACATCTGGAGAGAATAATATTAAGAGCAAAGGTTTGCTGCTGCCGCAGTAACGCCAGAGTGCTCTTTTAATAGCAGGGGCAACTCGGCACATTCATCTGGGTCACGCACTGGGAGCTATTGGCGAATGAATGAATATGAATGAATGAACAGTGAATGATGTTGCTGGGAGATCTGCTGTTCACTGCAGGACTGTCAGGATGCAGGCTGTTCAGTTCTTCACAGAGGCCCGGAAAGGAATGTGGGAGGAGGAATTAAAAAAAAGGCAGAATACTGCAGAAGGGAAATAAAGTGCAACCAAGAGATTGTAAAATAATTCGGTCATGCCGTAGTCTGGATACCTAACTTCCTAAAGTAAACTTAGCCGAGAAATCAGCACCGAGGGGCCCGAGTAACCTTCACAACAGAGAAATAAATCGGTTTTTGGTTTTGGAATTTGTTATTAAACTTCAGTCGCACGATCCCGGGAATTCTTTTATTTCGTTTTAAAAACAATGGGATTTATGATTCTTTTAAAGTTTCTTTTTCCAAACGAAAGCAACTTTTAAGGGTTTTTTTTTCTTTTGTTTTTTTTGGGGGGGTTTTCAAATCCAATTCCATTCTTTCTGATTTTCTCTGATGGGACGATTGAGGTTTTTCCACTGAGGCACTGGGAGAACTTAACCTGGTTAACGGTGACATTTCTTCTCAGTATTTCACAAAGATAAAACATTTTGGGTATAGACCCCTGGTTAAGAAGAGTTATTTTAAAAGGGGCAATAGACAGCTAAGAACCTTGACTAACATCCTCCAAGAGAAGGTGAGAATGAGAGATTGTCAAGAAGAGAGCTAAAACAGAAGCAACGTATGAGATGTGTAAACTTTCTGGGGCCTCTTTTAAATATGGTGTAAATTTTAATCTAAAATGGTGCTTTGTCTGAATGAGAATCAACTCAACTGCTTCATTAAGTAGTCATACTTTTCTGGAACCTTGTACAGCACAGAATAAAAGAGCTGCTGTTACAGTTGTTTAAAGTGGGTCATGAGAAGTTTGGGATTGAAGCCGTTAGGAAGATGGGAGGTCCCAAAACCAAAACATCGGATCTCAAATCTGGCACATAACTTTAGTCTTACAGTAATGTGAAATGTTTTCAGTCATGTAACTAATGCTTTAAGCTGTCATTCTTTTAAATGGCGCTAAGTGTATATTAAAGAAATGCTCAAGGAAGGATCTTACAATAAAATAAATATCTCTCTATAGGTAGATTTATACTTTTTTGTAATTTAAAAAAAATCGCTCATCATTTTCCAATCAGAGTTGCTGCCATTGCAGTTTCTTAATCTAGATAAGGCAAGTAAAGGGTGAGAATCATTTGTTCAAGGTACTACATCTTATACTGCAAAAATACCATGTCCACAAAAATTCCATTTGACGTTTCTTAAAATGATATATCTTCTGAACTATTGAGATGTCTTCTGAACTATTGAGATGTCTTCTGAAATACTGAGATATCTTCTGAACTACTGAGATGTCTTCTGAACTATTGAGATGTCTTCTGAACTATTGAGATGTCTTCAGAACTATTGAGATGTCTTCTGAACTATTGAGATGTCTTTGGAACTATTGAGATGTCTTCTGAACTATTGAGATGCCTTCTGAAATATTGAGATATCTTCTGAACTATTGAGATGTCTTCAGAAATATTGAGATGTCTTCTGAAATATTGAGATGTCTTCTGAACTATTGAGATGTCTTCTGAACTATTGAGATGTCTTCTGAAATATTGAGATATCTTCTGAACTATTGAGATGTCTTCGGAACTATTGAGATGTCTTCTGAACTATTGAGATGTCTTCAGAACTATTGAGATGTCTTCTGAAATATTGAGATGTCTTCAGAACTATTGAGATGTCTTCGGAACTATTGAGATGTCTTCTGAACTATTGAGATGCCTTCTGAACTATTGAGATGTCTTCAGAACTATTGAGATGTCTTCTGAAATATTGAGATGTCTTCAGAACTATTGAGATGTCTTCAGAACTATTGAGATGTCTTCTGAAATATTGAGATGTCTTCTGAAATATTGAGATGTCTTCTGAACTATTGAGATGTCTTCTGAACTATTGAGATGTCTTCTGAAATATTGAGATATCTTCAGAACTATTGAGATGTCTTCTGAACTATTGAGATGTCTTCTGAACTATTAAGATGTCTTCGGAACTATTGAGATGTCTTCGGAACTATTGAGAGGTCTTTGGAACTATTGAGATGTCTTCTGAACTATTGAGATGTCTTCTGAACTATTGAGCGGTCTTTGGAACTATTGAGATATCTTCTGAACTATTGAGATGTCTGGATTGTGCTGATATTACTGCCGTAGATGAGCGGAAACTCTATCTCATACAGTGGAGCAGCTAATTAAGCAGACTTACACTGCATGATACCATTGATCTTATCATTTAGATTCTTTTTTCACTACAAATCAACTTATTTAATTTTCTTGACATTTATTGTATAAAAATAATAAAACAACTAGCTGCAATATTCAGATGTTGAAACTAGCTTAACTGAGAGGTTTTTGGATCAATTAAGTTTCACTCTACAATAGTTAGGAAGTTTAGCGTATCTGTTCATACGGTAGAAACCAGACATGTATAATGTTGATTGCTTTGCTGATTGTTTTGTCATCAGTCAGGAATTTTAGCAATGTATTTGAGCAGTTTCAAAGATACACCTACTCAGTAACATATTTTATCCTGTAAATGAGGAGACTCGTATTTTCACAACCATTTTAAACAGTGAGAATTGTCCCCTTTTTCTGAAAATCATTGAAGATATTTTGAGTGTTTGATGTTTACTCATCAATGCTGTTCATTTCAGAGGGGGTCTGGAGGGGCTGATTCTAAAAAGAAAGTTAAATAAAATTCGCCAAAAAAATTATCACTAGAAAACAATAGAGTTTTGTTAACCATACTAAAAGAATGTAATCTTTGCTTACATCTCTGGGAATGTACACTCATACCTGCACAATTGGCCACCTGGTTGCTTATTATCTTTTGTCAAATTTCCTCTCTTATTTCAGTCATCATTCTTTCATTATTGTCCTCAGGCCACACTTGACTGTTACCCGCAAAGTGTACAGCAGTCTATATTAACTGGTATGTCCAAGAACAATAGCTGATAGGAAATCAGTCCACCTGTTGACTTGACTGCACTTCTACTTCTAAAAACTGCTGGACAGAATTTTTTTTCCTCTATCAACCATGTGGTCAGAATTGGCACTAACTGCCCCCTCATGTCTGCTCAAAGACTGTAGCCAATTCCACCAAGAGTGAAACAAATGCTGTGGGCCTAATTTTCAGTTCAAATAAGGCTCATTTTTATTGTCCTTTTTCCTGATAGGCTTTGGTAGTTCAAGACTATCTAACAAAACAAATGCTCTTGTCCTAAAGTATTTGCTGCCTGATTGGATTACATTCACAATTAATGTAATTCAATTCCCTTCCCTCCCCAGTTATCTTCGCTTTCTTCCTCCTCTGCTGAAAGGACTGACTTCATGTAGAAATGAAGTTCCACCGGCCAAGGAGGCTATATTGTAAGCATGGGAACTGAAACAGGCAGTGTTGACAGGCTTTTGAAGTGTGCGCAGGTCACACCAAAGCATTTCCTGTCCTCGTCCAATGTCATTATACATGCTCACTTTCTAGCTGATAATCCTGATGGTGACTGGAAGTGGGAACCTTTTCTGATTTCCTGCCCCCCCCCCTCGTTGGCCCACAGGCACTGAGGCCAATTCTGACAATATTTACTGGGTGAGGTCAGCTAACTCAGCACAGCTGAGATTGACCTAGGTCTGAATGGTTCAGTAGCACACAGTTTGTTGCCTTTACCCAATGAGCCACCAAGGGAGCCATGGTCATGCATTTTATCACCAGTGTCTTCATTAAGACCTCTTTCAGGGAGGATGAGTGACTGGCTGTGGCCACGTCCACAGGCACTCGATGTTCAGCCAATGTGAACTTCCAAAGTGTGATTGGGAGTGGCATTTTCCTTCCGTCCCATTGAAAAGACACTTTGGAGTAGAATTTCTGTGGAGGTTCATTCATAGAATTACATAGAATCCACAGCACAGAAACATGCCATTCATCCCAACTAGTCTACACACGAGCCTCCTCCCAGCAAAAGACAAGGCTGAAGCATTTGCAACCACCTTCAGCCAGAAGTGCCAAGTGAATGATCCATATCGGCCTCCTCCTGAGGTCCCCACCATCACAGAAGCCAGTCTTAGGCCAATTTGATTCACTCCACGTAATATCAAGAAACGGCTGAGCGCCCTGGATACAGCAAAGCCTATGGGCCCTGACAACATCCTGGCTGTCGTGCTGAAGACTTGTGCTCCAGAACTAGCCACGCCTCTAGCCAAGCTGTTCCAGTACAGCTACAACACTGGCATCTACCCGACAATGTGGAAAACTGCCCAGGTATGTCCTGTTCACAAAAAGCAGGACAAATCCAATCCGGCCAATTACCTCTCATCAGTCTACTTTCAATCATCAGCAAAGTGATGGAAGTGTCATTGACAGTGCTATCAAACGGCACTTACCAATAACCTGCTCACTGATGCTCAGTTTGGGTTCACTCGGCTCCTGACCTCATTACAGCCATAGTCCAAACATGGACAAAGGAGCTGAATTACAGAGGGGAGGTGAGAGTGACTGCCCTTGACATCAAGGCAGCATTTGACCGAGTGTGGCATCAAGGAGCTCTAGTAAAATTGAAGTCAATAGGAATCAGGGGGAAATCTCTCCACTGACTGGAGTCATACCTAGCACAAAGGAAGATGGTTGTGGTTGTTGGAGGTCAATCATCTCTGCTCCAGGACATCACTGCAGGTGTTCCTCAGGGCAGTGTCCTAGGCCCAACCATCTTCAGCTGCTTCATCAATGACCTTCCCTTCATCATGAGGTCAAAATGGGGATGTTCGCTGATGATTGCACTGTGTTCAGTTCCATTCGCAACTTCTCAGATAATGAAGCAGTCCAAGCCCGCATGCAACAAGACCTGGATGACATTCAGGCTTGGGCTGATAAGTGGCAGGTAACATTCGCGCCACACAAGTGCCAGGCAATGACTATCTCCAACAAGCGAGAGTCTAATCACCGCCCCTTGCATTCAACGGCATTACCATCGTCGAATCCCCCACCATCAACATCCTGGGGGTCACCATTGACCAGAAACTTAACTGGACGAGCCACATAAATACTGTGGCTACAAGAGCAGGTCAGAGGCTGGGTATTCTGCGGCGAGAGTCTCACCTCCTGACTCCCCAAAGCCTTTCCACCATCTACAAGGCACAAGTCAGGAGTGTGATGGAATACTCTCCACTTGCCTGGATGAGTGCAGCTCCAACAACACTCAAGAAACTCGACACCATCCAGGACAAAGCAGCCCGCTTGATTGCCACCCCATCCATCACCTTAAACATTCACTCCCTCCACTACCGGAGTACCATGGCTGCAGTGTGTACCATCTACAAGATGCACTGCAGCAACTCGCCAAGGCTTCTTCGGCAGCACCTCCCAAACCCGTGACCTCTACCACTGAGAAGGACAAGGGCAGCACACACATGGGAACTCCAGCACCTCCAAGTTCCCCTCCAAGTCACACACCATCCTGACTTGGAAATATATCGCCGTTCGTTCATTGTCGCTGTATCAAAATCCTGGAACTCCCTCCCTAACAGCACTGTGGGAGTACCTTCACCACACGGACTGCAGTGGTTCAAGAAGGCGGTTCACCACCACCTTCTCAAGGGCAACTAGGGATGGGCGATAAATGCCAGCTTTGCCAGCGACGCCCACATCCCAGGAATGAATATAAAAACAAAGTCTAATTACCTCTTCCCACCTTGCCCCAAAATCCCTCTATTCCCTTCTCCCTTATGTAAGCATCAAGCCTCTCCTTAAATGCATAAATGCTCTCCACTTCAACCATTCCATGTGACAGTGAGTTCCACATTCTCACCAGTGAGAAAAGACATTCCTACTAAATTCTTTGTTTGATCTGTAAGTGGCTATCTGATATTTATGCCCCTTTGTTCTGGTTCTCCAGATCTCCTGCCATGACTTTGATGGAAGATCAGTGGAAACCCTGGAAAAATGGTTGCTAATGCTGTTTCTTTGGGAAATCCACTGAAGTTACTTTGGGAGATCGGGAGATCCTCCGCAGAAATGTTACCCCTTTGTTACTGGTCCATGCTAGACCACCATCTCTCTGCCTTGAGCAAGCCTATGAAGCAAATCTATTAGAACAGTGAGATTTAGGTGTCCTAGTACAAGAGACACAGAGAGTTAGCTTGCAGGTAGAGCAAGCAATTAGGAAGGCAAATGTCATGTTGGCCTTTATTGCAAGGGGGTTGGAGTACAAGAGTAAGGAAGTCTTACTACAATTGTACAGAGCTCTGGTGAAACCATACCTGGAGTACTATGTACAATTCTGGTCTCCTTATTTAAGGAAGGATATACTTGCCTTAGAGGTGGTGCAACGAAGGTTCACTAGATTGATTCCTGGGATGAGAGAATTGTCCTATAAGGAGAGATTGAGTAGATTGGGCCTATACTCGCTGGCGTTTAGAAGAATGAGAGGTGATCTCATTGAAACATGTAAGATTCTGAGGGGGATTGATAGGGTAGATGCTGAGAGATTGTTTCCCCTGGCTGGAGAGTCTAGAACTCGGGGGCATAGTCTCAGGATAAGGGGTCGGCCATTTAAGACTGAGATGAGGAGGAATTTCTTCACTCAGTGGGTTGTGAATCTTTCGAATTCTCTACCCCAAAGGGCTGTGGATGCTGAATCATTGAGTATATTCAAGGCTGAGGTAGATAGATTTTTGGACTCTCGGGAATCAAGGGATATGGGGATCGGGCGGGAAAGTGGAGTTGAGGTCGAAGATCAGCCATGATCTTATTGAATGGTGGAGCAGGCTCGAGGGACCATATAGCCTACTCCTGCTCCTAATTCTTACGTTCTTATGTAACATCAAGTACTATAGCAATTTTGTAATATTATTAAAGAAGCAACAGGACAATCAACATTATGCTAATATTAAAATGGTTAAGAATAAAGTTTAATAAGTCCATTGATGCCTGTCAATAAACTTTAATGTATCAATGCACTTCTTCTGCAAGAACTGTGCAATCAAACTGTACAAAAGCTTCATAAAATATATATGAATGTTAAAAAAAATCAATAAAAGATGGAAAAAATACATTAAGAAAACAAAGGAAAAGAAAACGTGGGTTGAAAGCACCAGTTTTCAATAAATTAAAATTAATAAGCCTTTCAAAAAATAAAACTGAAGTTTTTCAATCTTTTCTTATCAGTTACAATTATGCTGCAGTCAGTGGGAAGCTGAAACCGTTTGAGGCTGCCTGCTGGAGGTGCATTTGTTAATCAAAATTGCACTGAGCTCATTGCCATCAAGTCGCCACTGAACCTAAAGAATTGCTGGTCTGTTGTACAGCTGCTTTGCTGTCTGAACGTTACAAAAAAAAAATCTGATACTCCACCAGCACCCTATGTCAGCTCTCAAAATTTGCTTCTGTGCTTAATGCTTTATGAAAATGCAATGTTAGAGCATAGATAAGCAGGAGTTGTCTAGAACCACGTACAAGCCATGTAGCATCAGTTGCGAGTGGAGTGCTTATTTTTATACAATACCAGTCAATCTCCTGTGAAGGTTGCACATCGGAGAGTCAAGACCAAGTGTCGTATTCAGGTCAAGCAGGGTTTGACGTCATAGCGGGGAAAGAGTATAAATCGAATCAAATGGAGGAAGGGGGAAATAAATGTGGGGGAGGCAGATGGAAGTGGGAAAGATATGGGGAGGAGGGAAGAAATGGAGGTGGAAGGGAGATGGGAAGGGGGGTTGGAGGAAAGGTAACAATGGGGAAAGGAGGGGAGAGGGAGGGGGAGAGAGGGGAGAAGGAACGAGGAGGTAATGGGGAGACTTTCAACTGTCAGCTGCCGGTTCTCGCCTGAAAACCGGGCAACCGGCAGTTGAAAATCCGGGCAGGGACTTTGTGCTCCCATTTGCCTGCCTGAATTAACTGCACACCCCCGCCATCGGGAACATCCTTCCTGCATCTAGTCTGTCTAGTCCTGTTAGAATTTCATAAGTTTCAATGAGATCCCCTCTCATTCTTCTAAACTCTAGCGAATACAAGCCCAATCGACCCAATCTCTCTTCATACGTCATTCCTGCCATCCCAGGTATCAGTCTGGTGAATCTTCGCTGCACTCCCTCCATGGCTAGAACATCCTTTCTCAGATAAGGCGACCAAAACTGCACACAATACTCAAGGTGTGGTCTCACCAAGGCCCTGTACAACTGCAGCAAGACATCCTTGCTCCTGTACTCGAATCCTCTCGCTATGAAGGCCAACATACCATTTGCCTTCTTAACCGCCTGCTGCACCTGCATGCTTACCTTCAATGACTGGTGCACAAGGACTCCCAGGTCTCGTTGCACTTCCCCTTTTCCCAATCTATTGCCATTCAGATAATAATCTGCCTTCCTGTTTTTGCCACCAAAGTGGATAACCTCGCATTTATCCACATTATACTGCATCTGCCATGCATCTGCCCAATCACCCAACTTGTCCAAATCATACTGGAGTTTCTCTGCATCCTCCTCACAACACACACGCCCACCCAGCTTTGTGCCTTCTGCAAACTTGGAGATATTACATCTAGTTCCCTTGTCTAGATCATTAATATATATTGTGAATAACTGGGGTCCTAGCACCGATCCCTGCCTCTTGGAAAAAGACCCATTCATTCCAACTCTTTGCTTCCTGTCTGCCAACCAGTTCTCTATCCAAGTCAGTACCTTACCCCCAATCCCATGTGCTTTAACTTTGCACGCTAATCTCTTATGCGGGACCTTATCGAAAGCCTTTTGAAAGTCCAAATACACCACATCCACTGTTTCTCCCTTATCTATTCTACCAGTTACATCCTCAAAAAATTCCAGTAGATTAGTCAAGCATGATTTACCTTTTGTAAATCCATGTTGACTTTGTCCGATCCTGTCACTGTTTTCCAAGTGCTCTGCTATTACATCTTTTATAATGGACTCTAGCATTTTCCCCATTACCGATGTTAGGCTTACCGGTCTATAATTCCCTGTTTTCTCTCTCCCACCTTTTTTAAATAGTGGGGTTGCATTTGCTACCCTCCAATCCATGGGAACTGTTCCAGAGTCTATAGAATTTTGGAAGATGACCAGCAATGCATCTACTATTTCTAGGGCCACTTCCTTAAGTACCCTAGGATGTAGATTATCAGGCCCTGGGGATTTATCGGCCTTCAATCACGTCAATTTCCCTAACACCATTTCCCTACAAATACTGATTTCATTCAGTTCTTCCCTCTCATTAGACCCTGTGTTCCCCGACATCTCTGGGAGGGTATTTGTGTCCTCCTTTGTGAAGACAGAACCAAAGTATGTATTTAATTAGTCAGCCATTTCTTTGTTCCCCATTATAAATTCCCCTGATTCTGACTGCAAGGGACCTACGCTTGACTTCACCAATCTTTTTCTCTTTACATATCTATAGAAGCTTTTACAGTCAGTTTTTATGTTCCCTGAAAACTTACTCTCATACTCTATTTTCCCCCTCTTAATTAATCCCTTTGTCGTCCTTTGCTGAATCTTAAACTGCTCCCAATCCTCAGGTTTGCTGCTTTTTCTGACCAATTCATATGTCCTCTCCTTGGATCTTATGCTATCCCTAATTTCCCTTGTTAGCCATGGTTGAGTCACCTTTTTTGTTTTATTTTTATGCCAAACAGGGATGAACAAATTCTGTAGTTCATCCATGCGATCTTTAAATGTTTGCCATTGCCTATCCACCGTCAACCCTTTAAGTAACATTCCCCAATCCATCCTAGCCAATTCGAATCTCATACATAAGAACATAAGAACATAAGAAATAGGAGCAGGAGTAGACCAATCGGCCCCTCGAGCCTGCTCCGCCATTCAATGAGATCATGGCTGATCTGATCCAACCTCAACTCTAAAGAACACAAGAAGCAGGAGCAGGACCAGGCCACTCGGCCCCTGGGCCCGCTCCGCCACCCACAGGGCCTTGACCGATCCGAACTCAAACTCATGTCCAATTTCCAGCCCGCTCCCCGTAACCCCTGATTCCCTTTACTTCTAGGAAACGGTCTATTTCTGTTTTAAATTTATTTAATGAAGTAGCTTCCACAGCTTCCTGGGGTAGCAAATTCCACAGACCCACTACCCTCTGAGTGAAAAAGTTTCTCCTCATCTCAGTTTTGAAAGAGCAGCCCCTTATTCTAAGATTATGTCCCCTAGTTCTAGTTTCACCCATCATTGGGAACATCCTCACCGCGTCCACCCAATCAAGCCCCTTCACAATCTTATATGTTTCAATAAGATCGCCTCTCATTCTTCTGAACTCCAATGAGTAGAGTCCCAATCTACTCAACCTCTCCTCGTATGTCCACCCCCTCATCCCCGGAATTAACCGAGTGAACCTTCTTTGTACTGCCTCGAGAGCAAGTATGTCTTTTCTTAAGTATGGACACCAAAACTGTATGCAGTACTCCAGGTGCGGTCTCACCAATACCCTATACAACTGCAGCAATACCTCCCTGTTTTTATATTCTATCCCCCTAGCAATAAAAGCCAACATTCCATTGGCTTTCTTGATCACCTGCTGCACCTGCATACTAACTTTTTGATTTTCTTGCACCAAGACCCCCAGATCCCTTTGAACTGCAGTACTTTCCAGTTTCTCGCCATTAAGATAATAACTTGCTCTCTGATTTTTCCTGCCAAAGTGCATAACCTCACATTTTCCAATATTGTATTGCATCTGCCAAATCTCTGCCCACTCACCCAGCCTGTCTATATCCCCTTGTAGGTTTTTTATGTCCTCCTCACTCTCTACTTTCCCTCCCATCTTTGTATCATCTGCAAACTTTGATATGTTACACTCGGTCCCCTCCTCCAAATCGTTAATATAGATTGTAAAGAGTTGGGGACCCAGCACCGACCCCTGCGGAACACCACTGGCTACTGGTTGCCAGTCCGAGAATGAACCATTTATCCCAACTCTCTGCTTCCTGTTAGATAACCAATCCTCCACCCATGCCAGAATATTACCCCCAATCCAGTGATTTTTTATCTTGAGTAATAATCTTTTATGTGGCACCTTGTCGAATGCCTTCTGGAAGTCTAAATCCACTGGTTCCCCTTTATCCACCCTGTACGTTATGTCCTCAAAGAACTCGAGCAAATTTGTCAGACATGACTTCCCCTTCATAAAGCCATGCTGACTTTGTCCTATTAAATTATGTTATCTAAATGTTCCGTTACTGTCTCCTTAATAATAGACTCCAAAATTTTACCCACCACAGATGTTAGGCTAACTGGTCTATAATTTCCAGCCTTCTGCCTACAACCCTTTTTAAATAAGGGTGTTACATTAGCAGTTTTCCAATCTGCCGGGACCTTTGCTGAGTTCAGGGAGTTTTGGAAAATTATTACCAAAGCATCCACAATTCCTACTGCCACTTCCCTCAAGACCCTAGGATGTAAGCCATCAGGTCCAGGGGATTTATCCGCCTTGAGTCCCATTATTTTACTGAGTACCAATTCCTTAGTAATTTTAATCGTATTTAGCTCCTCCCCCACTAGAGCCCCCTGTTTGTCCAGTGTTGGGATATTCTTAATGTCCTCTACCGTAAAGACTGAAACAAAATATTTGTTCAGCATTTTTGCCATCTCCATGTTTCCCACCATTAATTTCCCGGTCTCATCCTCTAAGGGACCTACGTTTGCCTTAAACACCCTTTTTCTTTTTATATAACTATAGAAACTCTTGCTATCTGTTTTTATATTTTTTGCTAATTTATTTTCATAGTCTATTTTCCCTTTCTTAATCAATCCTTTAGTTACTTTTTGTTGTCTTTTGAAGACTTCCCAATCTTCTATCCTCCCACTAACTTTGGCTACCTTATATGTCCTTGTTTTTAGTTGGATACTTTCTTTAATTTCTTTACTTAGCCATGGATGGCTGTCATTTCTTTTACACCCTTTTTTCCTCAGTGGAATATATTTATTTTGAAAGTTGTAAAATAACTCCTTGAATGAACACCACTGCTCATGTACCGTCTTACCCTTTAATCTATTTTCCCAGTCCACTTTAATCAATTCTGCTCTCATGCCATCATAGTCTCCTTTATTCAAGCTCAGTATGCTTGTTTGAGAACCAACCTTCTCACCCTCTAATTGGATATGGAATTCAACCATGTTATGGTCACTCATTCCAAGGGGATCCTTAACTAGGACATTATTAATTAATCCTGACTCATTACACAGGACCAGGTCCAAGGTTGCTTGCCCCCTTGTAGGATCAGTTACATACTGCTCAAGAAATCCATCCCTAAGACACTCAATAAACTCTTCCTCAAGGCTGCCCTGCCCAATTTGATTTGTCCAGTTAATGTGATAGTTAAAATCCCCCATAATTATAGCTGTTCCCTTATTACATGCCCCAACTATTTCCTGATTAATACTTCTTCCAACAGAGTTGCAACTATTAGGAGGCCTATATACTACGCCCACCAGTGTTTTTTTCCCCTTATTATTCCTAATCTCTACCCAAACTGTTTCATTATCCTGATCTTTTGACCCAATATAATTTCTCTGTATTACAGTGATTCCTTTCTTTATTAACATAGCCACCCCCTCCTCCCCTTCCTTCCTGCCTGTCCTTCCTGATTGTTAAATACCCTGGCATATTTAATTCCCAGACGTTGTCACCCTGCAGCCATGTTTCTGTAATGGCCACAAGATCATACCCATACATAGTTATTTGTGCCGTTAACTCGTCAATTTTGTTACGAATGCTACGTGCATTCAGATAAAGAACTTTCAAATGTGTTTTGCGACACTTACTTCCTGCTTTTTCCTTATTTAACACTTTACCTTTTACTCCATACCTTCTGTCCCTTCCTGACATGCTTTCCTCTGTCTCCCTGCTCAGGTTCCCAACCCCCTGCCACATTAGTTTAAATCCTCCCCAACAGCACTAGCAAACACTCCCCCTAGGACAGCGGTCCTGGCCCTGCCCAGGTGCAGACCGTCCGGTTTGTACTGGTCCCACCTCCCCCAGAACTGGTTCCAATGTCCCAGGAATTTGAATCCCTCCCCCTTGCACCATTCCTCTAGCCACGTATTCATTTGAAATATCCTCCTATTTCTACTCTGACTAGCACGTGGCACTGGTAGCAATCCTGAGATTACTACCTTTGAGGTCCTATTTTTTAATTTACCTCCTAACTCCCTATATTCTGCTTTTAGGACCTCATCCCCTTTTTTACCTATATCGTTGGTGCCTATGTGCACCACGACAGCTGGCTGTTCGCCCTCCCCCTCCAAAATGTTCTGTAGCCGCTCCGAGATGTCCTTCACCCTTGCACCAGGGAGGCAACACACCATCCTGGAGTCTCGGTTGCGGCCGCAGAAACGCCTATCTATTCCCCTTACAATTGAGTCCCCTATCGCTATAGCTCTTCCACTCTTTTTCCTCCCAGCCTGTGCAGCAGAGCCGCCCATGGTGCCAGGAAGTTGGCTGCTGCTGCCTTCTCCTAAGTCATCCCCCACAACAGTATCCAAAGCGGTATATCTGTTTGAGAGGGGGATGGCCACAGGGGACCCCTGTACTACCTGCCTGCACCTCCTACTCTGCCTGGTGGTCACCCATTCCCTTCCTGCCTGTACACCCTTCACCTGCGGTGTGACCAACTCACTAAACGTGCTATCCACGAGGTTCTCAGCATCGCGAATGCTCCAATATGCATCCAGCCGCAGCTCCAGTGCCGCAATGCGGGCTGTCAGTAGCTGCAGCTGGATACACTTCCCGCACACATGGTCGTCAGGGACACCGGAAGGGTCCCTGATTTCCCACATAGAGCAGGAGGAGCACAAAACGGGGCTGGGCTGTCCTGCCATGACTTACCCTTTAATTAATTGAACTTTAATTAAATCAAATCAATACCACCAATTTCACTCAATTAAATGAATTACTCAAGGGCCCTTGGTTACTAGCACTAGAAATTATAATCACAAAATTAAGATCTTCAAAACTTTATAATCTATTTATGAACCTTAACTATCAAACTATAAAGTAGTATAAGTACTAACCTGCCGTACTCACCCAATCAGCCGCTCCCTCCTGCCCACGTCACGTTTTGAATCGTAACGTGGCTCTGGAACGCCGCCGCCGGTCTGAGATTGGTAAACCTCTGCAAACAAAAGCCCGCGAAAGTGAGTTTAGATACTCACCGGGCCTCGGCTCTCTACGCCCCCGACACCAGCCTCCGTAAACAAAAGCCCGCGAAAGTGAGTTTCGATACTCACCGGGCCTCGGCTCTCTCCGCTCCCGACAGCAGCCTCTGCAAACAAAAGCCCGCGAAAGTGAGTTTAGATACTCACCGGGCCTCGGCTGTCTCCGCTCCCGACCAGCCTCTGCAAACAAAAGCCCGCGAAAGTGAGTTTAGATACTCACCGGGCCTCCTGATATACACTCACCCCCTTTAGGTTAGAGGAGGTGGAAGGGTGGGGGACACTACAAGTGTAGTGTCTCGGGTTTAGAAACCGCCAACTTATATACAGGTAAAAAAAAAAACTTACCCAGCAACCACTGCGACCCGCACTATTAAAGCAATCACCCTGTATAGCTTTTTAGCCTCGCTGCTCCACTCACTTCTCGCCCAGGTCCGCCGCTGTAAAAGAGGGGCCTACCTGGATACCGCAGGCTTTTATAGCCTCGCTGCTCCACTCATACCATCGTAGTTTCCTCTAGTCTCTGAGTCAAATACTTCACTCTCCATCTTAATGAAGAATTCGATCATATTATGATCGCTCCTCCCCAAGGGGCCTCGCACAACAAGATTGCTAATTAATCCTTTCTCATTACATAATACCCAGTCTAAGATGGCCTGACCTCTAGTTGGTTCCTCAACATATTGGTCCAGGAAACCATCCCGTATACACTCTAGGAATTCCTCCTCCACAGTATTGTTACTAATTTGGTTAGCCCAATCTATATGTAGATTAAAGTCACCCATGATAACTGCTGTGCCCTTATTGCACGCATCTCTAATTTCCCGTTTAATGCCATCCCCAACTTCAGCATTATTGTTTGGGGGTCTGTATACAACTCCCACTAACGGTTTCTGCCCCTTTGTATTTCTCAGCTCTACCCATACAGATTCCGAATCATCAGAGCTAATATCCTTCCTTACTATTGTGTTAATCTCCTCTTTAACCAGCAATGCTACCCCACCTCCTTTTCCTTTTTGCCTGTCCTTCCTGAATATTGAATACCCCTGGATGTTGAATTCCCAGCCTTGTTCACCTTGGAGCCATGTCTCCCTAATCCCAATTATATCATATCCGTTTACACCTATTTGTGCAGCTAATTCATCCACCTTATTACGAATGCTCCTTGCATTAAGACACAAAGGGGTAAAAATTCAGTTGGTTGCGCCTCCCTACAGCCTTAAATGGGCGCTAATGGGGCGTTAAGGCGCTAACGCCCGGGCGCAGCGCTGTTTGCGCCGCTCGAGAACTTAACTTGAGATTGTGCGGCGGCGCTAAAACTTACCGCTGCGACCACCTGCGCGCGCAGATTGTGACGTCATTCCGTGGTGCAACGCCCTTGGGGCGCCCCGGAGCGGAAATTGAGTGGCGCCCCCTGCCTTACCGCCTGGCGCTTCCAACGACCGGAAGACTGGAACGTTATCAATCGGTGTGGGGCTGGGGGGGGCGCTATTTAAAGGGGGCCTCTTCCTGTCTTTTTCTGTGGTCGACATTTATGCACCACTCGTTCTGAGAGAGAGAGAGAGATTCGGAGAGAGAGAGAGAGAGACTTCTACATTGACTCAACGCTTTGTGAGGTAGTTTTGCCTAGTTCATCCTAACTTTGCTGCTACTTTCGTTGCTGTACCTCATTACTTTTCTGGCAAAGAGAAGATGGGGGCTGCAATGATTGGGGGCGTCGTCCTGCTCCAGCTCAATCGGAGGAGAGTGAGACGCAGACAGAGAGTGGCAATGATGGCCAGACGGAGGAGGCCCATCAGGCGCATGTACAGGAGAGCTTACCCTCCCAGGGTATATCGTGAACAGCTCTCCTACATCCACATGTCCGAGGAGCTGTGTTTGCGAAGGCTGCGATTCAGCAAGGAGGTGGTCACTGAGCTCTGCCACCTGCTGCAGCCAGATCTGCAGCCTCAGCTGAGGTCCAGGACGTCTCTGTCGGTGGCAGTGAAGGTCACAGTGGCTTTGAACTTCTACGCCACTGGCTCATTCCAAGCTGCTGTTGGGGACCTCGCCAATATCTCCCAGTTTGCGGTGCATCGCTGCATCCGGCAGGTCACCAATGCCCTCTTCACAAGGAGACGAGACTTCATCTCCTTCCCTATGACCCCAGACAAGCAGCATGACCGTGCTATGGGCTTTGCGAGGGTAGCGGGCTTCCCCATGGTGCAGGGCGCCATTGACTGCACGCATGTGGCTTTGCGTGCTCCGCGAGAGAATGCAGAGGAGTTCCGGAACAGAAAGGGGTTCCATTCCTTGAATGTGCAGTTGGTCTGTGACCACAGACAGGTGATTCTCGCTGTCAATGCCCACTATCCGGGCAGCTGCCACGATGCTTTCATCCTGCGCCAGAGTACTGTGGCAGAAATTTTCGAGGCACCGCATCAGCCAGTTGGTTGGCTTCTGGGGGACAAGGGGTACGCATTGAGCACCTGGCTGATGACACCGCTCCGTGCGCCAAACACCCCTGCTGAGCTGCGGTACCAGGAAAGCCAACAAGCAACGAGGAACATTATTGAGCGCACAATCGGCGTGCTCAAACAACGATTCCGCTGTCTGGACCATTCCGGAGGAGCCCTGCAGTACTCGCCTGAGCAAGTTTCCAAATTCGTAGTGGTGTGCTGCATGTTGCACAACATGGCAATCCTCAGGACGCAGCCAATGCCACCAGGCCTTGCAGCACCACAAGAGGAGGAGGAGGAAGAGGAGGAACAGGCCGAGGACGATGATCAGCAGCAGCACCAAGGCAGGAGGGCGGCCCACAATGGTCAAACTGCAAGGGCCGTCCGTCAACGACTAATAGCAAGCCGCTTCTAGGGCCCCTGCCAGTGCTACAAACACGAATCAACCCAGCACGCAACCCCTAAGCCGGCCAAGGCACCAATAATTCCAACCACCAGCCATGTATATTTTGAATACAGAAACTTATTTATTGTACAAACTCTGTGTGTGTCAATTCCTCATGACAAACTCATAGAAATAAACACAAAAAAACAGTCAATAACATAACTGGTTCTCACAACCTGGAGATAATGTCCAAAACACTCAACAAAAGTTGGGCCATGAACCTCGGCCTTTAATAAAAAAATGACCAGCATTTTGGCACACCTCCTACTTTTTGCCCTTCGAGGGTGATCTCCTTCCCTTGCGCACTTCCCCCCTTCTAACCCTACTGCTCCTCCGTAATGGGACCTCAGTGGCTGCAGCAAGGCTGGTGGAAGGCTGCTGCTTGTCAGACCCTGACACTGCAGATGCCCCTGAAGGACGGCCTCGACCACTTCTGGGCCTGGAGGGCCCGGCTGCAGACTGCACCAACTCTGCATGGGCGGCAGCAGTCTGTCCTACAGGCGGTGGCAAGTGCAGTGGAGAAGTGACAGTGTTGGCAGCAGGAATGCTGTCATCGTGAGAGAGGACAGCAACTCCCTGCTCGCCCGACACACTGGCACTCCCACGGGGCAGCACTTCAGCATCCGGAGCAATTTGCCGGAGAACAGATTGCTGGCCTGCTGCGGCGCGGTGACAGCCCCGGGGACATGTGCACGAACCATCGAGGATGGCAGCAGTCAGTGCTCGCGTGGCCTCAATCTGAGTCTGCATGAGAGCAGGCTCAGATGGGTTCCTGGCAGCCAGTGACTGAATTGCAGCAGTAAGCTTTAGTGTGGCATCCGCCTGTGCTACAGCGAAGTGCTCCACACTCCTTGCCAGTGCCTCAATGCATTCGGGCACCCTTCCCACTGCACCCATGAGCTCAGTGTGCATGACCACCGCCTGGCTGTTCATTTCTGCAATCAGCCGCTCCTCCTCTGCGTCCATTGTATTAGGAGTGTCTGGCATACTCTCCCTCTGGGGAGAAGGCTCCCGTTCTTCCCTTCCCCCCCCATGGCGTTGCTGCAGCCCGCTGGGTCCTGGAACTTCACCATCATCAGCCCCTTCCCCCCTGCTCCCCCGTTCTTCCCTCCCCCCCCCATGGCGTTGCTGCAGCCCGCTGGGTCCTGGAACTTCACCATCATCAGCCCCTTCCCCCCTGCTCCCCCGTTCTTCCCTCCCCCCCCCCATGGCGTTGCTGCAGCCCGCTGGGTCCTGGAACTTCACCATCATCAGCCCCTTCCCCCCTGCTCCCCCGTTCTTCCCTCCCCCCCCCCCATGGCATTGCTGCAGCCCGCTGGGTCCTGGAACTTCACCATCATCAGCCCCTTCCCCCCTGCTCCCCTCCGGGGAAGGCGTGTTCCCAGTGTGGCCATGGGCTTCCTCGGAGAGGGTGGCACTGATGCTCCGGCTTCCTCTTCCTCCTCAGCTGCAGCATCACTCCCAGTGGCAGCTTCAGGGACCATCTCCTCAGCTGGTGAATCACCATCTGAAAGCAGGGAGGTACAAGAGTGGCTTTAGCGTGAGGACAGTGTGGCAGTAAGGGAGGAATAAGTGCAGCGAGTTAGCAAGTTGGATTGAAAGTGTCAAAGGCTGGTATTGTGAGGGACAAGTGGAAGGACAGAGGACAAAAAGGTGATGACCTTACCATTGCTGTCCACAACGGGGTCGGCGTCTCCAGTGGCGACGGGACCGATCACCCGGCTTGCCACAATCCTGTGGACGCGCTCCTCCAGATCGCTGAGGGGTTGCAGCTGAAGCCGCCCTCCACCCGTCCGTTGCTGCTGTCTCCGATTATGAGCCAGCTTAGCCTGCAAGAAAAAGGACAGCATCTGAGTCAATATACAGCCATGGTCTTGCCTGATGTGCCTCCCATAGGTGAATAGCCCTTACTGTATGCAGCCATGGTCTTGCCTGATGTGCCTCCCATAGGTGAATAGCCCTTACAATATGCAGCCATGGTCTTGCCTGATGTGCCTCCCATAGGTGAATAGCCCTTACTGTATGCAAAGTGTGGAATGTGTGTGTGTGTTTGATGAAAGGGCCATAGGTGTTGCATGAGTGTTGTGCATTGGGGTTTTAAGACCCTCTGGCCATAGAGTGAGGTTGAGATGGAGGGATGGAGAGGTATTGAGAAAAAGCCACTCACCCTGACGACCCGAGTGAGGTCGTTGAACTTTTTGCGGCACTGGACATGGGTCCTGGGCACCATGCTCCTGGCGGAGACGCTCTGAGCCACCTCCCTCCACACTCTTCTGAACTCGCGTGGCAAAGGCCTCCTGCCACTCTCCGGGAACAGCATGCATCGTCTGCGCTCCACTGCGTCAACCAGAGCATCCAAGGCCCGCTCGGTGAAGCGATGAGCGCGTTCTCTCACCCTCTCCATGCTTGGCAGCAAAATGGATTACAGGTCTCTCCAGGCTGAGATTCAAGGCTGCAATGAGCAGGGTGTGGCTGGGGAGCAAGTGGCCCCCCCCGCTTTAAGAAGTGTCCGGCACCAGTGTGTCTGTGTTCCCTCGCTAACTGGCAGCAGCTGCGCTGCGCTCGTGCGCTGAGTTAGCGCCTCACTCCTAGGCCTTTGCGCCTTAAGAGAGGTGTGCAGCGCCTAATTTAGCGCTCCACTCACCTCCCGGGGCGGTAAAAGTGAAGTTTCCTGTCAGTGCCGATAATTAGCGCCAGGCGCTAATATTTGCGCGCGGACGATATTTGCGCCCCAAATGGGGCGCGACCTAATTTCTACCCCAAAGCCTTCAGGCTTGTTTTTTTAACACTCTTAATCCTTTTAGAATTATTATTTACTGTAGCCCTGTTTGATTTACACCCTTGATTTCTCTGACTGCCACTTTTGCTTTTCTCCTTCCTGTCTTTTGCTTCTATCCTTGCTTCCCTTTCCTCTGTCTCCCTGCACAGGTTCCCAACCCCCTGCCATTTTAGTTTAAACCCTCCCCAACAGCACTTGCAAACACTCCCCCTAGGACATCAGTCCTGGTCCTGCCCAGGTGCAAACCGTCCAGTTTGTACTGGTCCCACCTCCCCCAGAACTGGTTCCAATATCCCAGGAATTTGAATCCCTCCCTCTTGCACCATTCCTCTAGCCACGTATTCATCTGAAATATCCTTCTATTTCTACTCTGACTAGCACGTGGCACTGGTAGCAATCCTGAGATTACTACCTTTGAGGTCCTATTTTTTAATTTACCTCCTAACTCCCTATATTCAGCTTTTAGGACCTCATCCCGGTTTTTACCTATATCGTTGGTACCTATATGCACCATGACAACTGGCTGTTCACCCTCCCTCTCCAGCATGCCCTGCAGCCGCTCCGAGACATCCTTGACCCTTGCACCAGGGAGGCAACATACCATCCTGGAGTCTCGTTTGCGGCCGCAGAAACGCCTATCTATTCCCCTTACAATAGAAGCCCCTTTCACTATAGCTCTCCCGCTCTTTTTCCTCCCGTCCTGTGCAGCAGAACCACCCATGGTGCCAGGAAGTTGGCTGCTGCTGCCTTCCCCCGATAAACCATCTCCCTCAACAATATCCAAAGCGGTATATCTGTTTGAGAGGGGGATGGCCACAGGGGACCCCTGAACTACCTGCCTGCGCCTACTACTCTGCCTGTCGGTCACCCATTCCCTTCCTGCCTGTGCAGCCTTTACCTGCGGAGAGACCAACTGATTAAACGTGCTATCCATGACATCCTCAGCATCGTGAATGCTCCAGTATGTATCCATTCGCAGCTCCAGCGCCACAATGCGGTCTGCCAGTAGCTGCAGCTGGATACACTTCCCTCACACATGGTCAACAGGGACACAGGAAGTGTCCCTGATTTCCCACATAGTGCAGGAGGAGCATACCACAGGGCTGAGCTGTGCTGCCATGACTTACCCTTTAATTAATGTAAATTAAATTAAATCAAATCAATGACACTAATTACACTACAATTAAATGATATACTCAAGGGCCCTTGTTTACTAGCACTCCCCGCTACACAACAGAGACCTTAGAAACTCTAACCACAAAAATTAAGACCTTCTAAACTTTATAAACTATAGAGTAGTATAAATACTCACCTGGCCGTACTCACCCAATCAGCTTTAGTGACTGCTGGAGACCCCTCCTAATAGATAATTTTTTTTTGTGGAGCCAGGAAGGACAGGAGTAGTTTTCTCGGCGCCACAAAAATCTCTTCTGCCAGCCCGTTCTCACCCCCATGGTACATTTATAACAATTGACACGGAGGCAGAAGTACCAGACATTACTGAATTATATGGGTTGTATTAATCACCTCATTAAAAAAGTCAAAACTGTACTACTAGAAAGTAATTGCATTTATATAGCGCCTTTAATGATGTCCCAAAGCGCTTCACATCCAGTTTAGAATTTGTAAAGTGTAGTCACTGTTATAATGTAGGAAACGCAGCAGCCAATTTGTGCACAGCAAGGTCCCTCAAACAGCAATGAGATAAATGACCAGATAATCTGCTTTTAGTGATGTTGGCTGAGGAAAAAATGTTGGCTAGGACACCAGAAGAGCTCACCTGCTCTTCTTCAAATAGTGTCATGGGATCTTTTACATCCTGAGAGGGAAGAAAGGACCCGGGGTTAACGTCTTATCCGAAAGTCAGCACCTCTGACAGTGTAGCACTCCCTCAGTAACGGCACTGAAGCGTCAGTCAAGATTATGTGCTTAAGTACCTGGAGTGGTGCTTGAACCCAGGACCTTCTGACTTCGAGACAAAAAATGCTACCACTGAACCAAGGCTAACACCAAACCTAGGACAAAACTAAATAGCACTTTCCAACTAAGGCCATAACTTATTTTTACTTGAGTAGAATTTAAAAGAAATTATTATTAATTACTTTAATAAGTAATTGTGACAAATAAATGATCACCCATGCATTTCAAAAAAATAATTTATGAGTCACAATGAGCTGGAATTCTACTTCATCAGAATAGTTTTTCTTTCCCCTTTGGCCTTTAATTAATCATGTGTTTAAATTAATCATGTGCTTGGAAATTTAAATATCTAATAAGGTGCTATTTTCTTCAACTAATGCGTCTTTGTGTTTCATTTTATGAACTGCTATCGTTGCCGTGCCAGATTTTGTTCCTTTTTTTTACCTCATCCCCAGTTTTAAACGCTACTCTCTTGTTGAGTGAGCTTGCAGCCCACTTTCCCCCAGGACTTCTCTACAATTATTGCTTTACAAGCATTTACTAGGAGGAGTGACAGAGTGCCTCGGAGTGAGATCAAATTTTGTTTTTCCTTCCGGTTTATAGAAAAGTTCCTATTCTCCAATGTCAATCCCCACCAAAATTAAGAACTAGTTGTGTGGGCAAAGGCAGGCACAAAGTGGCGTTGTCCAATTCCATGGCACTCACTGCATGTTGGAGAATCAATCCACTGTGCTGCCACTTGTTAAGTTTAAACTTTAACAATTACCACATGCTGTGTGATAGATTGTTTCTTAAAGATTGTTTTTAAAATGCACAAAGCGTGCACACAGGATTCTTGCTGTTTCAAACATTATGAAACCATTTTCCTATAGGACCATAATTCTATGTGACCATTATTCTGTGCCAAGTAGTTCAACCCTTTCAGCTTTAACTCCAATGGGGGAATTTTCACTTTTACCACCGGGCAGAAAACAGGTAGTAGCAGATTGGCTGTCCGTTTTACACACTGCCCGATTTTTCTTTCCATGGACTATGAGGGTGTAAAACTAAATGAACGGCCAACCAGTCAGTGGTAAAAGTGAAAATTCACCTCCGCCCACTTTTATGTGAAGATATTTTTCAGAAGGACATTCTATAGCTGCTACATTAAGTGAATCTCAAGACTGCAAAACATTAACCTGCAAATGATTCTAGAATAGGAACTATAAGGTTTATAAGACCACCAGAACTGAAATTCAAGAAATCTAACAGGGGTGCGGGGGGGGGGGGGGGGGAGAGGAGGAGGGGGGGATGAGGGGAGAGAGAGGAGGGAGGGGGGGAATTGAGAGGGGTGAAGAGAGAGGAGGGAGGGGGGAATTGAGAGGGGTGAAGAGAGAGGAGGGAGGGGGGAAGAGAGAGAGAGGAGGGGGGGAAGAGAGAGGGGGGATGAGAGAGAGAGGAGGGAGGGGGAAGAGAGAGAGAGGACAACAACAAATTGCATTTATATAGCGCCTCTAATGTAATAAAATGTCCCATGGCACTTCACAGGTGCGTTATCAAACAAAATTTGACACCGAGCCACATAAGGAGATATTAGAACAGATGACCAAAAGCTTGGTCAAAGAGTTAGGTTTTAAGGAGCGTCTTAAAGGAGGAGAGAGAGAGGTAGAGAGGTGGAGAGGTTTAGGCAGGGAATTCCAGAACTTAGGGCCCAGGCAACAGAAGGCACGGTCACCAATGGTAGAACAATTAAAATCGGGGATGTGCAAGAGGCCAGAATTAGAGGAGCGCAGAGATCTCAGAGGGTTGTAGGGCTGGAAGAGATTATAAAGATAGGGAGGGGCGAGGCCATGGAGGGATTTGAAAACAAGGATGAGAATTTTAAAATTGGAGTATTGCCGGATCAGGAGCCAATGTAGGTCAGCGAGCACAGGGGTAATAGGTGAATGGGACTTGGTGCGAGTTAGGATACGGGCAGCAGAGCTTTGGATGAGTTCACATTTATGGAGGGTGGAAGATGGGAAGCGGCCAGGAGAGAGTTGAAATAGTCAAGTCTAGAGGTAACAAAGGCATGGATGAGGGTTTCAGCAGAAGATGAGCTGAGGCAGGGGCAGAGTCGGGAGATGTTATGGATGTGGAAATAGGCGGTCTTAGTGATGGCGCGGATATGTGGTCAGAGGTCATCTCGGGGTCAAATATGACACCAAGGGGGGAATTTTTCGGGAGGTCAGCGGGCGCGATCGGTGGCGAGTCAGCTGGGAAATTTTTTTTTATAGACAGCGGGTCGGGACACGCCTTTCCCAAATGTCAGGTCTGTCAATGCTGAGCAGACCCAACACGCAGCGCCGTGGAGGCAATTCAGGTCATTATGACCTTGTTAACAGCCCATTAAAAACTATTTTGTGCTCACCTTCAGAGTTCACCAGGTCGCCCACGGGGTCTACGCTGCTCAGGGATCATGTCAGGTAAGCAGGTTGGGAGTTGAATGGCCGTGGAATCATCTCATTACTTGACAGCTGCAAATGTGCTATAAAAGCTCCCATCTCACAGCTGTTCACTTTCCAAGCTCAGAAGCTGTTGCTTACTGCATTTGGAAGGCAGATTGAGCTTTATGCAGGTTGCAAGTGTTTGGAGTAAACTCTCTATCCAGTGTCACCTCACTGGAACAACCTCTCTCACCATTGACAGATCGCGACCTCTTCCACCTAGAAGGACAAGGGCAGCAGGCGCATGGGAACACCACCAAGTTCCCCTCCAAGTCACACACCATCCTGACTTGGAAGTATATCGCCGATCCTTCATCGTCGCTGGGTCAAAATCCTGGAACTCCCTCCCTAACAACACTGTGGGAGTACCTTCACCACACGGACTGCAGCGGTTCAAGAAGGCGGCTCACCACCACCTTCTCAAGGGCAGCTAGGGATGGGCAATAAATGCTGGCCTTGCCAGCAACACTCACATCCCATGAATAAATAAAAAAAAGAGAATTTTATAACAACACAATATGCTACCTATTTTCAATTTTCCCTATATACTTTATCCTTTGTGCTTAGGATCAGATTGGCATTATTGTCCTTGAATAGTACTTGGGAAACCTTTTTGCTTTTTTACCAAATCACAGTGTGATGCTGTAATTTGTGTCTAAATGTGCAATTACAGTAAATACAGTTGCCAAAAAAAATGCATCAGAGGTAGACAGAAGCTCCTCTGCACACATCACATGTAACTGATAAGGATGACTAATAACCAAGACTGATCTCACTTGTACCCACGGGGTTGATTTGATTCTGGGAATTGCTGCAATCAATCGAAGACAGTGCCGAAGCCGGAAATCAGGCACATTGCAGTATGCAGGATCCCGTAACAGCTGACTACAACCACTGACAGTAAGTCCATCTAATTGATTGACAAAGAAAAGGGGCATGCCACAGCAATATCTATGCTGCCAGCTATTTCTACATAAGAACATAAGAATTAGGAGCAGGAGTAGGCCATTCGGCCCCTCGAGCCTGCTCCGCCATTCAATAAGATCATGGCTGATCTTCAACCTCATCCCCACTTTCCCGTCCTATCCCCATATCCCTTGATTCCCTTAATACCCAAAAATCTATCGATCTCTGTCTGAAATATACTCAACGACTGAGCCTCACAGCCCTCTGGGGTAGAGAATTCCAAAGATTCACCACCCTCCTGAGTGAAGAAATTTCTCCTCATCTCCGTCCTAAATGGCCGAGCCCTTATTCTGAGACTGTGACCCCTGGTTCAGACTCCCCAGGATTTTCTGGATACCACTTGTAACCATATACATTAACAACAACAACAACAACTTGCATTTATATAGAGCCTTTGACATAGTAAAACGTCCCAAGGCACTTCAGAGCAGTATTAAAAGACAAAAAATTTGACACTTAGCCACATAAGGATAAATTAGGGCAGGTGACCAAAAGCTTGGTCAAAGAGGTAGGTTTTAAGGAGCGTCTTAAAGGAGAAAAGAGAGTTCGCGAGGCGGAGAGATTTAGGCAGGGAATTCCAGAGCTTAGGGTCTAGGCAACAAAAGGCACGGCCACCAATGGTTGAGCGATTATAATCAGGGATGCTCAAGAGGTCAGCGTACTACTGTAAAATGGCAGGACACATGTGTCAGATCGCTCAGTGGAAAGGAAAAATGCCACACACTGTGGACTATTTCACAGCTTGCCACGCCTATTAATGGAGAGATATCAACATGTGGCAATGTTGATCTAAGTGCCAGTAGCCAGGACTGTCCAAGAGCAGTATTTATGACAGTGTGGTAAGCACTGTGCACAGTTCCTGCAGTCTCCTGCACTCCACCCACATCCTAAGACATGCTATTCATTTTATACATCTCAGAAGGACTACAAATTAAGTGAACACTCCTAGGATTCAAGCACAAGGTCCTCCAGCTCCAATCAAACTGAGCTACCCAGCACTCACCACTGCTGAGAGTGGAGATCATTTCAATTATAGAGCTTATTTTAAATGTATACCAGATTGTAGACTTATTGCTCCCAATAGGTACTGGGGGCTGTGAAGAGAACTGGCGGGGGTGGGGGGAGATTTCCTGATGGGAAACCCGGAAGTACGGGTTTCCTGGACGCCCTGCAGGATTTAACTTTAAAATTTTTTCAGTAGGTTTCCCGCCCGATAGCCAGCCTGATTGATAGGCTGGCTGCCTGTCAGGCGAGAAAGCAGCCGAGGAGCGGATGCCAGGTAAGTGGGGGAGTCGGACATTATGGTGGGGGTTCGGTTATCAGGGTGGCGGGTTGGTAATCGTGGGAGGGGGGTTGGAGATCGCAGAGGTTGGGGCGGGGGTCGGAGATCACGGTTGGGGGGGATGCAGAGGTTAGCTTGTTGGGCCTGGACCAAGCACTCCCACTGCTCCCAATCCACAAGCAGTGCTGTAAATGCACTTACCTTGTGGATCGGCCCTTCTCGCCTCCTTTTATCTGCCTGGGTTCCCGAGCCCTAGGAAAAATGTAAAAAATCTCAAGCCCAAACCCAACCCGCCTTAAACCCGCCCACGTCCGGTTTTAACTGAGGCGGGGTGGGGGCGGGTGCCCAACCCACTCCCAGGAGGCTGGTCGCTCATTTAAACATTTTAATCAAGCAGGACCTGTGGGAAACCCATTCTTCCGGGTCTCTCGACCGCAAAACTGCACCCCCTGCTCTCTCCCCATCTCCCTGTTAGTATCGAGCCATACTGTCTACTGTGGTTATCTTATGTTTATGGGATCATAGCATGGGAACCGTTAGTTGACTCTTTCTGCCTGTTGTGGAATATGAGGGAGTTGTTAGGTGGCTGCCTGGCTTGGGAATATATTGAACTGGATTGACTTGCAGGCACAAAGGCAGGCTCAAGGTCCCATAATATAACGAGTGGTTAATGTCTATAAAGCAGACTTAAAGTATAGAATATTAGAATGTTTCTCGGAGTGAGGCTGGACCACTCAAGTGTTACCATAAGGCCATTCGAGATCGATCAGCTTGGAAGCTTGTTGATGTTTAGCAGGTTGTATCTCAACATCTTATTTACTATGTTGTAAGTATAACCTTTGTAATTTAACATTTTGACAACTTTACTTCTTGTATTGTAGCTCCTTTTATAACTGTAATAAACATATACAAGACTCCCTCTAGTCTCTGAGTATCACAGATCGAATCTCATATAAACTACTCACACCTCTATTATTGGAGCCAGCAGGGAGTTGTCCTGGTGTTTTAGTCAATATTTCTTCCTCAGCTGACACAAGCAACTCACAACAGATTAACTGGTCATTCATCACGTTGCCTGTTGTTCAATGTTGCAGAAAGGCTGCTAGGATTGTTTCCATAACAATGTCTGCATGTGGCAATGTGAAAAAGGCACTATTTAACTGTGAGCATTTCTTTCTTCTGTCAAGCATCTCTATGCCACATACATGAGGACACATAATATGTGCCATGAATGTAATGAAGTGTTTTAGAAATGTGTTTAATGAAGTTATGATGAACCTTTATAAAACAATGGTTCGGCCTCAGCTGGAGTATTGTGTCCAATTCTGGGCACCGCACTTTAGGAAGGATGTGAAGGCCTTTAGAGAGGGTGCAGAAACGATTTACGAGAATGGTTCCAGGGATGAGGGACTTCAGTTACGTGGATAGACTGGAGAATCTGGGATTGTTCTCCTTAGAGCAGAGAAGGTTGAGAGGAGATTTGATAGAAGTATTCAAAATCATGAGGGGTCTAGACAGAGTAGATAGAGAGAAACTGTTCCCATTGGCGGAAGGGTCGAGAACCAGAGGACACAGATTTAAGGTGATTGGCAAAAGAACCAAAAGCGACATGAGGAAAATATTTTTTACACAGCGAGTGGTTAGGATCTGGAATGCACTGCCTGAAAGGGTGGTGGAGGCAGATTTAATCATGGCTTTCAAAAGGGAGTTGGATAAGTACCTGAAGGAAAAAAAATTGCAGGCCTACGGGGAAAGGGCAGGGAATGGGACTAGCTGAAGTGCTCTTGCAGAGAGCCGGCACGGGCTTGATGGGCCAAATGGCCTCCTTCTGTGCTGTAACCATTCTATGATTCTATGATTCTATGAAAGCAATTCACTGTTCCTATCTGTTGAGCACAGTATTGTATATTGCAATGGAGAATATGTCCCTTATTGTACTTTTATAGTAGATAAAACTCCTACAGCAGCAGGTTCGGTGTTCTGGCGATTAGGTTAAGGCCCCTAAAATGCACCCATCCTCTGCCCAATGTTGCTGCCATGATGCTATGTAAGTTCAATGGTGTCAGCTGTGGCTCAGTGGTACACACTTTCACCTCTGAGTCAGAAGGTTGTGGGTTCAAGTCCCACTGCCAGAGACTTGAGCACAAAATCTCAGCTGATACTTCCAGTGCAGTACTGAGGGAGTGCTGCACTGTCAGAGGTGCCGTCTTTCAGCTGAGATGTTAAACCAAGGCCCCATCTGCCCTCTTAGGTTGACGTGAAAGTTCCCAACGGCCCTATTCGAAGAAGAGCAGGGGAGTTCTCCCGGTGTCATGTCCAGTATTTATCCCTCAATCAACATCACTAAAACAGATTTTCTGGTCATTATCACATTGCTGTTTGTGGGAGCTTGATGTGAGCGAATTGGCTGCCGCATTTCCTACATTATGACAGTGACTACACTTCAAAAGTACTTCATTGGGTGTAAAGTGCTTTGGGACGTCCTGAGGTTGTGAAACGCGCTATATAAATGCTAGTTCTTTCTTTTTTTTGTGAGGGCAAAGCCATTTTGAGGCCCTAATTTGTGGGGGGGGGGGGGCGTCAGGAGGAGCATTTCTATTCTGTAAACTGCTGTAAAATGTAATCTGCCCCATGGTTCTTCTGTGATCTGGGAGTAGCTGGGCGGCTGTTATAGAGCTCCCTCCAGTGTAGGGTTGGTGTTGGTGCACGGCATTCATCCTTTACACAAGAGCAGAAACTGATAGCCAAGTGCCGCACTCATGAGGAGGGCCTCAATCGCGATATCGGGTTCATGTCACGATACAGAACGTGACTTGACATCATGGCCGGTCTTCCCAGGTGTTTTTTTAAAAAAAGGCTAACACAAGAACCTACACAGATTGACAGGATATGCAGCCAGCAGGTGGTTTGACACGTTGGACCCCCTGGGACACATCTCATTGTCTTGGCTATGCTCTTTGATGTGGGAAAGATTTGAATATATTTTGTCTGTGTTTAAATTGTGAATTCTGGGAGATTCTCTCACTGCTAAACTTACCTGACGAAGGAGCGAACTGCTCCGAAAGCTTGTAAAATTAAATAAATCTGTTGGACTATAACCTGGTGTTGTGCGACTTCTCATTTTTATCCTTTACATTAATCATTTTGCTTGAGAACTGCCTCTTCAAATAGCACAACACCAGGTTATAGTCCAACAGTTTTATTTGAAATCACAAGCTTTTGGAGCGCTGCTCCTTCGTCAGGTGATGAAGGAGCAGCGCTCCGAAAGCTTGTGATTTCAAATAAACCTGTTGGACTATAGCCTGGTGTTGTGCGACTTCTCACATTTGTCCACCCCAGTCCAACACCGGCATCTCCACATCATGTCTTCAAATAGCAGCAGTAATTATCATCACCATTACAAACTTTGTTTTATAAATTAGTAACAGCTGCAGTAACAGATTTATCAGGGCTTTGCAAAACTATTTTTCAGCATTGTGGGTAAGTATTCTCCACAAAGCCAAATCATGCTATGGTGTTCATCTGGGGCACATTCCAGCTTTAGGGATGTACACCTACAATTTCTGTGGGGGTTTCACAGTGCGAGCAACCCCTTCGGGAGAGGCGGGCTGCCAGTTAACATATGTTAATTGCTCAATTAGTGCGATATTGACATGGGTTTTTAGACTTTAACGTCGGGTCCATGGGTTTCCCGGGCTTCCTGAAACTCGCCAGTGAAAGCACGGTGAGTACACAGCGGTAATTGAGGGGGTCAATCCATCTCATGGAAATATGCCAATAAATACTCAATACCCACAGCTGCTTTCTTACCTTCTTGTGGGAAAGGGTTTGTTCACAGTACTTGTGCTGAGAGGTTACTTTAGACACTTTGAAGGTGTCATCTACACTTTGGAGGTTTGGAGGTCTGATCTGCACTTTGGAGCTCTGATTTATCAGATCAGCATGGGTGCCGCTTACGCTGCCTTAGATTGGATAACAGATGAGGACTAAGATGACCAGCAACAGCAGCAGAAACAGCGGCGGCAGCAGCCTGCTGCTCACTGACCTGCAGCTCCACAGGAGAGAGGTGCAGCTCGCAGGAGGCCATATCCAGCACACAGGGGCTACAGGCAGAGGATAAGCTTCCTCAACATGTCAGAACACCAGTGTCTCAGGAGGCTCAGGGTGTCGCATGAAGTGGTGGCAGACATCTGCAGCCTACTGGAACAAGACCTGCTGCCAACTGGACCAGGTGGCCATGCTTTACCAGTGGCTGTCAAAGTCACCACCGCACTCAACTTTTTTGCCTCTGGATCCTTCCAGGGTTCTGCGGGAGACGTTTGCAGGATCTCACAGTTGGTGGCACACAAATGCATAAGACAGGTGACTGATGGCTTGTTTGCTAGGGCCGCTAATTATGTCCACTTTGTCTGCGATGACGCCAGTCAGAATGAGTGGATGCTTGGGTTTGCGGCTCTGGCTGGCTTCCCACAGGTGCAGGATGCCATCGACTGCACACACGCAGCAGTCCACTCTCCCTGATCTCTTCGCACCTGGAAGCAGAGTTGGCTGCTCAGAGACAAGGGATACCACTTAAAATCAGAAACCCGAGGAATGAGGCCCAGGAGCAATATAATGAATGCCATATGACCACCAGATGCGCCATCGAACAAGCATGTTGAAGATGCACTCCAGGTACCTGGACAGATGTGGAGGCGCCCTTCAGTACGCACCAGCCAGGATCTCCAGAATGGTCGTGGTGTGCTGCACCCTGCACAACATTGCGCAGCAGTGAGGTTTGGACTGCAGGAGGACCAAGGCGCAGAGCGCAAAGCCTCTTCAGAGGATTCGGAGGAAGCTGAGGAGGAGGAAGAAGAGGAAGAGGAGGAAGACGAGGAGGCGGAAGGTGATGAGGGCAATGCACCACCAGTGGCGCACATTGCTGCCCGGGATGCCCTGATTATTTCTATGTTCACTTAGGTTCCAACAGTGCACCCATCTCACAACCTGATGCAAAAGCCACTTTTGCTCCCCCCCACCCCCCACTCCCCCCACACCAATGCCACTAACACAAAGTAGTCCTGGAAACAACCAAGCATCCCTTGCACATCCCCACATTGGTCCCCGTCAATTCATGTCTTCCCATTCATAATCAAACAACTGAAAACGCCACTTGCCAGCCAGCAACCAAGAATGGGCAACATGGGAAAGTGGTGCAAAATAATAATGTTTATGTGCATCAAATGAACAAATGAGACTTAACAGTACAAAATGTGTAAGTCACCCATGTGCGTACCCTTGTGCAAATACAAATCTTTACTCTTCCTTTTCCTATTGCTTCTATGTGGTGCAACCCCTGTGGCTTCAGCAGAGGTAGAGGCAGGCTGCGTACATCCCTGCTCTGACTGCTGAGATGCTCTTGGCCAACGTCCTCTGGGTTTTGAAGCCCGTGAGGGCCCTGCCAAAGACTGCTCCACCTGCACCTGTGCAGGCACAGACTCGGCCATCAGGACACAGGGCAGCATATGGGTTACTGACTGAGGAAGGGGCAACCGGTGAGAAGTGGAAGTGCTTTGAGTGCAGTCCCCACTTCCAGATCCCCTCTCGCCATCATCCCTCTCATGGCCCAGCTGCACTTCCCTGTTGCCACTGAGCTGGAGAGCACTTTGCTGCAGCTCAGTGGGGCAATGAAAAGCCCTGAAAGGTATCGTTCATCCTATTTAAGGTGGCATCCAGAGTGTGCAAACCCTTATTGAAGGCCTGCATGCATTCATGCGATTGCTGCCCTTGATGCTCCCTGCAGTTGGCCACTCAACAACAACAACAACAACTTGTATTTATATAGCGCCTTTAACATAGTAAAATGTCCCAAGGCCTTTCATAGGAGTGTTATAAAACAAAAAAATTGACACCGAGCCACATAAGGAGAAATTAGGGCAGATGACCAAAAGCTTGGTCAAAGAGGTAGATTTTAAGGAGCGTCTTAAAGTAGGAAAGAGAGGTAGCGAGGCGGAGAGGTTTAGGGAGGGAATTCCAGAACTTAGGGCCCAGGCAACAGAAGGCACGGCCACCAATGGTGGAGCGATTATAATCAGGGATGTTCAAGAGGGCAGAATTAGAAGAACGCAGATATCTTGGGGGGTTGTGGGGCTGGAGGAGATTACAGCGATAGGAAGGGGCGAGGCCATGGAGGGATTTGAAAACAAGGATGAGAATTTTGAAATCGAGGCGTTGCTTAACCGGGAGCCAATGTAGGTCAGTGAGCACAGGGGTGATGGGTGAACGGGACTTGGTGCGAGTTAGGACACGGGCAGCCAAGTTTTGGATGACCTCAAGTTTATGCAGGGTAGAATGTGGGAGGCCAGCCAGGAGTGCGTTGTAATAGTCAAGTCTAGAGGTAACAAAGGCATGGATGAGGGTTTCAGCAGCGGATGAGCTGAGGCAAGGGCGGAGACGGGCGATGTTACAGAGGTGGAAATAGGCGGTCTTAGTTATGCCGTGGATATGTGGTTGGAGGCTCATTTCAGGGTCAAATATGACACCAAGTTTGTGAACTGTCTGGTGTAATGACCTATATTCTACCTGTAACAAGTATTCATCCTATAAATTGCTGATAATCACTCTACAACTTCAATCAGAATGTCCCTGCAATGCACAAGGTGTGGTCAGTCTCTCCAGTCAATGCCATTTTTAACAGGCCCCGTCTCTCTCCCTAGCTCCATGGACTCTGGTTTGGACTCTGTTTCCATGCGAAGATGAAAACTCTGACCTGTACTTGCACTTCACACGTCAAAACCAGCCGGTACAGACCAACCTCAACCAAACCGAGAGATTGAACAAAGGACAGCGGGCTCGGAGTTTGAGGCAATTCTCACAGGGCACATTGTCCTAAACTCAGCTCAGAACATATTTCTAAACCACTGCCTGGGCTCTGACACAATAAAGGAGAGTTTTTATAGAATGAAAGGAAATGACAGTACATGAGGAGGCCATTAGGCCCTTGGTTCTCTCTCCTGTAACCCCATACCCTCACATCCTTTCTTACTCCACCTTTTCAAATACTTATCCCATTCCCTTTTAAATTATGTTCTAGTCTTTACCTCAATAGCAACTTGTGGTGAAGCATCCCATGAGCTAATAGCTCTCAGTTCAAAAATCTTACTACTCCCTTCCCCGTGATTCTTTTAGTGTGAATCTTCGGTCTCTGCCCCCTTGTTTCCCATTCGCCCACCGGAAACAATTTTTCGCTATTTACCCCAGGTTTCACTCACTCCTTTACTGGCTGCTCCTCTCTCAGTGTCGCTCCCACTCACCATGTTGCTGCTGCTCCCAGCTCTGCAGGAAACACTGGGCCCCATGTGCACCCCATTCCCTAGTCTCCCTCTCTCCCCCAAGCCCCAATCCCACCGACCCCAGTCCCCAGTCTCTCGCTCTGTACCCCACCTGAGTCCCAATCCTCTTGACTACAAGTCTCCCTCTGCACTCCCTGCCTGAGCCCCAATCTCCCAATCCCCAATCTTCCTTGCTCCCATCCTAGACTCCCATTCCCCAGTCCGCTGTGACTCGCTCCCCCTGCCTCGAGCAATCCTCCGACTCCCGCCCAGTCCCGGGTCACCCTCTCTTCCTCCCCTGAGCCCCAATCAGCTGGTCCCTAATCCCTATTCACCCTCCCCACACCTCTCCCGGCCCTGACTCTCTCATTCCCCCCAGATTCCCAACTGTTTCTCCATCAGCCATTCCCGTTCCTAAGTGGGAGCCGGCCCTCTCCGGTGGTGGCGGGTGGTGCCACCAAGTCGGAGGCTTCTCTGCGAAGGTAGCCGGTGATGTCATGCAATGGGGAAGGGAGGGGGCGCTGATGCAGTGAGAAATTTAAAGGGCAATGGCTCATTCCAGGAGACTCCCGGACAATCCAGAAGGGTTGGCAACTATAGTGGGATCCCAAGGCTAATGTTCCTCTCTCTTGGGCCAGCTGCAGCATTCCCACTGTAGAGGCACTTTATAAATTTAGGATTAGCAATTCAATGAATATACTTCCCTTTTAAATATCTCAAGCCTGTGCCATATATTCAATAATCACATCCAAACGCATTCTATGAATCGCTGCCAGGAGTGCCTATTGGGGCATTGCAGACGTGCTTCCAATTTTTCATTCTTTAAATTAATTAATGGGTAGAAAATCATGGAGAGTGTGCCCTTGATTTCCTGACATATGCTCCCAGTGGGCGAGAGCCTGCACTTGGAGCGCACGTTCGTATCATTTACTCCCAGTGCGCTAATAAATAGTAAAAGCATAGCTTGTAGTAACTTGTAACTTATTTTTATTTGTGAATTTAAAGAAGATAATTCGAAGAATCAACTGATTTAAAAAAAAAATGTTGACTTATTTTGTGTTATAAAGACAACTATGACCCACATAAATGTCACGAGACTAAAATGAGAGGACAATCAATTGATCCAAGATGGTTCCAGGCAATGAAAAGCTGGGTCACAGTTGACGAGAAGATATAATCTCTCGATAAAGGAGGTGGAACAGCAGCAGCTAAAAATGGGATCCCAAGCAATAAATCAAGGTTATCACAAACATCATGGGACTGAAATTCCCTTATTGCATTAGTTACCATCCACACAATTTGAGCTTCAATGTACTTGTGTGCTACAGGCGTCTCACAGAAAATTACTCCCTGCTGCTACTGCCTTTTACACACCTTAGTATAGTTCCATGAGCGAGAGAGGTTTAACTTGTTAAGTCTTCATTTAAAGCCAATTCCTTAGACAAATTTTCAGTCTTTCACTTCCCCCAAATGGAGGTAGATCTTGACTTTGTGCGATAGTGTAAAACCATTGACTTCAATGGAAATAAAAATCGGGAGCGATGTTAAACGAGCGGCCGATTCGCTATCACCTGTTTTACACTATCGCATCAAGTCAAAATCTACCCCATTGTGTGAACATCATGCCTGATAAAAGCTGGCACTTAAGCAGTGGAAAGAGTTGCCAGCTGTGCAAAGGCAACAGAAGAGCCAAGGAACTATACTAAAGTATCCTTATTCTAACTGTTTAGCAGCCACTGAGCTGCTGGAAGAGTGAGAAGCTGGGCTCACTGGATGTTGGGGTGAGGGGCTTGCTGCTCAGTGTTATAGGGATGCAGCCATTAGAGAAGTGGCTAAATATGTGGATTAAAGATGCCGGATTCTTTCTAAAGGCTCAGAAATGCTCTCGAGCCTTTGCAATGGCTGTACGGGGTAGGTGGGGAGAAAACTGTACCCATGTAGTTCCATGCACTAGGTATATTGCATGCCATAGTCAACCTGTTCCACGTTTACTGCTCAGCCATGCCATGAACAACCTTACACTTCTGTTATTGCATCTCAAGTGTACCCATACCAAAGCAGGGCACACAGTTAAAATGGAACATATAATTGAAAGCCTTGCCGCACTCACATATTCCAAAGGCTTCAGACGTCAACCTTTATATCATAGCCTAGCTACATGTTTCATGGTCACGTACTGACATACCGATTGGCCACATATCTGTCAATGTGGATGTGTTGCTTTGACTTACAGCATCTCAAGACTATTTTCTTCCTGCTCCGCAAGATGGTATAGAATTCAAGGGAGCACAAATCATAGGCCCTTGGCTTCCCTGGAGGAAGCCACCTTGGACAGCCTGGTATATCAGAGCATGGAAGTAGTAATAAAAGGTGAAACAACTCAGGCCTTGTCCCATCCTACTCTTCTGTCTTGTCTTCTCATGCATTCCCTCTAAGGTAGACACACATGTCAATGTCTTAGAGTGCAAGCTGTGTTTGAATCTGTGGTGTGGAGCCAATGTTCTAACAATTATTCCTTTTCTATCATTACTATTTCTTTATTTCTGAGAATCTTTTGCTCACTGGGTACCTGTCTCTGCATTCATATTGCTGCATTACTTCCTGTTATTATTCGCACTTCTGATAAATTTTAAGTGCTGGAGTGGGAGCCTTTGTTCCCCATTCCTTTTCAAACAACAAAGGAATTCCTTTGGTATTCCAATGGCACTTCTGGAGTTCAATGAGGAAAAATAGTTAACAAGGAAGTTAGTGCGTAGGTGCATTTACACCTGAGGCATTCTGCAGCCTTTCTCCAGAAGCTACATCTACAGACCTAGTCACAGCTGTCTGTGTCAGCCATGGCTCAGTTCATAGCACCCTCGCCTTTGAGTCAGAAGGTTGTGGGTTCAAGTCCCATTCCAGAGACTTGAGTGCAAAAATCTAGGCTGACACTGCAATGCAGTACTGAGGGAGTGCTGCACTGTCAGAGGTGCTGTCGTTCGGATGAGATGTTAAACCGAGGCCCCATCTGCCCTCTCAGGTGGACGTAAAAGATCCCATGGCACTATTTCAAAGAAGAGCAGGGGAGTTATCCCCAGTGTCCTGGCTAATATTTATCCCTCAATCAACATCACTAACACAAATTATCTGGTCATTATCACATTGGTGTTTGTGGGAGCTTGCTGTGCACAAATTGGCTGCTACATTACAACAGTCTGGCATGGGCTCGATGGGCCGAATGGCCTCCTTCTGTGCTGTAACCATTCTATGTCAGAGAAGACCTGCCATCACCACCTAAGCTTCAGTAGGCAGTCAGTCACTAAGTTATGCAATTGGCTTTGCAGCACTTGCACCTCAGCTACAGTTGAAGAATTAGATCAGAATATGGATTATATTTTGTTAGGGGGGGGATTACTGATATGAGGGAGCAAAAGGCAGAGAATGACCGGCTGATATTAGGCAGAATCCTGCATGGCGACTAACTGCGTCGCATCACTTCAACAATTGGAGGCCTAGCTTTCAAACAAACAATGCTACATAAGCATGAAAATGCATCCAAATCATTCCAGCCTATAGGCTCAATACTTTGCCTACCTTGGGGGAGATACTTGAAGGGCTACATGGGCTCAGACTATGGGGCACTCTAGGGGAGCCATAATCCCAGAAGAAATCTAGCTGCTGTTGCCATGCAAACTAGGCCATTCATCACCTACTTGATGTAACAGTGCACAGAAAGCTGGCTGTTCCTGCACATCTCTCCTACAGAGTGTCTTTATTCATGGTCACAATATCACCATGAGAGAGATAATCAGTTAAAAGCATGTCCTTATATAGGGTCTATTTTAACTTCCTGGAAATTCCTTTTTTGCTTGAAATTTCACATGAAACACTTCAATTAGTAAGTTGCTATGAAGTATTGCCAATATTGATATCTATGCAGTGATCTCGGTCAAGGGTTGATTTCTGTCTGGTTCATGAATGTAGAATGGAAATTAACAGTACGATTCCTTGTTTATCTTAGGTCTTTAAGAATGGATTTGTTCCAAGTGACACACTGGGCTGGATTTTCAATGACCTATGGAGTCGGGTTTGGAGGCGTGTGGGGGGTTAAAGTTGCGGGGTCGGGGGTCCCGACCCCATCCCGACTCCATCCCGCCTCCACGCAATTTTGACAAAATCATTCGCGGGGTTCCCAACTCTGTCCCGCCTCGAAGAGTGCCAACTTTAATGTCCTGGGAACCGATACCTCCCAAGTCCCTCTACTCTTCCACAGCACCATGCCAGCTTCGTCAGAATATAATTACTGCTTCTTTATCAAAATGAATCACCTCACACTTAATAACATTCAATTCTATCTGCCATTCTTTAGTCTATATCCCCATCTTTTCAATATCCCTTTGTAATTTCCTTTGATCTTCTAAAGAATTAACTATATTTCCTATTTTGGTATCATCTTCAACTTCAATACCACTCCCTCTAGGCCTATATCCAAATCATTGATATACACAGTAAACAGAAATGGCCCCAGACTCAACTCTGTGGGACACCACTTCTCCACTTGCAAACATGATGAAAAACTACCCTTAACTCCTACTCTCTGTTTTGTCCCTTCTAACCAAATTCCAGTTTTCTATTCGCCCCTATTTCCATACCCTATAAGTTTCTATAGTAATCTCACGTGTGGTACCTTTTCAAAGACATTCCTAAAATCCATGTACTCTACATCCACTGCACTTACTCCACCTACGATGTTTGTACCTCAAAGAATTCTACAAGGTTTGTTAAGCATGATCCTCTTTTTTGAAATCCTTGCTGGTTACTTCTAACTAGTTTCTCTTTACTTAGATACATGAAAATGTAATTCTTAATTAAAAACCAAAGAGTTTCTCTGCTGCAGATGTACAAACTGATTTGTAATTACCTGGATTAGCTCGGTCTCCCTTTATAAAATGAGATACTACATTAGCTATATTCCAATCCATCATCACACCTCCACACTCAATACAGCCATGGAATATAGGCCCGAAAATTAGACCTAATACGCGAGAGTATGCACTGTGTACTCTCGCGTATTAGGTCCCGAATTGCCAGTTTCCTGCATGCACTGCGCATGCGTGGAAAACCGGCACTTCATGTATTGCAAAGGGGGCGGTTCCTAAGTGAACCGCGTGCGCACTACAGGCTGCGCGCACGCAGTGCACTTAGTTTTTTTTTCAGGTTTGAACGCGCAGGTAAGTGGTGAAGATTTTACACATAAAGAAAGCAGGCGTAGGACCCCCTTTTAACAAGGTAAGTAGTTAATTAAGTGTTATTTTAAATTTTTTTCAACAGGTTTATCTTTTTTAGAGACTTTAAAGAAAGGTAAGTTTATTTTTATAACTTTTAAAAAGAATTTAAATTTTTTCAAAAATTTAATTTTTTGTTTAAAGTGGTTAATTTATTTAACTATAGTTATTTTATTAATGTGATGGCTTTTTTTTAAATTTAATTGAGGTTTAGCTGTTCTTTTGGGGGCTTGTAGTATTCATAGCTTTGACAGCCCTTGCTGTCAAAACTATGAATGAAAGATGGTGTGCTGCCATTGGCTCTAACTGTCCCACGTGATCCCGGAGCTCGCACAAACTAATTGCGCCTCTAGGACACGCAAGCACTGCACGCCGGCAACAGGAGAGGCCCTCAAACTGAAGTTCGTGTGGGCCCGAAACAAAAAGGTAGGCGCGGAGTGCGATATCGCGGGGAATCCTTACCCCCGCGGCAACCATCGATGTTTAATTTCGGGGCCATAATTTCTAAGGCCTCAGCAATTGCCTCCTTCATCTCCCTTAAGGATTCTTGGATGTACCCGGTCAGGCCCTGGTGCTTTCAAAAATAACAACTTTCCCACCCGACCCACCACCAATCGTGCCCGCTAACACCCCGGAAAATTCCGGCCATCATCTGAGTCTAGACTAGCTGCTGCTCGTGAAATGCTCTTATCACAAAGGCTTCAGAGGCAAAGAAAAGATTTGAATTGGATGTGAAAGCTGCTCACCCGGAGTAGGGGGAATAAAGTCATCATTTTCCATTATTATAAAGAACGAGACAGCTGGTCCGAAATATCTTGCCCTTCTTTCCTTTGCCTCTACTGGTCTCCTGGTAAGTGAGGACCACCACGAGTTCCTAAGGGGTATCATAGAATGTTACAGAAACAGGCCACTCGGCCCATCCAGTCTGCACCTGTGTTTTTTCTCCATTTCAGCAATTTCTCTTTACCTTTTCCACAAACACCAATGCGAAATAGTTTGCTGGAGGTTTCAATAGGGTCCTGTTCAAAACAAAACAAGCACACTCCAATTTCTTGCAACCTCCCCAGATATTGAAACACAGCAAATTTATGGAACAGGAAACGATAATTATTCCAAATAAGCCTCCTTTTCATGCAAAAGACACAAACATCTTATGAAATCCTGGACAGATATAGTACAGGACAAAAACAATACTGTCTGTCGTATTCAGCATACACATCTATTGCATCACTTGAAATATTAATAAGCATGTGCCTACAGTAAGCTGCATTCCTGTCTCAATAAAGCGAACCCATTTCATTTACAGGAAGGTTTAAATATTGATTGAGTTTTCTGATGTAACTTGGTCAGAGGAAGCTTCTCAGTTCATAAAATAACTATTATAAACTCCACTAATAAAAGTCTGCTACATTTTCAGTGTGATGGTGCTTGCTGACAGCAGCGAACATTTTGCAAATTCTGACGAACATATTTTATACTGATTATTGACTAGATTCCTGTCCTGCTGTTAAACCAGATCGGATTGAGTCACAGAAAAGTCAACTAGGTGGGCATTTACTGTTGCTGAATGTAAACCTTAGACACATTTGAACTTGTGAAAAAATATAAAATAAAAAGGAAACAAAAATCTCATTGACAAAAACAGTTTATCTGGTCATTTATCACATTGCTGTTTGTGGGAGCTTGCTGTGCGCAAATTGGTTGCCGCGTTTCCCACATTACAACAGTGACTACACTCCAAAAAGTGCTTTGTTGGCTGTAAAGCTCTTTGGGACGTCCACTGATCGTGAAAGGCGCTATATAAATGTAAGTCTTTCTTTCTTCTTTCTTTCTTAAACATTGTAAATTTGAAGTGTAAAGAGACACCAGTAATTTCCGTGGGGGTCTCCCGATGATACAGCGAGAGATCGGACAAACCCCACGTAAATCCTACCCCAGAAAATGCTGGAAATACAAAGCACATCAGTCTGCATCCGTAAAGAAAAAACACAGGTTATGACCTTTTGTTAAAGGAGTAATACAACATCAGAAACCCAAAAATGGTATTCGGTTAATTCGATTTTTTTTTAAGAAAGAAAGACTGCTTTAATTAGAACCTATTGAGGAGCAAGCATTAAACTTTACAATGTGCTGCTGATGTTATATTCCCTCAGTGTCAACTTGTTTTATTTTCTTTTAATATTTTTCCATTGCTCCGCCAGCTTTAATCCATTCCAAGTAACTAATAAAATTGAAAACATCTGAATCATTTAAAAACTTAGCATAACAGCCATCCAAAAGGGATGTGAAACTGCCTGCTTCATTCACAGTGGCTTTTCTTTATTTATAGCCCAATTTACCGAGCTTCGAGTACTGCAATATCAGTTTTTGTTGCATTATTCCTTTAACAAAATATATCTGAAGTATAGGTTGTACTAAGTGTTTGTGGACTGTTTTGTAAATGCCACTTTACCTCCTTACAGTTTCAGAAGCTCCAACAGCATCAGAGCAAGTTTAAAAAGAAACTGGGATGCTTAAGTATCAACGTTCCAGTATTTCTGCTAAAGTTGCAACCACCCCATAAACAGCCACATGCACAAACATCAGAGTCTGGGCTGAAGAATTTCGAAGCTGCTTAATTTTCCCCCTGCAGCTTCTTTTTTTTCTGCCATGACAGAAAATGTTGTACAAAGCTGATCCAGCAGTGTTGCCAATGTTAAGGAGTATAGGTTTCAGTCAGGAATGATTATTATCCTCAGCGACCTTGGCTGAATGCAACAACTGATATTAAAGACACAGGCCGGGAAATTGGACCCGTTTGCGCAGGCCGTTAAGGCAGGTGTGGAAGAAAAAATGGTGGCCGCCTTGATTCCGCCCGCTTCCGGCGGGTTCCACGGCGGCCACCATTTTGGGCAGGTTGGCAACGCGGCCATTGCCTGCGCTCGCTGCAGAAATGAAAGTGAGGCAGATCGTGACGTCAATGAGTGTGCAACGCTGATTTGACACACGATCTGCCATTTTGGATGTTGCAGCTCTTTTTAACACTCCCTCCAAATCACGACGAGCTGAACGTGCATTCACCAGCAGGAAGGACCCCCCACCAGTGCTATTTAAAGGGATCAGTAACAACTTGTAATTGACTAGCTTTTTGATTTCTACTGGCTCGGTCTAAGTTTGTGCAACTTGTAAGAAATAGCTGTTAGATTCTAAGATGGGTTTTAATTCTTAGAACAGAGACTGACAACATGCAGCCGGGAACAGATAGCAGAAATGCCAGCAAGGTCGAATATCAAGCATCAAAAGGCAAATAGAAGTGATAAGGGAATCGTAAAATGCAAAACAACACAGGGTGGTGGGATAATAGACAAAAATGGAGCCGAAAAGTCATAAAATGTCCTCAAAGAAACATAACAAAACATTCCTCAGAAAGATAAGAGGGAGGCCTTGTCAGTCATGCAGAAAGGGACGGCGAGGGATGCCTTCCCGCTTCACAATTGGACAATAGGATGGGGGATCAAATGATTGACACCAGGTGATTACCAGCCCACCGAAATAACTATAAATATAGACGACCGAGAGAGGAAATCAGGCAGTTAGGGGCGAAGGCTTCCCCGAGGTGGCTACGGCCTAACACCTTGGTCAAGTTTAGCCTCTGAGGTGGCTGACGGCCTAACACCTCCAACAGCTCGAGAGATGACCCAACGGAAGTGACCGCTGCAGCAGACTGCAGGAATCCACCCAATCCGAGACCACCGTACTGCCTCCCCGTCCGTCCGGTCGTGGCATTCCGATTCGGGAGTCGTAGATTGCTCTCTACTGTCACGAGTTGTATGTCTATTATACTCAGCTTAAACCATATGTAATATCTGATTATGCTTTAAAACTGTAGCTCTTTAATAAAAGCTTTGCAACTGCTAAAACCCTTTGGGTAATCTGTGTGTGGCCTGTGATCCTAATCTTACAAACTGTTTGGAGCTTTCTACAGTTATTTAAAGTTGGTGAGGTGACAGAGAGTGTTGTTGCAAGTGGAGAATGCCTTGCTTCTCAATTAAAAGCTTGTGCTCACACCACTCGCTCACAGTCATGGTGGCTCTACTTGCAGTTGCGCTCGAGTATCTACGGGAGAGGGAGCGGAGGCAGCAAAGAAGAGGACAAGATGTTCACGAGGGAGGAGGAGGAGGGGCAGGAGGGCTCTCAGCAGGAGGCTGAACCAGGTCTTCCAAGAGCACTTCTCCTACCTGCACTTAAGCCAGGAGTAGCGGATTAGGAGGCTTCGCTTCACCAAGGAGGTGGTCACAAAACACTGCCACCTCCTGCAACCAGACCTGCAGCCTCAGAGTAGGGTGACCACGGCTCTCCCAGCAGCCCTCAAGGTCATCGTGGCCCTCAATTTTTTTGCCACCGGATCCTTCCAGCCTGGAGTAGGAGATATCCCAGTTCACCATCCATCGCCGCATCCGGGAGGTCACAGAGGCTCTGTACTCCAGGAGGAGGGACTTTATTGTCTTCTCTCTGAATAGAGAGAAGCAGGAGGAGCGCACATGTGGCATTGCCAGGATATTGGACTTCCCCATGGTGCAGGGCGCCATCGACTGCACACACATGGCTTTGCGGGTACCACATACCAATTCTGAGATGTTTCATAACTGCAAAGGCTACCACTCACTTAATGTGCAGTTGTTGTGCGACTACGCCCAGTGTATCATGATGATGAATGCCCAGTATCCTGGTAGCAGTCATGGTGCTTTCATCCTGTGCCAGTCCGGTGTGCCAGCAATCTTCCAGCCGCCGCATCAAACCCAAGGGTGGCTGCTTGGAAAACAAGGTCAATCTGCTCTGCATCTGGTTGATGACTCCCCTCCACAACACTACCACTCGTGGCCAGCACCCATATAATAAGAGCCAGGCTGCCACGAGGAACCTCATCGAGCAGACCATCGCCCATCCAATCCTTCTGCACAGAACTCAGATGATGACCTCAATGGGGCAGTCTTCAGAAGAAGGATGATGGGCATGCACACAGAAATGCTTGGTGCAATGGCAAGCCTGCCAGAGAGCCTCTTGTCAGTGTCAAGGAGCATGGAGGAGTCCGGCTCCAATATTGCACAGGGCTTTTCATGGAGCGAGGAGCCTGTGATTTCCAGGATGGAAATGATGGGCAACTCCATTAGAGAACTTGTGGAGAAAACCATGATGCTGCGTGTGATGGGCAATGTTGCAGCTTCCATTGCAGCACTGACAGAAGTGACCCATAGGGGGCGATTTTCTGACTTCCGAGGAGGAGGGTTTGGAGGCGGGAAAATCAGAAACAATGAGGGCGGGTTCGGAGCCCGCCTCCAACCAGCCTCCGTGGGATTTTGCCGGTGCCGGTTTTCAAGGGCGGGAAATGGTCCCACCTCCAGCTGGTCATAGTGCTTGTTAAGAAGATTAAATGCTCGTTAAGGGCTTCTCTAAGCCTATTTTGAGAGGGCCTCGTGATTTTTCAAGCATTTCGGCGTGTTCCATGACCCTCCTAAGCCATGCCAGCTAATCTTGGTGGGATGACTAGTGGGTGGTCTCCTCACAGCTGCAGGTCCAACATTAAATCGTTTATTTCATCAGGGATTAGTTGCAGGTGCCAGAACTTTGCTTTAAAAGGTCTTTGAGCACTTTTAGGCCTTCCGAAGTCGGAGGTGCTGCAGCTTGAATCTATCAACTGTGGGACCTCCTTGGAAGACCCTCTCCCTGCTTGCAATGAGCGCTTCCCCAACGGAGGCATCTGCAAGCAGCATGGGAACCATTCGTTTTCTTTCTCCATGGACCTCAGATTCGGATGAGGAGCATCCACGGCAGCAGCAGAACCAGGCAGCTCAGGAGCAACAGCAGCAGGAGCCCCAACCTCCTGCTCAGGCAGCTCAGCAGCAACAGCAGCAGGGGCCTCAACCTCCTGCTCAGGCAGCTCAGCAGCAACAGCAGCAGGAGCCCCAACCTCCTGCTCAGGCAGCTCAGCAGCAACAGCAGCAGGAGCCCCAACCTCCTGCTCAGCCACCTGATGCTGCACAGGGCAGAAGATGCCAGCGCATCGAGGCACCTCGCCGCAGGAGATACCCCCAATAGAGGGTTTACAGACAGAGGATGAGCTACCTCAACATGAGTGAGCAGCAGTGCCAAAGTAGGCTGAGACTTTCGCGAGAGGTTGTCCGAGAGATCTGTGGACTGCTGCAGCAAGACCTGGTGCCCAGAGGAACGGGTGGACACCTCTTACCAGTGGCTGTCAAAGTCACCACCGCTCTCAACTTCTTTGCCTCAGGCTCCTTCCAGGGATCATCAGCAGACATCAGCAGCATCTTTCAGTTGGCCGCCCACAGTTGCATCACGCAGGTTACCGATGCCCGTTTTGCTAAGGCCCACAATTACATCCAGTTCTCAAGGGATCAAGCAAGTATAACCGCCCGTTCGGTTGGCTTTGCAAATATGGCAGGCATGCCAATGGTGCAGGGCATCATAGACTGCACACATGTGGCCTTTAGGGCACCCCATCACAACCCAGCTATCTTTGTCAACCGAAAGGGCTTCCACTCCCTCAACGTACAGCTGGTGTGTAACCACAAGAAGGAGTTTTTGCATGTTTGCGCCAAGTTCTGTGGTAGTTGCCATGACTCTTTCATCCTGCGGCACTCTAGTGTTCCTCCGCTTTTCAATCCGCCAAACCAACTTAATGGATGGCTCCTTGGTGACAAAGGCTACCCCCTGAAGAAGTGGCTAATGATGCCGATCAGGAGGCCAGCTAACGAGGCTGAAGAGCGCTACAACGCCAGCCACACATCGACCAGGTCCAACATCGAGCAAACCATTGGGTTGTTGAAGATGCGCTTCCGTTGCTTTGACCGATCAGGTGGAGCCTTGCAGTAAACACCATACAGGGTCTCCAGAATGGTCGTGGTCTGCTGTGCACTGCACAACATCGCACAGCGTCGTGGCTTGCAGCTTCTGATGAGCAAGTGGCTCAGTTCCAGCCCTCCTCAGATGAGGCTGAGGAGGAGGAGGAGCTGGAGGAGGAGGGAGAGGAGGAGCAGGAGGAGGTCAGAGCGCCGATGTATCGACCAGCAGCAGCGGCAGCATGCGAGCACATGGCTGCCCGGGATGCAAGGGATGAACTTATCCTGGCCAGATTTGCATAGGTTGCCCAAGTTGGCACATGTCCTTGGCTCCATCCTAAGACATCATTGACAATGGACATGACTCTCTGGCCTCCTTTCACTCAGGCCACGAACCTGACAACGCAAGTGTGGCGGAATCCGCAATGTGGAGCTGCCTAAGGCGAAAGAACAGATGCCATAACGTCAACATTTTGGCTTCAAATAATTTTAATGCTTTCCAACAGGGATGGCATTTCATCAATACACAGAAACCTTCACCCAATCTCCACACAGATCTGGAGGTTATATCCCTTGCCAGCTGTACCCACACAGCCTTGGTTTCTTTGGGAGGCCTCTTCCTCCCAGATGAGTGGAAGAGCACCTCCCTGCTAGCTCTCACGCCTCAAACAACATTTGCAGCACCTCATCCGAGAGCCTCGGGGAGGTCCTTGCCTTAGAATTGGACATAGTGGTTTCTCAGAATATGTTGTAGGTGGTGCAAATCCTGTGGAATGAGCCAAGGCAGCAAGAAGCCATAAATTCAGACTGGAAAAATTATGACAGCAGAGGCGAGTTTCAGTCCCAAAACACTAATTGACACCTCTGAAATCAAGTGGCCAATCATGGGAAAATCGCAATTTTTTGAAAACTATCAGTGGAGGCGGGTTTCAAACCCACCTAAACTGAAACCCGCCTCCATCTCGCCTCCAGTGAGAAAATCGTCCCCAATGTCTCAGACTGCTGCCATCATGGCTGTGGCTACCAGTGTTGAAAGGGGCTTGCAGGGTCTCACAGCAGTCCAGCAATCTGTGCTCAAACAGATGGCTAGGAATAATGAGGCGCCGTCCCGGAGGAGTGGCAGACGCTCTGTGGAGCACGAACCTGCTGTCCTCTCTCTGGATGACAGCATTTGTACTTCCACTCCTGCCACTCCGCCAGTGCCCTTGCTGTTGCCTGTCAGCCAGCCAGCCCAGTCTGCTGCTGCCCATGGCAAGGTGGTGCAGTCTACAGCCGGGCCTTTTAGGCCCGGAGCTGCTCGAGGTCATCCTGCACGGCCATCTGCAGTCTCACCCATGGAAAGTCAGCATCTTTCCACCAGCCATGCTGCAGCCACTGGGGGAGCACTTTGTAGGAGCACTAGAATAGGCAAATGAGCACAAAAGACAGACACTAAGGGAATACACGAGGGTGGTTAGTTGATGTTGTTGTGTAGTATTGGAATTGATAAATTTATAAATTATGTTTGGAACGTTTGTTTTGTGGTGGCTCTCATTTCAGCTTTGTGCCCAAGAGGACGCTGGGATGTTCTGTGACAGAGGGATGGTAAGGTGGAGAAGTGGTGAGCAATGGGAATCAGGGGTTTCATTCAGGGGAACCGGAGTCTGAAGAGGCGCTTACGAACAGCCCGTCTGGAACGGGGATCTGCTGCCTGCTTCCTCTTCCTCCTATTCCTCCTCCTCCTCCTTGTCCCGGAACCTATGGTGGCAAGGGCTGCGCCCTCATGATGGCCAAGTTGTGGAGGATGCAGCAGACCACCACGAAATGGGGCCCCCACTCTGGCATGTACTGGAGGCTCCTCCAGAGCGGTCAAGTAAGCAGAATCGTTGCTTCAGATGGTCTGCTCGATGAGGTTCCTCGTGGCAGCATGGCTCTCATTATACAACTGGCCACGAGTGGTGGGGGTTGCAGAGGGGAGTCATCAGCCAGGTGTAGAGTGGATAGCCCCTGTCTCTGAGCAGCCATGCTCAGGTTTGACGTGGTGGCTGAATGATTGCTGGCCCACCAGACTGGCGCAGGATGAAGGCATCATGACTGCTGCCAGGACACCAGGCATTCACCATCATGATGTGCTGGGCGTGGTCGCACACCAAATGCACATTAAGTGAGTGGTAGCCTTTGGGGTTGCGGTACATCTCAGGATTTATATGCAGTGCCCACAAAGCCACGTGTGTGCAGTCGATGATGCCCTGCACCATGGGGAAGCCCACTATTCTGGCAAAGCCATATGCGCGCTCCTCCTGTTTCTCTCTGTCCAGAGAAGAGACAATAAAGTCCCTTCTCCTGGAGTACAGAGCCTCTGTGACCTCCCAGATGCAGTGATGGATGGCGAAATGGGAGATGTTTGCTCTGTCTCCTGCAGCAGACTGGAAGGATCAGTGGCAAAAAAATTGAGGGCCACGGTGACCGTGAGGGCTGCTGGGAGAGCTGTTGTTTCCCTGCTCTGAGGCAGCAGGTCTGATTCCAAGAGGTGGTAGAGTTCTGTGACCACCTCCTTGGTGAAGCAGAGCCTCCTAATACACTGCTCCTGGCTTAAGTGCAGGTAGAAAAAGTGCTCCCTGAAGACCCTATGGGGGGTCAAGCCTCCTGCTGCATCTTGTCCTCTTCTTCGCTGCCTCTGCTCCATCTCTCTGTCATACTCAAGTGTGAGGGGAAATTCAAGAAAGCTCCAAACAGTTTCACAAACTTACACAGAGCCAGTATAAATCAAAAAGGAAGTCAGCTGCAAGTTGTTGATGATCCCTTTGGTGGGAGGTCCTTCCTGCTGCTGAACGCACGTTCAGCTGGTCGTGATTTGGAGAGGGCGTTGAATGGAGCGGCGCGTCGAAAATGGCAGGTCGTGCATCAAATCAGCGTTGCACACTCATTGACGTCAACGATCTGCCTTGTTATCATTTCTCCAGCGGGCGCAGGCAACGGCCGCACTGCCGACCTGCCCAAAATGGCGGCCGCCGTGGAAACCGCCGGAAGTGGGCGGAAGCGCTGCGGCCGTCATTTTTCTTGTAAACCGGCCTGATCAGCCGGCGCTAAGCTGCCAACTTTCACGGCCTCTGTTTGCTGTTTTATTATTCATAAACACTAAGCTCAGAATGTAAGTAAGCTGCTATTCAGCATTAACTGGGTTGAAGCACAGCTGGTGTTGGCGTCAGAAAATGAAAGCAAATTGGAAGCACCACGTTAGCCTAGACACCATAATAAGGGGTGGTTTATATTTATAGGATGCAAGGGAGTTATACTGCATAATTAATCTCTGTAACATTTATCAATAGCAAAATTAAATAGTTATAGATACATTAAAGGAGAAAGAGCAGGGGAATACCACCTTCTCAAGGGCAATTCGGGATGGGCAATAAATACTGGCCTTGCCAGCGATGCCCACATCCCAGGAACGAATTTTTAAAAATAGGATTAGGGAAGACAGCTCTGCCAGCACAGTGGGATGAATGATCTTCATAGTGAAATTTCTTTAATTCTGTACATAGACCTGTCCTTATAAGTCATTTGACTATTGAAATCAGTAATAATTCTTTGTTTTCCTTTTTGGAATATGCTGTTAGCCATATGATATTGACACGCTGCTCTCATTTGATCAATGAAAGTCCAATCACACAACATATCACAGTATATGCCACACATCATGACCTTGTTACATAAAGCATATTCCATTTTTTGTGGGTGTGCTTTGTCCAGACAATTGGATAAACTGGACAGAAACAATTTTTCCCAAAGAAAATTTATTAAGAATAATGTATTTTCATTGGATACTGGGGAAAGTGATATTGGTTTTCATGAATATTTTGTTACTTAAATTGTTTGTAGTTGTAGGAAAATTAGCTACGATTTCACGGTACCTTTCACAATTTCACTGAATCATTTTGTTCTTCATTAAAGTAATGAAACTGCAAGTCTGGAGTCTGAGCTCTTAATCCCAGTCTATAACCATTAGCCTGTAGTTGGCGCCCTCACAGTTTATGACTAATTATCCTACATCAAAATTTATTCAGCTGATCGATTAAAAACGGGACAGATTTTACATGTATTTTTAAAAGTTCATGATCATTGACAATCTGGACCTTGTTAAATGGGACCAATCACGTTAGCATCAATCAATCCATTATAAGGGATGTGGGCCAAATAACTGCCGCTATTTCCCCATCCAGGATTTGCAGCGATGAATACCATGAATATTCAGCGAGTTTTCTGATTGTATAGCCCAGAATTTGAGTGATTGGAATCATAAGTGGAGTATTTGTAATATTCGGCACCTTTCTGAAGTATGTTTTATTTTTAAGATGAATACCACAGCCCTTTTGGGGCTCATAACAATAAAATAGTGCACTGGCAGCACATTACTCACCTCAATAGAGGTGGAGTGATACCCCATGATCTGCGGTAGTCCTATGGGCATGTGTTTTGAAAGATTGGCCTAAAATAGCTATACCATTATTAGCATACAAATGCATGCTAACATTCATACACTTAGGGCTGGATTTTGATACTGGGGACGTGATGGAGGCGGGACTCCCACTTTTTGGGTTGTAGTCCCGCCTCCATCGACTTGTGGCCAACCCACTGTATTTTCACTTGATTGACCTTGTTGAGCCCGCCCAGCGAGCTCAGCAGGCCAATTAAGGGCCACCCGGCAACAGGTGACGTCACAGATTGACATTTCATCTGTCAAGAGCTTTTGACAGATGAAATATCAGCGTTTGACAGCTCTGTGAAGCTGTCAAACACTGACAATCTGTCTTCTAACTTGAGTCTTCCTCTCAGGCTGAGTTAGAAATCATTCCAGCACAGAAAGCAGAAGGCTGCAGTTTTTGACAGCACACGGCATTGTGATTTCTGACTCCCGAGACCTGAAGGGCTGACACCTGCAGGAGGAAGTTAAGGTAAGTAAAACTTTTTTCCACACTTTACACTTACCTTACACACTTACCTCTGCACATATGCACTCATCACTCACCTGCCCACCGGACATATCGACCCCTCCAACCCCTGCAGACCCACGGTCCGCCTCGCTAACTTGGCGTGGTTGGGACCTGTCGGGAAGCCCACATTTCAGCTTTTAAAATAGGGATTAGGCAAAAAACTGCCTGTTAACTACCTGTTAACAGGCAGTTTATTGCCACTAATCCCCTTCCCGCCTCAGGGAGGCGGGTCACAGCACAGGTCGGGTACCCGCCTCCAGCGAAACTGGCATGGAGGCGGGTTGGGGCGGGATGGGTTCGGGACCCCCGAATCTGCAACTTTAACCCCCCACACGCCTCGAAACCCGCCTCCATGGGTCAATGAAAATCCAGCCCTTAATTTCAAGGCCTTGATGTTCTTGTTCTATCATGAATTGTGCTGCACAGTATCATAGATTTAATGCATTTGCGTCAGGAACATGCAGTAAACAAATAAAACAAAAGTAATACATTTAGGCTTCAGCAGTCAAATGATTTAATACTGTTAGACCCCAAAAATTAGTTTCTTCACTTGTACAGTTGTAGGGCAGATTGGAATACATTCAAGGAATGCATTTTACCAGCAAAGTGGAACAACATATTTCTTTGACCTTTTAGAAACATCACGCAGTATTTTCAGCATCTAACTAGAGAAAGAGCAGATCAAAAAACATACACCCGTCTTTGTCTGAATTATCTGAACCGATTTCTGAATTGCAGGTCAGACGCAACAAAGGCAAATCCAGCTTCCAATTTAGCAACCAAGTTTTGATGGAACACCATGGGCTGGATTTTGACATCTTTTGTCATACCCATTCACTTTAAGGGACCTTCAAATAATCAGATTAAATTAAAATTTCGTCGGCCCGCGAGATGATGCATTCCAGTCCCCGCGGCACCCACCTGTCCCGGAAGGCCTCGAGCTTGCCGGTGGACACCGCGTGCTCCATCTCCAGGGCCACCCGGCCGCGAACATAGCCGCGGAAGAGAGGCAGGCAATCGGGCTGGACGACCCCCTCGACTGCCCGCTGCCTGGACCTATTAATGGCTACTTTGGCCAGGCCCAGGAGCAGTCCCACGAGGAGGTCCTCTGACCTGCCTGCTCCCCTCCGCACCGGGTGACCGTAGATCAGGAGCGTGGGGCTGAAGTGCAACCAAAAATTGAGGAGCAGCCCCTTCAAATAATAAAACAGGGGCTGCAACCTCTCGCACTCCATATACACATGGAACACGGACTCCTCCAGGCCGCAGAAATGGCAGGCGGCCTGGGAGTCCGTGAACCTACTTAGAAATTATTGCACGGGACTGCTCCATGCAACACCCTCCAGGCCATATCCCCAATAGAAAAGGGGAGGACTCCCGCGTAGAGAGCCCTCCATTGGGGACCTCCACCTCCGCCGGATGGCAGGATGGCTTGCCAAGGCGTGTCCGGTCGGTAGGCGAAGATGACAAAGTGGAGAGTGTGCAGGAGCAGCCCGTACAGGCAACCCCTCCGCGCAGAGCTAAAGGGCACGGAGGGCATTTCCCCGAGAAGGCTCAAGTTGTGAGGCGCCGGTTCCTGAGGGGGGTTTCGGTGCCACGTGCCGATGAGGAATTCCGTCCGAACGGGGGTCAGTTCGGATGGGATCGCCCCACGTGCCTGAGCCTCCTCGATACACCTAGTGGAGTCGGGGAACAGTGCCACTTTCAGCGACCCGATGGCTTTGGCCGCGCGCCAGACGTCGACCCAGGACAGGCGCTGCGCCAACTCCTCCGGCGCCATCCAGCCCGCTCCTCCGCCATCGAGCAGGTCCCCGACCCTAGTCACCTTGCCAGGCACAGCCCTGCCCTCCGCCAGCCGCCCGATCCAGTGGTAGCGGAGGTGCGGATTCCTGAGCAGCGGCTCCCGAAGGAGAGCCGCTACTCCTGACAGGGGAGAACTCCGCCTGGAGGCAACCTTATTCCAGACCCATAGCAGTTCCTGGTAGAAGACAGGCAGCTCCCGCAGGTAGGCACGTGTACCGCCCAATATCACAATAGGAGCTGCATGTCGTAATTGAGGCCGTGCAGCTGGCAGAAGAAATAGATCGCCATCGCACACCATCGAGGAGGATTCTCAACGTACAGGTATCTCTGCAGCGTCCGAAGATGGAAAGTCGCCGCCTGACCGCCCTCCCTAAGGGGGAGACTCAGAACCGCGGCAGAGACCCAGTGCTTCCTTTTGTCCCAGAAGAAGTCGATGAGCCTCTTCTGTATCATGGCGACAAACCCAGGGGGAGGGATCAAAGTGACCAACCGGTACCACAACATGGCGGCCACCAGCTGGTTTATGACCAGCGCTCGACCCCTGTAGGACAACACTCGGAGCAACCCCGTCAAGCGTCCTAGGCGAGCGGTGACTTTGGCCTCCAGCTCTTGCCAGTTCGCCGGCCAGGCGTCCTCGGCGGGGCTGAGGTGGACTCCCAAGTAGAGGAGGTGCGTGGTGCTCCAGGTGAAAGGCCTGAACTCCTCCGGCAGGGAGTCCACCCACCACTGGCCCACCAGGAGTCCAGAACATTTCTCCCAGTTGATCCTGGCGGAGGATGCGTCCGAGTAAATCTGCTGGCATTCTCGCATCCTCCGCAAGTCGACGGGATCCATGACCATGAGGAGCACGTCATCGGCGTAAGCAGAGAGGACGACCTCCACGCCCGGCCCTTGCAGAGCCAGTCCCGTCAACCTCTTCCGCAAGAGGCGCAAGAAAGGCTCCACGCAAACGGCGTATAACTGACCGGACATGGGGCATCCCTGACGCACCCCCCTCCCGAAGCGAAGGGGCGCCGTCAAAGACCGGTTAACTTTTATCAGACACTCCGCGGCGGCGTACAGAAGTCGGATCCGGGCGACGAAATGCGTCCCGAACCCGAATGCGCGCAGAGTTCCGAAAAGGTACTCGTGATCCACCCTGTCAAACGCCTTCTCCTGATCTAGGGAAAGGAAGGCGACCTCTGGGAATGGTGGACCAGGTCCTGGACCAGATGGATGTTGTCATGGATGCTCTGGCCCGGGACCGTGTAGGACTGGTCGGGGTGGATCATGTGGGCCAGCACGGTGCCAAGGTGGGCAGACATGGCCCTGGCAAAAATCTTATAGTCCGTGCTGAGGAGGGAGACCGGGCGCCAGTTTTTTATAAAGTGGAGATCGCCCTTCTTTGGCAGCAGGACGATCACTGCCCTGCGCCAAGAGAGGGGCATCTGCTCGGTCGTCAGACTTTCCCCCAGGACCCGCGCGTAGTCGCCCCCCAAGACGTCCCAGAACGCCCTGTGGAACTCCACGGTCAGCCCGTCCAGCCCCGGGGATGTTCCCCTTGAGAGCTGGTCGAGGGCGCGGTCAGCTCCGCCAGGCTTAGCGGAGCATCCAGTTTTTCAGCGCCCTCCGGGCTGACCTTCGGCAGGTCCTCCCACAAAACTCTGCGCGCATCCTCGCTGGACGAATCCGGAGAGAACAGAGCCCCGTAGTAGGCCCGGGTCTCCGCGCTGATCCCCTCCGGATCCGAGACCAGAGATCCATCGTCGGCCAGCAGCCCCAAGAGCTGCTTACGGACCCCTCGTCTTTTTTCCAGCGAGTAGAAGAAGGGGGAGCCGCGGTCCAGGTCCCGGAGGAACTGGATCCGCGACCTCACGTACGCACCTCGGGACCCGACCAGCTGCAGGTACTTCAGCGCGCCCTTCTTCTCTTCATACACCTTCCGCAGGGCCGAGTCTTCGATGACTTGACCGAGACGGGACTCCAGGTCGAGCACCTCCCTCTCCAGCTGCCCGACCCGGCCGTCCTGCCTCTTGGTCGACCCCCTCGCATACTCCGGACAGAAGAGACGGACGTGAGCCTTGCCCACGTCCCACCATAGCCTCAAGGAGGGGAAGCCCCCCTGCTTCCTTCTCCAGTCGGCCCAGAACCGACGAAACGAATCCTGGAACCGCTCGTCCTCCAGCAGCAGGTTGTTAAAATGCCAGTACGCGGAGCCCCCCCCACGCACGCAACGGAGCGAGCTCCGCCCACACCAGGTGGTGGTCCGTGCACGGCCCCGTCCGCATGGAGGCCGGCGGAACGCAGGAGACGTACGCCCGCGAAATGTATAGGCGGTCGATTCTGGTCCTTCCTCCTCCAGACCTCACGGAAGTGAAAGCGCTGGAGTCGGGATGGAGATTTCGCCAGACGTCCACCAAGTCGAGGGACCCGATCAGGTCCCTCAACTTCTCCACCGCCGCCTGGCACGGCGGGTGACCCGAACGGTCCCTCGCCTCGAGGGTACAATTAAAATCCCTCCCGAGGACGATGCACTCGCCGACGTCGATGGAGCTTAGAAGAGCGGACACTTCTTCAAAGAAGCACGCTTGCTGCGCACCAGCCTGGGGGGCGTACACGTTCACTAGATGAAGCGGCACATCCCCCAGGCGAACAGTGACCTGGAGCAAGCGGCCCGGCACGTGCTCCTTGACCCCCAAGATCTCCGGCTGAAAATGCGGGGCCAGCAAGATGGCCACCCCACTGCAATTACTGGAGAGGTGACTCATGCTGACCCCTCCTTGCCACTCCAGGAGCCACGTTGCCTCGTCTCCCGGAACGGTGTGGGTTTCTTGCAGGAAGCACACCGCATACCTCCCGTCCCGGAGGACCGAGAAGTTATTAAATCTGCGGTGTGCCTCTCTGCTGCTGTTGATGTTGAGGCTGGCTATGGTTATCACAGAATCCCCACAGTGCAGATAGAGGCCATTTCGGCCCACCCTATCCCCGTAACCCCACGTATTTAATCCCCCTAACACTAAGGGTCAATTTATCGTAGCCAAATCAACCTAACCCGCACATCTTTGGACTATCTTCATGACAAGAGCATAGTGCAACCTCTACTTAACCTAACGGGAGGAGGGAGAGCGGCCGCTAGTCGACCGCCACTCCCTTTTCAGCCCAACGAAGAACTGACTCATCCGGCGCCGCTCGGATGGACTCACGCCCTCGTCCGTGCCCAAGGTTATGACTGCGGCACGGGTGGAGCACCGGATCTGACCACCTGTCGAGGGCCAGCCTGATTTTGTTACGGCGACCCTGGCACATGGCCACAAAGTCCCGGAGCTCCGCAATGGGGATGAGGGAGGACTCGGCGAGGGGCACGAGACTATCCGCCGCCTCACTGGCGACGGAGTCCGACTCGTCCTCAGTGCCCTCCGCCGGGTCCCCGTCCTCCTCCGGGGAGTCGTCATCGGCAGGCCCTGCCTCTGCCTCGATCCCACCCCCAGGATTGACGGCAGAGGAGTTCTCCCTGGGCTCCTCCGGGGGCGCCGGGTCAGGAAGCGGCGGCGGTTCGGGGCCCCCCTCCGCCCCGGGCACCGGGGTATACGGGGAAACCGGGGAGAAACTTAATTCCAGATCCCCAGGCGCCCGCGCCGGCAACGGAGTCAGGGGGCCTTCTTCTTCACCGCCCCCAGCCTCTGACCCAGCGGGCTGGGAAGCCTTATACAAAATCTCGACCATGTCGAGCAGCTCCTGGGAGATTTCCCGACTGTCTTGGGCGAGCTCGGCGTCTTCAGCCTCACCTGCCCCAGTCCCTAGGGCGCTCGACACGGCGAGAGGTAACGGTTTTAAGAGTGTCTGCGTCGCGGGTGGTTCCGCGGCCCCCCCCCACGAGCAGGGTCCCTTCCCCATCCCCGGGAGGCACAGGCGGGACAGACTCATCTGTCGTACCCTCCCGAGGGACAGGCAACTCCTGCAGAGTACTGATGGTGGTGACGGTGGGAGGGGGCGCATCACACACGACGAGCGACGATTCCTCTTGCAAGGAGGGAACCCGCTCCTCCTGGTCCTCCTCCTCCTCCTCCTCGGAGTTACGCCTCCTTTTCGGATTGGGGGGACCCGGGGGCTGGGAGACCTCCATACCTTCCGAGGCCTCACCCCCACTGCCGAGCGGGCTTTTTCGCAGTTCCCTCGGGCCTGAGCCCGGCCGCGGGTCTTGGTGTTTCCACCCCGGCGGTTGCGGCCTCGGGCCCGGGCATGAGGCCCCCCCCCCCACTCCCAGAACTCGCAGCCAACTTCGCGAGGCACGTGGGTGCGAGCTCCGGCAACTCGTCGTCGATGTCTAGCTCCACGAGGGGACCCGCTTTGAGGTGCTTAGTCTTCCGCCGTGCCTTCCCCCCGCCCAGACGTCCGCCACCCCCCCCCCCCGCCGGAGGCCGTGGTGACGTTGACCTCCGACGACGACCACGCATCAGGTGCTGCGGGCGGGATCGGGGGGAGGAACGGCGGCGGCGCCAGCCTTGGCCGCCTTGGATGTTCCGGCAGCCTTGGAGGCGGGACAGTTTTTCCGGATGTGCCCCACCTCCTTACAGGCGTGGCACCGCACACCGTCCGACGTCCAAAAGACGCGGTAGGCGGTCCCCCCGTGGTTTACTATAAAAGCGCCTTCCATGTCCTCCTCCCACACCAGCTGCACGAAGAGCTGGCGCCGGAAGGAGAAGACGTGCCGGAGGCTGGCCTTCCTGCAGCCGAGCGGAATCAGCGTGATCCCCGACCTCACCTCCCCCAGTTGACGTAGGTGGGGGGGGAGGAGCTGACCCGAAACAAAGGGCGGGACGTTTGATATAATGGTTCGCTGCGCGGTGGCCTCAGGCGGATCCACTGGCAGGAAGGTCCTGCCCACGGTGAGCCCCTTTTCGACGGCCAGGTACACCACCCGCTCCGACCCCAGGAAGAACACAGCCTTCCCGTACATTTTCGAGGCGGCGACGATGGCTGAAGGGCCGACAACCCCAGCCATGGCCTTCACACACGCCTCGATGGTCATGTTGGGGTGAGTGCAGCTGTTCACCCCGTGCTTTTTAGTGACTAGGCGGAAAGGCGACGGGGCAGCAGAAGCAGTGGGATTAGCCGTGGCCATGGCTGCCACACCCGCGTATGACCTTGCCGGCCCCACCGCCGAAGATGATGGGCTCGCCATCGTGGGGTTACCTTGTAAAGGGCTACACTCACCCCAAGTCACAGGCCTGATGGAAATGGCCTTGGTTGTTTGTTTCTTTTTCCCCCTGAGCAGAGGGAGCTTTTTAATAGGTGAAGGCACACCTCGCCCCTTGTTGACTGAATTGGGAGAGGGGCCTTCTCCCCTCTGCTCAATAGGCGATTAATAAAAAGTGAGGTGCCTCTATAGAGAGAGAGACAGAGAGAGACAAAGAGAGAGAGAAAGGGGGGGTGGGAAGGAGGGAGGCCGCAGGGGCTGGGTCTCCACTCGAGATGGTGGGTGGGTGCATGCAGGGGTGCACTCTCCGATGTAAAAGAAAAGTCTTTGTTGAATGTCTCCTCTTCTGGTGGGGGGAGAAGATGTCTTCACCTGGGAAAAAAGCAAGCTGGAGATGCCCAGGCTCAGTCCACCACCAGGTCTTAACGATGTTTGAAATTAGATAATTAGTTGAGGACTTCGCCTGGGCAGCTCCAGCTGTCCCAGGTCAAGCAATGAGGAGGAGTGTTTACTGGTGATGTGTGTGGCCTAGTTTTTTGCAAGAGCCACACACACACACACACACACACCCACCCCAGGATGTTTTTCTCCTTCTTTTCCTCCCCCCACCTAAATACAAAGGGCTGGATTTTGAATGACCCATGGAGTCGGGTTTGGAGGCGTGTGGGGGGTTAAATTTGCGGGGGCGGGGTTTCCGACCCCATCCCGCCTCCACGCAATTTTGACATAATCAGTCGTGGGGTTCCCGACTCCGTCCCGCCTTCAAGAGGCGGGAGAGGCCATTAAAGCCCTTAACAAGCTCTAAATTGGCTCTGTAATGCCATTTTGAAACGCTGTAGCTAGTTTAACCCTCTTCTGACGTGAAGCACGCCTGGTGTGAAACACTCCAGTGAAACCTGGCGGGAGCACAAGTGGATAGCTGACTATCGGCTGCAGGTCCACTATTACAACGGAGATGTGATGAAGGTAGTAGTAGTAGTATTAGGTCTGAATGTCGCCTCTGATGCTACTGCATTGAATGTCTTCAGAGACTGCCTGGGAGGACTTGCTTGGCAAAAAAATTCTCTCTCTCTCTCCCCTTCTCCTCTACCCCCACCCCATTTTTGCATCCAGGTCCACTCACATCAAAAGCCAGGCAGGTCCTCTCTCACCAACAGTCTCTGAGACTAGGCAGTCAGCAATGATGACATCATCAGAGGCGACTTTCAGACTGAAAACACTAATTAGTTCATGGGTTCCCACATGCTCCAACTCAATTGCCCAATTAAGTGAAAATTGCATCAGGCATCCACATTAATCTGGAGTCGGGGGGGGAAACACGAAATGCGGATTACACGACCCCAACCCGACCCCAAGACAAAATCCAGCCCAAAGTCTCTTGGAGAGTGCACCTTTACACCCACCTGTAGTTGTTTTCCAGATGGCTCTCCCTCCTTCCAAGCAGATGTTAATAAGGCTTGTTCCTTCTCCTTCCCTCTCTCCCTCTCCTTCAATGGAGACCAGTTGAGGAGGCAGTGATGGGATTAGCTTCCCTGGTGTTGGTTTCTCTCTTCTCCTCTCCTCTGGCACCTCAGTAGCAGCAGCAAAAGCAGTGCTGGATGTGGTCTCCACTCTCTCCTCTTCCTCCTGTGCATGGAGAGCAAGACCTCTCCTCTCCTCTCCTCTCCAGGCATCTCTGTAGCAGCAGCAGTAGTAGCAGGTGCTCCTCCTCCTCCTCCTCTTGCTCCTCGCAGAGAGACACAGACAAGGCCCCCAACAGCTCCTCTCCAAGTGCGACTGCTCCAGAGCTCTGCAGCCAGGAGAATGCACAGGCAACAGCCACTGCTCCACGCCCCACTCGTGCAAAGAGTCGAGGAGTCAATTCAACCTGTGAGTCTGGATTTTGATACTGGGGTGGGTTGGGGTCGTGTTATCCACTTTTCGTGTTATCCACCCGACTGCAATTGGATGTGGGAGATTGATGCGATTTTCACCTAATTGGGCAATTGAGTTCCAGCATGCGGGAACCCATGAACCAATTAGTGTTTTCAGTCTAAAAGTTGCCTCTGATGATGTCATCAGTGCTGCTGCATTGAAGGTCTGCAAAGACTGCCTGGCCTTCGCTGTGAGAGGACCTGGAGGCAAAATGAGCAGCAGCAGCCGCAACCCTAAGTCTGCTCCCAGATATTTTTGTACCTCCACCACTCCCAGATATTTCTCCTCCTCCTCCTCCTCCCTCCTACTACTACTACAACTACTACTACTACTACTACTACTACCACTACTACTACCCACCACCAGCTACATCATCACATCTCCGTTGTAATAGTGGACCTGCAGCTGATAGTCAGCTATCAAAATGTGCTACCGCCAGGTTTCACATTCATGGTTCAGAACAGGCGTGCTTCACGCAGAAAAAGGGTTAAAATCACAAAGGCCTTGCAAAATGGCATTATAGAGGCAATTTAGTGCTTGTTAAGGGCCTTAACAGCCTATCCCGCCTCTTAGAGGCGGGACGGAGTCGGGACCAGCAGACATGATTTAATTAAAATTGCGTGGAGGTGGGCTTGTGCCCGCCCGCCAGTTTTCGCAATTTTAACCCTCCACATGCCTCTAAACCCACCTCCATGGGTCAATGAAAATTCTGCCCAAAGAATTGTCAGTAATGAGCGGGCTGAAGCATCCCCGATAGATCAATGGCACTTTTGGGGCTTAATGCTAGAAGTACACTGCTTCCTAATTTTGTCCATATAAACTGGGTCTCCAGGGCAGCTAGGCTGTACGTTTCAATACAAAAGGGACAGCCCACAATTTTGCAGTTGCATTTTTGAAATATTTTTTGGTATCTATGTTGTTATTGTTTTTTTGGTCAACTCTGTAGCTGAAGTAGGTTTGTACCATGTTTTTTTGGTGCATCCATTTTTGGTTTCACTATTCATATTTAGAAGAAGAATAAGCAGACGAGGAACAGCGAGGAGCCAGGCTGGTCGAGTTATATTATAGGAGGACCACCATTCCTATCCAAACTGCAGAATACGTAGTGTTGGACTTATCTGAAGAACAATGTATGCCAAAGAGGCTGTGACAGATGTTGTGCTGCATGCCGCAAGTTGACTTGCAGCCAAACTCCGAGACAGGCATTGTATTGCCAGTGGCTGTCAAGATCACTTCAGCCCTGAACCTTTTTGCCCCAGGCTGATTCCACAGGACACATCAGCAATATCTATCTATCTGATACCCACAGAGGTATTAAGCTGATGAGTTGTTTGCCAGTGCAAACAACTTCATCACTTTTCCAATGGACAACTGGCAACAGCAGGAGAGGGGCCCGAGTTGTTTTTTAAATGGTAAGATTTCCAAAATCTGGGGCATCGTTCATTACACAAATGCAGCCATGCATGCCTCTGTACGCAACAGTGGTGCATTCATGAACTGCAAGGACTATCCATCCATCAGTGTGCAGCTTGTTTGTGACCTTTTGCACAAGAACATACAGGTGAATGTTTGCTTTACTGAAAGCAGTCATGATACCTTTTTTTTTACCTTTATTTCAATTGGAAAGAAAAGTGCAATGCTGGCTCCTGGGAGAGCAAGGCTACTCTCTGCAGCTCTGACTCATTAGACCTAACCTATACTTCTCCAAATACAATTTGTGAGCTAAACCATTTTATAAGCAACAAGAAAAAGCTCAATACCCATCGGGATAGCAGAGGTAGCCAGGTTTACATCAGGTGAACATGAAATTATAAATAACTCCGTTGCACACACCCCAGCAAAAAAATTATGTGTAGAAGTTCTTATTAGCCACTTGAAATATCATAGGAACAGGAGTAGGCCATTCTTCCCCGCAAACCTGTTCCACCATCCAATTAGATCATGACTGATCTGTATCTTAATTCCATCTACCCACCTTGGTTCTGTAACCTTTAATACCCTTGCCTAACAAAAATCTATCTACAATCATCGACAAAAAAAATTAACAATAACACATTTATTTTAATATTCTCAATTCCTAATATAAAAGTAGAAATGAACACTAGCATATTGCCACATTACATGCAATGTGGAGTTAAACTAAGAACCCAAGCAGACAAAGGAAGCACCGTGGGAAGATGCCCAAGGGATGTGATATTTTACTATGTTCAGAAATCAATAAACATAAGATTTGGTATACTTTCCTAGTATAAAGGGAAGATCAATTGCCTTTTTCCTATTTTTTTTCCTTGAGGATGACTGAATAAATTGCTGTTTCCATTTATTGGAAAATAAACATTTCCTTATTCAAAGATGACTGAAATTTAATACAGAATATAATGAATTGCATATGGTTAAACCATTTGAAAGCTAATCATTTAAAAGTTAATTAAATCAGCAATGTAATTATGTGGTGTTGACATGTTTTGACGGATTAGCTTCAATTACCTGAGTCACCAATGGTAATTATTGTTTAATTATATGGAGTCTTAATGACAAGCAGCATCTTACCGTGCAGAATGTGAAAAGTTTTTTTTCACTCATTTATGGGATGTGGGCGTCGCTGGCAAGGCCAGCATTTATTGCCCATCCCTAATTGCCCTTGAGAAGGTGGTGGTGAGCCGCCTTCTTGAACCTCTGCAGTCCGTGTGGTGAAGGTACTCCCACAGTGCTGTTAGGGAGGGAGTTCCAGGATTTTGACCCAGCGACGATGAAGGATCGACGATATATTTCTAAGTCAGGATGGTGTGTGACTTGGAGGGCAACTTGGAGGTGGTGGTGTTCCCATGCGCCTGCTGCCCTTGTCCTTCTAGGTGGAAGAGGTCTGGGGGGCGCTGCCGAATAAGCCTTGGCGAGTTGCTGCAGTGCATCTTCTAGATGGTACACACTGCAGCCATGGTGTGCCGGTGGTGGAGGGAGTGAATGTTTAAGGTAGTAGAGGAGGTGCCAATCAAGTGGGCTGCTTTGTCCTGGATTGAGTGTTGTTCGAGCTGCACTCATCCAGGCAAGTGGAGAGTATTCCATCACACTCCTTACTTGTGCCTTGTAGATGGTGGAAAGGCTTTGGGGAGTCAGGAGGTGAGACACTCGCCGCAGAATACCCAGCCTCTGACCTGCTCTTGTTGCCACAGTATTTATGTGGCTGGTCCAGTTAAGTTTCTGGTCAATGGTGACCCCCAGGATGTTGATGGTGGGGGATTCGGCGATGGTAATGGCATTGACTGTCAAGGGGCGGTGTTTAGACTCTCGCTTGTTGGAGATAGTCATTGTCTGGCACTTCTGTGGTGCGAATGTTACCTGCCACTTATCAGACCAAGCCTGAACGTCGTCCAGGTCTTGTTGCATGCGGGCATGGACTGCTTTATTATCTGAGGAGTTGTGAATGGCGCTGAACACTGTGCGGTCATCAGCGAACATCCCCATTTCTGACCTTATGTTGGAGGGAAGGTCATTGATGAAGCAGCTGAAGATGGTTGGACCTAGCACACTGCCCTGAGGAACTCCTGCAGCGATGTCCTGCGGCTGTGATGATTGACCTTCAACCACCACAACCATCTTTCTTTGTGCTAGGTATGACTCCAGCTTGTGGAGAGTTTTCCCCCGATTCCCATTGACTTCAGTTTTACTAGGTCTCCTTGATGCCACACTTGGTCAAATGCTGCCTGGATGTCAAGGGCAGTCACTCTCACCTCCCCTCTGTGATTCAGCTCCTTTGTCCATGTTTGGACCAAGGCTGTAATGAGGTCGGGAGCTGAGTGGTCCTGGCGGAACCCAAACTGGGCATCAGTGAGCAGGTTATTGGTGAGTAAGTGCCGCTTGATAGCACTGTCGATGACACCTTCAATCACTTTGCTGATGATTGAGAGTAGACTGATGGGGCGGTAATTGGCCAGATTGAATTTGTTCTGCTTTTTGTGGACAGGACATACCTGGGCAGTTTTCTACATTGTCGGATAGATGCCAGTGTTGTAACTGTACTGGAACAGCTTGGCTAGAGGCGCGGCTAGTTCTGGAGCACAAGTCTTCAGCACGATAGCCGGGATGTTATCGGGGCCCATAGCCTTTGCTGTATCCAGTGCGCTCAGCCGTTTCTTGATATCATGTGGAGTGAATCGAATTGGCTGAAGACTGGCTTCTGTGATGGTGGGGACCTCAGGAGTAGGCCAATATGGATCATCCACTCGGCACTTCTGACTGAAGATGGTTGCAAACACTTCAGCCTTGTCTTTTGCACTCACATTCTGGGCTCCACCATTATTGAGGTAATTGAGTAAGCTGCGTTTGTCAGTTGCAGTGGCATAAACTGCAAGATCTTTAAGTAACTACACTTAGGGCTGGATTTTGCCAATGGGGAGCTTTTGGAGGCGGGACTCCCACTTGTCGGGTTTCAGTCCCGCCTCCATCAACTTCTGGCCAACCCACGCTCTTTTCCCTTGATTGACCTTGTTAAGCCCGCCCAGCGGGCTTAGCAGGCCAATTAAGGGAAAACCGGTTACAGCGAACGTCAACATATGACGTTTCATCTGTCAAATATTTTTAACAGATGAATTGTCATCGTTTGACAGCTTTGTGAAGCTGTCAAACACTGACATTCTCTGTAGTTTGATGAGTTCTTGAATTCAAGACCTCATCAAACCTCTTTCTTTTGCAGAAATTAGATGGTTGTTGCATTGGAGAATGCAACGGCCATCTGTCATCTCTGCCGCAGAGGTGCGAGACTCTCCGCATATTCACCGATTGAAACCTGCAGGAAGAAACAAAGGTAAGTACACTTTTTCTAACACTTTCCACTTAGCTCACATACTCACCTCTCCACACTTGCACCCATCACTTACCTTCACAGCGCACTTTTGCACTCCTCCGACCCCCGCAGACCCACTACTCGCCTCGGTGACCCTGGCGGGTTTCGGAGTCTTCGGGAAGCCCGCACTTGTGTGGGTAAAATGGGGATAATCCTCTTATCTGCCTGTTAACTACCTGTTAACAGGCAGATAAGTGGCACTAATCCCCTTCTCCGCCTCCAAGGAGACGGGACTCAGTGCGGGACGGCTACCCGCCTCCTGGCAACATGGCACGGAAGCAGGTTGGGGGCGGGTTGGGCACCTGCCCCCAAATTCTGCCATTTTCCCGGCAGTCCCACCTCCAGACCCGCCTCCCCAGGGCTGGCAAAATCCAGCCCACTTTGATTCTCTACTAATACTTCTGGCCAGATCCAGTACCAAAGGATAATGAGATGTTTTTGGGATCCACAGAAACAGAGAAGGAGTACTTATCATCAGTATTCGATTGGGTAAGAATTGCCAAAGATCTTGGGATCAGCTGTGTGGGGGAAAATGGCAAAAATCACAGGCAGGGATCACTATGGGCGCGATTTTCCCAATGGAGGCGGGTTTCGGTTTGGGTGGGTTCCAAACCCGCCTCCACTGACAGGTGGGAAAAATTTGCGATTTCCCCTAATTGGCCAGTTGATTTCAGAGGTGTGGGTTCCCCTGGGCCAATCAGTGTTTTGGGACTGAAACTCGCCTCTGCTGACGTCACTTATCCAGCTTCATTTAAGGGCCGCTTGCTGCCTTGGCTCATTCCACTGGTTTTTGGTCGATGCTGCACCACCTCCAAGCTTTTATCTGCTTCAAGAATGGCCAACTCCAAGGCAAGGGCCTCCCCGAGGTTCTCCGATGAGACACTGGGAATGCTGGTTGAGGGGGCGAGAGCCAGCAGGGAGGTGCTCTTCCCCTCATCTGGGAGGAAGAGGCCTCCCAAAGAAACCAAGGCTGTGTGGGTACAGCTGGCAAGGGACATCACCTCCAGATCAGTGTGCAGCAGGATATGGCTGCAGTGCCGTAAAAGGTTCAATGACCTTGTAAGATCAGCTTGACCCTCCTTTTGCTCCCCTTCTCCTCTCATCACCAGCACTCTGCATTGTCAACCTCCTCCTCCACATCCCACTTTGCCCTTACAACCTTCACCATCCCTCTCACTCTATGAACCCAATCACTTCACTATTTGACTATGCTGCCCTCACACTCCCTTTCAATGTTATGCAATGACAACGACTAACAATGCACAGGGAGGGCCCTTGGACATGAAACCTCACTCCATCTTTGTCTCCTTCTAAGCATCTATGCTGTCGACTCTCTACACTCATTCCATCATTCTCACTCCAACTCCACTTGTCTCCCTCACCGCAGGAAAAGAGAGCCCACAATGGAAGGGAAAGGGCGAAGACAGGAGGAGGGCCACCTTCCCTAGCCCATCTCACCAGGCTGAAGAGGCGGCCCTGGACATCGCCGGCGCAGAGGTGGAGGTGGAAGTGGGGGACGGACAGACAGGCGATGCAGAGCAAGCTGGTGACAGAATAGGTTTACGTCTCTCTCATTTACACTGCTTGAGTGACTGAAATGGCTGCTGGTGTACATTAATAGAATGCCACTTGAGCATCTGCACTATTGCATGTGCATGCCACACTTCCGTGAAATGTCTAACCCATGCCTTTACTCCCCCACAGGACCATCCACAGAGCCCCGTCAACCCCAACCCCCCACTGTCGACGAGGAAGAGGCTGAGCAGCAAGACTCCTCAGGGGAACCTGCAACCTCTGAGGACGCAGCGTCAGCAGATGTAAGCGCGCCCAGCACCAGCGCAGATATGCACACCTCGGTGGGACCTTCGGGACATAGAGTAGTGTTGTCACCGTGTGTATCACAGCTCACAGGTGGGCATCAGCAGGTGGTGGAGACAGGGACAGCAGTGGAGAGTCCTCAGCGGAGGTTGCAGGACTCTCCTAGCTCTGCTCCGCTGCATGTGGACCCTGTGCCTCTGGGTCCATCCAGAAGGAGATCGGTGCTGGAACTCCAGGAGCAGGTGCAGGAGTCTCTGACAGGTCTTGTCTCCAGGGTCACTGCGAGTGTGGAGAGGATGGAGGAGTCCAACTCTAACATGAGCAGTGTCGTTGGGGAGGCAATGGCGCATATACACAGCACCACGGAAAGGATGGCAACCTCCATGGAGGGAATAAGTCGCCAGAGTCAAGAAAACATGGTGATTGTTCAGAATAGACTGACATCTCTGGAGGAGCGATGGGCAGCTATTGAGCAGAGAAACCAGAGCTTCATGGAAGTCCTTTTGAGTAGGACTGCCAGTGCAGATACGGGTCCCCATGCCCCCCCTGATGTGCAGCAAGGTGCTCTCAAGCCACTTGCAAGTGCTGAGGTAGACTTGACCCATGAGAGGGAAGTTGGTGGCAGAGAACAAGGAAGTGGGGGCTCCTCTCCAAGCGCTCACACTTCCATGCCACTGCATAGCCGTTGGTCAGCGCCCCACCAGAGTCCTCACCCAACTGAGATGGGCGTCTCAGCCCCTGCACTGCCGCAGGATGAGCAGACGTTTGGCGAGCCCTCACAGGCTCGTAAACCCAGATGATGCCCGTCAAAGGTGTCGAAGCAGGAGCAGCATCAAAGTGAGCAAGGGGCCTCCACTTCTGCTGAAGCCACAGGGGGAGCACTACGTCTGAGCACAGGTAAGAGAAAATTAACGTACCATTAGTCACAGGGGTAGGCACTTGGGTGATTGTTTCTGTTTATTGACGAAATGCCATCCCTGTTTGAATGTATAAAAATGAGGTGATGGCATCTGTTATTTTGCCTTAGGCAGCTCCACATTGTGGGCTCCGCGACACTTGTGTGGTCAGGTTGGTGGCCAGAGTGAAAGGAGGCCAGAGAGGCATGTTGAGGTAGCTCATCCTCTGTCTGTAAACCCTGAGAGGGGGGGTCTCTCCTGCGGCGACGTGCTGCCATGCGCTGGCGCCTTCTGCCCTGTGCAGCGTCAGGTGGGTGAGCAGGAGGTTGGGGCTCCTACTGCTGTTGCTGCTGAGCTGCCTGGTTCTGTTGCTGCCGTGGATGCTCCTCATCCTAATCTGAGGTCCATGGTGAAAGGAAATAAATGGTTCCCATGCTGCTGGCAGATACCTCCATTGGGGAAGCGCTCGGTCCAAGCGGGGAAAGGGTCTTCCAAGGAGATCCCACAGTTGAGAGATAGAAGCTGCAGCACCTCCGACTTTGGTAGGCCTGCTAAAAGTGCTGAAAGACCTGTGGAACAAAGGTTCTGCCATCTGCAACTGCTCCCTGATGAAAGCTCCGTTTTAATGGTGGAGCTGCAGCTGTGAGGAGGCCACCCTCTTGTTAACCCGCCAGGATCAGCTGGCGTGGTTTAGGAGGGTCGTGCAACACGCACAAAATGTGGTAAAATAACAAAGGTCTGTCAAAATAGGATTATAGAGGCCCTTAACGACTATTTAAGGGTCTTAACTACCTCTCCCGACTGAAGGAGGCGGAACTGAATCGCACCCATCAAACCCGCCTCCGGCAAAATTGCGCGGAGGCGGGTTCCGAACCCGCCCTCAGTTTTTGCCATTTTGCCAACTATCCCGCCTCCAATCCCGCCTCGTCGGGGCTGGGAAAATCGCCCCCTAGGTTTTTTTCGCAGGTATGAGCTAGGCCTAGGCAGATTTTCCTTTCAACGCCTGTTTCATTTCAATCACCAGCCTTTCAAAAAGTGTCAGTGTTCTGACTCTTTTCATCAGCTTAACTTCGAATTATCTCCCTCGACACTTCGAGAGAGAGAGAGAGAGAGAGATTGATTGATTGATTACTACCTTCATCACATCTCCGTTGTAATAGTGGACCTGCAGCTGATAGTCAGCTATCCACTTGTGCTCCCGCCAGGTTTCACTGGAGTGTTTCACACCAGGCGTACTTCACGTCGGAAAAGGGTTAAACTAGCTAAAACGTTTCAAAACGGCATTACAGAGTCAATTTAAGGCGTGTTAACGGCTTTAATGACCTCTCCCGCCTCTTGGAGGCGGGACGGAGTTGGGAACCCCGCGACTGATTTTGTCAAAATTGCGTGGAGGCGGGATGGAGTCAGGATGGGGTCGGGGATCCCGACCCCGCAAATTTAACCCCCCACACGCCTCCAAACCCGACTCCATGGGTCATTCAAAATCCAGCCCTAGAGTCTGAATGAAAGTGTCAATGAGCAGAGTAAGGTGAGTGTCTGTCATCTGTAAGAGCAGATGTTACAATAACCAGCTGCTCTTACACACCCAACACTTGCTCAGCTTTAATAACAACAGAAAACACTGGAAAAACTCAGCAGGCCCGGCAGCATCCGTGGAGAGAGAAACAGAGTTAATGGGCTGGATTTTGTCTTGGGGTCGGGTTGGGGTCGTGTCATCCGCATTTCGTGTTTCCCCCCCGACTCCAGATTACTGTGGATGAATGATGCAATTTTCACTTAATTGGGCAATTGAGTTCCAGCATGTGGGAACCCATGAACTAATTAGTGGTTTCAGTCTGAAAGTCGCCTCTGATGATGTCATCATTGCTGACTGCCTAGTCTCAGAGACTGTTGGTGAGAGAGGACCTGCCTGGCTTGCTTTTGATGTGAGTGGAGCTGGATGCAAAATGTGTGTGTGTGGGGGAAGGAGAGAGAGAGAGAGAGAGAGAGCCTTTTTTTTCCATCCAAGTTCTCTCACACCAAATGCCATGCAGTCTCTGAAGAGATTCAATGCAGCAGCATCAGAGGCGACTTTCACACCTAATACTACTACTACCTTCATCACATCTCCGTTGTAATAGTGGACCTGCAGCCGATAGTCAGCTATCCACTTGTGCTCCCACCAGGCGTACTTCACGTCAGAAAAGGGTTAAACTAGCTAAAACATTTCAAAATAGCATTACAGAGCCAATTTAGAGCTTGTTAAGGGCTTTAATGCCTCTCCTGCCTCTTGGAGGCGGGACGGAGTCGGGAACCCCGCGACTGATTTTGTCAAAATTGCGTGGAGGCGGGATGGAGTCGGGATGGGGTCGGGACCCCCGACCCCGCAAATTTAACACGCCACACGCCTCCAAACCCGACTCCATGGGTCATTCAAAATCCAGCCCAACGTTTCAGGTCAAAGACCTTTCGTCAGAACTGGAAAAAAGCAGGAAATGGAATAGATTTTAAAGCAAGTTTAGGGCTGGGAAAAGGGGGAGGGGATGAAAGAACAAAAGGGAAGGTCAGTGGTAGGATAGAAAGCAGGAGAGATTAAGAGACATTGGGGGAAAAATTCAGTTGGTTGCGCCTCCCGTTAGCGCCTTAAGAGGGCGCTAATGGGGCGCAAAGCCGCTAACGCCCGCGCGCAGCGATGTTTGCGCTGCTCGGGAACTTAACTAGACATTGTGCGGTGGCGCTAAACTTTACCGCCGCGACCACCTGCGCGCGCAGATTGTGACATCATTCCATGGTGCAACGCCCTTGTGGCGCCCCGGAGTGGAAATTGAGTGGCGCCCCCTGCCTTACCGCCTGGCGCATCCAACGACCGGAAGACTGGAACGCTATCAATCGCTGTGGGGCTGGGGGGGGCGCTATTTAAAGGGGGCCTCTTCCTGTCTTTTTCTGTGGTTGACATTTTTGCACCACTCGTTCTGAGAGAGAGAGAGATTCGGAGAGAGAGAAAGAGAGACTTCTGCATTGAGTCAACGCTTTGTGAGGAATTTTTGCCTACTGATCCTAACTTCGCTGGTACTTTGGTTGCTGTCCTTCATAACTTTGCTTGCAAAGAGACTATGGGGGCTGCACTGATTGGGGGCGTCGTCCTGCTCCAGCTGAATCGGAGGACACAGAGACGCAGAGAGAGAGTGGCAATGATGGCCAGACGGAGGAGGGCCAACAGGCGTCTGTACAGGAGAGCTTACCCTCCCAGGGTATATCGTGAACAGCTCTCCTACATTCATATGTCTGAGGAGCTGTGTTTGCGAAGGCTGCGATTCAGCAAGGAGGTGGTCACTGAGCTCTGCCACCTGCTGCAGCCAGATCTGCAGCCTCAACTGAGGTCCAGGACATCTCTGTCGGTGGCAGTGAAGGTCACAGTGGCTCTCAACTTCTATGCTACTGGCTCATTTCAAGCTGCTGCTGGGGACCTCGCCAATATCTCCCAGTTCGCGGTGCATTGCTGCATCCGGCAGGTCACAAATGCCCTCTTTAAAAGGAGACGAGAGTTCATCTCTTTCCCCATGACCCCAGAGAAGCAGCGTGACCGCGCTCTGGGCTTTGCGAGGATAGCGGTCTTCCCCATGGTGCAGGGCGCCATTGACTGCACGCATGTGGCTTTGCGTGCTCCACATGAGAATGCCGAGGAATTCCGGAACAGAAAGGGGTTCCATTCCTTGAATGTTCAGTTGGTCTGTGACCACAGACAGCTGATACTCGCTGTCAATGCCCACTATCCTGGCAGCTGCCACGATGATTTCATCCTGCGCCAGACTACTGTGGCAGAACTTTTCGAGGCACCGCATCAGCCAGTTGGTTGGCTTCTCGGGGACAAGGGGTATCCATTGAGCACCTGGCTGATGACACCGCTCCGTATGCCCAACACCCCTGCTGAGCTGCGGTACAACGAGAGCCATCAAGCTACCAGGAACATAATTGAGCGCACAATCGACGTGCTGAAGCAACGGTTCCGCTGTCTCGACCATTCTGGAGGAGCCCTGCAGTACTCGCCTGAGCGAGTATCCAACTTCGTAGTTGTGTACTGCATGTTGCATAACATGGCAGTCGTCAGGACCCAGCCAATGCCACCAGGCCTTGGAGCACCACCAGAGGAGGAGGAGGAAGAGGAGGAAGAGGACGAGGAGGATGATCATCAGCAGCACCAAGGCGGGAGGGCGGTCTACAATGGTGAAACTGCAAGGGCCGTCCGTCAACGGCTGATAGCAAGCCGCTTCTAGGGCCCCTGCTGTGGAAATGGCTTCTGCCATTGCTAACAACATCAATGAACCCAGCACGCAACCCCTAAGCCGGCCAAGGCACCAATGATTCCAAACACCAAACATGTATATTTTGAATACAAAAACTTATTTATTTTACAAACTCTGTGTGTGTCATTTCCTCATGACAAACTCATAGAAATAAACACAAAAAAACAGTCATTAACATAACTGGTTCTCACAACCTGGAGATAATGTCCAAAACACTAGACAAAAGTTGGACCACGAACCTCGGCCTTTAATAAAAAAATGACCAGCATTTTGTCACACCTCCTACTTTTTGCCCTTCGAGGGTGATCTCCTTCCCTTGCGCACTTCCCCCCTTCTAACCCTACTGCTCCTCCGTAATGGGACCTCAGTGGCTGCAGCAAGGCTGGTGGAAGGCTGCTGATTGTCAGACCCTGACACTGCAGATGCCCCTAAAGGACGGCCTCGACCAGTTCTGGGCCTGGAGGGCCCGGCTGCAGACTGCACCAACTCTGCATGGGCGGCAGCAGTCTGTCCTACAGGCGGTGGCAAGTGCAGTGGAGAAGTGACAGTGTTGGCAGCAGGAATGCTGTCATCGTGAGAGAGGACAGCAACTCCCTGCTCGACCGACACACTGGCACTCCCACGGGGCAGCACTTCAGCATCCGGAGCAATCTGCTGGAGCATAGATTGCTGGCCTGCTGCGGCGCGGTGAGAGCCCCGGGGACATGTGAACGAACCATCGAGGTTGGCAGCAGTCAGTGCTCGCGTGGCCTCAATCTGAGTCTGCATGAGAGCAGTCAGAGATGGGATCACGGCAGTCAGTGACTGAATTGCAGCACTAAGCATTAGTGTGGCATCCGCCTGTGCTACAGCGAAGTGCTCCACACTCCTTGCCAGTGACTCAATGCATTCGGGCACCCTTCCCACTGCACCCATGAGCTCAGTGTGCATGCCCACCGCCTGGGTGTTCATTTCTGCGATCAGCCGCTCCTCCTCTGCGTCCATTGCAGTAGGAGTCGCTGGCATACTCTCCCTCTGGGGAGAAGGCCCCCGTTCTTCCCTACCCCCATGGCGTTGCTGCAGCCCGCTGGGTCCTGGAGCTTCACCCTCATCAGACCCTTCCCCCCTGCTCCCCTCCAGGGAAGGCGTGTTCCCAGTGTGGGCATGGGCTTCCTCGGGAGAGGGTGGCACTGATGCTCCGGCTTCCTCTTCCTCCTCGGCTGCAGCTTCACTCCCACTGGCAGCTTCAGGGCCCGTCTCCTCAGCTGGTGAATCACCATCTGAAAGCAGGGAGGTACAAGAGTGGCTTTAGCGTGAGGACAGGGTGGCAGTAAGGGAGGAATAAGTGCAGCGAGTTAGCAAGTTGGATTGAAAGTGTCAAAGGCTGGTGTTGTGAGGGACAAGTGGAAGGACAGAGGACAAAAAGGTGATGACCTTACCATTGCTGTCCAGAACGGGGTCGGCGTCTCCAGTGGCGACGGGACCGATCACCCGGCTTGCCACAATCCTGTGGACGCGCTCCTCAAGATCGCTGAGGGGTTGCAGCTGAGGCCGCCCTCCACCTGTCCATTGCTGCTGTCTCCTATTATGCGCCAGCTTGGCCTGCAAGAAAAAGGACGGCATCTGAGTAAATATACAGCCATGGTCTTGCCTGATGTGCCTCCCATAGGTGAATAGCCCTTACTGTATGCAGCCATGGTCTTGCCTGATGTGCCTCCCATAGGTGAATAGCCCTTACTGTATGCAAAGTGTGGAATGTGTGTGTGTGTTTCATGAAAGGGCCATAGGTGTTGGATGAGTGTTGTGCATTGGGGTTTTAAGACCCTCTGGCCATAGAGTGAGGTTGAGATGGAGGGATGGAGAGGTATTGAGAAAAAGCCACTCACCCTGACGACCCGAGTGAGGTCGTTGAACTTTTTGCAGCATTGAACATGGGTCCTGGGCACCATGCTCCTGGAGGAGACGCTCTGAGCCACCTCCCTCCACACTCTTCTGTACTCGCGTGGCAAAGGCCTCCTGCCACTCTCAGGGAAGAGTATAGATCTTCTGCGCTCCACCGCGCCAACCAGAGCATCCAAGGCCCGCTCGGTGAAGCGCTGAGCTCGTTCTCTCACCCTCTCCATCCTTGGCAGCAAAATGGATTCACAGGTCTCTCCAGGCCGAGATTCAAGGCTGCAATGGGCAGGGTGTGGCTGGGGAGCAAGTTGGCCCCCCCCCCCTTTAAGAACTGGCCGGCGCCAGTGTGTCTGTGTTCCCTCGCTAACTGGCAGCACCTGCGCTGCGCTCGCGCGCTGAGTTAGCACCTCACTGCTCGGCCTTTGCGCCTTAAGACAGGTGTGCAGCGCCTGATTTAGCGCTCCACTCACCTCCCGGGGCGGTAAAAGTGAAGTTTCCAGTCAGTGGCGATAATTAGCGCCAGGCGCTAATTTTTGCGTCCAGACGATATTTGCGCCCCAAACGGGGCGCGACCTAATTTTTCCCCCATTGAGAGACATTAAGAGATATTCAAGGCAAGAGGAGGTGGAAATGGGACAGGTTGAGGAACAAAGGATGGCTCTAGATGAAGTGTGAATTGCGCTGGCAGAATGAAGGACAGCTGCCATGTGGGAGGGAAGAAAAAAAGGACAAACAAAAGTGTGGATGAAAAAAATAAAAATATATATATATGTGATAGAGGCCGGGGTTATGATCTGAAATTGTTGAACTCTATGTTGAGTCCAGAGGGCTGTAGAGTGCCTAATCGAAAGATGAGGTGCTGTTCCTCGAGCTTACGCTGAGCTTACGTGGAACAATGCAAGAGGCCGAGGACGGTGAGGTCTGAGTGGGAATGGAGCAGTGAATTAAAGTGACAGGTCACCGGGAGCTCGGGGTCACCCTTACGGACTGAACGGAGGTGTTCCACAAAATGGTCACCCAATCTGCGTTTGGTCTCCCCAATGTAGAGGAGACCACATCGTGAGCAGCGAATACAGTATACTAAATTGCAGGAAGTACAAGTAAATCGCTGTTTCACATGGAAGGGGTGTTTGGGGCCCTGGACAGTGGGAAGGGGGGAGGTATAAGGACATGTGTTGCATCTCCTGCACTTGCACGGGAAGGTGCCGGCTTTGTCCAGCAGTGCTTGATTCAAACTCTGATTTTAAATAGTGTGGGTGAGCTAAACACTTGCTGACCGCAAGACCAGCTGTTACAGTAATCATCTGAAAGCTTCCTTCATGGTTAGGCAGGTAGGAAAAGGCAGAGCACTGGCACATAATACAGGCGGCTGATTAAAATAAACTGCTGGGGTAGGGGAGAAATGGAGTGGGGAAATTCTGTTGAAAGTTAAAATCATGGGATTTGTGATTGGCTGTTGTGCCCTGACGAATTATTACAAAGGGGGAGAAATTCGGTATCGCCCCGTTTGAGGCGCAATTATCGGCCGGGCGCAAAGTTTAGCGCCTGACGCTAATTATCGCCTCCGACTGCAAACTTGGCTTCTATCATCCCTGGAGGTGATTGGAGCGCTAAATCATGCACTACACACCTCTCTTAAGGCGCTAACACCTCAGAGCACTGGCGAAGCTCATGTGATGTCAGTCAGCAATGGAACACAGACACACTGGCGCCGGCCAGTTCTTAAAGGGGAGGGTCGATCTTGCTCTCCATCCACACCCTGCTCATTGCAGCCTTGAATCTCGGCCTGGAGAGACCTGTACATCAATTCTGCTGGAAAGAACAATGGAGAGGCCCAGGGAAAGAACTCAGCGCTTCAGCGACCGGGCCTTGGTGGCTCTGGTTGGCGCAGTGGAGTGCCGAAGGTCAGCACTCTACCCACAGAGTGGCAGGAGGCCATTGCCACACGAATAAAGAAGAGTGTGGAGGGAGGTGGCTCAGCACGTCTCCTCCAGGAGCATGGTGCCCAGGACCCACACTCAGTGTCGGAAGAAGTTCAATAACCTCACTCGGGTGGTCAGGGTGAGTGGCTGCTTTTCAATACCTCTCCATCCCTCCATCTCAACTTCACTCTGTGCCCAGAGGGTTTAAAAACCCCAAATGCCCAACACTCATCCAAGACCTATGGCCATCTCATAAAACACACACGCACATTCCACATCTTGCATATATTAAGGGCTATTCAACTATGGGAGGCACATCAGGCAAGCACATGGCTGCACATGTACTCAGACACCATCCTTTTTCTTGCAGGCCAAACTATCTCACAACAGGCGCCAGCAGCAACGGACGGGTGGAGGGCCAGCTGAGCTGCAGACCCTCAGCGATTTGGAGGCGCGCATCCACAGGATCGTTGCCAGCCAGGTATAGGTACCGTGGCCGCTGGGGAGGTCGACCCCCTTGGGGACAGCAATGGTAAGTTCATCAGCTTTCTCTCCTCTCTCATTCCACTTGCCCCTCACAACACCAGCCTTTTACACTTTCAATCCAACTTACTAAATGTCTCCAGTCCTTGCTCCCTTACTGCCCCATGTCCTGACGCTAAAGCCACTCTTGTACCTCCCTGTTTTCACATAGTGAACCACCAGCTGAGCAGCCTGTCCCTCAACCAACCAGTGGGAGCGACGCCCCAGGCGAGGAGGAAGAGGAAGCCGGAGCCTCAGTGCCTGCATCTCCCAAGGGAGCCCATTCCGACACTGGGACCACGTCTTCCATGGAGGGGAGCAGGGGGGAAGGGTCTGATGTGGACAAAGCTCCTGGACCCAGCGGGCTGCAGCAACGCCATGGGGGTAAGGAAGCTCGGGGGCCATCTCCCCGGAGGGTGAGTAGGCAAGCGAGTCCTGCTGCACTGGACGCAGAGGAGGAGCGTGTCATCGCGGAAATGAATAGCCAGGCCTTGAGCATGCACACTCAGCTCATGGGTGCAATGGCAAGGGTGCCCGAAAGCATAGATGGATTGGCCAGGAGTGTGGAGCACACTGCTGCAGCACAGGCCAATGCAACGCAACGGCTTAGTGCTGCAATTCAGTCACTGGGTGCTGCCATCCAATCTCAGACTGCTCTCATGCAGTCTCAGATTGATGTAACGCAAGCACTGACTGCTGCTATCGTCGCTGGTTCGGCCACATTGCCCCGGGGCTCTCACGGTGCCGCAGCAGGCCAGCAATGTGATCGAGCAGATTGCTCTGGATGCTGAGGTACTGCCCCGTGGGAGTGCCAGTGTGTCGGTCGAGCAGGAAGGTGCTGTCCTCTCTCAGGATGACAGGATTCCTGCTCCCACCACTGTCACTTCCCCATTGCACTTGCCACCGCCTGCAACACAGCCAGCCCAGACTGCAGCCGCCCATGCAGAGTTGGTTCAGTCGGCAGCCGGGCCCTCCAGGCCCAGAGCTGGTCGAGGGCATCCTTCAAGGGCATCTGTAGTCTCAGCATCTGACATTCAGCAGCCTTCCACCAGCCTTGCTGCAGCTACTGGGGCCTCATTACGGAGGAGCAGTAGGGTGGGAAGGGGGGAAGTACGCAGGGGATGGAGATCACCCTCGAAGGGCAATCAGTAGGAGGTCTAAATAAATGGTGGGAATGTTTGTAATAAAGGTCGAGGTTCATCTGATAAAATTTGTTTACTGTTTTGGCGTTTTTCTCCAGCTTGTGAGAACCAGTTCTGTAAATTCATGATTTGTTATGTTTGTTTCTAATTGTTTGTCCTGAATAAATGACACACATAGAGTTTGTTAAAGAAAAAAGTTGTTGTATTCAAAATTTACATTTTTGGCCTTTGGAATCATTGCAGCTTTGGCCGGCTATAGGGGTTGCGGGTTGCTTTCCATGATGTTGTTCTCCATGCCAGAAGCCATCTTCTGAGTAGGGGCCTAGAAGCGGCTTGTTATCAGCCGTTGATGGACGGCCCTTGCAGTGGCAACATTGTGGGCCTCCCTCCCACCTTGGTGCTGCTGCTGATCATGCTCCTCATCCTCCTCCTCCTTCTCCTTCTCAGGAGGTGCACCAATCCCTGGTGGCATTAAAACATAGAAACATAGAATCTAGGAGCAGGAGTAGGCCATTCGGCCCGTCGAGCCTGCTCCACCATTCAATACGATCATGGCTGATCATCCAAATCCAGTACCCTGTCCCTGCTTTAATCCCCACAGTACACATATCCCACCCTACCCCTGTAACCCCACGTATTTAATTCCCCCTAACATATCCCATCCTATCCCCATAACCCCACATATTTAATCCCCCCCTAACACTAAGGGTCAATTTATCATAGCCAAATCAACCTAACCCACACATTTTTGGACTGTGGGAGGAAACCGGAGCACCCGGAGGAAACCCACGCAGACACGGGGAGAATGTGCAAACTCCACACAGACAGTCACCCGAGGTCAGATTCGAACCCGGGTCTCTGGTGCTGTGAGGCACCAGTGCTAACCACTATGCCACCGTTGGCTGGGTCCTCAGGATTGCCAGGTTATGAAGCATGCAGCATACAACTATGAAGAGGTCTGGCGCAGGATGAAAGCATCATGACTGCTGCCAGGATAGCGGGCATTGACGGCGAGTATGAGCTGTCTGTGGTCACAGACCAACTGGACATTTAAGGAGTGGCAGCCCTTGCGGTTTCGGAAAACCTCTGCATTTTCATGCGGTGCCCACAATGCCACATGTGTGCAGTCAATGGCGCCCTGCACCATGGGGAAGCCCGCTATCCTAGTAAAGCCACATGCGCGTTCATGCTGTTTGGCCCGGATCATGGAGAAAGAGGTGTACTGGCGTCTCCTTTTATACAGGGCATTTGTCACCACCCGGATACAGCAATGGACAGTGAACTGGGAGATATTAGCGATATCCCCAGTAGATGCTTGAAAGGAGCCGCTGGCATAAAAATTCAGAGCCACTGTCACCTTCACTGCCACCGACAGAGACGTCCTGGTCCTCAGTTGAGGATGCAGATCTGGTTGCAGCAGGTGGCAGAGCTCAGTGACCACCTCCTTGCTGAAGCGCAGCCTGCGCAAACACTGCTCCTCAGACAAATGAATGTAGGAGAATTGCTCACGGAATACCCTAGGAGGGTAAGGCCTCCTGTGCAGAGGCCTGTTGGCCCTCCTCCCTCTGGCCATGTTTGCCACTCTCTCTCTGTGTATTTGATGCCTCAAATTCTGCAGGTGCAGGACGACGCCCCGAATTAGTGCAGCTCCCATAGTCTCTTCTAAATCGATGCAAGGAAGGTCAAATCAAAAAGAACCTGCAAAGTGCTGCTCAGTACCCAAAACTCCTTCACACAGCGTTGAATCTCTCCAGAAGTCTCTCTCTCTCAGAATCTCTCTCTCTCTCAATATGCATGGTGCAAAAATGTTGCTGACAAAAAAAAGCAGGAAGAGGCCACCTTTAAATAGCGCTCCCCCAGCCCCTTCCCGACTGCAAAACGTTCCCCTCTACCTGTCGTTGCTAGCGGCAGGCAGAAAGGCAGGGAGCGCCACTCAATATCCGGTCCGGGGCGCTACCAGGGCATTGCACGCTCGACTGATGTCACGATCTGCGGGCGCAGGAGATCGTGGCGGTAGTGTTTAGCACCGCCGCAAAATATCTGGTCAATTTCACGAGCGCCGCAAACATTGCTGCGCCCGGGCGTTAGTTGCTTTGCGCCCCGTTAGCGCCCTCTTAGGGCTAATCATCCGAATTTTCTCCCCAAAGTATTTACAGCACTGAAACAGGCCATTCCGCCCAACTGGTCCACACCGGTGTTTTATGCTCCACAAGAGCCTCCTCCCACCCTTCTTCATATCACCCCATCAGCACACTTGCTTAAAAATCTGTTACATCTCTAACTTTTTCCAGTTCTGACGAAGGGTCATCGACCTGCAACGTTAACTCTGTTTCTCTCTCCACAGATGCTGACTGACCTGCTGAGTATTTCCAGCATTTTCTGTTTTTATTTCAGATTTCCAGCATCCGCAGTATTTTGCTTTTGTGTTCCCATCAGCATATCCTTCTATTCCTTTCTCCCTTATATCGCTTCTCCTAAAATGCATCTATGCTATTCGCTCCAACTACTCATTGTGATAGTGAGTTCCACATTCTAACCACTCTCTGAGTAAAGAAGCTTCTCCTGAATTCCCTATTGGATTTATTAGTGACTATCTCATATTTATGGCCCCTAGTTCTGGTCTCATCTGCAAGCGGAAACTTCTTCTCTACATCTACCCTATCAAACCCTTTCATAATCTTAAAGACCTCTATCAAGTCACCCCTCAGTCTTCTCTTTTCGAGAGAAAAGAGCCCCAGCCATTTACTTGCTCTGATCATGGCCTGCAACAAGCTGGTTCTGTGTCTTTGGAAGTTTCCATTGTATAGCACCTCCTTTTCCTTTAAATTATCAAACAATATGTTCTACTTGTGTAAGTGATATAAGATGGTGAAATGTTAGTTGATGCGAATAATGCAACAGCAGGATTTCTCAACAATCTGGGTGTCAGGCAGGTATGCAAACGTGTAACACAGGAAATGATTAGTGCCAGTCCTCCTGATGCATTTCAATGGTTTTAATCCGTTGAACCTTTTAAACAAGAAATTTCCATTCTACTTGCAAAAGATCCACATCGTCTGCATTAACTGTACAAGAATATACATACGTGCAAGAGGAACAGCTCTAGTATTAGCATTTAACATTTGATCGAAAGATATCTGGTCAGAATGGAGTCCTCGAGTGCTACCTATGCTATGCCAGTTGCTTGAACGCGAGAGGCTGAAGGAGGAGGATCAGGATAGATAATCGGTGACAAGTATAATGTTTAATTTTACATATGCCCGTACAAGCCATGGGTGGTATCTTGTTCAGAAGGATATTTTGATAAGTATTGAAGAGAAAACAGCATTTCTATCCATCTTGCTTATTTACTCTTCTTGGCAGTTGTTACAGGGTCAGCACAGAAGCCATAGCTAACGCCTGCGATGTTACTTGAGGGGTTTTGGAAGGACCCTGTGGTATCAAAACTAACAGCAGTGGAGGCTTTCACTGCCACTGCTAGTGCTGTGCAGATGGTTGGCTATCCCTGCAGAATTTTATTGACAGATGACACATCAGTTGCAGTTGAGCCTGAGCTTCTTCACTCACTGTTCTTTTACCAAGGCCAAGAGTTGACTTAGTTGCAGTAGATCCGTTGCCTGGGATAATTTGCTACAAAAGCTCTCTGTGCTCTCAGTCCACACACTTCTGTTCTTGCTTTATGTCTCAATGAGTTCTCCCAGTTCACATGATCTGTTATCGGCTCACGTCCATGCACCTTGCATCAGCGTCTTGTTTGGGAACTGTCCACCACCAAAAAAGGTCCTGCTGTTGAGGCTGCCATGAAACACGAATTAAAGCTGAATCCATGTGTGGAAAACAAGAGACTTTTTTAATACAACTGCATGGTACAAAATGGCTGAACAGACTGCTCCCAGAATTCTCTGGAAAAACCCTAAGGCCCCGCCCACTCCTGCCTTAAAGGTAAGGGGGGAAAAATTCAGTTGGTTGCGCCTCCCGTTAGAGCCTTAAGAGGGCGCTAATGGGGCGCAAAGCATCTAGCGCCCAGGCGCGGCGAAGTTTGTGCCGCTCACGAAATTAACTAGACATTTTGCGGCGGCGCTAAACACTACCGCCACGATCTCCTGCGCCGGCAGATCGTGATGTCAGTCGAGTGCGCAACGCCCCGGAGCGGATATTGAGTGGCGCCCCCTGCCTTACCGCCTGACGCTAGCAACGACAGGTTGAGGGGAGCGTTCTGCAGTTATGAAGGGAAAGGGGGAGCGCGATTTAAAGGTGACCGCTTCCTGCCTTTTATTGTTGGTGCCATTTTTGAACTACGCATTCTGAGAGAGAGAGAGAGAGAGAGAGAGAGAGAGACTTCTGGAGAGATTCAACGTTGTGTGAAGGAGTTTTGGGTACTGAGCAGCACTTTGCAGGTTCATTTTGATTTGCCATTCCTTGTATCGATTTAGAAGAGACTGTGGGGGCTGCACTCTGAACTCTTTGCCTGGTACTCTCCATTGTTTTTTCCAGCAGATTTGATGTGCAGGTCTCTCCAGGCCGAGATTCAAGGCTGCAATGAGCAGGATGTGGATGGAAAGCAAGATTAACCATCCCCTTTAAGAACTGGCCCGTGCCATTGTGTGTGTGTTCCATTGCTGACTGACATTACATGAGCTTCGCCAGCGCTCTGAGGTAGTGCCTCGCTCCTCGGCCTTTGCGCCTTAAGACAGGTGTGAAGCGCCTGATTTAGCGCTCCAATCACCTCCAGGGGCGATAAAAGTCAAGTTTGCAGTCGGTGGCGATAATTAGCGCCAGGCGCTAATATTTGTGCCCGGCCGATAATTGCGCCCCAAATGGGGCGATACTGAATTTCTCCCCCAAGGTGCCTTAAAGGGAAGGTGCTCGATATATTGTCCATGGACGAAAAAGTGGATAATGCCCGTTTAGGTGGCGATCCGCCACACAGCTCCCCCCAGAATCCGCTTAGGAGGTGTGGACGAGACGGTGCGGCGGTCTGATGGGCCGGCCGGAGCGGCTCTTGTAGGACGCCGGTGGACGTGGAACGGCCGGGCGTGGAGCAGCCGGGTGAACCGGCTTGAGGGCAGGTCGGCCGCGTGGAGGTGGACGAGCTACAGGGACCTGCTCACCGGGCTCCGAGTGTGCTGGCTTGAGTCGGTCAACCGACACTTTTTCGGTCCTGTCGCCCACTTGCAGGGTGAAAAATTTGTCCCCAGCCTGTAGCACCTTGTAGGGCCCGTCGTACGGGGGTTGAAGGGGTCCGCGGTGGGCGTCGTGCCGGACGAAAACAAACTGTGCCTGGTGCAGGCTTAGTGGGACGTGTGAGGTGGATTCGCCGTGTCGGGCAATGGGCACCGGGGCGAACTGCAGCGCCGGTGAGGCGAAGTCGTGGCGTTGCTGGTCGGCTGACCAGGGTGTCATGGCAGTGGGCAGAAACTCGCCGGGTACGCACAGCGGCTGACCGTACACGAGCTCTGCTGCCGATGCGAGGAGGTCTTCTTTAACCGCGGTGCGCAGGCCGAGGAGGATCCACGGAAGTCGGTCGGTCCAGGCGCCGTCCTGGAGGCTGGCTCGAAGAGATGCCTTCAAGGATCTGTGGAACCGCTCACACAGTCCGTTGGCTTGGGGGTGGTACGCTGTGGTGCGGTGAATGGTCACCCCGAGATTGCGTGCGACGGCGGTCCAGAGTTCAGAGGTAAATTGCGGACCTCTGTCCGACGTACCGTGCGACCCAGGTGCTGACGAAGGCTCTGGCGATGTCGGCGGTGGTGGTAGAGGTCAGTGGAATTGCCTCGGGCCAGCGTGTGGTGCGGTCACCGATGGTCAGCAAGTGCGTGTGACCTTGCGACGGCGGCAGGGGCCCGACGATGTCCACGTGGATGTGGTCAAATCTCCGCGAGGGGACGGTAAACTGCTCAAGGGGTGCTTTCGTGTGTTGCTGTACCTTGGCCCGTTGGCAGGCTAGGCAGGAGTTGGCCCAAGTACGCACATCCTTGCGAAGGCCGCGCCAGACGAAGCGGTTGGCTACAAATTTGATGGATGCGCGGGCGCCGGGGTGGGAGAGGTTGTGGAGAATGTCGAATACCCGGCGGCGCCAGGACGCTGGGACGACGGGCCGAGGTTGGCATAGGGATATGTCGCACTTGACCGTGACTGCGGTCGGGCCACAGGCGACGTCGGCCAGGCGTAGCCCTGGTAGGTTGGTGGGTGCGGAGAGCAGATCAGGGTCGGTGATCTGGTCTGCTGCGAGTTGAGCGTAGTCGACTGCCAGGTGTGCGGCGTGGATGGCGGGGCGGGAGAAGCAGTCGGCTACCACATTGTCTTGGCCGGAGACGTGTTGGATGTCCGTGGTGAACTCGGACACTGCCGCGAGCTGGCGCTGCTGCCTGGCGGACCAGTGGTCGGTTGTCTTTGCCATTGCGAATGTCAGGGGCTTGTGGTCGACAAACGCAGTGAAGGGGTGGCCCTCAAGCAAAAACCGGAAATGGCGGACCGCCAGGAACAGCGCGAGGAGCTCGCGGTCGAAGGTGCTGTACTTGACCTCCGGGGGGCGTAGTTGGCGGCTGAAGAAGGCAAGTGGTTGCCAGGCGCCGTCGACCCACTGCTCATACACGGCGCCGACCACGTGGTCGGAGGCGTCCGTGGTGAGCGCTACCCTGGCATTGGGCCATGGGTGCGCGAGCAGGGTGGCGTTGGCGAGCGCGGTCTTGGTGGAGTCGAAGGCGGCGGACGCGTCTGCCGTCCATTCGACCGCCATCTTGCCGCTCCTGCCCCGGAGGGCTTCATACAGGGGCCTCATGAGGGACGCCGCTTTGGGGATGAAGCGGTTATAGAAATTCACCATCCCGAGAAACTCCTGGAGGCCTTTGATGGTGGTGGGGCGTAGAAATTATTGGACGGCCTGCACCTTGGTGGGCAGGGGAATGGCCCCAGCATGGGTGATGTGGTGGCCGAGGAAGTCGATCTTGTCCAGGCCGAACTGGCATTTGGCTGGGCTGAGGATGAGCCCGTGGTCGCTGAGGCGCCCGAACAGGATGCGAAGGTGTTCGAGGTGTTCCTGCTTGGAGAAACTGGCTACCAGGATGTCGTCCAGGTAGATGAACAGGAACTTCAGGTCCTGAAGGACCGAGTCCATGAGCCGTTGGAATGCCTGGGCCGCGTTTTTGAGGCCGAAGGGCATCCGCAGGAACTCGAACAGGCCGAAGGGGGTGATTACGGCCGTCTTGGGGACGTCTGCGGGGTGGACGGGGACTTGGTGGTAGCCGTGCACCAGGTCGACCTTGGAAAAGACTGAGCGGCCGGCCAGTCTAGCCGAGAAGTCCTGAATGTGCGGCTCGGTGTGCCGATCAGGGGTGGTGGCGTCGTTGAGGCGGCGGTAATCCCCGCAGGGGCGCCAACCTCCGCCTGGTTTGGGGGCGATGTGGAGTGGGGAGGCCCAGGGACTGTTGGAGCGGCGGATGATGCCGAGCTGTTCCATGGTGGCAAACTCGGTCCGCGCGATCTCCAGTTTGGTCGGGTCCAGCCTGCGGGCATGGGCGTACACTGGGGGGCCCTGTGGTGGGGATGAAGTGTTCCACCCCGTGTTTGGCGGCCTCCGCGGAGAAGGTCGGATTGGTAAGGGCCGGGAATTCGGCCAGGAGTGCAGAGTAGTCATCCGTGGCCCGGGCGTGGCACTGTGACGCCATGTCGGCGGGTTGACGGGGGGCCATGGCGCCCAGGATGGGGGACATGGTGTTCATGTCCACGAGGCGGTGACGGGGGATGTCTACCAGTAGGCCGTAGGCGCACAGGAAATCTGCGCCGATGAGAGGGGAGAGCACCTTGGCAGTGATGAACTCCCATCGGTAGCGGCGACCAGCGAGGTCGAGGGTGACTGTCCGGGTGCCATACGTCCGGATTTCCGAGCCGTTAGCAGCAACCAGCGCCGGTCCTCGTTCGCCCTTTTGGATGTCGAGGGAGGAGGCCGGGATGATGCTGTGCTGAGCCCATGTGTCGCACAGGAACCGGCGGCCGGTTTTGTCATCCGTGACGAACAGCAGGGAGCCCGCATGGCCCACGGCCATCGCGGGGGCTGGTACAGGGGCGGACTTGAAAGAGCAGGGAGGTGTGCACCGTTGTGCCCTGGCGCCGAACCGTGCGTGGTAGTAACAGTGGCCCGGGTTAGTGGGGCGTGAAGGCCCCGTGGGCCTGGTGGCAGGCCCTTGTGGCCGCGTGGTGGCCGGTGAGGGGCGCGCCCAGGCATTGGCTGCCAGGTCCGGAGTGACGTCGCGGCTGGAGTGAGCGGACAGCAGCTTGTCGGCCTCATCGGCCAGGGCTTCCAGGTTCGTGAGGCCGGACGCCACGATCGCTGGGCGGATGCTGAGAGGGAGCTGGTGGATGAACAGCGTGCGGAAGAGGGATCCGGGTGGGCTCTCGTCGATGAGGGAGAGCATGTGGGAGAGGAGGTCTGACGGGGAGGCATCGCCAAGGCCTGGAAGGTCGAGGAGGTGGCAGTTTCGCTGATATGCCGAGGCCGTAAATTTTTTAAGGAGCGCTGTCTTGAGATGTGCGTACTTGCCTTCCTCTGGTGGGTTCTGCAGCGCTGTCCAAACCTTCGAAACTGTGGCGCTACCGAGTGATGTGATGAGGTAGTCGTACTGCGTCCTATCTGTGGTGATGTTTCGCAGCCGGAAGCGAGATTCAGCTTGGAGAAACCAGGCTTCGGGCTGGTTTTCCCAAAACTCCGGCAGTTCGTGTCCGCCATTGCAGTGCTCGGAATACGTTCTGAGCGTCGGGGTCACCAATGTTGAGGCTGCCGCGAAACACGAATTAAGGCTGAATCCATGTGTGGAAAACAAGAGACATTTTTAATACAACTGCATGGTACAAAATGGCTGAACAGACTGCTCCCAGAATTCTCTGGAAAAATCCTGAGGCCCCGCCCACTCCTGCCTTAAAGGTAAGGTGCCTTAAAGGGAAGGTGCTCGATATATTGTCCACGGACAGAAAAGTGGATAATGCCCGTTTAGGTGGCGATCCGCCACACTGCTGATGTTTCTCCATTGCAGTACACTGGGCCAGTCAAGGCCCAGGTCTATTTCACAAAATATCTGAGCACTTCATAGCCAGATTCAAGAACTTATTATTTATATGCCAGGTAAGTGGCTTGTTAGCTGCTTGAAAAGTGTTAAAGGATCAGTATCACAGTTCTGACGAGAGGTCATCGAACTGAAACGTTAACCCTATGTTTCTCTCTCCAAAGATGCTGCCTGATCTTTTAAGTGTTTCTAGCATTTTCTGTTTTTATTTATTATCACAGGCTGATCTTTTTGGTATTCCTGCAAGCAAAATTCTATTACATAGAAATCACCTGCTTAAAGATCCCATGCATCTGCCGTTTTTTTAAAAAGTAAGTTGTATTTACCTATTGAAAAATAGGTATTAACTTAATTCTGGAAAATGGAAAGGAAAATATTGTCTAGAAATTTGTCTCGGACGGTGGCGCAAAATTAGTGATATTGGATCGGCCGCCTGTTATACTCAGCGCCTGTTATACTCAGCGCCTGACACCATCGACTGCAATGCAACTGCGTTTAACGGGCAGCCAATCCGATACCGCCCGTTTTGCACCACCGCCCGAGACAAATTTCTAGGCCTATATCCCTTTGTGTCTAATCCTGTAACTTGATCATCTTATAAACACAAGTCATGCTGTCGATGCTGAAAACCAATAACAATAACCTAAAAATGATAAAACAGAAAATAATTTATTTATACTTCAAAGTGAACAGTAAGTAATCCAGATCTTGCCAAAATACATGTCATAAACACACATGTTAATAACTGTGATCCAATAAACAAAGCTGATTTTAATATTGAATATGCAAAAGTTAGAATGGCTGCGTTAAGAACAACAGACTTTCTTGTTTAACTACAAATTTTGCAGCAAACCTTCAAAAACCTCAGAGATTTCTTCCCTTGGTAATTAAGTGAATATTCAATTAGTTAGCAACCAATTTTACCACCTAATTTAGATGTCTGCTACAAAAATTTAATTCCAACTGAAGCATTATCTAAAGTTTCTTCTATTTAAAAATATTCTTAAATTTAACAAATTCCAAAGATAACAAGAACATGAAAGTCAGAATGGTTTAGGTTCAATTCAGACTGAGACTTCAAGGTAGTCTCTAAAAGTAAACACACTGGCCCTGAAATTCCACAGGGCTACCACTGGTCTCCCGTTGTAACTCTAATGGAAACCCCAGAGAAATGGCGTATACTGTCATTTTTGGCTGTTTATGCCATTTCTCTGGTTTCCACTGGAATTATGAAGGGCAACTGGTGGTAGCCACGTGGAATTTCATGGCCATCACCTGCTACTAAACATATTTCTCAATTTTTGAGTGTAATATCTATGGTGGAAGATCTTCCCTGTGTTCTACATGCAGAAAAATTGTAATTAAACTCTATGGCCCGTATTTTCCGATCGCAGGCCTCCACCCGCGGGATCTGCGCCCTTACCTGAGGGCTCCCGGGACGCACACTCTTCTGCTCCTGGGCCTCACCAAACTTGAAGTGAGCAGGGCCCACGTATCCCAGAGGCGCATGTAGTTTGCAGCGTCCCTAGGATCACATGGGCCATGGGGAGCCAATCACAGAAGGGAATCTCCCTTCATACATTTGACAAGAAGACCTGTCAAATATATTAATGGAGATCAATGGAAAAACAGTAAAACTTTAAATAAATTAAAAAAAAAAAAATCACATTTTTAAAATGACTTGAAATTACAATAAATTAAGTATTTTAAACAAAAATTTAATTTTTGAAAAAAATAATTAAAGTTTTTTACGGGGCTAAAAATAAACTTAAATGATAAATCAGTGAAAAAATTTTTTTTAAATACTTTTTTCAACTCTTATCCTGGTAAAAGCAGGCCTTACACTTGCTTTTACCAGGCGTAAGAATTGTAAGGGTTTTCTGCGGGCAGAGGGTCGCCAAAAAGCGGAACCATCCGCCCGCAGAGGCCCTTCTCCAGGGCAGCCGGAGGATCTGTCAAGACCATTCTTGACAGATCGGAAATGCTGGTTTTCAGTGCATACGCTGTGCATGCCTGAAACCGGCATTTCCGATGTCCCTACGGGTGAGTACACAGCGCGTACCCACCCGTAGGGATCGGAATATCTGGGCCTATGAAATCATTTGATGACACCACACACGGTACACAGACAAAATCTTCCTGGTGCAATTGACAGAGCAGTACAATTAACTAGGATTGCAAAGTGACTCTGAGGGGGTAGATTTTAACGTTGTGCGGTAGTGTATAATGGGCGATAGTGAATCGGCAGCCCATTTTACAACTCTCCCCATTTTTATTTCCAATGTAAAACGGGCTGCCAATTTGCTATCACCCATTTTACACTATCGCACAAAGTCAAAATTAGCACCAGACTGCCAATTTGCTATCACCCATTTTACACTATCGCACAAAGTCAAAATTAGCACCAGACTATGTTCTAATGCTTGGAGCTGAAGGCTCTATGTAATATCAAGAACTCAAAGGGCACTATTTTATCCAAAATGGTAGCAGATATTTATTTTATCACCTTGGACTGAATTTTATTTCACAAATGTTTACCTATAGACAGTGCTTTGTAATGCCAGTGAGTAATAGCTTCTGCTCCACTGCCTACTATCAGCCAGTAAACGTTACTAGTCACTGACATAAAGGAGTGGGCAATGGTATTTTAGAGTGAAGCTTGATTTTAAAAGCAGGACTGCTTTTGTGCCATTGTTCATGGGTTCGTGTGAACGTCAACATTCACTGTCGGTAAGCTCTTTGATCTCGAAGGGCATCACACCTAACATCCAAGGGTGTTCACTTCCTGCTGGGGCATTTGGATAGCAAGAATGAGCAGGGACTTTGGGTGACTTTGCACTCCCTCCCTCAGAGGTGCTGAGGCTAACTTGAGATTAGCTAACTCAGCACAGATCGGGTATGGAACCTTGGACCTTCATGGTTTGCAGGGCTTAGCTACTGAGTAGATAACTTCAATGAGCCATCAGGAAACTATTAAAACTATGGGATTAATTTTAACTGTTCCCACCAGGGGGAAAACAGGCATCAAACGATCGTCTGCTCTGTTTTCCTTTCCATTGACTTCAATGGAATGGAAAATCAAACTGAGTGTAAAACGACTGGCCAACCTGCTGCTGCCTGTTTCTCGCCCGGAGAAACAGTTAAAGTCAACCCCCATCTTTTAAATGAGTTGTTAATTGCAATTTAACCCATGTAAAAAAAAAATTCTTTTCAGGTGTGTGAAACATTAATCCTACTGGGCAGTAAATGAACAATTATTTAAGACTATTTCAGAGAAGTAAATCAGACTGCATTTATAACTTACTATACACATCACTGCACATATCACAATGATAAATGAATGTGTTCTTTCATGAAAAATATTTTATAACATATCAGAGTTTTAACAAAACTTAGTAACACAGAAAGTAAATTAGAGAAAGATTCTTTATGATTCGCACATAGTTACTGTAACTAATTAACAGTGAGTACAGCAATGCCATTGAATAACTTTTTGACAGAAATTGTTATCGTCATTACTGCTGGATAACATGAATCAGTTCTGTATTACTCAATATATTTGATTTTGAATAAATTAGATGGTATTAGGATATAAGTAATAATCAAGCATAACAAACAAGACACAGGTAGCATACGCTAAACATTCCTGACAGTAGGAGATCCACAAAGAACATAAAACTTACATTACAATACTTGGAACATCTCTTTGCTTGCCTGTGAGACTCTATTCTACTCTATGTAGACATCTATCTTGATGAATATTCTCAAATTCATTCTGCAGGACCTTTGATGAATTCCATGATTTTGGAAACTAGCAGCTCCTTCTTGTCCCTTGTTTTCACAGAAACACCACGACATTTCAGCCAAGATTGAAGAGTAACACTATTCAGTTTAGACAGCTGCAGAGAAAGAAAATACAGATTTTTAGAATTATTTACCCAGGCTCTAAATTGTATTTTTTTTTGTTCTGTGATATAAGGTAACTAAACATCAACTTTCTCCCCTATTCTACTAGCCAACAAAACCTACAAAAACTCACCTTCCCCCCTCCACCATGTACTGCACTGACATACCCAATGATAGCTTGTTTTAAACACCCATTCTACTGTACTGATATATCTGAATAAATCACTATTAACCCTCCTCTATACATTAGTGACAGCAATTTCACAAGGGTTCTCCTACTCTACCACCAAACTTCAGTGGAAACCCTGAGGAAACAATAACAGCCATTTATGCCATTTCACCAGAGTTTTATTAGGTAAAGGTATCAAGGGATATGGAGCAAAGGTGGGTAAATGGAGTTGAGGTACAGATCAGCCATGATCCAATTGAATGGCGGAACAGGCTCGATGGGCTGAAAGACCTAATCCGAATCCTATGTTCCTGCATGCTCTGTGAATGGCCACTCATGTTGTTAACAACAAAAATGTCTGCTTGCATTTTCATAGTACTTTCAATTAATAAAATATTCCAAAGCACTTCACAGAGGCGACAGTGTTACACAGAGCAGTGATGAGGGAAGAGATAGGGAAGATGACTGAAGGCATGGTGAAGAAGTGGGTTTTGAGAAGGCGTTTGAAGAAAAGTAGAACGACAATAAAAGAACTTCCATTTATATAGCAACCTTAGGACATCCCAAAGTGCTTACAGCCAATTAAGTACTTTTGAAGTGTAGTCACTGTTGTAATGTAGGGAAAGTTGGCAGCCAATTTGCACACAAGGTCCCACAAACAGCAATGACATAAATGAACTGATAATCTAGTTTAGTGTTGTTAGTTGAGTCATAAATGTTGGCTATGACACTGGAAGAGCTCCCCTGCTCTTTTCTGCAAAATGCCACGGGATCTTTTACATCCACCTGAGAAGGCACATGGGGCCTTGGTTTAATATCTCATCTGCAAGATGGCACCTCCGACAGTGCAGTGCTCCCTAAGTACTACACTGAACTGTCAGCTGAGATCATGTGCTCAATTGGGGTTGAACCCACAACTTCTGACTCAGAAGAAAAATGTAGCATGGCAGAGGGGCTTAGGAAGAACATGTTAAGAGTGCAAGGGTCCGTGATCAAATGTGGAACTGAGAGGGTGCATGTAAAGGAGGGCAAAGTTGGAAGAGTAGAAGGTAAACTCTGGCAGTAGGACTTGAGAAAGTTGTAGAGCTGAGGAGGAGCAAAGCCATGGAGTGACTTGTAGATAAAGACAAGGATCTTGAATTTGACACATTGAGAGATTGAGAACCAATGGTGGTTGACAAGGACAGCGATGATAAAGGAACTGGACATAATGCAGAATAAGATGCAGGTTTTGGACAAGTTGCAGTTTATGAATGGTGGACTCAGGAGAATGACAAGGAAAGTCTGAGTAATATAACGGAGGTGGATGAAGGCAAGTTTTCAGTGGTGGTGGAAGTGAATTAAAGGGTGAAGTAAGCAGCATTGCAGAGGTGGATATAGGAGTTCTTGGTAGTGGCTAGGATTTGGGGTTTGAAGCTTAGTTCAGTGTCAACCAGGACACCGAGGTTGGATTCTGTCAAGTTCAGAGTGAGCAGCTATGGGATCAGCGCCTACAGTGTAGAGTTTTGTCAGAAGCTGCGATATGGAGGGGGGGGAAGAGGGTGTGATGTGGAGTGGAGAGAGAACGTGATGTGGCGGGGAGAAAGCGGGTGTGATGTGGAGTGGGGAGAGAGAGGCCGTGATGTGGAGGGGGGGGGGGAAAAGAGGGCGTGATGTAGATTGGGGAGAGACCGCGATGTGGAGGGGGGGAAAGAGGGCGTGATGTGGAGTGAGGAGAGACCGCGATGTGGAGGGGGTGGGGGGAAAGAGGGTGTGATGTGGAGTGAGGAGAGAGAGGCCGCGATGTGGAGGGGGGGAAAGCGGGCGTGATGTGGATTGGGGAGAGAGAGGCCGCGATGTGGAGGGGGGGGGAAAGCGGGCGTGATGTAGATTGGGGAGAGACCGCGATGTGGAGGGGGGGAAAGAGGGCGTGATGTAGATTGGGGAGAGACCGCGATGTGGAGGGGGGGAAAGAGGGCGTGATGTGGAGTGAGGAGAGACCGCGATGTGGAGGGGGGGGGGGGGGGGGGAAAGAGGGTGTGATGTGGATTGGGGAGAGAGAGACCGTGATGTGGAGTGAGGAGAGACCGCGATGTGGAGGGGGCGGGGGGAAAGAGGGTGTGATGTGGATTGGGGAGAGAGAGGCCGCGATGTGGAGGGGGGGGGGGGAAAGAGGGCGTGATGTGGAGTGAGGAGAGACCGCGATATGGAGGGGGCGGGGGAAAGAGGGTGTGATGTGGATTGGGGAGAGAGAGACCGCGATGTGGAGGGGGGGGGGGGGGGGGAAAGAGACCGTGATGTGGAGTAAGGAGAGACCGCGATGTGGAGGGGGGGAAAGAGGGCGTGATGTGGAGTGAGGAGAGACCGCGATGTGGAGGGGGTGGGGGGAAAGAGGGTGTGATGTGGAGTGAGGAGAGAGAGGCCGCGATGTGGAGGGGGGGAAAGCGGGCGTGATGTGGATTGGGGAGAGAGAGGCCGCGATGTGGAGGGGGGGGGAAAGCGGGCGTGATGTGGATTGGGGAGAGAGAGGCCGTGATGTGGAGGGGGGGGGGGGGAAAGCGGGCGTGATGTGGATTGGGGAGAGAGAGGCCGCGATGTGGAGGGGGGGCAAGAGGGCGTGATGTGGATTGGGGAGAGAGAGGCCGTGATGTACAGGGTGGAGAGAGGGCTCAATGTGGAAGGGGGAAGAGAGGTCAGTGATTGTCAGGCCTGGGGGGGAACACTTCTGCTCCTCCTGGCCCACAAAGAGTGCTGAGAATGACGTTTAACTTGTGGAGCCGGCAGCTCCCGCCTCCCTGTCACTGCCGGATTCTCTGATCCCTGGGAAACTCACACAGCGGTATATTTTAAATCAGCCTCCCAATATGCACTGTGGGAGCCCGATTTGAATATGTTAATTAAGCGTCCGACACTCGGATGCCCCAACATCCGCCGCAGTAAAAAAGGCGGCGGCCATGTGTGCATCATGTTGGGGATGCGTTCCCCATATTTAAGTCTTTAACCCCCCCCAACGGACCATCGTGGGGGGTTAATATTGAGGCTGATGACTTCGGTCTTCCAGATACTGAGTTGACCAAACCTTTTGCCTATTCATGATTTGGTGTCAGGTAAACAGTCAGACAGCATAGTGGTGGTCATGGAGTCAAAGGTAGTGGTGGAGAGGCGGTGATGGATATCATTGGCACACACATCAGAGCTGATCCCGTATATATGAATGATGTTGCTGAGAGGCAACATGCCAATTAGGAAAAGACGGCAGCCAAAAATGAAACCTTGGGGCATATCTGACCGTGCTGAGGGACGTGAAGACAAGCCATTGCAGGATATTTGCAATATGCTAAAGTACACAATAGATTCCAACTGGGATTAGAAAATTCAGTGTTGGCTAATTATTGCTGTGCTAGTGAATGTTCCATTATCAAATCTCTCCTGATCTGTAAATAAAATGCTTTCACATTTGATTAAAGTTTGAGGGGAAATTCTAAGTTATGAAATATTTCTCAGATACCTGATTATCTTTTGCATGCTTTGCCACATCAACATCCTGGATGACTGGCTTGGTCTTCGGTTTCTTTGGATTTGAATCTGATCCTTTCTCCTGTGATTGAGAAACCACAAAATATAATTTAGAATTGTTCAAATGAAGGGCTTAAAAATACTTCGTAGCTCGACAGTTGCTCAATGAAATTTCTACAATTACCAGAGCTAGCCAAAAAATCGTACTTGCTATTATATTTTGAATTAGAAACAACACGAACTATTGGATTACCTGGTAGTAGGTGCTCCAGCCAAACTACCAGTTCATTTTCCCTTGGTTTTGCACACAGGAAGTTAAGACCATGTAGTACTCAAGCCAAGCAGGGTTGGAGGTGGGGATATAATTGGACCAGAGGGAAGGGGATGAAGAGAAAAAGGAAAGGGAAAGAGGAGAGAGAGAAGGGAGAAAAAGAGAGAGAAAATGCATTAATGGAGAAGGGGATTAAAGACAGAGAAATGAGTGGGGGCTAAATTGGGCTGTGTCGCGTTTGTTTTTAGGCGCTACGTGGCCACATAAGACTCGAAAATGGGGTCTGAGACTTCTGACGGGAAGTGCGCAGGACGCCATCTTGGTAAAAGGGTTTGCACGTGCACCTAATGACCACCGGCAACATGCAGAGCAGCGAGATGATGACACAAATCAGTGTGCAATGCTGATTTGAAGCCACCACTGCCATTTTTGAACTCCACACTCCAGCCAGTCTTAATCTCGCACAACTGAACATGATGTTAAACAGAATGAAAGACCGCCACCAGCGCTATTTAAAGGGATCATGAAGTACTTACAGGTTAGTTGCTGGATTATTTCTTCTGGCTGCTGGTGCACATTTACACCTTTTTGGAGGTTTCCTAAACTTGGCTAAAGTTTGACTGCTCTGTAGGGAGTCTAGCTGGTCTTGCAATACTTTTTTTCTCATATTAAATATTGTGCTGAAAGAAGTTGCTTCCAGACATGGGTGACCTGGTAGGGCTTCCTCTGGGAATTAAACATGACCAGGATAATGAAGGGAGCCATGCAGAGCAGGACAAGATGCTAGAAAAGGGAATAGAATGAGGGGGAGAAGGGCACTCAGCAGGAGGCCATATATGCCGAGGGTCTTCAGGGAGCTATTCTCTTACCTCAACTTCAGCAAGAACCAGTGCATGAGGCATCTTCACTTCACAAAAGAGGTTGTGAGTGAAATCCGCCAACTGCTGCAGCCACAACTGCAACCTCAAAGCAAGGCAAGGCCTGTGGCTGTCAAGGTGACCGTGGCTCTTAATTTTTATGTGTCTGCCTCAGGCTACTACTGGAGATATAAGCAACATTTCGCAGTTTGCAGTGCACTGCTGTATAAGGGAGGTCACTGAGGCTCTCTATAAAAAGATAAACATTCATCTCATGGTAGTGAGGTACAGCTGGGTGTCGTCAGCGTACATGTGGAACGTGACACTGTATTTTCAGATGATGTCGCTGATGGGCAGCATGTAGATGAGAAATAGAAGGGGGCCAAGGGGGACTCCAGAAGTAACGATGCGGGAGTGGGAAGAGAAGATGTTGCAGGAGATTCTCTGGCTACGACTGGATAGATAGGAATGGAACCAGGCGAGGGCAGTCCCACCCAGCTGCACAATGGCATTGGAAGAGGATGGTATGGCCAATCGTGTCAAAGGTTGCAGACAGATTGAGAAGAATGAAGAGGAATAGTTCATCACAGTCACAGTCACATAGGATGTCATTTGTGACTTTGATAAGGGCGGTTTCAGTGCTGTAGCCGAGGTGGAAACCTGATTGTAGGGATTCAAACATGAAGTTGCGGGAAAGATGAGCACGGACTTGGGAGGTGACAGCACGTTCAAGGAATTTGGAGAGGAAAGGGAGGTTGGAGATGGGGCAGTAGTTTGCAAGGACAGTGGGGTCAAGGGTGGGTTTTTTGAGGAGGGGGGGTGATGACGGCAGAATTAAAGGGGAGGGGGACAGTACCTGAGGAGATTTAGCAATAATAATATCATTAACAATATCAGCTAACATGCGGGTCAGGAAGAGAAGTTGGATGGTCAGCAGTTTGTTGGGAATAGGGTCGAGGGAGCAGGAGGTGGGTCTCAAGGTCAAAATGAGCTTAGAGAGGGCATGAGGGGAGATCGGAGAGAAACTAGAGAAAGATGCAGGTTCAGGGCTAGGACGGGGGGAAACTTAGAGGAAATTTGGCTTGGTGGGCTAGGGGAAGGGAGGGAAGCAGCAGAGGCAGCTGAACAGATGGTCTCAATCTTAGTAACAAAGAAGTCCATGAGTTCCTCGCAATTTTTGTTGGAGGTGAGGGTGGAGAGGGCAGGGGAGAGGGGTTATCTTTGCATTCCAGGATGGTCCTGGAGTAATGAACAGTTTTGGCAGAGGAGAGCAGGACCCAGTGCTTTATGTGGTCCAGCCAGATCTGGCAATGAATTACTAAACCAGTTTTCTGCCATAAACGTTGAAGTCTACGTCCATTGGACTTAAGGGAGTGGAGATGGGGGCCATACCAGGGAGAATGACCAGGGTGAGGGAGAGAAATGGATTTAATGGAGACAAGGGCATCAAAGGTGGAGGTGAAGGTGTGACTGAGCAAATTGGTCGCTGCAGCTATGTTGTGGCGAATGGAGAGCCAATGGCTGGTCAGTTGGGAATTTGAAAGTGCCGTTGTAAGTGACTTGGGAGAGAGATTTTTTCCAGGGCCGAACAGAGAATGAAGTGGGGTTGGAGGGGAAAGGGAGATGTGAATAGAGAGGGATATAAGGAAGTGATCAGAGATGGCCTTATCTGTGATTGACACGATGGGAGTAGAGAGGCCACGTGAGATGGCAAGGTTGAGGGCATGTTTTTATGGAGGGAGAGATTAAGGGAGGATCGGAGGGTAGTGAACTCAGAGGAGAGAGGGCATGATGAGTTGAGATGGAGGTTGAATCATGGTGCAGAGGTTGAGGGAGGAAAGCAGTGAAGGTATCTTGGTGAGAAACTTGTCGTGGTACTTGGGTGGGTGCTAGAGATCGAGGATTTTAAAGGAGAGCCAAGAAGGGTGGAACACGGTGAGATGCTCAAAGGAGGAGTAGGTGCTTATGGAGGGAGTCACAGCACGCAGGGAGGTTCTCTTCATGAGACCTCCCCATGAGATCAACGCAGCCTGGTTGCACATTGCACAGGAGGGCACAAGCAGGGATGTCGTAAGGAGGACCAGGCTGCAGTGGTGCAAACCTTTCAATGATCCCAGTAGATCACGTTACTGCCAAGTTCATCCTGCTGTGCCACTCATCACATCTATGTCACTCTGTCTTCCTTATCCTACTCCTGCACATCTTTACTCACACCAACTTGCACCTCCACCCATCCCTCTCTATCTACATTATCACTTCCCCATTTCACTAGCCACCCCTCACACTCACCCTCATCCTACTGCAAGCATACCAACTAACAACACACAAGGCGAGGCACTTGGGCGGTTTAGCCAATGTTCATGTGAAGTTTCTGGTAATGTGCTGTCAAACATTGAAACCTTTATTTTCAGCACTTTGCATTCTTGGACAGATTTGTGTGCACCTTTGGAAGTGGCTTAGTGAGTTGTAGTGAATGGTGAGACATAAGGGTACCAACCCCCCGCAATGGTGACGAATGTGAAAGGAATAGCTTGGGCATTGTAGGGATGCTTTATGGTGTTGGTGTGGGGTGGTGCCAACCTGGCGCATCATTTGGCATCCAGGGCGTACAGCGTCAAGTGAAGTAAATCTGGCCATGATGAGGCCATCCCTGGCATCCCGGGCAGCAATGTGGTCGGGTGCTGATGCCCTCTGTCCTGTGCAGCATCAGTTGATTGCGGAGAAGGTTGGTGTTGTTGTTGTTGCTGCTGGTGTGCCCGGTGATGCTGGTGTTGGGGCTGATCTTGGTGGGATTCTGAGGACCAAGGTGAGATATTTTCAAGGGCAACGATGCTGATGGAATAGATGGCAGGTGAGGTTGAGATGACAGAAGCGATCTATCAATGGTGAGAGAGGTTGTTCCAATGAGGTGGCACTGGATAGAGAGTTGGCTTCAAACACTTGCAAGCTGCAGAAAGCTCAATATGTCTTCCAAATGCAGTAACCAACAGTTTCTGAGCTTTGAAAGTGAACAGTTGTAACATGGGATCTTTCCTACAACTTTGGCAGCAGTCAGGTCATGAGATAATTCAATGCTGAATCCTCTCACGACATACTGAGCTGACGTGTTCCCTGAGCAGCGGGTAACCCGTGGGGGAGCACGTAAAATTGAAATGTAGGCTTAAAATAACAGTTAATTTTGTTAATAACCCATTTACTGATGTGAATTGCCTCCCCCGCTGCTTGGTGTCGGGTCTGTTCAGCGCCGACAGACCCGACACCTGGGAGACTCGCGTGGAGGCGGGTTGACAGCGGGTTCCCTACCCGTTGTCAATCTTTGCTATTTTGACAGCAGACCCGCCTCCAAATCTGCCCTCTGAGCCCAAAGTAATTGTTTAATGTCTCTGCCATTATATTCCACTCCCTCTCTTTGGCATGCTCCTAAAGGGAGTTTGCCATATATATGAAATGAGGGCTCACCCCCAAGATTCGGTAGGGTGACTCATTCCTACCTCGGGGAGCACAAACTTCACAGCACATCCGTCCCACAGCCCAAATACCTGGATTAGGAAATTCTATTCTATTTTTTTTTAAAAGCCAAACAGATCACGTTTCAAAGATGAGAGCTTACTTCACATTTCCTTTTTTCAGCTCCTTTCTTATCAGAAAAATGCCTTCCTGTCAAAGATTTTAAGCTCAGGTGTTGAGTAGGCGTTTGCCTTCCTTGCTTAAGTGGCTCCTTTCTATCAAACGCATCTAGTACCTGGAAGGCAAAATACAAACAAATAATGGTATATCACAGAAAACCACACTTCTTAAGTCTGAAATTATGTAAATTAGCAGAGTTCCTGTGACATTGCTGACAGTGAGTCATGCAACAAATCTGTCCAGATTAGAGTATGCCTGTCAGTTTTAGGTAGCTGCAGTTCAGAATTAGCAACCATTTTAAGACTGTTTTGTTAGTGTGATGCACTTTTTTAATATACTAAAATAAATACAAATAGAAAGATGGACTGTGTATTGTAAATATACAACTTCTCTGTAGCAAGGACTGCAGAAAATCATTAACAATCATAGAATCAGAGAAATTTAGAATGGTCACAGCACAGAAGGCCATTCGACCCGTCAAGCCCGTGCCGGCTCTCTGCAAGAGCAAGTGAATTTTATTTTAACTACACTGGTATCCTGTTAACAGGTAATAGACTATATGGCCAAACAGTTGCTTTCAAACAGTTGCCTATAAAAGGTCTAGTTATACTAGCAGTCATTATTTGAGAGAAATAAGTTCTAACTATGTATGTGGATAACTATTATGCATCTACTTTTATTAAAAAAAAATTAAGTCAGCAAGAAAAATCAATGCACCTGTTAAAATATTAAAAAACACAGAAATTACTTGAAGTACAAGATCTTCTCTTACTTGTTTGTGTTGATTATTTCTTATCAGGTTGTCATTCCACTGTGTGCATGATCCATCAGAAGTTGCAATACCAACTGTATTTTTGCCTCCTATCTGTGTATTTGTACTGCTCTGGTCTTGAATTTTTCCAAATGTTTGAAGTGGTCTAGCTCCAGGCTTCATCATTCCTGTACTTGTGTTTGACTTGTGAAGCAGAGCACCCTTGTATATGTTTATCCCTGTATCTGAACTTGAGTTTTGGATCTGTTTAGCACATGGTTTTTCCACTCTTGTATGTGCAACTGACTTTTGCTTTTGTGCAATGTCTGACAAGACCATTTCTTTTATCCTCTTGGATTCTTGTTCTTGTATATTGTTTGGCCTTTTTACTTCTATGTTTGCAGTTGATGAATTTAGAGTTAAAAGTTTCCTTGAGTTATGTTTGACATACTGCGTATTTTTACTTTCATTCATACTTGCACTTATGAACTGTTTATCTTGTTGCAGTAGTTTGCTTTTAAATATAGGTATAATCCTATAAGCACTGGGACCATGGTTATATGACGTGGAACGTACTTCCATCTGATGGGGTGTAGCTGACCTAGCATCTTGTGATTTTTCTATTTGTGAAGAATTCTGGAAAACCACACCAGACTTGTCTGTTGATCTGAATGTGCTTCCACATAGTATAGCAGTACCTACTGACCCGGGCTCCAACCTTGTATTTACGTCTATTTTCTGCTCATTGTCTAAGAATCTGGTCTTTTGACTTCCACCAATTGGATAAATTGAAGAGCTTCTGTTGATGACATATTTGACTGTGGGAACCTGCGTTAGAGCAGTCCTGAAGACAGGCTTGGTAGTCAGGTTTGGTGGTCTTGTCTGAACTGTCTAATTTATAAACACAAACATTACAATAATATCACCATTGCTCATAGATACACATAACACAAAATTCTTATCTGTATTGAGGTGATTCTGCAATCTCACACATTCAGCAGAAGGGAAGCCGCTCAGAGGGAGTGAAAGTTGGAAAAATCAGGCTAAAATGTTGTAGCCTTATGTTCAATTGGCACCCCCAGTGAGTGCTGAATCACCCCAATAATTTATAATAAAACTTTAATCCCACTCCTCCTCCTTTTATCAGCAGGAGAAATACCTTTAGTGAGAAAAAAATGATGATGTGCTAGCTTATCGTTCAGAAAATGTAGTGCATGGTCAGGATGCATGAGTAACTCCAAATGGCAGGCCTATAATATATTTGGAGTGTCACAATTAAAGCATAAGTCAGGGGTGAAAAAAGTCATGAAATTTCCATGTATGCTATGGCGACTGCTAATTGGTAGCATAGCATAATGCAGTGAACTAGCCAAACAGCAAGTCCTTCTTTTTTCAATGGGACACCCAAGGATTAACTCCATACATAAATGTTTTTGGTCCTAGGTTTAATTACTATATCAATGCTACTATGCGTAGCCTCATATATCATATGTTGTGCCAAATGCACCTTTCTATTTTTACCTGAGAAACATTGAGTTCATTGGTAGGATAGTAAGGCTTGTTGGTCATTTTTACTGGTAGTCCACAGAGACTAGGCAACTTTATTTTTAAGTCAGAGAAGAAAGATGTCAGTACTGCTTCCAAATCCACTCTTGGGAAAAACTGAACAGGTTCACTTCTAATACAACAAAAAGGGTAACTGAATTGTTATATTAAGGATGTAACTGTTTCTGTGACAATAATATTTTGGAGATATTTTCAAATCAGATCTACAGTGCCTCAAATTTCCTTAACTCCTACCTCAAAAGTTGACCTCCAATCCATTGGTATGGCACATTCATTTCACACACCACCATCCTCCAGTCTCTGTAAGTAAAACTGCCAGCTCGAACTAAATAGTTTTCCACTTCTTAAAGAAAGAGCCTTTCATCCCAAGTGGAATGATGGCATTTTAGCTCACTGCATCACTAGAAAGATAGCATTCAAGCTCATGGCATCACTAGAGCACTAGAGTCTCATAAAAATATTGGTTAACAAACCAAGGCCATGGTGATCAGAAAATTCGCCACCAAATGGCATTTAACAGAAACAATTACAGAATATACAAGGCTCCACATGAATAAATATTGTTGCTCTCATATCTTCCCTGGTAGTGGAAGGATTTGCCAACTGATTAACAGCCTGACAGGCCGCAACGTAAACACTCCTTCCGTGGTCGTAACCATTTTTTATACCAGCCGATACGGTGGTTAGTCCTATACGGCAGGAGGGTTCTATGAGCTCCGACAACCCATACGGTGAGGGGGGCCACCCACACTGACCAGATGGGAGTAGTCCACTGGATGTCAACCCAAAATTCAGAGTTGGAGCTCCAGTCTCCACTCTCCGGGACTGTCTGGAGTGAGGTTCGGATCTTTGCAGCAGTACTACAACAGGACAGTAAAATTCAACTAACAGTGAACATAACTGAAATAAAAACAGAAAATGCTGGAAACAGTTAGGTCAGACAGCATCTGTGGAGAGAGGAAGGTAGGGTTAACCCCAATGTCTAGGCCAACTTGTTTGAATAAACTTGTCAAGAGATTTACAGATATTACAGAGAACACAGCGAGAAGGTCATATGGGTGACATCCCAAAAATCAAAAGCATCTTAAAGAACACTTTGAACCAGATGGTTTTGGTCACTGCCCTTGAAGAAGTTTGTTTTATGTGCTTTACATACTAGACATGATGTTGATTACCAGTATGCAAAGGAAGTAGAATACAGTTACATAATGGAATCTTCCTACATCAAGGATACGTAAACAGCTTCTCTCCAATCAACTTGAAGTACACAGTGTAGTAAAGTGCAATGTCATCATTAATCTCTGGGAGGTTATAACCATACTGCAAAAGAAAACAATTAGTAATGCTATCCATACTTTATTGATTTTCTTTCATTGAATAAATCACTTAGAATTAACAAGAAAGGTATTTTATTCAGTTTTAAAGACAGTAATCATTTTTGCATGGATTAGAGCTTATTCAATGGGTTAAGATAAATTATAGAACTGGTAAAATAAGAGACAGCTACTTCTTTCAGGTCATATATATGTGGGGGGCAATTTTGTGAATGGGGACGCGTTGGAGGCGGGACTGCTGCTTGTCGGGCCGATGTCCCGCCTCCATCGATTTGTGGCCAACCTACGCTATTTTCCCTTGATTGACCTTGTTAAGCCCGCCCAGCGGGCTTAGCAGGCCAATTAAGGGAAAGGCGGTTGCAGAGCACGTCAATGTATGACGTTTCATCTGTCAAAAAGTTTTGACAGATGAATTGTCATTGTTTGACAGCTCTGTGAAGCTGTCAAACAGTGACATTCTCTGCAGTTTGATGAGGTCTTGCATACAAGACCTCATCAACCTTCTTTGTTTTACAGAAATGAGATGTTTGTTGCATCTGAGAATGCAACGGCCATCTCTCATCTGCAACACGGAGCTCCGAGACTCTCCGCATACAAACCGACTGAAGCCTGCAGGAAGAAACAAAGGTAAGTACACTTTTAAAAACACTTTGCACTTACCTCAGATACTCATCTCTACACTCTTGCACCCATCACTTACCTTCACACCACACTTTTGCACCCCCCGACCCTCGCAGACCCAGTACTCGCCTCGCTGAGCTGGCGTGTTTTGGAGCCTTCGGGAAGCCCGCACTTGTTAGGGCAAAAAGGGGATAATCCTATTTTCTGCCTGTTAACGGCGGTTAATAGGCTTTAATCCCTTCCCACCTCCAAGGAGACGGGACCCGGCGCGGGACGGCTACCTGTCTCCTGGGAAGATGGCATGGAGGCGGGTTGGGGACCCGCCCCCAAATTCTGCCATTTTCCCGGCAGTCCTGCCACCATACCCGCCTCCCCAGGGCTGGCAAAATCACCCCCGTGGTGTTTGTTTGCCAATTCTAAAAGACTATTCCTTGTTGCATAACATTATTGATCATACAAGTCTTTCAATATAAAGTTCTTTGAAGAGATGCACTCCCCTATGACAACTAGGAAAAGGAGAAACCTTTGCTTGGAATAAATCTTTGGTACAACTATAATAATAAATGTCAAATACACTTAAAAAAAACATTTGAATCAAATAGCCACTGCTGCATACTTACCTGAAAGCATGCCCTCCCACTTTGGTGGATCTGAACTGGCTCTGGAGTTGTAACTCCCTCAAATATGAATAGCTCCAGGGCATGGGCACCTCCCCTCCATTGGTGATATTACTCGAGTAGTCACCTATCTACTCAATAAAACAACAGTTCTCGTAGCAAAAACTCAATAGGGCTGATTTCCCGATCAGGCACCCAAAGTGAAGAGCTGCGCTCCCAGGAAGCACTGGTCGAGAAATCCTGGGCCTGCGACCAATGATTTTCCTTCCATTCACATCAATGGATGGAAAATCAGAGGCTACAGGCCTGCAATTTCCTGATCAACACCTCCTGTGATTGCCCCCCCCTCCCTGGGAGCTCCTGATCGGCGAATCAGTCTTAATTTATAAGCTTCCCCACAACACCACCCACTATTTCAGTCTGAAGCACCAGAAAGCTGCCCAACTGATCTCCCAAAATGTTTCAGAGACAACACCGAGTACTGATGCGAGAAAAGAAGCAATTAGGTAACTAGAGGACTGATAAAAGAGGTAGGTTTTCAAGAAGTTCTTGGGGGAAGGGAGAGATATAGCAAAGTAGAGGAGGTTAGGAAGAGCATTTTTGAGTGAGCTCTGCGACCAAAGACAGAGAAAGGGAAATGTGCAAAGGAGGCCAGAGTTGCAAGAGTGGAGTGTGTGTGAACACTTAGGCTGCAGGAGGCTGTAAAGGTAGAAAAATACAATGCCATGGGAGGATTGTAGATGAAAACAAGTATTTGAATTCAAGGAGTTGGAGATGGGAGGCTAATGGAGATTCATAAGCACATGGGTAATAGGACTGAGTGTAGGATAGAATGTAGGTGGTGATGTTTTGGACAAGTTGCAGGTCATAAAGGTGGAACTCAGGAGGCCGGCACAGAAGTGTTCTGATGGAAGCAACTAGCACTTTGCATCGCTGGATACAGACTGGAAACCATCGGTAACTTGAAAATTCAGTTGGATGAACATGTAGTGCTACAGCAGCACTTGTCTTATGATCGTATAGATCAGCTGTGCAGCTCCACAGTGGCTTTGAGGCAAAAAGCCTGCATTCTTAAGACCTGAAATCTCTTAAAGGAACAGGCACCACTCTGTCCCATCTTACCTACGGAAGATAGAATATAAACAAAAGAAAAACAAATGAGATTTCACAAAAGATCAAAATGGACAAAACAAATTTATGATAAGTGCAATAAACATTCAAGTTTTGCACTCAGTCACAAATGTCCTACTGGAGGAAATGAAGGTTACTTTCTCACACTACTGAATAGGAGGTGTGGAAATGAATTAACATAGTGGAGTAGATTTTCAACTCGCCACCTGGACTTAAAACTGGCGTTGTGGATTTGCGGCATATTGATTTCAACGGAAATGAAAATTGGACGGTTGCTATAATGGACAGCCGATCCGCAATACCAGTTTTACGCCCTGAGTGACATGTTGAAAATCTACCTCAGTATTTTTGTTTTAAATGGGGTAATTTTTCCAGTGTTGCTGTATTCAGCCATGGTTGCATAATAGAATATCTTCTGGTTATTCAAAATGTACATTTCAGGGAAATATCCACTCCATGAATTGTTATTTTATAGCGACTATAACAGACGAATTGACTATTCAAACAGGCGCACAAAATTGGTTGCCAGTCCAAGAAATGAATTTGGTCACTGCCCTTGAAACAGTTTGTTTTATGTGCTTTTTTCTTGTTTTAAATAACAACATACTTGACATGTTGTTGATCGTATGTGCATAACCAGTAGTACTTGTGAATTTTGCACATGATCCATCAACACTAGTTTTCCTGGCCATTCGCTGTGCGTAAAATGGTTATATGAAACTTGTTTGCCACCATGTTATTTGTGTGCCTTCAGAACAGCATGACCCAAAATTGTTTAAAAATAAATGAACAATTTTCATTTTATGCAATACACAATTGAACCAAATGAAGTACTAATTTTCTGAAATAAAAGTCAAAGGTCTTTGTTGTCTCACCATATTTTTCCAGTGCTTTTGAAAATCTCTGTAGGACTGAAATGGACAGTGTGGTGGAATCTCATGGCTGATGCTGACAATTTGCCCCTTCTTCATACTTTATTATAAAAAAGAGCAATTAGAAGTGAAAAGCTGAACATCCATAATCATCTCATTACTTTATATGGCATATCAATAAGATCTCCTTTTGGGTCTCTAATCGGCCTCACCCTTCCTTTAACTATCCTTTCACTTTTTATATGTTTAAAAAAGGTTTTTGGGTTCCCTTTTATGTTACCCGCTAATCTTTTCTCATACTGAAGCTCAGCAGGTAGCAGCAGTAGGTAGGGGAACGAGCACCGTAGGCTGGAACAGGTTATCTTAAACCTGATATGATTGAGTGGCAGAGTCACAGCAGGCGAGGCAGACAGTGTCGTCCAGCGGAGCAACACAATCCTGACGGCAGAGGAGTCAGTGAAATCAAATATGAGTAGAGGACCTGCTGTCTAAAACAGCACAGTAAAAACACAGAACAAGCTGTGTTGGGGATGGGTAACGTGCTCATAACAGGTACCTATAAACTTGGATTGAACTAAAAATGCACTCACTATTATGGGCAGGAATCTTAAGCAGCCCAGGACAGGAAACTGGAGGAAAATTCATGGCCAAGGAGGGAGTTGCAATGGAGAGAACTCAGTAAGGATTAAAAACAGAAAATGCTGGAAACACTCAACGGGGCAGGCAGCATCTGTGGAGAGATGGAGGTAGGGTCAACATTTCAGAACAATGACCTGCTGAGTGTTTCCAGCATTTTCTGTTTTTAGTTCAGATTCTCAGCATCTACAATATTTTGCTTTTTGAGCTCAGTATGGATCTGTCAGACCAGGAGCCATTTTTTACAAGACTACTCAGTTTGTATTTGCCCACAGGGACATCTGAAACATAAAAGATATTAATTATCTGTATTCCCAGCAAGGCCAGTGGGGATAGTCAGGTACAGTGTGTGCAGGATGCTGACTAGAAGAAGATCCTACAATGTAGGCAATATTTCCTTCTTCTACATAGCAAGGACTAAATTGGGCTGTGTAGCGCCCATTTTTTAGGCGCTACGCTGCCCCCTAATGCTCAAAAATAGGGTCCAAGATGTGCAATCATCTTGGTAAAGAAGATTGCGTTCGTGCACTTAACGAGTGCCGGCAGCATGCAGAGCAGACAGTTCATGATGCCAGCACTGACATTTTCCAACTGCACAGTCCAGCCAACGCCCTGTCTTAACCTTGCACAGCTGAACACGACGTTAAACGGAATGAAGGACCCCCCCCACCCCGCCATCAGCGCTATTTAAAAGGATCATGAACTACTTACAGGTTAGTTGCTGGATTATTTCTTCTGGCTGCTGGTGCAATGGTACATGTTTTACAAGCTTTCCTTTAGCCATACGTGCCTAAAGTTTGAATAGTCTACAGGGAGTGGTCTGGCTGGTGCTGAAGAACTTTTATGTTCATTTAAAAGCCTGTGCTGAAACAAGTTTCTTCCAGACAAGGGTGGCCTGGTAGGGCTTCCTCTGGGAATTGAGCATGACTGGGAGAATGAAGAGAGGCCACGCAGAGCAGGACAAGCTGCTAGAAGAGGGAGGAGGAGGAGGGGGAGAAGGTCTCTCAGCAAGAGGCCATATCCACCGAGGGTCTTTAGGGAGCAATTTTCTTACCTCAGCTTCAGTGACGACCAGTGCATGAGATGTCTTCAGTTCACAAAAAAGGTTGTGAATGAAATCTGTCAACTGCTGCAGCCACAACTGCAGCCTCAAAGTAGGACAAGGACAGTATTGCCTGTGACTATCAAGGTGACCGTGGCTCTTAATTTTTATGCATCTGGCTCCTTCCAGGCTGCTGCTGGAGATATAAGCAACATCTCGCAGTTTGCAGTACACTGCTGCATAAGGGACGTCACTGAGGCTCTCAATACACAGAGAAGCAGTTTAATCTCATTCCCTCTTGCCAGAGAGAAGCAGGCGGAGCAGGTACAAGGGTTTGCACGGATTGCAGGCTTCCCCAAGTGCAGGGTGCCATTTACTGCACGCACATTGCCTTGTGTGCGCCTCATCTAAACTCGGCCATTTTCATGAACCAAAAGGAATTCCACTCCCTCAATGTGCAGCTGATGTGCGACCACAGGCAGCACATCATGCAGGTGAATGCCCGGTATCCTGGCAGCAGTCACAATTCCTTCATTCTGCGGCAGTCTTCTGTTTCACCTGTATTTGACCCACCACAGCAAGTCAAAGGTTGGCTACTGGGCGACAAGGGTTGTCCACTCATGACATGGCTCATGACTCCGGTCCGGAACCCACGCACACATGCACAGCAGGCCTACAATGAGAGCCATGCTGCCACAAGGAACATTATAGAGCACACCATCGGCATCCACAAGCAACGCTTCCGCTGCCTGGACCGCTCTGGAGGAGCCCTGCAGTACTCAGCTGAGAGGGTATGAAGATTTGTAGTAATATGCTGCATGCTGCACAACCTTGCCATTATGAGGGAACAGCCCTTGCCACCACATATCAGGCGAGAAGCTGAGGAGGAGCACGAGGAAGATGAGGAAGAGTAGAAGGAAGTGAAATAGGAAGAACATAAGAAATAGGAGCATTTGGCCCCTCGAGCCTGCTCCGCCATTCGATAAGATCATGGCTGATCTGGTCTTGGCCTCAACTCCACTTTCCTGCCTGCTCCCCATAACCCTTGACTCCCTTATTGTTCAAAAATCTGTCTATCTCCACCTTAAATATATTCAATGATCCAGCCTCCACAGCTCTCTGGGGTAGAGAATTCCAAAGATTCACAAACCTCTGAGAAGAAATTCCTCCTCATCTCTGTTTTAAATGGGCGACCCCTTATTCTGAAACTATGCCCCCTAGTTCTAGATTCCCCCATGAGGGGAAACATCCCCTCTGCATCTACCCTGTCAAGCTCCCTCAGAATCTTATACGTTTCAAGAAGATCACCTCTCATTCTTCTAAACTCCAATGAGTATAGGCCCACCTGCTCAACCTTTCTTCATAAGACAACCCCTTCATCTCAGGAGTTAACCTAGTAAACCTTCTCTGAACTGCCTCCAATGCAAGTATATCCCTCCTTAAATAAGGAGACCAAAACTGTACGCAGTACTCCAGGTGTGGTCTCACCAACGCCCTGTACAGTTGTAGTAAGACTTCCCTACTTTTATACTCCATCCCCATTGCAATAAAGGCCGACATTCCATTTGCCTTCCTAATTACTTGCTGTACCTGCATGCTAGGTTTTTTTGTGTTTCATGTACAAGGACCCTCAGATCCCTCTGTACCGCAGCATTTTGTAATCTCCCTCCATTTAAATAATAATTTGCTTTTTTATTTTTCCTACCAAAGTGGATAACTGCACATTTTCCCACATTATACTCCATCTGCCAAATTTTTGCCTACTCACTTAACCTATCTATATCCCTTTGCAGATTATTTGTGTCCTCTTCACAACTTGCTTTCCCACCTATCTTTGTATCATCAGCAAATTTGGCTACATTGCACTCAGTCCCTTCATCCAAGTCATTAATATAGATTGTAAACAGCTGAGGCCCCAGCACTGATCCAAGTTGGATTCCACCATGCTCCTTGACATTGTGCGCAGGCTTTCTGTAAGGCTTTCCAGTGCACCAAGTATTTGGTTATGTACACCCATCAGCCTTCTTCTGTAGCCTGGCATATCAAAGTCCTCATCTGAGTCCTATGCAGCAGAACTAGTGTGTGACCTCGCCCTCCGGCAAGGTGGCACCTGCGCTATCCTTTCCCCCCACCCTGGCTCCTGCGCACTTGTACCTGGTGTCGCACTACTGCAGATACCTCTCTATCCTAGCTTCTAAAATATACACAGTGTCAGTCTCTGAGCTGGTGGCTGCAACTGTAAGATCAAGTGATGGTGTCTCTTCATCTTCATTATCTTTTTCCTTTTCCTCCTCTGACTGGGAAGGTTCCAGTTTTTGGGCATCTGAAATGAAAAAGTGACAAGGGTTGGGTTGTGTTGAGGGGAGAGGAGAAAGTAAGAAGTGCGTGCTTACACCATCTGCAGCTTGTGAGTCAAAAGAGATTGTGGGACGAGGAAGAAGTGGGAAAAGAGGAGGATTAGGTATGCAGATACCCTCATCATCAATCCCTCCAGTGGCTACAGCCTCAGCAATACCCCTTTCCATAATGGCCAACACTGTCATGGGGATTAAAGCATGCAGGCGCACTTGTCCTCCTCCAACTCTTTCCTGCTGCCTCCTCTTATGTGCCACCTTCTCCTGCAAGAAAGAGAGAAATGTGTCATTGAGCGTCCTGCAATATGTTAGGATGATGTGGCTGTCATGGTTGAATAGCTGCCAGTATGTGTGAGCCGTGAGTGCGAGGCTTGTAACAGTGCTAAGTGTGTGAGGGTGAGGTAAAGCATATGAATTGAAGGGTTGAGTATTGATTGAGATTGTTGGTAGGTGGGTGATAGGTGTGTAGAGAATTGAGCAGTGGATGAGGCTGATGATGCAGTTGGTCGGATATGCCATTGGAGATGAACTCACTCACCTTGACAACTCGTGTAAGATCATTAAACCTCTTCCTGCACTCCATCCATGTTCTTGGAGCAGCACTCCTGGTATTGACCTCTGTCACTACTTCTTCCTACTGCCTGCTGAGCATATGTCTGGAGGGCCTCCTGCCCTCCTGCATATACAGGATGTCTCTCCTTCTCTACACGTCTTGCACCAAGACATTCAGTGCATTGTCAGGAAACCTTGTTGTTCGCTATCTAGCATGTTCAGCCATTGCTCAAAGTATTACAGCCCAGATTCACTTTTTTTTAAATTCCCACCAGATTTTGCAGCCACAATGCTCCTCTGCCTTTAACTAGCACTAGCCACTTGCAATATCAGGCCCCCCTGCTGATGCGTGCAGCCAATGAACAGCGCGGGGAGCGTGGGCTGCACCTAGCAATCATTTAACGTATTGTCTGCAATGCAATGAATGGGCACAGGATAATTGTGTACCGCGATACCCACACCCGTTTTCAGGGGTTAGCCAATTTAACCCCCCATCGCATCTTCCACACACCACTAATGACTGACCAAGTTATACCTCGGGACAAGGAGCAAGGAAGCCCTTGTGGGGGTGGAGAAAACACCTCAGCCACAGAAAATAAATACCAAACAAGATTTATTTAACTGCTGCTAATTCCAAACAGTAGTGTTTAGAAAAATTATGTGGATTACTCCATATGCTCCATTAATGGACACTATTTCAGGAATATCCAGGAAGCTGTGGATGACCTATAACTGACCACGAAAATTTCCTCCAGCTAAATGGTAGGAATGCAAAATATTTGCAGGAAAGCCATGGTTCATGCGACAAGTACATTCAGACAATGCGAAACAAATAGTTGATGCGATTGACAACGTTTTGGTACAGTTCACGCAGTATACCAGAGACCTATAGGAATCTATACCATGGAACCCCATTTGTAGCACCAATTTGAAGGAAAGAGTAAAAGGGGTTCCTGACCTATAAGAAAATGGAATACTACCTTTGGTATGAAACCTGGGTGCATCCAACGTACCAGACCATTAGTATGCTAATTAGCTGATCAATGACCAGTACCTAGTCATTAACCCTATGTGCTGAAACCAGAGGCATCAAATGTGTGGTCTTTCATGACAGGTATATCAGATTACAAATGCTGAAAAAAGATTACAATAATTTGTGTAAAACTAATTGACAGTACCAGTTTGGTACCAAAGGTCATTAATCTGGATTTAATTTTTAGATTACCCACAGAGGATGTTCTTTACATGAGTTTGAGGCAAAGGGGTTCAAGAATTTCATAGTCATATAAACATGGATAGAGCTGTGTTTCAGTCATAACTTCTCCAGTATAGCAATACCAATTTCCAGGTGCCATCGATCTCCAGCAATAGCAGCTGAATCCCAGGACGGGACAATGCCAGTAGGGTTAATTGGTGCTAGTCCATCCTAAGTATTGCTGCTTGTGGTCTTCCTTAGAGCTGGATGCTTTGAAGACAATGAAGAGTTGCAGTGCCACTCAGTATCAAAAAAGTTCTGAGCGATGATGGTAAGTCTGCTTCTCATGGGTACAATGATTGATACAGTCAATGCTAGATGCTGACTTTTCAATTGAATTTATCACTGTATCTAGTTAGTGCCATATTTACTACCAATAGTAAATGGATGGCTGTGCTGGGCAGTACGGTAGCACCAATAGTTTGGGATGAACTTGTAACAGATGGAATAGAACAGGTTAATGCTGGTTGTACCAGGTGGGACCCATTAGCAATGTTCTCTTGGATTATATCCTTTAGTCTACAGAGTCAGTCTCACTTGGAGTGTGCTGAGAAGCCGGACAATTGTTGTAACTGCTGGTATTATATTTTGTGGACAGGGAAAATCCATGGGCATCAACAATAATAAAGGCCTCTGTATATTTTGCACAATATTGAAAGCAAATGCAGATGGTGGCCCTTATCAAAAACTTCAGAGAATGGGGAAATGATGAAGAATTTGCAAATAATTTCAACAAACAACATTTTGGCCCAGAATTTGCGGTCAGCAGCGAAGCAAAGGCGTTCACTGCTGGCCCCGAAGTACGCTTCGCACAAGGATCTTGCAATCCCTGTGTCGCGAACCTTGGGTTTTCCGACCTTTAATTCAATTAAATTCGGCGGACTGTAGTGGGGATCCCCTTGTTCGAACTGCTGTGACGTCAACAGACTGTCTAAGCAGCCAATCAAAAGGCAGAATTCTCACAGACAGCGAACAAGGAAGTGAGTAAGCTCTTAAAATTCTAACGTTTCAAAATAGTTAGAGAGCAAAAGAAAAATTGGGACTCTCACATGGGGAAAAGGCAAACCTGCAATAAAGATGGACAAACTTTAAAAAGCATAAAAAAAAAATGTTTTTGAAAAGTTTCTTAAAAATTTTAATTTTTATTAAAATAGACAAATTTCATACTGCGCAAAATTAAAATTAGTTTTCCAGGCCCTTAACATTTGCTTAGCAGTAATAACGCTGTCAAAACTCCAGTTACACCTAATCCCTTGGGTCTAACTTTTAGTGGGAGTTTAACAGCATCGTTACTGTGGAAGAGACAAAGGCCGCGATTTTGCTGGCGCTCAGAAGGCGGGTTTGGAGGCGGGTCGGGAGTAAAAATCCAAATGATTGACGGCGGGTTGCTAACCCACCGCCATCCCACCTCCACGCAACTTTGCAAAGTGTCGGGTCTGCGAGTCTCGATCGGACCCGACACTAAACGGCGGGAGAGGCACTTAAGAGCTTGTTGACTGCCAGAGGAGTGGGTGGCCACTCCTTACCAGTGGTTGTTAAAGTCACCACCGTACTCAACTTCTTTGCTTCAGGGTCCTTCCAGAGATCATCAGTGGCATCTCCCAGTCAGCCGCACACACTTGCATCACGCAGGTTACCGATGCCCTCTTTGCAAAGGCGCACAATTACATCCACTTCTCCACAGATGAAGCAAGTGTAACTGCGCGTGCGGTTGGCTTTGCAAATATGGCAGGCTTCCCAAGGGTGCACACATGTGGCCATTGGGGCACCCCATCACAACCCAGTATTTGTCAACCGCAAGGGCTTCCACTCCTTTAACGTCCAGCTGGTATGTAACCACAGGAAGAACATTATGCATGTTTGCACCAAGTTCCCTGGCAGTTGCCATGACTCCTTCATCCTGCGGCAGTCTACTGTGCCTCAGCTCTTCAATCCGCCAACCCAACTTTCCGGATGGCTACTTGGATACGAGGGCTAACCCCTGAAAAAGTGGCTAATGACACCGATGAGGAGGTCATCAAACGAAGCTGAGGAGCAGTACAATGTGAGCCACATTTCCACCAGAAGCATCAGAGAGCAAACCATCAGCTTGCTCAAAATGCGATTCAGATGCCTCGACAGATTTGGTGGAGCCCTAGCCAGTACGCACCAGCCAGGGTCTCCAGAATCATCATGGTCTGCTGTACCCTGCACAACATCACAGCAGCGTGGCTTAGCGTTGCCTGAGGAACAAGTGGCTCAGCGCACAGCCTCCTCAGAAGAGGAGGAGGCGGCAGATGAGGGACGCCTTGCAGGGGTGGATGTGAAAATTCCACCAGCATGCGAGCACATTGCTGGCCGTGAGGCAAGGGATGCACTCATCCATGCCAGATTCGCGTAATTTGACTCATCAACCACATATGGTTGGCACATGGAAATGAATGTCTGGCCGACCTTCTTAACACACCATACAGCATCTGTACAATAAACTGTAGTTTTTCTATCACTCTTACCACCATCATTACAGATGAAAGGTGCCCTGATGCGCCTCCGTACAACTTCTGAGCACTCATAGGCCAACTCTTTGAATGTTTGCCATCACTTTTCTTTAATACATTTATAATGATGGTGACAAACGTTTATATCAGATGAAAACACCCAAGTGACTACTCTTGTGACTATTTGTGTGTTAACTTTATACGTGGTTCTACGTGGTTTTTCCCCTGTGGCTTCAGCAGATGTAGAGGTACTTTGCTCAAATTCTATGCTGCGCCTGCTTTGACGCCTTTGGCGGGCGTCCTCTGGATTTGGGAGCCTGGGAGGGCTCCGCAACAGTCTGCTCCTCCTGCGGCTGTGCAGGGGTTGAGATGGCCATCTCAGTTGGGTGAGGAATCTGGGGCTCTGACCGAGGGCTCCGCTGTGGCATGCTAGTGTGAGCGCTTGGAGAGGAGCCCACAGTTCCTTGTTGTCGGCCACCAACATCCCTCTCATGGGTCACCCGCATTTCACTGCTAGCAAGTGGCTGGAGAGCACCTTGCTGCACATCAGTGGGGCCATGAGGACCCTTCTCTGTACTGACAGATCTCATAACAGGGACGTCCATGTACCTCTGGTTCCTCTCCTCAATAGATGCCCATTGTAACACTGTCATGGTAAACTTGACTGAATCTCCATTTGACTGAATCTAAAAGTGACCAAATGTACCGACAAGCTTTGAGGGCAACAGACTGCTTGGCTAAAAACATTTGCAAAACATGTAATGTGCTGGTACTTTTCCTGCAGAAGATAAGATCTTGAAAATTCTGTGAGAACCTCAACAACCCTGCAGATGTGATAAACAATGGCCGCGATTTTGCATTCGGTGTCGGGATGGGTGCGGGTCAGCTGGTTTCAGGGTTCCGGTCCCGCCCCCAGCTGCCTCCGCTCCACAGACGTGATTTTCCCTTGATGGACCTTGTTAAGCCTGCCCTGCGGGCTTGCCGGCCAATTAACAGGAAGAGGGTCTGATGATGTCATTTGATGATGCATCATCTGCCGGTTTCCTTAAAGGGACCATGCACAATTTTATTTTGACAGTTGATTTCTCTGTGTTTGACAGCATTGAGGTGCTGAAAAACACTGACAATCACTGAACATATATTATGGGCAAGAGGATAACCAGGGAAAGAGTAGAGCCCATTAGGGACCAAAGTGGCAATCTGTGTGTAGAGCCGGAAGATGTGGGTGAGGTTTTAAATGAATATTTTGCATCTGTGTTCACTATGGAGAAGGACGATGTAGGCATAGAAATCAGGCAGGGGGATTGTGATATACTTGAACAAATTAGTATTGAGAGGGAGGAGGTACTAGCAGTTTTAGCGGGCTTATAAGTGGGTAAATCCCCAGGCCCAGACGAGATGTATCCCAGGCTGCTGTGTGACGCAAGGGAGGAATTTTCAGAACCTCTCTGGTCACAGGGGAGGTGCCAGAGGATTGGAGGACAGCTAACGTAGTACCATTATTCAAGAAGGGTAGTAGGGATAAACCACGGAATTACAGGCCAATGAGCCTAACATCAGTGGTAGGGAAATTATTGGAAAACATTCTGAGGGACAGAATTAGTCGCCACTTGGAGAGGCAAGGATTAATCAAGGATAGTCAGCATGGCTTTGTCAGGGGGAGATCATGTCTAACCAATTTGATTGAATTTTTCGAGGGGGTGAATAGGTGTGTGGATGAGGGTAGTGCAGTTGATGTAATCTACATGGACTTCAGTAAGGCTTTTGACAAAGTCCCGCATGGGAGACTGGTCAAGAAGGTAAGAGCCCATGGGATCCAGGGCAATTTGGCACATTGGATCCAAAATTGGCTTAGTGGCAGGAGGCAGAGGGTGATGGTCGAAGGTTGTTTTTGTGACTGGAAGCCTGTGTCCTGTGGTGTACTGCAGGGATTGGTGCTGGGTCCTTTGCTGTTTGTAGTGTACATTAATGATTTAGATATGAATGTAGGAGATATGATCAGTAAGTTCGCAGATGACACGAAAATTGGTGGAGTGGTAAATAGCGAGCAGGGAAGCCTCAGGCTACAGGACGATATAGACGGGTTGGTCAGATGGGCAGAACAGTGGCAAATGGAATTTAACCCTGAAAAGTGTTAGGTGATGCATTTTGGGAGGACTAACAAAGCAAGGGAATACACAATGAATGGTAGGACCCTAGGAAGGACAGAGGATCAGAGGGACCTTGGTGTGCATGTACATAGATCCCTGAAGGCAGCAGGACAGGTAGATAAGGTGGTTAAAAAGGCATATGGGATACTTGCCTTCATTAGCCGAGGCATAGAATATAAGAGCAGGGAGGTTATGATGGAGCTGTACAAAACGCTAGTTAGGCCACAGTTGGAATACTGTGTGCAGTTCTGGTCGCCACATATAGGAAGGATGTGATTGCATTGGAGAGGGTGCAGAGGAGATTCACCAGGATGTTACCTGGGCTGCAGCGCTTCAGCTATGAAGAGAGACTGGACAGGCTGGGGTTGTTTTCCTTAGAGCAGAGAAGGCTGAGGGGGGACCTGATTGAGGTGTACAAAATTATGAGGGGCATAGATAAGGTAGATAGAAAGGAACTTTTCCCCTTAGTAGAGGGGTCAATAACTAGGGGGCATAGTTTCAAGGTAAGGGGCAGGAGGATTAGAGGGGATTTGAGGAAAAACTTTTTCACCCAGAGGGTGGTTGGAATCTGGAACTCACTGCCTGAAAGGGTGGTAGAGGCAGGAACCCTCACAACATTCAAGAAGCATTTAGATGAGCACTTGAAACGCCATAGCATACAGAGCTACGGACCAAGTGCTGGAAAATGGGATTAGAATAGATAGGGCTTGATGGCCGGCGCAGACACAATGGGCCGAAGGGCCTCTTTCTGTGCTGTATAACTCTATGGCTCTATGACAAAGGTGAACTCTTGCACCCAGGCTCTCCAATGACTCCCTCCATATGCTGGAATAGATGGCAGCTGCAGCTGAGTTGACAGAAGCTATCTGTCACTGGTGAGAGAGGTTCTCCCACTGAGGTGGCACTGGACATATAGTTGGATTTAAAAACTTGTAAGCTAAAGAAATCTGTATATGTTTCAAAAATGCAGTAACCAACATTTTCATTGCTCTGAAACTCACCATGTGCAACATTGCATCCTTCACACCACTTCTGCAGCTGTCATCTTTTCACAAACATTACACCAGACTCACAACACGCCACACTTATCTGGCGTGGTGTCCGGACATCGTGAAACCCGACCCAGAAGCGGGAAAATCGAAAAACAGGCTGAAGACTTCTGACAAGTACCTGTTAATAGGCAGGTAATTGCCTTTAATCCGTTTCCCGCCGCTAGGTGTCGGGTCCATTCGCAAATCGGGGACCCGACACTTGGGAAGGCTGTTTGGAGGCGGGTTGATGGCGGGTTTGGGCCCCGCCGTCAATCAATAGGACTTTAACCTCTGACCCACCTCTCTGAGCGCCGGCAAAATCGCGGCCAATGACTCTCTCCAGTCCTTGGAGTCTGGCCTTGGTGAACCAATGCGTCAAAACAGATAGAGAGAGGGAGCGGAAAACAACATTACCCACAGTTTGGGACATGAATGCTGTGGGCTAGTTGCCAAGTTTTGGGCACTGACATTCGATGCTATAGTCAATGGCGACCTGGTCAGTTGCCAGTTAAAGTTAGTTATACATCTATCATCAATGAATTAACCTCTCATCTGGTGAATAGTAACGGATGTGGTTTTGCTTATAATCACCTGAACTTAAAGTAAATGATTTTAGATGCTTGCTTGTAATAAGTACATGAATTGAGTAGTTTGTATTCTGCTAATTACTTGTAACCTCTTGCTGATTTTTAAGTAAGTTTCGCAGATTCATTGGGTTTTGTGTTGTCTGTTCCACGAGTCTGAACTCTATAAACTGTCAGACAATCAGAGCATCTTGCACCATCTATCCTCCATATCAGACCATCTATTTAGAAGAGTCACCATGCTCATTTGAGTCTGGCGATTTATGTCCTCCACGGAGGTTGCCATCCTTTCCATGGCAGCACCTACATTCGCCACTGAGTGCACCACCGCATTGTTCATGTTTGAGATGGACTCCTCCATTCCCTGCACACTCGCAGTTACCGTGGATGCAAACCCTGTCAGAGATTCCTGCACATGTTCCTGAAGTTCCAGCACCGCTCTCTTTCTGGATGACCCCAGATGCACAGCGTCTACACGCAGCAGAGCAGAGTTAGGAGCATCCTGCGACCTCCGACGAGGATTCTTCAGTGCTGTCGTTGTCTCCACCATCTCCTGATGCTCACTTGTGAGCTGTGATACACCAGGTGACAACACTACTCTATGTCGTGAAGGACCCACCGAGGTGTGCGTTTCTGCGCTGGAGCTGGGTGTGCTGATTTCTGGTGACGCTGCAGGATCCTCTGAGGAGTTGTCCGGCTCTTCCTCCTGGACAGTGGGGAGGGGGGCTCTCGATGGTCCTGTGGGGGAGTAAAGGCATGAGTTAGACATGTGATATTTAGGTAGCAGAAACATCCTATTGTGCAGATGATCAGAACTCAATCTGTATGAACATCAGATGCCATATCAGTCACTCATGAAATCTAAATGAGAGGGTTGCAAATCTATTCTGTCACCAGCTTGCTCTACAGCGCCCGTCTGACTGTCCCCCATTTCTAGCTCCTCTGCACCTCCGACAATGTCGAGAACAGCCTCCTCAGCGTTTGTTAAAGTTGCGAGGGATGGTGGGCCTCCTCCTGTCCTCGCTCTCTCCCTCTTATTGTGGGCTCTCTTTTCCTGCAATGAGGGACACAAGTGGAGTTTCAGCAAGATTGATGGAGTGAGTGTAAAGATTCCATAATTTAGAAGCTTAGAGGGAGACAAAGATGGAGTGAGGTGCCAAAACCAAGGTGCCTCCCTGTGCGTTGTTTGTTGTTGTCATTGCGAGTGTAAGGGGTGCATAGTAGGATGGTGAAGTGATTCTGTACAGAGAGAGAGAGGGATAGGTAAGGGTGCAAGGGAAGTAAGGGTAAGTTGGGATGTGGAGGAGTAGGTTGACAATGCAGAGTGCTGGTGATGAGAACAGATGGGAAGCGGATTGAAGGTAAGTGTGATGTGATACTCACTTTTGATGAGCGTAGCAGATCATTGTACCTTTTTCGGCACTGCACCCAGATGTGTGAGCACAATGACCAGCCAGACTGCCTTTGCCTGCTGAGGAGGCTTCCTCCGGCCATCGAGAGGGAACAGAACGTCCCTGCGCCCTCTTACTCCCTCCACAAGAGAATGGAGGGAGTCATCATCAAATCTAGGAGCAGCCTTCAATCTTGCAGCAGTCATTTTCAGAAGACCTGTTTTCAGGAGCAGCATAAACCAAATGAAATGCAAAGGCTACATGGGCCCCTTAAAACCTCCTGAATGGAAGACGTCAGCAGAGGCAAGCAGCACACCCGAACCCACTGATTGGGCCGGGTAGCGCACACGGCGGGCTTAATAAACCCAATTAAATTAAAATCGTGATTTCGGAGCGGTTTAAGCCGGCATCGGGACTGGAAGCCGCCGACCACTCAACCCGACTCCAACCCGCCTGCACTGGGAAAATCACGGCCAAAGTTTTCGTCAGTTTCAATGATTTCGGTGATTTCACTGATTGCCAGCTCTGTGGGGTTGGAGGTGGGAGGGGGGCACAGCGCAGCCTGTTTCGGAGCTGTCAATGACTGACTGCAACTTCGGGATTTCCGCAAGCGCCTGCGCCAAATCCCGAAGTTACGGTTAGTTTCAAAGGCGGAATGATGGCGAACGCTGCCAGTTCGCCGTCATCCCGACAGCAAATTCCGGGCCAATGAGTGAAAAATTCAACAAGTATTGATAAATTGCAAAGAAACTTGAAGATGCAAAGATCTTTAGTCAGAACCACCAATATCATAATAAACCATTTTGAATAAGAATATTTGTGCATGAGCAAACATTCACCCGAGGCTGGGGGAAACAAACTGAAAATAATATTACTGTGGTGTGATATTGCTGGCTTGTGGAATCCTACAAAAATTACCTGGGCAACACGTAGCACCAGTTACTTGAAATAAAATGCTTTGGAATTACAGCAAATCTGTTGTTGTAGAAATTCTTCAACACTCCCGTTGATATGTCAAAGTCTTCAACCTATGAATTAAGAAAGATTTTCTTTTTAATAATCAATTAAATATAATATATAGTTGATCTTCCATGGTGTTGCACACAGTGAGTCAAGACCAAGTATAGTCTTCAAGTGAAGTAGTTTGACGGTTGGGGGATAACTGGAGCAAGGTGCACGGATAGGAGTTGTGCTGCAGTAAAGGCTGGGGAGCTGGGAGACGCAAAACGAAGGTGCTACAGTCTCACCACTGATAAGAAAGTGCGACAAGTTTACACAGGCTCTTTCCATTATAAATATGGGCATAGAAATTTATACTGGGAAACTTATGACAAGTGACAACAGCAAGTAAGGTTTTGTAGACTATATATATATATAAGAACATAAGAACATAAGAAATAGGAGCAGGAGTAGGCCAATCGGCCCCTCGAGCCTGCTCCGCCATTCAATAAGATCATGGCTGATCTGATCCTAACCGCCAATCTACTATCTATCACAGAACCATCTCCTGCATCTAACAGAATTGCACACACGAAATAGGAGCAGAATCAGGCTACACAGTCCCTGGGCCCGCTCCACTACCCACAGGGCCATGACCGATCCGAACCTAGACTCATGTCCAAATTCCTGCCCGCTCCCCGTAACCCTTAATGCCCTTTACTTCTAGGAAACTGTCTATTTCTGTTTTAAATTTAATTAATGTTGTAGCTTCTACAGCTTTTTGTGGCAGCATATTCCATGGACCTACCACCCTCTGAGTGAAGTAGTTCCTCCTCATCTCAGTTTTGAAAGAGCAGCCCCTTATTCTAAGACTATGTCCCCTAGTTCTCGTCTCACCCGTCATCGGGAACATCCTCCCCGCATCCACCCGATCCAACCCCTTCACAATCTTATATGTTTCAATAAGATCGCCTCTCATTCTTCTGAACTCCAATGAGTAGAGTCCCAATCTACCCAACCTCTCCTCATATGACCACCCCCTCATCCCCGGGATTAACCGAATGAACCTTTTTTGCACTGCCTCGAGAGCAAGGATGTCTTTCCTTAAGTAAGGACACCAAAACTGTATGCAGTATTCCAGGTGCGGTCTCACCAATACCTTGTACAACTGAAGCAATACCTCCCTATTTTTATATTCTATCCCCCTAGCAATGAAAGCCAACATTCCATTTGCCTTCTTAATCACTTGCTGCACCTGCATACTAACCTTTTGAGTTTCGTGCACCAGGACCCCCAGATCCCTTTGCACTTCAGTACTCTCCAGTTTCTTGCCATTAAGATAATAAATTGCTCTAGGATTTTTCCTGCCAAAGTGCATCACCTCACACTTTCCAGTGTTGTATTCCATCTGCCAAATCTCTGCCCACTTACTTAGCCTGTCTATGTCCCCTTGCAGGTTTTTTATGTCCTCCTCACTCACTACTTTCCCTCCCATCTTTGTATCATCTGCAAATTTTGATATGTTACACTTGGTCCCTTCCTCCAAATCGTTAATATAGATTGTGAAGAGTTGGGGACCCAGCACTGACCCCTGTGGAACACCACTAGTTACTGATTGCCAGTCTGAGAATGAACCATTTATCCCAACTCTTTGCTTTCTGTTAGATAGCCAATCCTCTATCCATGCCAGAATATTACCCCCAATCCCGTGATTTTTTACCTTAAGCAATAATCTTTTGTGTGGCACCTTGTCAAATGCCTTTTGGAAGTCTAAATACACTACGTCCACTGGTTCCCCTTTATCCACTCTATATGTTACTTCCTCAAAGAACTCCAGCAAATTTGTCAAACATGACTTCCCCTTCGTAAAACCATGCTGACTTTGTCCTATTAAATTATGATTATCCAAATGTCCTGTTACTGTTTCCTTAATAATGGACTCCAAAATTTTACCTACCACAGATGTTAGGCTAACCGGTCTATAGTTACCAGCCTTCTGTCTACTGCCCTTTTTAAATAAGGGTGTTACATTAGCAGTTTTCCAGTCTGCCGGGACCTTAGCGGAATCCAGGGAGTTTTGAAAAATTATTACCAATGCATCTACAATCCCTACCGCCACTTCCTTCAAGACTCTAGGATGTAAGCCATCAGGTCCAGGTGATTTATCCGCCTTGAGTCCCATTATTTTACCGAGTACCACTTCCTTAGTGATTTTGATCGTGTTTAGCTCCTCTCCCCCTATAGCCCCCTGTTTGTCCAGTGTTGGGATATTCTTAGTGTCCTCTACTGTAAAGACTGATACAAAATATTCATTCAGTGTTTTTGCCATCTCCATATTTCCCACCATTAATTTCCCGGTCTCATCCTCTAAGGGACCAACATTTACTTTAGCCACCCTTTTTCTTTTTATATAACTATAAAAACTCTTACTATCTGTTTTTATATTTTTTGCTAATTTACTTTCATAATCTATCTTCCCTTTCTTAATCAATCTTTTTGTTATTTTTTGCTGCCTTTTAAAGTTTTCCCAATCCTCTGTCCTCCCACTAGATATGGCTATTATTCCTACAAATGCACATTGTGCTAAAATGAATAAAGACATATGTCACTTACAGCAACAAGGCAGAAAGTATTTTTATAAAAGCATATTGTAAGATGAAGGCCATTCAGCCCATCTAAATTCATCCAGAAAGATGTAATGTCTCCCTATTGCACCATCCAATTGTTTCTTCAAGACTTTCAGGATTTTTGTCTCCTCTACTCTATCTGGAAGTATATTCCATATGCTGATCAATGTGAAGAAGAATTTCCTGGTATCAGTCCTAAATATATCTTTAGTTTGAATCTGTGTCAATTTGTCCTACTCTCGCAATTTAATTTAATTTAAAGTAATAATCCAGATTTATGTTTTCCATTCCATTCCTTTCCAGGCATTCCTCATAATTTAGACATGTGACAACAGGAATCAGTCTTGTGGCTCTTTTCTGCACTGCTGCCCGCATTTAAAAGTCTCCCATGTGCCTCAACGACCAGAATTGACACAGCACCAGTGAGCATGATAGCGTGGTTGTTACTTTACTGGACTAGTAATTCAGAGCCCTGGATTTATAATACAGAGAACGCGAGTTCAGATCCCACCGTGGCAGTTTGTGAATTTGAATTCAGTTTAAAAAAAACCTAAATAAATCTGGAATAAAAAACTGTTTATCAGTAAAAGTGACCATGAAGCTGACGGAGTGTCGTAAAAACCCAACTGGTTCATTGATGTCCTTTAGTGAAGGAAATCTGTCATCTTTACCTGGTCTGGTCTATATGTGACTCCAGTCCCACACCAATGTGGTTGACTCTGAAATGGCCTAGCAAGCCACACAGTTTGCAACCAGCTTCAGCCAGAAGTGCCGAGTGGATGATCCATATCGGCCTCCTCCTGAGGTCCCCACCATTACAGAAGCCAGTCTTCAGCCAATTCGATTCACTCCACGTGATATCAAGAAACGGCTGAGCACACTGGATACAGCAAAGGCTATGGGCCCCGACAACATCCTGACTATTGTGCTGAAGACTTGTGCTCCAGAACTAGCCGCGCCTCTAGCCAAGCTGTTCCAGTACAACTACAACACTGGCATCTATCTGACAATGAGGAAAACTGCCCAGGTATGTCCTGTCCACAAAAAGCAGGACAAATCCAACCTGGCCAATTACTGCCCCATCAGTCTACTCTCAATCATCAGCAAAGTGATGGAAGGTGTCATCGACAGTGCTATCAAGCAGCACTTACTCACCAATAACCTGCTCACCGATGCCCAGTTTGGATTCCGCCAAGACCACTCGGCTCCCGACCTCATTACAGCCTTGGTATAAACATGGACAAAAGAGCTGAATTTCAAAGGTGAGGCGTGAGTGACTGCCCTTGATATCAGGGCAGTATTCGACCGAGTGTGGCACCACAGAGCCCTAGTATGACTGAATTCAATGGGGATCGGGGAGAAACCTCTCTAATGGCTGGAGTCATACCTAGCACAAAGGAAGATGGTCATGGTTTTTGGATGCCAATCATCTCAGCCCCAGGACATTGCTGCAGGCGTTTCTCAGGGCAGCATCCTCGACCAAACTATCTTCAGCTGCCCTGACCATCATAAGTTCAGAAGTGGGGATGTTCGCTGATGATTGCACAGCTCCATTTGCAATTCTTCATATAATGAAGCAGTCCGTACCTGCATGCAGCAAGACCTGAACATCCAGGTTTGGGCTGATAAGTAGCAAGTAACATTCGTGTCACACAAGTGCCAGGCAATGATCATCTCCAACAAGAGAGAGTCTAACCACCTCCACTTGACATTTTACAGCATTACCATCACTGAATCCCCCACCATCAATATTCTGGGAGTTGCCATTGACCAGAAACTGAACTGGACCAGCCACATATTTATGTGGCTACAAGAGCAGGTCAGAGGCTGGGTATTCTGCAGCGAGAGCCTCTCCACCACCTACAAGGCACAAGTCAGGAGAGTGATTGAATACTCTCCATTTGCCTGGATGGGTGCACTGCAACAGCACTCAAGAAGCTCAACACCATACAGGAAAAAGCAGTCCGCTTGATCGGCAGTCATCCACCACTTTAAACCATGGTTGCAGTGTGTATTATCTACAGGATAGACTGTAGCAACTCACCAAGGTTTCTTTCGACAGCACCACCCAAACCTATTACCTCTATCGTATAGAAGGACAAGGGCAGCAGGCTCTTGGGAACACCATCGCCTCCAAGTTCCCCTCCAAGTCACACACCATCCCGACTTGGAAATATATCTCCGTTCATCATCATCGCAGGATCAAAATCCTGGAACTCCCTCCCTAACAGCACTGTGGGAGTACTTTCACCACATGGACTGCACTGGTACAAAAAGAAGACTCATTATCACCATCTCAAGGGCAACTGGGAATGGAGAATAAATACTGGCCTTGCTAGTAGCACCCATATCCTGAAATTTTTGTTAACATAAGAATAAGAAATAGGAGCAGGAATAGGCCACTTGGCCCCTCGAGCCTACTCTGCCATTCAGTAAGATCATGGCTGATCTAGGGCTCAAAGCCACTTTCCAGCCCGCTCCCCATAACCCTTCACTCCCTTATCTTGCAAAAATTTGTCTATCTCCACTTTAAATGTATTTAATGACCCAGCCTCCACAGCTCTGTTAGGCAAGCGTATTAAGGGTTACGGAACCAAGGCAGGTAGATGGAGTTAAGATACAGATCAGCCATGATCTAATTGAATGACGGAACAGGCTCGAGGGGTTGAATGGCCTACTCCTCTTCCTATGGGAATGAATAAAAACAATATGTATAATTTGTGAGTTTTACAGGAAAAATTTATATTTAGAAATATTGTGTACGGTGTGCACTTTTCTACACACAAACACTACTTCCTGTTGTCAAACCTTTGTGTGAACATTTACTATTGTAAATTGCCATGTCAACATTTCCCATTCAGTTTTCCTAATGTCAACCATCATGATGCAGATGCATTAGGTGCCTTTGTGGACTCAGTTTCTAAAATCTCTCTCCCAACTTCCTTGCCATCTTGTATATAAAAGAAACTTATATTCATCAACTGAGCATGGGCAACTACACAAGGAATTTACTGGTATAAACATTTAATTTAAAATTTATTGGTGTACCAACAAAATGTACATTTTGGGATACAGTATGTGAGTAATCTGAGACATGACATGTGGTAAGTGCAGTATGCTTGGAACAGAGTGGTGACTTTGCACCTATGGTTCCCAAAGCTCTCCACCACTGGGGTTTTCATCACCTCATGTCTGGGTCTGTTGTAGACTAATCGATAGAGATTGGTTGCTATGACTAGTCAACAACTCTGTTATCATTGTATCATGCAACTACCAGGATGGTAGAAGGCAAACTAGATGGACCTTGGTCTTTTTTCGTTCCCACAAGTCATAGGATACAGGTTCACAGCCACAATTTCACCTTGAGTTTGACTGAAAGTAGGTTTTCCACCCTACTAGCCAGAGAATAATGCAGTGTGCACAAATACCCAAAATAGGGATAAAAACCCACTAAATGATTTTTTAAATAAAATTAAAACTTAAAAGGAAAAAAAGCAGGTCATACCTTAGCCAGAGACAGTCGAATAGTGGAAGCTTCCACACTAATACACAGTTGGGTCTCTGAGACATTCAACTCCATAACTGTAATTAAGAAGTACATAGTACCACTGATTAAATTAGTAACTCTTCAGTATTATAACTCTTTAACCTATAACTGTTGAAAAAGTTTGTCACATTTTTTAACATGTTAAATTAACATTGGTGATGGTGACCTTTTTTCAAAAAAATTTAATCTCACATTGCAAATGCATTGAGTTAGAATTGTCACAAATCAATAATTTACTAAATGCATCTCTGACAAACGTCAGTACTTAAATTTCAAAGAACAATCTATCTATGTAAAGGAGAGTGTCACACTTCAAAGTGTCAAAAGTACCAAAAAAAAGACAAAAGGCACGTTCTATTTTTTTGACCTTGAGCAAGATAATCTGCAGACTTCTCACCAAACAGCAATTGAGCTCCAGCTGACCCCAGGACCCATTTACACCACTCCCCATAGGGAGTACCTGAGCAATGGTTTTAAAAGCACATACTGGGTTAGGAGCCAAACATCACAACCATACTCCAGAGACTTGCCACATCATGAGAAATCAGCTTTACTTTGGAGCCTGCAGCCTGAAGAAGCTTTGAGAAGTGATTTGCAGAATTACAGAAGAGCTTTTAAAGCCATTTTATTTTGCCTTGTACCTGGATACAACTGGGCTTGCCACTGACATCCTGAAGACATATGAGACCCCTGGGATATTTACGTTAAAGGCATTATATAAATGCAAGTTGTTGTTGTTGTCTAATCTGCCCTCACTATCACCAGGACAGCAATCAAGCTCCACTGATGCTTGAAATGAAGAAGAATTTTCTATGATGCTCCATAAATGAGGGCTGCAGACTCTATATCAAAGCTCGGAGATTGAGCTCGGAGTTTGCATCTAAGTGTGATTTTGCTCAAGCGTCCTTTTTAGGTGAGTACCCATGAATTCTGGGTCCCACTATTCTGAGGCGATGGACAGCCTTCTCTTCTGCCTCTGATAGAAAGGTCGCACATCCTCACCCACTGGATCGCTTTTTTCATGGTCTGTGAAACATCCGGTTCTGCATAACTTACACTATCTATTTTCCCTGCCCTAGGTGACAAAATCTGAGCTGCTGCTGGGAATGTGAAAGCAAGTGATGCTAAGAGGTGACATCGAGGGGGTTGGGGCAGAGGAACATGGGGCAGGATCTTACTCCACAGAATCTTTAGTGAACTGGTCCTCATCATCATACTCAATGAGAAAAAAAATTCTACTCTGCTCCTCATCACCTCCCTCCTCTGGTCCCCATTGCTGTGATGGATCTGCAAGAAAGGAAGACATGAACTTATAATGGGGGAGAAGAATACCCTTGAGATGAAGGAGACAAAGAAGGGTGTCAAAGCTTCTGACTGTATCCTGCTTCACATGCCATGGCGACTGTCCAGAGCCTGCAGCCTGCACTGTCCTATTAATCTCGTCATCTCCCAGTGTTTGAGCACAGGGCGTGATCTCTCAAAGGGAAGATGCCTCTTCCAGTGGCCTGCCTTTCATGGGCATAGTGTACAACTTTCTCCTGTAACAAGATTAAAGGTGGGAACTTCAGCGAGGGTGGAAAACAGTTGGTAGCGGATTGGCCACACATTATACACTGCGCCCAATTATTTTTACCATTGACTTCCACAGAAAGGAAAATCCGGCAAGGTGTACAGTGCATGGCTGATTTGCTACAGCCCGTTTTATGCCCCCACAAAGTTGAAAGTTCCACCCTAAGGGGGAAAAATTCAGTCGCGCCCCGTTTGGGGCGCACATATTGTCCGGACGCAAAAATTAGCGCCTGGCGCTAATTATCGCCACTGACTGGAAACTTCACTTTTAACGCCCCTGGAGGTGATTGGAGCGCTAAATCAGGCGCTGCACACCTGTCTTAAGGCGCAAAGGCCGAGGAGTGAGGCGCTAACTCAGAGCGCGAGCGCAGCGCAGGTGCTGCCAGTTAGCGAGGGAACACAGACACACTGGCGCCGGCCAGTTCTTAAAGGGGGGGGGGGGGGCGATCTTGCTCCCCAGCCACACCCTGCTCATTACAGCCTTGAATCTCGGCCTGGAGAGACCTGTGAATCCATTTTGCAGCCAAGGATGGAGAGGGTGAGAGAACGAGCTCAGCGCTTCACCGAGCGGGCCTTGGATGCTCTGGTTGGCGCGGTGGAGTGCCGAAGAGCAATACTGTACCCAGAGAGTGGCAGGAGGCCTTTGCCGCGCGACTACAGAAGAGTGTGGAGGGAGGTGGCTCAGCGCGTCTCCTCCAGGAGCATGGTGCCCAGGACCCATGTCCAATGCCGGAAAAAGTTCAACGACCTCACTCGGGTCGTCAGGGTGAGTGGCTTTTTTGCAATACCTCTCCATCCCTCCATCTCAACCTCACTCTATGGCCAGAGGGTCTTAAAACCACAATTAACAACACTCATCCAACACCTATGGCCCTTTCATGAAGCACACACACACATTCCATACTTTGCATACAGTAAGGGCTATTCACCTGTGCGAGGCACATCAGGCAAGACCATGGCTGTATACAGCAAGGGTTATTCACCTATGGGAGGCACATCAGGCAAGACCATGGCTGTATACAGTAAGGGCTATTCACCTATGGGAGGCACATCAGGCAAGACCATGGCTGTATATTTACTCAGACGCCGTCCTTTTTCTTGCAGGCCAAGCTGGCGCATAATAGGAGACAGCAGCAACGGACGGGTGGAGGGCGGCCTCAGCTGCAACCCCTCAGCGATCTGGAGGAGCGCGTCCACAGGATTGTGGCAAGCCGGGTGATCGGTCCCGTCGCCACTGGAGACGCCGACCCCGTTCTGGACAGCAATGGTAAGGTCATCACCTTTTTGTCATCTGTCCTTCCACTTGTCCCTCACAACACCAGCCTTTGACACTTTCAATCCAACTTACTAACTCGCTGCACTTATTCCTCCCTTACTGCCACCCTGTCCTCACGCTAAAGCCACTCTTGTACCTCCCTGCTTTCAGATGGTGATTCACCAGCTGAGGAGACGGGCCCTGAAGCTGCCAGTGGGAGTGAAGCTGCAGCCGAGGAGGAAGAGGAAGCCGGAGCATCAGTGCCACCCTCTCCCGAGGAAGCCCATGCCGACACTGGGAACACGCCTTCCCTGGAGGGGAGCAGGGGGGAAGGGTCTGATGAGGGTGAAGCTTCAGGACCCAGCGGGCTGCAGCAACGCGATGGGGGTAGGGAAGCTCGGGGGCCTTCTCCCCGGAGGGAGAGTATGCCAGCGAGTCCTGCTGCACTGGACGCAGAGGAGGAGCAGCTGATCGCGGAAATGAACACCTAGGCGGTGGGCATGCACACTGAGCTCATGGCTGCAGTGGGTAGGGTGCCCGAATGCATTGAAGCACTGGCAAGGAGTGTGGAGCACTTCGCTGCAGCGCAGGCGGATGCGACACTGAAGCTCAGTGCTGCAATTGAATCGCAGACTGCTCTCATGCAGACTCAGATTGAGGCCACGCGAGTACTGTCTGCTGCCATCCTCGCTGGTTCGTTCGCATTTCCCCGGGGCTCTCACCACGCCGCAGCAGGCCAGCAATCTGTGCTCCAGCAGATTGCTCCGGATGCTGAGGTGCTGCCCCGTGGGAGTGCCAGTGTGCCGGTCGAGCAGGGAGTTGCTGTGCCTCGCTCAAGATGACAGCATTCCTGCTGCCACCACTGTCACTTCTCCACTGCAGTTGCCAGCGCCTGTAGGACAGACTGCTGCCGCCCATGCAGAGTTGGTGCAGTCTGCAGCCGGGCCCTCCAGGCCCAGAGCTGGTCGAGGCCGTCCCTCAAGGGCATCTGCATTGTCAGGGCCTGACAGTCAGCAGCCTTCCACCAGCCTTGCTGCAGCCACTGAGGTCCCATTGCGGAGGAGCAGTAGGGTAAGAAGGGGGGAAGGGCGCACGGGAAGGAGTTCACCCTCGATGTAGGAGGTGTGACAAAATGCTGGTCATTTTTTTATTAAAGGCCGAGGTTCGTGGTCAAACTTTTGTTGAGTGTTTTGCACATGATCTCCAGGTTGTGAGAACCAGTTATGGTAATGACTGTTTTTTTGTGTTTATTTCTATGAGTTTGTCATGAAGAAATGACACACACAGAGTTTGTAAAATAAATAAGTTTTGGTACTCAAAATATACATGTTTGGTGTTTGGAATCAGTGGTGCCTTGGCCGGCTTAGGGGTTGCGTGTTGGGTTCCTTCATGCTGTTCTCAATGGCAGAAGCCATTTCCACAGCAGGGGCCGAGAAGCGGCTTGCTATCAGCCGCTGACGGACGGCCCTTGCAGTTTCACCATTGTGGGCCGCCCTCACGCCTTGGTGCTGCTGCTGCTGATCATCCTCCTCCTCTTCTTCCTCCTCCTCCTCTGGTGGTGCTCCAAGGCCTGGTGGCATTGGCTGGGTCCTGAGGATTGCCATGTTATGCAGCATGCAGCACACAACTACGATGCTGGAAACTCGCTCAGGCGAGTACTGCAGGGCTCCTCCAGAATGGTCGAGACAGCGGAACCGTTGCTTGAGCACGCCGATTGTGTGCTCCACGATGTTCCTGGTAGCTTGATGGCTCTCGTTGTACCGCAGCTCAGCAGGGGTGTTGGGCGTACGGAGCGGTGTCATCAGCCAGGTGCGCAGTGGATACCCCTTGTCCCCGAGAAGCCAACCAACTGGCTGATGCGGTGCCTCGAAAAGTTCTGCCACAGTAGTCTGGCGCAAGATGAAAGCATCGTGGCAGCTGCCAGGATAGTGGGCATTGACAGCGAGTATCAGCTGTCTGTGGTCACAGACCAACTGAACATTCAAGGAATGGAACCCCTTTCTGTTCCGGAAATCCTCGGTATTCTCATGCGGAGCTCGCAAAGCCACATGCGTGCAGTCAATGGCGCCCTGCACCATGGGGAAGCCCGCTATCCTCGCAAAGCCCAGAGCGCGTTCTTGCTGCTTGTCTGGGGTCATGGGGAAAGAGATGAACTCTCGTCTCCTTTTAAAGAGGGCATTTGTGACCTTCCTGATGCAGCAGTGCACCGCGAACTGGGAGATATTGGCGATGTCCCCAACAGCAGATTGAAATGAGCCAGTAGCATAAAAGTTCAGAGCCACTGTGACCTTCACTGCCACCGACAGAGACGTCCTGGACCTCAGCTGAGGCTGCAGATCTGGCTGCAGCAGGTGGCAGAGCTCAGTGACCACCTCCTTGCTGAAGCGCAGCCTTCGCAGACACTGCTCCTCAGACATATGAATGTAGGAGAGCTGTTCACGATATACCCTGGGAGGGTAAGCTCTCCTGTACAGACGCCTGTTGGCCCTCCTCCGTCTGGCCATCATTGCCACTCTCTCTCTGCGTCTCTGTGTCCTCCGATTCAGCTGGCGCAGGACGACGCCCCCCATCAGTGCAGCCCCCATATCTCTAAGCAAGCTAAGTTATGAAGGCCAGAAACCAAAGTACCAGCGAAGTTAGGATGAGTAGCCAAAACTACCTGACACAGCGTTGACTCAATGCAGAAGTCTCTCTTTCTCTCTCTCCGAATCTCTCTCTCTCTCTCAGAACGAGTGGTGCAAAAATGTCCACCACAGAGAAAGACAGGAAGAGGCCCCCTTTAAATAGCGCCCCCCCAGCCCCACAGCGAATGATAGCGTTCCACTCTACCGGTCGTTGGATGCGCCAGGCGGTAAGGATGGGGGCGCCACTGAAATTCTGCTCCGGGGCGCCACAAGGGCGTTGCACTCTCGTATGACGTCACAATCTGCGCGCGCAAGAGATCGCGGCGATAAAGTTTAGCGCCGCCGCTAAATGTCTAGTTAAGTTCCCGAGCGGCGCAAACATCGCTGCGCCCGGGCGCTAGCTGCTTGGCGCCCCATTAGCGCCCTCTTAAGGCGCTAACGGGAGGCACAACCAACTGAATTTTCCCCCTAAGTGTTTTAGGTGCCATTTCCCTCCACTTGGCATGAGGGATACTTTTCTGAGATTTCTTCCCAGGGGCACTAAGCAGTACTTTTTCTCGTTTATTGCATTTCTTTCAGAATTGTCTGTAGTGGCCTCATTACAAATATTTGTTCTACTGCCTCTTTCCAATGCCCTGCTCCCTTCTTTGGGTGCCTCTTGACTGCTCCTCCACTTGAAGACATTCTTTAAAAGTGGCACAAAGTTTCACAGGAACCATCTATCACAGCTACCCGAAAGTCTTTTCTGTCTTTCAAACCGCTTAATACTTAGCTGCTGCTTCTCCGGCCTGCGGCTGCATGTTTCTAAACCTGCTAATGCAGCTCTGGAGCTGTGCTCAACCATGGGCAATGGATATGTTAATGAGCTGTAAATGCGTTGACGGCATGATTTAACGTAGGGCCAGTGCCAAGAGGATTGGCAGATCTCAGCAGCGCAAATGGCCCTGTAGAATTTTGGGTCCAACAATTTTATTTAGGTGTATAGTTTTTCAACATAATTTGTTTTTGCAAGCTCTACATGGATATGTGACTTGAATTCATTGCAATGTTTAACACTATCCAATCTGAGATTAGCCTACAAATAACAAATTCATCACAAATTTACAAGACCAGCATCAATTACTTAACTCACCGACTGCATTCTGTTTTTCTGCTTTCCCCAAAAAGTCTTTCCCTTATTTAAAAAACAAAACAATTATTGTACCTAAACAGCAACAATGTATTTTACAAAGTGTATGTTATTGACAGTATGTTTTATCAACTGTAATCACTAACATCAGCCATGCAATGCATATTTGTTTTTAATTACCACTATTAACAACAATTTTTCATAGATAAAAGTTATCACTTGACCAAAATAGATACACCATGCTATTTTGATTATATTAAATTTACTTCTCTGGTCTACTTGAATGCCTCTTAATCTCTGCGATCAGTGTAACTAACGTAGCAAATAACACAAAACAGATCATAGCTCTCTCAAAATAAGTCGATCAAAAAAAATTGCATTTCTCCAAGATATTTATTATGCTCACTCTTTTATTCATGTTAGTTCCCTAAATCACTGTCAGTTCAATAAATTCAATACACATATGGGCAAGATTGAACAAATGCACTGAATCATTTCATGTCCTGATAATTACCATGAATCAGTAAGTGACCTGCTTTGTTCCAGTCGGGAGCAAGCTTTGCCACCAGGGTAAAGGACAGGCATGTTTGCAGGACAGCAGGGATCACTCTTTGTGGAACATCCATCTATCATCATTGAGAAACAGTAATAAATATTTCAATAAAACTTGCTGTCAATATTGTAAAATGCAAACCACAATACACCATAAAATGCTGAATGCATCTGAAGTTGTAAGATAATTGGAACTTGCAAACTGAATCAAATTGAATCTATTTTTTAAAAAGGTTCTCACCACTTTTGCTCCCTTCTTTTTCTCCTGAAGGCACTGACTCCTTACTGAAGTATGGTTCCATGGGTGCTAGGAAATCTCCAGTACTTTGCCCAACTGGTCCTCAACAAAAACTTGCATTTATATAGTTCCTCGAACATTAAAAAAATATCCAAGGTGCTTCACGGATAGGCACGTGGAAAACAGATGCTAAGCCAGGAAACGAGAGATTAGGAATGGGTGAACGAAAACTTGGTTGAAGAGTTTTTAAATTTTTTTAATTTTAATTAGGCAGAGGGTTTTTGGGGGAGGGAATTCCAGAGAGTGGGTCTCAGTTAACTGCAATATGTGCCACCAATGGTGGGACAAAGGAAGGTGAAATGCATAAAATTCAGAGAAACAGAGTTTGGGGGGTAGGAGAATATAAGGCTGGTGGATATAACAGAGATGGGATATGGTCAGGCCATGGAAGGATTTACATTTGAGGAATTATGGATGGGAAGCCAATGTTTGTGATGGGCTAGTGGGACTTATGTGTCGGACAGGATACGGGCAGCAGAATTTTGGACAGGTTGGAGATAATGCAGGGTGGAGAATAGGAGTCAAGGAAGAGTATTGGAGCAGTCAAATCTAGAGTGACAAATTTATGTGGGAGCCTTGACACTGAATGATGGTAAACTATTTGGCCACTGGAGACATTACAATCTAGCTCAATGCTAACTCACCTGATATCCACACAAAATGCATTTCCAGCACAAATTGGCTGATTTTGCTCAGGTGATTGAGGCCAAATACAGCACCATGATCACTGCCCCAGTTGAGGTCAGCTAACTCAGTGGAGACTATGGACTGAACCTGTGATCTTCCTGTTCACTATGCTTAGCCACTCACCGGATACACTTGCTGAGCCATGGGAAAGCTTTTAAATCTGATATTTTTATAATCTTTGTTAAATTTATGCAAAGGAGTAATGCCAGTTCAGTGAATAAGAACATTTTCATTTCACCCCTGGAACCTGATTCGACCCCAACTCACAATGATGGGATAAGAACACAAGAACATAAGAAATAGGAGCAGGAGTAGGCCATTCGGCTCTCGAACCTGCTCCGCCATTTAATGAGATCATGGCTGATCCGATTTTGGCCTCAACTCCACTTTCCTGCCCGCTCCCCATAACCCTTGACCCCCCCTGTTGCTCAAAAATCTGTCTATCTCAGCCTTGAATATATTCAATGACTCAGCTTCCACAGCTCTCTGGGGTAAAGAATTCCAAAGATTCACAACCCTCAGAGAAGAAATTCCTCCTCATCGCCGTCTTAAATGGGCGACCCCTTATTCTGAGACTATGCCCCTTCGTTCTAGATTCTCTGATGAGGGGAAACATCCTCTCAGCATCTACCCTGTCCAACCCCCTCAGAATCTTAAATGTTTCAATAAGATCACCTCTCATTCTTCTAAACTCCAATGAGTATAGGTCCAACCTGCTCAACCTTTCCTCATAAGATAACCCTTCCATCCCAGGAATCAACCTAGTGAACCTTCTCTGAACTGCCTCCAATGCAAGTATATCCCTCCTTAAATAAGGGGACCAAAACTATATGCAGTACTCTAGGTGTGGTCTCACCAGCGCCCTATACAGTTGTAGCAAGAGTTCCCTACTTTTATACTCTATCCCCCTTGAAATAAAGGCCAACATTTCATTTGCCTTCCTAATTACTTGCTGTACCTGCATGTTAACTTTTTGTGTTTCACATACGAGGGCACCCAAATCCCTCTGTACCGCCGCATTCGGTAGTCTTTCTCCATTTAAATAATATTTTTCTTTTCTATTCTTCCCACCAAAGTGGATGTAACTGTCTTCTCTCTGTGGGGTGTATTTGTTCTATTTAAAATGAATCTCGACCCAATTCCTCGTGGATGTGGGTCCACTCCATAAAAACACCTGAATTGCCAATCTTATTCAGACAGATTACAATGTTGACTGGTGTGGGCCATAGAAATATCACTCCGGTGCAGGTTGAATTTTAATTTGACGTTGAGCTTGAGGCCGAAGGAAAGGGGTCTTTACATCTAACTTGCATCATGCCTGACCTGGTAATGCATACTAATAACATTGGCTCTCAAAGTGGAAAAGTCTTCTACTCCCCAGCATTGAAATCCTTCACCCTGATTAGCACAAAGATTATTTTTTTTAAATGTGGTCCGATAGAAAATTGTATTAAAGTTCTGAAATATGTATTAAGAACGCTAACTCACTATCAATTCTGACGTTATAAGTGATTCAAGTCACTCTATTCACTTACATTTATGAAATTAAACTCAGCTTATCATCAGTAATAAGGAACAAAAATGACAGAAATATCTCTATATATGAAATAGAACAGCTATGTTAACTATGAAGTCAGCTTAATGTTACTCAGCACCAGCATTTCTCTTGCTGAAAACATGGGGGGGTATATGTATACAAGTCCTTTATTGATATGTGGCTTGTATATGCACAAATGGTGAAAAATTGATATGGAGCAACAAACATATTTATGACCCAGTAGTGAACCTAATAAATGTACAGAAATACAAATGATTAACCTCAAATCTACTTGGGATCCCCATATAATGAATAAACATTTAGAGGACATGGTGCATTGGTAAATAAACCAAAGAGCAAATGCCACGTGGCTGATAAATACCATAGTCATAAGACTATAGGTTTCACACATCACAGTGGCTTTCCAAAATCCACCCCAACATTGATATTTGTTCACATAATGCAATTAAGCTTATTTTAATTTCTTTAAAAAGTGAAAATGGTTCCCTTTTAATGTAAAATTATGGTGCTTATGTGGGCATTTTTGCTTTGACGTTGTTGTGATTTAACGCAACAGTGTCATGGTCCCTTTGAGGCCAATGGAACATTGGGGCTTCAGTTTATGTTGATTCCTGACTTTCATCATAAGGAACTTTACCAAGTATTGAATAGAGGGGAAGAGAGATAGGCTGAATTGAGGCAAGGTGCTCAGCATGAGAAAAAAAGCAGTCAACGACAGAGGCAAACACAAGAGGAACATGCTAAGGAGCCTCAGGGAAGTGTGTAACCATTGACATAAGAAATAGGAGCAGGGGTAGGGCATACGGCCCCTCAAGCCTGCTCCGCCATTCAATAAGATCATGGTTGATCTTCAACCTCAACTCCACTTTCCCGCCCGATCCCCATGTCCCTTGATTCCCTGAGAGTCCAAAAATCAATCTATCTCAGCCTTGAATATACACATCGACTGAGCATCCACAGCCCTTTGGGGTAGAGAATTTCAAAGATTCACAACCCTCTGAGTGAAGAAATTTCTCCTCATCTCAGTCTTAAATGGCCGACCCCTTATCCTGAGACTATGTCCCCTAATTCGAGAGTCTCCAGCCAGGGGAAACAACCTCTCAGCATCTACCCTGTCAAGCCCTCTCAGAATCTTATCTGTTGCAATGAGATCACCTCTCATTCTTCTAAACTCTAGAGAGTATAGGCCCATTCTACTCAATCTCTCCTCATAGGACAACCCTCTCATCCCAGGAATCAATCTAGTGAACCTTTGTTGCACCCCCTCTAAGGCAAATACCTAAAGCATAAAGAAAATGGGAAGCAGGTCAATGTCACTAGAGATGTTAACGGCGAGGAGCTTGACCATGGAACTAAAGCACAACCTTCGACTGTAGAGCAGGCTTCCGCTTCACAAGAAGCTGCTAAAATCTTGGATGTTCAGACAGCGCGAGAAAATAGAGACAGAGAAGATTAGGCACAGAGACTAAAACTGTACACAGTACTCAGGTGTGGTCTCACCAAAGCCGTGTACAATTGCAGCAAGACCTCCTTACTCTTGTACTCCAACCCCTTTGCAATAAAGGCCAACATGTGATTTGCCTTCCTAATTGCTTGCTGTACCTGCATGTTAACTTTCTGTGTTTCGTCTACAAGGACACCCAAACCCCTCTGAACACTAACATTTAATAGTTTCTCACCATTTAAAAAATATTCTGTTTTTCTATTCTTCCTACCAAAGTGAATAACCCCACATTATACTCCATCTGCCACCTTCTTGCCCACTCACTTAACCTATCTATATCCCTTTGCAGATGCTTTGAGTCCTCCTCTCAGCTTACTTTCTCACCTAGCTTTGTATCATATGCAAATTTGGATACATTACACTCAGTCCCTTCAGCTAAGTCATTAATATAGATTGTAAATAGCTCCAGCACTGATCCTTGCGGCACCCCACTAGTAACAGTTCTGCCAACCAGAAAATTACCTGTTTATTCCTACTCTCTGTTTTCTATCCTTTAACCAATCCTCAATCCATGCTAATATATTACCCCCAATCCCATGAGCCCTTTGTGGCAAATAACGAGTGCTTAAAATATAGACATTAAGATTTGAAAGTAAGTTCACCAGTGGCATCCAAGACCTGTGAAACACTGCTAGTAAACTGACAAGTGTGCATACAACGCCGTTTAAAAATTCAATTTAGATTTCACCAATAAGATCAGTTCTCTTCAGCAATTTACCTTTCCTCCATGTTTTTGAACGTATGCTTGAATGTTTCCTGTCTTATAAAAGGGTATCTAAAAAACACAAACACACCTTTTAGCAAACTGTGGGATAGATAATATTTCTGTAGTGTCAGTACTAATGATAAGAACATTCGAGGGCACTATTCGCTTATGAAAAGCAATGGTTAAAAAAGTCAAATGAATATTCAATGTTCAATTTCATCTATGTCTTCCCTGCCTCCATTTTCAAGGCCCATGTGTGTGCTAGGTAAGTGCATCTCAATGTGCCACGTACATGCAGCTTCAGCTTGATGTTAGGACCTTCACCCTCCCCTTTTCTAAAATGCAGTTATGTTCACATAACTTACAAAGTGCTGGTGATTGCATTATATTTACTTCAAAGTTCTCCATCTCCAAAAGTAAAGTTCAATTTAAACTCACTGTATGAGAGTGACAACAGGACAGCTAAAGTTAGAGGCACATCAGCAAGCCAGTCCAGCAGCAGTGAAGGCTGCAGCATGGCCAGCCCAAAAGTTAGTTGACAAGATTTAGCAGGGAGGAAGCTGCAGAAAACAATGGTGCATTAAGTTAATGGTAAATTAGCAACTGGAAGGAAAGTAGTTTGGAGATGGAAATTATATCATAAATTATATTGATAAGGGCATCTTTAGGAGCATGAACTGCCTGTGAGCAACTAAAGATGCCCTCATCAATATCATTTATAAAAAATGAAAAAATGTCATATCTTGGGACACAGCACAACTGCACAACATGGCTTCCGGTAAGAACTGCACTGCCCATGTGCTTTATTATTATATACGTCAGTAGTCACCAGGTGACGCTATTACACTTCTCCCTCCTTTTTGAAGAAGTTAATCATAGCAAATAATCAAAGTACATGACTTGCATGGTATACACAACTCTTGGTATACATTTCGCAAATGGAACCCATTTTATGTTTCCAAATTCTACTATAGAATTCTGCAGCACAAACAAAAGATAAGAACTTATTTTCCATCTTTACAAATTAAACTGTTTTCTGTTTCGAAGAGGATACCTTCTTCCTTGAACAGAACTTTCAGATCTTGTTGGAGGTTTTTGACTTATTCTAGGCTGAGCCTGAGGAGAATTTTTCTCCAAGGGCTGACCTTGATCTACATTTAGACTCGCTACACTTTCAGACTGTTTGTCTGCCTGACTCGGGCTCAGACTTAAATTCTGACTTTCTCTTGGACTTGTTTCTGGTATGTCTGATGTAGGATTTGGTACTCTACCTGTAACAAGACTATCTGACTCATCAGAATAAATTGAATCATCCCAGCTTTCAACTCCTTCCACATCTGTAGGTAAGATATGATCAATGTGAACAAACCTAACCTTTCCATGATCAAACATCCTGACCAAATATGTGCGAGGGCCACATATCTTCACTACTCTTCCTGGTAGCCACTTTAACCATTTATGGTGATGGTTCTTCACTCTAACCTTTTGGTTCAACTTCACACTTCTTTCTCTAACTCTACCTTTATCATGACTCTCTTTCTGCCTCGATTGTTTCTCTTCTACGGACTGTGCCAAGTTTGGCTTTAACAATGAGAACCTGGTTCGTGGCTGTCGTTTGAGAAACAACTCTGCTGTTTTTCTATCAGTAGTGGTATGAGTATTCCGATAGGTAATCTGAAAATTTGCCAGTTTGTGGTCCAACGACAACTGACATTTCTTTGGATTTGGATCCAACATTTGCTTGATGAGGGCATGTTTGACAATTTGTACTGTGCGCTCTGCTGAACCATTTGAAGCAGGGTGGTACGGTGGAACTTTGCTATGTTTCACACCGTTTCTGCTCATGAACTGTGTGAACTCTTCTGAACAAAACTGTGGGCCATTATCAGACACAATTTCTTCTGGGAGGCCGTATGAAGAAAACAATCTTCGCAAATTGTCTAGTGTTTTGCTTGTTGTTATTATCCGCATCGGAAACACCACTACACACTTCGAGTGACTATCTATTACTATGCATAATTGCTGTCCTTCTAGCTCAGCAAAATCTACACTCTGGGAGGCCATTTCCTTGGCTGTAATGATACTGATGGTGGTTTCTTGCCCACCGATTGACATGTTGTACACTGACTGACTATGTACTCTATCTCTTTATCTAAACCTGGCCACCAAAAGTAAATGTGTGCAAAACTCTTGGTCAAGCACATTCCCAGGTGCTGGTCATGAAGCTCTCCTAACAATTTAGACCTGAACCTATTTGGGATAACCACGCATGCTCCCCACATGATACAATCTTTATCCACTGACAATTCATTCCTACGAACAAAGTATGGATAGATATCTTCCGGATAGCTGGTTTGGCCATCCATTTGCTATGTAATCATACACCTTTGACATAATTGGGTCACGTTTGGTTTCCCTACCAATCTCTTCAGCTGTGACTGGCCGCTCATCAATGTATGAGAAATAGAACACTTCTTCCCTATTGGGTATAACTTGTGATGGGATGGCAACCTGGACATAGCATGGATGCAATGTCGGAAGCGATTTAATGACCTAATCAGGTCAGGAAAAATCATTTGCTGATTCAATTACATCCTGTGCTTTAAGCCCCTGCCCCGCCCCCTTTCACTCTGTCTTGCTAATTGTTCTCCATCACATCACTCCTCACACTCACTCAACTTTCAGGAGCACCCAGCCTTCACTTTCTATGCACTTCATCACCTCCCATTTATCCATCCACCATTGACACTCACCCCAATCCTGATGCAATGTGATGCATGTGTCTCAGTCACCCTCACCGAATGCACTGCATCCATTGGGTGAATACCTCACCTTCACTTACTCACAGGTTTGTTTTTTCGCCCCTTGTAGGGGAAGAGAGCACAAACCGCAAGGAAGAGGGACAGGGCCGGAGGTGGCCCGCCACAAAATGTCCAGCTCTCTGATGGAGAGGACGGCCCTGGAAATAAATGTCACATCTGCATCCCTCTCAGAGATGGAGAGGCAGGGAGCTCGCATATAGCTGGTGAGAGAACTACACATACCTATGACACACATATGCTGACTTCATTTCATCAATGACTGAACAATGAGAAGACTGAGTACGGTGATTGTCAAGATTGTGACTTTGCCTCGATTAATTCCCTTTCTTTTGTCTTCCAGAGCCTTTATATGCACAGCAAGTGTCTCAGGACATCCATGAGGACGATTCCTCAGAGGACCTCATTCATTTTGAGGGTGTACCGTCACAGGACCTACAACCATGCACCAGCGCAAATATTCGCACTTTGGTGGGTCCACTTAGACAGTTAGTTAGGTTTTCACCTGGTGATTCACACCTCCCAAGTGAGCACGAGCAGACACTGGTGGCAGGGACAGCTGTGGAGAGGCCGTGTGGGGGTCGGGGAGCGCAATCCTCTCCAAGCTCTACTTAGCTGGACTCAGATGTTGAACCTCAGGGGTTATCGTTGAGAAGGGGAATGCTAGAGGTGCACCAGCAACTTAGCCAGGTACTGACAGACATGCCACGCACACTCCCCACAATGGCGGAGAGGATGGAGCAGTCCAACACTATCGCCAGTGGATTGGTGCCACAGGGAATTGCAAGAATGTCTGCCATGGGAGAGAGGCGGCCTCCGTGGAGTTTCAAGCAAGGCTCTCAAATGAGTCCATTCAGGCTATGACCACGGCCATGTAGACTTTGGATGCCAACTTGTCTGTCGCCTTAAACAGGATGACAAATACCATATACGTGGCTTTACAACATGTCACTGATCGCCACCAAGCTGCTCTCCAGCAGAGTGGTAGGAGTGATGTGGCATTGGCGCAGGAGAGGGATGATGGCAAAAGGGGACATGGAAGTGGGAACTTCACTCAAAGCGCTTCCACTTCTCACCCAATGTAACCCATATGCACTACCAGAACAAGAACACTCTCTGGACACAGTGCAGTTGAAGTGCCATCAAATTTTATTTTGCAAAATGGAATCTGTGAGCCTAGTGTATGCTACCTAATGCTTCCCCTCGGTGTGCCCTGGATGTGTATAATCTAGTACCTCTTCTACATACTTCCCTAGTAGCTGGAGCATGGCAGGAGGCTAGCTGCTGACATCTAGACATCATGGGGGGAAAAATGTGGTTGTTTTGCTAATGGGACGCAAAGCAACTAGCGCCCGGATGCGGCAATGTTTGCGCCGCTCGCGAAATTGACCAGAGTTTTTGTGGCGGCGCTAAACTCTACCGCCACGATCTCCTGCGCCCGCAGATCGTGACGTCAGTTGAGCGTGCAACGCCCCGGACCGGATATTGAGTGGCGCCCCCTTCCTTTCCGCCTGCCGTTATCAACGACAGGGAGAGTGGAATGTTTTCCAGTCAGGAAGGGGCAGTGGGAGTGCTATTTAAAAGCTTCCTGCCTTTTTTTGTGGGAGACATTTTTGCACCACTCATTCTGAGAGAGAGAGATTCTGAGAGAGAGAGAGACACACTTCTGCAGAGAGTCAACGCTGTGTGAAGTAGTTTTGGCTACTGAGCATCACTTTGCAGGTTCTTTTGGATTTGACCTTCATTACTTCGATTGCCAAGAGACTTGGGGGCTGCACTGATTCGGAGCATCGTCCTGCGCCTGCAGAATCGGAGGCATCAGAGACGCAGAGAGAGAGTGGCAATCATAGCCAGAGGGAGGATGGCCAACAGGCCTCTGTACAGGAGACCTTACCCTCCCAGTGTATTCCGGGAACAATTCTCCTACATTCATTTGTCTGAGGAGCAGTGTTTGCGCAGGCTGCGCTTCAGCAAGGAGGTGGTCACTGAGCTCTGCCACCTGCTGCAACAAGATCTGCAGCCTCAACTGAGGACCAGGACGTCTCTGTTAGTGGCAGTGAAGGTGACAGTGGCTCTGAATCTTTATGCCACCGGCTCCTTTCAAGCAGCTACTGGGGACATCGCCAATATCTCCCAGTTCGCGGTCCATTGCTGTATCCGGGAGGTGACAAATGCCCTCTATAAAAGGAGACGCCAGTACATCTCTTTCCCGATGACACGGGCCAAACAGCATGAACGCGCATTGGGCTTTGCGAGGATAGCGGGCTTCCCCATGGTGCAGGGCGCCATTGACTGCACACATGTGGCATTACGGGCACCACATGAGAATGCAGAGGTTTTCCGAAACCGCAAGGGGTTCCACTCCTTAAACGTCCAGTTGATCTGTGACCACAGACCACTGATACTTGCTGTCAATGCCCGCTATCCTGGCAGCAGCCGCGATGCTTTCATCCTGCGCCAGACTGGTGTGCCAGACCTTTTCCAGGCACCGCATCACCCAAGTGGTTGGCTCCTCGGGGACAAGGGTTATCCACTGGCTGATGACACCGCTCCGTAACCCCAACACCCCTGCCGAGCTGTGGTACAATGAGAGCCATATTGCCACCAGGAACATTATTGAGCAGACAATCGGCGTGCTCAAGCAACGGTTCCGCTGTCTGGACCACTCAGGAGGAGCCCTGCAGTACTCTCCTGAGCGAGTCTCCCTCTTCATAGTTGTTTGCTGCATTCTTCATAACCTGGCAATCCTCAGGACCCAGCCAATGCCACCAGGCATTGGTGCACCACCGGAGGAGGAGGATGATCAGCAGCAGCACCAAGGCGGGAGGGAGGCCCACAATGTTGAAACTGCAAGGGCCGTCCATCAACAGCTGATAACAAGCCGCTTCTAGGCCCCTAACTCAGAAGATGGCTTCTGGCATGGAGAACAACATGATGGAAAGCAACCCGCAACCGCTATAACCAGCCAAAGCTGCAATGATTCCAAAGGCCAAACATGTACATTTTGAAAACAACAACTTTTTTATTTTACAAAATCTGTGTGTGTCATTTATTCATGACAAACTAATAGAAACAAACACAACAAATCATAAATTAACATAACTGGTTCTTACAACCTGGAGATAATGGCCAAAACACTAAACAAAAAGTTGTCAGACGAACCTCGCCCTTTAATAAAGACATTCCCAACATTTCTTCAGACCTCCTACTTTTTGCCCTTCGAGGGTGCTCTCCATCCCTTGCGCACTTCCCCCCTTCCCACCCTACTGCTCCTCCGTAATGGGGCCCCAGTGGCTGCAGCAAGGCTGGTGGAAGGCTGCTGAATGTCAGATCCTGAGACTACAGATGCCCTTGAAGAACGCCCTCGACCAGCTCTGGGTCTGGAGGCCGCGACTGCAGACTGCACCAACTCTGCATATACATAGATAGATACATAGAAGATAGGAGCAGGAGTAGGCCATCCGGCCCTTCGAGCCTGCTCCGCCATTTAATGAGATCATGGCTGATCCTCCAATTCAGTATCCCGTCCCCGCCTTCTCTCCGTAACCCTTAACCCCTTTTGCCTGTAGAAATATATCCAATTCCCTCTTAAATATATTTAATGAGCTGGCGTACACTGCCCTCTGTGGCAATGAGTTCCACAGGTTCACCACCCTCTGAGTGAAGAAATTCCCCCTCATTTCTGTCCTAAATGGTTTAGCCCTTATCCTTAAATTATGTCCTCTAGTTCTGTTCTCACCCGCCAAGGGAAACATTCCTTCTGCATCTAGTCTGTCTAGACCTGTCAGAATTTTATACACTTCTATGACGTCCCCTCTCAATCTTCTAAACTCCAGTGTGTACATCCCTAAACTACATAGTCTCTCCTCATAGGTCAATCCCGCCATTCCTGGTATCAGCCTGGTGAATCGCCGCTGCACCCCCTCCATGGCAAGAACATCTTTCCTCAGATGAGGCGACCAAAACTGTACACAGTACTCGAGGTGTGGTCTCACCAGTGCCCTGTACAGCTGCATGGGCGGCAGCAGTCTGGGCTACAGGCGGTGGCAAGTGCAATGGGGAAGTGACAGTGGTGGGAGCAGGAATGCTGTCATCCTGAGAGAGGACAGCACCTCCCTGCTCGACCGACACACTGGCACTCCCACAGGGCAGCACCTCAGCATGCGGAGCAATCTGCTGGAGCACAGATTGCTGGCCTGCTGCGGCACCATGAGAGTCCCGGGGTAATGTGGCCGAACTAGCGACGATGGCAGCAGTCAGTGCTTGCGTTGCCTCAATCTGAGACTGCATGAAAGCAGTCTGAGATTGGATTACAGCAGCCAGTGACTGAATTGCAGCACTAAGCAGTTGCGTTGCGTCCGCCTGTGCTGCAGCGTAGTGCTCCACACTCCTTGCCAGTCCATCAATGCTTTCGGGCACCCTTCCCATTGCACCCATGAGCTGAGTGTGCATGTTCACCGCCTGGGTGTTCATTTCTGTGATGAGTTGCTCCTCCTCTGCGTCCAGTGCAGCAGGACTCGCTGGCCTGCTCTCCCTCCGGGGAGAAGGCCCCCGAGCTTCCCTACCCCCATCGCGTTGCTGCAGCCCGCTGGGTCCCGGAGCTTCACCCTCATCAGATCCTTCCCCCCTGCTCCCCTCCAGGGAAGACGTGGTCCCAGTGTGGGCATGGGCTCCCTCGGGAGATGCTGGCGCTGAGGCTCCGGTTACCTCTTCCTCTTCGCCTGTGGCGTCGCTCCCGCTGGCTGCTTGAGGGCCCGTCTCCTCAGCTGGTGAATCACCATCTGAAAGCAGGGAGGTACAAGAGTGGCTTCAGCGTCAGGACAGGGGGTCAGTAAGGGAGCAAGGACTGGAGCGATTTAATAAGTTGGATTGAAAGTGTAAAAGGCTGGTGTTGTGAGGGACAAGTGGAATGAAAGAGGAGAGAAAGCTGATGACCTTACCATTGCTGTCCCGAACGGGGTCGACCTCTCCAGCGGCGACGGGACCAATCACCTGGCTTGTGATGATCCTGTGAACGCGTGTCTCCAGATCGCTGAGGGTTTGCAGCTGAGGCTGCCCTCCACCCGTCCGTTGCTGCTGTCGCCTGGTTTGAGATAGCTTGGCCTGCAAGAAAAAGGATGGTGTCTGAGTAAATATGCAGCCATGTGCTTGCCTGATGTGCCTCCCATAGTTGAATAGCCCTTAATGTATGCAGCCATGTGCTGGCCTGATGTGCCTCCCAAAGTTGAATAGCCCTTAATGTATGCAAGGTGTGGAATGTGCGTGTGTGTTTTATGAGATGGCCATAGGTCTTGGATGAGTGTTGGGCATTGGGGTTTTTACACCCTCTGGCCATAGAGTGAGGTTGAGATGGAGGGATGGAGAGGTATTGAAAAGCAGCCACTCACCCGGACGATCCGAGTGAGGACGTTGAACTTTTTGCGACATTGCGTATGGGTCCTGGGCACCATGCTCCTGGAGGAGACGTGATGAGCCACCTCCCTCCACACTCTTCCGTAGTCGCGTGGCAAAGGCCTCCTGCCACTCTCTGGGTACAGTATTGCTCTTCGGCGCTCCACTGCACCAACCAGAGCCACCAAGGCCCGGTCGCTGAAGCGCTGAGCTCGTTCCCTCACCCTCTCCATAGTCCTTTGCTGCAGAATTGATGCACAGGTCTGTCCAGGCCGAGATTCAAGGCTGCAATGAGCAGGGTGTGGCTGGAGAGCAAGATCGACCCTCCCCTTTAAGAACTGGCCAGCGCCAGTATGTCTGTGTTCCATTGCTAACTGACATCACCTGAGCTTCGCCCGCGCTCTGAGTTAGTGCCTCGCTCCTTGGCCTTTGCGCCTTAAGACAGGTGTGTAGCGCCTGATTTAGCGCTCCAATCACCTCCAGGGGCAATAGAAGCCAAGTTTGCAGTTGCGCCCGGCCGATAATTGCGCCCCAAACGGGGCGATACCGAATTTTTCCCCCCACGGATCTTGGTACAGTAGTGACTCTGAACATCAGTGTAAAGGAGCCTGAAAATGTCCCAGCTGTACGCTGCATCACTTTAGTGCCTGCAGGAACAGCCTGGCCCTGGAAACTTTCTGGCACCTTCGCAGTCAGTGGATAGTGGTAGCAAAAGAGTACAAATGTGTTGTTTTGCAAAGAGACAGCAACATCAGCCATGACTATTCCATGTTTGCGCCTGCTACTGAGCTTTGCATCAACACACCCAGTGATCTACACTAGCTCCCAGTCCAGCAACTCCTCGAATTTGAATTTCTCATCCTTGTGTTCAAATCCCTCCATGACTCCACTCCTCCCTATCTCTGTAACCTCCTCTCTCTGTGAACTCTTTGTTCCTCCAATTCTGGCCCCTTGTGCATCCCAGAGTTCCTTCAGCCCACCATTGGCAACCATGCCTTCAGTTGTCTCGGCCCTAAGTCCTCCCAAAACTTCTCCACCTGTCTCCTCATTTAAGACACTCCTTAAGACCTACCCCTTTGACCAACACCTGTCCTAATATCTCTTTATGTGGCTCGGTGTCAAATTTTGTCTGATAACGCTCCTCTGAACATTTTACTACGTTCAAGGTGCTACATAAATGCAAGTTGTTGTTGATATGCACGACAGCAGGCCCAATGAGACCTTTGGGACTCCTAAAGCTGCTATCAGTAGCAATTAGTAAGTCTGTCCAAGGAGGAGACATGGAACCCAAGGCCTGTATGGCAGCAGTACGAGCATTCGTCAAAGATACTGAGACTGGTGTCATGGGACACTCCATTACAGGTGGCTCTGGATTGGTCACACGCTCCATGTTGGACTGCAGTTTTAATCTGTGCATCAGCAGACTACATATGCAGGTTGTGGACTCCCCTACATTAACCTCCCACCTGTACTGAAAGCTTCGAGGCACACTTTCCAATGAATGTAGCAATCTCTCATGCTCAGGAATCATCCTTCTTTTAAAATCAGGCCCCTACTATCCTTGTTCTCATCAGCATTGAATGGATGTGACTTGGCCTCCAAACAGAAGGTTCCTGTTCCTCCTGTGTCACCACTACCTGCTCCAAATCACTCATGCTTAAGTGTATAACCCAGTTTATTCACCACAAAGTCACTGCCAAAATCCTGCAGTGTGGATATTCCCAAACTGATGCTTTGGGGGGTTAGAATGATTGAGGATGCCTATTTGGAGGTCCTTGCCTCCACCAACTCCCTGGTCAACGGCTTCACTCCATGCGACATACCTATAGGAACATAAGAACAAGGGTTACAATGTTGCCTTGGGACAATGTAGTTGTATGTTGCTTTCCACATAATGACCGACAAGGAACTGTTTTTCAAAAGCTGCTTTGGTTTCAGCATGTGAATGAATAGGATAAGAAAGGGAGGGCATGAAAAGCTGGCCACAAACCAAAGCTGGGACCTTTTAATAAAAAGAAAAATCTCAGGATATGGACAATTCTGGCAAAGCCATATTTATTTCAAAATTACACTCTGGCAATTGAATGGCCTACTAGGCTACTTCAGAGGATATCAATAGTCAACCACGTAGTATGATCTAGGTTCATGTTTAGGTAATTAATTAACCAGTTTGGTATTTAAGAAAAGAAACACTGCTCTTTTTTCTGGTGACAGTCCACAAATTGCCAGATTTTTGCATTCAGTTTCATAACTTGCTATGGTAGGATATAAACTCACAACCTCTGGGTTGCTACTCCAGTACCATAGTCACTACACTACGGTACCTGGCCTTCTGCTTCCTTTTCCCCTGCTTCCTCCATATTCTCAATTTCTTGGGCTGTGAATGCTGAGTCTTTGAGTATATTCAAGGCGGAGATAGATAGATTTTTGGACTCTAGGGGAATCAAGGGATATGGAGATCGGGCGGGAAAGTGGAGTTGAGGTCAATGATCAGCCATGATCTTATTGAAAGGCGGAGCAGGCTCGAGGGACCGTATGGCCTACTCCTGCTCTTACTTCTTATGTTCTTATTTCATATGCTGGAAGAGGATTGGGGTTGGGGACCTTCCTCCTCTGCAGCTTCACTCTCTTGTTATGTGCAGTCCTCCGCAAAGAGAAGGGTTTAATAACTAGCAAGAAGGTGTACAGGAACACCCGTGCATCAGTCTGCTGGTGGACCTGATTACAGAACAAGCACCGTGCAGATACAGAAGATGGAACGATCTAGCAGGAGGAACAGCAATTCAGGATGTAAGGAAAGGAGCTTTTAGCAAGAAAGGAGGTGCAGTGAAGTCTTATCTGGTGCATTTTGGGCAATCATTGGAAGCTTTCAAGATAGTGCAAGATAGTAATGAGAGGGTCATAACATTCATATTTAATCCATTATATTAATGCAAGGCACCATTAGGGCACCCACCTTGGCACACCTGCTGAGATCATTACATTTTTTGCAGCACTGCAGTCACTGCTGTTTGTATTTACATGGCTCGGCATCTTCTACCAGGTATCCTGACCTACTTGGCGTGACATACAACAACCATCGGCGGGAAAGAGAATCTCCCTCTTCATCCATGCTTGTTTTAATAACATTTCTACAGCCGTATTAGGAAACTGGAGTGCACTACTGCTCCCATGACTGCTGGTTGACATGACTGTAGGGTGACAATCATTCATAGCACAAAGGAAGATGGTTGTGGTGGATGGAGGTCAATTATCACAGCCCCAGGACATCGCTGCAGGAGTTCCTCAGGGCAGTGTCCTAGGCCCAACCATCTTCAGCTGCGTCATCAATGACCTTCCCTCCATCATAAGGTCAGAAGTGGGGATGTTCGCTGATGACTGCACAGTGTTCAGTGCCATTCGCAACTCCTCAGATAATGAAGCAGTCCATGCCTGCATGCAGCAAGACCTGGACGATAAGTGGCAGGTAACATTCGCGCCACACAAGTGCTAGGCAATGACTATCTCCAAAAAGGAACTGTCTAACCACCGCCCCTTGACATTCAATGGCATTACCATCGCCGAATCCCCCACCATCAATATCCTGGGGGTCACCATTGACCAGAAACTTAACTGGACCAGCCACATAAATACTGTGGCAACAAGAGCTGGTCAAAGGCTGGGTATTCTGCGGCGAGTGTCTCACCTCCTGACTCCCCAAAGTCTTTCCACCATCTACAAGGCACAAGTCAGGAGTGTGATGGAATACTCTCCACTTGCCTGGATGAGTACCGCTCCAACAACAGTCAAGAAGCTCGACACCTTCCAAGACAAAGCAGCCTGCTTGATCTACCACCTTAAACATTCACTCCATCCACCACCGGCGTACCATGACTGCAGTGTGTACCATCTACAAGATGCACTGCAGCATCTCGCCAAGGCTTCTTTGGCAGCACCTCCCAAACCCGCAACCTCTACCATCTAGAAGGACAAGGGCAGCAGGCGCATGGGAACACCACCACCTCCAATTTCCCCTCCAAGTCACACACCATCCTGACTTGGAAGTATTTTGTCGTTCCTTCATCGTCGCTGGGTCAAAATCCTGGAACTCCCTCCCTAACAGCACTGTGGGAGCACCTTCACCACAAGGACTGCAACGGTTCAAGGCGGCGGCTCACCACCACCTTCTCAAGGGCAATTAGGGATTGGCAATAAATTCTGGCCTTCCCAGCGACGCCCACATCCCATGAACGAATAAAAAAAAATCTTATTCAGCTTTACCCACTCCTGCAACAGTGCCCCTTTAAACTGCTGCAAGCCTTTAAGACCTGCAACTTGCCCACAATGAGCAATTTGCCAATCAGAAGTATGTTCCCGCCTATTGCTTGCCCACAATATGTTAAATCAGGCAGAACGCAGAAACTCGGGCGGGTTCAGCATTCATCAACTCAGGCAAGTGTTCATCTTGGTACACCTGCCTCCTGCTCCTGCCACCCATGAGACTAAATTCAGTCCCACTGCCTTTAAGGAGAGAAACAGAAAAAAATACTCTCTTCACAACAACTTGCATTTATATAGCGCACTTAACGTAGAAAAATGTCCCAAGGCGCTTCACAGAAGCATAAAAACTAATAACTAATATTCTATTTTCAATGCATTTACTTTACTGTTAACTTAAATTTTCCTGCTGGTTTCAGTTGACAAATATACAGCTTTACAGGTCATCATTTTCATTTACATTTTAACCCATTTTATATAATTGCTGCAGATCTTTTCCATTAAATGCACATTAAATGCAGTCATCTCAATCCATCAATGGTAATCTCATATTAAAATTCATACTCACTGGCATTACCACTATAATTTCTTTATATTCTCCTGGAGAAGCAAGAACTTCTGGATAAAGAAACACCAGTTCCCTGTAAGAATAAAAAGGGGCTTACTTCCTTGGGTATCTTGTCACTGTTTATGAGAAAATGGCAATTTAAAAAGAATGTGCAATATTTATCCAATTAGGTCTATATAAGCAGCATTCTTAAATTTCACAACCCTACAGTTCAATTATACTAGTAAAAGGCCACAGGAGACTACGGCCGGAATTTTCCCAGTGCTGTGCGTGTGGGTTTGGAGACGGGTCGGCAGTAAAAATCGCAAAAAAAGGGAGTGCCTCGGGAACACGCCGTCATCCCGCCTCCTCGCACCTTTAACTCGGGCACGTTTGCCAGCAAGGCACGGACCCGAACAGCAGCGGCGGGCGACCTAATTAAGCTCATTAAAACCTTGTTGTCAGACCCTTAAGTGTTTTTAACCAGACCTTTTGAATTTCACTGGATGACCACGGGAATCACACAGCCTGGGAACCTCATCTATCAACCTGAGGCGGAAGCCATTGCGAGGTCATTAATGCAGAGCATGGAAATCCAAATAAATACTCCCACATGACACCTCAATACTTGCCTAAGGGAAAGATACTTGCTGACACCATTTTGAGCACAGATTTAGGTGTCGATAGTTTGCAAGTCTTTTCTGCAACCTCGGAAGCCACTCTCACGTCATTGCTACTAACCATCACAGCATTGACAGATTGCTTATCTGATCTCTACTTGACATGCCATCTATTACATCAGCATGGGTGCCGCTTATACTGTCTCACCTTGGTCCTCAGAATGAGACCAGGATGAGCCCCAACACCAGCAGCAGCAACAACAACAGCAGCAGCCTTCTCAACGGCCTGATGCTCCACAGGACAGAAGGCATCAGCGCAGGGCTGCGCCACGCCGGAGCAATACCCCCAACTCAGGGCATACAGGCAGAGGATGAGGTTCCTCAACATGTCTGAGCAGCAGTGCCAAAGGAGGCTCAGGCTATCGAGTCAGGTCGTCATAGATATTTGCAGATTGCTGGAGGAAGACCTGCAGCCCAGAGGAGCAGGTGGACATGCCTTACCAGTGGCTGTCAAAGTCACCAGCACCCTCAACTTCTTCACCTCAGGCTCCTTCCAGGGATCTGCAGCAGACATTTGCGGTATCTCGCAGTTGGCCGCCCACAGATGCATCACACAGGTCACCAATGCTATGTTTGACAAATCAGCCAATTATGTCAACTTTACCACTGATGAAACCAGTGTTATGGAGCGGGCGCTCGGCTTTGCACTCTGGCTGGCTTCCCATGGGTGCAGGACATCATCGACTGCACACATGTGACCATCAAGGCACCCCATCATCACCCAGGAGTGTTTGTGAATCGCAAGGGCTTTCGCTCCCTCAATGTGCAGCTCATCTGCAACCATAGAAAGATCATCATGCATGCGTGCGCCAAATTCCCTGGCAGCTGTCATGACTCTTATGTCCTGCGCCAGGCCACCCTCCCTCAGCTCTTCGCACTGCCAAATGTGGCTCATGACACCCTTGAGGAGGCCAAGTACTGAGGCTGAGGCATGCTATAATGAAAGCCACATGTCCACCAGATGTGTCATAGAGCAACATTAGGCATGCTGAAGATGCGCTTCAGATGCCTTGACAGATCTGGAGGAGCCCTTCAGTACGCACCAGCCAGGGTCTCCAGAATCATCATCGTCTGCTGCGCGCTGCACAACATAGCGCAGCAACGAGGATTAGCGCTGCATGAGGAGCAAGGCGCAGAGCGCACAGCCTCTTCAAAGGAGGAGCATCAGCTGGAAGACAAGGAGAAGGAGCAGGAGGAACCTGAGGTCCAGATACCAGCAGCACCCGAGCACATTGCTGCCCAGGAGGCCAGGGATGGCCTCATCATGGCCAGATTTACTTAACTTACTGCATTACACCCATATGGCTGCCACATGCTGTGCCAGGTTTCCCCCCCAAAAAACACCATAAAGCATTGCTACAATGACCAAGCCATTCCTTTCACACTGACCCCCATTGCTGGAGGTAACGTTACGTCTCACCATTCACTCCAACTCACTAAGCCACTTCCAAAGTAGCATACAAAATGGGCATGACCGGAAAGTGGTGAAAATAAATATAACAGTAACGGAACCTTAACAATAACACTTCTTTAAACACTCATGTGCTTACATCTACTTCTGTGTCATTATTCGTTTATGCGTGCTTCACCGAGGTGTAACTTCTGTGGCTTCAGCAGAGTAGAGGCAGCCTGCTCACTTCCCTGCTGTGACTGCATAGACACTTTTGGCGGACGTCCTTTGGGTCTTGCAGCCTGTGATGGCCCCTCCAAAGTCTGCTGCTCCTGCGGCTGTGCAGTGGCAGACTCAGCCAACGCGTTCCGAGGAGGCATCTGGGGCTCTGACTGGGGGGGGGGGGGGGTGGGCAACAGGGGAGAAGTGTGAGTGCTTTGAGAGGAGCCCCCACTTCCACGTCCCCTCTCACCATCATCCCTCTCATGGGCCACTCGCACTTCCCGGCTAGCACGGAGCTGGAGAGCACCTTGCTGCACAGTAGTGGAGCCATGAGGACCCAAGTCAACATTTACATCCCTCCTAGAGAGGAGGTCTATGAGCCTCTGCCATCTGTTGTCCATAGATAGCATCTGCTCATGTGAGAGGCGCATTAGCTGCTCCATGCAGGTAGCCATCCTTTCCATGGAAGAGCATACTGTCCCCATTGCCTGCAACATGGTGGTGTTCATGATGGCGATGGACTCCTCCATTCTCTGCTCATTTGCAGCCAACACGGCTGCAAAACCTGTCAGAGCTTCGTGCATTTCTTCCTGCACCTCCAGGATCACCCTCTTTCTCGATGGCCCCCCGAGGCTCAGTGTCTGCATGCAGCTGAGCAGAGCTGGGAGCATCCTGCGCCCTCTGGCGATGAGTCTCCACTGCCACCCCTGTCTCCACCATCTGCTCTTGCTCACTTGTCACTTGTCACAGGTGACAACACTACTCTATCTCGCGTAGGACCCACCGAGGTGTGCGTATCTGCGCTGGTGCTGGCTGCACTTAGGTCTGGTGACGGTGCGCCCTCAGAGGCTGGAGGCTCTTCTGAGGAGTCATCTTCCTCTTCCTCCTGGACAGTGGGTTGGGGGGTGCTCTTGATGGACCTGTGGGAGAGTAAAGAGATGATTTAGAAATGCTATTTTATGAATGGGTAAAGATACCATGATGCACATGATGACCATTCACTGGCTGCTGACATCAGTCCCCAAACAAGTAACTGCTGTATGCCATGTGGCTGTATCAGATGTAATTCCGTCACCAGGTTGCTTAGAGGTCCCCCTCTCGCCGTCTCCCACCGCCAGCAGCTCCACAACTCTTGACACCTCCAGGGCAACCTCCTCTGCTGCAGTCAAAGTGGTGAAGGATGGAGGGCCACCTCCGGTTCTCTCCCTCTCCCTGTTGGTGTGCGCTTGTTTCTCCTGCAAGGAGGGGAAGAAGAGAAGTTTGAGTAAGAGTGATGGCATGAGTGTAAGGAATATGTGACTATGAGGGAGTGTGGTGCCAATGCCAAATGGCTTCCTTGTGTGGTGTTACTTGGTATGATTGCATTAGGGTGAGTGTGAGGGGTGGATAGTCAGAGGGGAATGTGAGTACATACATAGAGAGGGATGGGTAGACGTGCAAGGTATGTTGGTATGAAGAATGATGAGCAGGAGGGAGGTTTGGGAAGGCAGAGTGATGGGGATGTGGTGACAGGCACAGCAGGATGAAGCTGAGTGTGGCTTTGCACTCACCTTTCCTGATCTCATGAGATCATTGATGCGCTTCCGGCACTGCACCAAGGTCCGCCTTACCACATCCCTGCTATTCACCCCCTTTGCAATTTGGAACCAGGCTCTTTTTGTCTCATGGGAAGGTCTCTTCTGCCCAAGAATATGTGAGAGTCATCTGAAAACCTGGGTGCAGCCCTCTGTCTTTGTGAAGCCATGTTTTCAAGTCTGAGCAATAAGCAGATCGGGCAATATCCTCCCTACACACTCCTAGATAAACTTTAATTTTTTAAGTTTCTTCAGGCTTAAGCAGAGACAAACAAGCAAGCTCTCCTGCTGGAGAGCTGCTGTAGTTAGTTAATTAGCTTACTGGATTAAACTGGTTCCTGAAACAGTAGCAGGGCAGTGCTGACTCATCTGAGTTACAAACAGTATAAACACAGGGGCCTGTGAGTGCAGCGAGCACAGAGTGAACAACTGGGAGTTTGGTAAGTGTGGGAGTTTGGTGAAGGGGAGGAAGGAGGTGCTTGCTTTTCCTAACTTCTCCCGCAGCAAATGAACTTTAACATAAATAAATGTGAGGTGATGCACTTTGGTAGGATAAAAGCAGCAGCAGACCTGCATCAACAAGAGAAAACGGCAGTGTGACGTCACAGGTAAGGCAGGTAAGTGATTGGTAGTGACTGTGGGCTAAGTTTTAAGTTAACATATAACAACATTTTAAAAACTAAACTTAATTTAATTAATTAAATTTAATTAAATTAAATTTAATAAACTAAACGAAGTAAATAATTTGATGAACATTAAACGAATTAATTAAATAAGTAAATAATGGGAGAACAGGAGATGTGTTGCTGCTGCAATATGTGGGAGCTTGTGGACATTTTTGTCCAGGGTGACTATATCTGCGGTAAGTGTCTGCGACTCGAGGAACTTCGGCTCCGAGTTGAGGAGCTGGAGTCCGAGCTGCAGACATTGCGAGACATCAGGGAGGGAGAAAGTTACCTGGACCTTTTGCTCCAGGAGGCAGCCACACCCCTGAGATTAAATACTTTAGAATTGACATGTGGTCAGGGACAGGAGAGTGTGACTGCGAGTGAGGCAGGTACGGGGATCCAGGAGGTAGTATTGCAGGAGCCTCAGTCCCTGCACTTGTCCAATAGATTCGAGGTTCTTGCAATCTTTGTGGACAAGTGCGGGGACTGCAGGGTGGACGAACAAACTGACCATGACACCATGGTACAGGAAGCCGTTCAAGTGGGGGGGAGTAAAGAGGAAGGTGGTTGTAGTAGGCGACAGTATAATTAGGGGGATAGGCACTGTTTGCTGCAGCCAGGAGCATGAGTCCTGAAGGCTATGTTGCCTACCCGGTGCCAGGGTAAAGGACATATCCTCCAGGCTGGAGAAGAACTTGGAGTGGGAGGGGGAGGATCCAGTTGTCGTGGTCCACGTAGGTACCAACAATATAGGTAGGACAACGAAAGAGGTTCTGCGGAAAGAGTTTGAGCAGCTAGGGACTAAATTAAAAAGCAGAACTACAAAGGTCATAATCTCTGGATTATTACCGGAGCCATGAGCAAATTGGCAGAGGGTCAATAGGATCAGGGAGACGAATGCGTGACTCAAAGATTGGTGTGGGAGAAGTGGATTTTGATTCGTGGGGCACTGGCACCAGTACTGGGGAAAGAGAGAGCTGTTCCGTTGAGATGAACTACACCTGAACCATGCTAGGACCAGAGTTCTAGCGAATCGAATAACGAGGGAGGTAGATAGGGCTTTAAACTAAGGGGGGGGGGGGGGGGCGGCGGGGGAAGGGTCCCGGCGGAGAGAAATCTAGAATGCTAAAGAGAAAAGACAAGGAAGCAGTGCAGGAAAGTGATTGGGGTAAGGATAACCAGATTGTGTCAGGAAGGGACAGAGCATACAAACAAAGGAGTGCATTAACAAATAGGGTCCGGGTAAGAAAAAATGGTAATAAGACAAATAGGGCCATAGTAAAAAAAAATGTTAAGAAGACAAATCAAAAGGCACTGTATCTAAATGCACGAAGCATTCGTAATAAGGTAGACAAATTAACAGCGCAAATAGATGTAAATGGATACGATATAATTGCGATTACAGAGACATGGCTGCAGGGTGGCCAAGGCTGGGAGCTGAATATCCAAGGATATTCGATATTTACGAAGGACAGGCAGAAAGGAAAAGGAGGTGGGGTGGCGTTATTAGTAAAGGATGAAATCAGAGTAATAGTGAGAAAGGATATTGACTCAGAAAATCACGGTGTAGAATCAGTCTGGGTGGAGCTAAGAAGCACCAAGGGGCAGAAAACATGGGTGGGAGTTGTCTATAGGCCTCCAAACAGTAGTGGTAATGTAGGGGATGGCATCAAACAGGAAATTAGAGATGCATGTAACAAGGGTACTACAGTAATCATGGGTGACTTTAATCTACATATAGACTGGCCAAACCAAATTAGCAATAATACTGTGGAGGATGAATTCCTGAAGTGTGTATGAGATGGTTTTTTAGACCAGTAGACTGAGGAGCCAACTAGGGAACAGGCTATCCTAGATTGGGTATTGTGCAATGAGAAGGGGTTAATTAATAATCTTGTTGTGTGGGGTCCTTTAGGGAAGAGTGACCATAACATGATAGAACAAAGGAAACTACGAAGGTATGAGGAGTGAGTTGGCTATGATAGATTGGGGAGTTTCATTAAAAGGCATGACGGTGGATAGGCAATGGCTAACATTTAAGGAACAAATGCATGAATTGCAACAGTTATACATTCCTTTCTGGCGCAAAAACACAAAAGGAAAAGCGGCCCAACTAATGCTAACAAAAGAAATGAAGGATAGTATTAGATCCAAAGAGGAGTCATATAAAGTTGCCAGAAAAAGTAGCAAGCCTGAGGATTGGGAGCAGTTTAGAGTTCAGCAAAAAAGGACCAAGAGATTGATTAAGAGGGGAAAAATAGAGTATGAGAGTAAACTTGCAAGGAACATAAAAGCGAACTGTAAAAGCTTCTATAAGTATGTAAAAAGAAAAAGATTAGTGAAGACAAATGTTGGTCCCTTACAGTCAGAAACGGGAGAATTTATAATGGGGAACAAGGAAATGGCAGAGCAATTAAACAAATACTTTGGTTCTGTCTTCACGGAAGAGGACACAAATAACTTCCCAGAAATGCTAAGGAACCAAGGGTCTAGTGAGAAGGAGGAATTAAAGGAAATTAGTATTAGTAAAAATATAGTGCTGGAGAAATTAATGGGACTGAAAGCCGATAAATCCCCAGGGCCTGATAATCTGCATCCCAGAGTACTAAAAGAGGTAGCCATGGAAATAGTGGAAAATTGGTTGTCATCTTCCAAAATTCTATAGATTATGGAACAGTTCCTGCAGATTGGAGGGTGGCAAATGTAACCCCACTATTTAAAAAAGGAGGGAGAGAAAAAACAGGGAACTACAGACATGTTAGCATAACATCAGTAGTAGGGAAAATGCTAGAGTCTATTATAAAGGATGTGATAACAGGACACTTAGAAAATATCAACAGGATTAGACAAAGTCAACATGGATTTATGAAAGGGAAATCGTGTTTGACAAACCTACTGGAGTTTTTTGAGGATGTAACTGATAGAATAAATAAGGGAGAACCAGTGGATGTGGTGTATTTGGATTTTCAGAAGGCCTTTGATAAAGTCCCACATAAGAGGTTAGTGTGCAAAATTAAAGCACATGGGATGGGGGGTAATATACTGGCATGGATTGAAAATTGGTTAACAGACAGGAAACAGAGAGTAGTAATAAATGGGTCTTTTTTGGGGTGGCAGGCGGTGACTAGTGGGGTACTGCAGGGATCAGTGCTTGGGCCCCAGCTATTCACAATATATATTAATGATTTGGATGAGGGAACCAAATGTAATATTTCCAAGTTTGCTGACGACACAAAACTAGGTGGGACTGTGAGTTGTGAGGAGGATGCAAAGAGGCTTCAAGGTGATTTAGACAAGTTGAGTGAGTGGAGAAATACATGGCAGATGCAGTATAACGTGGATAAATGTGAAGTTATCCACTTTGGTAGGAAAAACAGAAAGGCAGAGTATTATAGTGATAGATTGGGAAATGTTGATGTACAGAGGGATCTGGGTGTCCTTGTACACCAGTCACTGAAAGCAAACATGCAGGTGCAGCAAGCTGTTAGGAAGGCAAATAGTATGCTGGTCTTCATTGCAAGAGGATTTGCGTACAGGAGCAAGGATGTCTTACTACAGTTATACAGGACCTTGGTGAGACCACACCTGGAGTACTGTGTGCAGTTTTGATCTCCTTACCTAAGAAAGGATATACTTGCCATAGAAGGTTCACCAGACGGATTCCTGGTATGGCAGGATTGTCGTACGAGGAGAGATTGGGTCGACGAGGCCTGTATTCACCAGAGTTTAGAAGAATGAGAGGAGATCTCATTGAAACGTATAAAATTCTGACAGGGCTAGACAGACTGGATGCAGGGAGGATGTTTCCCCTGGCTGGGGGGTCTAGAACGAGGGGTCACAGTCTCAGGATACGGGGTAGGACATTTAGGACTGAGATGAGGAGAAATTTCTTCACTCAGAGGGTGGTGAACCTGTGAAATTCTCTACCACAGAAGGCTGTGGAGGCCAAGTCACTGAATATATTTAAGAGATAGATAGATTTCTAGACACAAAAGGCATCAAGGGGTATGGGGAGAGAGCGGGAATATGGTATTGAGATAGAGGATCAACCATGATCATACTGAATGGCGGAGCAGGCTCAAAGGGCTGAATGGCTTACTCCTGCTCCTATTTTTGTCTATGTTTCTATGAACCTGTAAATGCGATGTGGCCAAGGCTGCTTTAAATATCCCTGCTGGAAAAGAGCCATCGATGAAGTCATCAGACCCTCACCATTTAATAGGGCCGGGAAATGTGCAGGCCTGCCTTAATAGGTGGCATTAACTTAAAGTCGCTCTGAGGAGCGGGATGATCAGAACGATGTGGTTCCGACCCGCCACACGGCCCACACACATCCAACCCGACTCAGAAGGGAAAGTTTTTGAAAAGTGAATCTGGGCTGTGATACTTTGAAGAATGTCTAAACATGCAAGAGAGCGAGCACCAAGGTTTTCAGACACTACACTGGAGGTCTTGGTGCAAGACGTGGAGAGAAGGAGCGACATCCTGTATCCACGGTGGGGGCAGGAAGCCCTCCAGACAGATGCTCAGGAGGCAATGGGAAGAAGTGGCGGCAGAGGTCAATGCCAGGAGTGTTGGTCGAAGAACATGGATGCAGTGTAGGAAGAAGTTTAATGATCTTACACGAGTTGTCAAAGTCAGTGAGTTCATCCTCAAATAGCATATCCTACCAACTGCACCACTAGCCTCATCCGCTCCTCAATTCACTACACCCCCATCACCCACCTACCAACAATCTCTATCAATCAGTACTCAACCCTAACATTTATAAGCTTTACCTTACCCTCACACACTTAACACTTTTGCAAACCTCACACCCACAACTCACAGCTCACACACACTGGCAGCTATTCAACCATGACAGCCATATCACCCAAACATATTGTCGGACACTCACTGACACACTTCCCTCTTTCTTGCAGGAGATGTGCATTAACAGGAAGCAGCAGCAAAGAACTGGAGGAGGATAAGCATGTTTTAGCCTCCATGGAGGAGGCAGTGCTGGCCATCATGGGAAGGGGCATTGCTGAGGCTTTGGCCACTGGTGGGGTTTTCTCTCCGCCAGGGCCTTCACATGTACAGCAGCAGTCAGTGGAGCTCTTGGACAATGAATCCTCAGGAGGAGCTGATTCCTTCTGAGGGTGCACCATCACGGGATTCATGTTTGCCACGCACCAGCGCAGATACTCACTTACATGGGTCCAGCTAGGCAGTTAGTTGGGGTTTCGTCTGGTGACTCACAGTTCACAAGTTAGCATGAGCAGACAGTGGGGGCAGGGACAGCTGTGGAGACAGGGACAGCTGTGGAGAGTCCGCGTTGGAGGGCGCAGCCCTCTCCAAGTTCTGCTCAGCTGGACACAGATGCTGTACCCCAGGGGCCATCGATGAAAAGGATAATCATTGAGGGGCAACAGCAAATGGGGGAGTCCAGCTCAAGCACGAGTGGGTTAATGTTGCACGGCATTGTCAGAATGTCCTTGCATCAATCGCAGCAATCAAATGTGTCCATGCAGGCCTTGACCACAGCTGTGCAGATTCCGAATGCCAACATGTCTGCCTCCTGAAATAGGATGACAGATACGTTAGCCTTGGCCTTTCAGTACGTCACTGATCTGCATGAAGCTGCTTTCCAGCAGTGGTAGGAGTGAAGTGCAGCTGGCCTTTGAGAGGGATAATGGCGAAAGGGGTTATGGAAATGGGTACTCCACTCAAAACACTCAAACTTCTCCCCCCTTGCCCAGCCAACCCCCCATCCAGCCAGTCCCTGACACGCTGCCTCCTCTCCCGATGGCCAAGTTTGCCCTTGCACGGGTGGAGCTGTCTTTGGCGAGACTCTCACAGGCTCCAACATCCACAGGTCATCGGCCAAGAACATCTCAACAGTCAGAGCAGGGATCTGAGCAGCCTGCCTCTACCTCTGCTGAAACCACAGGGGTCGCACCACGTAGGAGTGGTGGGAAAAGGAACAGTAAAGATTGTAGTTTACCAAGTATGCACATGGGTGTTTGAAAAATGCTATGTTGTTAAGTTTCTGTTGTTTAGTACAATCAGTTAAAATGTATTATTTTGCACCACTTTCCCGTGTTGTCCATTCTTGGTTGTTGGGCGGCAACTGGCATTTTCAATTGCTTGTTGAGGAATGGGGAAACATGAATTGACTTGGACCAATGGGGTGGGGTGGGGAGGTGGGATGAGCAATGGGTGGATGGTTGGTTACAGGACTTTATGTCAGTGGGATTAGGGGAGATGGGAGGTGGGGGGGAGAATAGCTGTTGGATTTGATTGTTACATCGGTTCGGTGATAGTGACTAACTGAACCTTACAGCTATAAGGGAATCCCTAGCATCAATGTGAGCAGCTGGTGCTGCATTGGGGTCGCCACCTTCATCCTCCACCTCCTCCTCATTGGATTCATCCACAGACTATGTGTGCTCAGCACCTTCTCCTGCTGCAGCCCCAATCCTCGCTGCTGCGCAAAGTTGTGCAGGGCACAGCACACCACGATCATTCTGGAGTTTCTCACAGGTGTCATCAGCCAAGTTTGAAAGGGGTATCCTTTGTCTCCTAGCAGACACCCCTTAAGTCTGCTTACAGGTCCAAAGATGTCTGTGAACTTGGACTACCGCAGGATGAACGCATCATGGCAGCTCGCCAGGAATCTTACACGCACCTGCATAAATTTTTTTTGTGGTTGCACAGCAGCTGAACATTGATGGAGTGGAAATCATTGTGGTTGGCGAATACTCCTGGTTGATCTGAGGCTGTGCAGATTGCCACATATGTACAGTCGATGACACCCTGCACCTGTGGGAAGCCAGCCAGAGACGCAAACCCGAGCGCCTGCTCATTCTGACTGGCAGCATCGCAGGCAAAGTTCACATAATTGCCAGCCCTGACAAACAACCCATCAGTCATCTGTCTTATGCATTTGTGGGCCACCGACTGCGAGATCCCGGATATGTCTCCAGCAGAGCCCTGGAAGGATCAGGAGGCTAAAAAGTTGAGGGCGGAGGTCACTTTCACAGACACTGGTAATACATGGCCACCAGGTCCAGCAGAGAGCAGGTCTTTTTCTAGGAGGCTGCAGATGTCTGCCACCATCTGACGCGACAACCTGAGCCTCCGGAAGCACTGCTGTTCCGACAGGTTAAAGAAACTCATCCTCTGCTTGTACACCGTGTCGCAGGTAGTGCATCCTGCCAGCTGAAGCCCAATGATGTCCAGCTCCAGATCTGTCAAAAGCAGCCTGTTGCTGCTGCTGGTGGTCATATTGCTCCTTGTCCGAGGTCCAATCTAAGGCAGCCAAGGCACCACCCATCCTGATCTGATTCAGAAAAACTCCAAAGTGTAGAAAGTAAACTCTCAGCAAAAGTACTGTGAACAAACCCTTTCCCACTAGTAGGTAAGAAAGCAGCTGAGTACCGAGTATTTGCATAACTTTTAAGCAGCTCCATCAATAGCCGTTGTGTTCTCGCCTTGGTTTCACTGGCGGGTTTCAGAAAGCCTAGGAAACCTCTGGATGCGGCGTTAAATTTAAGTCTGTTGAAATATCGCTCCAACTGAATGATTAGCATATGTTAATAGGTAACCTACCTCTACCAAGAGGGCTGCGCATAACCAGCCTAACACACCCGAGTTAAAAGCAGAAGTTGGCAGGTTGGAGCCAGCTACTGGATGCGCTCGCATTTTTGCAGACTTTAACACCCCACCCGCATCTAAACCCACCGCTCCTCCATGTTAAAATTCCCACAAAACAACTTGTATTTATATAGCGCCTTTAACATAGTAAAACGTCCCAAGGTGCTTCACAGGAGTGTTATAAGACAAAAAATTTGACAGAGCCACATAAGGAGAAATTAGGGCAGGTGACCAAAAGCTTGGTTAAAGAGGTAGGTTTTAAGGAGCGTCTTAAAGGAGGAAAGAGAGGTAATGCGCGGAGAGGTTTAGGCAGAGAATTCCAGAGCTTAGGGCCTAGGCAACAGAAGGCGCGGCCACCAATGGTTGAGCAATTATAATCAGGGATGCTCAAGAGGGCAGAATTAGAGGAGCGCAGATATCTTGGGGGGTTGTGGGGCTGGAGGAGATTACAGAGCTAGGGAGGGGCGAGGCCATGGAGGGATTTGAAAACAAGGATGAGAATTTTGAAATCGAGGCGTTGCTTAACCGGAAGCCAATGTAGGTCAGCGAGCACAGGGGTGATGGGTGAACGAGACTTGGTGCAAGTTAGGACACGGGCAGCCGAGTTTTGGATGACCTTAAGTTTACGTAGGATAGAATGTGAGAGGCTGGCCAGGAGTGCATTGGAATAGTCAAATCTCGAGGTAACAAAGGCACGGATAAGGTTTTCCGCAGCGGATGAGCTGAGGCAAGGACGGAGACGGGCGATGTTACGGAGGTAGAAATAAGCAGTCTTAGTTATGCCACGGATATGTGGTCGGAAGCTCATTTCCGGGTCAAATAGGACACCAAGGTTGCAAACAGTCTGGTTCAGCCTCAGACAGATGTTAGGGAGAGGGATGGAATCAGTGGCTAGGGAACGGAGTTTGTGGCAGGGACTGAAACAATGGCTTCGGTCTTCCCAATATTTAATTGAAGAAAATTTCTGCTCATCTAGAACTGGATGTCGGACAAACAGTCTGACAAGTTAGAGACCGTGGCGGGATCAAGAGAGGTGGTGGTGAGGTAGAGCTGGGTGTCGTCAGCGTACATGTGGAACCTGACGCCGTATTTTCAGATGATGTCGCCAAGGGGCAACATGTAGATGAGAAATAGGAGGGGGCCAAGAATAGATCCTTGGGGGACACCAGAGGTAACAATGCGGGAGCGGGAAGAAAAGCCGTTGCAGGTGATTCTCCCCACAGTTACAGAAACATAGGAATGTACAGGACTGGAAAAGAACATTTAAGTAGCGATAGAAGAATATATTTCATCTTTAAATTTTTCACATCTCCAGAGTATTTTGCATTACCTGCACGTTGTAATCTGTAAACTTCTCACGTCAGCATCATCACAGTTTAAAACAACTGTTATACCACACAACTTTCGAAGGTCAGGGAGACTAACGAAGAACAAAGACTGAAAACTACAATTTTCTTTCATCTTGCCAGGTACTGAACTCTGATCTGTCTCTGTGAAAAACAGAATTTTAAAAGAATATAATTATTAAAACTGTTGAATTACTGCACAACAACTTACATTTATATAGCACCTTTAATGTACAAAGAATCCCAAGGTGCTTCATGAGGATTGGAGAAAACATATATGGAGATGAAAAAGAGAGGTTAGAATGGGTAATCAAAGGCTTGGCTGAGGAGGTGGACCTTAAGGAGAGAATTGAAGAGTGGGGTGGAAGGTGGAAGAGTTGGGGCAAAGAGAGGCTGAAGCCAGATGAAGAGAGGTTACAGAGTTGGAGGACATTAATGAGATAGGGAAGGGGCAAGGACATGGAGAAATTTAAAGACAAGAATTGTAAATTTCAGGCATTATCTGGACAGGAGCCAACATAGGTCAGTGAGAAAGGGTGTAATGGGCGAGCGGGTCTTGGTGCGGGATAGGATACGAGCAGCGGTGTTTTGGATGAGCTGAAGTTTGTGAAAGGAGGAAGATGGGAGGCCAGCAAAGAGCATTGGAGTAGCCAAAAGCATGAATGAGGTTTTTCAGCAGCAGAACGGCTGATGTAGTGGTTGAGGCAGGCAATGTTACAGAGGTGGTAATAGGCAGTCGAGTGATGGGGAGGATACGGGGACAGAAACTCGGCATGAGGTCAAACAGGGCTTTCAGAGTACAAACAGTCTGGTGGAGCCTGAAAGTGAAATGATAGTTGATGGAATCATTGTTAAGGGAGCAGAGTCTCTGGCAGGTGCTAAAGACAACAGCTTCAGTCTTGTCAATGTTTAACTAGAAGACATTAGGCTCATTCAAAATTGGGTATCAGTCATTTGTTTAAATGGGTTTGTGATTTATCTCACTTTTTCCATCATAGATATCACCCGACATTGACAGCTCTGTTTAAAAAAATGAACTACAGCAATCATAGAATGGTTACAGCACGGAAGGCGGCCATTCGGCCCATCGAGCCGGTGCCGACTCTCAGCTAGTCCCACTTCCCTGCCCTTTCCCTGTAGTCCTGCAATTTTTTTTCCTTCAGATACTTATCCAACTACCTTTTGAAAGATAAGATTGAATCTGCCTCCACTACCCTTTCAGGCAGTGCATTCCAGATCCTAACCACTTGCTGCGTAAAATTTTTTTTCTTACATCGCCTTTGGTTCTTTTGCCAGTCACCTTAAATCTGTGTCCTCTGGTTCTCAACCCTTCTGCCAATGGGTACAGTTTCTCTCTATCTACTCTGTCCAGACCCAGCATGATTTTGAATACCTCTATCAAATCTCCTCTCAATCTTCTCTGCTCCAAGGAGAACAACCCGAGCTTCTCCAGTTTATCAACGTAACTGAAGTCCCTCATTCCTGGAATCATTCTCGTAAATCTTTTCTGCACCTTCTCTAAGGCCTTCACATCCTTCCTAAAGTGTGGTGTCCAGAACTGAACACAGTACTCCAGTTGGGGCCGAACCAGTGTTTTATACAGGTTCATCATAATTTCCACTTTTGTTCACTATTCCTCTATTTATGAAGCCCAGGATCCCGTAAGCCTTTTTAACTGCTTTCTCAACCTGCCCTGCCACCTTCAACGATATGTGCACATATACCCCCAGGTCTCTCTGCTCGTGCACCCCCTTCAGGATTGTACCATTTAGTTTATGTCCGATCCTCATTCTTTCTACAAAAATGTATCACTTCACACTTTTCTGTGTTTAATTTCATCTGCCACGTGTCCGCCCATTTCACCAGCCTATTTATGTCTTCCTGAAGTCTATCACTCTCTTCCTCACTGTTCGCTATACTTCCAAGTTTTGTGTCATCTGCAAATTTTGAAATTGTGCCCTATACACCCACGTCCAAGTCATCAATATATATTAAGAAAAGCAGTAGTCCTAGAACCGACCCCTGGGGAACACCACTGTATACCTTCCTCCAGTCTGAAAAACAACCATTCACCACAACCCACTGTTTCCTGTCATAGTGATACGGCACAGAAGGAGGACATTTGGCCCATCGAGTCCGTGCCGGCTCTCTGTAGAGCAATCCACTCAGTCCCATTCCCCTGCTCTATCCCCGTAGCCCTGCAAGTTTATTTCTCTCAAGTGTCTATCCAGTCTCCCCTTGAAAACATTGTGTGTCTCTGCTTCCACCACTTCCACCGGCTGTGAATACCAGGTCCTCATCACTCGCTGCATAAAAAAGATTTTCCTCACATCCCCCCTGTATCTCTTGCCCAAAACCTTAAATCTGTGTCCCTTAGTCCTTGTTCCATCAACTAGTGGGAACAGCCTTTACCCATCTAGCCTATCCAAACCAGTCATAATCTTATACACCTCTATCAAATCACCCCTCAACCTCCTTTGCTCAAATGAAAACAAATCCAGCTTCTCCAACCTGTCCTTGTAGCTAAGATCCCCCATCCCCAGTACCATTCTGGTAAATCTCCGCTGCACCCTCTCAAGGGTCTTCACATGCTTCCTAAAGTGGGGTGACCAGAACTGGATGCAATACTCCAGTTGTGGCCTAACCAGCGCTTTATAAAAGGTTCAGCATAACTTCTCTATTTTTGTACTCAATACCTCTATTTATGAAGCCCAAGATCCCATATGCTTTGCTAACCACGCTCTCAATATGTCCTGCCACCTTCAGGGGCCTATGCACATTAACTCCCAGGTCCCTCTGTCCCTGCACACACTTTAACACTGTGCCATTAAGTGTATATTGCCTCTCCCTGTTCCTTCTGCCAAAATGCATCACTTCACATTTCTCTGTATTAAATTCCATCTGCCACTTGTCTGCCCATTCTGCTAGTCTTTCTATGTCCTGTTGCAGTCGATTGGTATGATCCTCACTGTTTGCCACCCCTCCAAGTTTGGTGTCAACGGCAAATTTAGAAATTCTACTCTGTATTCCAATATCCAGGTCATTTATATATAGATCAAAAAATCAGTGGTTCCAGTTCTGACCCTTGGGGAACACCACTGTCTACCATCCTCCAGTCTGAAAAACAGCCATTTACCACAACTCGCTGTTTTCTGTCCTTAAGCCAATTCCTTATCCAAGCTGCCACTGACCCACCTATTCCATGAGCCTCAATTTTGTTAACCAGCCTTCTATGTGGTACTTTGTCAAATGCCTTCTCAAAATCCATGTAGACAACATCCATTGCATTCCCTTCTCAAATCCTGTTGCTTCATCAAAAAATCCAATTAGATTAGTCAAACACAATCGGCCTTTTACAAATCCATGTTGGCTCTCCTTAATTAGCTTAAACCTCTCCAAGTGCCCGTTAATTTTTTCCTTGATTATTGTTTCTAAGCCTTTACCCACCACTGATGTTAAACTGACCGGCCTGTGTTTACTAGAATTGTCCTGACACCCTTTCTTGAACAATGGTGTCACATTTGCCACTTTCCAATCCTCAGGCACCTCCCCCGCATCTAGGGAAGATTGGAAAATTGTGGCAAGCCCTTCCACTATCTCCTCCCCCAATTCCCTTAGCAACCTGGGATGCAAGCCATCTGAACCAGGCGACTTATCCACTCTAAGCATACCCAGCCTTTCTAGTACATCCTGTCTATCAATTTTCACCCCTTCCATTGCTTCTACCTTTTCCACTTCTACCGATATTTTGTCAGCATCCACCTCCTTAGTAAACACCGATACAAAGTACTCATTAAGTATTCTAGCCTTGCCCTGCGCCTCTAAGCATATATCCCCTTCCTTGTCTCTAATAGGTCCCACCCCGCCTCTTATTATCCGCTTACTGTTTACATGCCGGTAGAAGATTTTTGGGTTCCCTTTTATGTTAACCGCCATTCTACTCTCATATTCTCTTTGCCAATATTATTTTCATCCTCACATCCCCTCTCAACTTATTGAATTTGGTCTGGTTCTCCCTTGAAGAATTCACCTGACATGCATCATACACCCTCTTTTTTTGTTTCATCATCTTCTCTATCTCTCTTGTCATCCAAGGAGCCCTTGCTTTGGTTCCCTTACCACTTAGCCAATTCCGTATCCATGCTGCTACTGTCCCTTTTATTCCATGGGCTTCAACTTGCACATTTACACTTCCAGCCAGCCAAAAGCCTTTACATTGCTTGGCTCCTTATTCAGGAGAGCTCACTCATGCCTCAGTACAAACACTGAGCACAGATATCCCCCAAAAGTTAGAAATGTAAATATTCAGAAAGTGAGATGGGGAAGCTCTTTAAGCATCTACCATCATGCAGGGTGACAAAGTGCCTGGTGGGTCCCGCAGACTCCCTGAACACTTTGCGAAACAGCTTTGACAAGATGCTGGATTTGCACCCCGCGTGGCATCAATCCAAAGCGGCTTGACTGTACCAGCTGCAGGGAGTCTCACTGTGGATTTACACCGCTGGTTGGCATCGATGTGGAGCTGCAATGACTTTGCACCGACACTGAAGCTGCCCTGTGAGTGCGCCGAGACCTGGCGCCTTCACCACCCCCACCACCCACCAGAGCCAGAGGACAACCTCCTTCTCCTGCCTGACCAGAAGCAGGGAGGAATAGTATACCATGCCCAGCCTCAAAGCACAGATATTAATAGAAAGCTACTATCTGAGGAGGGAAATATTACACAATCCCGGGCGCAGGGACTGGAGTGCATCATCACCCCGGCCAATGTAATTTTAATTTAATTTGATAAGTTTTATTTAAAGTTCTATTAATTTACAGCTAATTGGTTCAACAAAAAGAGGACCCCGGCCAATCTAATTTTAATTTAATTTGTTAAGTTTTATTAAGTTACAGACTATCCGTTTAATCACCCAACCAGAAGAGTACGCAATCCCGGGGTGCTCCACCTCAGCTTGCCCAAACTGGAGAGTGATTCTCCGCACACCCTCTCACTAGGAAAATGGCGCCGGCCCTGAGCGCGCCAATGGCCTCCCCGCGCGATTCCTCAGCCCAGCCGCTGAGCGGCGCTGCTTCTGCTGCTCGCTCGCCCGCCCACCGGCCGAGCACGCACACGGTGCATGTGTGACTGATCCAGCGCGCCGTTCCTCCCGATGCAAATTCCCCGCCCACACCATTCCCATCGTGCATCGCGACACATAGTGGACATAGATGTCTTTCTGAGCCGCGCTGCACACTGGGAAATGGAGCTCTCCATCAGCTTCACAACTGCAAATCTCAACTGGGAGCGTGTGAGACTGTGATCCCACTTGTGAGACTTCCCCCCCCCCCCATTCCAGTTGGTATGCCTATAATCAATGTACAACCAGAAAAGTCATACTAATCGCCTTAAAAAAATATTTAGCTTTGTTTAAAATAAATCTATCTCCTGTGAGGCTGAGGCCGAATAAGACTAAAATAGCTATTCCTAAATTCTGAGATTTACAGATTAGTAAAAGGTGAATTTTGCGGTGGACAGAGATATGCCTTCCGTCAGGAAGAAGCTAGTATCTGTTAGAATAGGCAGTGGTCCACGTATTCTTTGCTTCTAAAGAGTTTGTATTTTGTACATGGAATTGACGTTTGTGCCACCGAAATGATTAAATTCGATACTCAAAATACAGGTAAATGCCCTTAGAATTGTATGTAATTATGAGCATAAAATGATTTGCCAAATCCATTGGCAGGATAGGCGCACCAACGTAAGTGTTCTCGCTCAGGCCAACATCCCCAGCATCGAAGCTTTGACCACGCTCGATCAGCTCCGATGGACGGGCCACATTGTCTGCGTGCCCGATACGAGACTCCCAAAACAAGCGCTCTACTCAGAGCTCCGACACGGCAAGAGAGCCCCAGGTAGGCAGAGAAAACGCTTCAAGGACACCCTCAAAGCCTCCTTGAAAAAATTCAATATCCCCACCGACACCTGGGATCCCTGGCCCAAGACCGCACAAAGGAGAAGCATCCGGGAAGGCGCCGAACACCTTGAGTCTCTTCGCCGGGAGCAAGCAGAAGCCAAGTGCAAACAGTGGAAGGAGCGCACGTCAACCCAAGCATTCCACCCACCCGCCCCTTCAACCACCATCTGCCCATCTGTGACAGAGATTGGACTCATCAGTCACCTGAGAACTCATTTTTAGTGTGGAAGCAAGTCATCGTCGGTTCCGAGGGACTGCCTAAGAAGAAGAAAATTATTTATTCAAGCACTTTAAATCAGTTACACCGATTAGGAAGCATGGAACAGTACCATCAAAATCAGGGAACTGATGAGAGCGAGAATTGGAATTTGAAAGCATAAAGCCAATCAATATGAAAACGAAACATACGGAAGAGTATTTATTTTTGAAAGTGAAATGAATCAAATTTGGTTACATTTATAATCCAAAATCAGTGGGTTGTACAACAAATAGATTAGACTTGGCAGCTGAGATGCAAGGGGTTGGACAATGATAGGTGAAGGACAGTATTTTTTTTAAGTATGTTTCTTTTTAAGCATTGAATATTGCTATGAAGAGTATAATTGTTTTGAAACAGCAGCAGAAACACTTGCACAAATAAACTGGTCTGGAGGATGCAGCAAAAGATGTTTACAAAGAATATCAGGAAGTTGAAGGACTCTTAAATGTATCCTTATAAATGTAACTTTGACTGGTAGCCAATGACAGTACATTGCAAAATTGGTATTGGCTGCATTTTCTTATAAAAGGTTCCCCTTCAGCAGTTATTCTCCAGAGGCAATGGCTGAGCAGCAGAACAATAAATGAAGAACAGCATTCAAGGGCTGGATTTTCCTCTATTTGGCTGCCCTTTTTCTGAACATACTGGTATGGCCAATAGAGGAAAATTGGGGAGAGGGTGGTTTGAGGTCTTACGCCAGGTCTTCATCCCAAAAATTGATTGAAGGATTTTCCTCAAACACCACTGGGAATGGACATCTTCGGCAGCTGCAGCTCTGTCCCATTGCATACAAATGAGGTGGGTTTTGCTGCTGGGCCACATTAACCTCAATTATTACTCCGTCATTGCTGGCAGGGAGAGGCGCTGGGACATGCTTGTGGTGGGCCAGAGGCATCCAAACCTCAAGGCCGATGGGACCCAGCTGAGTTGTACCAGCTGCCAAACAGCTGCAAACACAGCTCACAAGACAGACCTTCAGCACAATCAAATCTGAGGCCACTGCCAAATTATGAGACTTCCCCCATTCGAGTTGGTAGGCCCATTGACAGCCAGGAAAGTGATTCTAATCGCCTTAACAATATTTATCTTTGTTCAAAATAAATCTGTCTCCTGTGAGGCTGAGGTTACAGGCCAAATAAGACTAAAATAGCTATTCCTAACAATACTGTTAGCTTTTTCTCTTTTAACTTTTTATTTATCTGGACTGTGAGGTGACTCTTTTAAGCATGGTTACTGTAACAACAGCTATGTGTGTGCCAAAATTCCAGTGCAGTGACAGACAGAGTGAATGGCAATTACAATTTTACATAAGAACAGAAGAATTAGGAGCAGGAGTAGGTCATATGGCCCCTCAAGCTCGCTCCGTCATTCAATAAGATCATGGCTGATCTTCGACCTCAACTCCACTTTCCTGCCCTATCCCCATTTCCCTTAATTCCTCTGGAGTCCAAAAATCTATCTATCTCAGCCTTGATACAAATCGTAATACAATCATAATACAATCAAGCAGCGTCAACATGGTTTTATGAAAGGGAAATCGTGTTTGACAAATTTACTATAGTTCTTTGAGGATGTAACGAGCAGGGTGGATAAAGTGGAACCAGTAGATGTCGTGTATTTGGATTTCCAGAAAGCATTCGATAAGGCGCCACATAAAAGGTTACTGCACAAGATAAGAGCTCATGGGGTTGGGGTTAATATATTAGCATGGATAGAGGATTGGCTAACTAACAGAAAACAAAGAGTTGGGATAAATAGGCCATTTTCAGGTTGGCAAACTGTAACTAGTGGGGTGTCGCAGGGACCAGTGCTGGGGCCTCAACTATTTACAATGTATATTAATGACTTGGATGAAGGGACCGAGTGTAATGTAGCCAAATTTGCTGATGATACAAAGATAGGTGGGAAAGCAAGTTGTGAAGAGGACACAAAGGGCTGGATTTTCAGAGGGCCGTGGAGTCAGGGTTTGGAGGCGTGTGGGGGGTTAAAATTGCGAAAAGTGGCGGGCGGACCTGATCCCATCTCCATTCCGCCTCCACGCAATTTTGATAAAATCATGTGCGGTGTTCCCGACTCCGTCCCGCCTCCAAGAGGTGGGAGAGGCCATTAAAGCCCTTAACAAGCCCTAAATTGGCTCTACAATGCCATTTTGAAACTTTTTAGCTAGTTTAACCCTTTTCCCACGTGAAGCACGCCTGATCTGAAACACGCCAGTGAAACCTGGCGGGACGACAAGTGGATTACTGACTCAGCTGCAGCTCAACCTTTAAATAGGAGATTTGATCAGCCATCAATTGCAGGTGGCAGGACTTTGTTGTCACAGGTCTGGGGGAACTTTTAGAAGGCATAACCACAGCTCTGGAAGTTTGGAGCCTGACACCCATCTCCAGTGTGGCCTCCTGGGAAACCCCTCTCGCCACCCTCATTCAGCGCTTCCTCAACTGAGACATATACCAGAGGCATGGAAGCGATTTATTTCCTTCCCTCCTGGGCATCCGATGAGGACGAACACCAGCCACGGCACCAGCAGAACCATGAACAACAGCAGCACCAACAGCAGCAGCAACAGCAGGAGCGCCAAGCTGCTGCTCACCCGCCTGAAGCTGCACAGGCCAGAAGGTGCCAGCGCATGGAAGGCCGTCGGCACAGGAGATACCCCCCAAACAGGGTCTACAGACAGAGGATCAGCTACCTCAACATGTCTGAGCAGCAGTGCCAAAGGCGGCTCCGACTTTCGCGAGAGGTAGTGGGTGACATTTGCGCAATGCTGCAACAAGACCTGGAGCCCAGAGGACCAGGTGGACACCCCTTACCAGTGGCCGTCAAAGTCACCACCGCACTCAACTTTTTTGCCTCAGGCTCATTCCAGGGATCAGCAGCAGACATCAGCGGCATCTCCCAGGTGGCCGCACACACCTGCATCAGGCAGGTAACCGATGCCCTCTTTGCCATCGCGCACAATCACATCCATTTCACCAAGGATCGAGCAAGTGTCACGGCGCGTGCGGTTGGATTAGCTAATCTGGCAGGCTTTCCAAGGGTGCAGGGCGTCGTTGACTGCACACATGTGGCCCTTAAGGCAGCCCATTGCAATCCAGGTATTTTTGTCAACCGCAAGGGCTTCCACTCCCTCAACGTTCAGCTGGTGTGTGACCACAAGAAGGAAGTTCTGCATGTTTGTGCCAAGTACCCTGGCAGTTGCCACGACTCCTTCATACTGCGCCAGTCTAGTGTGCCTCTGCTATTCAGTCCGCCAGACCAACTTCACGGATGGCTACTTGGAGACAAGGGCTATCCCCTGAAGACGTGGCTAATGACGCTGTTGAGGAGCCCATCCAACGCAGCTGAGGAGAGCTACAACTCCAGCCACATTTCCACCAGAGCCATAATCGAGCAAACCATCGGTATGCTGAAGATGCGCTTCAGATGCCTGGATAGATCAGATGGAGCCCTGCAATACTCAGCAGCCAGGGTCTCCAGAATCGTCGTGGTTTGCTGTGCACCTCACAACATGGCACAGCGTCGTGGCTTACAGATGCCGGAGGACCAAGTGTCTCCTCACATAGCCTCCTCAGATGAGGAGGAGGTGGAGGAGGAGGAGGAGAGAGAGAACGAACAACTTGCAGAGGCCCCTCAACCAGCGGCAGCGTTACGCGAGACCATAGCTGCTCGGAATGCAAGGAACGCACTCATCTTGGCCAGATTTGCTTAGCCTAGACAAGCAAGCACTTTTGCCTCGCAGCTTCTTACCAGAGCTACGACAATGGCCCAGACCCAGCGGATCCCTAACCACCATACAGACAATTGCAAGTTATCCTAAGGCCTCATTGTGGAAGTCCCATTAGCGAAATGACAGACGCCACAACTGCAGCTGTAGCCATCAGAGTTTTTATTTACACTTTACACCTGATGGCTTTTTCACATTAAACATCAAATTTCACCCAAGTGACTACCCTTGTGACTATTTGTGCAGTTTCTTTCTCTTACGCGTGCTCCTACGTGGTGCTTCCCCGTGGCTTCAGCAGAAGTGGAGTCCCCCTGCTCAGTTTGTTGCTGCTCCTGTCTCGACACCTTTGGCGGGCGTCCTCTGGGGTTGCGAACCTGCAAGGGCTCGGCAACAGTCTGCTGCTCCTGCGGCTGGGCAGGGGTTGAGACGCCGATCTCAGTTGGGTGCGGACTCTGGTGGGGCTCTGACCGAGGACTTGTCAGTGGCATGGAAGTGTGAGCGCTTGGAGAGGAGCCCCCACCTCCTTGTTGTCTGCCACCAACATCCCTCTCATGGGTCAGGTCCACCTCAGCACTTGCAAGTGGATTGAGAGCACCTTGCTGCACATCAGGGGGGCCATGGGGACACGTATCTGCACTGGAAGTCCTACTCAGAAGGACTTCCATGAAGGTCTGGTTTCTGTGTTCAATAGATGACCATCGCTCCTCAAGAGATGCCAGTCTATTCTGAACAATGACCATGTTTTCTACACTCTGGCGACTTATCTCCTCCATAGCCATAGCCATCCTCTCCTCTACTGTAGCCATCCTTTCCACGGAGGTTGCCATCCTTTCCACGGAGGTTGCCATCCTTTCCGTGGTGATGTGTTCATGCGCCAATGACTCCACAAAGGCTCTGCTCACGTTCGCTATGGACTCCTCCATTCGCTCCGCACTCGCAGCGACCCTGGAGACAAAATCTGTCAGAGACTCCTGCATCTGTTCCTGGAGTCCCAGCACCACTGATCTTATGGATGGCCCCAGAGGCAGAGGGTCGACATGCAGCTGAGCCGAGCGAGGAGAGTCCTGCGCCCTCCGACTAGGACTCTCCACTGCTGTCCCTGTCTCCACCATCTGCTGATGCTCACTTGTGAGCTGTGATACACCAGGTGACAACACTACTCTATGTCCCGAGGGTCCCACCGAGGTGTGAGTGTCTGCGCTGGTGCTGGGTGCGCTGAGTTCTGCTGACGCTGCGCCCTCAGAGGTTGCAGCTTCCTCTGAGGAGTCTGGCTGCTCAGGCTCTTCCTCCTGGCTAGTGGGGATGGGTGCTTGCGATGGTCCTGTGGGGGAATAAAGGAAAGAGTCAGAGATGTGATGCCAAGGTTACATGCGCATTGCATATTGCAGATGATCATAAATCCATCTGTTAGAGCTTCAGATTCATTATCAGCGACTCATGCAAAGTCAATGAGAGAGATGGAACACTATTCTGTCACCAGCTTGTTGTGATGCACCCGTCTGTCCGTCCCCCACTTGCGTATCCTCCTCTACTCCCACGATCTCCAGGACCGCATCCTCCCAGGGGGTGAGCTGGGCTAATGAGGGTAGCCCTCCTCCTGTCCTGGCTCTTTCCCTTTTATTGTGAGCTCTCTTTTCCTGCAATGAGGGAGACAAGTGGAGTTTGAGTGAGATTGAAGGAGTGAGTGTAGAGAATCCATAGCATAGATGCTTAGAAGGAGACAAAGATGGATTGAGGTGGCGAGACTAAGGGCCCTCCCTGTGTGTTGTAAGTTGTTTTCAAAGCATGACAGTGATAGGTAGTGTGAGGGCTGCATAGTCGAATAGTAAGGTGAATGTGATCATAGAGGGAGAGGGAATGGGTAAGGGTGCATGAATGTCAGTGTCAAGTGGGATATGGAGGAAGAGGTTGCTAAAGCTGAGTGCTGGTGAGGAGAGGCAATGGGTACAGATTGAGGGTGAAGGGAAAGTCATACTCACTTTTGCAGTACGTAGAAGGTCATGAAACCTCTTCCTGCACTGGATCCAGGTTCTGCAGGTGAAGGATAAGGAGTTGACCTCCTGGGCGACCTGGACCCACACAGCCTTGGTCTGCTGGGGAGGCTTCTTCCTCCCTGAGGAGGGGAATAGCACCTCTCTGTTGGCTCTTGCTCCATCCACCAAAGCTTGCAGGGCAACGTCATCGAACCTGGGAGCAGACCTGGGTCGTTGGCTGGCCATTCCTGCTGCAGTTGCCTCTAGAATAGAGGTCCAAAAGCTTGGCAGCCTGCAGAAGAAGCAAGGCTTGTTGCAGACCTTAAATGCAGCAGCAATGATGACGTCATCGGAGGCGACTTTCAGACTGGAATAACTCATTGGCCATGGGTTCCCACACGTTGGAACTCAATTGGCCAATTAAGTTAAAATCGCATCATTCATCCACATCAATCTAGAGTCGGGTGGGCAACACGAAATGCGGATGACATGACCCCAACCCGCCCCAGTATCAAAATCCAGCCCAAAGAGTCTGCAAAGGGATATAGATAGGTTAAGTGAGTGGGCAAAAGTTTGGCAGATGGAGTATAAGGAGGGAAAATGTGAGGTTATCCACTTTGGTAGGAAAAAGAAAAAAGCAAATTATTATTTAAATGGAGACAGACTACAAAATGCTGCGATACAGAGGGATCTGGGGATCCTCGTACATGAAACACAAAAAGTTAGCATGCAGGTACATCAAATAATTAGGAAGGCAATTGGAATGTTGGCCTTTATTGCAAGGGGGAGGGAGTATAAAAGTAGGGAAGTCTTGTTACAACTGTACAGGGCACTGGTGAGACCACACCTGGAGTACTGCGTGCAGTTTTGGTCTCCTTATTTAAGAAGGAATATACTTGCATTGGAGGCAGTTCAGAGAAGGTTCACTAGGTTAACTCCTGAGATGAAGGGGTTGTCTTATGAAGAAAGGTTGAGCAGGTTGGGCCTATACTTATTGGAGTTTAGAAGAATGAGAGGTGATCTTATTGAAACATATATGATTCTGAGAGGGCTTGACTGGGTAGATGCAGGGAGGATGTTTCCCCTCGTGGGGGAATCTAGAACTAGGGGCCATCGTTTCAGAATAAGGGGTCGCCCATTTAAAACGGAGATGAGGAGGAATTTCTTCTCTCAGAGGTTTGTAAATCTTTGGAATTCTCTACCCCAGAGAGCTGTGGAGGCGGAGCCATTGAATATATTCAAGGCGGAGATAGACATATATTTGAGCTACAGGGGAGTCAAGGGTTATGGGGAGCGGGCGGGAAAGTGGCGTTGAGGCCAAGATCAGATCAGTCATGATCTTATTGAATGGAGGAGCAGGTTCAAGGGGCCAAATGGCCTACTCCTGCTCCTATTTCTTATGTTATTATGTTCTTTGAATATATTCAATGACTCAGCATCCACAGCACTTTGGGGCCGAGAATTCCAAGGATCCACATCCCTCTGAATGAAGAAATTCCTCCTCATTTCAGTCTTAAAAGTCCGACCCCTTATCCTGAGACTATGCCCCCTAGTTCTAGACTCTCCAGCCAGGGGAAACAATCTTTCAGCGTCTACCCTGTCAATCCCCCTCAGAATCTTCTATCTTTCAATGAGATCACCTCTCATTCTTCTAAACTCCAGAGAGTATAGGCCCAATCTACTCAATCTCTTCTCATAGGACAACCCTCTCATCCCAGGGATCAATCTAGTGAACCTTCATTGCACCACCTGTAAGGCATGTATATCCTTCCTTAAATAAGGAGACCAAAATTGTGCACAATACTCCAGGTCTCGCCAGAGCCCTGTACAATTGTAGCAAGACTTCCTTACTCTTGTACTCCAACCCTCTAGCAATAAAGGCCAACATGCTATTTGCCTTCCTAATTGCTTGCTGTACCTGCATGCTCACTCTCTGTGTTTCTTGTACTAGGACACCCAAATCTCTCTGAACACCAATATTTAATAGTTTCTCACCATTTAAAAAATATTTTGTTTTTCTATTCTTCCGACCAAAGTGAATAACCTCACATTTCCCCACATTATACTCCATCTGCCACCTTATTGCCCACTCACTTAACCTGTCTATATCCCTTTGCAGGCTCTTTGCGTCCTCCTCACATCTTACATTTCCACCTAGCTTTGTATCATCAGCAAACTTGGATACATCACTCGGTCCCTTCATCTAAGTCATTCATAAAGATTGTAAATAGCTGAGGCTCAAGCACTGTGGCACCCCACTAGTTACAGCTGCCAATCTGAAAATGCCCCATTTATCGCTACTCTCTGTTTTTTGTCTGTTAACCAATCCTTTATCCATGCTAATACCTTACCCCCTAACCCCAGGTAAGTTTTTTTCTGTGAAGATGGTAAACTAACTAACTATGCTTTAAGTGTTCTCTACAAACACATTTTTGACAGGAAAACTACTTCCAATAATGCGACAGTGGTTTGATGTCTCACTCATGAATACCTTAATGAAGATGACATCACAAAGATAAGTACAGATGAGGGAGCCCATCTATCTGACCCTTCCATAGAAACCTATGGTCCTGCTATCACAGCAACTATCTACCTCCTGAACGATTCTAGAATTTTTGCCTCCAATATCCTACCCTGGATACCACTTCAGACATTAATCACTTGTCTCTTACCAGTTTATACCTATGTCTCCTTGCCCTGCAGTTACATAGGATATACAGCACAGAAACAAGCCATTTGGCCCAACCAGTCCATGCCGGCATTTATGCTCCACTCGAGCCTCCTCCCGTCATTCCTCATCTAACTCTATCAGCATAACCCTCTATTCCCTTCTCCCTCATCTGCTTGTCTAGCCTCCCCTTAAATGCATCTATACTATTCGCTTCAACCACTTCCTGTGGTAGCGAGTTCCACATTCTCACTACTCTCTGAGTAAAGAAGTTTCTTCTGAATTCCCTTTTTGATTTCTTGGTGACTATCTTATATTGATGGCCTCTAGTTTTGCTCTTCCCCACAAGTGGAAACACTCTCTCTGTATCTCCTCTATCAAAACCTATCATAACTTTAAAAACTTCTATTAGGTCACTCCTCAGCCTTCTCTTTTCAAGGGAAAAGAGACCCAGCCTGTTCATCCTTTCCTGATAGGTATAACCTCGCATTTCTGGTATCCTTGTAAATCTTTTTTGCACCCTCTCCAGTGCCTCTATATCCTTTTTATAATATGGAGACCAGAATTGTACACAGCACTCCAAGTGTGGTCTAACCAAGGTTCAATACAAGTTCAGCATCATTTCTCTACTTTTCAAATCAATCCCTCTAGAAATAAACCCTAGTGTTTGGTTTGCTGTTTTTTTTATGGCCTTGTTAACCTGCGTCACTACTTTCAGTGATTTGTGTATTTGTACTCCGAAATCCCTTTGTTCTTCTACCCCACTTAGATTCGTATTTTCCAAGTAATATGTGACCTCCCTATTGTTCTGAACAAAATGTAATACCTCACATTTATCTGTGTTGAAATTAATTTGCCTTAACTTATGATTTAACTTAAAATAGAACTTTGGATTTGCCTTTTCTATTCTTCTTAGTACCTTAAATACCTCTATAAGGTCTTCTCATTTGCTCCTTTCAAGTTTGAAGAGTCTTGAGTTTATTTAGCCTCTCCTCATTACTCAGACTAGGCTTCAGCTTCATAGTCCTTCTCTGCACTATCTTTTCCTTTATATCTTGGTGACCACAGCACAGCTTCAGCATACCAGCCTCAGATTTGTACTCTACTAATTTAGCAATATGGCTCAATGTTCTGTTAACTTTACTGATTGCAATTTCCTCCCTCATTCACATGTCCCTGCTGGCTCCAAACTCCATCACCACTGTGTTTCACTCATGGAGAAAACTACCCACAATTCCCTCCTGACGCCTTTCTGATCTACCACCTGACAGCCTGGCCAAAGTGGCCATTAACAGGTCCAGGCAGCGGGCGGTCGAGGGGGTCGTTCGGCCCAATTGCCTACCTCTCTTCCGCGGCTATGTTCGCGCCCGGGTGGCCCTGGAGATGGAGCACGCGGTGTCCGCCGGCACGCTTGAAGCCTTCCGAGACCGGTGGGCGCCGCAGGGACTGGAGTGCATCGTCTCCCCGGACAATGTTATTTTAGTTTAATGAGATAAGTTTCATTTGAAGTTTTGTTAAGTTACAGTCGTTTTATGTTGACTCAAAAAGAGTTACCACCTGACAGACAGACAGACAGACTTGCATTTATATAGCACCTTTCACGACCACCGGACGTCCCAAAGCACTTTACAGCCAATGAAGTAATTTTGAAGTGTAGTCACTGTTGTAATGTAGGAAACGCGGCAGCCAATTTGCGCACAGCAAGCTCCCACAAACAGCAATGTGATAACGACCAAATAATCTGCTTTTGTTATGTTAATTGATGGATAAATATTGGCCAGTACACTGGGGATAACTCCCCTGCTCTTCTTCAAAATAGTGCCATGGGATCTTTTACATCCACCTGAGAGAAAGCAGATGGGGCCTCAGTTTTATCATCTCATCTGACAGTGTAGCACACCCTCAGTACTGCACTGGAGTGTCAGCTTAGATTTTTGTGCTCAAGTCTCTGGAGTGGGACTTGAACCCACAACCTTTGCTCTTTCTACCACAGTTGCCTTGCCTCCATCTTCAATTCCCCTGTTCCCTCCAGATCTTAGGTAGTCAACCATCTTCAATGCTCTTCCAGTATGTAGCCACCTTTTGAACTTAAGTCTGCTCAAGGTTGTAGACTTAAGTGTATGTGACGATCGACCAGACTCCACCATCAGATCTGACTTGACCACAATAAGCTGTATTGTCATACCCTCCATACAGCCAAATCCTATTATTCCAAGGTCATGCTGAACAGCAGGAATGACTCCAAGTTTTTTTTCTCCACTATAACTGGTCTCCTCAGACCCCTCTTCCCTGCATCCTCTATTCTCATACTACCTCTTGCTGGCAATAGGCACAAATATAGTTCAGCTTACATAACAAAAGAACAAATTTGTTCTGTATAGCACATCTGTCAGGACATACCTGCTTCATATTTGTTAAATTACTTTTTAAAATGCAGTTACCATTGTTATGTGGGTAAACACAGCAGCTAGATTACGCAGAGCAAGATGACACAAGCAGCACTGCCTCAGGGTATCCTGAGGTATCAGCCTAGATTATATGTTTAGGTCCTTGAGTGGGGCTTGAACCTACAAACCTCTCATACAGAAACAAGAACCTTACTAACTGAACTAAGCTGACAAACATGTTGATAATAGCCTATTCCACCTCTCTGTTTCCACAACTGACTCCAAGGCCGTCACAGTTATATTTGACTGTCTCTCTGACAATAAGATAAATAACATTGGTAAAATCAAAGGCATCATTTTTGGTGCCCACCAACACATACGATCCTCCAACGCCACTTTCATCAACCTTCTGGTTGCTCATTCAGACTGGGTGTCTGGTTTGACCCTGAGTTGAGCTGCATATTTCAATCTCAGGAACATTGCCATATACACCCTTATCTTTCTCCCTCTGCTGCTGAAACCCTAATTCATGCCTTCATCATGTCAAGGATTGACTTTTCAAATGCCCTCTTCATTCACCTGCCCTCTTCCACTCTTCATAAGCTTCAATTAATCCAAATCTTTGTAGCCTGAGGCCTTTTGTGCACAATGTCATGCATTCCCATTGCTCTTGTCCTTGCCTAGCTCCAATGGTTCCCTGTTCTCCAGACTTTACAGTCCTTGTTTAAAAATTCTTCTATGGCCTCTCTCCTTCCTACTTTAGTTATCTCCTCCAACAATATATCACAGCACGAAGCCTCCACTGTTCTGACTTTGACTTACTGTTCACCGTTCCCTCTGCTTGACCATGAGAAGTCATTCTTTCAATCACTATAGCCCTGCCTTCTGGTACTCCGTTCATAGATCACTCTGCCTTGCCATTTCTCTCACTGCTTTTTGGCCACGCTTTCAGTCCTCGCATTCTTAATCTCATCCTCATTCAGTGTTTCCATTCTACTTGTTATTTAGCACCCAGAGACATTCTGCTACATGAGTGGCACTATACAAACCTAAGTTGTTGCTCTGAAATTACTGGTTATGCAAAGCATTGAGTTATCACTCCTAGATCTCTTTCAACCTCTGCTCTAGCTTTCTCAACACTCTTTATTTGGTTAGGTTTGTCTCCCATTCTTTCTTCCAATGTTCAATACTTTGCAGTTGCCTGTGATGACCTTCACCTGTCACAGATTCCAGCTGAAAAATTTGTTTAAGTCCTTCTGTAGTCCCTTGGTTGCCTCGTCGGACTTGGCTGCCTCTGCCAAACAAACCCAACCACAGGCCAAATTAGTACATAAGAACATAAGAAATAGGAGCAGGAATAGGCCACTTGGCCCCTCGAGCCTGCTCCACCATTCAATAAGATCATGGCTGATCTTGGGCTCCAAGCCACTTCCCTGCCTGCTCCCCATAACCCTTCACTCCCTTATCTTGCAAAAATCTGTCTATCTCCACCTTAAATGTATTTAATGACCCAGCCTCCACGGCTCTCTGGGGCAGAGAATTCCACAGATTTACGACCCTCTGAGAGAAGAAATTCCTCCTCATCTCAGTTCTAAAAGGGCAACCCTTTATTCTGAAACTATGCCCCCGAGTTCTAGATTTCCCCACAAGGGGAAACATCCTCTCTGCATCTACCTTGTCGAGCCCCCTCAGTATCTTATATATTTCAATAAGATCACCTCTCATTCTTCTAAATTCCAATGTGTATAGGCCCAATCTGCTCAACCTTTCTTCATAAGTCAACCCCCTCACCTAGTGAATCGTCTCTGAACTGCCTCCAATGCAAGTAAATCAAAATGACTAGAATTGTAATTAGGTAAAATCTATGATTATGTATAAGCACGTGACAAATGTAGAATCACAACAGTAATTTATGCTACAGTACCATTAACTAGGCTATATATAGGCCCAAAAATTCATCCCGGTGCGCGAGAGTACGCACTGCGTACTCTCGCGTATTCCCTCTGCAATTGCCGGTTTTCTGCATGCCCTGCGCATGCGCTGAAAACCGGCAATTGCTCTTTTGAAAAGGGGGCGGTTCCTCGGTGCATCGCGTGCGCGCTACAGGCTGCGCGCACGCTGTGCACTTCATGCTTTGGACGCGCAGGTAAGTACTGAAGATTTTAGAAATGTAAAAAGGAGGAGTAAGACCCACTTTTAACAAGGTAAGTAGTGAATTAAGTATTTTTTTGATTTTTTTTTTACAGGTATATCTTTTTTAGAGACTTTAAAGACAGGTAAGTTTATTTTTATAACTTTTTAAAAGATTTTAAATTTTTTCAAAATTTTTATTTTTTATTTAAAATGGTTAATTTATTTAACTATACTTATTTTATTAATGTGATGGTTTTTTTTTAAATTTAATTGAGGTTTAGCTGTTATTTTGGGGGGTGTAAGATTCATAGATTTCACAAACGTGCTGTGAAACTTATGAATGGAAGATGGTGTGCTGCCATTGGCTCTAACTGAGTCACGTGATCCCACAGCTCGCACGAATTCACTACGCCGGTGGGATACGCAAGCACTGCCCGGCTGATGTCTGGAACATCAAGTTCGTGCGAGCTGGATCTGAAAAAGCACAAGCGAGGTGAGAGATCGCGGGGAAGGCTTACCCCCGCGGGAACAGAGCGAGATCAATTTCTGGGCCATTATCTTTCAGGACTTGCAGATTAGAGAGAAACCCCAGAGTGTTTGCCTTTGTGCTTCCATAAAAGGCAGCATTTAGCATCAGCTTGAATGCTGAGAATAATTAGTTCCAGCTGAGTATGCATATATTAACTTATTCCAATGTACAGTTCTGGTCCACAGACAGTCCAGTCTGAATTGCCAGCTTCCATGTGAGAGAAGGGAGCTGCTCACACAGGCTGTCCCCAGAACTGTTGGTGTAAGTGGAGACTAGAGCAACAGCTCTCTATGGGAGGAGATAGGAAATACTTTTTCCCCCTATAATTGTGCGGGTTTCCTTCGACTTTAATGTCTATTTCATGACTATTCATCATTGCAGCTTGGCAAAACTTAACAGCTTTCAAGTGAGGATGCGCTTGGAGTGATATTTATAATTAGGAAGAGTGACACAGAATTCAAACCAGTTTCAACACATGGACTACTTTTAGTGATACATAAATAAAATAGGTCAAATTAGTAAACCAAAATGATTGTCAGTCCTGATTAAATGCAGCTTCGGGGTTTGGCATATCTGATTATTAGTAGTATGGTTAGATGGGTTTGCAGTCGATTTTACTTTAGGTAAATAAACTCAATTGTTGGGAGACAGACTTCATGTGGTCCTTATCTTGGAAACTGACACACAGAGTTACTTTCTCCTACATGCCCTGGAGCTTGGTGCTGGGGGTTTGGATTGCACTCAGGCGGTAAGGTGGGCTGAGACGCCAGCTGCAAGAAGCAGAGCATTGACCTGTTTCCGCAGAACGTTCCAATTTCGAATTGCAAGCATTGTGACCTCATCTGAGTGACACACCGACCAGCCAATGGCGCTCTGAGCCTGGGGGTAAGCCGAGCTATACCAATGACCGGAGCCGGCAGAGTTTGCTTTCCTTCGACTGCAGTGGTTGCAATATGGCTGAGAATAAGGAAGAAGTGAAGTACTACCGACTGGAAGAGTTGAAGCAGCACAACAGCGGGAGTAGTGCCTGGATCCATATTCGAAACAAGATATACGACGTGACCAAGTTCCTGGAGGAGGTACTTTATGTTAAATGCCTTGATTCCATTGAAATAAATATTGTGCAACTCTGCTCCTCTCTGTTAGTGTCAAACTGCCTGTTGCTACAAGCAGTGGGAGTAATGTTCAACAATGTAAAACATCTCAGTCGACAGCTTTGGCCTTAACAAGAGAAGCGTTGTGGAGCACACGAATCATTTTATAAATGTGCAACTTGTAATAGTTTTCTATTAATGGTGTAAAATCAATTTTAATCCTGCAAGACTGTGTGTGGCTGGTGTAAAATATTTGCCACCACAAATCCCTCTAAGATTTAGAAACTGCTGTTGCGTATAACGCTAACTGCCAAGCAGGGATTGCACCATTGCACACTTGCAGGTAGCACGGGAGAGTTTGTGAACTCTTCGGACCTCATTGGTCACCAAGTTAATCCTGCTCCAAAATTGCCGAGTTGTGCAGCCAAGACCTCTGTAACTGCGAGTAAGTTCTAAAGGCTTCATATCTTGTATGCTCCCTCCATGAAACAGACTTGTTAATGTATGATAGCAAAATACTGCGGATGCTGGAAATCCGAAATAACAACAGAAAACGCTGGAAAAACTCGGCAGGCCAGGCAGCATCCGTGGAGAGAGAAAGAGAGTTAACGTTTCAGGTCAATGACCTTTCATCAGAATGTTAATGTATGCTTTTGTAACAGTGAGGTTGAGATTTTATCTCTAATTATGGGAAAGGGTTTTGAGGTCTGATCGTCTCGGGTAGAAAAGCAAATGAACCTGTTCATTTTGGGTGTGGGTTTTTCTGGCACCTTGTGTTAGGCTTGTTACTTGAATTTGTGTTTCTGTCCTCATTTTGGGATGTAATTTCCAGCAGTGCTTCTCTACCTTAAGATCTTTGTGGAAAACAGTCTGAAGATAACACATCCCAAATCTTTATTGAAAACAAAACCCTCCACCTTTCTTACCCCTGTCAGGGAATTCCCCATGACCCCTATCTCCTGCTCAACAAGGGATATATATCTCACTCTTCCCTCCATCTTGATTTTCATGCCTGCAGTTTCTCTCCTGTCTACTGTCGACCTTAGCTCGGTGGTAGAACTCTTGTCTCTGAGTCAGAAGGTCCTGGGTTCAAGCTCCACTCTGGGTACTTGAGCATATAATCTAGGTTGACACTTCAGTGCAGTACTGAGGGAGTGCTACACTGCCGGAGGTGCCATCTTTCAGATGAGACATTAAATTGAGGCCCTGTTTGCCCCCTCGGGTGGATATTAAAGGTCCCATGGCACCAATCAAAGAGATGGGGAATTCTCCTGGTATCCTGGCAAAAATGTATCCCTCAAACAACATCACTAAAACAGATTATCTGGTCATTCTCATTGCTCTTTGTGGGATCTTGTGCGCAACTTGGCTGACACGTTTCCATTATAGCAGTGGCTACATTTCAAAGGAGCTGAGGTTGGGTCGTCCCGAGGTTGTGAAAGGTGCTTTATATAAATTTAAGTTAATTTGTCCTTTCTATCTACTGTGTTGGGGAGAAAGAGGAGAGTGGAAAAGGAGCTAGGAGAGCAAGAGAGATGTCCACAATCCCTCCCACATCCCTTTACACCAACCATATCTCCCTCTTGAGGGTAAGTGTAGAACTTTTGGTGAGTGATTGTCAGTTGGCCCTTCTTCCTGTGGAGATTGGGAAAAGCTGTCTGTATGCTTTCACCCATTCTTTTTCTGTTATCTGTAGTCTCTTTTGCGTTTGTGCATGGGCGAATAGTGCTTAAGAGGAGACCCACAACCTGAGTGCTGCTTTTCCCTTTTACTGTACTCGTGCCGATAAGCACCATTGGAGGACCAGGAGGAAGAGCTCTGCATCTTCTACAGCTCTGCTTTTGGGACCTTTAAAATAATCAGGTTCTGGTTCCAGTCAGAGTTCACTTTGTTACATCATAGTGTGCTGGTGGGAGAGGGCAGTAACTGGCTCCGTATTCTTATAACTGGTACGTCTTAACATGCGTTTTCTCTGTTACATCACACTTTGGGTGTGACATTTTATATTCATGAATGAGTGACAAATCGGAACTGAGCACGTGGGGAATGTACTAGTCAGTAAGTAGCAAAGTGGGAATAAAAATCACCAATCATGAAGTTCAAAAATGGACAGTTAGCAACATCTATTTTATTTTTTAAAAAGTCAGCAAACCAATATTTTTTTGAAAAGTTAGTTCTGGTGACCATCTTGAACTCTTTTCCAGCTGAGAGCCTTTTAACATCATAAAGATAGTAACAAGTTACATTTATTTACAAGAAAATTATTACAGCAGCATTTTCTACATTTTACAATATCTTCAGTCTGAGCAGCCTGAGCCGTGAGTTCATGCAGGATTCCAGACCCATACTGTTTAAAGAATAAATTACCACTTGCATTCTCAAAGTGCTTCACAGTGAAAAAATTACTTTTGAAGTGTAGTCACTTTTGCAGGCAAATGCAGCAGCGAATTTGCACACAGCAAAGATTCCATAAACATCAAGTGAGATAAATGACTAGTTAATCTGTTTGGCGATGTTGGTGGAGGTTTGATCGTTGTCCAGGACAAATGGAGATTCTTTACATAGTGGTATGGGATTTGTTTTTAAACATCAACCTTGCTAGGCAAGCGAGGGCCCGGTTTAACATCTCATCCAAAAGATAGCACCTCCAGCAAAGCAGAATTCCCGAGACTATGTGCTCAAATTCTGGAGTGGGGATTGAACCCACAACCTCCGATTGAGAGGCAAGAGTACTACTGCTGAGCCAAACTAACAGTTGAAAGGTGTGAAGCTAGCAGGCCACACATCTAGCGTGCCCCTTTATGTAACATTTAGACAACTTTCTGATGGACAGCAAGACAAGCCATTTGTAGTGTGCCAGAATTTTTTGTAAATCTTGCCTGTTCCAATGGAACATTATGTTTTAGGATTGTGAGAGTAAATTGATATTTTTTTTGTATAGAGCACCAAGTAAAAGTATGCACTTATTCTGAGGTAGTTCTCTTGGAAAGCAACAATTCAGGTCACTATGTTCAAGTGGTTGATTACAGCATGTTGCTTGCATGACCAATAAAACTTTAAACAATGCTAACTTCAAAGTGGAATTGTTGTAATGGTTTGTAAATGACTGCAGCAGCTGCCTTTCTTTTTATTTGTTACTGAGAACTCTAATTGTTCATATAAACAGATAGCAACTTGTGGAAGGGCTATACCATTATTCAAGTTTGGAGGGAGTTCTGAATTTAAAATGCATTGCCAAAACATTCTGATTTAATGCATGCAAATAAGAATATTAAACTAAAATTTGAAATTCTTGGCCTTTGCAATAGAAAACAAGCTCTCTAAACAAATGAACAGTAAAAAGCTGCCCCCATCCCCACCCCCATATTACATGCTGGTGTCTATCGCTATCACTATTGTGAAAATTGAGTAAGGAAAGCATTGTACTTAACTGTTTCTGAGGATATCTTTTACAAACTTTTCTCCTGGAAATGTGCATCCTACCCCACTTACACACCCCAGCGAGTAGGGCCCCTTTACAACTGCATAACCTCTAAAATGGCAGTTGTGCTTGACTTTTGACACAGTCTGATGGGTTGGACTTTGTAAGGTGACATTTGTCAGCTAGCTGTGGGAAGGTCATAAACTGACCTCTGGAAAAGAATTGGGCTATTTTGTTAATATCCCTCTTGTATCTGGTTCTCACTCTTGACAGTTCTAGGAGTTCTCTCTTTGATCACTAGGGAGAGGCCAGCCTGCCCAGGAATATCTTCAATGAGACTCCTGCCCAAGCTCATATTGGTATCGTCTGGTATTTCACAATCTCAGCTGGCCTTTTAGTGGGCACATGAAGGGTAGGTTGGCAAGGAGACTATGGCCACAGGTTCTAAGGGGATGCCAGAAGCCAGCCAGTGGAGTTAGGAAGACTATGTGCTGTCTCTTGCCTTGTCCACTGGAATTTTCAGATGCACCAGTCTACTTTCTAGAATTGGCAGGATTGTTGATGGGAAACATCTGGCATAGGTAGAGGAGACCTATGAAAAATATTCCTCCTTTTTTATTGAGTTTCTCCTTCCCAAAAATTGTGTAGGCAGGCTGTTCGTTCTATTCAGGTTCACCTATATATTTTTTAGTGGTTTGGGGGATTTTTTTTTAATCCGCCCCTCAAACTTCTGCTTGTTTTCCAGCAATAAAAGATTCCTTTGCAGCATGGTGACTTGTACAAGTTTCACTGCTAGCAGTGAGAAATGTCAGCCCCCCCTTCTCCCCTCCCCCCTTCCCCTATCTTTTGGGCAATAAATCAATCCAAGCAGATGATGCCTTTGCTTCAAACTATTCTATGTGATCTGGGTCTCCTTACTTCTGAATTCCCTTAAAAGGTGGCTGACAGCTATGTGTGATGGGAGCTATGAGGGAGTAGACCACCCTCCCTCCGGCTTGGGGGGCAGTGAGCCATCGAAAGATATTCCCTGCTCTTCCTGACAGAGATGCAGCTAATAAACCTCTTCAGCTCTTCCCATTGTGCATAGCCTTCTTTTCTCTTTGCATGCGTGAGTGTCGAAAGGATTGTTCAATTTTTTTTTTAACTCTCGTCCTGAATATATTAGGGCAAAGGGGGGTGGCAGATATCCCAATGGAAGTTTACACCAAACACGTTGTACTCCTGTTACATTTGTGGGTGGGGGAAAATTTAGAATTAAAAAAATTAGAACCAAAGGCAACATGAGGAAAAACCCTTTTTACGCAGCGAGTGGTTAAGATCAGGAATGCACAGCCTGAAAAGGGTGGTGGAGGCAGATTCAATTGTGGCTTTCAAAACGGAATTGGATATAAGTACCTGAAGAAAAAAAATTTGTAGGGCTACGGGGAAAGAACGGGGGAGTGGGACGAGCTGAAGTGCTGTTGCAGAGAGCCAACACGGGCTCGACAGGCCGAATGGCCTCCTTCTGTGCTGTAACCATTCTATGATTTTAATGAAAAAAAACTTTCTGCTGTGGCAAGTCTTAACTTTCTTTGAAGACCATAGAAACGACTAGTGTTTGGTACTATACTATGTTTACTTTTAAAGCAAATCTTTGGCAAAAAGTCTGTTTGGTTTTATGCAACGCAGATCAGATAAAAACTGACTGTTGACTTGCATTCACAAATATGACATCTCTGCATGTGCTGGTTGCTGTAGATTGGGTAAACCACATGATTAGTGTAACAGCCAATTTTAAGAAGTTTCTCAAACTATCATGTGATGGATCAACTGCCCTCCTCGTGCATTTACAACAGAAATGCAGGGAACAGCGCCAACCGCTGTACATGGCCTTCTTTGACCGCACAAAGGCCTTTGACACTGTCAACCATGAGGGATTATGGAGTGTCCTCCTCAAATTCGGCTGCCCTCAAAAGTTTGTCACCATCCTCCGCCTGCTTCACGACGACATGCAAGCCATGATCCTGACCAACGGTTCCACCACAGACCCAATTCACATATGGACCGGGGTCAAGCAAGGCTGTGTCATCGCACCAACGCTCTTCTCGATCTTCCTTGCTGCAATGCTCCATCTCGCCCTCAGTAAGCTCCCCGCTGGAGTGGAGCTAATTTACAGAATAAACGGGAAACTGTTCAACCTCCGTCGCCTCCAGTCCAGATCCAAGGTCATTCCATCCTCTGTCGTCGAATTACAGTATGCAGACGGCACTTGCGTCTGCGCTCATTCGGAGGTCGAACTCCAAACCATTGTCAACACCTTCACCAAAGCGTACGAGAGCATTGGCCTCACATTAAACATCTGAAAGACAAAGGTCCTCTACCAACCTGCCCCCGCCACACAGTACTGCCCCTCAATTATCAAAATCCAAGACAAGGCCTTGGACAACGTGAACCACTTTCCATACCTCGGGAGCCTACTGTCAACAAGGGCAGACGTCGATGACAAAGTCCAACACCGCCTTCAGTGTGCCCATGCAGCCTTCGATCGCCTGAGGAAGAGAGTGTTTGAAGACCAGGACCTCAAACCCGGCATTAAGCTCAAGGTCTACAGAGCAGCAGTGATACCCGCCCTGCTGTATGCCTCCGAGACATGGACCATGTACAGCAGGCACCTCAAAGCACTGGAGAGGTACCACCAACGCTGCCTTCGCAAGATCCTGCAAATCCATTGGCAGGATAGGCGCACCGACGTCTGTGTTTTCGCTCAGGCCAGCATCGAAGCTTTGACCACGCTCGATCAGCTCCGATGGACGGGTCACATCATCCGCATGCCCGATATGAGACTCCCAAAACAAGCGCTCTTCTCGGAGCTCCGACACGGCAAGCGAGCCTCAGGTGGGCAGAGGAAACGCTTCAAGGACACCCTCAAAGCTTCCTTGAAAAAGTGCAACATCCCCCCGATACTTGGAAATCCCTGGCCCACGACCGTACAAAGTGGAGGAGACGCATCCGGGAAGGTGCCGAACACCTTAAGTCTCTTCGCCAGGAGCAAGTGTAATCCAAGCGCAAGGAGCGCATGTCAACCCAAGCACCCCACCCACCCGCCCCTTCAACCACCGTCTGCCCCACCTGTGACAGAGACTGTAGGTCCCGCATTGGACTCATCAGTCACCTGAGAACTCATTTTTAATGTGGAAGCAAGTCATCCTCGGTTCTGAGGGACTGCTTACGAAGAAGAAGAAGCTATCTAAAATGGTGTACAGGTCCTATAAGATGCATGTAGGCTTTATAGAGTAAACAAGGTGTAATGGCTTTTATCAGTTGAATATACAGTACACTAGAAATCTGTGTATTGGAGTAATGGCCCGAAAATTAGACCTAATACGCGAGAGTAGCACTGTGTACTCTCGCGTTTTAGGTCTCCAATTGCCGGTTTTCAGCATGCACTGCGCATGCGCGGGAAACCGGCACTTCGTGAACTCAAAAGGGGGTGGTTCCTAAGTGAACCGCGTGCGCGCTACAGGCTGCGCGCACGCAGTGCACTTAGTGCTTTGAACGCGCAGGTAAGCATGGAAGATTTTACACATAAAGAAAGGAGGCGTAAGACCCTCTTTAAACAAGGTAAGTAGTTAATTAAGTATTTTAAATTTTTTTCAACAGGTTTATCTTTTTTAGAGACTTTAAAGAAAGGTAAGTTTATTTTTATAACTTTTAAAAAGATTTTAAATTTTTTCAAAAATTTAAATTTTTGTTTAAAGTGGTTAATTTATTTAAATATAGTTATTTTATTAATGTGATTTTTTTTTTATTTAATTGAGGTTTAGCTGTTCTTTTGGGGGTAAGTTGTATTCATAGCTTTGACAGTTGTCCTGTCAAAACTATGAATGAAAGATGGTGTGCTGCCATTGGCTCTAACTGAATCACGTGATCCCACAGCTCGCACGAACTAACTGCGTCTGTGGGTCACGCAAGCACTGCACAGCTGCATGTGGGACTGGCCTTGAAACTAAAGTTCGTGTGAGCCCGGAGGGAAAAGGTAGGCGCGCAGTGAGATATCGCGGGGAAGCCTTACCCCCGCAGGAACGCTCCGTGTTTAATTTCTGGGCCATTAAGTCTGCAAAAGTAAACGTACTTCAGAGACTGGCTAGTTTCTATGGACCTATTTTGTCAGCTCAATTTTGAAAGATGTTGAAAACGGAATGTTCTTTAGACAATTTGTATTTTGCATAGACTTCAGTTACTGAAGAAATCCAGTTCCACGTTCCTTTTTTTTTGCATTCCTAGATATGGAGAGGGGTGAATGATTTAATTTTTATAAATTACACCCATCCTGAATGTTTTGGGATAAAGGGACTGGGAGATATCCCAATGGAAGTTTTCCTAGTAGGTTACATCAAACATATTGTACTGCATATTTAAAAAAAAAAGTAGAATTTTGGTGATAAAGGTTAAGGGAAACAAAACCATAACTGCCTAAACAGTTCCGAAAGATTGTCTACGTCCTTTTATGGGAGGAGGAAAAGGAGAGCATTTTCTGCACTTCAGTGATTCCATATTTAGCCTCTTGCCACACCACAAGGTCCCACAAACAACAATGAGATGCATGCCCAGGTAATCGTTTTTTGATTTTGGTTGAGGGATAAGTATTGGTCATGATACCGGGAGAACTCCCCTGCTCATATTTGAATAGTCCCATGAGATCTTTTATGTCCACCTGAAAGGGAAGATAAGACCTTGGTTTAACGTCTGATCCGAAAGACAGCACCTCCGACAGTGCAGCTCTCCCTCAGCACTGCACTGGAGTGTCAGCCTAGATTGTTGTGCTCAAGCCCCTGGGGTGGGATTTGAACCCACAACCTTCTGACTCGGAGGCGAGAGCGCTACCCACTGAGCCACGGCTGATGAGGTTTAATTTGAGGTTTCATCATTCATTTCTTTATACCAATGCAATGAAGTATGAATATTTTTTCATTTATCATGATTTAAGACCTTTTGAAAAGTGTGCAGATAGCTGCAGATGTGGATAAATCTAAAAGGAGATCGTGTGTTTGGTGAAGAATCGGTTAATTGTCCTATGAGAAGAAGAATTTTTTTTTTGTCCAGCTTCAATAACCTAAACCTTTGACAATGCAACAGAGGCCAATGTGATCCTTGCTACTGGCCTTGTGTTGATGCATGTGTATCTTGTGGCTTTAAAATATACATTGTTTTAATCGTTACCTTCTAGTGGGAGGGTAGAACAGAAGAACATTTGGATGTTGCCAGTGCTTCTCCTTGGCTGACCTGCCAGACAGCTTATTCTTGAGCAGGAAGGAAAAGCGAGGTCCCACACACGAGCAAGACCTCCTGGAAATCCCCAGTTTAAATCCCACTTCAGTCTTGGCATTGAAATAAGAAACCGAAGGTGCTTGAAATATATGGCGTGTTGATACATATCTGAGATAGAAAGATGGTCTAGTGCCAGCTGTGGCTCAGTGGGTAGCACACATGCCTCTGTTGTACAGGGTAGTGAAATATGTATTTTGGAAAATGAGTAATGAGTGATTTTCATATTTTAACACCCTATGCCTGTATGAGTTGAATAATAGATTCCCCCCCCCCCCCCCCCATTTTACAGCCTTTAAGATCAGAAAATGCCATCGGTTTCTATTCTTGGCTTCCATTTGGAGATGAAGTAAATTTGTAAAGTCTGTGCAGGGACACATTTAACTTGATTCATTAGACAGTCAGTTCAATGGCTTTTACTCATTTCACTTATTCTCTAATTGTGGTGTTCTAGTAGATCGAAGTTCAGACCCCTTTGTCTAGGTTAAAAATTAATCTTTCTTTCCTTATTCCAAATGCAGTGTACAGGAGAGCAGAAGCTGTGTCATGCTGGTTTAGTCAGTATGCATGTAACAGTTGTTATCTCCTTATGAAATCATGCTACAGGTCATTATGCTGGGCTCCAGCAACTTTAACATAAACTTATTCTAAAGCACTTGCACATTTTAAAAGCTAGTTATTTTATATAGCCTTTATTAATTTTTTGCTTTCACAATAATCCCCAATTGGTCACATCTTGCTCTAGAAGCACAGTAGGGTCAAATGTTTGTATAGCGTTCCACCTTTGTGTAAATCCTTTGTATAAATTGACCAGAAAGTTACATGTTCTCTCTTCACCGATGTGTCAGTAGTCTTGCATGTATGAAGTTGGAATGAGACTTTAAATAAAACCAAATCCATGTAGTTATACTCTCATTCAGCAGATTTGAATTTCACAAGATGACTTCAGATGAAGGATGTCTTTGAGACTATTAGACCTCATTCTTCCAGAATACCAATCCTACTATCTTCCCACTGCAACATCTAGCTGTTTCTTAAATGAGTGGAATGTCCTGATCTTGACCACCATGTTCAGATTTATACTTCTAATGTGCATTATTGTGAAAGCAAAAAATTGGGGAAAAAATAATTAGCTGTTAAAAGAATTCATAAATGGATTGAGCTTATTTTAAAGGTGGTAGAGTGCAGCATGATGACCTATAGCATGATTACTAAGGAAATAACATGCACGCTTTTGTGCGTACAGTTTAAAATATTGCTGCTTTTATTTTTTATTTTGCAGTATTAACCACATGCAATTGAGGGAGACAAAAGCAGCCATAAGCGTAGCCAAGAGATGGCATTTAATTTGGATAACTATAGTGTCATGCATGTTGGTAGGGCCAACACAGAATACACTATCATTCGCAGGGAGCAATAGTGAAAGAGGTTGCGAGAGAAAACGATCTAGTTGTTGTTGTGCACAGATCACTGAAGGTCCAGGACCAATGTAGAGAAGCTGTAGAACCATTCAATACAAATCAAAGGACACCATTTTGTTACTATACAGGTTGCTGGTCAGACTGTATCTGGAGTACTGTGCCCAGTTTTGATCCCCCCACATGGTCCAGAGAGCTATGAGTATTATTCTGAGCTTAGTAAAGGTCCAGAGGAGAGCTATGAGAATTATTCTGAGCTTAAGGAACCTTAGCTACTTAGGCTTAATGACCTGGGTCTATTTTTTTAAGAGCAGCGTAGACTTAGAGACGACCCGATAGAGGTCTATAAAATAATGAAAGCGCTGGAGAACGTGCCTATTGATAGATTATTCCAGTTTAACAGATTGGGATGGACTAGAGGACATGAGTCTAAACTATGCAAGAGTTGGAATAGACTGGACGTTAGGCGGTTCTTCCAGAGAGCAGTGAGCCTCTAGAATACGTTGGCGGCTGGTTAACTTCTGCATGCCTTCAAGAGGGAGCTTGACTGCGGCAGAGATCGCATCATATAGAAGGTAAGTGGCTTTAAAGATAACACATGGGCCATGTGATCTCCTGGACTAATGTCAATCACCTGAGGTGTTCAGAGAGGAATTTTCCAGAGTATTTTTTCCCTTATTGCCTTTAGGTTTTTCTGGTTTTTTTTGCCTCTCCCAGGAGATGACATGGCGGCAGGAGGTGGGGTGGGAAGAGTGGACTGTCTAGTTCTGATGTGTCGAGCCATGACCAGACCTCGAGTCCCGAGACCACCTCCTGTAGTCTTAAAAGCCACATTCCCAGTCATTGTGAGGAACGGACTTGAGGCTGTTTTAGTGCTTTAGATCGTTTTAAGATCATTATTGAATGCTGAAGGATTGATTTTTGAATCCGTTCTGATGTTTGCATTTGCCTTGTTATGGTGCAGAGTACTGTACCAGGAAAGGTTACCAGAGTACCACTGATTTTGGAATGCTGAGTAATCGTCCTTGAGTAAACATTGATTTGTACATCAGTGGGAAGAACTTTGGACTTTTTTTATTAGGATGTTTTAGATTTCAGCTGGGATGTTCTGTGTGCTCGGTCTCACGTTTCAAATGTTATTTCTGATAGTTAAGCTTTGAGTGAAGGGTAGCTCTTATCTAGGTTTCCTGATTAAATATTTGCTGCTTTAGCTAGAAAGTTTTATTTGTTTATTGCTCTTTCACTTATTCACCTGAGCTCTGAAAGATGTTTAAATTTTGTTGCAAAAGTGATGAAACTTTCCACATAATTGCTCTGAACTGCTGGTTTTCAAAGTGTCTGTGTTTGGATTATACAGTTTTAATTACATTGAATTCCATTTTTGTGTGGGTTGTAGTATTTTCCTGAGAATTTTTTAAATTGCATTTGAAAAAACAACTCGTGTTTGTGCAGTTCATGACGTCATGACATCGACTTGAAACATTAACTCTGTTTCTCTCGCCACAGACGCTGCCTGACATGCTGAGTATTTCCAGCATTTTCTGTTTTTATTTCAGATTTCCAGCATCTGCAGTATTTTGCTTTTGTTTAGTGTTTTCTAAATGACCTTTTTGTAATTCTCCCCTTTTTTTTATTTACTGACCATAGTACTTTTTAACTTGGTGCATGCACCTTTTAACCAAGAGGTAGGGGCCACCAGTGTTCCCTTTAAGGCGCAGCTCTCTGGACCTGCTCTAATGGGGAAAACCGCGCATGTGCAGTATTTTGAATGGGCTGAGCAGCCCCTTAAAGGCGCCGCATAGCCAAAAAAAGAAATTAACGGGAACCTTGGGGGCCACCCGTATAATTATCTCATTCTTTTTGAGTCCCAAAACTGAAGACTTGATCACTTTTTTTTTTTCAAAATTTTTCATGTTCTTTCAAACTCCAAGAATGCAAAAATTCTGACAATTATGGATTGCCCCTGTAATTAAATTTTAGTGCATGTTGAAATAGTTTGTCTTCGGCTGGACAATTTTGTCTTCGGCTGCAAAGTGCCACCCTCCTGTCACCCTGTCCTCTTCAAGTTTCACTGGCTCCCTTTTCCTGGGACGTTGACTTCCAGATCCTCCATGGCCACACCCTATCTTACTGATTTTCCTATAACCTTATGTGCCCACGTGTACTTGGCTATTCCTTGTTCCCCCCCCCATCATCATTGGTGTCAGCCTGTTTATAGTCACCATGTTCTTGCCTTCTGGAGATCCCTCCTCATCATTATCTTCTCCTCCCTGCTTTGAAACATTTACCCCAAAACCTTTGTTTCTGCTCTCACCCCCTCTATTTTCCTTATCATCTCCTCCCAGATGTCCAATATTTTTGCTCCTTTGATATACAGTGCTTTGAGATGTCTTCCTGTGTGTGAGATGCATTATAGAAATGCAAGTTATTGAGCTGCCAGGCTTTGCTTGTGAAGGAATAAGCCATATAACCTATTCAAAAAAATACACAATTCTATGAAAGAATTCTGGCCTTATTAAAACATGACAAGCTGGGTTTGGAAATCTAGAAACCTAACTATGAAAAAGCTGTGAAAGCATTCTGGCTATAGAGATAAGATAGTTGTTGACCCTGAATCAATAACCTTATTGAAACAGAAGGTTAAAGGCTCCGGCAGGCTGAACCTTTCGGAATGAAACAATGGTTCACCCTGGACAAGGTGTTCTAATTTACACTTCGTAAAGAAGCACATAAAAGTAAGAAACATCTGCCTTCGTAAAAATGACATAGTAAAAAACACACCTGCCGTAACACCGTTTTTTTATGGTAAACTTAGAACACCTAGAGAACAGACATAATTCTGTAATGCTACCAGCTGAGGTGACTGTAAGAATTGCAGGGGTCAGCAGAAAAATGACTAGAGATAATTAGCTTACATCAGCAGAAAACCTTAAAGGGAATACCACTGGAAAAGGGTATAAATATTGAACTCTCAAATGGGATAGTAGACTCGCTTTAAAGGGGCAAAGTGATTCTTGGCTTCAGAGGCGGCTCTAAGTCTCCAACTCTTTGTACCTCGGTATTTGATTTTGGTGGATATCCTGAATAGAACTTTAAGAACTGTAAAACTGTAGTGAAGTTAAGATCGGAGAGTAAGGTTCTCTGATAATAGGATTGTAAGCTTTCTCTTTTTGGAACTGTTGATGTTGTGATTGACTCACCAACTGTAAATGACATGTCGGTTCTTTAATAAATCTATATATTTTTAGAATTGTCTCAAGACTTCTGTATCAAACTCGCAAACTCAATTTCTGTACACTCTTTGGTGAGGAGTTGCAGAATTCTGGGGGAGTTTTCCAGACCCTCATAATATCCGGAATGTTACAGTCTAGCTAAACTTATTAAAAGTGCTATCTGAAGGACGGTAACATTTTCAGGTTGTTCCTTTCCTTTAGGGGGAGATAGTCAAACCTTTCTGGGGAGCATGCCCCTGACCAGCGTTCTCTTTAAACTGCGCGGCCCCGTAGCGATCTGCAGGTCCCGCGCGGGCCGCTCAATGCCGTTCTGGAAAAAACGGCGCAGTGCGCGGTGATTTGAATAGGCTGCGCAGCCCCTTAAAAGGGGCCGCACTCCTCAAAAAAACATTGCCCATGACCCTTCTCTCTTCCCACATCCCTCTTTAGAAATGTGCCACCAATTTTAATATCTTCAACTGTTAGATTTGCCCTTCAGGCTTTCACGCACGAGTAAAGAATTTTGAGGAAGGACCCTGCCTGAAACATTGGCCGGGAATTTCCTCTGAGCTGCTCCCGTTCCAGCCATCGTAAGTGCGGCAGAAACCCTGTTTACATAAACAGGCTCTCCACTGCACTTTAGGGAGCAGCTCCAAGGACATTCCTGGCCATTGGCCTGCCATTTCCCTTTGACGTGGCCCGCTTTGTGTTTCCAGCAATTACTTTGTATTTAAGAGTGAAGGAATGTTGAATATCCCTACAGCTTAAATTACAAAGCCTGTGTGACTGATTGTTTCACATGTAATAGGGTTTATACTGAGGGCGGGCGGGGGCGGTGCGGGTGACTGCTGGAATCAGCACGAGTTAATACCTCCAGGAGTGGATGGGAAGGGGAAAAATTGAGGTGATCAAATAAATAAAAAGCCAAGAAAAATAAATGGAACAAATCTCCTGAGAATATATATTTTTAAATGTTTCTCACTTTATTTCTCATACTTTCGTGCTCTTTTTCCCCTGTTTTTTAAAAAAAAGCTTTATTTCTCCTCCCGGTGCGTTGGTGCTCTGTTTTACAATATTGCTCTCTCACTGGTTTGTAGAAAGTGTGTGAGTGAAGCTTAGTTTGACTTATTTTCTGATTGCTTTCTTCCCTGTCCATTAACAGTCTAAATTTCGCAGACAGATTTAGGCTTAGAAATTCATTGACGCTGCCCCTGTTTTACAGGCGTAAAACAGGCACCTAAGTGGGCAATTTAACGGGCAGTTTGTGTGCACACATTCCGTGCCGGAAGTGCGCCACCCACCATATTGGTATAGGCATACAGGGCCCTTGCTTGAAACGGGCATTGGGCTTTTCCGTATATAAATAGGAAGCCTAGTGCTTGTTACAGGACCCCTTCCTGAACTTGGGCTGCCCTGAACGCAGCTGGGGCCAGACTTTCTGGGTTCAGGATAACCATGTCTACATGTGGCCTAACCAGCGGTTCTTAAAGGGACTGCTGGCAACTGCCACCAAAAAGGCGAGCCTAAAAAGCATATAAGTACCTGAATGTGGAGCTGGGAGGAGCAGGAGTGCTCCTACTTGCTCAACAGGTGTTCTGAAGACCGTTACTGGGCCCCATTCGCTCCACCCCCTCCCTCTCAATCACCTTCCCTCTCCCATTCCCCCCCACCTCCCCCCAACAGGATCTACCTGCTGGCAACAGCCCGAAATCTACACCCGTCTGCCTGCTGCGAGTCCCCAGGCAGCTCACTGGTTGAATTTTATATGCGGCCCGAGGCCCGATTTCAATCAGGCCTTGGGCCTACCCACTCCGGTACAGGCATCATGCCCGGTGCCCAGTTCACGCTGGAAGGCTGGTGCTATCCAATATCACCCTCTTGGGTTTCTAGTTATGAACAAAAAGAAAAATATATCGTTGCAGTGCTTGTATCTTATTTTATGTTTAAATTTGAGAGAATTCTTTTCTTATAGCCTTATCCCCCTTGTTTAAAATCTGGTTTACTGGCATGCATCTTAATACAGTATTCCCACTTGCAAAAATATTTTGTTCACTGGTTGTAATTGCTATGGACTCTATCTTGTCTTTTGCAATCCATTGTTGGTGCTAATTTATTTCCTGCTATATTTTTTTGGCCAAATCAGTTTTGTGATTGGGAATAATTCCTATAAACAATAATGCACTGCCATAGATTGTGATGAGAGATAACCGAGGGCATACTGATCCTGTACCTCATGATGTCACAGTCAGACTGAAAGAAAGACTTGCATTTATATAGCGCCTTTCACGACCACCGGACGTCTCCAAGTGCTTTACAGCCAATGAAGTACTTTTGGAGTGTAGTCACTGTTGTAAGGTGGGAAACACGGCAGCCAATTTGCGCACAGCAAGCTCCCACAAACAGCAATGTGATAATGACCAGATAATCTGGGGTTTTTTTGTTATGTGGATTGAGGGATAAATATTGGCCAGAACATTGGAGATAATTCCCCTGCTCTTCTTTGAAATAGTACCGTGGGATCTTTTACGTCCACCTGAGAGCAGACGGGACCTCGGTTTCACGTCTCATCCGAAAAACGGCACCTCGAACAGTGCAGCACTGAGGCAAAAATAACTTTGAAAATATGCTACAGAAGACTGCCAAGGGCCTCTAACTATCAAAATGTTGGATCTCCTCAAATAATACAAATTGGTAGATATTTCTGCTAGGTTTAAACAGACCCAATCTTGTAGAACTTATCAATCTTTGACTAAAGCTGAAAGTGATTCTGTATATTGATTTGTTTTAAATTCACTTCGGATTTATTTTTGACCACCTGCGCACATCGTCCAGTGGTAAGATTTTACAAAATCCTCCTTTTTGGAAAAGTGGCATCACATTAAATATTGCAATCAACCAACTTAGAGCAATTCCACAGGAACATCTTAATGAGCATCAAGTTGGAAATCCATTTGCAGAAGGATTAGGTTGGGAGGGTTGAGCAGTGGTATTCTACTAGTGTGCCGGGAATTTACCGTGAAACCAGGGAAGGAACAAGTCGAGGATTTCTCCCAAGTGAAAGGACAGAGTAGTTCACGGACACTTCTTCTGTGACTGTGAGATGTGTCCAGTGATCACCACAGACTCCAAAGGAATTTGAGGAATAAATGGGGAACTGCAAATACAAGGAAGAGTTTATTTTTAAGTTGGGGGGGATGTTCCTCCTACATATTCTGCATTTTTAGATGCAAGTGCATGTGGAAATAGTACTGCTTTCTTCAATTTAAATTGCTAGCCCTGAATCTTTGTCTTGCAGCATCCAGGTGGAGAAGAAGTGCTGAAGGAGCAAGCAGGAGGTGATGGTACAGAAGCCTTTGCTGATGTTGGACATTCTTCTGATGCCCAAGAAATGACCAAAAAATATCTCATAGGAGAACTTCATCCTGTAAGTCCTATAATCTCTATTAGATTTGTAGCACTTCTCTAATTCTGTTTTTTTAAAAGATCACAAGGTCATTGACCCATCTTAATTAAACAAAACAATTTATATTTATGTAGCACTTTTAAAGTAGAAGAATGTCCAGAGGCATGAAGAAGAAGAACACCGATGTCAAGCCAAAGAGAGAGAGAGAGAAATTAGGAGGGATGACTGAAAGCTTGGTCAGAGGTGGATTTTAAAGAGGGCCTTAATGGAGGAGAGGGAAGTAGAGGTGGAGAAGCTTCAGTAGGGAGTCCCAGAATGAATGACCTAGGCACCTGAAGGAACGGCCACTATTGATGGGGCAAAGGCAGGTGGGCTGTGCAGGAGGCCAAAGTCTCGGGAACGGAGAGTTTGGGAAGTGGGGTTGTTGGAACTGGAGGAGATTACAGAAATGGGTAGAGGTGAGACTATGGATAATTTAAAGGTAGAGGTGAGAATTTTAAATTTGAGGAATTGTGGGACGAGGAGCCCACTTAGCTCAGCAAGGACAGGTGTGATGGGTGAGCGAGACTTGATGTGGCAAAGTACGGGCAGCAGAAGTTTGGTGAGCTTGTTTATGGAGAGGGACAGATGGGAGTCCAGCCAGGGGAACATTGGAATCTGGAAATGACTCAAAGATGCGAAAGAGGGTTTCAACTATGCTTTCTTTCTCTAGAACATTAGCTTTTTTTATCATGGCATATCATTTTGAACAATTCCACTATTTTTGCCTCTCTTACACTATTTGGTAGATTATTCCATTTATCACTGAGTAGAGGAATTTTTTCCAGATATCTATTCTAAATTTACTTTCCACTAATTTCTATTCATGTTCTCTGGTTTTATTTCCTTGGTATACTTCAAAATAATAATCTGGGTTTACCTTATTTATACCATTTGATATTTTATGTACAGTCCCCACCACTTAAAACATCCACGTTTAAAATGGACCGTCACTTATAACGGCCGATACCCATTAGCCATTTGCATTAACATCAATTTCAAAGTTGCCGATTGACCTTGTAGCATCTTAATTCCTCTGTTTATTTCTGGCACAAACAGCTGTGCTTACTCCTCTGTGATATTATGAGTGAAGTTTAAATGGTTGTCCTGCTCCTCCAGTTGCCAGGGTGAGGTTGGTGCTGCGGAGCACGAGCTCCTTGATCAGGTCTCTGGTGCAGCAGTAAGGAGATTTGTTCACCGCATCAAGCTGGACTTCAAAGTTGCCTTGTAACAGGTATTTCACGATGGCCAAAGTGCCAGCAAAAATGGTGAGGTGCATGGCCAGCCCCACGTTGTGAATATCTACGGCAATATAGCTCTGCACCTGTACCTCGGCTGTTTCATTCTGTTCATCATTGTGTAGAATCGCCTTTAGTAGAAATAAGGGGTGCTGTTGCTGTTCCTTGGGGCTTGTTACAATGGCAAACTGGATGTTGCCAAAGAACTCCTCCACTATCGGGGACAGAGAGCTTGACAAAGGAAAACATCTTCAGTGAAACCTCTTTCCACATAGGATACCTGTAACAAGAGTACCACATTATACCGCCCATTGCGTTTAACAGGCAAATCACATTCACACGAATGCACCCAATAGAAACGGTGGGGACTGTACTTCAATCTTCTTTCATATATCAGCTTGGAAAGCAGCATAAAATATCGACGTACAAGTTCATCATCTACTCTATGGCCTCTGGTGATGGGGAGCGTATAAAAAGACTTGCATTTCTATAGCGCCTTTCATGACTCAGGACATTCCAAAGCGCTTTACAACCAATGAAGTACTTTTGAAGTGTACCGTTGTTGTAATGTAGGAAATTGTTTTGTTCTGACTGCTAACCAGAAGGGATTTCCAGACTTAAGGCAGCATCTTGGGAGCTCCTGGAGATCTTCAGTAATAGGCAGTTCTGAGTTTGCTATAGGGCCTGATTATTGCTACTTCTCTTCCGAGAGGTAGTGGCAAGATATGTGCGAGGACAGGGAGCCAGACTATACTTCGCTGAGGTCTCCCCTTAACCCCTTTATTTTATACTGTTTAAACTTTTCTAAGCTTTCCTTGTAGCCTATCCTATTTACACTTGGGATCAGTCTTGTTCCTTTTCTGAATTCTTCTAATGGAAGCATCTCTTTTAAATATGGTGGGATGGTCAAATCTGAACGCAATATTCTCAATACAGTCTGCCTAGTGCATTATAAAGCCTTAGTATAACTTCTGCCGATTTCTATGTGGTAATTCTGTGGTCGGGCACTCCCAGCGTGGAGCGGCGCTCACAGGGAGCACTGATATAAAAAAAAATCACCAGCCTGCAGCCTTTGATTTTCTGTTCATTAATTTAAACGAATGGAAACTCAAGGTATGTGGGCCTGCAATTTTGCAAGCATTGTTCCCTGCAAGCTGCACTCCTCACTGGCAGCATTCAGTCGGAGAATTGTTACAATTGTTACAACATAACGTCTTCTCGCAACTCCATGTTTGAACCTCTCCAATCAGCTTTCCGCCCCGCCAGAGCACTAAAAGAGACCTTGTCAAAATCACAAGTGACATCCTATGTGATTGTGACCGTGGTGCATTATCTCTCCTCATCCTTCCCGACCTGTCTGCAGCCTTTGACATGGTTGACCACTACATCTTCCTCCAACACTGCTCCTCTGTTGTCCAGCTGGGTGGGACTGCCCTCGTCTGGTTCCATTTCTATCCAGACTAAAAATAGAAAATGCTGGAAACACTCAGCAGGTCAGGCAGCATCTGGGAGAGAGAAACAGAGTGAACATTTCTGATGACCTTTCATCAGAACTGGAAGAAGTTAGAGATTTAACAGTTTATAAGTAAGTACAGAGCTAGGGAAAAAGGGTGGGGGGAGAGGAAAGAACAAAAGGGAAGGTCTGTAATAGGGTGGAGGGCAAGAATGATTGAATGACAAAAGGAATGATGGTGCAAGAAGAGGGGTGGTAATTTGTACAATAAAGAAACAAAAGATGGGTCCAGAGGAGGTGTAAGTGGTTACAGCAGAACCATTGTCCGCACCCGCTGTCCAAGAAAATGGGAGCCATGGTTATGATCTGAAGTTGTTGAACTCCATGTTGAGTCCAGAAGGTTGTAAAGTGTCTAATCGAAAGATGAGGTGCTGTTCCTCGAGCTTGCATTGCGTTTCATTGGAACAATGTAGGAGGCCGAGGGCAGAGAGGTCCGAGCGGGATGGAGAATTAAAATGGCAAGCCACTGGAAGCTCAAGGTCACACTTGCCTCCCAGAAATGTATTCTGCTACCGTTTAGCTTGTGATTTTGGTGATTGCAAATTAACAGTTGGGATACACAGCGGCATCACTGACTTGATGGAGGCTGGAATTATTGGCTATACTTCAAGCAGTAATTTGCTTTATCGTTGACAATTGAGTATAATATTCTTCAAGGACAATTTCATGGTTTTGAGAACCATCGCACTGTGAAAGCAGTGATCAGTGTGGAGAGAGCCAACTAAGTTCCTGCAATTCTGTTCAAATTTGTGCCATTGAGAAAAGATAATAGTTAGTCTGCATGCATTTTATTCACTGATGCAACAGAATGGATATAACTTAATTTTTTTTTTACTATTGCTTAAATTTAACATTGTTCATCAAAGTAAAAGTGGAAATGTTTTTTTTTGTTTCTGACTATTTTCAGCAGTGTGCTGCAATGTAGAGGTCTAAAATTTTATAGCACAGAAAGAGGCCATTTGGCCTATCCTGTCTGTCCTATCCTTGGCTCTCCGAAAGAGCTGTCCCTTTTAATTACATTCCCTTTTTCCCATACCCTTATACCCATTTATTTCTTTAATAAGCTAAGGTGTCAGCCGTGGCTCAGTGGGTAGCACTATCTCTTGCCTCTGAGTCAGAAGGTTGTGCGTGCAAGTCCCACTCCAGGGATTTGAGCACATAAATCTAGGCTGACACTCCAGTGCAGTACTGAGGGAGTGCTGCACAGTCGGAGGTGCCCTCTTTCGGATGAGACGTTAAAACTGAGGCTCCGTCTGCTCTCCCAGGTGGACATAAAAAATCCCATGGCACTATTTCTGTGTTCTGGCCAATATTTATCCCACAATCAACATTACTGCAACAGATTATCTGGTCATTATCACGTTGCTGTTTGTGGGAGCTTGCTGTGTGCAAATTGGCTGCCGCGTTTCCTACATCAACAGTGACTACACTTCAAAAAATTAATTGGCTGTAAAGTGCTTTGGGATGTCCTGAGGTTGTGAAAGGCGCTATATAAATGCAAGTCTTTCTTTCTGTTTAAAATATTTAACCACTTCGCTCTTTAAAAAGCTATTGTGGATTCTGCTTCCACTCCTGTTTCTGGTAGGGTATTACTTGTCCTAACAATCTTCAGCATTAAAAATATTATTCACCTATCCTCCCCCTCCTCTTACGGTGTTGATCTTAAATTTATGTTGTCTAATTACCATTTTACTGAGTGGAAATGGTTTTCCTGACTTGCTTTAGATTTTCCAGTTAGTGTATAATTTAGTGCACACTAATTCTTCCTCCCAAAATGTGTCTCCCCTCCCGTTTCTCTGCATTAAATTTCCTTTCACATCCCAATCTACTCATTTGTCTGTCCTCCTGAAGTTGCTTACTATCTTCTCCACAGTTAACCCAACTCCCTATTGTAGTGTCCTCTGCAAATTTTGATATTATGACCCTTTGTACCCAAATCCAGGTTGTTTATAAGTTCTAATCTAAACTGGGGGTTGCTGAAAGTGTGTTCTCAGATCTTCATAGAAAGTTACAGCACGAAAGGAGGCTATTTCGGCCCATCGTGTCCGCGCCAGCCAACAAAGAGCTATCCAGCCTAATCCCACTTCCCAGCTCTTGGTCCGTAGCCCTGCAGGTTACAGCATCCCAAGTGCACATCCAAGTACTTTTTAAATGTGGTTAGGGTTCCTGCCTTTACCACCCTTTCAGGCAGTCAGTTCCAGACCCCCACAACCCTCTGGGTGAAGAAATTTCCCCTCAAATCCCCTCTAAACCTTCCACCAATTACTTTAAATCTGTGCCCCCTGGTTTTTGACCCCTCTGCTAAGGGAAATAGGTCCTTTCTATCCACTTTATCTATGCCCCTCATAATTTTATACACCTCAATAAGGTCTCCCCTCAGCCTCCTCTGTTCCAAGGAAAACAGACCCAGCCTATCCAGTCTTTCCTCATAGCTAAGATTATCTACTCCCGGCAACATCCTTGTAAATCTCCTCTGTACCCACTCTAGTGCAATCACATCTTTCCTGTAATGTGGTGACCAGAACTGCACACAGCACTCGAGCTGAGGCCTAACTAGTGTTTTATACAGTTGAAGCATAACTAGTGCTCTTGTATTCTATGCCACGGCTAATAAAGACAAGCATTCCGTATGCCTTCTTAACCACCTTATCTACCTGGCCTGCTACCTTCAGGGATCTGTGGACATGCACTCCAAGGTCCCTTTGTTCCTCTACGCTACTCAGTGTCCTACCATTTAATGTGTATCCCCTTTCCTTGTTAGCCCTCCCCAAATGCATTACCTCACACTTCTCCGGATTGAATTCCATTTGCCACTGTTCTGACCAATTTATTGATCTCTTCCTGCAGTCTACAGCTTCCTTCTTCAGTATCAAACACGCAGCCGATTTTAGTATCATCTGCAAACTTCTTAATCATACCCCCTATATTCAAGTCTAAATCATTGATATATACCACAAAAAGCAAGGGACCTAGTACTGAGCCCTGCGGAACCCCACTGGAAACAGCCTTCCAGTCACAAAAACACCCATCAACCATTACCCTCTGCTTCCTGTCTCCGAGCCAGTTTTGAATCCAACTTGACACTTTGCCCTGGATCCCATGGGCTTTTAACTTCGTGACCAGTCTGCCACGTGGAACCTTATCAAAAGCCTTGCTAAAGTCCATATACACTACATCAAACGCACTACCCTCATCTACCCTCCTTGTTACCTCCTCAAAAAATTAAATCAAGTTTGTCAGACACTACCTTCCCTTAACAAATCCGTGCTGACTATCCTTGATTAATCCATGTCTTTCTAAGTGAAGATTTATCCTGTCCTTCAGAATTCTTTCCAATAATTTTCCCACCACTGAGGTTAGGCTGACTGGCCTGTAATTACTCAGTCTATCCTTTTCTCCCTTTTTAAACAAGGGTACCACATTAGCAGTCCTCTGGCACCACACCTGAAGCCAGGGAGGATTGGAAAATGATGGTCAGGGCCTCTGCTATTTCCTCTTTTGCTTCGCTTAACAGCCTAGGATACATTTCATCCGGGCCTGGGGATTTATCCACTTTTAAAGCTGCTAAACACCTTAATACTTCCTCTCTCACTATGTTTATTTCATCTAATATTTCACACTCCTCCCCCCTGATAGCAATGTCTGCTTCGCCCCTCTCCTTTGTGAAAACAGATGCAAAGTATTCATTAAGAACCCCACCGACATCTCCCGCCTCCACACACAGATTACCCTCATGATCTCTAATAGGCCCTACCCTTTCTTTAGTTATCCTCTTACTCTTAATATATTTATAAAACATCTTTGGGTTTTCCTTGATTTTACTTGCCAAGAATTTTTCATGCTGTCTCTTTGCTTTCCTTATATCCTTTTTAATTGCACCCCTGCAATTTCTGTACTCCTCTAAAGATTCTGGAGTATTTAGCCCTCGGTATCTGTCGACGCCTCCCTTTTTTTCCCCTTTATCCTACCCTGTATGCCTCTCGACATCCAGGGGGCTCTAGATTTGTTAGTCCCACCTTTTTTCTTTAAGGGCACATATTTGGTCTGAACCCTCTGTATCTCCTCCTTGAATGCCTCCCACTGCTCTGACACTGATTTACCTTCAAGTAGCTGTTTCCAGTCCACTATGGCTAAATGTCCTCTGAGCTTAGCAAAATTTGCTTTTCCCCAATTTAGAATTTTTATTCCTGGTCTATCCTTGTCCTTTTCCATAACTACCTTAAATCTAACAGAATTATGGTCACTAGCATCAAAATGCTCCCCCACTGATGGCCTTCTATCTGCCCAGCTTCATTCCCTAAAACTAAGTCCAGAACCGCCCCTTTCCTTGTTGGGCTTGCTACATACTGGCTAAAAAAAGTTCTCCTGAATGCATTTCAGGAATTCCACACCCTCTATACCCTTCAGACTAATTTTATCCCAGTTAATATTGGGGTAGTTGAAATTCCCTACAATTACTGCCCTATAGTTTTTGCACTTCTCAGAAATTTGTCTACATATTTGTTCTTCCATTTCCCTCTCACTGTTCGGGGGTCTGTAGTACACTCTCAGCAGTGTGATCGCCCCTTTTTTGTTTTTCAGTTCAACCCATATGGCCTTGTTTGACGATCCCTCCAACATATCATCCCTCCTCACAGCTGTAATAGTTTCTTTAATCAATACCGCGACCCACTCCCCCTTTTTACCTCCCTCTTTATTCCGTCTGAAAATCCTGTAACCAGGAATGTTGAGCTGCCATACCTGCCCCTCTTTCAGCCACATCTCTAATAGCTGTAATATCATAGTCCCAAATATCTACCTGTGCCCTCAGCTCATCTGCCTTGTTCGCTATACTCCTTGCATTGAAGTATATACCATATAGTACAGGCAATCCTCCTTGTTGACTACTATCTAGCCCTTGATTCCTCTGTCCTTCCAATTTACTTTCTACGTTTTTGTTTTCCAATTCCAGTTTTTCTTCCCTCCCTATTGACTCTATACTTAGGTTTCCATCCCCCTGCCAAGCTAGTTTAAACCCTCCCCAACAGCACTAGCAAACCCTCCTGCGAGGATATTGGTCCCGTTCCCGTTGAGGTGCAACCCGTCTGGCTTGCAGAGGTCCCACCTCCCCCAGAAACGGTTCCAATTCCTCAGGAATCTAAAGCCCTCCCTCCCACACCATAGAATCATAGAAGATAAGAGCAGGAGTAGGCCATTCGGCCCCTCGAGCCTACTCCGCCATTCAATGAGATCATGGCTGATCATCCAAATTCAGTACCCTGTCCCTGCCTTCTCCCCATATCCCTTGATCCCTTTAGCCTTAAAAAATATATCTAACTCCTTCTTGAATATATTTAATGAATTGGCCTCAACTGCCTTCTGTGGTAGAGAATTCCACAGGTTCACCACTCTTTGGGTGAAGAAATTCCTCCTCATCTCTGTCCTAAATGGCTTACCCCTTATCCTTAGACTGTGACCCCTGGTTCTGGACTCCCCGGCCATCAGGAACATCCTTCCTGCATCTAGTCTGTCTAGTCCTGTTAGAATTTTATAAGTTTCAATGAGATCCCCCCTCATTCTTCTAAACTCCAGCGAGTATAAGCCCAATCGACCCAATCTCTCCTCATACGTCATTCCTGCCATCCCAGGTATCAGCCTTGTGAATCTTCGCTGAACTCCTTCCATGGCAAGAACATCCTTCCTCAGATAAGGCGACCATAACTGCACACAGTACTCAAGATGTGGTCTCACCAAGGCCCTGTACAACTGCAGCAAGACATCCTTGTTCCTGTACTCGAACCCTCTCACTACGAAGGCCAACATGCCATTTGCCGCCTTAACCGCCTGCTGCACCTGCATGCTTACCTTCAGCGACTGGTGCACAAGGACACCCAGGTCTCGTTGCATTTCCCCTTCTCCCAATCTATTGCCGTTCAGATAATCTGCCTTCCTGTTTTTGCCACCAAAGTGGATAACCTCGCATTTATCCACATTGGGCAGATGCATGGCAAATGCAGTACAATCACCCAACCTGTCCAAATCATACTGGAGTTTATCGGCATCCTCCTCACAGCACACACGCCCACCCAGCTTTGTGTCGTCTGCAAACTTGGAGATATTACATCTAGTTCCCTCGTCTAGATCATTAATATATATTGTGAATAGCTGGGGTCCTAGGACCGATCCCTGCGGTACCCCACTAGTCACTGCCTGCCACTTGGAAAAAGACCCGTTTATTCCAACTCTTTGCTTCCTGTCTGCCAACCAGTTCTCTATCCAAGTCAGTACCCTGCCCCCAATCCCATGTGCCTTAACTTTACACGCTAATCTCTTATGCGGGACCTTATCGAAAGCCTTCTGAAAGTCCAAATACACCACATCCACTGGTTCTCCCTTATCTATTCTACCAGTTACATCCTCAAAAAATTCCAGTAGATTAGGTCAAGCACGATTTACCTTTTGTAAATCCATGTTGACTTTGACCGATCCTGTCACTGTTTTCCAAGTGCTCTGCTATTACATCTTTTATAATGGACTCTAGCATTTTCCCCACTACCGATATCAGGCTTACCGGTCTATAATTCCCCGTTTTCTCTCTACCACCTTTTTTGAATAGTGGGGTAATATTAGCTACCCTCCAATCCATGGGAACTGTTCAGAGTCCATAGAATTTTGGAAGATGACCAGCAATGCATCTACTATTTCTAGGGCCACTTCCTTAAGTACCCTAGGATGTAGATTATCAGGCCCTGGGGATTTATCGGCCTTCAATCCCGTCAATTTCCCTAACACCATTTCCCTACAAATACTGATTTCTTTCAGTTCCTCCCTCTCATTAGACCCTATGTTCCCTGACATCTCTGGGAGGTTATTTGTGTCCTCCTTTGTGAAGACAGAACCAAAGTATGTATTTAATTGGTCTGCCATTTCTTTGTTCCCCATTATAAATTTCCCTGATTCTGACTGCAAGGGACCTACGCTTGACTTCACCAATCGTTTTCTCTTCACATATCTATAGAAGCTTTTACAGTCAGTTTTTATGTTCCCTGAAAGCTTACTCTCATATTTTATTTCCCCCCTCTTAATTAATCCCTTTGTCCTCCTTTGCTGAATCCTAAACTGCTCCCAATCCTCAGGTGTTTTCTGCTTTTTCTGGCCAATTTATATGTCCTCTAATTGGATCTTATGCTATCCCTAATTTCCCTTGTTAGCCACGGTTGATTCACCTTTTATGTTTTATTTTTATGCCAAACAGGGATGAACAAATTCTGTAGTTCATCCATGTGATCTTTAAATGTTTGCCATTGCCTATCCACCATCAACCCTTTGAGTAACATTCCCCAATCAATCCTACCCAATTCGCGCCTCATACCATCGTAGTTTCCTTTATTTAAATTCAGGACCCTAGTCTCTGAGTCAAATACTTCACTCTCCATCTTAATGAAGAATTCGATCATATTATGATCGCTCCGCCCCAAGGCACAACAAATTGCTAATTATTCCTTTCTCATTACATAATACCCAGTCTAAGATGGCCTGATCTCTGGTTGGTTCCTTGACATATTGATCCAGGAAACCATCCTGTATACACTCCAGGAATTCCTCCTCCACAGTATTGTTACTAATTTGGTTAGCCCAATCTATATGTAGATTAAAGTCACCCATGATAACTGCAGTGCCCTTATTGCACGCGTCTCTAATTTCCCGTTTAATGCCATCCCCAACCTCCGCATTACTGTTTGGGGGTCTGTATACAACTCCCACTAACGTTTTCTGTCCCTTGGTATTTCTCAGCTCTACCCATACAGATTCTACATCATCAGAGCTAATATCCTTCCTTACAATTGTGTTAGTCTCCTCTTTAAGCAGCAATGCTACTCCGCCTCCTTTTCCTTTTTGCCTGTCTTTCCTGAATATTGAATACCCCTGGATGTTGAGTTCCCAGCCCTGGTCACCCTGGAGTCATGTTTCCATAATCCCAATCATATCATATCCGTTTACATCTATTTGCACCGCTAATTCATCCACCTTATTACGAATGCTCCTCGCATTAAAACACAAAGCCTTCAGGCTTGTTTTTTTAACTCTCTTAGACCTTTTAGAATTATTATTTACTGTGGCCATGTTTGATTTAAACCCTTGATTTCTCTGACTGCCACTTTTGCTTTTCTCCTTCCTGTCTTTTGCTTCTATCCTTGTTTCCCTTTCCTCTGTCTTCCTGCACAGGTTCCCAACCCCCTGCCATTTTAGTTTAAGCCTCCCCCACAGCACTAGCAAACACTCCCCCTAGGACATCGGTCCCAGTCCTGCCCAGGTGCAAACCGTCCATTTTGTACTGGTCCCACCTCCCCCAGAACCGGTTCCAATGTCCCAGGAATTGGAATCGCTCCCCCTTGCACCATTCCTCTAGCCACGTATTCATCTGAAATATCCTTCTATTTCTACTCTGACTAGCACGTGGCATTGGTAGCAATCCTGAGATTACTACCTTTTTGAGGTCCTATTTTTTAATTTATCTCCTAACTCCCTATATTCAGCTTTTAGGACCTCATCCCGTTTTTTACCTATATCGTTGGTACCTATATGTACCACGACAACTGGCTGTTCACCCTCCCTCTCCAGAATGGCCTGCAGCCGCTCAGACATCCTTGACCCTTGCACCAGGGAGGCAACATACCATCCTGGAGTCTCGTTTGCGGCCGCAGAAACGCCTATCTATTCCCCTTACAATAGAATCCCCTATCACTATAGCTCTCCCGCTCTTTTTCCTCCCGTCCTGTGCAGCAGAACCACCCACAGTGCCAGGAAGTTGGCTGCTGCTGCCTTCCCCCGATAAGCCACCCCCCTCAACAATATTCAAAGCGGTATATCTGTTTGAGAGGGGGATGGCCACAGGGGACCCCTGCACTACCTGCCTGCGCCTACTACTCTGCCTGGTGGTCACCCATTCCCTTCCTGCCTGTGCAGCCTTTACCTGCGGTGTGACCACCTCCCTAAACGTGCTATCCACGAGGTCCTCAGCATTGCGAATGCTCCAGTATGTATCCATTCGCAGCTCCAGTGCCGCAATGCGGTCTGCCAGTAGCTGCAGCTGGATACACTTCCTGCACACATGGTCGTCAGGGACACAGGAAGTGTCCCAGATTTCCCACATAGTGCAGGAGGAGCATATCACGGCGCCGAGCTGTGCTGACATGACTTACCCTTTAATTAATTCAAATAAAGTTAAATCAAATCAATCCCACCAATTACAGTACAATTAAATGTTATACTCAAGGGCCCTTGTTTAACAGCAGTCCCCGCTACACAACAGTGACCCTAGAAACTATAAACCACAAAATTTAAGTTTGGAAAAAACGAGAAAGAAAGAAATATTCACCAACCAATCACTTACCTGCTTTCTGGTGACGTCACACTTCGATTTCTTTTTACTTCTCTCTCCCGCTCTCGGAGCTTAGATTGGTGGGGCCTACCGGCGCCTCGGGCTCTCCTTCTATCGCCCTCGCCGCTCCTCCCAGGTCCGCACTGTCACCGCCTCTGCTGCTGCTGTGGGGCCTACCTGCACCTCGGGCTCTCCTTTTATCGCCCTCGCCGCTCCTCCCAGATCCGCACTGCCAGCGCCTCTGCTCTCTCCAGCCACGCATTCATCTGCTCTATCTTCCTATTTCTGTACTCACTAGCATGTGGCACTGGTAGTAATCGGAGGTCCTGCTTTTTGACCTCTTTCCTAGCTCCCTAAACTCTGCATGCAGGACCTCATCCCTCTTCCTACCTATGTCATTGGTACCGATATGGACCACGACCTCTGGCTGTTCACCCTCTCTTTCCCCCCCCCCCCCCCCCCCCCTCAATGCCCTGCAGCCGTTCAGTGACATCCTTGACCCTGGAACCAGGCAGGAAACATACCATCCTGGAGTCACGACTGTGGCCGCAGAAACGCCTGTCTCCTCCCCTAACTATTGAATCCCCTATCACTATTGCTCTCCCTCTCATCTTCCCCCCCCCCCCCACCCAGCCTGTGCAGCTGAGCCTTCCATGGTGCTGTGGACTTGGCTCTGGCTGCACTCCCCAGAGGAACCATTGCCCTCACCAGTACTCGGCACCAAATACTGGTTGGTTAGCAAGATGGGCTCGGGACTCCTGCACTACCTGCCTGGTCCTCCTCCTTCTTCTGTCTGACAGTCACCCATTCCCTCTCTGCCTGCACACTCTTAAGCTGCGGGGTGACCACCTCCCGAAACGTGCTGTCCACATGGCTCTCAGCCTCGCGGATGCTCGCGCTGCTGTAGCTGGCGACACTTCCCGCACATGTGGTCATCCAGACCACAGGAGGTGTCCAGGACTTCCCACATGGCTCAGGATGTGCATTCCACGGGTGTGAGCTGCCCTGCCAAACCTCTAATTAACAGACTATTTACTAACCTAGCTGGAATAAACTTAAAAACTTTGAGAGCCAAGTAAAAACACTTACCAGATACTCACCAATCAGCTCCCTCTTATTGAACGTTTAGTTTTTAATCCCAGCTCTTATTTTCAACCAATGCCCAAGATAAAGAGAGAAATACTGACCAACCAATCACTTCCCTGCTTTCCTGTGACGTCACTCCTTGTTTTTTGGACTCTTGGATTTTTTCCTCTCTGCTCCGGTTCCAGGCTCGGTCCGCTCCTCCTCGGCTGCTCGCTGTGAGTTCAGGCCCCTCTCTGACCGCGCTCTTTATTTCCTGGCCCCTGCTCCGGTTCCCGGCTCGGTCCGCTCCTCCTCGGCTGCTCGCTGAGTTCAGGCCCCTCTCTGACCGCGCTCTTTATTTCCTGGCCCCTGCTCGGTTCCCGGCTCGGTCCGCTCCTCTTCAGGAGGCTCATCTATATTATCGGGTATATGAATATACCAGTTTCTAACAAATAGCATAAAATGGAGAGGTAGGTATAGGATCCAGATAATCAGGTTTAAAACTTGGTTCAATAGGTAACTTTTGAATTGAATTCTTTGAGACAAGGCTACTAGATATTCAAATTTTAATATTCACTTGTTTCACCTTTCTTATACCAGGATGACAGAGCTGCTTTTCAAGAGCCGAAGGTAAGGTGATCTTGCTTCTGTTAGAATAGGGGTGTTTCTGTTGTTTGTTATACATAATCAGCAGTAGTCGTGAGTGTTAAAATCTAATTTGATATCTTGCAAGCAGTTGGCAGATTTCAAGGGATCTAGTTCAAAATTAGGTTGCATTCCATGTTTAAGAAATATATTCAGGATTGTTGTCTACCTGCTCATGGGAGCCCAACACAGAGCAAGTAACCGCTACAGAGCAAGTATATGTGGCAGGTACACTACTTATGAAAGAAAAAATAATTTTGAATCTTCCTACTTGCATGTTTCTGTTTGTTTTAAAGCAAATGTAACTGAAAAGTAGAAGGAAAGACTACCTGGAGGAATACTTTCTAAAAGAAAGTGCTTCTAAAGAAACGACAGATCATAGCGCAACTCTGGCAGGGCAGAACAGAACTTCCATCTACTTTGGAATTGCTCCCCAACCTCAGCCCTGGCACCATCTACATATGGAAGGTGGGCTTCCTGGCCTCCACCCGGGAGTTGCACTGGTCTGGAGCTGAAGACTTGCAGCAGCACGTTTTGAAGCCTGCTGCAGTGGGAGGAAGCGGCAACCTGATAAACTGCCTGTATTTAAGAATGAGAGGCAACCAATCTTGGTAAAGGAGCATGTGCACAGATGTGCTTTGAGCACCTTTGCACAGGCCTTTCTTCTGATTCTTGAATGCTGGACACCAAAGGCGACCTTTTTTGTCCAGCATATGAAGAATACAAATGGCAGAAAGCAAAGCAGAGACTGTGTTTCTGTCATTTGCATGTAGTTTGCATACTCTCAGATACATTCCTGTATAGCTTGCTGCCTGCATCCACCCCAGATCTGCTGAAAAATTGGCAGGAGTGGTGTGAGGCAAAAAGCCCAGGCCATGCTTATTACACTTTACAGCGCTGGGCTCTCACTCTATTCTCTTTAATATCAGTCCCCTACTGCACTCTGTAGCACGTTAAACGAAATTTATTGTATTGGTGCGGGTGTAATCACTGATGCAACACCTCTCCAATACGACAACTTGCATTTATATAGTGCCTTTAATGTAGTAAAACATTCCAAGATGCTTCACAGGAGTATTAGAAGACAAAACATTTGACACCAAGCCACATAAGGAGAAATTAGGGCAGATGGCCAAAAGCTTGGTCAAAGATTAGTCTCCTGCTGCTTGAAGATAAAGCTGTTTCTGCAGGTGAAAGCTTTTGGGGGGGAGAAAAGAGAAAATCAGATGGGTTGGAAAGTAGGGAATTGTCTTGTACATGACTCACAGCTGCACGTTTTATTTAAAAAAAAAAAAAAAATTCATTTTGGTATGTGAGCATGACTGGCAAGACCAGCATTTATTGCTCACCCTTAGTTAGCCTGAGAAGATGGTGGTGGGCCCCCTACTTGAACCACTGAGTAGCGGGTTGATACAACGGAGTGGCTTCCTAGGCCACTTCAGAGGGCAGTTAAGAGTCAACCATGTTGGTGTGGGACTGGAGTTACATATAGGCCAGACAGCGTAAGGACGACAGATTTCCTTTCCTCGACAACAACAACAACTTGTATTTATATAGCGCCTTTAATGTAGTAAAGCGTCCCAAGGCGCTTCACAGGAGTGTTATAAGACACACAATTTGATACTGAGCCACATGAGGAAAAATTAGGGCAGATGACCAAAGGCTTGGTCAAAGAGGTAGGTTTTAAGGAGCGTCTTAAAGGAGGAAAGAGAGTTAGAGAGGCGGAGAGGTTTAGAGAGGGAATTTCAAAGCTTAGGGCCTAGGCAACAGGAGGCATGGCCACCAAAGATTGAACGATTATAATCAGGGATGCTCGAGGGAAGAATTAGAGGAGCGCAGATATCTTGGGGTTGTGGGACTGGAGGAGATTAGAGATAGGGAGGGGCAAGGCCATGGAGGGATTTGAAAACGAGGATATTAGTGAACCAGTTGGGTTTTTGGAACAATCCAACAGCTTCATGCTCACATTTACTGATGATGAGCTTTTTATTTCCAGATTTAAAAAAAAAACTGAATTCAAATTCACAATCTGCCATGGTGGGATTTGAACTTGTGTTCTCTAGATTATTATTCCAGGCTTTTATCAATTACTAGTCCAGGAATATAACCACTACACTACTGTACCCCTATATAGTGACTAGAAATTAGCAGTAATTGAGATGAAAGGCCCTGAAATGTATTCGGAGCCTACCATATGTGGAAAAGTTGGTGCAACTGGTAACTTCCTGCTTGATACTGTTCATATTCATGGATTAACTTCTTGGTCTTTCTATTACAGAATCCAGGCGTTGTCGTACAGGAGTTTGAATCGAGGTACAAAATTGTGTCTGTTGGCAATTAGCCTTTTTTTTCAATGCAGTTAATGTTTTTCTGCCATAAAATATATTGTAGCATTGCCCTTCAAATATTAAACTAAGTTTGAAGTACAGTGTTTGTCAGTATTCATGTGACCGTGCATTTTGGCCTCAAATATTTGTGCCATTACATGTTTATAAACCAAAATCTAACAAGTTTTCTTTGTGAAATTGGAGATGACCTGATGGATTTGCATAATTCACCAATATTTTACTCCATTCTAGCAATTTTAAGCTTGATTTTTCAGTGTTTTCTGTTGAAGTTTGTTTTTCTTTTGCTAATTTTTTTCTGGTAAATTGTATCAGTTTGATTTATTTCATTCATAGAATTCTATGTCCTTGCAGCATTCCCATCGTCACCTCTTTACCCCCCTTCCTCCACCACCATTTTTTAATGGTTGAGACCAGTTACCTCCATACAGAACCGGGAATGAACCTGAGGGAGGGGTGGGGGGAGAAAGATTTCCTCTGTCATTTGTACAAATATCATAAATGCTTTCTTTGTACTCCAGCTCTCAATCAGGAGCATTTACTCATGAACCATGAGGTGCGTTTGTAATGGCTGCTTTTGCTTAATTATAGACCAGTTAGCCTAACATCTGTTGTGGGCAAATTTCTAGAGTCTATAATTAAGGATAGGGTGACTGAACACCTCAAATTTTCAGTTGATCAGAGGGAAGCAGCATGGATTTGTGAAAGGTAGGTCATGCCTGACGAACCTGATTGAATTTTTTGAAGAGGTGACTAAAGTAGTAGACAGGGGAATGTCTATGGATGTTATTTATATCCCAGAAGGCATTTGATAAGTCCCACATAAGAGACTGTTATCTAAGGTAGAAGCCCATGGCGTTGAGGGCAAATTATTGACCTGGTTAGTAAATTGGCTGAGCGGCAGGAGACAGAGTAGGGATAATGGGTAGGTACTCAAATTGGCAGGATGTGACTAGTGGTGTCCCGCAGGGATCTGTTGTGGCCTCAACTATTCACAATATTTATTAACGACTTGGATGATGGCATAAAAAGCAATATATCAAAATTTGCCGATTCCACAAAGATAGGTGGCATTGTAGATGAAAGCATAAAATTACAAAGGGATATTGATAGAGTAAGTGAATGGGCAAAACTGTGGCAAATGGATTCCAATGTAAGCAAATGTGAGGTCATCCACTTTGGAACTAAAAAGGATAGAACAGGGTACTTTCTAAATGGTAAAAAGCTAAAAACAGTGGATGTCCAAAGAGACTTGGGGGTTCAGGTACATAGATCATTAAAATGTCATGAACAGGTACAGAAAATAATCAAAAAGGCTAATGGAATGCTGGCCTTTATATCTAGAGTACAAGGGGGTAGAAGTTATGCTGCAGCTGTAGAAAACCCTGGTTAGACCACACCTGGAGTACTGTGAGCAGTTCTGGGCACCACACCTTAGGAAGGATATATTGACCTTGGAGGGAGAGCAGCATAGGTTTGCCAGAATGATACCCAGACTTCAAAGGTTAAGTTACGAGGAGAGATTACACAATTTAGGATTGTATTCCCTAGAATTTAGAAGGTTAAGGGGTGATCTGATCGAAGTTTTCAGGATATTAAGGGGAGCAGATAGGGTAGATCGAGAGAAGCTATTTCCGCTAGTTGGGGATTCTAGGACTAGGTGGTATAAAAAAAAATTAGTCAGATCTTTCAGGAGTGAAATTAGGAAACACTTCTACACACAAAGGATGATAGAAGTTTGGAACTCTCTACTGCAAACGGCAATTGAGGCTAGATCAATTGTTAATTTTAAATCGGAGATTGATAGCTTTTTGTTAACCAAGGGTATTAAGGAATATGGGCCAAAGGCAGGTACACTGAGTTAGGTCGCAGATCAGCCATGATTTTATTGAATGGCAGAACAGGCTCGAGGGGCTGAATGGCCTACTCCTGTTCCTATGTAAAGTGGAGATATCCTAACTAAGTGTTTATAAATTAAGAAAAGTGACTTTTCCATTATGCTGTTTCTAATTCTGTGGCTGTTCTTTTCTTGCAGTTGGTGGTACGGTTGGATAATCCCAGCAATAGCAGGCATGGCTGTGGCCCTCCTATATCGACTTTATGCAATAGATCACTGAACACTACATGTCGAAGAGATAACGGCACTATTTCATATTGATTGCATCCTATTAGAAATTAGAAAAAAAAAAATGAAAATTGTGTTACTTTCATTGAAGGGACTTTGTGGTAGAAATTGTTAGGTTTTGCAACCATTTTTCTGACGTAAAATGGATGCAAAGCGTACCAAGTTAGCAGTAGAACAGCCTGCGCCCAATCTGCTGATAGACTAATTTCTACCCATTTATCATCGGCAAAGCAAATCCTTTGCATCTGTTTTAGACCTTGTACCTCAGCACTTGTGAATATTTGTCCACTTTTGATACTCCTGTGATTTTAATATTTGGATGGTTAAAAATCAACATTGTAGCTTATTCTGTTGCTTCCCAGGAAAGACTATAGTTTAAAACTGTGTCTGTGAGCCATTAAGATACAGTTTGAAATTTGAGTAACCTTGGACCTTCTTTCCACACTGAATAGCTAATATTGTTAAACCTATTCAAACAAGAATTTTTTTTGAGGCCACGTTATAAGCAAGACTGTGTCCTTGTAATAGTACTCGGTGTTGACTGGCAGATAGTATTCTTGTTTCATATGTATGAGCGATGTATCTTTGAGGGAATGCAAAAATGAAAAATGCCTGGATTTTCTGTCTACATTCACATTGTAGGGGTGGTTGCCTATACGATAATGACGAATGAGCAGTTCACTTGAAGAATTACATCGAATATACAGCATATAAACTGGTCCAACTGGGCTATGCTGGTGTTTATACTCCACACGAGCCTTCTCCCCTTCTAATTACCTCTTGCCACACTGCCCCCATAATCCCTCCATTCTCTTCTCCCTCGTGTAAGCATCAAGCCTCTCCTTAAATGTGTCAAAGCTCTCTGCTTCAACCACTCCCTGTGGCAGCGAGTTCCACATTCTCACCACTCTGCGTAAAGAGAATGAAGCCCTAGTACGTTAGAGATGCAGGGCTAGAAATTTCCCACGAATTGCATTTATCTCTTGGGCAAGGTTGTGCACCCACAATGACTTTGCCTGTGGGACCAATGTAACTCCAAGGATTGTCTAGCCTCAGAGACTATTGCAGTTCAATCATACCTTTCTCTGTAGTAACTTTTATGCTTATTCTTTCCTTTAGTCGTACTTGTTTTGTGTTCAAAGCATTAATTTGGGTGGAGGTATTTATATGGGTCTCATAAATTGTATTGCACTACCTGAGACTGGTGAGCGTCAGCAAAACAAAAAAATCTATTTTTTTTGGTGCCCAAAATGCTAAATGTGAAGCAGTAGGTTTCTCTGTCATAAGTAAACTTTTTTATTTTTGTTTTGTAATGTGTGGGCTGGTTGGGTTCAGATTCTGATTGGACTACATGCTACATGAGTATGGCATGAGCAATAGCATCTGGTCTAGCACGTTGTCTTTCCACAGTTAGAAAATGTTCTGTTTCAAAATGCCAGGAGTGCTTCTGAGGGGAGGGGGAAAGGGAACAAGAATGTCTAGTAGTAGATTTTACATGATGACTGTACTTAACTGAGAGACGAGTCACCAAAGTGGCTCAGCTGCAAGGATTATTTCCCGTCCGATTATCGTAACTAGGTTGCTCTCAACAGAAAGTTTCTTGAAGTGCTACGGTTCTGACATGTCAGGAGTGCCTTTGTATTGTTTGACTGCAATTTTCGAGAAGATCCCCGATATGCAAAGATTCTGAATTAACTGATATAATCTTTTGTATTATCACACCTGTTGAAAAATGTATTTTTCAATTAAAACAGCAATGGAATAATGTACCTGATTAATCAGATGTATACAAATAAATACTATATATAGGTAAATAGTACTTTCAAAGCATCTTTTCTCACTTTTATTGATCAAAGTTAGATTTGAATTTTGTGCATGAAACAGTTCAGACTGTGCTTTGTTTCCCAAATCTCCTCTCCCCAAGCCGCTGATGCCTTGCGGGATTACAGTTTCATGGGCAGCCTCCAGCCCCTTCTTTAAGTAGCCACTATCCATGTGCAAGAGTTGATGGTGAATGTCAGCAAGCTATTTGACCATGAAGCAGGGAGAAGCATCATAGCTGAGCCCTGTTCTCGCCCAACCTCAGCAGACTGGGGTTTTTATTTCGGGACCTTCCTGCTATATATGGCTCAGCTAATCATTGAGCTCCAGTGGGGGAATTTCCACTCTGGGCTTTGAAACAGAAACTATATTTTGGTAATGTAACAGGGCACATCTACATTTTTTTTGTGTGAAAGCGGAATGGGGAGAGGAATTAATTTTTTTTGATTCTCCCAGCGAGGAATGTGGTGGCATCAGCAATTTCACTTCAGATAGCACGAGTTAGATGCAGGCTGACACTTCCAGTTCCTATACCAATTCAACTATATGACGTCGGGACATGACAATTACCGTTAAATTAAGAGCATTTCTGTGTTAAGCCCAGAAGAAATGGGCTGAGACTGTCTTGGCCAGTTATGTTTTCCTGGGCTGTCCTGCCCGCTGTGCGGTTGCGAATTGCTATCCCCTTCCTAGTTCTGAGCTCAGGACTTATCGAGCGGCGATAAGGACAAACGAACAGACCCGTGGCTTGGTGCAAGGAAAACCAATGTTTATTTACAGAAGTAAAACCACAGAGAAACAGTATTATATGAAGAAAATGAAATCACTATGCAGTACGGTTTTACACTTAACATGGGAGGAGAAACGGACACATCGAGGGAAAATCCTAAAATGTCAATTTTAGCAATATCCCCATTAATTCCCACCCTTACGCCTAACTAAAATTGTCTTGCGACAGCCAGAAAAAGATAATGCTCACCGGTGAAATGGATGGGAAAACCTGGCCCTGTACCCTGTCTCTGCCGTCGAAATGTGGCTACGAAGTTTCTGGACGGTCTTCTTTCTTGGCTGCTAGCAGACAGACAGGGTGAACCGGGCCCCAGGCTGAGAGAGAGAGAGAGAGCGAGTGGCTGGGTCTTCCCAGTTATACCCTCCCGGTCATCCTAATCTCCCGCCAGATCTGCTCATTTCTATTGTCTGATCTGGCCATAATGAATTTTAACAAAATGTTCCGCTCTTGGTCCATCATGTTAGATGGCCGGTAATTGTATCATACCAGTTCTCCAACTGCTCCCTTTGTCCGACAGGTTCGATGATGGGCCAGCCCAGTCTCAATGTCCCCGCTGATTATTTGAGCAAACACCTTGAAAACCTTATGCGTAGACCTGATTGTAATTGGGTTTGTCCCCAATGCATCGGAATACACAAGCTGATAGTTTGCCAGCGTCTGAAATGAAAATTGCCAGGCTCTTGGTGACGAGGTCTGACCGCAGCCATGCCCTGGATTTTAAAACTCAGTCTGACCAGGGTTCCTTTTAATAAGTCCAATAAAATCTTCGGGGGGTGGGGGGACACATGAAATTTTGCAAATCCTTTCACAGGGCTCACAGACAGAGGTTCATCTTCCTTGACCTCTCTGAAGAGCAGTGCTTTCACAGGCTGAGGTTGTCAAATCAGGTGGTGGCAGACATCTGCAGGCTCCTAGAAGAAGACCTGCTCCCTGCTGGACCTGGTGGGCATGCATTATCAGTATCTGTGAAGGTCACCACCTCCCATATTTTTTTGCCTCTGGTTCCTTCCAGGGTGCTACCAGAGACCTCGAGTGTCAAAATCCACGGTGCATAAATAAGGTGACGGATGGATTGTTTGCCAGGGATGGGAGTTATGTAAATTTCCCCTGTGATGACAATAGCCAGAATGAGCGGGCATTTCAGACTCGCCTCTCAGGCTGGATTCCCATAGGTACAGGGTACCATCGACTGTGCACACGTGGGAATCCGAGCACCACCATAGCAACCAGAAGATTTTTTTTTAATCGTGAGGGATATTCATCCATCCATGTGCAGGTGGTGTGCAACCACAGGAAGAGGATAAGCTATGTCATCCTGTTTAAGGCGGCATCCCATTCCCCTGCTATGCTAGTTTAAACCCTTCCCAACAGCACTAAACCCACCCCCAGCGAGGATATTGGTTCCGGCCCTGTTGGGGTGCAACCCGTCTGGCTTATACAAGTCCCATTTGCCCAGAACCAGTCCCAATGCCTCAGGAATCTAAAGCCCTCCCTCCTGCACCATCTCTCCAGCCACGCATTCATCTGCTCTATCCTATTTGTGTACTCACTAGCTCGTGGCACTGGGAGTAATCTGGAGATTGCTACCGGATTGGCAGGGGTTTCCAGACCTTGGGAAACCCGGCAGGTGAAAGGAGGCGAGAAGGGCTGAATCCATGAGGTAAGTGCCTTTACGGCACTGCTTGTGGACCAGGAGGGTTTCCTCCCAGCCCAACAAGCTACCCAGTTAAATGACCACCCTGCCGCCCACAATCTGGTACCCTCCGCCCCCCAGACTAGACCTAGCTGCTCTCCTCAACTGGGGCCTTGTGCTGCAGGCTTCCCTCCCGACAGGCCTCTAACCTGTCAATCAGGCTGCTTGTGGGCAGGAAACGGACAGAAAAAAATTTAAAGAATCCCTGCAGTTAAAAACTGCAGGACGTTTGGGAACCCGTTCTACCAGGTTTCCTGACATCAAATTGGCCGCCCCGCATGGAACGCGCCCCTGGGCTAAAAACCGGGCCTCTGTCTTGAGTAGGGACAGACTGACACTTACAAAGTTGTAACAACAACAGAAAACGCTGGAAAAACTCAGCAGGCCAGGCAACATCCGTGGAGAGAGAAACAGAGTTAACGTTTCAGGTCAAAACCCTTCGTCAGAACTGAGAAAAAAGCAGGAAATGAAACAGATAAAGAAGCAAGGGGAGGCCGGGGGGAGGAATAAAAGAACAAAAGGGGTGGTCTATGGTAAGTAGAGACATTAAGAGATGCTCAAGGCAAGACAGGATGGCAATAGGACAGGTTAAGAAACAAAAGGTGGCTAGAAGTGTGAAATGCTGGCAGAATGAGAGACAGCTGCCGTAGGGGGAGAGAGAGAAAAAAAGGGGAAAAGGCACAAACCAAAAGGGTGGATAAAATGTATATATATATATATATATATGTATATGGTAGGGGCTGAGGTTATGATCTGAAATTGTTGAACTCGATATTGAGTCCAGAAGGCTGTAAAGTGCCTAATCGGAAGATGAGGTGCTGTTCCTCGAGCTTACGCTGAGCTTACGTGGAACAATGCACGAGGCCGAGGACGGTGAGGTCTGAGTGGGAGTGAAGCGGTGAATTAAAATGACAAGCGACCGGAAGCTCGGGGTCACCCTTACGGACTGAACAGAGGTGTTCCGCAAAGCGGTCACCCAATCTGTGTTTGGTCTCCCCAATGTAGAGGAGACCACATCGTGAGCAGCGAATACAGTATACTAGATTGCAAGAAGTACAAGTAAATCGCTGTTTCACCTGGAAGGGGTGTTTGGGGCCCTGGAGAGTGGGAAGGGGGGAGGTATAAGGGCATGTGTTGCATCTCCTGCGCTTGCACGGGAAGGTGCCGGGCGAGGGGGAAGGGGTGCTGGGGGTGATAGAGAAGTGGACTAGGGTGTCTCGGAGGGAGCAGTCCCTACGGAATGCTGAAAGGGGAGGTGAGGGGAAGATACGTTTGGTGGTGGTATCACGTTGGAGGTTTTGGAAATGGCGGAGGATGATCCGTTGAATGTGGAGGCTGGTGGGGTGAAAGGTGAGGACAAGGGGAACTCTATCGTGGTTCCGGGAGGGAGGGGCCGAGGTGAGGGCAGAAGTGCGGGAGATAGAACGGACACGGTCGAGGGCCGTGTCGACCATGGTAGAGGAGAATCCTCGATTGAGGAAAAAGGAAGACATGTCGGAAGCACTGGTATGGAAGGTGGCATTGTCCGAGCAGATGCGGCGGAGACGGAGAAACTGGGAGAATGGAATAGAGTCCTTACAGGAGGCGGGGTGGGAGGAAGTGTAGTCCAGGTAGCTGTGGGAGTCAGTGGGCTTGTAGTGAATGTTGGTCAATAACCTATCCCCAGAGATGGAGACGGAGAAGTTGAGGAAGGGAAGGGAAGAATCGGAGATGGACCATGTGAAGGTGAGGGAAGGGTGGAAATTGGAGGCATAGTGAATGAAATTGTCTAGTTCAGGGCGAGAGCAGGAAACGGCACCGATACAGTCGTCAATGTACCGGAAAAAGAGGTGAGGGAGGGGACCCGAGTAGGACTGGAACAAAGAGTGTTCCACATATCCCACGAAAAGGCAGGCATAGCTAGGACCCATGCGGGTACCCATAGCAACACCTTTGATTTGGAAGAAATGAGTGGAGTCAAAGGAGAAGTTGTTCAATGTGAGAACAAGTTCAGCCAGGCGGAGGAGGGTGGCGGTGGATGGGGACTGGTTGGGCCTCTGTTCAAGGAAGAAGTGGAGCGCCTTCAGGCCATCCTGGTGGGGGATGGAGGTGTAGAGGGATTGTACGTCCATGGTGAAAAGGAGGCGGTTGGGGCCAGGAAACTGGAAACTGTTAAAGTGGCGGAGGGCGTCAGAGGAATCGTGGATGTAGGTGGGAAGAGACTGGACAAGGGGAGAAAAAATAGAGTCGAGATAGGAAGAGATAAGTTCCGTGGGGCAAGAGCAGGCTGAAACGATGGGTCTGTTTGTGGATCTTGGGAAGGAGGTAGAAGCGGGCTGTGCGGGGTTGGGGAACTATGAGGTTGGCGGCCATGGGGGTAAGATCTCCAGAGGAGATGAGGTCAGTGACAGTCTTGGAAACGGTGGCTTGATGTTCGGTAGTGGGGTCATGGTCCAGGTGGAGGTAGGAGGAGGTGTCGGAGAGTTGGCGTTCAACTTCCGCTAGGTAGAGGTCGGTTCGCCAAACAACAACAGCACCACCCTTGTCAGCAGGTTTAATGACAATGTCGGGGTTGGATCGGAGAGAATGGAGTGCTGCAAGTTCAGAGGGAGGTAGGTTGGAGTGAGTGAGGGGAGCAGAGAAATTGAGATGGCCGATGTCGCGGCGGCAGTTAGCGATGAAAAGATCTAGAGAGGGTAAGAGGCCAGAGGGAGGGGTCCAGGTGGAACGAGAATTCTGAAAGCGGGAGAAAGGGTCAGCCGTGCGGTGGGAAGACACCTGGCCAAAGAAGTGGGCACGGAGACGAAGGCGGCGGAAAAAGAGCTCAGCATCGTGCCGAGCTCGAAATTCATTGAGATGGGGGCGTAAGGGGATGAAGCTCAGGCCTTTGCTGAGGACTGATCGTTCGGGGTCAGAGAGGGGAAGGTCAGAGGGGATAGTGAAAACGCAGCAGGGGGTGAGATTGGGAAAAGGGATGGGGTCAGAGGAAAGTGAAGGGGAAGAAGGTTCCGGAGGGGCGTTAGTGTCCAAGAGTTGTTGAAGCTTGCGATCCTTGACATCGGAAAAGAAGAAGAAAAGTTTTTTGTTGAAGCGTCGGATGAGTCTAAGGATGAAATGGAACTGTGGACCCGGACAGCTTTGAGATAGAGTGCGTCGGTGCTGCTGAAGAGAGAGGTCGAGAGTGTTCATGTGGCGCCGCATGGCGTTGAGCGTGGATCTCAAGATGCAGCGAGAGCAGTAGTTCGAGGAACGATGAATATCTTGGAGATATTTGTAATCCTGGGTGGATCCAAAACACGAAGGGTGGAAGTTTAGTTGGAATCCACGTGGAATAAGTCGGAACCGGAGACAACTTATAAAGTTGTACTTGGCCAAGTACTGACCAACATGGGGAATATTATAGCAGGAGTTAAAGTGAAGGATTAGCTAAGGAATAGTGATTATAGGGTTCAGGATAAGGAAAGGAAAGTAAAACAGCGTTAGGGTATTACAGTTAAAGAAGGCAGATTTCAGGAGGATATGCACAGAGGTATGAATAGATGGAGTGGTAGCTAAATGGAACAGCCTTAAAAAGATAATTGTTGTTCTGTTCAGCATACTGCGGGAAACATTGGCATTTTGTCTTTATTCCGCATTATGTATTCAATGGCCTTTAGTTGTAAACAGATATTATCCCAAGCTGAGGAATTCTGTATTTCTATGCATATTGCCCCTTAGCAAGCCAATTTTCTCTTTCCTCATTTCCTTTAACATTTGAAAGCATGAAACAGGAGACCGGTCCAATAGCATTAACTCCAGCTCCAAGGATTTCCTCACCAGTTTACTCGTACCTGAAGAGGAAACAGATTCACCTAAGGAACAGGCAGCAGCACTACCACATAACATATTAACCATATGTACTTCAGTGGAGTTCTTGGGCAGTTTACAAGCAGGGTAAACCACAGGTGAGAACCATAAATTTTAAGCAAGTTTACTGTTGGTTAGCCATAAGAGGACCAAATTTTCAGTTAGATATTGCAATGCCTATAAATCTGGGAGAGCTGCTAATCCTAAGTATGTTACAACTTACTCAGTTCAGAACTCCTCTCTTTCTTTTGCTTGCGTTAATGACCAGGCAGTTTCTATAACCAGACTGAACCTCAGAGCAAAACCTCTACTCTTACCTGGAACATAGGAACAGGAGTAGGCTATTCAGCCCCTCGAGCCTGTTCCGCCATTCAATGAGATCATGACTGATCTGCGATCTAACTCTATATACCCGCCTTTGGCCCATATCCCTGAATACCTTTGGTTAACAAAAAGCTATGAATCTCAGATTTAAAATGAACAATTGATCTAGCATCAATTGCCATTTGTGGAAGAGAGTTCCAAACTTATACCATCCTTTGTGTGTAGAAGTATTTCCTAATTTTACTCCTGAAAGGTCTGGCTCTAATTTTTAGACTATGTCTTAGAATTCCCAACCAGCGGAAATAGTTTCTCTCTGTCTGCCCTATCTGTTCCCCTTAATATCCTGAAAACTTCGATCAGATCACCCCTTAACCTTCTAAATTCTAGGGAATACAACCCTAATCTCTCCTCGTAACTTATCTCTTGAAGTCTGGGTATCATTCTGGTAAACCTACGCTGCTCTCCCTCCAAGGCTAATATATCCTTCCTAAGGTGTGGTGCCCAGAACTGCTCACAGTACTCCAGGTGTGGTCTAACCAGGGTTTTCTACAGCTGCAGTATAACTTCTACCCCCTTGTATTCTAGTCCTCTAGATATAAAGGCCAATATTCCATTAGCCTTTTTGATTATTTTCTGTACCTGTTCATGACATTTTAATGATCTATGTACCGGGACCTCAAGTCTCTTTGGACATCCACTGTTTTTAGCTTTTCACCATTTAGAAAGTACCCTGTTCTATCCTTTTTAGTTCCAAAGTGGATGACCTCACATTTGCCTACATTGAAATCCATTTGCCACAGTTCTGCCCATTCACTTAATCTATCAATATCCCTTTGTAATTTTATGCTTTCATCGACAATGCCTACAATGCCACCTATCTTTGTGTCATTGGCAAATTTGGATATGTGACTGTCTCTGCCATCATCCAAGTCGTTAATAAATAGTGAATAGTTGAGGACCCAACACAGATCCCTGTGGGACACCACTAGTCACATCCTGTCAATTTGAGTACACACCCATTATCCCTACTGCCTGTCTCCTGCCGCTCAGCCAATTTCCTAACCAGGTCAATAATTTGCCCTCAATTCCATGGGCTTCTATCTTAGTTCACAGTCTCTTATGTGGGACTTTATCAAATGCCTTCTGGAGTCCATATAAATAACACCCATAGACATTTCCCTGTCCACTACTTTAATCACCTCTTCAAAAAATTCAATCAGGTTCATCAGGAATGACCTACCTTTCACAAATCCATGCTGGCTCTCTCTGATCAACTGAAAATTTGAGGTGTTCAGTCACCCTATCCTTAATTATAGACTCTAGCAATTTCCTGACAACAGATGTTAGGCTAACTGGTCTATAATTCCCTGCTTTCCCTCTCTCGCCATTCTTAAATAGCGGAGTGACATGTGCAATTTTCCAATCTAAAGGAACGGTTCCTGAATCTAGAGAAATTTGGAAGATTATAGTTAGGGCACCTGCAATGTGCTCACCTACTTCCTTTAAAACCCTGAGATGGAAACCATCTGGTCCTGGGGATTTGTCACTCTTTCATGCCATTATTTTCTTCATTACTGTTATTTTACTTATGTTGATTTTATTGAGTCCCTGTCCCCGATTCAATATTAGTTTCCTTGGGATTTCCGGAATGCTATCCTCTTCTACTGTAAATACTGACGCAAAGTAATTATTCAACATATCTGCCATTTCCTTATTATCATTGACAATATCACCACTTTCAGTTTTTAAGGGGCCAACATTGCTCCTAACCACCCTCTTTTTCCTAATGTAATTGTACAATTTCTTCCTATTGATTTTGATATCTCTTGTAAGTTTCTTTTCATTCTCCCTTTTTGTAGCTCTTACTATCTGTTTTGTGACCCTTTGCTGTTCTTTGTATCTTTCCCATTCACCAGGATCTGTGCTATTCTTTGCATTTTTGTATGCTTTTTCTTTTAGTTTTATGCTGTCCTTTACCTCTTTAGGCATCCATGGCTGGGTTTTTTGGCGAGTAGAGCTCTTGCCCCTCGGGAATAAATTGGTTCTGTATCACATTAAATTCTTTTTTAAACATCTCCCACTGATCTCCTGTTGTTTTACCCATTAACAGATTTGCCCAGTTTAATGTGGACAGTCTCTGTCTCATCCCGTTGAAGTCGGCCTTACCTAAATCTAGAATCTTAGTGGCTCTTTCGCGTTTCTCACTTTCAAACGTTAAGGTGAACTTGATAATGTTATGATCGCTATTGGATAAATGTTCACGCACAGTTAGGCTGTTAACTAAATCTGGCTCATTACTCATTACTAAATCTAATATGGCTTGCCCTCTTATTGCCTCTAGGACATATTATTGTAGAAAACTATCCCAGACACACTCAAGAAATTCACTACCTTTCTGACAGGTGCCAGTCTGCTTATCCCAATCTATATGAAAGTTAAAATCCCCCATTAAAACCACTCTGCCTTTACTACACGCTTGTCTAATCCTTGCATTTATACAATCTAGCACTTCACAGCTGCTACCAGGGGCCTATACACAACTCCCACTACAGTCTTAGATCCTTTCCTATTTCTTAATTCTACCCATAAAGTCTCCACTGCCTACTTACCTCTAATTATATCCTCTCATCATTGAAATGATTTCATCCTTAATCACTAAGGCTACTCCTCCCCCTCTACCATTTTCCCTTTCTTTCCTGTAAACCTTATAACCTTGTATATTTAGTTCCCAGTCCTGACCGTCTTGCAGTTATGTCTCAGTAATGGCTACAATGTCATACCTTCCAATTTGAATTCGCGCCTGCAGTTCATTCAATTTATTCCTTATACTCCGTGCGTTTGTATAAAGAACGCTATTTGGGCCACACACCCTAGCCTGTCATTCAGCTCTAGTGTTTTACTCACATGTTTCTTATTTCTCTCACCTGGTTTAATCGCTTTACATCTTTTAGTTTTCCCTTTACCTGTAATGTCCAGCTGGAGGAGGATGATGACTCCTCAGAGGAGCCTCCAGCCTTTGTGGGTGCACCGTCAGCAGATCCAAGCGCACCCAGCACCATTGCTGCCCGGGAGGCTTGGGATGGCCTCATCATGGCCAGATTTACTTAACTTGCTCCAATGCAGCCACATGGATGCCACATGCTGTACTAAGTCCCCCCAACAACACCATAAAGCATCTCTACAATGACCAAGCCATTCCTCTCACCCAAAGCCCCAATGCTCGAGGTTAAATAATGCCTCACCATTCACTCCAAGTGACAAAGCCTCTTCCAAGGTTTGAGGCAAAAATGGACAAGACCCGAAAGTGGTGCAAAGAAAAACATTTGTGTGTGTCATCAAAATAGCTGAAACACAAACATTTTTTCATATACCCAAGTGCATCTACGTTGGTGTCATTTTTCTTTTCTGAGTGGTTCCACGAGGTGCAATCCGTGTGTCTTCAGCAGAGGCAGTTGTAGGCTGCTCACTTCCCCGCTGCAACACGTCAGATACTTTTGGCGGACGTCCTCTGGGTTTTGGAGCCTGTGATGGCCCCACCATCACTGTGCAGGGGCAAACTCGGCCATCGGGATCAGAGGAGGCATGTGGGGTTCTGACTGAGGAGGAAGCAATGGGGGAGAAGTGCGAGCCCTTTGAGAAGAGCCCCCAATTCCATGTCCTCTCTCACTATCATCCCTCTCATGGGCCACCTGCACTTCCCTGCTCGCAAGGAGCTGGAGAGCACCTTGCTGCACAGCAGTGGGGCAATGAATGCCCAAGTCTATGTTTATATTCCTCCTTGAGAGGAGGTCTATGAGGGCCTGCCATCTGTTGTCCACAGCTAGCATATGCGCATGTGACGGTGCATTTGCTGCTCCATGCAGGTGGCCATCTTTTCCATGGAACAGCACATCGTCGCCATCGCCTGCGACACGGTGGTGCTCATGTTGGAGATGGACTCCTCCATTCTCAAAACATTTGCAGACATTGCAGCTGCAAAAGATGCCAGAGCCTCACACAATTGTTGCTGCACCTCCAGGATCACCCTCTTTCTTGATAGCCCCCCGAGGCTCAGTGTCTGCATGCAGCTGATCAGAGCTGGGAGCATCCTGCACCCTCCAGCGAGGAGTCTCCACTGCCGTCCCTGTCTCCACCATCTGCTCTTGCTCACTTGTGACTTGTTAGACACCAGGTGACAACACTACTCTATCTCGCGTAGGACCCACCGAGGTGTGCGTATCTGCGCTGGTGCTGGTTGCGTTTGGGTCTGCTGACAGTACGCCCTCAGAGGCTGGCGGTTCCTCTGAGGAGTCGTCCTCCTCTTCCAGCTGGACAGTGGGGTGGAGGGTGCTCTTGATGGACCTGTGGGAGAGTAGAGATAAATTAGAAATGTTATAATAAGAATGGGTAACATTACCATTATACACATGATGACATTTCACTGGCTGCTCACATCAGTTATCATATGAGTGACTGCTGTATGCCATGTGGCTGTATGAGATGTGATTCTGTCACCAGATTGCTGGGATGCCCTCTCTCTCCGTCTCCCACCACCAGCATCTTTCCAACTCCCGAGATCTCCAGAGCCCCCTCTTCTGCTGCTGTTAGTTGGGTGAAGACTGGAGGGCCACCTCCAGTTCTCTGTGTCTCGTGTGTTCTGGGTTTTTTTTTCCTGCAAGGAGGGTAAGAAGAAAAGTTTGAGTGAGAGTGATGAAATGAGTGTAAGGAATGGATGGGTTACATCTGTAGAGGTGACTATGAGGGAGTGGGGTGGCAATGCCAAGTGGCCTCCTTCTGTGTTGTTACTTGCTATGTTTGCATTAGGATGAGGGTGAGTGTGAGGGGTGGCTAGTCAGATAGGAATGTGATAATGTAGATAGAGAGGGATGGGTGGACGTGCAAGGTATGTTGGTCTGAGTAAGGATGTGCAGGTGTAGGCTTGGGAAGGCAGAGTGATGGGGATGTGGTGACAGGCACATTAGGATGAAGGTGAGTGTGGCATTGCACCCACCTTTCCTGACCTCCTGAGATCATTGAAGCATTTGATGCATGGTATCCAGGTCCTCCTGACCACATCCCTGCTGCTGACCTCCTCAGCTATATCCAGCCATGCCCTTTTGGTCTCTTGTGGAGGTCTCCTTCACTCATCAGCAGGGACGAGGACCTTCCTGCATGCTCTGACTGCCTCCACCAGAGTATGCAGGGATGAGTCTGAAAAGCGTGGTGCAGCCCTCTGCCTTTGACTATCCATCCTTGCTACTTTATAACTTACACCGGCCTTTGTATGTCAGGTTCCACCCTCCTCTAGCAATCTTCACATCAGCTGAGTGCAAGGCTGCTTTAAATGTCGGTGCTGGAAACAAGTCATCGATGACGTCATCAGACTCGCACCATCTAATAGGGCTGGGAAATGCGCATGAGTCTTTCAATTGGGGCCATTAAGTTAAAGTCGCTCTGAGGAATACACTGCTCAGAACATCGTGTTCCTGACCCGCTACGCGGCCCCATGCACCCGACCCGACTCAAAGATAAAAATTCCGGCCTAAAAGTATGGCCATGTAACTCCTCTCTGAAACCAGCAACCCAGGAGTAAAATAAAGCCTCTTAAGCCTCTACCTGAGCATGAGCTCACCACTACCTTCTCAAGGGCAATTAGGGATGGGCAATAAATGCTGGCCTTGCCAGCGACGCCCACATCCCAGGAATGAATAACAAAAAATGAGGAGGTTGGCTTTGTATCTCATCAAGGGCTAAAAATTCAGGGGGTTAGCGCAGGCTGTTATGCCGAATTCGGGGAAAAAAATGGTGGCCCCCGCACTTCTGCCCGCTAACGGCGTGTCTTGCGGGAGCTGCCATTTTTGGCTGGGCGGCATCGCTGCCGATGTCCGCGCTCGCGAAAACTATGTAGTTTATTTAGATCATGTCGCTCACTTGACGTCCAATCTGCCATTTTCAACTTTGCCGCTCCACAGCGGGGTGGGGGGAGGTTTACTGGGTCGCTTGTTACGCTGCAGCACTAAGACGTTGGGTCGCTTCACCCTGTGCTCTTCTTCTTCTTAGGCAGTCCCTCGGAACCGAGGATGACTTGCTTCCACACTAAAAATGAGTTCTCAGGTGACTGACGAGTCCAATGCGGGACCTACAGTCTCTGTCACAGGTGGGGCAGACGGTGGTTGAAGGGGCAGGTGGGTGGGGTGCTTGGGTTGACGTGCACTGTTTGCGCTTGGCTTCCGCTTGCTACCGGCGAAGAGACTCGAGGTGTTCGGCGCCTTCCCGGATGCTTCTCCTCCACTTTGTGCGGTCTTGGGCCAGGGATTCCCAGGTGTCAGTGGGGATGTTACACTTTTTCAAGGAGGCTTTGAGGGTGTCCTTGAAGCGTTTCCTCTGCCCACCTGGCGCTCTCTTGCCGTGCCGGAGCTCCGAGTAGAGCGCTTGTTTTGGGAGTCTCGTATCGGGCATGCGGACGATGTGGCCTGTCCATTGGAGCTGATCGAGCGTGGTCAAAGCTTCGATGCTGGGAATGTTGGCCTGAGCGAGAACACTGACATCGGTGCACCTATCCTGCCAATGGATTTGCAGGATCTTGCGGAGGCAGCGTTGGTGGTACCTCTCCAGTGCTTTGAGGTGCCTGCTGTACATGGTCCATGTCTCTGAGGCATACAGGAGGGTGGGTATCACTACTGCTCTGTAGACCATGAGCTTGGTGATGGGTTTGAGGTCCTGGTCTTCAAACACTCTCTTCCTCAGGCGACCGAAGGCTGCACTGGCACACTGAAGGCAGTGTTGGACTTCGTCATCGACGTCTGCCTTTGTTGACATTAGGCTCCCGAGGTGTGGAAAGTGGTCCACGTTGTCCAAGGCTTTGTCATGGATTTTGATAATCGGGGAGCAGTACTGTGTAGCAGGGGCAGGTTGGTAGAGGACCTTTGTCTTACGGATGTTTAGTGTAAGGCCCATGCTCTCGTACGCTTTGGTGAAGGTGTTGACGATGGCTTGGAGTTCAGCCTCAGAGTGTGCGCAGAAGCAAGCGTCGTCTGCATACTGTAATTCAAAGAGGATGGGACGACCTTGGATCTGGACTGGAGGCGATGGAGGTTGAACAGTTTCCCGTTTGTTCTGTAGATTAGTCCACTCCAGTGGGGAGCTTACTGAGGGTGAGATGGAGCATTACAGCCAGGAAGATCGAGAAGAGCGTTGGTGCGATGACACAGCCTTGCTTGACCCCGGTTCGTACGTGAATTGGGTCTGTGGTGGATCTGTTGGTCAGGATCACGGCTTGCATGTCATCATGAAGCAGGCGGAGGATGGTGACAAACTTTTGAGGGCAGCCGAATTTGAGGACGACACTCCATAATCCTTCATGGTTGACGGTGTCGAAGGCCTTTGTGAGGTCAAAGAAGGCCATGTACAGCGGTTGGTGATGTTCCCTGCATTTCTCTTGTAGTTGACGCGCAGTGAAGATCATGTCCATTGTGCCCCTTAGTGGGCGGAATCTGCATTGCAACTCTGGGAGGAGCTCTTCAGCCACTGGGAGAAGGCGATTGAGGAGGATTCTTGCGATGACTTTCCCTGTGGCAGACAGCAGGGAGACTCTTCTGTAATTACCGCAATCGGACTTGTCACCTTTCTTGAAGATGGTCACGATTACGACGTCTCTGAGATACCCTGGCATGCTGTCCTCCTTCCAAATATGAGAAATGAGTTCATGTATTCGCGTCAATAGTGCTTCTCCAACATGTTTTAGCGCCTCGGCGGGGATTCCATTTGCTCCTGAGGCCTTGTTGTTCTTCAGTTGTCGGATGGCCTTTTCAACCTCATGCCGGGCTGGGGTTGTGCTGAGGTGGTGGCGGGTAGCATGCTGCGGGATAGAGTTGAGGACACTCGCGTCGAAGACAGAGTCTCGGTTAAGGAGATCTTTGAAGTGTTCCTTCCAGCGGGCACTGACTGCCTCTCTGTCCTTGATGAGTACCTCTCCATGCTTGGCCTGCAGTGGGGTAGGACCTTGGGTGCTTGGGCCGTAGCTGGTATTGACTGCGCTAAAGAATCCACGCACGTTGTGGTTGTCGGCTAGCTGCTGGATCTCCTGCGCTTTCTCCACCCACCATCTGTTCTTTAGGTCATGAGATTTTTGTTGGACCTCGTCCTTCAGGTGTCTGTAGAGCTGCTTTCTTGCTCTCAAGTTGTGTTGCTGTTTCCAGATCAGGAATGCCTTGCACTTGCGGCTTATTAGCTCCTGGATCTCCTGGTCATTCTCGTCGAACCAGTCTTGGTGTTTCCTGGTCGAGTGACCGAGCGTCTCTTCACAGGTGCTGATTATGCAGGCCTTGAGTGCAGACCAGGCGCTGTGGACACTCTGTGTCTCTGAATCACTGGGAGTCATCAGGTTGGTTGTGAGGCACAGGCTGAATAGAGCTTACTTAGCAGGGTCTTTGAGTGCTCCAGCGTTGATTTTCCTGCGGCATTTCTTCTGTTGCCGCTGCTGTTTTGGGGCTACGTTGATGGAGATGACAGAACGGATTAGGCGGTGGTCTGTCCAGCAGTCGTCAGCTCCTGTCATGGCGCGGGTGATGCGGATGTCCTTGCAGTCCCTCGCTCGGACACTGACATAGTCCAGCAGATGCCAGTGCTTGGAGCGAGGTTGCTGCCATGAAGCCTTGTACTTTTCTCTCTGATGGAACAAGGTGTTGGTTATGACAAGGCCATGTTCTAAGCATTTTGTCAGGAGGAGGGTACCGTTGGAGTTGGCTTTCCCTACCCCCTCTCTGCCGATCACACCTTCCCAGAGGTCTGTGTCCTTTCCAACTCTGGCGTTGAAGTCGCCAAGAGAAATAAGCTTGTCGCCCGTTGGGACTCAGGGCAGGGATTGTTCACGGCTGAAGCAGAATTCCTCATTGGTCTCGTCTGTGGCTTCCAGTGTCGGGGCGTACGCACTGATGACCGTAGCGCACTGGTTCCGGGCTAGGGTGAGCCGTAGAGTCATGAGGCGTTCGTTTATTCCACAAGGGGAGTCGCTGAGACGCTCAACTAGCTCATTTTTTATGGCGAAGCCTACCCCATGGAGGCGGCGTTCTTCTTCAGGTTTGCCTTTCCAGAAGAAGGTGTAACCACCGCCTTGCTCCTTGAGCTGGCCTTCCCCTGCCCGCCGGGTCGTGCTTAGGGCGGCGATGTCTATGTCGAAATGTCTGAGCTCCCGGGCAATGATAGCAGTACGGCATTCCGGTCTGTTGCTGTTGGGGTTGTCCATGAGTGTCCTGACGTTCCAGGTCCCGAACTTCATTTTAAAGGGTGGAAGATGCCTGTGCATGAATTCTTTTAAAGTGGGGTGGCCGCTGTACACCAGCTAACACACTGGCTTGACAGAGCAAGGTCTTGGTCCAATGCCAAGATGATTGGAGACCAGGCTCTGCTACATCGGCCTAGCACACACACAAACATACTCCTACTGTCCACCCTCCTTCCAGCAGGTCCTTTCTGCCTGGGTTTCATAGGCTGCAGTGCGGTCCTCCCGACCCCACTGCTGGTCCACGCTGCGCCACTCCTGGGCCTCGACCTCGCTCCTGGGCTCGTCCTCGCTCCTGGGCCTCGTCCTTGCTCCTGGGTCCTGAACTTACACCTGGGCCTCGACCTCGCTCCTGGGTCCCGACCTTGCTCCTGCGCCTCGTCCTCATTCCTGGGCCTCGACATCGCTCCTGGGCACCAACTTCGTTATAGTATGTCTCGTTCCAGTGACTGTGTCCCGCGGTGGGTCTCCTTCTCGTATGTCCCGCGGTGTCTCCTTCCAGTGACTGTGTCCTGCGGTGTCTCCTTCCAGTGAGTGTGTCCCGCGGTGTCTCCTTCCAGTGACTGTGTCCCGCGGTGGGTCTCCTTCTCGTGTGTCCCGCGGTGTCTCCTTCCAGTGAGTGTGTCCCACGGTGTCTCCTTCCAGTGAGTGTGTCTCGCGGTGTCTCCTTCCAGTGACTGTGTCCTGCGGTGTCTCCTTCCAGTGAGTGTGTCCCGCGGTGTCTCCTTCCAGTGACTGTGTCCCGCGGTAGATCTCCTTCTCGTGTGTCCCGCGGTGTCTCCTTCCAGTGAGTGTGTCCCACGGTGTCTCCTTCCAGTGAGTGTGTCCCGCGGTGTCTCCTTCCAGTGAGTGTGTCCAGCGGTGTCCCCTTCCAGTGAGTGTGTCCGGCGGTGTCTCCTTCCAGTGAGTGTGTCCCACGGGGTCTCCTTCCAGTGAGTGTGTCCCGCGGTGTCTCCTTCCAGTGAGTGAGTCCCGCGGTGCGTCTCCTTCCAGTGAGTGTGTCCTGCGGTGTCTCCTTCCAGTGAGTGTGTGCCGCGATGTCTCCTTCCAGTGAGTGTGTCACGCAGTGTCTCCTTCCAGTGAGTGTGTCCCGCGGTGTCTCCTTCCAGTGAGTGTGTCCCACAGCGTCTCCTTCCAGTGAGTGTGTCCCGCAGTGTGTCTCCTTCAAGTGAGTGTGTCCCGCGGTGTCTCCTTCCAGTGAGTGTGTCCCGTGGTGTCTCCTTCCAGTGAGAGTGTCCTGCGGTGTCTCCTTCCAGTGAGTGTGACCCGTGGTGTCACAGGTGAGTGTGTCCCGCGGTGTCTCCTTCCATTGAGTGTGTCCCGCGGTGGATCTCCTTCTCGTGTGTCCCGCGGTGTCTCCTTCCAGTGAGTGTGTCCCACGGTGTCTCCTTCCAGTGAGTGTGTCCCGCGGTGTCTCCTTCCAGTGAGTGTGTCCAGCGGTGTCCCCTTCCAGTGAGTGTGTCCCGCGGTGTCTCCTTCCAGTGAGTGTGTCCCACGGGGTCTCCTTCCAGTGAGTGTGTCCCGCGGTGTCTCCTTCCAGTGAGTGTGTCCCGCGGTGTCTCCTTCCACTGAGTGTGTCCCGCGGTGTGTCTCCTTCCAGTGAGTGTGTCACGCGGTGTCTCCTTCCATTGAGTGTGTCCCATGGTGTCTCCTTCCAGTGAGTGTGTCCCGCGGTGTCTCCTTCCAGTGAGTGTGTCCCACGGTGTCTCCTTCCAGTGAGTGTGTCCCGCGGTGTCTCCTTCCAGTGAGTGTGTCCCGCGGTGTCTCCTTCCAGTGAGTGTGTCCCACGGTGTCTCCTTCCAGTGAGTGAGTCCCGCGGTGCGTCTCCTTCCAGTGAGTGTGTCCCGCGGTGTCTCCTTCCAGTGAGTGTGTGCCACGATGTCTCCTTCCAGTGAGTGTGTCACGCGGTGTCTCCTTCCAGTGAGTGTGTCCCGCGGTGTCTCCTTCCAGTGAGTGTGTCCCGCGGTGTCTCCAGTGAGTGTGTCCTGCGGTGTCTCCTTCCAGTGAGTGTGTCCCGCGGTGTCTCCAGTGAGTGTGTCCCGCGGTGTCTCCTTCCTGTGAGTGTGTTCTGCGGTGTCTCCTTCCAGTGAGTGTGTCCCGCGGTGTCTCCTTCCAGTGAGTGTGTCCCGCGGTGTCTCCTTCCAGTGAGTGTGTCCCGCGGTGTCTCCTTCCAGTGAATGTGTTCCGCGGTGTCTCCTTCCAGTGAGTGTGTCCCGCAGTGTGTCTCCTTCAAGTGAGTGTGTCCCACGGTGTCTCCTTCCAGTGAGTGTGTCCCGCAGTGTGTCTCCTTCCAGTGAGTGTGTCCCGTGGTGTCTCCTTCCAGTGAGTGTGTCACGCGGTGTCTCCTTCCAGTGAGTGTGTCCCGCGGTGTGTCTCCTTCCAGTGAGTGTGTCCTGCGGTGTCTCCTTCCAGTGAGTGTGTCCCGTGGTGTCTCCTTCCAGTGAGTGTGTCCCGTGGTGTCTCCTTCCAGTGAGAGTGTCCTGCGGTGTCTCCTTCCAGTGAGTGTGACCCGCGGTGTCTCCTTCCATTGAGTGTGTCCCGCGGTGTCTCCTTCCAGTGAGTGTGTCCCGTGGTGTCTCCTTCCAGTGAGAGTGTCCTGCGGTGTCTCCTTCCAGTGAGTGTGACCCGCGGTGTCTCCTTCCAGTGAGTGTGACCCGCGGTGTCTCCTTCCAGTGAGTGTGTCCCGCGGTGTGTCTCCTTCCAGTGAGTGTGTCCCGCGGTGTCTCCTTCCAGTGAGTGTGTCCCGCGGTGTCTCCTTCCAGTGAGTGTGTCCCATGATGTCTCCTTCCAGTGAGAGTGTCCTGCGGTGTCTCCTTCCAGTGTGTCCCGCGGTGTCTCCTTCTAGTGAATGTGTCCCGCGGTGTGTCTCCTTCCAGTGAGTGTGTCCCGCGGTGTCTCCTTCCAGTGAATGTGTCCCGCGGTGTCTCCTTCCAGTGAGTGTGTCCCGCGGTGTCTCCTTCCAGTGAATGTGTCCCGCGGAGTCTCCTTCCAGTGAGTGTGTCCCGCGGTGTGTCTCCTTCTAGTGAGTGTGTCCCACGGTGTCTACTCCTAGTGAGTGTGTCCCATGATGTCTCCTTCCAGTGAGTGTGTCCCGCAGTGTGTCTCCTTCCAGTGAGTGTGTCCCACAGTGTCTACTTCCAGTGAGTGTGTCCCGCGGTGTCTCCTTCCAGTGAGTGTGTCCCGCGGTGTCTCCTTCCAGTGAGTGTGTGCCGCGGTGTCTCCTTCCAGTGAGTGTGTCCCGTGGTGTCTCCTTCCAGTGCGTGTGTCCCGCGGTGTCTCCTTCCAGTGAGTGTGTCCCGCGGTGTCTCCAGTGAGTGTGTCCCGCGGTGTCTCCTTCCAGTGAGTGTGTCCCGTGGTGTCTCCTTCCAGTGCGTGTGTCCCGCGGTGTCTCCTTCCAGTGAGTGTGTCCCGCGGTGTGTCTCCTTCCAGTGAGTGTGTCCCGTGGTGTGTCTCCTTCCGGTGATTGTGATTCCGCAGTGTCTGCTTCCAGTGAGTGTGTCCCACGGTGTCTCCTTCCAGTGAGTGTGTCACGCGGTGTCTCCTTCCAGTGAGTGTGTCCCGCGGTGAGTCTCCTTCCAGTGAGTGTGTCCCGCGGTGTCTCCTTCCAGTGATTGTGTCCCGCGGTGTCTCCTTCCAGTGAGTGTGTCCCGCGGTGAGTCTCCTTCCAGTGAGTGTGTCCCGCGGTGTCTACTTCCAGTGATTGTGTCCCGTGGTGTCTCCTTCCAGTGAGTGTGTCCCACGGTGTCTCCTTCCAGTGAGTGTGTCCCGCGGTGTCTCCTCCCTGTGAGTGTGTCCCGCGGTGTCTCCTTCCAGTGAGTGTGTCCCGCGGTGTCTCCTTCTAGTGACGTTGAAGCCCTTCGGGCAACAACGGTCTGCTCATTCCTTAATCCTCCTCCTCACAGCGTTACTGCTTCTGTCACTCACAGACACCAACTCAGAAACTGGCACTGCAGGTAATTGCATAGCATAGAATGTGCAGCACAGAAACAGGCCATTCGGCCCAACAGGTCTCTGCCGGTGTTTATGCTCCACACGAGCTAATGTAAAGGGTTGTCTAGAGGCAGGATCTGCACAGGGTGAAGCACCGGGCACAAGTGGGCTGCAGCAAGGCCTGTGCTACAATGGCAGCTGTGACATCACCCATCACACGCAGCATCATGTTTGGGTCAACACGGTCTCTCCTGGAGTTTTCCATCATTTCCAGCTTGGAAATCTTTGGCTCCAAGCTCTGTGCAAAGCCCCGAGCAATGTTGGAGGCGGACTCCTCCATGCTCCTTGACATTGCCAAAAGGCTCTGTGCTTGGCCTGCCATTGCCATCACCATTCTTCTGAAGGCCGCCACATCGAAGTCCTCATCTGAGTCATGTGCAGCAGAACTCGTGCGCGAACCTGCCCTCCGGGGAGCTGGCCCCCGAGCTACCCTCTCCCCCTGGCCTTGCTGCAGCCCACTTGTGCCCGGTGCCTCACCCTGTGCAGATCCTGCCTCTAGACTACCTTTTACATTACCTGCAGTGCCAGTTTCTGAGTTGGTGTCTGTGAGTGACAGATGCAGTGACGCTGTGAGGAGGGGGATTTGGAATGAGCAGACCGTTGTTGCCCAAAGGGCTTCATCGTCACCCGTTGCCACGGCTTCGGTGACTTCCCCTCCAATGATGTCGAGCACTTGCTCCTCCAGTTGGCTCAAGGCCTGTGTGGCAGCTTGCCCCCATCTGTCTGCCGCTGACTCCCTCCGATTATGTGCGACGTTGGCCTGCAAGAGAAAGAGAAGTGTGTGAGTGAGTGTGGTGCAATGTATTTGGGTGATGTGCCTGCCATAGTTGAATAGCTGTCAGTGTGTGCAAGGTGTGAGATGTGGGTGTGAGTGTTACAGCAGTGGTAAGGTTGTGAGAGTGAAGTGAAGCTATGATTGTGAGGTGTGAGTGATGATAGGTAGAGATTGTTGGTAGGTGAGTGATACGAGTGTGGTGCATTGAGAAGTGTGTGAGGCTGGTGGTGTAGATGGTGGGATATGGCATTTGCGGAAGTCTTCACTTGACCTGCCGTGTGAGGTCATTAAACTTCTTGCAGCATTGGATGGAGGACCTGGGGACCACACTGGTGGCTGTCACATAGTCAGATATCTCCTGCCACAGCCTTCTGCACGTGTGGCTTCCTGCTGGCTTGAGGGAAGAGGACACCCCGGCTCCCCTTCACAACCACCACCAGTGACTCCAGAGCCACATATGAGAAGCGTCTTGCTGTCTCCCTGGGCTGAGGCTCAGCCATCTCTTTGTAGTTGCTTGTGCTTCCAAGTGGAATGACAATGAAGTGCTGTAGCATCAATGCACCTCTCCTTTAAGTACTGGATAAAGCCTGTGCCATACATGACTGGGAATTATATTGGACCCAATATTGGCCCACCTGTTGAGCGGTAAGCCAATGAGCAGTGGTTTTTAGCGCTGAGATCAGCACTATAATCATGTTAATGAGGACTGAATTTTGCGTGCTAAACCTAGACCAGTTTGACCTGGTGCAGCTTAATAGCGCTGAGCCATGACGCCGCCCGTTTTCGGGTCGCATCCAATTTCTAGTCCCAAGTGTTTTTTGATTGCTTTACAAATTTTTAACTTTCTTACATGTTGCAGACTTTCTCCCAATGCTTTTAACTTATATTCAGAGTGCAAAAGTGGTTTCCAGAAGCAGAACAAGGGGTAGATTTTAACTTTCAGCGCTGGGCAGTAATGTACCATTTGCTTTTTATACATCCTGCTGGATTTTGGCTTCCATTGACTTGAACGAGAAATTGGGCGGCATGTAAAACGGGTGACTGATCCGCTACCGCCAGTTTTACGCCTGGCATTGAAAAATAAATTCTATCCTCGAGCCTCTAATAAATGAATCCTGTACCTTTACGCCTGCCATGAATGGGCGAGTGTGCCGTAGGACTAACAATTACTTTTTAATTATAGTAAATATAACAGTGATGAGGTGCCTACCACACACTGCTTGCTCTGAAAGGCAGTAAACATCACAGGACCAGGTCATTTTATTCAGCTCAAAATTTATTTGCAACATAATCACCAGGAATTTCTTCAGTGGAAGATGGAGGAAAACTTGTTTACACAGTTTATCCAGGTTTATGCCACTGAAGTTACGATGACCAATCGAGAGAACCCCCAAGAAATTCCCAGCGAATCAAACAGAAACAACAAAACATAGTTACTGATGGTACAAGTACTTAGAAAATAATAATGATACAATCCGTCTACGATGGGTTAAAATATCTTGTTTAGAACATATTTTTTGCACAGTCTGATAATCAGCAAGACCTTTGGAGAAATCAGTGCTGTGCTGACTTTCTGATCTAGTACTTGTAAATTGGTGAGGTGATATTCCTGTCTGCTGCAGAGCCAAACTGTTCATTTACGCTCAACTGGAACTGAACTGAAGGCAGAGAAAATATCACAGTGCACATCTCTGGACCAATAGGCCACTGAATAAGGAGCTGCCCATCAATCCACAAGACATAATCAGGCGGATTTTAATGGCAAGTTGATTTCTCACCTGGCAGAGGCAGCAGGATGCCGTGGCGATCTTAACTGCTGGGTCTCATTAAAATACCGCCAGTCCACTTCCCGTCCAGAACGGGTGTGAAGAGGACTTCGAGTGGCTGCCGGCAGGTGAAGATTGGGCGGCTCTTTGGTGCCCGCTGGCTTCCAGGTAAGTTGGGTGGGGCAAGAAGGGAGGAGGTTTTGGGAGAGTCTCGCAGGAGAGAAGAGGGGTGGGGGGGGGGGGTGTGGGGGTGGAAATTGGGAGCAGAGGAGGCTGTGACTTTCCTTGCCTTATCAAGCATCGAGAGGCCTCATTGAGCAACTAGAGGCCTCATCAAGCATCGAGAGGCCTCATCAAGCAACTCCTGCACCTGTTGGCCCCACAAGGAAGGTTTTGGACTAACCAGAAGACCTGCTTCTGTGAAGGAATAAGCCATATTCAGAAAAATACACCATTCTATGAAAGAATTCTAGCCTTATTAAAACATGACAAACTGGGCTTGAAAATCTAAAAGTCTCAACAATCTGAAGCTGTAAACAGCATATAGGCTATTGAGATAAGATAAGTTGTTGACACTGAATCAATAACCTTATTGAAACAGGAGGTTGGAGGTTCCTGACAGTCTGAAGCGTCGGAAAGAAACACAGAAAATTAAGAAACATATGCCTTCGTAAAAATGACATCAAATGAAACACAGGAGACACGAGTCTGTGTTACAACCAGCTGAGGTAACTAAGAAGACAATGGTGCACCCGGTTGAGGTGTTTTAAATTACACATCATAAAAAGACACAAACAGAAGACCTTGGTAAGAATGACATCAAATAGATGCATCTGCTGTCACACCGTTTTTATGATAAGCTCCGAACACCTAGGGTAGAGACACAATTCTTAATGCTACCAGCTGAACTGACTGTAAGAACAGCAGAGGTCAGCAGAAAAATGACTAGAGATAATTAGCTTACATCAGCAGAAAACTTCAAAGGACATACCACTGAAAAAAGATATAAATATTGAACTTTCAAATGGGATGATAGATTCGCTGTAAAGGGGCAAAGCAATTCTCAGGCTTCAGAGGCAAGCTCTGTAAGTCTACAACTCTTTGTATCTCGGGGATCAAGGTACTATACTGTATTTGATTTTGGTGGATATTCTGGAATAAAGACTAAGGGGGAAAAATTCAGCTGCTTGCGCCTCCCGTTAGCGCCTTAAGAGGGCGCTAATGGGGCGTAAAGCAGCTAACGCCCGGGCGCAGCGCCGCCCACGCCTCCCGAAAAATTTAGTGGGAGGTTAGCGGCGGCGGCAGCCGGTAGCGCCCTGTGGCGCTGCGCCGCCGGCGATGACGTCATCGCCGTGCGCAGCACCCCGCTCGCGCCCCGGCCGTGATCTTCAGTCGCGCCCCCTGATTTACCGCCAGACGCTATGTCCGACGGGTTCAGGGAGGCGTACGTGCGGCCGGGGCGGCGATATTTAAAGCGGAGGTGGCAGGCGGCCATTTTTGTTGCTGGCCGCCTGCCAGCACCTGCCCCCGGCCCTCGTGAAGCCCCCCCACCGTGAAGTGCCGGCTACGCTCCATGAGCCCGGCACTTCTCTTGAGTGCCGGGCTCTTTTGCCGGCACTCCCGATCCCTGGGGGCCCAGCTGGGCCCCGGTTCGCGCTGCGCAGGGTCCCTCCCCTTTAAGAAGGGGAGGAAGGCCTGCAATACCACGGCGCGACGTGCCGCAGCGCGTGGCGCTGCGGCACGTAGCGCCAGGATATTCACTCGCAGCGCCCCAAGAGGGATGCGGGCTGCTTCCAGTTGCGCCCCGCTTCCCTCTTGGGGCGCAACCACTGAAGTTCCGGCGCGGGGCCGCTAATTTTTTCGGGGCGCTAAAAGTCGCGCCCCGGCGAGGTTAGCGCCCCAAATGGGGCGCGACTCAATTTTTACCCCTAAGAACTGTAAAAATGTAATGAAGTTAAGATTTAAGAATAAGGATCTCTGATAATAGAATTGTAAGATTTCTGTTTTTGGAACTGTTAATGTTGCAATTGAATCACCAACTGTAATTACATGTCGGTTCTTTAATAAATCTATATATTTTTAGAATTGTCTCACATAATACTTCTGTATCAAACTCGCGAACTCAATCTCTGTTCGCTCTTTGGTGAGGAGTTGCAGAATTCTGAGGGAGTTTTCCAGAACCTCATAATATCTGGAACGTTACAGTCCAGCTAAACTTATTAAAAGTGCTATCTGGAGGATGGTAACATCTTCAGGTTGTTCCTTTTCTTTAGGGAAAGATAGTCTGGACCTTTAGACCCAATTAAGCGTCTTTAGGATTCGGCTATCTCAAACTTTAGTTGAAAGTGAATGTCTGGGGAATACGCCTGATCCAGGGTAGCCCTAAAGGGGCGAGGACTAGTAATTATCCCTTCACTTCTACCCAGCAAGAAGCTGCGGCCTCCTCACTCAGGCCCCTGTTAAAATTGCTTTGGCATCCTATTGACGATTTGTATAAATTTATGAAGCTCCTGTCTACTTTTAGCAGGCACCTCATCCACCTGCAAACCCCCTATAGGTTACTATCAAGAATGGTGGGGATCTGTGTGGGTCAGTAACCCACTGGTTTTTAACCTCCCACCCACCCAGTTTCTGCCAGGTTACAATCGACCCCAATGGTGCACACTTTCCTGAGAATCACTTAATAAATTACTGTTCATACCTCATCCAGGTCTCACATATCTATTAATGCTTTGACTATAGCCCTAGAACAAAGCTTTCGTAAGAAGAAAGAATGAACTTGCACTTTATATAGCGGTCTCAACATGTCCCAAATTACTCCACTTTAAACCTTGCAGTGAAATTCTTTGGGAATTGATTTTGACTTTGCAATCAGAGTGGGTTATTATTGGATTCTTGCATCCAAGTCGAGAGATGAAAATCCAAGGCGAATATCGACAAGTGGTTATGACATAGAATGCACTGGATGTAATTATTTCAGAACGGGATGCAGAAAAAAGTCCTGCATGCACTGGTTTCCTGTTTCCCTCTTGTTGGAGTAATTAGCCATTTTTATATGTCTGAGAGAATCTGTGAGTGGAGAAAAGTGTCAGGTCAACTTAAAAAAGTAAGATAATTAAAATAGTTCTTAGACACACACATGATATTGGTCTAACAGAATCCCTAACTTTGACCTCAAAGCTATGAAGTGCTTAAAAAAAGACACAAAGATCACATTCTTGATGGCTGATCATTAATTACGAAAGGAGCAAAGGAGAGTACTGAACAGAAATGACAGTGTGTTAAAAGAGAGAGAGAGCAAAAGTCAAACTTGCAAGAAAATTATGAGGTAAAACGAAAACAATTGCAAAATTACATCCCCCATATACAGAGAAAGAGAAGGAAAAGGTGAAAATTGAATTAAAAAAAAGAGAAAGAATATAAAAAGAACAGAATAAATCACTTCTACACACAAAGGGTGGTAAAAGTTTGGAGCAGCAGTTGATGCTAGATCAATTGTTAATTTTAAATCGGAGATTGATAGAATTTTGTTAACCAAAGGTAATAAGGGATATGGGGCAAAGGCGGATATATGGAGTTAGGTCACAGATCAGCCATGATCTCATTGAAGGGCGGAACAAGCTCGAGGGGTCTCAATGGCCTACTTCTGTTCCTATGTTCCTATGTTCTATGTTCCCACTAAGGTGGGAAATTGACAGAGATAACCAATAAATGCAAGAAATTGAAAATGAAGATGGTAATACAGTAAATTAAAACAGAGAATATAGGATAACAAAAGGAAGAAATTATCAATTGATACTCAATAATAAAAATATAAGGAGATGACTAGTACTGGAAACCAGTCCCAGCACGCTGGGTCATTTTCATATCCTTACTGCCCCATTTACACCCACAAACGGGTAATAGCAGGACCAAAACAGCACGTGTAATTGAAGTGCTGACGTACCATTTGATTTCGACCTGTTCTGATTTTTGGGCAGACAAGAGCCATAAGAGTGCTCACCGCAAACAGGCGGGGGCTGACATTAATAAATACACATCAGGGTTAAATGATTTTATGACCCTCAATTACATTTTTGTCTCTGTTGCTACCAGTTCCTGCTTCTGCCCTACAACCATAAGGATTACAAGTCGAGAGGTGGCCATTTCTAGTGGTATTTAAAGAGATCTTCAGCTGCTCTCAGCTAAAATTTTAGAAAGTTTTGCATGGATCACATGCCCTTATCGAGCAACTAGAGTGTTAATCAAGCAACTACAGATCTCCTTGAGCAACTAGAGACCTCATCGAGCAACTAGAGACCTCATGGAGCAACTAGAGACCTCAGCGAACAACTGCAGACCTCATCGAACAACTAGAAACCTCATCGAGCAACTACAGATCTCATTGAGCAAGTAGAGACCTCATTGGGCAACTAAAGATCTCCTCGAGTGACTAGAGACTTCATCGAGCAACTGGAGACCTCATCGAGCAACTAGAGACCTCATCGAGCAACTACAGATCTCCTCGAGTAACTAGAGACCTAATCGAGCAACTGCAGATCTCATTGAGCAACTAGAGACCTCAGCGAGCAACTACAGATCTCCTCGAGCAACTAGAGACCTCATCGAGCAACTAGAGACCTCATCGAGCAACTACAGATCTCCTCGAGCAACTAAAGACCTCATCGAGCAACTAGAGACCTCATCGAGCAACTACAGATCTCATCGAGCAAGTAGAGACCACAGCGAGCAACTACAGATCTCCTCGAGCAACTAGAGACCTCAGCAAGCAACTAGAGACATAATCGAGCGACTAGAGATCTCATCCAGCAACTAGAGACCTCATCGAGCGACTAGAGATCTCATCAAGTGACTAGAGATCTCATCGAGCGACTAGAGACCTCATCGAGCAACTAGAGATCTCATCCAGCAACTAGAGACCTCATCGAGCGACTAGAGATCTCATCCAGCAACTAGAGACCTCATCGAGCGACTAGAGATCTCATCAAGTGACTAGAGATCTCATCGAGCGACTAGAGACCTCATCGAGCAACTAGAGATCTCATCCAGCAACTAGAGACCTCATCGAGCGACTAGAGATCTCATCAAGTGACTAGAGATCTCATCGAGCGACTAGAGACCTCATCGAGCAACTAGAGATCTCATCCAGCAACTAGAGACCTCATCGAGCGACTAGAGACCTCATCGAGCAATTAGAGATCTCATCGAGCGACTAGAGACCTCATCGAGCGTCTAGAGATCTCATTCAGCAACTAGAGACCTCATCCAGCAACTAGAGACCTCATCGAGCGACTAGAGACCTCATCGAGCGACTAGAGATCTCACCCAGCAACTAGAGACCTCATCGAGCGACTAGAGACCTCATTGAGCGACTAGAGATCTCATCCAGCAACTAGAGACCTCATCCAGCAACTAGAGACCTCATCGAGCGACTAGAGACCTCATCGAGCGACTAGAGATCTCACCCAGCAACTAGAGACCTCATCGAGCGACTAGAGACCTCATTGAGCGACTAGAGATCTCATCCAGCAACTAGAGACCTCATCCAGCAACTAGAGACCTCATCCAGCGACTAGAGACCTCATCGAGCGACTAGAGATCTCATCGAGCGACTAGAGATCTCATCGAGCAACTAGAGACCTCATCGAGCAACTAGAGATCTCATCCAGCGACTAGAGACCTCATCGAGCGACTAGAGATCTCATCGAGCGACTAGAGACCTCATCGAGCGACTAGAGATCTCATCGAGCGACTAGAGACCTCATCCAGCAACTAGAGACCTCATCGAGCGACTAGAGATCTCATCCAGCAACTAGAGACCTCATCGAGCAACTAGAGATCTCATCGAACGACTCGAGACCTCATCGGGCAACTAGAGATCTCATCGAGCGACTAGAGACCTCATCAAGCGACTAGAGACCTCATCGAGCAACTAGAGATCTCATCCAGCAACTAGAGACCTCATCGAGCGACTAGAGACCTCATCGAGCAACTAGAGATCTCATCGAGCGACTAGAGATCTCATCGAGCGACTAGAGACCTCATCCAGCGACTAGAGACCTCATGGAGCGACTAGAGACCTCATCGAGCGACTAGAGACCTCATCGAGTGACTAGAGATCTCATCCAGCAACTAGAGACCTCATCGAGCAACTAGAGATCTCATCCAGCGACTAGAGATCTCATCGAGCGACTAGAGACCTCATCGAGCAACTAGAGATCTCATCCAGCAACTAGAGACCTCATCGAGCGACTAGAGACCTCATCCAGCAACTAGAGACCTCATCGAGTGACTAGAGACCTCATTGAGCGACTAGCGACCTCATCGAGCGACTAGAGATCTCATCGAGTGACTAGAGACCTCATCGAGAGACTAGAGACCTCATCCAGCAACTAGAGACCTCATCGAGTGACTAGAGACCTCATTGAGCGACTAGCGACCTCATCGAGCGACTAGAGATCTCATCGAGTGACTAGAGACCTCATTGAGCGACTAGCGACCTCATCGAGCGACTAGAGATCTCATCGAGTGACTAGAGACCTCATCGAGCGACTAGAGACCTCATCCAGCGACTAGAGACCTCATCGAGCGACTAGAGACCTCATCCAGCAACTAGAGACCTCATCGAGTGACTAGAGACCTCATTGAGCGACTAGCGACCTCATCGAACGACTAGAGATCTCATCGAGTGACTAGAGACCTCATCGAGTGACTAGAGATCTCATCGAGTGACTAGAGACCTCATCGAGCGACTAGCGACCTCATCGAGCGACTAGAGATTTCATCGAGTGACTAGAGACCTCATTGAGCGACTAGCGACCTCATCGAATGACTAGAGATCTCATCGAGTGACTAGAGACCTCATCGAGCGACTAGAGATCTCATCGAGTGACTAGAGACCTCATTGAGCCACTAGAGACCTCATCGAGCGACTAGAGACCTCAAATCTGTTAAATACAGTTTATACAACAGATAGCAGGATCCCATGGCAGAATCTTTCAGTCAACGTATCAACAGGAGGAATTCCATCCCCTTCGGGATTTGAAGAAGTGCTATTCAGCTTCATCACGGCAGAACCTGCAATTGTTATAACTGAACACCAGCTGTCCCAGCTTTGACTTGTTTTCAAATATCAGGTCATGTTATGCTTGGTGTACAGATTATAGATCCTTCAAATCTCCGAACCTGTCCGGGTGATCCCAAATAATTCACCTCTAATTTCTTGTTTACCAATTACTGGAAAACATTCTTCTTAATTACCTGGGCTTGTCTCCAGTGCTATAGACGGGAGGCTGCCAATTTAACATGAGGGATTCTGTAAGCTAATTTAGGAAGAGTGAGATAGAAATTTGACATGAACAACTGCCATCCTGACAGACTGATAAATCTCGCTACACCACCTTCTTAAAGTGTACATACAGTAGCCTTCCTCCTGCTACCTGTGGGGGCAAAGAATGTGTTGTACTATTACAACCTTGGTATTATGGATATATTGGCCGGTAGAATGATTCCGATGAGGTAAATCCCAACTATCAAGTAGATACAAAACCAGTTTACAGTCATGCAGTAATTGCTGGAGAAACTTGCATGTACAATAAATGCCACTACCAGCCAGTGATCATGCCTTGAACAGGGTCCATCTTATAGGTAACTGGAAAATGTTACAAGTTTCGCTAGTTTATCTGTGCATAGGGGAGGTTTCACAAGCATCAACAGCAAAATTGCAGGTTGACAGTTTTTCCTTTCTTTGAAATCTTTTATTGTATCGATGGATTGCTTTTTGGCTGAGAAATTGTTTAGAATTGGGAAACAAAACTTCATAATTGTTACATTAAGGCCTTTATTCGCCAACATTAATTATTTTCTACAAAGTTCTCCCAAATGCAATTGTGTTACAAGTTGTGAGTGGAAGATATCTCCAGTTATTGAGGGTAAACAGGTTAATGGGGACTAGTGGTATCGGTCACTGGGATCGACTGGAATTTGCTTGATTGTCTTCAGGGATCAGAACAGAATTTTCTCCCTAAATTAGGCTCAGGTTTGATGTGTATGGTGTGTATGGCACCATGTCAGGATGGGACTGGCTTGAGGGGCCAGTTGATCATTTCCTGTCCCTTTTTGTATGTTTCTTATACCTTGTGCTACAGTTCTGTTTCTGAGCTTATTCTCGAGAGTTCTACAGGACTGTAAACCACTGGAAGTTAAGAAAATAAGGTCTATGCAAACACATACTTAAATGATATTTAAAATGCACATCTATTATGCAGTCAACATTCAGCAAGATGATCAGAGAGCAGAACCCCTTCTAACCACAGGCCACTTTAAACCTAGGTCTAGGTGCCCCGGATGAGAGAAGTAGTCACTTTTACAAAAGGTCATCTCAGGCGGACGCTGGCCTCATTTGTAATCCAAAGTGTTTGAAGGCGATGGAAAAATTTTGTTAACACTGCAAACAAAGTGCACGTTCAATTTAAAGGGAAAGAAAGTCTCTTTTCATTCCAAATAATCTCTCATTTTATTGTTAGAAAAACCCAACATACCTACAAAAACTTGGCTTGGTGTTTTAAATCATTTCTTTTAAATGTCAGTTTTCTGAGCTGCAGAGAGAACTCCCAGGTTGGGATTCCCTCCCTACTTGGCTGCTCCATGATGTCATTGACATGCCTGCCGCTCCTCCATCAGCTCCAGAATGGCTCTGCTGAAAATGATGATACCACAACTTGGGACCAGCCTGATAACCAATCTGGAGGTTCAGGCAGCTGGGGCTAGAAATTCGTTATAGCCAAGAAATGGGCAGTGTTTAGACTAAATAAGGTTAAGCTGCGGCACCTGAAGATAGTCTAGGTAGCACGCAAAATTCGTGCTCACTCCTCATTAAAATTCAGTTGTACAAGGTATTGGTGAGACCGCACCTGGAATACTGCATACAGTTTTGGTGTCCATACTTAAGAAAAGACATACTTGCTCTCAAGTCAGTACAAAGAAGGTTCACTCGGTTAATCCCGGGGATGAGGGGATGGACATATGAGGAGAGGTTGGGTAGATTGGGACTCTACTCATTGGAGTTCAGAAGAATGAGAGGCGATCTTATTGAAACATATAAGATTGTGAAGGGGTTGGATCGGGTGGATGCGGGGAGGATGTTCCCGATGATGGGTGAAACTAGAACTAGGGGGCATAGTCTTAGAATAAGGGGCTGCTCTTTCAAAACTGAGATGAGAAGGAACTATTTCACTCAGAGGATGGTAGGTCCATGGAATATGCTGCCCCAAAAAGCTGTAGAAGCTACAGCATTACATAAATTTAAAACAGAAATAGACAGTTTCCTAGAAGTAAAGGGAATTAAGGGTTACGGGGAGCGGGCAGGAATTTGGACATGAGTCTAGGTTCGGATCGGTCATGGCCCTGTGGGTAGCGGAGCGGGCCCAGGGGCCGTGTAGCCTGATTCTGCTCCTATTTCGTGTGTCCAATTCTGTTAGGTTCAGGAGATGGTTCTGTGATAGTAGATTGGCGGTTAGGATCAGATCAGCCATGATCTTATTGAATGACGGAGCAGGCTCGAGGGGCCAATTGGCCTACTCCTGCTCCTATTTCTTATCTTATCTTATCTTATGTTAAAATGATTTTAGACTTAAAACTCAAGCTCATTGGCATTACACTGAACAACTGGCCAAGAGGAGTCTGTGTTCCATGTGCATATAGAATGTGAGAGGTTGCAGCCCATCTTCCATTATTTGAAGGGGCTGCTCCTCGATTTTTGGCTGCACTTCAGTCCCACGCTCCTGATCTTTGGTCACCCGGCGCGGAGAGGAGCGAGCAGATCGGGGGACCTCCTTGTAGGACTGCTCCTGGGCCTGGCCAAAGTGGCCATCAACTGGTCCAGGCAGCGGGCAGTCGAGGGGGTTGCTCGGCCCGACTGCCTGCCTCTCTTCCGCGGCCACATTCGCGCCCGGGTGGCCCTGGAGATGGAGCGCGCGGTGTCCACCGGCACGCTCGAGGCTTTCCGCGACCGGTGGGCACCGCGGGGACTGGAGTGCATCATCACCCCGGACAACCAATTTTTAATCTAATTTATTAAGTTTCCTTTAATGTTTTAAGTTTAGTTACAGGTTATTTGGTTTAGTGTGTATCAAAAGAGTACACTGAACCAATATCGCAGGCAGTCTAATTGCCACTCATGATTGCCACAGGCTTTTTCCACTACTTAAAGGGGAGGTTCATTGATGCTGCAGCACCCCATTGTCAGGCTTGTTGTGTCTGCAGCTGCCACAACAGCAAAGCAACCAACATTAGCAAAAAATATAAAAACAGATAGTAAGAGTTTTTATAGTTATATAAAAAGAAAAAGGGTGGCTAAAGTAAATGTTGGTCCCTTAGAGGATGAGACCGGGAAATTAATGGTGGGAAATATGGAGATGGCAAAAACACTGAATGAATATTTTGTATCAGTCTTTACAGTAGAGGACACTAAGAATATCCCAACACTGGACAAACAGGGGGCTATAGGGGGAGAGGAGCTAAACACGATCAAAATCACTAAGGAAGTGGTACTCGGTAAAATAATGGGACTCAAGGCGGATAAATCACCTGGACCTGATGGCTTACATCCTAGAGTCTTGAAGGAAGTGGCGGTAGGGATTGTAGATGCATTGGTAATAATTTTTCAAAACTCCCTGGATTCCGCTAAGGTCCCGGCAGACTGGAAAACTGCTAATGTAACACCCTTATTTAAAAAGGGCAGTAGACAGAAGGCTGGTAACTATAGACCGGTTAGCCTAACATCTGTGGTAGGTAAAATTTTGGAGTCCATTATTAAGGAAACAGTAACAGGACATTTGGATAATCATAATTTAATAGGACAAAGTCAGCATGGTTTTACGAAGGGGAAGTCATGTTTGACAAATTTGCTGGAGTTCTTTGAGGAAGTAACATATAGAGTGGATAAAGGGGAACCAGTGGACGTAGTGTATTTAGACTTCCAAAAGGCATTTGACAAGGTGCCACACAAAAGATTATTGCTTAAGGTAAAAAATCACGGGATTGGGGGTAATATTCTGGCATGGATAGAGGATTGGCTATCTAACAGAAAGCAAAGAGTTGGGATAAATGGTTCATTCTCAGACTGGCAATCAGTAACTAGTGGTGTTCCACAGGGGTCAGTGCTGGGTCCCCAACTCTTCACAATCTATATTAACGATTTGGAGGAAGGGACCAAGTGTAACATATCAAAATTTGCAGATGATACAAAGATGGGAGGGAAAGTAGTGAGTGAGGAGGACATAAAAAACCTGCAAGGGGACATAGACAGGCTAAGTAAGTGGGCAGAGATTTGGCAGATGGAATACAACACTGGAAAGTGTGAGGTGATGCACTTTGGCAGGAAAAATCCTAGAGCAATTTATTATCTTAATGGCAAGAAACTGGAGAGTACTGAAGTGCAAAGGGATCTGGGGGTCCTGGTGCACGAAACTCAAAAGGTTAGTATGCAGGTGCAGCAAGTGATTAAGAAGGCAAATGGAATGTTGGCTTTCATTGCTAGGGGGATAGAATATAAAAATAGGGAGGTATTGCTTCAGTTGTACAAGGTATTGGTGAGACCGCACCTGGAATACTGCATACAGTTTTGGTGTCCTTACTTAAGGAAAGACATCCTTGCTCTCGAGGCAGTGCAAAAAAGGTTCACTCGGTTAATCCCGGGGATGAGGGGGTGGTCATATGAGGAGAGGTTGGGTAGATTGGGACTCTACTCATTGGAGTTCAGAAGAATGAGAGGCGATCTTATTGAAACATATAAGATTGTGAAGGGGTTGGATCGGGTGGATGCGGGGAGGATGTTCCCGATGACGGGTGAGACGAGAACTAGGGGACATAGTCTTAGAATAAGGGGCTGCTCTTTCAAAACTGAGATGAGGAGGAACTACTTCACTCAGAGGGTGGTAGGTCCATGGAATATGCTGCCACAAAAAGCTGTAGAAGCTACAACATTAATTAAATTTAAAACAGAAATAGACAGTTTCCTAGAAGTAAAGGGCATTAAGGGTTACGGGGAACGGGCAGGAATTTGGACATGAGTCTAGGTTCGGATCGGTCATGGCCCTGTGGGTAGTGGAGCGGGCCCAGGGACTGTGTAGCCTGATTCTGCTCCTATTTCGTGTGTGCAATTCTGTTAGATGCAGGAGATGGTTCTGTGATAGATAGTAGATTGGCGGTTAGGATCAGATCAGCCATGATCTTATTGAATGGCGGAGCAGGCTCGAGGGGCCGATTGGCCTACTCCTGCTCCTATTTCTTATGTTCTTATGTTCTTATTAAGAAGCGATCAATTGCAGCCATGGCAGACTCAGAGGGACAGAGCCTGCAGGTTCTCAGATGAAGCTCTTGAGGTATTGGTGTTTGCGGTGGAGAGGAGGCGGGCGGTCCTATACCTGCAAACTGGCAGGAGGCCCGTGCCACAAATATCCCAAACTATGTGGAGGGAGATTGCGGACCACGTCACAGGCAGCACTGTGGTCCCCAGGACCCACACCCAATGTAGGAAGAAGTTTAACGACCTCACACGAGTGGTCAGGGTGAGTGAAGGCTTCAGCAAATGCCACATACCACCATCTGTACCACAAGCTTCACACACTGCTCAATGCACCACACCCCCAGCACTCACCCACCAACAATCTCTACCTAGCAACACTTGCACCCACATCTCACACCTTGCACACAATGACAGCTATTCAACCATGGCAGGCACATCACCCAAACACATTGCACTGAACTCACTCAACACTTCTCTTTCTCTTGCAGACCAATCTGGCACAGAATCACAGGGAGTAGGAGCGGGCAGGTGGGGGCCAGGTGGACATTGAAGAGCTGAGCCAGCTGCAGAATCGAGTGCTGGATATATTTGGGCGCCATGTCGTCGACGCTGTGGCCACTGGTGATGTTGACCTCCTAGGAGACAACAACGGTATGTTCATTCCTAATCCTTGTTCTTACACCCTACGTCCCCCTCAGCCCACAATCTTTTCTCACTTTCAAGCTACAGGCTATATGCAAGCATTTCTCTCTTTCCCGCTACCCGTCCCTCACCATAACCTGACTCTTGTGCCTTTTTGCTTTCAGATAATCAGCAAGCACCTGAGGGGGGTGGGGGGAGGACAAGGAGGAGGAGGAGGAGGAGGAGGAGGAGGATGAGGAGGGGGATGAGGAGGAGGAGGAGGAGGAGGATAAGGATGAGGAGGGGGATGAGGAGGAGGAGGAGGAGTCGGAGGAGGAGGAGGAGGATGAGGAGGGGGACGAGGAGGAGGAGGAGGTTGAGGAAGGGGACGAGGAGGAGGACGAGGAGGAGGAGAAGGAGGAGGAGGAGGATAAGGATGAGGAGGGGGATGAGGAGGAGGAGTCGGAGTCGGAGGAGGAGGAGGAGGATGAGGAGGGGGACGAGGAGGAGGAGGAGGTTGAGGAAGGGGACGAGGAGGAGGACGAGGAGGAGGAGAAGGAGGAGGAGGAGGATAAGGATGAGGAGGGGGATGAGGAGGAGGAGGAGGAGGCGGAGGAGGAGGAGGGTGAGGAGGGGGACGAGGAGGAGGAGGAGGAGGATAAGGATGAGGAGGGGGATGAGGAGGAGGAGGAGGAGGCGGAGGAGGAGGAGGGTGAGGAGGGGGATGAGGATGAGGAGGGGGACGAGGAGGAGGAGGGCGAGGAGGAGGACGAGGACCAGGGGGAAAGGATAGCTCGGGGGCCAGCTCCCCGGAGGGCGAGTTCGCGCGTGAATTCTGCTGCACAGGACTCAGATGATGACCTCGATGGGGAGAACTTCAGAAGAAGGGTGATGGGCATGCACACGGAAATGAAAGGTGCAATGGCAAGCCTGCCAGAGAGCCTCTCAGCAATGTCAACGAGCATGGAGCAGTCCGTCTCCAACATTGCACAGGGCTCTGCACAGAGCATAGAGCCCAGGATTTCCAGTCTGGAAATGATGGTACACTCCCAGAGAGACCGTGGCGACCCAGACGCGATGGCGTGCCTCGTGGGCGATGTCACAGCTACCATTACAGCACAGGTGGAAGCGACCCAAGGTCTTAGTGCTGCAGCGGAAGCTCAGACTGCTCTCATGCAGTCTCACGTGATGCCACCCAAGCTCAGACCGCTGTCGTGCAGTCTTGGCTTGAGGCCACCCATACTTAGACTACTCTCATGCAGTCTCAGCTTGATGCCATGCAAGCTGTGACTGCTGCCATGGTGGCTGGGTTTACCACCATCGACCAGGGCATGCAGGGTGTCACAGCAGGCCAGCAATTGCTAGGAATACTGAGGTGCCACCCCAGGGGAGTGCCAGTGAGTCAGTGGAGCAGGAAGCTGCTGTCCTCTCTCAGGATGACAGCATTCCTACTCCCACCAATGCCACTCCGCCATTGCCCTTGTCGCTGCCTATCAGCCAGCCAGCCCAGACTGCTTGCCGCACATGCCGAGGTGGTGCAGTCTACAGCCGGGCCTTCCAGGCCCAGAGCTGGTCGAGGGCGTCCTGCAAGGCCATCTGAAGTCACCCGCACGGAAACACAGCAGCCTTACACCAGCTCTGCTGTAGCCATAGGGGGAGCACTGTGTAGGAGCACTAGATCAGGAAAGAGCACCCGATCGACAGGCTCTAAGGGATTGCACAAGGGTGATTAGTTAATAGTATTAATGTAAATATGTGTGATATGATTATAGATAAATTTATTAATAGTGTTTGGAATCTTTTGTGGTGTCTCTCATTTCAGCTGTGCCCCTAGGAGGATGCTGTGATATATCGTGAGACAGGGATGGTATGATGGGGATGTGGTGAGCAACGGGGATCTGTGGTTTCAATCATGCGAATCAGAGTTTGATGAGTCGTTCACGGACAGCCCGACCGGAAGGCTGATTGTCTGCCTGCCTCCTCCCTCATCCTCCTCCTCCTTCTCCTCTCCCTCATCCTCTTCCTAAGGTGGTCCCACAATCCCTGGTGGCAAGGTCTGGGCCTTCATGATGGTCAAGTTGTGGAGCATGCAGCAGACCACCACGAAATGGGACACCCGCTTAGCCGAATATTGGAGGGCTCCTCCCGAGCGGTCAAGGCAGCGGAACTGTTGCTTCAGTAGGCCGATGGTCTGCTTGATGAGGTACCTGGTGGCAGCATGGCTCTCATTATATGAGTGCTGGGCACGAGTGTTGGGGTTGTGGAGGGGAGTCATGAGCCAGGTGGAGAGTGGATAGCCCTTGTCTCCGAGCAGCCACCCTCGAGCTTGATGTGGTGACTGGAAGATTGCTGGCACACCGGACTGGCGCAGGATGAAGGCATCGTGGCTGCTGCCAGGATAATGGGCATTGACATTGAGGATTTGCTGTGCGTGGTCACACACCGACTGCACATTAAGTGAGTGGTAGCCTTTGCAGTTATGGAAGATCTCAGGATTGTCATGCGGCGCCCACAAAGCCAGGTGGGTGCAGTCGATAGCACCTTGCACCATGGGAATGCCCGTTATCCTGGCAAAGTCACATGCTCGCTTGTCCTGCTTATCTCTGGTGAGAGGGAAGCCAATGTAGTCCCTTCTCCTGGTGTAGAGAGCCTCTGTGACCTCTCGGATGCAGCGATGGACGGCGAACTGTGAGATGTTAGCTAATTCTCCTGCTACAGACTGGAAGGATCCGCTGGTGAAGAAATTGAGGGCTACAGTGACCATGACTGCCACTGGGAGAGCCGTGGTCGCCCTGCTCTGGGGCTGCAGGTCTGGTTGCAGGGGGTGGCAGAGTTCTGTGACCACCTCCTTGGTGAAGCGAAGCCTCCTAATACACTGCTCCTTGCTTAATTGGAGGTAGGAGAGGTGATGTCGGAAGACCCTAGGTGGGTAAGGCCTCCTTTTGAGAGCCCTAATGGCCCTCCTCCTCCCTCTGCGCACATGTTCCCGTCTTTCTCGCTGCCTCCATTCCCTCCGCCATAGATCCTGGAGAGCGAGGTCGACTGCCAGTACAGCCCCCATGACTTTTAACAAGTTTGTAGTTTGAAGTGTTTCAAAAATAATGAGGGAGTTTTGTACTTGCCAGAAAACTCCGATACCAAATAACTTTGAAATAACTAAAGAAAACTGTTGCAGTAGCAGGAAGTACTCAAACAGCCACTCAAACTGCAAAACCCTGTCAGGTGCGAGTGATTGGTGATGATCCCTTTAAATATCGTCGCTGGAGCCGGCTTCCTGCTGCTGCACGCCAGCTCTACCTGTCGTTGCTTTCTCCAGCTGGTAACTGCAATGGCCAAAACAAAGTTGGGAGATTGTACGTCAAGTTAGTATTGCACACTCACTGACGTCATGATCTCCGTGATCGCGATGTCCTCGGCGATCGAGTTTACCGGCATCAATACCAGCAACTCGAAAATGGTGCCCGCCGCTGGAACTGCCATCAGCTGGCAGTAGAGCGCCGGCCGGCGTTTTGGCGCCATCTCATGGCAATGAAGACATGAATTTTTAGCCCCTGGTCCTTTTTTAAAAAATTAATTCATGGGATGTGAACGTCACTGGCAAGATCAGCATTTATTGCCCATCCTAATTGCCCTTGAGAAGGTGGTGGTGAGCCGCCTTCTTGAACTGCTGCAGTCCATGATACTCCTTTGTAGTGGTTTGTTACAACTGAGTGGCTTGCTAGGCCCATTTCAGAGGGCAGTTAAGAGTCAACCACACTGCTGTGGGTCTGGAGTCACACATAGGCCAGACCAGGTAAGGACAGCAGATTTCTTTCCTCAAGGACATTAGTGAACCAAATGGGTTTTTACGATAATCCGATAGTTTCATGGTCACCATTACTGATACTAGCTTTTTATTCCAGATTTATTTCATTAACTGAATTTAAATTCCACAGCTGCCGTGGTGGGATTTGAACTCACGTCTCGGATCATTAGTTCAGGCCTCTGGATTACTAGCCCAGTAACAGTTCTGGGAATCATACTGCTGGCTGAGTGTTGTGTATCGTCAGGCAATCCCAGATCATCGCTCCAGCCCATCCTAAATTAAGAGAATTATTGCATTGAATGGATTTGCTTCAGGACACGTGGGGCCTGGTAACTTGTCTTTGACTTCTGCACAGTGTTAATGTGTAAATTAAGCCAGGAAGGCATTGTTTAAGAGCCAGCAACAACTCCCACCTTAGAATCATTTAACTTGGAAGTTGAACCATTGTAAGAAACATGCTGGGAAGTGCAGTGAGACCACTGTAAGAGGAAATGGCTCATTGAAATACCCTAAAATGATATCACGGTGGTGGCAGAAATCCGTCCCGTCACACCTGGTTTCAAAAAAATAAAAGCGAACAGTGTGACTTAGAACTACTGCAATAGTGCTAAGTACCTGAGAAACATTTCATTTATTTCCCCTCCCCAATTTTTCTTTCCTTTTCTCGCTAAGGTATGTTTCCACAGCTGCTGGCAGCCATCTGATGTTTCCCCCCAAGTGGCCATTCTTTATCTGTGAGCCTAGACAGTGAGTATTAGCAGGCTATTCAACTGTGGAGGACTGTCCTCGCCCAACCTCCACACATGCACACTCTAGTAGAGGTCACAGGGTAAGGTTCAGGAGCTGATGTCCCCTTCCCATGCCACAGGGCCTTGTAGCATTCCAACTGCTGCCCAGAAACACGTAATTTAAGGAGCTCCACACCAGATGGTGTTGTTAAGGAAATGCTTCAAGTTCTTCAGCTCCATCCCCAACTCACTTTTAATTGCTGTTGGTTGAGGGAGGAATGTTGGCCCAGACACTGTGAGAACTTTCTTCTCTTCTTTGAGCTGTGCCAAGGGACCTTTAATGTCGGCTTGAGATGACAGCTGGGGCTTTGGTCTACTACATTGCATTAGGGTCTTTGGTCTACTATCTCATCCGAAGGACACCACGGCTGATGATGCAGCACTCCCTCAGCTATACACTGGGACGCCGGCCTAAATGATGTGTTCAAATCATGGAGTGAGGGCTTCAACCTTCTGACTCAGAGGTGAGACAGTGTTATCAACTGAGCCAAGCAGACACCTACAATAATAACAGCAACATATATTTATATAGTGCCCTTAACATAGACAAGCTTCCCAAAGTGCTTTACCGAGGCATAATTAAAAAATTGTAATTGATTACAAGGTGTCACTACAATATCCTATGTGTACCTTGGCAGGAAGGATCAGTGTCATTTTTTCTCCTTCCTGCTGACTCTGTCTTTACCACTTGATTAATGTATGGAATAATGAGCTGAATTACAATTTTTGTATGGAATGTGCATGGGAACAAAAAGGCCTTTAACCAGTGCGACTGGGCTGTTTACCCTCAATACGCTAAATTATGAACAATAGGAAATGAATATCTAGTTTCTTAAAATAACACTAGCGCACTCTCCTTTATATCAACAAGCATTTGCTTAAAACCTGTTGAATATTTACTCCATCAACACTAACCTGAATGAAATAAGATCACGGCATCATTCACTGCTGTGCAGTTTTGGATTTCCGACAGCAGATGGCAGCTAGGTGAAGAGCTTGGCCGTTAACTGGAAGAAATACAAAACAAATCCCAGTGCTGCCTTTAAGGACACGTATCTGTAATGCAGTGGTTACCACATTTGCTTGACATGCAGAAGATCCCTAGTTCAAAACTAGACAGACACATCTGTGTCCTCAGGAGGGCCGAGTGATCTAAGGTGCTATATTCTGGTTCTCTGAGGCCTGAGTTCAAATCCCATTTCATTGGTTTAGGAGGAAAGAAGAAGAAAAAATACAAAACCACAAAAGAATGTTTCTGCATTTATTCAGAATAACCAAGGTAGGATTTTTTTTAACAAAATGTGTAATGAAGTTGATGACTTTATAAAAAATAAGTAATGTCTTCTCTCTGGATGTCTCCTGCCCCATTACATATGAATAGTGAGTGATTTTTTTCACTTCCAAACTTGATATTTCTACTGCTTTCCTCGCTGGCCTCCGTCTGTCCATGCTCTATAAACTTTAACCTGTCCAAAATGCAGCTGCCTGTGTGACATGAAGACCCACTTGCCCATTAGTTCCATCCTTGCCGACCTGCACTGGCTCCCTGTCCCTCAACACATTAAATTTAAAATCTTTGTCTTCATCTTCAAATCCCTCCATGGCCTTGCTCCACTCTACTTCTACAACTTCAACCAGACCTTGCTCTCTCTCCCGTACCCTTTGATCTGCCGAATCAGGCCTCTTGAATCTCCCTCTGCTCCACTATATCTGGCAGAGCTATCTGCTATCCTTAGGCTCTTTCTTTGGTATTCTCTCATGAAACCCCTTTACATATCTTATCAAAACCCACCTTTCCATCCAAGCCTTTATTCACTATCTAGGAAGGGACATAGGAAAAGGAGTAGGCCATTCAGCCTCTCGAGCCTGTTCCGCCATTCAATTGAATCCTGGTTCCAGATTTCCACTACCCTTTGTGTGAAGAAGTGCTTTCTGACATCAACCCTGAGCGGCCTAGCTCTAATTTTAAGGTTATGCCCCTTGTTCTACACTCCCCCACCAGAGGAAATAGTTTCTCTCTATCTGCCCTATCAAATATTTTAATCATATTAAACACCTCAATTAGATCACCCATTAATCCTCTATATTCAAGGGAATACAAGCCTAGTCTATGCAACCTGTCCTCATAATTTAACCCTTTTTGCCCCAGTATAATTCTGGTGAATCTGTGCTGCACCCGCTTCAAGGTCAATATATCCTTCCTGAGGTGGAGTGCCCAGAACTGAACGCTGTATTCCAGATGGGGTCTAACAGAGCTCTGTACAGCTGTAACATAACTTCCACCCCTTTGTATTCCAGCCTCTTGAGATAAAGGCTAACATTCCATTTGCCTTTTAAGTTAATTTTTTGTACTTGTCCAATAGCCTTTAGTGATTTCTGTACTTGGCCCCCTAAATCTCTGCTCATCCACAGTTCCTAACTTCTCACCATTTAGAAAATACTCTGATCTATCTTTCTTAGGTCCAAAGTGGATGACCTCATATTTCACCACATTGAACTCCATCTGCCACAGTTTTGTCCACTCACTTAATCGATCAATATCCCTTTGCAACTTTCTACTCCCATCTACACTATTTACTGTGCTAGCTAACTTAGTGCCGTCAGCAAACTTGGAAATACTACTCTCTACTCCTTCATTCAAATCATTTATAAATATAGTGAAAAGCTGAGGCCACAGTACAGATCCCTGGGAGACACCACTAGCCACATCCTGCCAATTAGAGTACATACCCATTATCCCTACTCTCTGTCTCCTACGTCCTAACCAATTCCCTATCCAAGCCAATATGTTGCCTTCAATTCAATGTGTTCTCATTTTTGTTAACAGTCTCTTGTGTGGAACCTTGTCAAATTCCTTCTGGAATTCCATATAAACAACATCCACAGACATTCTCTTATCTACCACGTCAGTTACCTCCTCAAAAAATTCAACTAGGTTCGTTAGACATGACTTATCCGTTACAAACCCATGCTGGCTCTCTGATCAGCTCATACTTGTCCAAATGCTCAGCCACTCTGTCCTTAATAACAAATTCTAGTAACTTCCCCACAACTGGCGTTAGAATAATAGGTCTATAATTTCCTACTTTGTCTCTCCTACCCTCTTTCTGGCTGAGTGTTCTGTTCCTCTTGTGCCATATAAATGAGTAAAAAGATTTCTGCAGTAGGAGCACTTCTGTAAACCTTTTAGTTCAAATAAACTTACATTGGAGGTCAATGGGACTATTTAACAAATGCACTAGCTCCTCCCTAATGTGCCTCCTGTTTAAATCTCCAGTTACAGGGCTAGATTTTATACTCACAAAGCTCTAAAGTTGCCAATGAGTGAAATTTGTAGCAACTTAGTACAAAGTTTAAGTAATGTTGTTTTTGGAAATGTAATTGCACAAATTTCCAGTCCACTTTCACTCCTCCACTGTGGCACTAATGCCAATATGTCCACAGGATGGGGTGAGGCATCAGAGACAGGCTAAACTACTAATGCTGGGATATGGATTGGCATCCACGATTTCACACACAGTGGGGCCGATTTACAGTTTAGGCCCTCAATGGTGCACACAGAACAGCGAGTATCTGCTACATGGACTGGCTTGCTATACAGAGTGGCAACGAGAATTTGGTGAGAGTTAGAATTCAGTGCAGAGGAGGAGGAGGTGCTAAGTGCTTTAAACCAAGAGGCAACAGTAAATAATCAGAGTAATTAATTCGATCTTACGGGTTTTTTTTAAAGCAAAATGATGGGACAGCTGAGACCCATTGCCAGCAATTCCTGTGCCATGCGAGAACTCCAGGACACTCCGTGGGGGAAAAATTCAGTTGCGCTAACTAGCGGCAGGCGCGGCGCCACTACTGCCTCCCGTGAAATTCAGCGGGAGGTTAGCGGTGGCAGTAGCCGGCAGCGCCCCGCCTCTGGCGATGACGTCATTGCCGTGCGCAGCGCCCCGCTCGCGCCTTGGCCGCAAACTTGGCTCGCGCCCCTTGATCTACCGCCGGACGCTATGTCCGACAGGGTCAGGGGGGCACTTTTGCGGCCGGGGTGGCGATAATTAAAGGACAGGGGCCGGGCGGCCTTTTTTTTTGGGCCACCTGCCAGCACCTGCCCCCTCTGGCCTCTGCCTGTGGGGTGCTGGCCGCGATCCATCAGCCCGGCACTCCTCTTGAGTGCCGGGCTCTTTTGCCGGCACCCCACTCCCCTGTGGTCCAGCAGGGCTCCGGTGCGCGCTGCGCTAGGCCCCTCCCCTTTAACCAGGGGAGGGAGGCCTGCGTGGCGCTGCTGCACGTAGCGCCGCGATATTCAATGGGAGCGCCGCAAGTGGGAGTGGGAGCGCTTCCAGTAGCGCCCCGCCTCCTGCTTGGGGCGATACCATTGAATTTCGGGCGCGGGGGCGCTAACTTTTTCGGGGCCCGAAAAGATAAGCATGTGTGCAGGAAGTGCCTCCAGTTGCTCAAACTCGAGCTCAGGGTTTCTGAGCTTGAGGAGTGACTTGCAGGGCATACGGGAGACTGAGAGTTTCCTGGTGTGCAGGAGTTGGTCACCCCACAGAGAGTTAAGGAGGATAGCAATTGGGATGGCCATCGGCAGGGTAGGAAGTAGCAGGTAGTGCAGGAATCCTCTGGGAGTGGAGCACTCTCAAACCAGTTTTCAGCGTCGAATACCAGTGAGGGTGATGACACCTTGGGGAATGCAGTCTAGAGCACATCCACAGCACTGTGGGGCAAATGACTGTACAGAGGGGCACACAAAGTGTAGAAATGCAATGGCCATAGGCAATGCTCCCTTGAAGCTGCACGGCTGCACGGATGCGCAGCCTCTCACTGGCTTTTGCATTGTAAAAACCACGCATGCACAAAATTTGAATGGGTCACGCACCAATTTAAAGAGACCGCGCACAAAAAAAATTAGAGGAAACATTGGTCATAGGGGATTCAGTAGTCAGGGGGATAGACAGACGTTTCTGCAACCACCAACGTGAGCCCCTCATGGTGTGTTGCCTCTCTGTTGCCACTGTAAAGAACATCACTGAGAGGGTGGAGAACATTTTGAAGGGGGCAGAGGAACAGCCAGAAGTCATGGTCCATATGGGAACCAATGACAGGAAGGAAAAGGGTTGAGGTCCAACAGTTAGAGTTTCAGGAGCTAGGAAGTTAAAAAGCAGGACCTCAAAGGTAGTAATCTCTGGATTACTCCTAGTGGCACGCGTTAGTGAGTATAGGAATAGTAGGATAACACAGGTTAACATGTGGCTGGAGAAGTGATGCAGGAGGGAGGGCTTCAGATTCCTTTGGGCAGTGGGACCAATTCTGGGTCAGGAGGGACCTGTTTAAGGTGGACAAGTTGCACCTCAACAGGGCTGGGACCAATGTCCTCGCGGGAAGCTTAACTAGTACTGTGGGGGAGGGTTTAAACTAATTTGGCAGGGAATGGGTACCAGGATGAAACATTAGAGAAGAGAAACAAAGTGCACAGAGGACTGGGAGAGGCAAATAGCACTAGAGTAAAGAATAGTTCAGAAATAGGAGGGAACAGACAGGGGGGTAAATGTGAAGCAGTCTAAGATGGGTTTGGAGTGTACGTGCGTAAATGCACGGAACGTGGTAAATAAGGTTGGTGAGCTGCAGGCACAAGTCGCCACATGGGACTGTGAAATAGTGGCAAGAACAGTGACCTGGCTCAAAGAAGGGGGAGGATTGGGAATTTATTATTCCCAGCTACAAAGTATTCAGGAAAGATAGGGAAGGAAAAAAAGGAGGAGGTGGCAATATTGATCAAAGACACTATGAGAGCACTGGAGATGGATGATGTAGTTGAGGGGCCAAAGACAGAATCTATTTGGTTAGAATTAAGGAACAATAGAGGAGCTATTACACTACTAGGTGTATACTATAGGCCACCAAATAGTGGGATGGAGATAGAGGAGCAAATTTGCAGGCAAATTACAGAAAGATGCAAAAACTACAGAGTAGTGATAATGGGGGACTGCAACTATCCTAACAGAGACTGGGATAGTAACAGTGTAAAGGGCAAAGAGGGGGAGGAATTCCTGAAAAGTGTACAAAAGAACTTTCTTGATCCGTGTGTTTTAAGCCCAACAAGGAAGGAAGCAGCGCTGGGGAATGAAGTGGGGCAAGTGGAGCATGTTTCAGTGGGGGTGCATTTGGGGAACAGTGATCACAATATCATTAGGTTTAGAATATTTATGGAAAAAGACAAGGTACAATCAAGCATAAAAATACTTAACTGTAAGAGGGCTAACTTCAGTGAGTTGAAAGGGATCTGGCACAGGTGGATTGGACTCAAAAATTGGTAGGTAAAACAGTTACTGAACAATGGGAGGCCTTCAAAGAGGAGCTGGTTCGGGTATAGAGTAGACACATTCCCATGAGGGGGAAACGAAGGGCATCCAAAGCTAGGATGACTAAAGATATAAAGGTTAAAATGAGACAGTAAAAGGAGGCTTTTGACAATTGTAAGGTTAATAATACAGTAGAGAACCAAGCGGAATACAGAAAGTAGTGAGGTGAGCTAAAACAGGGAATGAGGGGCAAAGAGAGAGTATGAGAATAGATTAGCAGCTAACATAAAAGTGAACCCAAAAGTCTTTTATAAATACATAACTCATAAAAGGGTAGTTAAAGGAAGGGTTGGGCCAATTAGGGACCAAAAAGGAGATCTTCTTGTGGAGGCAGAGGACATGGCTGATGCACTAAATGAATACTTTGCATCTGTCTTTACTAGAGAAGGAGATTCTGCCAATGTAGTAGTAAAGGAGGAGGCAGTAGTGATATTGGATAGGATAAAAATAAAAATAGAGGATGTACTCAAAAGGTTGGCAGTCCTCAAAGTAGATAAGTCACCCGGTCTGGATGGGCTGCATCCTAAGTTACTGAGGAAAATAAGGGTGGAACTTGAGGAGGCTCTGGCCACAATTTTCCATACCTCCTTGGATGAGGGGGTGCCAGAGGACTGGAGGATTGCAGATGTTACACCCCTGTTTAAAAAAGGGGCGAGGGATAAACCCAACAACTATAGGTCAGTCAGCCTGACATCAGTGGTGGGGAAACTATTAGAGACAATAATCCAGGACAAAGTTAATTGGCATTTGGAAAAGTATGAGCTAATTAATGAAAGTCAGAATGGATTTGTTAAAGGCAAATCGTGTTTGACTAACTTGATAGAGTTCTTTGATGAAGTAACAGAGAGGATTGATGAGGGTGGAGTGGTTGATGTTTATATGGACTTTCAAAAGGCGTTTGGCAAAGCACCATATAATAGACTTGTTAGCAAAATTAAAGCCCATGGGATTAAAGGGACAGTGGCAGCATGGACACGAAATTGGCTAAGGGGCAAAAAGCAGAGAGTAGTGTTGAACGGTTGTGTTGCAGATTGGAGGGAAGAATAGAATGGTGCTCTCCAGGGGTCGGTGTTAGGACCACTGCTCTTTTTGATATATATTAATGATCTGGACTTGGGTTTTCAGGGCATAATTTCAAAGTTTGCAGATGATACAAAACTCGGAAATGTAGTAAACAATGAGGAAACAGACTTCAGGAGGACATAGACAGACTGGTGAAATGGGCATAAGAACATAAGAAACAGGAGCAGGAGTAGGCCATTCGGCCCCTCGAGCCTGCTCTGCCATTCAATAAGATCATGGCTGATCTTCTACCTGAACCCCATTTTCCTGCACTATCCCCATAACCCTTGATTCCCTTAACATCCAAAAATCTATTGATCTCTGTCTTGAATATAATCAACAACTGAGCCCCCACAGCCCTCTGGGGTAGAGAATTCCAAAGATTTACCACCCACTGAGTGAAGAAATTTCTCCTCATCTCAGTCCTAAATGGCCGATCCCTTATTCTGAGACTGTGACCCCTGGTTCTAGACTTCCCAACCAGCGGAAACATCCTTCCTGCATCTACCCTGTCAAGCCCTGTAAGAATTTTGTATGTTTCAATGAGATCACCTCTCATACTTCTAAACGCCAGAGAATATAGGCCCAGTCTACTCAATCTCTCCTCATAGGACAAACCCCCCATCCCAGGATTCAGTCTGGTGAGCCTTCGTTGCACTCCCTCTATGGTGAATATATCCTTCCTTAGGTAAGGAGTCCAAAACTGTACACAATGCTCCAGGTGTGGTCTCACCAGGGCCCTATATAATTGCAGTAAGATGTCTTTACTCTTATACTCAAATCCTCTTGTAATAAAGGCCAACATACCATTTGCTTTCCTAATTGCTTGCTGTACCTGTATGTTAACCTTCAGTGATTTGTGTACAAGGACACCCAGGTCCCTCTGAACACCAACATTTCCCAATCTCTCACCATTTAAAAAATATTCTGCTTTTCCAGTTTTCCTACCAAAGTGGATAACTTCACATTTCTCCACATTATATTCCATTTGCCATGTTCTTGCCCACTCAGTTAGCCTGTTGATATCCCCTTGAAGCCTCTTTGTATCCTCCTCACAACTTGCATTCCCACCTAGCTTTGTATCATCAGAAAACTTCGATATATTACATTTGGTCCTCTCATCCAAATCATTGATATAGATTGTGAATAGCTGAGGCCCAAGCACTGATCCTTGCAGTACCCCACTAGTTACAGCCTGCCAACGTGAAAATGACCTGTTTATTCCCATTCTCTGTTTTTGTCCGTTAACCAATCCTCAATCCAAGCTAGTATATTACCCCCAATCCCAGGAGCCCTAATTTTGTTTAATAACCTATTGTGTGGCACCTTATCGAATGCCTGCTGAAAATCCAAATACACCAATGTAGGCAAATCTCAGAGAAGTGTAGAAATAATAGTTGGTTCCTGAACATACTGATCTAGAAAACTATCTTGTATACATTCCATGAATTCGTCCTCCACACTATTACTGCAAATTTGGTTTGCCCAGTCTATAAGTAGATTAAAGTCCCCCGTGGCAGATGAAATTTGATGCAGAGAAGTGTGAAGTGATGCATTTTGTTAGGAAGAATGAGAAGAGGCAATATGAACTAATGCAATTTTAAAGGGGGTGCAGGAACAGAGAGATCTGGGGGCGTATGTACACAAATCTTTGAAGGTGGCAAGACAAGTTGAGAAGGCTGTTAAAAAAGCATATACGATCCTTGGCTTTATTAATGGAGGAATAGGATAAAAAGCAAGGAAGTTATGCTAAACCTTTATAAAACACTGGTTAGGCCTCAGCTGGAGCATTGTGTTCAATTCTGGGCACCACACTTTAGGAAGGATGTCAAGGCCTTGCAAAGGGTAGAAAAGAGATTTACAGGAAACTCTTTCGTATCCGGCACCGACGGGACTGGGATGGTGCCGGTTGATTAAAAATTCCGGATAACGGAGAGGGTTATCTACCGAGGCTATTTTTAACAAACAAAAATAAAAAAATCAAGAAATGTGCAGTATAATTGGGTACTCCCCTACAGAATTTTGTGTTAAATGGATGGTGGAAGATGCTTGATTAAGTACAGTAATGCCAGTTGAGGGTAATCCATAACTCTTTAATTACTTAACAGTAAAACAAAACTTATAAACGACTGTATACTGTAGTTTTCGGAGTATGAATTCTGCCGGTTATTAGAGAATTCCGGATATTTAGGTGCCGTTTAAACGAGAGTTTCCTGTACTAGAATGGTACCAGGGCTGAGGGACTTCAGTTATGTGGAGAGACTGGAGAAGCTGAGGTTATCTCCTTAGAGCAGAGAAGGTTAAGAGACTTGATAGAGGTGTTCAAAATTATGAATGGTTTTGATAGAGTAAATAAGGAGAAACTGTTTCCAGTGGCAGAAGGGTCGGTAACCAGAGGACACAGATTTAAGGTGATTGGCAAAAGAACCAGAGGGGAGATGAGGAAACATTTTTTTACACAGCGAGTTGTTATGATCTGGAATGCACTGCCTGAAAGGATGGTGGAAGCAGATTCAATCGTAGCATTCAAAAAGGAATTGGATAAAGACTTGAAGGGAAAAAATTTAAAGAGCTATAGGGAAAGAGCAGGGCCAGTGGGACTAATTGGATAGCTCTTTCAAAGAGTCGTCACAGGCACGATGGGCCGAATGGCCTGCTTCTGTGCTGTATGATTCCATTGGGCAGTCGATGAGTGGAGCATGCCCGCCCCCTGTCCATTGTAACTGCTGTGAGGCCCGAGCCATTTTGTGGCCTAGGAGTCATTTGCATGCAGTCAGTAAGTTGCTCACGTAAAACTGACATTCCAACGCAGCTTGTTGATTGAGGCGAATGGGGGAATCAGCCAGTGTAGGAAGAAAAATGTCTCCTGGCCCTACAGAAATCAAAGTTAAAAACTTCTTTGGACTGTTTTGTAAGTGGTTTCCTTTAAGGACCGCAGGGTAGGCTGCACAACAGCAGTACAAATAGGCGGAGGGTAAGCGTATTAGAAGAACACGCAGCTCAGTTATGCCTCAAATTGCATTTAGGGTCCTATGTATGCTCTGGCCGCATTCCTTAGGACCCTATCCAAGGTGGTAGCACTCGGAGACCCTGCATCAATGGGGCGCGAAGTACCCAACTCCATTTTCTGATGTTCTGTCCCGTTTATGCCAGGTGGAAGGGGTTAAAATCGGCACCAGTGATCTCAACCTTGAGTAGATGTTAGGTTTCCATTGAGCCCAAGAACTTCCTCACAAGAGATGTAAAGAAATGAAACGCCTGACACCTCGACCATTCTTGTGTACCTCCTAGCAGCTGGCCTTACGATGGAAGCCCAGGAACAGGTCTCCAGCCATTGCTCTCTGCTCAGGAAGGTGTGCGGTGGAAATAAATTACAGGAGGGGGGAAAAGCTGCGAGAATCAAAAAAGCTGCTCTTGAATATTTTGTTTTCTCACTTATATTTTTAAAATATACTCCGACGTTGCTTAGCGTTTCAATAAATAAATCCAGCGAAATTTTAAATCTAAAGAAAACAAGCCACAGTTTTTCATTTGCAATAAAGTGGGTTGAAATGGCTCATAAAAAGTCTAGACAGTTTATTAGTGGAAAGCACACAAAATAGAATGTAATACTCATATTCATTTACAACAGTTAAGGCATTATACAGTCCTGTCACATCCAGTCGTGAATGGTGGTGGACCATTAAACAACTAACGGGACGAGGAGGCTCCATAAATATCCTCATCCTCAATGATGGTGGAGCCCAGCACGTGAGTGCAAAAGACAAGGCTGAAGCGTTTGCAACCATCTTCAGCCAGAAGTGCTGAGCGGATGATCCATATCGGCCTACTCCTGAGGTCCCCACCATCACAGAAGCCAGTCTTCAGCCAATTCGATTCACTCCACGTGCTATCAAGAAATGGCTGAGCGCACTCGATACAGCAAAGGCTATGGGCCCCGACAACATCCCGGCTATTGTGCTGAAGACTTGTGCTCCAGAACTAGCCATGCCTCTAGCCAAGCTGTTCCAGTACAGCTACAACACTGGCATCTATCCGACAATGTGGACAACTGCCCAGGTGTGTCCTGTGCACAAAAAGCAGGACAAACCCAATCCGGCCAATTACCACCCCATCAGTCTACTCTCAATCATCAGCAAAGTGATGGAAGGTGTCATCGAAAGTGCTATCAAGCTGCACTTACTCACCAATAATCTGCTCACGGATGCCCAGTTTGGGCTCCACCAAGACCAATCGGCTCCCGACCTCCTTACAGCCTTGGTCCAAACATGGACAAAGGAGCTGAATTCCAGAGGTGAGGTGAGAGTGACTGCTCTTGACATCAAGGCAGCATTTGACCGAGTGTGGCATGAAGGAGCCCTAGTAAAACTGAAGTCAATCGGAATCGGGGGGAAAACGCTCCATTGGCTGGATTCATACCTAGCACAAAGGAAGATGGTTGTGGTGGTTGAAGGTCAATCATCACAGCCACAGGACATCACTGCAGGAGTTCCTCAGGGCAGTGTCCTAGGCCCAACCATCTTCAGCTGCTTCATCAATGACTTTCCCTCCAACATAAGGTCAGAAATGGGGATGTTCGCTGATGACTGCACAGTGTTCAGCGCCATTCACAACTCCTCATATAATGAAGCAGTCCATGCCCGCATGCAGCAAGACCTGGACGACGTTCAGGCTTGGGCTGATAAGTGGCAGGTAACATTCGCGCCACAGAAGTGCCAGGCAATGACTATCTCCAACAAGCAAGAGTCTAACCACCTCCCCTTGACATTCAACGGTATTACCATCTCTGAATCCCCCACCATCAACATCCTGGGAGTCACCATTGACCAGAAACTTAACTGGACCAGCCACATAAATACTGTGGCAACAAGAGCAGGTCAGAGGCTGGGTATTCTGCGGCGAGTGTCTCACCTCCTGCCTCCCGAAAGGCTTTCCACCATCTACAAGGCACAAGTAAGGAGTGTGATGGAATACTCTCCACTTGCCTGGATGAGTGCAGCTCCAACAACACTCAAGGAGCTCGACACCATCTAGGACAAAGCAGCCTGCTTGATTGGCACCCCATCCGCCACCTTAAACATTCACTCCCTCCACCACCGGCGTACCGTGGCTGCAGTGTGTACCATCTACAAGATGCACTGCAGCAACTCGTCAAGGCTTCTTCGGTAGCACCTCCCAAACCTACGACCTCTTCCACCTAGAAGGATAAGGGCAGCAGGCGCATGGGAACACCACCACCTCCAAGTTCCCCTGCAAGTCACACACCATCCTGACTTAGAAGTATATTGCCGATCCTTCATCGTCTCTGGGTCAAAGTCCTGGAACTCCCTCCCTAACAGCACTGTGGGAGCACCTTCAGCACACGGACAGCAGCAGTTCAAGAAGGCGGCTCACCACCACCTTCTCAAGGGCAATTAGGGATGGACAATAAATGCTGTCCTTGCCAGCGACGCCCACATCCCATAAACTAATTAAAAAAAACACTATTCCATCTATAGGTTAACCATATGAGATATAATTTTGTAGCAAATAAATCAAAGGCTACACTTCCTTGCTAGCCGGTTGACATATTGATAGAAAAAGCAAAGAATAATTTTCCATTTGTTCAGGCAAACTTTAAACAGATGATCAGGTAACAGAACACAACAGATGTTTCGATCACCACAGTAACATCACCATAGTGACATAGTTCCACTTTCAGTTCCCAACTGCAGATGGCAATCTCATCTGGATCGTCATATGACACAGTGAAGGCTGTTACTGATTTTAAACCAGTACACCGACACTAACAGTTTTTCTCCCCCCAAATCTTTCGTGAAATACATAGCTCATAAAAGTAGTTTGAGTCTTTCAAAATATCCTCTCGTGTCAATATAATAAATTTCGATGCAAAAGATTTTCACCAGATGTTTTCTGCCCCAGGAGTAGCATGTTAACATTATTCTTATCTGAGCCAAGCTAGAACATTTCAAACTGCAACAGAGATTGATAGTACACTTTGAATGCAATATCAGAAAACAAATCAACTCTTTAAAAACAAGGATTAGATTAATATATATATCTGCATTTATATAACAAAATATCTCAAAGGACTTCATAGAATGAATTATGTGCAGTCAATTCTGCTATGTAGGCAAATGCAGCAGCAACCCTTTACAAATAGCAATAAAATACTTAACCAGTTAATCTGTTTGCGGAGTTAATAACCGAGGGGGGTCGGGGATGTTGACCAGGCCACTGGGGGAACTCGCTGTTCTTTAAATAGTGCTTTAACATCCACCTGAACCATCAGAACAGACAGCAGCTTGGTTTCATGCCTAATCTGAAGGACAGCATATTATCTGCTCAAACCCCAGTATGGGGCTTGGACCCACAACTTTCTGACCCAATGCAAAATAATCTACCAAAATCTAAAATTGATGTAAACAGTTAGCATATTAAAGCATGCATCTGTTTAAGGTAATTCTTAGTTTGCTGCCAAGCTCACGGAAACCTGTTTTTCTTGTTTTCATCTCATGCACTGTGCTGATGAAATAATTATTAGTGTTATAGAAATTAAATGACTCATCAGGAATTACCTTAATATATAAACTCTAAACTACAATTATAAATGCCTAGTACACAATTTTACATAATAAGGATGTGCAACCAGCTTCCCTGTTCTTTCGCTCTCCTTTTTTCCTCTTATTCTTTCCATCCTTTTTTACCTTAAGAAATTGACCTCAGGATATTCTAAAGCTCTTTACAAATAATGACTTACTTTTGTAATGTAGGGGAAAGTCATGGCCAATTTGTGAACAGCAAGGTCCCATAAACAGTAATGAGATAAATGACCAAGTAATTTCTTTTAGTGACATTGGTTGAGGGATAAATGTTGACTGGAACACTGGGAGAACTCCCCTGCTCTTCTTTGAATATTACCATGGGATCCCATGCAGATGAGGCCTCGATTTAACACCGCATCAAAAAGACAGCACCTCCAGCAGTGCGGCACTCCCTCAGTACTGCACTGGGGGTGTCAGCCTAGATTTTTGTGCTCAAGTACCTGGAGTGGGGCTTGAACCCAGAACCTTCTGACTCAGGCAAGAGATAGTGCTACCCATTGAGCCACTGGTTGACACCTCTCTTTTATTTTATTGTGTTCTCTTTTTCTAACAAGTATTCTATCTAACATTTCCCCCCTTTTGTAAACTTCAAATTTTTAACCTATTTTTAATCCTTCTGTCTTCTTTCCCCTACCATTCATTTTGGAGGTAGGGGCAACATTGGAAGAAACAGTCATTTGACTGACTAACAAACTGGGTTTTCAGTAAATCAAATGCCAGACCTGAACCCATACATGGCTCTGTCAATCTTTGAGCAAACAAGAAGGGCCTGTCAATGGACAAAGTTAAATCGTCAGTGGGAAGACAATGTTCACCGGATAAACACACTCTGTACTAAATGGTTAAATGAGCTTTCTTGATCTTACAGTGAGCTGTTACAAGTATGGAAAACCCAGAAGCCCTGATATTCCACAGACTTCTCTTGATCTTCTGCCCTAACTCTGGAAACCCCAGAAAAACAACCGTTGAAAATGGTAATTTCTCTAGGGTTCCTGCCAGTCTCCCATCAGTTACAGCAGGACACCTGCCGAATTTCGCTGCCGGAATGTTTAAATTTAATTTTGTTTTAGGTTTGCTTTCATCATTTCCCATTCCCTGACTGATTGGGAAGGCATTCTGTATGGGCTCCCCAGCTCTGCCATTGCTTCTGTGTGGCTGGCCATGAGGGTACTCTAGTTTTGGCAGATCTTAAATTATAATTTATTTTCCAATACATTTATTTCAGTTTTTGTTCGGTTTGAAGGATTCAGCACCCTTGTCCCAATTTCCCTGTGGCAGGAAGGTGTAAACCTTCAGAACGTGCCGTTGCACAGTATGTAATCCTTATTTTAGATTGGTCCAACTTCTCATAATGAAATATCCAAGTCAACATAAAAGAATCACACTTCACACAAGACATCTCTTGACATCCATCTTCTGCCCACTCTCCCAGTGCATCATCCTTTACCAGCCAAGAAATCAAATTACTCCTGCCAAACCTTAAAAAAATGCTGTAAATAATGATCGTGGCATCCTAAGATAAGCTACAGTTTAAACTTTCTAAACAACAAAAAAAATGAAGTCTGAAGAGAGCATTTAGTTGAAGAAAAAAATAGAATTTTTTTAAAAATGGATTAATTTAAAACATGCCAACCTGCTGATTGGTTTCCTACATGAAAATGTCATCAGTATAATTTCATGGAAGGTGCTTAATTGTTTGATGGCACAAGACTTATTGCTGGAAAATACTGATTCCATTGATGTTGGCATTTTCTTCATGATACAAAGCCATTTTCTTGTTAACTGCACACTTTTAACATTTGGACAATGTCAAACTTTGTTATTAAAACCAAGGCTTGAAGTATGCTCTGGGCAGTGAGATTACTGCTCAACATTTACTTAAAATGAGGAGGCAAGAGATTTATTGCAGCAAGTGATTAACATTCAGAAAAATGGTGTTTTCTCTGCCACCAAGGCAAAAATTGTGATATTTGTGCAGCAAATCTGGCTACAGACAGCAAGTGTAGGAGTTTGCGGGATTGTTGCAAGGTTGTGCAGTGACAAGTCACTTGCCCTAATGATTATAGCTATCTGTGGTTTAAATATCTTTTCCCCTGCTGGTGACAAAGAATTACTGTCAGAGAAAACAAATATCAGGAACAGACTTCATAGGATTACATAGGATATACAGCACAGAAATAGGTCATTCAGCCCAACCAGTCCATGCCGGCGTTTATGCTCCACTCGAGCCTCCTCCCGTCTTTCCTCATCTAAATCTATCAGCATAACCCTCTATTCCCTTCTCCCTCATATGCTTGCCCAGCCTCCCCTTAAATGCATCTATACTATTCGCTTCAATCACTCCCTGTGGTAGCGAGTTCCACATTCTCAGCACTCTTTGGGTAAAGAAGTTTCTCCTGAATTTCCTATTGGATTTCTTGGTGACTATCTTATATTGATAGCCTCTAGTTATGCTCTTCCCCACAAGTGGAAATATTCTCTCTGTATCCACTCTATCAAAACCTTTCATAATTTTAAAGACCTCTATTAGTACTGGGAGAATGATCAAGCTATCTCCTAGTTTTCCTATTTTAAAATGCCAGTCATAGATAAAGTCAAGGGTCAACTTTGCACAAGCAATTTACTTTTATATTTTTTTAAATGATCTACCTGGACACAGAGGCAAGTCCAGTCCTCAGTAGGTACAACTCCAGCTAACATAATAGAAAATGCTGAACGCACATTGTTGGACAATTGGCATCTGAATGGGAAAGATAGCTTAATGTTACAGGTGGGACCATTTTGGGGGGGAATTTTAATTCCAAAAAACAGGTGGGTTGGGGTCAGGTTAAAGAGTTAAAAATCTGAATTCTGACCCCAACCCACTTCCAACCCGCCCACTTCCAGTTTTATCAGAGGCGGGATGGGGGTGTGGGCAGCCAATCCGCTCCCAGGAGGTTTGTTGGCACTTTAAATATTATAATGAGGCTCTGTGCCTCATAGTGATCCACCATTTCAAATTCAACTGTGGGTGGGTTTCCCAGGCCTCGGGGAACCCCCTAGCTAAAGGGAGGAGAGAACTGCTGGATCCAGGAGGTAAGTACCTTTACACTAACTTCTTGGATCCAGTGTTCCTGCCTCACCAACCCCCCATAATCGGACAACCCCCCCCCCCTCCCGAGGCCTCCGACCCCCCACAAGGCCTCCAATCTCCGATCACCCCTCCGGCCTTTGATCCTCGGCTCCCGATACCTCCCCCCCCCCAGCCCCCGAAGCTCCCTCCGGCTCCCAATCACCTTCCAATTTCCCCCCTCTGGCCCCCGATCACGCTCCGGCCTCTGATCCTGCCCCAATCCCTTCCTTCCTCCTCTCTGCTGCCTAGTGCTGCAGGCCTACCAGCTCAACACCTGGCTGGCTGTGGGTGGGAAACAGTAATTCTAAATGCTAATCAGGCCCTGCCGTTAAATTCAGCAGGGCCTGCGAGGAAACCCATTCTCCGCTTTCCACCAGAATAATCTTTATCCGCCACTAGAATAATAATCTTGCTCTCTGGCCCGCTAAATGGACTGAGCCTGTTCATAAGAACATAAGAACATAAGAAATAGGAGCAGGAGTAGGCCAATCGGCCCCTCGAGCCTGCTCCGCCATTCAATAAGATCATGGCTGATCTGATCCTAACCGCCAATCTACTATCTATCACAGAACCATCTCCTGCATCTAACAGAATTGCACACACGAAATAGGAGCAGGATCAGGCTACACGGCCCCTGGGCCCGCTCCACTACCCACAGGGCCATGACCGATCCGAACCTGGACTCATGTCCAAATTCCTGCCCGCTCCCCGTAACCCTTAATGCCCTTTACTTCTAGGAAACTGTCTATTTCTGTTTTAAATTTAATTAATGTTGTAGCTTCTACAGCTTTTTGTGGCAGCATATTCCATGGACCTACCACCCTCTGAGTGAAGTAGTTCCTCCTCATCTCAGTTTTGAAAGAGCAGCCCCTTATTCTAAGACTATGTCCCCTAGTTCTCGTCTCACCCGTCATCGGGAACATCCTCCCCGCATCCACCCGATCCAACCCCTTCACAATCTTATATGTTTCAATAAGATCGCCTCTCATTCTTCTGAACTCCAATGAGTAGAGTCCCAATCTACCCAACCTCTCCTCATATGACCACCCCCTCATCCCCGGGATTAACCGAGTGAACCTTTTTTGCACTGCCTCGAGAGCAAGGATGTCTTTCCTTAAGTAAGGACACCAAAACTGTATGCTTGCACCGTGACGCAAACTGGTATCATGATGGGACTAATGGATTCTGGAATAGGAATCACTCATTTCAGCCTCTTGGAGGAAGAAAAGGAGCAAAGAAAGGATACCAAGCAGGCCCTGCGGCACCAGGGGAGGCCTGTGCCCACCTGCCAGTATGTGCATGCTTGCATCTGCTCCGAGGAGTACATACTTAACTTGACATATGATCACTGAGTGCGCCGTATCCTAACCTCAAGAGAGCCTGTGGTAACAGACTCAGGGGCACAGATAGAAAGCAAGGTCTGACTAACTCTAATGTTGGAAAGCTGTCTAGAAGCACCCTAATCATGTCATGCTTTCAACGATAGTGCATGGAAGAAGGTATGCCAGGGTGCTTCACTACCAGCAATGCTTTCCCAAACCAATGATTTATTGTAAAAGTACCTAAAGGGTACAGATCAAGAGTACAAATATGCTCATTACTTTCATTACTAATGAGTTTAGTATTCTTTAAGCAGAATTTAAAATTCTGGAAAGAGTGTAAACTGCTATATGCTACAGAGCAGTGCAGTCAAGCATGTAGAAAGACATAAGGCAAGTTAATATGGCTTTGAATTGGAAGGGGAAACAGTGGACTATGACTGGGAGAAACCTGCAGGAAAATGGGGGAGCCAGCTCGGGTCTGAAGTGATTCATTCAATGTTGATTGCCAAATCTTACTTCTTCCCTTCTGTGCATTTCCAGCATTTTCTGTTTTATTTTCAGATTTCCAGGATTCATGATTTTATTTTATTATTGCAATTTTTTAATCGAAATGAATCTGGCAGTTATGAGGGCAGTTGTTGTAATGTAACTTTTGAACATTCCAGCCTGGCTCTTACTTATAACCCTGATGAACTTTTTTGCTCTCATGTTTCCACAGTCACAAAAATGTACCCCTGCCATTGCCGCACAAAGCGACATTCATAAGTATTAGTCTGGCTGCCACCACATGGGCTAAATATTCAGCTGAGATAAATAGGCAGATTTGCTGCTTTTAACAATCCATTATCACCTACCGAGAGCAAAATTTAGGCCCGAATATACAAATGTTCTCAAACTTCAATTTACCTGATTGCCAGAATTGAGTTATTCCCTATTTATTGATGAAACCATTTCACTGGATGAAGTGGGGACAAGTTAAAATGGATAAAGCGAGGAGCCTGGTTGAGTTTGAATGTACATCATCAGCACAGCATTGCAGTTGAAAGCAGGGCGAGTCGCACAAACCTTTGAACACTTGCATTTTAATAAGCAATGATTCCATAGCTGTCTGAATTTTTCTTTAAAAATTGTTTGCCGTTAATCAGTTATAGCTTGGATTCACTTGTGTGATTTTATTATCTGAAGTGAACCCTTTTTGTTTTGCTTGTATCACTTTTCCAGAAAAAGCTCAATTCTCCATGTTCTGATGGAGAGGGTGTTTGAAATGTCTCCAAGTAACTATGGCAACACGTGCTGCAAAGGCAGCGCAGGCAGTGGCCAGCAGCACAGCTGGGGGGGAGAAAAAAATCAGAGTTAATAGTTCACATTTCAATTGCACGATGAATACAATGTACAATGGGGAGAAAATGTCAAAGTAAAACACAGCATTGTTTTAATTCTATCACGATTCATGTGGTCTCCGGGTTAACTCTTTGCTTTTCTCTGGAATATTTTCATTTCAGAATTAAGGGATACGGGGATGGGGCTGGAAAGTGGATTTGAGGTAGATCAGCCATGATCTTATTGAATGGCGGAGCAGGCTCGAGGGGCCTTATGGCCAATTCCTGCTCCTATTTCATACATAGAAACATAGAATCTAGGAGCAGGAGTAGGCCATTCGGCCCATCGAGCCTGCTCCACCATTCAATACGATCATGGCTGATCATCCAAATCCAGTACCCTATCCCTGCTTTAATCCCCACAGTACACATATCCCACCCTACCCCCGTAACCCCACGTATTTAATTCCCCCTAACATATCCCATCCTATCCCCATAACCCCACATATTTAATCCCCCCTAACACTAAGGGTCAATTTATCATAGCCAAATCAACCTAACCCACACATTTTTGGACTGTGGGAGGAAACCGGAGCACCCGGAGGAAACCCACGCAGACACGGGGAGAATGTGCAAACTCCACACAGACAGTCACCCGAGGTCAGATTCGAACCCGGGTCCCTGGCGCTGTGAGGCACCAGTGCTAACCACTATGCCACCGTGTTGCCCATTCTTACGTTCTTACTTCCACTAGACCAAGCCCAAAAACTAACAGTTCATCCCATCTGACTTCTTTAGAGGTTGATTTGTGTGTGTGGACCAGTAAGCTTCTTCCTTATTTAAAGCCAGGTGCGGGGAAGATGAGTGACTGCATTGACTCACCAGGCAAACTGCCTTCATGCAGCTGGCACTGGTGGTTTTACTGGAGTGTCGTCCTCAGCTCCAAATAAGTTGTATGCCCTTCAGTGTACCTCCTGCTGCAGGACCTCCAGCTCTTCATCAATGAGAGCACTGTTGTCCGCGTGTCTCTTCTGTGCCACTGTAAACAATTAGTTCACTTCGGCACAAACCTTAGCTGGAAATTCCTGCACCCTCTGGCGGTACCATTTCAAATGCTATATACAATCATTTTCTTTTTGCACACAATGGACCCAATTTTAAGTCAGCCCGCCCAGCATAAATGAGGTGGTCGTGGCCCAAAATGAGTGTTGCATCAGTTTATGCTGGTGCTACAGCTGCCGCCATCTTGGAAAGGTCCTTTCGATGGGCAGCCGGAACCTGCACCTGTTTTAGCAGGAGGCCCTTTGAATATGCAAACCAGGGTCCTATTGCATACATAGGACCTGACTTCAATGTTGAGTGACAAATTGGGGGAGCATGCACTGCACACACTCCGCCCATTTGTCCCACATGGTAATTTCAAAAAGTGGCCCCAAATTTTTTTTGATTTCATCAGAATATTGTGGGCTAGTGCAGATGGGGCTCGCTCCCCGCCGCAATTGGTTTCCCTCCCTCCCCCTGGACCTTCCTGCCTTCTGGCTGGATCACTCTGCTGTTGTGGGATACTCAGTGGGGTCAGCAGACATGGATGCGGTGGATCACCTGGTTCTCCTGCAAACCAGTCATCTCGTGTCTCTCCTCCTTCAAATAATGTGGGCACCGTGGACTATTGCATGATGAAGGCAGCACGGCTGTTTCTTGGGAGATTAGCCACTGTCGTGCATGATAATATATCTGTGGTCAACTCAGCATTAATTGAGTGCAAACCCCATCTCTTTGTGAAGGCCATAAATTTGAGATGATGAGACCCGATGCCCACTTGGTTACCATTTGCGACTCTTTGCACTCGAGGGAACCCTGCCAGCCACTGATAACTGTGCAACTGATGGCTTCTTCCACAGGAAAACTGATGAAGTTCTTGCCCCTTGCAAAGATAGCAGGCAGCACCTCCTGAATGCATGTGTACAGCACTGCAGGCTGCCTGATGTGGCATATGCCCCCTGCAATGGCCTCAAAAGGATCCTGTGGCATAAAAGCACAATGCAGTTTGTCACCTTTCCAGAAACAGGAAGTGCTGTTGCAATCCTTGACGTGGTCTACAATTCAGATTCCAGCAGATGGAACAGCTCAGTCATCTGCAGTGAGGCGGAGGCACTGAACACAGGTTACATCCGACAAGCCCAAGTAGGAGTGGCATGGTCTTTACACCTATATCATGAGGAGTGGCAGATCAGCACATAACCCTCAAAGTGCCTTTGGACCGTCAGATGATATTCCGTAATAAAATGACCCTCCTCACCCAGACTAAGCACAAGAGCAGGAGCTGACAGCACAGGCCCTTTCTCCCAATCTCACTAGGTGCTATTTGTCAGGGGATTCACAGCCAACATTAAGATTAGATACAAGGTGAGCATCAGGGAGAAGGAATTAAAATTGCACAGCAATTAATGCTGATCCCTGAAAATGTTCCCACAAAAAATGATGATGATTCAAAAAAGAAGCACGTAACTCCAACAAGCCATCTTTACGAAGGCAGGTGAGCAGACCTGACCAATTTCAGTCTGTTTTTAGGGGCAAGGCTCGCACTGTTGTCATTACCTTACCCAAAATGATAAAATATGGCTGAGGTCTTTCGAAGCTTAACTTAAATATGTTTGAGGCCCACGCATAGCTAAAGTGCGAGCCTCAAAAATGCCGTCAAGTTGTGCCATGCAAAATGGAGTGGTGTTGGACTGGGGCACATGGTGTCCTGGCACTAATTACCGTGACCCATGTTAGTCGTGCGTGAAGCCCCAGAAGCAGCACAGGTTCATGCAAAATTGGGGCCGGGATGCTTTTCCACTTTGCGCCTACCGAGAGCATCAAAAGAACATCCCCTCATTGCCATGTTACAGAGTTCAACCTCAGGACTGCACCAACACTTTTGCTTAAAATAATTCTAATTCCCTCTATTCTTGTGGTCTCCTCTTGGGATGGGTCAATTATTGCCAACTGCAGCAAACTAAAAGGCAAATGTGTGCTGCTGACTGGGACTTTGACTAGAAAACTGCCAAAAGCACTGCGTTTAGAATCCTTAACAGCTAAAACAGTGTGGAAGCCGCCACCCCATCGGTCCCACATCTTATTCCGGGAATATCATGAATGAAACACATTCCAGTGATGGACTATGCTGACTGAGGAATTAGTCATACCTTTATTGGAACAGGGAGGGGTCAAATATACCAACTGATGTGAATAAAATAAAACTGCAAAATTGCAAATACCTGACTAATTCTTGCTACAACTGTACAGGGCGTTGGTGAGACCACACCTGGAGTACTGCGTACAGATTTGGTCTCCTTATTTAAGGAGGGTTATACTTGCATTGGAGGGTGTCCAGCGAAGGTTCACTAGGTTGATTCCTGAGATGAAAGGGTTGTCATATGAGGAAAGATTGAGCAGGTTGGGCCTATACTCATTGGAGTTTAGAAGAATGAGAGGTGATCTTATTGAAACATATAAGATTCTGAGGGGGCTTGACTGGCTAGATGCTGAGAAGATGTTTCCCCTTGTGGGGGAATCTAGAACTAGGGGGCAGAGTTTCAGAATAAGGGGTCGCCCATTTAAGACGGAGATGAGGAGGAATTTCTTCTCTGAGGGTTGTGAATCTTTGGAATTCTCTACTCCAGAGAGCTGTGGAGGCGGAGTCATTGAATATATTCAAGGCTGAGTTAGACAGATATTTGAGCTACAAGGGAGTCGAGGGTTATGGGGAACAGGCAGGAAAGTGGAGTTGAGGCCAAGATCAGATCTGCCATGATCTTATTGAATGGCGGAGCAGGCTCGAGAGGCCTACTCCTGCTCCTATTTCTTATGGTCTTACGTAATTGTAGCTGCAGTTTGCACTGACTGGCAGAGAACTACAGAGGAAGAGGTCCTCCATGTGCTAAATGTAATGCAATCATCACACTATTGTAACAACAAAATCTTCCTCACAGTGATTATTTGGCTGGTACCTGCTAGTGTTTTTTCCCCGGGGAGGTGGGGGGGAAGAATACACATAAATGTTACAGCTGGTGTGATATCCTGTTGATGACAGGATAGTGTTGCAATGTAATGGTTCAAAGGTCACAAAATAATTCCAGCTGCTGTGGTTGGAATAAAGCCAGCTTCAAACTTGTCTTGTGCCCACTATTGGAGATAAAATCACCTGAAGGGAAATATTTGCCCACCAGGTCACTCTAACTACTAACCTCACTTTCGCAAATATCCTGGTGGCAACTCTTCACAATTCGCCCTAGGGGAGAATATTAAGACAGCTATTCCATTTCTGCTGTTGCCACTATCACATGACTCTCAGATACTGTTGGCAAGAAACTCTGTGGCTTCTTCTGTATTTTTTAGGACACTTGTGTAAATGGGCTTGGATAAATTCTTGTGTGCACTACTTCAACTCATTCATTAAACAGGTCAATGATTGCCATGAAATTGCGCAGACAGGAATTTACGCAAAATGCATTAACCGGTCCTCTAAAAATACTACACAGAGGAAATGAAAGCCACTGGTATCTTACCATTAATTAGCTTGGTCATAACTCACCAATATAGATGTTGTTCCTGGTTGGAGACATGGCATTGAAATTTTTGTCGAAAGATCCTGACAATGCCACAATGATGACTGGATAGATTGTAAGTGTGTAGCGCACATACTTATCAAGCAGAAAATTTTCCAAATAAAACCTGTGGACAAAAATAAAAATTAATACTTTATTTATGTCAATACAGTAGTCTGGCAAATGATATTAAATTGCATTAATGCTATAGTTAGTTTGACACAAGTAACTGCTGTATAGCGGTGTGAGCCAGCAGTATCGCGTTATACTGCAGCTCTACAGCACCCTCCAATCAAGGGAAAGCATGCTCATGTTACTTACTTGCCTACACAATGTTCTGCTAACTGACATCCAACATCAGTGAAATTTTTAATGCAGTGAACAGCAATCTGCCAATTTTCTTCCATCCTCACCCCTCCCTCCTCTGCTGAAGGCACCAACTCCTTGCTGGGGTATGGGCTCAACTCACCATTCAGTACCAGCCCATTCTTCATATGTGAGCCTAGGCAGTGTGTATCGATGGGCTAGATGACAGCCTAGTCTGATTCCAACGTCCACGTATGTGGATTTCATGGCGTGTCATTGAAGCAGGATCCCTGGTCAACTTTCCCCATCCTATTTTGGGGCAGTTCTAACTGATGCTTCAGCCAAGATTAGCTAGGGCAAAACTTGGCTCTGAATAAGAAACTGGCTAAAGGATAGAAGACAACTCATACTGGTTAAAAGAGTACGATTAAGGTGGGAAAGGGGAAGTACTGGGTGCGGTACACCAATGACTTGGATTCTGAAATTCAATACAAATTGGTTAAATTTGCAGATGATACCAAACTGGGAGAGGCAGTGGAATTGAAGGAGGCAGCTCAGAAATGACAGAATGAGCTAAACAAAATGTGTGTGAGTAGCTGAACAATGGCAGGTTACATTTGTTGCAGACAAGTGTAAAGTATTGCACATAGCATAAAAAAATGGACAACATGCATACTTCATGAATGGTGTTGAAGTAGCCAAGGATGAAGTTGAAAGAGACCTAGGAGTCTTAGTAGACTCCATGCTCAACATGTGCAGTCAATGCAGAGCAGCGATCAACAAAGCCAATAGGATGATGAACTATCGGCACGATGCTGAGCTCTTTTTCCGTCGCCTTCGTCTCCGTGCCCACTTCTTTGGCCAGGAGTCTTCCCCCCCACACAGCAGACACTTTCTCCCGCTTTCAAAATTCTCGTTCTACTTGGACCCCTCCCTCTGGCCTCTTACCCTCTCTAGATCTTTTCATTGCTAACTGCCGACGTGACATTGGCCGTCTCAATTTCTCTGCTCCCCTCTCTCACTCCAACCTACCTCCCTCTGAACTTGCAGCACTCCGTTCTCTCCGATCCAACCCTAACATTATCATTAAACCTGCTGATAAGGGTGGTGCTGTTGTTGTTTGGCGAACCGACCTCTACCGTGCGGAAGCTGAACGCCAACTCTCCAACACCTCCTCCTGGACCATGACCCCACTAGCAAACATCAAGCCATTGTTTCCAAGACTGTCACTGACCTCATCTCCTCTGGAGATCTTCCCTCCATGGCCGCCAACCTCATAGTCCCCCAACCCCGCACAGCCCGCTTCAACCTCCTTCCCAAGATCCACAAACAGGACTGCCCTGGTAGACCCATCGTTTCAGCCTGTTCTTGCCCCACGGAACTTATCTCTTCCTATCTCGACTCTATTTTTTCTCCCCTTGTCCCGTCTCTTCCCACCTATATTTGCGACTCTTCCGACGCCCTCCGTCACTTTAACAGTTTCCAGTTTCCTGGCCCCAACCGTCTCCTTTTCACTATGGATGTCCAATCCCTCTACACCTCCATCCCCCACCAGGATGGCCTGAGGGCGCTCCGTTTCTTCCTTGCACAGAGGCCCAACCAGTCCCCATCCACCACCACCCTTCTCCGCCTGGCTGAACTTGTTCTCACATTGAACAACTTCTCCTCTGACTCCACTCACTTCCTCCAAATTAAAGGTGTTGCTATGGGAACCTGCATGGGTCCCAGCTATGACTGCCTTTTCATGGGATATGTGGAACATTCTTTGTTCCAGTCCTACTCAGGTCCCCTCCCTCACCTCTTTTTCCGGTACATCGATGACTGTATCAGTGCTGTTTCCTGCTCTCGCCCTGAACTAGATAAGTTCATTCACTTTACTTCCAATTTCCACCCTTCCCTCACCTTCACATGGTCCATCTCCGATTCTTCCCTTCCCTTCTTTGACTTCTCCGTCTCCATTTCTGGCAATCGGCTTTCGACAAACATCCACTACAAGCCCACTGACTCCCACAGCTACCTGGACTACACTTCCTCCCACCCCGCTTCCTGTAAGGACTCTATTCCATTCTCCCAGTTTCTCCGTCTCCGCCGCGTCTGTTCTGACGATGCCACCTTCCTTACCAGTGCTTCAGACATGTCTTCCTTTTTCCTCAACCGAGGATTCCCCTCTACTGTGGTTGACACGGCCCTTGACCGTGTCCATTCCATTTCCCGCACTTCTGCTCTCACCCCTTCCCCTCCCTCCCAGAACCACGATAGGGTTCCCCTTGTCCTCACCTTTCACCCCACCAGCCTCCACATTCAACGGATCATCCTCCGCCATTTCCGCCACCTCCAACGTGATCCCACCACCAAACACATCTTCCCCTCACCTCCCCTTTCAGCGTTCCGAAGGAACCACTCCCTCCGTGACACCCTGGTCCACTCCTCAATCACACCGAACAGCCCTTCTCCTTCGCCTGGCACCTTCCCGTGCAAGCGCAGGAGATGCAACACATGCCCTTATACCTCCTCCCTTCCCACTGTCCAGGGCCCCAAACACCCCTTCCAGGTGAAACAGCGATTTACTTGTACTTCTTGCAATTTAATATACTGTATTCGCTGCTCATGATGCGGTCTCCTCTACATTGGGGAGACCAATCGCAGATTGGGTGATCGCTTTGCGGAACACCTCCGTTCAGTCCATAAGGGTGACCCTGAGCTTCCACTTTAATTCTCCGCTTCACTCCCACTCTGATCTCTCTGTCCTCGGCCTATTACATTGTTCCAATGAAGCTCAACGTAAGCTCGAGGAACAGCACCTCATCTTTCGATTAGGCACTTTACAGCCTTCCGGACTCAACATCGAGTTCAACAATTTCAGACAATAACCCCTGCCCCCATTTTTCATGCTGTATGATTTTGCCATTCCCATTTGTAACATTTTATCTTTCCTGCCTCTTACATAAGCACAGTTTGTTCTTTCAATTCCTTCCTCCCCTCCTAAACCTTGCCCCCCCCCGCCCCGGTCTCTGCACCTGCTTAATATCTGTTACATCTCCAGCTTTTTCCAGTTCTGATGAAGGGTCCCAGACCTGAAACGTTAACTCTTTCTCACTCCATGGATGCTGCCTGGCCTGCTGAGTATTTCCAGCATTTTCTGTTGTTATTTAGGATGATGAACTATATAGCTGGAACAGTATAGAAGCCAGAGGAAGTCGTGACCAAACTGATCAGACCACATCTTGAGTACTGTGTCCACTTCTGATTGCCGAGAAATATTCAAGCACTGGAGGCAGTGCAGAGAAGTGCCACGAGGTTACTCCCTAGTGTCAGGGGTTTGAATTATGAGGGATTAATAGAGACTTGGGCTTTTCAGCTCGGAAATGAGGCATCCCAGAAGTGATCTTATAGACGGATATAAAATAGTAAATGGTATGGAAAAAGTTGATACGGAATAACTGTGGAAGTAGCTCAAGGTTCAAACCTAGTAAAAGGCAGTTTTAGGTTCTTCTTCACGCAGACAGTGATCAACATGTGGAATGGGTCCTTGAGCAGAGTGGTGGAGCCAAAAACCCTGGAATCATTGAAGAAACTATTAGATGTAGCAATGGGGGCAGGGAGAAGAGTGTAGGGTTGTTCTGGACAGCTGTATTAAAATAGGCTGAATGGCTTTCATCATCTGGAAGAACCTTGTGATTTTGCGAATTCAGCGGAATTTTAGTGAAAATAATAGTGAGAACTATTCTTGGTTTTAAACCAAGTCCTGACACAAATCAGCATTTCCATAACTAGCTAGGCCATCAGGGAAGCTCTTTACTAGCATTAGATAGTTAAAGCCTGCTCATTGAAACTTCTTAAACCTCAACATTAAATTAGTAATCAGGAACCCTGACTAATTTTTCCTCTCCAAGGGCACTGAAGCGAATTGTGGCGTCCCAACTGAGGTCAGTGAACTCAGGCAGTCTGAAAAGTGGACATGTGACCTTCTGTTTTCTAAGCGCTAGTGCCACGCGACGTGGTGCATTCAACAACAACAACTTGTATTTATATAGCACCTTTAGCGTAGTAAAACATCCCAAGGTGTTTCACAGGAGCGTTATAAAACAAAATCTGACACCGAGCCACATAAGGAGATATCAGTGCAGATGACCAAAAGCTTGGTCAAAGAGGTAGATTTTAAGGAGCGTCTTAAAAGAGGGTAGAGAGGTGGAGAGGTTTAGACAGGGAATTCCAGAGTTTAGGGCCTAGGCAGCTGAAGGCACGGCCACAAATGGTGGCACGATTAAAATCGGGGATGCGCAAGCGGCCAGAATTGGAGGAGGAGCAGAGATCTCGGAGAGTTTTGGGGCTGGAGGAGATTACAGCGATAGGGAGGGGCAAGGCCATGAAAGGATTTGAAAACAAGGAGGAGAATTTTTAAATTGAGACGTTGCTTAACCAGGAGCCAATGTAGGACAGCGAGCACAGGGGTGATGGATGAACAGGACTTGGTGCGAGTTAGGACACGGGCAGCAGAGTTTTGGATGACCTCAAGTTTACGTAGGGTAGAATGTGGGAGGTTGGCCAGTTGTGTTGGAATAGTCAAGTCTAGAGGTAACAAAGGCCTGGATGAGGGTTTCAGCAGCAGATAAGCTGAGGCAGGGGCAGAGTTGGGCGATGTTCTGGAGGTGGAACTAGGTGGTCTTAGTGGCATGGATATGTGGTCAAAAGCTCATCTCGGGGTCAAAGAGGACACCAAGTTTTGAACAGTCTGGTTCAGCCTCAGACTATTGCCAGGGAGAGGGATGCAGTCGGTGACTAGGGAATGGAGTTTGTGGCGGGGACTGAAGACAATGGTTTCAGTCTTCCCAATACTTAGTTGGAGGAAATTTCTGTTCATCCAGTACTGGATGTCGGACAAGCAGTCTGACAATTTAGAGACAGTGGAAGGGTCGAGAGAGGTGGTGGTAGTGAGGTAGAGCTGGGTGTCGGCAGCGTATGTGGAAACTGACGCTGTGTTTTCAGATGATGTCGTCGAGGGGCAGCTTGTAGATGAGAAATGGGAGGGAGACACCAGAGGTAATGGTGCAGGAGCGGGAAGAGAAGCCATTGCAGGTGATTCTCTGGATACGATTAGAATGCAACCAGGAGAGTGCAGTCCCACCCAGTTGGACGATGATGGAGAGGCGTTGGAGGAGGATGGTGGGGTCAACCATGTCAAAGGCTGCAGACAGGTCGAGAAGGACGAGGAGGGATAGTTTACCTTTGTCACAGTCACATAGGATGTCATTTGTGACTTTGATAAGAGCCGTTTCGGTACTGTGGCGGGCGGAAACCTGATTGGAGGGATTCAGACATGGAGTTCCGAGAAAGATGGGCACGGATTTGGCAGGCGACAGCATGTTCAAGGACTTAAGAGGAAAGGGAGGACGGAGATGGGGCGGTAGTTTGCAAGGACCAAGGGGGTCAAGGATTGTTTTATTGAGGATAGGGTGATGATGGCAGATTTGAAGGAGAGGAGGACAGTGCCCGAGGAGAGAGAGCAGTTAACAATATCAGCTAACATGGGAGCCAGGAAGGGAAGTTGGGTGGTCAGCAGTTTAGTTCGAATAGGGTCGAGGGAGCAGAAAGTGGGTCGCATGGTCAAAATGAGCTTGGAGAGAACATGAGGCGAGATCGGAGAGAAACTGGAGAAAGATTAGAGTTCAGGTCTAGGGCAGTGGGGAACCTACAAAGTCACAGGGAAATCTACTAATGAAAATTTTATTACCAGATAGTTGGGATTTCATTATAAAATTGTACCTGTACATACCATAAAACTACTTCGAAGGCCAGGATGGAAAGCGAAACTGTACCAGATGTCAAAGTGGTAATACTTCCACTATAAGTTAGTACAATAGCAAAGTTAAGTAGTGTTGCTATGGTTGTCCACGTTGCATAAACTGCTACTCCATTCTGTACCTATAAGATATACGATGTGAACAGTAAGGAGGCAGTCTGTTTCTCAGACAGTAAAGTATGTAAATTCTTACAGTAACAATTACATTGTGCTGTTGCTTCTGCAGACTAGCAGCAGAACCAGAATAGTAGATTTAATGTCCTGAGAAGGTGAAATGCTCCAAGACACAATTGAGATTGTCGCTCAGGATGCAGCTACTTCTCGTGTTTACAAAACATACACTCACACCGAATATAAGCCTATGTTGGAACTCTTAACATGCTTGTAAATGATCGCTTTGTCCCCTTTTTAGTGAGGGCATTACCCATTTAAAATAAACAGATTAATGTCCACGTTAAAGTACTGGACGGAAGGATTTCATACAAATGTGTTAAGCATCTGACCATTAATATTAGCAGCAGTAATTGATAAGAACATAAGAAATAGGAGCAGGAGTAGGCCATTTGGCCCTTCGAGCCTGCTCCGCCATTCAATGAGATCATGGCTGATCTTCTACCTCATCTCCACTTTCCTGCACTATCCCCATCTCCCTTGATTCCCTTAATATCCAAAAATCTATCGATTTCTGTCTTGAATATACTCAACGACTGAGTCTTCACAGCCCTCTGGGGTAGAGAATTCCAAAGATTCACCACCCTCTCAGTGAAGAAATTTCTCCTCATCTCAGTCCTAAATGGCCGACCCCTTATTCTGAGACTGTGATCCCTGGTTCTAGGCTCCCCAGCCAGGGTAATCATCCTCCCTGCATCTACCCTGTCAAGCCCTGTAAGAATTTTGTATGCTTCAATGAGATTACCTCTCATTCTTCTAAACTCCAGAGAATATAGGCCTAGTCTACTCAATCTCTCCTCATAGGACAATCCCCCCATCCCAGGAATCAGTCTGGTGAACCTTCATTGCACTCCCTCTATGGCAAGTATATCCTTCCTTAGGTAAGGAGAACAAAACTGTACACAATGCTCCAGGTGTGATCTCACCAGGGCCCTATATAATTGCAGTAAGACTTCTTTACTCTTATACTCAAATCCTCTTGTAATAAAGGCCAACATACCATTTGCTTTCCTAATTGCTTGCTGTACCTGCATGTTAACTTTCAGTGATTCGTGTACAAGGACACCCAGGTCCCTCTGAACACCAACATTTCCCAATCTCTCACCATTTAAAAAATACTCTGCTTTTCTATTTTTTGTACCAAAGTGGATAACTTCACATTTCTCCACATTATATTCCATTTGCCATGTTCTTGCCCACTCACTTAGAACATAAGAAGAACAGGAGAAGGCCATCCCGCCCCTTGAGCCATAGCTTGTCTATATCCCCTTGAAGCCTCTTTGCATCCTCCTCATAACTTACATTCCCACCTAGCTTTGTATCATCAGCAAACTTGGATATATTACATTTGGTCCCCTCATCCAAATCATTGATATAGATTGTGAATAGCTGAGGCCCAAGCACTGATCCTTGCGGTACCCCACTAGTTACACCCTACCAACCAAAAATGACCCGTTTATTCCTACTCTCTGTTTTCTGTCTGTTAACCAATCCTCTAATTTTATTTAATAACCTCTTGTGTGGCACCTTATCGAATGCCTTCTGAAAATCCAAATACACCACATCCACTGGTTTCCCCCTTATCTATTCTGCTAGTTACAACCTCAAAAAACTCTAACAGATTCGTCAAACGCGATTTTCCTTTCATAAATCCATGTTGACTCTGCCCAATCCTATTATTATTTTCTAAGTGCCCTGTTACCACATCCTTAATAACAGATTTTAGCATTTTCCCAACTACTGATGTCAGGCTAACTGGTCTGTAGTTCCCTGTTTTCTCTCTCACTCCTTTCTTAAATAGTGGGGTTACATTTGCTACCTTCCAATCCGCTGGGACCGTTCTAGAATCTATGGAATTTTGGAAGATGACAACGAATGCATCCACTATCTCTTTAGCCACCTCTTTTAAAACCCCAGGATGTAGGCCATCAGGTCCAGGGGATTTATCAGCTTTCGGTCCCATTAATTTCTCCAGTACTATTTTTTTACTAATACTAATTTCTTTCAATTCCTCATTCTCGCTAGACCCTTGGTTCTCCACTATTTCTGGGAAGTTTTTTCCATCTTCTTCCGTGAAGACAGACACAAAGGCCGGAATTTTTCCGGCGCTCACGGGGCAAGTTTGGAGACGGGACATCCGGCAAAATCACAAAGATTGAAAGTGGGTCGGAAACCAGCTGTCAAGCCGCCTCCAAACAATCTTCCCAGGTGTCGGGTCCCCGATTTGCACATGGACCCGACACCTAGCGGCGGGAACAGGATTATAGGCACTTAACTGCTTGTTAACAGGTTGTTAACAGGCAGTTAAGAGGCTTTTTACAATTTTGACAGGTCTACTGTGGCCTTCCCGATGTTCAGACACCACACCAGGTAAGTGTGGTGTGCTGTGGGTCTACTGTAATGTTTCTGCATTGATGACAGCTGCAGATGTGGTGTGAAGGATCCAATGGTACACTGGTGAGTTTCAGAGGTAAGAAAATGTTGGGAAAATCATTTTTAATGCATTTACACTTTTCTGTATTTGGGAGAACCTCTCTCACCAGTGACAGATCGCTTCTGTAAACTCACCTGCAGCGGCCATCTGTTCTAGCTTATGGAGGGAGTCACTGGAGAGCCTGGGTGCAAGAGCTCACCTTTGTACAGTGATTGTCAGTGTTTGCAGCACCTCAATGCTGTCAAACACTAAAAAATCAGCTATCCAAAAAAATTGTGCATGGCCCCTTCAAGAAAACCGGCAGATGACACGTCATCAACTTATGTCATCTGACACCGGCTGCCTCTTAATTGGCCGGCAAGCCCGCAGGGCGGGCTTAACAAGGCCAATTGATGCAAAATCACGTCTGTCCATCTGATGTCGTTGGGGACGGGACCTGGAACCCGGAAGGCAGTTGTCCCGCCCCCAAGCCGCATCGATAGGAAAAATCGCGGCCAAAGTATTTGTTTAATTTCCCTGCCATTTCCTTATTCCCATTATAATTTCTCCTGTCTCAGCCTGTAAGAGACCCACATTTACTTTCGCTAATCTTTTCCTTTTTACATACCTATAGAAGCTGTTACAATCTGTTTTTATGTCTCTCGCTAGTTTACTCTCATATTCTATTTTCCCTTTCTTTATCAATTTCTTGGTCCTCCTTTGCTGAATTCTAAAATCCTTCCAATCCTCAGGCTTACTACTCTTTTTGGCAACATTATAAGCCATTCCGTGGATCTAATACTATCTTTAACTGCTCTTGTTAGCCATGGTTGGACCACTTTTCCTGTGGGGTTTTTGTGCCTTAAAGGAATGTATATTTGTTGTAAATTATGTATTAATTCTTTAAATGCTAGCCATTGTTTCTCTACCATCATACCTTTTAATGTAGTTTCCCAATCTACCTAAGCCAACTCGCCCCTCATACTTATGTAGTTTGTTTTGTTTAGATTTAAGACCCTAGTTTTGGATTTAACTAAATCACTTTCAAACTCAATGTAAAATTCTATCATATTATGGTCACTCTTCCATAAAGGCCCCTTTACTACAAGGTTATTAATTAACCTTTTCTCATTGCGCAATACTAGATCTAAAATAGCCGGTTCCCCAGTTGGTTCTTCAACAGTCTGATCTAGAAGACTATCTTGTATACATTCCATGAATTCGTCCTCCACACTATTACTGCAAATTTGGTTAGCACAGTCTATATGTAGATTAAAGTCCCCTATGATTACTGTATTATCCTTGTTACATGCGCCTCTAATTTCCTGATTCATACACTGCCCGACATTACAACAACTGTTTGGGGGCCTGTAAACTACTCCCACCAATGTTTTCTGCCCCTTGCTGTTTCTTAGCTCCACCCAAACTGATTCTACTTCTTGATTTTCAGAGCCAAGATCCTTTCTCTCCACTGTCTTCATCCTATCCTTTATTATCAGGGCTACCCCTCCTCCTTTTCAATTTTGCCTATCTCTTCTAAAAGTTAAGTATCCTGGTATCCAGCATTTATAGGCTTTAAGGAGTTAATTGTACCACTTTCTTCCTTCAAAAGGACTAAGGTGTTGGCTTAATGCTCTTTCCACTGAATTCTTTTTTTAATTGATAAAATCAAGGTGAAGGGGCAGGACACATAATGGAGGACAGCACCAAGGTTGAAAAGAGATACAACATATTTATATTTTCAGTGGGTTTCCTTTGTTTTTTATTGGCTTTGGGTGAAGAGACAAACCAGCACCACAAAGTGAAACTGTTTTCGTGAGAGTAATGCTATTCTCAGTTTCAAACTGAGTGCCTGACACAAATCAGTAAAAACTGAAAGGATTTGGTTTTAAAGAGCTAAGTCAAATCTGAAATGAGAACATAAAAAATAGGAGCAGGAGTAGGCCATTCGGCCCTTCGAGCCTGCTCCGCCATTCAATGAGATCATGGCTGATTTTCTGCCTCAACTCCATTCACCGGCCCTATCGCCATATCCCTTGATGCCTTTACTAGTCAGAAATCTATCAACTTCTGTTTTGAATATACCCAATGACTGAGCCTCCACAGCCCTCTGGGATAGAGATTTCCAAAGATTCACCATGCTCTGTGTGAAGAAATTTCTTCTCATCTCAGTCCTGAATGGCCTACCCTTTATCCTGAGGCTGTGGCCCCTGGTTCTCGACTCCCCAGCCAAGGGAAACATTCTCCCAGCATCCACCCTATCAAGTCCTGAAATAATTTTGTATGCTTCAATGAGATCCCCTCTCATTCTTCTGAATTCAAGAGAATACAGGCCTAGTTTACTCAATCTCTTCTCATACGACAGTCCCGCCATCCCAGGAATCAATCTCGCGAACCTTCGTTGCACTCCCTCTATGGCAAGTATATCCTTCCTTAGGCAAGGAGACCAAAATTGTACACAGAACTCCAGGTGTGGTCTCACCAAGGCCCTATATAATTGGAGTAAGACTTCTTTACTCCTGTACTCAAATCCTCTTGTAATGAAGTCCAGCATACCATTTGCCTTCCTAATGGCTTGCTGCACCTGCACATTCACTTTCAGTGATTCATGTACAAGGACACCCAGGTCCCTTTGAGCATCTGCATTCCCCAATCTTTCACCATTTAGGAAATACTCTGCTTTTCTGTTTTTTCTACCAAAGTGGATAACTTCACATTTATCCACATTATATTCCATCTGCCATGTTCTCGTCCACTCACTGAGCCTGTCGAGATCCCCTTGAAGCCTCTTCACATCCTCTTCACAACTGACACTGCCACCTAGCTTTGTATCATCAGCAAATTTGGAAATGTTACATTTAGTCCCCTCATCTAAATCATTGATATAGATTGTGAATAGCTGGGGCTCAAGCACCGATCCTTGCGGTACCCTACTAGTCACAGCCTGCCATCCTGAAAAAGACCCGATTATCCCTACTCTTTGTCTTCTGTCGGTTAACCAATTCTCAATCCATGCTAGTATATTACCCCCAATTCCATGTGCCCTAATTTTGTTCACCAACCTCTTGTGTGGGACCTTATCAAAGGCCTTCTGAAAATCCAGATACACCACATGTCGCCTTTATCTACTCCACAAGTTACATCCTCAAAGAACTCCAATAGGTTTGTCAAACAGGATTTCCCTTTCATAAATCCATGTTGACTCTGCCCAATCTTACTATTAGTTTCTAAGTGCATCCTTTATAACAGATTCCAGCATTTTCCCAACTACTGATGTGAGGCTAACAGGTCTGTAGTTCCCCGTTATCTCTCTCCCTCCTTTCTGAAATAGCGGGGTTACATTTGCTACCCTCCAATCTGCAGGAACCGTTCCAGAATCTATAGAATTTTGAAAGATGACAACCAATGTGTCCACTATCCCAATGGCCATCTCTTTCAAAACCCTAGGCTGTAGGTCATCCAGTCCTTGGGATTTATCGACTTTTAGTCCCATTAATTTTGCTAGTACTGTTTTTTAACTAATAATAATTTCTTTAAGTTCCTCATTCTCGCCACACCCCTGGTTTTCTCATATTTCTGGGAGGTTTTTTGTGTCTTCCTCCGTGAAGACAGAAAAAGTATTTATTTAATTTCTCCGCCATTTCCTCATTCCCCATTATAAATTCTCCCGTCTTTGACTGTAAAGGACCTACATTTACCTTTGCCAGTCTTTTCCTTTTCACATACCTATAGAAGCTTTTACAATCCGTTTTTATAATTTTTGCTAGTTTGGGCTCATATTCCATTTTCCTTTTCTTTATCAATTTCTTGGTCCCCCTTTGCTGATTTCTAAAAAGATCCCAATCCTCAGGCTGACCGCTTTTCCTGGCAACTTTATAAGTTTCCTCCTTTGACTTAATACTAGCTTTAATTTTTTTTGTTAGCCATGGTTGGATCACTTTTCCTTTTGGGTTTTTATGCCCTAGAGGAATATATGTTTGTTGTAAATTATGCATTATTTCCTTGAATGTTAGCCATTGTATGTCCACCTTCATACCTTTTAGTGTAGTCTCCCAATCTACCATGGCCAACTTGTCCCTCATACCCTTGTAGTTTCCTCTGTTTCGATTGAAGACCTTAGTTTCAGATTGGACTACATCACTCTCAAATGTTTGCTCATCTTTAGCCATTGCACCATTAGTCTTCTTCTTCTTAGGCAGTCCCTCGGAACCGAGGATGACTTGCTTCCACATTAAAAATGAGTTCTCAGGTGACTGATGAGTCCAATGCGGGACCTACAGTCTTTGTCACAGGTGGGGCAGACAATGGTTGAAGGGGCGGGTGGGTGGGGTGCTTGGGTTGACGTGCGCTGCTTGCGCTTGGCTTCCGCTTGCTCCCGGCGAAGAGACACGAGGTGTTTGGCGCCTTCCCGGATGCTTCTCCTCCACTTTGTGCGGTCTTGGGCCAGGGATTCCCAGGTGTCAGTGGGGTTGTTGCACTTTTTCAAGGAGGCTTTGAGGGTGTCCTTGAAGCATTTCCTCTGCCCACCTGGGGCTCTTTTGCCGTGTCGGAACTCCGAGAAGAGCGCTTGTTTTGGGAGTCTCGTATCGGGCATGAGGACAAAGTGACCCGTCCATCGGAGCTGATCGAGCGTGGTCAAAGCTTCGATGCTGGGGATGTTGGCCTGAGCGAGAACACTGACGTTGGTGCGCCTATCCTGCCAATGGATTTGCAGGATCTTGCGGAGGCAGCATTGGTGGTACCTCTTCAGTGCTTTGAGGTGCCTGCTGTACATGGTCCATGTCTCTGAGGCATACAGCAGGGTGGGTATCACTGCTGCTCTGTAGACCATGAGCTTAGTGCCGGGTTTGAGGTCCTGGTCTTCAAACACTCTCTTCCTCAGGTGACCGAAGGCTGCACTGGCACACTGAAGGTGGTGTTGGACTTCGTCATCGACGTCTGTCCTTGTTGACAGTAGGCTCCCGAGGTATGGAAAGTGGTCCACGTTGTCCAAGGCCTTGTTGTGGATTTTGATAATCGGTGGGCAGTACTGTGTGGTGGGGGCAGGTTGGTAGAGGACCTTTATCTTACGGATGTTTAGTGCAAGGCCCATGCTCTCATACGCTTCGATGAAGGTGTTGACGATGGTTTGGAGTTCGACCTCCGAGTGAGTGCAGACACAAGCGCGTCTGCATACTATAATTCGACGACAGGATGGGCCGACCTTGGATCTGGACTGGAGGCGACGGAGGTTGAACAGTTTCCCGTTTGTTCTGTGGCCGAAGAGCTCCTCCCAGAGTTGCAATGCGGATTCCGCCCACTAAGAGGCGCAATGGACATGATCTTCACCGTGCGTCTATTACAAGAGAAATGCAGGGAACAGCACCAACCGCTGTACATGGCCTTCTTTGACCTCACAAAAGCCTTCGACACTGTCAACCGTGAGGGATTATGGAATGTCCTCCTCCAATTCGGCTGCCCTCAAAAGTTTGTCACCATCCTCTGCCTGCTTCACGACGACATGCAAGCCGTGATCCTGACCAAAGGATCCACCACAGACCCAATTCACTTACGGACTGGGGTCAAGCAAGTCTGCGTCATCGAACCAACGCTCTTCTCGATCTTCCTTGCTGCAATGCTCCATCTCACCCTTAATATTTTAGATAGCTCTGCCCCTTCACTATTCTTAACCCCTCCCCAATATACTCTTAAGATTTATCCCTCCCCCTGCCTCAATTGCTTAAATTCTCCCCAAATCTCCTTGCCCCTTCTGATGCACTCCCACTGTAATTCTGGCAGGAGTGTAGTGGAAGGGTCAAAAAATATGTTGGGAGTTCCTGCAATCTCAGCCTCCCAGAAGTTCAGGCATCTCCAGAGGCCACTACTCCCGGTGACAAGAAGCACATTGGCCTCTTTCCTTGTCTGAAAATTGAGTTGATTTTTCAACAAAAAGAACTTACATGCAACCCCCTTGCAAAGGAAGCCAAAGCACCACCATTTACAGCTTTCCAAGGGTGGCGTGGGAGGGGGTCTTAACACACCCTGAAGCTGGCACCTAACACCAGATTTTGTGGCATCCCAGGGCAGGTGGGCACCTGCGAGCCACCCTTGGTGGATTGGACTTCTGCCAGCATTATGTAAAGCAGAGGATCTCTCAGGGACCTTACATACTCCGGCAGTCAGTGGTGGGGGCCAGCAGGAGGTGGGAGCATGATCCTGGCATAATTGCTGAGATCACATGCCCAAAGAATTTCTAGGCTTTTCTCTGCAAAGCGATTGCTACTAGCTCAGCTAAGGTGAAACCCACCCCACCATCTGTACAGCTTTCCCCTGCTCAGAGCTCATCGCAATACCTTAGAAATCTAAAAGCCTTCTTTCTACACCATGTATCAAGCCACACATTTGACTAATCTGCTTCTCTCGAACTGGGCTAGTGCATGACACTGGGAGTAATCCTGCAGTTACTACTACTGAGGTCCTGCTTTTTAATCTAACACCCAACACTTCACTCCCTTTGCAAGACACTCGTCTTCATTTTCCCCATGTCATTGCTTCCAACACGAATCACGACTTCAAACTGCTCACCCTACCTTTCCAGAAGTTTTTTCACTTGCTCATTACTCCCTTACTCTGGTACCAGACCACATGGGATGCCCAGTCACAGGAAAGGCTGCTATCTCTGGAATGATAGAATCCCTTATAACTATCACTTTTCTTTTCTTGACACGATCATTTCTTCAGGTAACCACTTAATTACTTTGCCACAACGTTGTTCGTAATTCTTCTCCCTTACATTGCTGTCCTTATCTGCATCATAGGTATCGAATTCTAGTTGAGAATTGAGTGCTCCAGTGCTTGAGTACCAAGCTGAATAACAACTTATCATTGTTTAAGAAACAAGAAACATGTTTCAAACAGGAAAAGTAGTTTGGCCTAACAAGCCCACTCCTTTTGTGAATAAGGCCAGTATAATCATAGTGTTGTGGTTATTCTTTGGGGGGGGGGGGAACTGTAGGGCAGATCCCCCCTCCCCCAATGCTGGATGCACTCTTGGGTTACTCCATTTGACCTGAACCTGCTTCTATTTCCAAGTTCAGATCATTCTCCTTGGCCTGATGATCCCCTGGTGCAAGCTCATCCATTGGCAGGGCCTTCCACAATGGATGCGGGTTTTAGCCCTGTCCACCTGCTATCTCAGCCAAGTGGTCATTCTTCATGTATGAGCCAAGACAGTCAGTGCCGGCAGGCTATCTGACTGCAGAGGGCATTAATACTAACGTCAACTCATATGCATTTTTCAGCAGGGAAAACTGGATGGGATTTGTTTGTTCCCTAACCCCAGAGAACTGTGGACAAATGTAGCCACCGCCCCCCTTCCCCCACTTCCCCCGCCCCCCCCAGTGAGATCAGCTAGCTCAGCACAGACTAGAGATCCAAAGCCAGCAGCCAGAAGACCTCCACCTCCTACGCCCATCCTGCTGATCCTGTGGACCACAAAAAAACAGAAAAGTTTTGACCCAGGACCTCCTCAAACTTTCCAATCTGGGCAGGCTGGGCATGTGTAGCAAGGCCCAGCATCAGGGGGCCCCACCATTTGGACCTCCGGAAAATGAGGCAAGGGCCATGATGCTGTCACTCCCACCTAATTTCTATACTATTATCATCCTTACCCCTCCATACAAGGACTCCGCACCTCCTGCTCTCCCTCCACCCCCTGCAAAACCGGTAAAACACTAGAAGCCCCTCGGCAAAGCAAAAAGGCAGAATGGATCTCCGCCCAACTTTCCTCAGCTTTGCATCCAGGATTAAGTGTTCCCTAGGTGCAAAGTAGAGGAAAATTGACCCTATTATTTCCCCATGGATACAACAAACCATACCAAATATTTTTCCATTCGACCTTATGAAATGTTAAGTAGGACAGACTTTTGATATTCCATAAACACATACCAGTATTCTGACAAGCCACAAATCAACCTTTCTGTTCTTTTGCAGCCAGGGGCCTTGAGTATGTAGGGCACGATAGGAGATGAATAGAACCACATAATTTGTAAAAGCGACCAATGCCAGGAAAATGAGTGCAGGGATAATGTATCTGAAATAAAAGAAAATTCAGATCAAACACCAGAGTGGCTGATGATAATGGAACTCAGTGGTGGTTTCAAGGTATAAATAATTTACACAAGAATTTTTATGAGCAGGGAAAGGTTATTGTGCCTAACAAGTTCATCCCGTTTTGATAGATCACTTACCTAGAAACTCTCCTACATCTAATAGACGGTACCTTATATACACAATTGGGTTTCAGCTCTCCTGCTTCATGTCTTATGAAAGGAAAGAAGAAAACGGGTCTCTCTGTCTCATCAATATGTTTGAAATCCCATTCTTACATTACTCTTCTGAAACCGTATTGCTATAAATAACATATGCTTAGAATTCAATTTCAACCAACCCCAATCTAATATTTGATTGAGGTAAGGGCAAGAAGTGGTTGTGTAAAAGACAACCAAAGGACAAATGAAGGTTACAATGGAGTAATCTGTTTTTTTAAACCAGATCCTGTCCATGCAACGTATACTAGTATTGCACTCTCAGTTATTCGTATTAGTATCTTATTTTCTGAAGACGCTGCCCGGTCCTGATGTATAGTTCCACAAGCTCGGTTTACGCGCTACTTCAGCCAGCCGATCCCTACGGGTGTGTACGCGCTGTGTACCCACCCGTAGGGACATCGGAAATGCCAGTTTTAGGCATGCACTGCACATGCGCTGGAAACTGGCATTTCCGATCTGTCAAGAAAGCTCTTGACAGATCCTCCGCCTGCCCGGGAGAAGGGCCTCTGCGGGCGGATAGTTCCGCTTTTTGGAGACCCTCCGCCCGCAGAAAACCCTTACAATTCTTGCGCCTGGTAAAAGCAGGTGTAAGGCCTGCTTTTACCAGGATAAGAGCTGAAAAAAAGTAAAAAAAAAAAAATTCCCACTGATTTATCATTTAAAAATACTTTAAAAAAGGTAAGTTTACTTTTAGCCCCGTTAAAAACGTTAATTATTTTTTTCAAAATTTTAAATAGTTAATTATGTAATTTCAAGTCATTTTAAACATGTGTTTTACTATGTTTTGGGGGTGATTTCCATTCATATAATTGACAGGTCTTCCTGTCAAATGTATGAAGGGAGATTCCCTTCTCTGATTGGCTCCCCATGGCCCACGTGATACCAGGGACGCTGTGAACTGCCTGCGCCTCTGGGATACGTGGGCCCTGCGCACCGACAGTTTGGAGAGGCCCAGCAGTGGAACTCTGCGCCTCCCGGGAGCCCTCCAGTCTTGGCGCAGATTTTTCTAGATCGCAGCCCTCCGCCCGCGGGAGGCCTGCGATCGGAATATCAGGGCCAATGTGTCCAATTCTGGGCACCACACATTAGGAAGGATGCCAAGGCCTTTGAGAAGGTGCAGAAGAGATTTACTGGACTGTTACCAAGGATGAGGAACTTCAGTTATGTGGAGAAGCTGGGATTGTTCTCTTTAGAGCAGAGAAGGTTAAGGAGAGATTTTATAGAGGTGTTCAAAATTTTGAGGGGTTTTGATAGAGTACAGAGGGAGAAACTGTTTCCACTGGCAGGAGGGTCAGTAACAGAGGACACAGATTGAAGATAACTGGCAAAAGAACCGGGGGAAGAAGAGGAGAATGTTTTTACTCAGTGAGTTATGGTGATCTGGAATGCGCTGCCTGAAAGGGTGGTGGAAGCAAATTCAATAATAACTTTCAAAAGGGAATTGGATAAATACTTGAAAAAGAAAAATTTGTAGGGCTATGGAGAAAGAGCAGGGGGAGTGGGACTGATTAGATAGATCTTTCAAAGAGCCGGCACAGGCACGATGAACCGAATGGCCTCCTTCTGTGCTGTATGATACTAAGTAGCCATTGTTCATGAATGAGCCTAGACAGTCAGTACTAGCAAGCTATGTTAGTGCAGAGGGCACTAATGCTGATATCCACATTTTTCAGCAGGGGTCACTGGGTAGAAATTTAAATTTGTGCAATTGCAGTAAGGTGGTAATTTGGTGGTGATCACTAGTCACTGGATAAGTATTAATTAATCTGCTGTGCTGCTGGGTTGATTGAGTAATTGAAACTGGTTTGTGACCTAATTTGGTAGGAGTATAGAAAGAGGTACAATAGTAGTGAGACTACACCATGGAGTAAGCTGATAACTGAGGACAGTACTTCCATAATGGGAATTTGACTAGAGTTGGAATTTGGAAACATGATGACTCAGAGAGGGGAAATTAGCAATTCAGTCAGGAATGCAGTAGTAATCGGAGACTTGACAGAGGGGTGGACACTATTGTTTGCAGTCCAGAATGAAGGTCTTGGATGCTAGGAAAGGAAATGCCTGAAGTCGTGAAAAAGGAGTCAGGAAGTTGGATTAGGAGCAGAACTTCAAAGGTAGTAATATCTGGATTACTGCCCCAGCCGTGTGCTAAAATAGGGAACAAAAGGAAGATTAGTGAGCTCAACATGTGACTAATGGGATGGGATCAGGAAGAAAGTTTCTGTTCGATGGGGCATTGTCACTGTTGCTGGGGAAGATGGGAAATATTCTACAAGAATAGGCCATATCTAAACAGGAAAAGAACTAACAAATTGACAAGAAGGGTAAATAAAGAAGGGGAAAGTAATTTAAATTGGGAAGGAAGGATATAGGGGAAACTAAAGCACTCAGAAAGAGCAAGTTGTGGGTAGAAATAGATGAGGTAAACATACAAATATAAACAAATGTAGCAAAAGGGAAAGCATGCAGAAGGAGTAGAGGAGGAAACTTTAACTGACCAGATATAAGCAAGTAAAGGAATGAGGGGTTAACTTGGACAAAAAAAAAACCAAGACAAACGGAATAGTGTAAATTATGGACAAAGGTGCATGTACTGCATTGCTCAGAATTTGGGAAATAAAGTGGGAATTCAAACCGATAATGTCACAGGAAGCTGCAGATATAAAATCACTGACAGAAACTTGACTACAAAAATTGGGCCGCATCTTGCTAGCATGGAGCATCTCAGGGTTTGCCCCGGCTAGTTAGACTTTTTCTTGTACCCTTCAGCTTTTAATTTTTTTTGCACCGTAACTTGCTGGAAGTGCGAGCTAATGGAGTCACATCATGGTCCCACTAATGGAAGCATACACAACGCCACTTCTCTCAAGTTACGCGTGCAAAAGGCCTGATAACAAAATGAAGCAAGCTACTTACTGTCCTGTAATGCAAAAGGGACTTTTTTCTTTGTGCTTTGAAGGAAAAAGCTGCTCTCTGCCTCCTTCTCCTCTTCTAACTGCACTGGGGCGAGGGCAAAGGGGATCTTAGAGAACGGTGGGACCAACAGTGTATCTCCTTAACCAGTGAGATTTAAGGATTGAGAAAGAAACAAACAGAGGAACAACAGAGGAGGAGACTGAATTAGAGTCAAATTGGGTACAGAAAGAGAAATGGAGAGAGAGAGAGAAAAAGAGACAGAAAGGAAAAGAAAAAAATAATTTTAAAATTTGACATTTTTAAAATCGCTAACAATTGACTACATGCAGGAATGAGATTGAACAGTTTAAATTGTTCCCACTCTGGGCCAGAGAGGTTGAGGGCATTGCATTAACAATTATCATGTCCTTAAAAGGGTACTTATGCTCTTAATTATGAGCAGTAACTTGCTATGGCGAGTTTAATGAGCAATTAATGTGCAAATCCAGAGAGTTCTTAAAAATAATGGGGAGGCTAAGGGTGAGATGCTGATTGTGCACGGCAAACTGTGGCGCGTTAAATTGACCAGCAAGTTCAGGAGATTCACAAATCACGTCGTAGCTCTCAATCTCTTGAACTTGCTGGCCGATTTACACATTAATAAAGGAGTGCATCGTTAACACGCCACTATTTGTAGGAGGAACACAATAGCAAGAAAGGAGGAGGAGTGGCTATAATGGTGAAGGCGGTAGTACATGCTGTAGAGAGGACTGATGTAAAAAAAAAAAGAGGTTCACACAGTGTCAATATGCCTAGAGATCAACGAAATGAGAAGGATTGTTCCAGTGGTGTGGTTGGACTACAGAGGAAGGGAAATGGAGAAGGAAATCTGCAGACAGATCTTTGGTCTGACATCATCTGAAATATTGCATTCGATTCTGGGCACTGCACCTCAGGAAGGATACATTGGTCATTCAGTTAGATCATGGCTGATCTGCACCTCAACTCCATTTACCTGCTTTAGCCCAATATCCCTGGATACCTTTACCTAACAAAAATCTATTGATCTCCATCTTGAAATCCCCAATTGTCCTAGCATTCACAGCATTTTGGGGCAGAGAATGCTAGATTTCACAGTTGTGTTGATCTGGCACTCTCAAGGCTTAACCCGTTGGCCTAGAAATTTGTCTCTGGCGGTGGTGTAAAGTGGGCGGAATCAGATCAGCCGTCCATTATACGCAGGGCCTGATACTCAGTGAACGGAATATCAGGTGCTGCGTATAATGGGCGCCCGATCCAATAGCGCCCGTTTTGCGCCTCCGCCCGAGACAAATTTCTAGGCCGTTGAGTTTTCAATCTGCTACATTAAGGGAATGCTTATTATTAGCATTGGTCTTACTACTCTATATTAGCTTGTTGGCCAGATTGTTCACTGGCAGTGAAATCTGTGATCATGATGTGGTGGTAGAAGAGATGATTGTAGAGGTTAACCTGTATTTTATTACAAAAAATTGGAGGCACTTTTTTTTTTGGTGGTGTGCGGGGGCGGCGTAAAGAGAGAGAAATTAGTAACCTTAGGCCCAATCTTGGTCTTGCCCATTGATCTGGTTAGATCACATATGATTAAACTGAACTTTCCACTGGGTGCATGTCCCCCTTTCCCCAGTGGGGGTAGAAGGGGAGCAGAAGGCAGAGAGCAGCTTTTGCAGGGAGCACTCAAACCTTGAGCTAACCCTCTTCAAAGCACAAAGGAAAAAGTCCCTGTTGCATTACAGGACAGTCAGTAGCTCACTTCATTTTGCTATTAGACTTTTTGCATGCGTAACTTGAGAGAAATGGCATTGTGCATGCTTCCACTGCTGGGACCATAATATGACTCCAACACTATTTTTAAGCTAACTAGGCTGTGGTTCTATTCTCCAATTCTCAAATGGAAGTCTTTTGAGTGATAGCAAATTTTTGCATTACAAACTGCCCCATTAAAAGTGCAAGTGCTATTTCATGAGAGCACCTATCCCTGTTAAAATTGATGAAGAAAGGAACCATACAAGTTCTAGCATTTTGGTAGACGATTAACATACTATGCTATATGCCAAGCAACAGCATTTCCTACAAGAACGATCAAGATAACCTTATTAGATTTTGTTGAAGTAGCTTTCTGTTACTTACTCTCTATCCCAAAGGAAAAGCCAACCTATGTTCAAAAGGTTGTTTCCAATCCAAACTGTGTAAAATGGACAGGGTAGTACAGAAGGCATCCATGTAAGGGCATTTCTGTGTGAACAAATACCAAAAAGTAATAGGATATTAATAGCAATGGTGCTTTAGTTTGTAGTACAGGGAAAACTTGTGTATGTATATATATATATTAAGAAATAAGTTGCATTTATATAGCGCCTTATCACATCAATCATTATTGCTATGCAGGCAAAGGTTTATTGAGAATAAACAATTACTAGAACTTCACTGCCCAAGAATCTATGAAAGACGTCCAATTGACCGAATAACCCCAATCCACTCAGTGAATTAATGGTATAGAAAAACTATCCATAATTAAGCTGATGTACCTCACTAATGTACACAAATCACTAAAGGTTGCGCCATAGGTTAGCAAGGCCATAAAAAAAGCAAACCAAGCACTAGCGTTTCTTTCTAGAGGTACAGAATTGAAAAGTAGGGAAGTTATGCTGAACCTGTATCGAGCCTTGGTTAGACCACACTGAAGAGTACTGCATGCAGTTCTGGTCGCCATATTATAAAAAGGATATAGAGGCACTGGAGAGGGTGCAGAGAAGATTTACAAGGATGATACCAGAAATGCAAGGGTATACATATCAGGAAAGGATGAACAAGCTGGGTCTCTTTTCTCTTGAAAAAAGAAGGCTGATGGGTGACCTAATAGAGGTCTTTAAAATTATGAAAGGTTTTGATAGAGTGGATACAGAGAGAATGTTTCCACTTGTGGGGAAGAGCATAACTAGAGGCCATCAATATAAGATAGTCACCAAGAAATCCAATAGGGAATTCAGAAGAAACTGCTTTACCCAAAAAGTGGTGAGAATGTGGAACTCGCTACCACAGGGAGTGGTTGAAGCGAATAGTATGGATGCATTTAAGGGGAGGCTGGACAAGCATATGAGGGAGAAGGGAATAAATCCTTCATCGTCGCTGGGTCAAAATCCTGGAACTCCCTCCCTAACAGCACTGTGGGAGTACCTTCACCACACGGACTGCAGCGGTTCAAGAAGGCGGCTCACCACCACCTTCTCAAGGGCAATTAGGGATGGGCAATAAATGCTGGCCTTGCCAGTGACGCCCACATCCCATAAACAAATAAAAAAAAAGAGGGTTACACTGATAGAGTTAGATGAGGAAAGACGGGAGGAGGCTCGAGTGGAGCATAAACGCCGACATGGATTGGTTGTGCCAAATGGCCTGTTTCTGTGCCGTATATCCTATTTATGTAATCCTATGTATGTAAACCTCTATCCTCAACATTTCTGAAGCAGAAATCTATCAGCTACCTTTTTGAAATAATCTGTAGCCCTTAAATCAATCCCATGTGGCGCAGTGTCATTCTACAAGTTCCTGTAAAACTCCATTTCAGCTTCTGGTTTCTTACTTTTGAAGGCGCATCCTGTTATTCTATGTTCCCAAAGAATTTACTAGGTTACTTTCGCTATTTTCTCTCATCTTTTCAAAAACTTCTCTCATGTACACCTCTGAGGTATAGAACACATTGCATGTTACACAGCAAAGAGGTAGAATTTGGGCTTGTGCTTAGTTCCCACAACATGGTGAGCTCCTGATCTTAAACGGTGTTATGCTTTTGGGACCTTTCTGGTCCTTTTTAAAACGTTACCTTCTGCATAATCCACTGCATGCGTAGACAAGCCACGCAGCTTGCCATGTGTAAATGACTCCCCAAATAGAGAAGGTCCATCCAGCAGGGGTGAATTCAGTGCTGTATATGTTTGATATATTTCCAGTGGACTGAAGAAAAAGACCTAGTAAATTGACAAATATTAGTATTGTACGGCTGAAAGTCTGTATTAGCACAATTTTGTAATCTGAGGCAATACACTGACATTTAAATTCTAAACTGAAACAAAATGCAGTGGTTACTAGTGCTGGAGCTGCCTGGTGCAGAATAATGCTCAGGGCTTTTTAACCTATAACATCAGATTCAATTAATTAGAATTAAGATGGGGATTCAGAAAGCTAATACACACTGTGGACTTGGGTCTTTTCAGAGCCAGAATGCCTTCTCACGGATTTGGGAGGATCTCAGACAGAGATCTGATTGGAGAGCAAGAGACACCCAAAAATGCTATGGAGTTGGTGCTTTCCCAGAATCCAAAGCCTAGTGAACGATCTCTACTATACCTACAGGCTCTGCAGATTTCGTTAGTGCATGAATGCTTGTAATTTCATAGCATTCCTTTGCTTACACTTTCTTTCCAGCAAGATGACTGTATTAGGGTCACTTTGAAACACAGCCAAGTAGACTGTGAAGGCAAACAAGAAGATAAAACACCACAAAGAGAGATAAAACATAAAAGGTAACTTTTGCAAAGTGGGGGAAAATTTACAGTAGAGAGAGAAAACAGGGGCAATGAGAAAGAAAAAAGAAAAATGACAATGAGAAAAGATAAACAACTAAAAAGGCCTATAAAAAGATACAATGGAGAGCGAAATTAAAAGAGGATCAGGGAGAAATGATGTGAAAATATAAATAATGCTATGTTTATCCGACACTGGTATCAGGTATGCACCTGACTTGTGAATGAAAACATCACTCTTAGATTTACCCAATGTTGATGGGCGCACTTCAGACTCGCTGGGGGTTTATGAGAGTGGTTATTGGGCAAGTCACTGCTTGAGATCGTAGCCCTTGACCAAAAGTTAGCAAGTACCCCAACATAAATCACAAACAGATACCTCGGACTTATTGTGGTGACATGATCATCACCAACAGCAACTTGCATTTATAATGTAGAAAAAACAGCCCAATGTGTTTCACTGATGCATGAGAAAAATGGATGCTGAGCCTTAAAAAGGAGAGATTAGGAAGGGTAACCAATAGCTTGGTCAAAGAAATGGGTTTTAAGGAAGGAGATGGACGTGGGGAGGTAGAGGAGTTTAGAGAAGGAATTCCAGAGAGTGGGACTTAGGCGACTGAAGGCAAGCTGCCTATGGTGGGGAAAAGAGAAGGGGAATGCACAAGAGGCTGGAATAGAGAGTTTGGAGGGTATTGTAGAGCTGGAGGAGATTATGGAAATAGGGAGGGGTACGACCATGGAGGAATTTATAAACAATGATGATGAGTATTTTAAATTTGAGATGTTCGGGGACTGGGACTGAGCGAGGATGGTGGTGATAAGCGACCAGGACTTGGTGCAGGACAGGATACGAACAGCAGAGTTTTGGAGAAGCTTGGATTTAATGGAAAGCGAGGGCCAGCAAGAGGAGCATTGGAATAATCGAGTTTAATGCTGACAAAGGCATGGATGAGGATTTCAGTGGCAGATGGGCTGAGTTAGGGAAGGAGGCGAGCAAAATTACAGAGGTAGAAGCTTGGGATTGAACAGGACATCAAAGGTTGCAAACAAGATCATTCAGCCCGAGACTGTGCCCAGGGAAGGGGATGAAGTCGGTGGTGAAAGAGCAGAATTTGTGGCAGTGATAACTTTAGTCTTCCCAATGTTGAGCTGGAGGAAGTTAAGGGTCATCAGAGACTGGATTTCGGACAAGCAATCTGACTGCAGAGATTGTCGAGAGGGGTGGTGTAGAGGTAGAGTGGAGTGTCATCGATATACATGTGAAAGCTGACCCCATGTCCATGGGTGATGTTGCCAAGCATGTAGATGAGGATGAAGAGGCCAAGGAAGAATCCTTGACGGAGTCTGGAGGTGACAATGCCAGGTGGAAGGAGAAGCCATTTCTAGAGATGCTTGGCTAAAATTGGATAGGAGTGGATGTAGGGGGTGGTGGTTTGTGTCAGCTTCACCTCTGACTTCTGAGCGGTTCGAATCGCTCCCACTCCCTTGGTTCTAGACCTTGGACTTATTTGGGGGTTGTGATAAAAAGGTGCAGCAGACAACTGAGTTTGATGCAAGAACTTCAATCTTTATTCAAAAGGTAAAACACAAATAATAACACTCTTAACACTCTAAAGGTGGGGAACACTTCGGTACAAGCGAGGGAAATGACAGTAGAACAATACTTCACCCCTCCCAACCCTACTTTACTAGCTAAGTTAGGTTTTGAAGGACCAGGGATAATGCTCACCAACCCTTTGACAGTTGGGCTAAATCGCGGTTTTGGGGTTCGCTGTTTATGGCGGTTAGTGTCTGCCGTACCCGGTACGCGGTAGAGGACTTCACCTTCATCTCTGGTCAGTCTTCGCGAGTCTGCTGATGCGGTAGGGTGCGTTTTGGATCTATCAGGTGAGTACCCAATTTCCTTTGGTTAGGAGTAGGGTTTAGAGTCTTTTGGTAGAAATCTTACCCAGGGGTAAGTCAGGAGTAGTTTGTAGTGTGGAAACTTTGCAGTTCTTCGGGTTTTCTTTCCTTGAGTTGGTCTTTGTTGGTCGCGGTGGCCTGCTATTACCCGGTCAGTTGGGGGTAATGTGCGGTCGTTAGTTTCGTGAGGCCTTTGGTTTCCGTGATGGCTTTAGGCCTTGTCTAGTGTGTCGGTTGACCTTGTGGAGCCGTCGATGTCTTCTTGCTGCTTGTTGCTCCGGCTGACTGTGTTGGGACCATTGTTGGAGGTCCGTCGAGGTGGTATCTTCACGGGCTGGATTCAGGTGTGTCTGAGTGGTGAGCGATGCCGACTCGCTTCCAGCTCGGTTTGTCTTCTTCCTGGTTTCTTCTTCTTCTGATGACCACCGGTTGCGACTGACTGACTTTGAACTGCTTAACGGGCCTTCAATTATACAAAATTGAAGTGGCCTTATCTACCCGCCAAATCTACTCAGTTCATTGTCTGGTTTTTGGTGGGCTCGTAAATCGGTAACGACTTACTAGCGCGTTAACTGTTTTTTTAACAGGCCTTCAATCTCACCCATTGAACATGGCCTTATCTACCCGCCAAATCTACTCAGTTCATTGTCTGGTTTTGGCGGGCCTGTTACCAGTAACTGCTCTGAGTGTCAGATGGCCTTTGGGATGGTTTGCATCCTGTCGATTTCCTTGGCTGATCACTGGTGATTGGTTTCATGTTTTGGGTTTCTAGGCTGGACTCGGTCTTTTCTATAGAATGGTCCTGGGTGATTTGTATTATGCAAGTTTTCTGATGGGCCCTGTAATCGGTTTGATGGGGTGGGACTGTCTTCTCCCAGGGTCTATTGTTCAAATGTTAATGTCTGCTGGGCTTGAGTGGGGTCATCCCGGTTCCCCAGACAATTAACTGCAATAACCAAAACTGCTTTTACAGAGGTCGACCCCACCTCCTTGTCCCCTTACAGGCCCAGAAATAGTTTTAAAATGCCAAAACTTGGGTTTTGGTCTTAAATTCCTTGGGTTAGGCCCAAATGCATTTTTATCACTCTGAGGTAGTTCCAAAGTCTGTTTTCCTTAGGTTTTGGGGATCTGCAAATTTTGGCAACCTTACAGGACCAAGAAGAGGCAGTCCGATGAAGCTGGACAATCAGAGCTGTTGGAGGATGATGGTGTGGTTGACTGTGTTGAAGGCTGCAAAGAGGTCAAGGAGGGAAAGTGCACCATGGTCAGAGTTGGTTCCGTGGGAGAGGCAGAAGCCATGTTGGAGGGATTTAATTAGAGATTTGCAGCGGAGATGGACACAAATCTGGGAGGTGACAGCACATTCAGGGCTTTGGAGATGAAAGGGATATTGGAGATACGGGAATAGTTAGTGAGGATAGAGGTGTTGAGGGTGGGTTTCTTTGAAGGGGATATTGATGGAATCATAATGATCAGACACACATATGCCATGCCAGAAAAGATAGAACATCATTAAAACCATTCGAATGAGTGGAGAGGACCCATTTATTTCAGTTGAGATGGCTAAATTTGTGGAAAGCATTTTCAAAAACCAAGGATTCATACATATTATGCCATTATAGGTGTTGCAATGGAAAGACATTGGAATTTATTTATGATTTTAGTGTTAAAAACAAATGATCCCAATCTGGCTATATTAAAGCAAATAGGGCCTTGTCTCCTACTCATTGTTCCCATAACTTATGTGGAACATTGTGGTGTTATGAAAAAAGTTATTGCCAATTATATTAAGAGTCAGATGACTGTACTAGAGTGAACAAAGTTTGAGCAGTGTTGTAATCCCGTAGTGCCACTTCGTAAAAACATTTTTTAAATTTAAGATAAACCAGCTAGTTGACCTTTTCCTCTTGCTGTTTCTCGCATTTGAATTTGGCATTATCACTCCTTTAGTAATTGTTTTCCAGTGTGACAACCTGTAGTTATTTAGTAAATCCATTAATGTACACTGTTTGAATAAACCAGTCAAGCCTTACACAGCTCCCCAATATTTTATCGGGTTGTCACTGGGAATAGAGATACGACCATAAAATCTTTGAGGTAACATCTCCTCCACTTCTTTCATTAAACAAATTCGGCCTCAGGTGGGAGAGGTCAGTGGGAGGATGTTAACCTAAAAAAACGGGTGGGTTGGGGTTGTGCGGGAAGTTAAAGTGTTAAAAATCTGAATCCCGACTTGAACCCCGTCTCCAACCCGCCCACTTCCGGTTTTAATGGAGGTGGGATGGCGGGGGGGGGGGGGGGGGGCAGCCAAACCACTCCCAGGAGGCGGGATGATAATTTAAATATTCTCATGAGGCTGGAAGCCTCTACTTTAACCTCCATTTTGTATTTAACTTCAGCTGGTCGGGTTTTGCAGATCTCATGAAACCCGCCAACTAAAGCAAGTGCCTTCCACTTACCTCCTGGATCCAGGGTCCAATCGCTCCCTCCCCCCAGGCCTCCGATCCCCCCCTGCCCCCCCCCCCACCCAGGCCTCCGATCCCCCCCCCCTGCCCCCCCCAGGCCTCCGATCCCTCCCCCCAGGCCTCCGATCCCCCCCCTGCCCCCCCCAGGCATCCGATCCCCCCCCCAGGCTTTCGATCCCCCCCCCAGGCCTCCGATCCCCCCCCCAGGCCTTCGATTCCCCCCCCCGCCCCCCCCAGGCCTCCGATCACCCCCCCTGCCCCCCCCCCTGCACCCCCCTGGCTTTCGATCCCCCCCCAGGCCTCCGATCCACTCCCCCCTGCCCCCCCTAGGCCTCCGATCCACCCCCAGGCCTCCGATCTGCCCCCCCCCCCTACAGACTGTGAGGACAGGGAAACTAATTAGGAAGAGAAGAGTGGAATAGAGAAAAGAAAGGGAGCTATTTTTAGTGGGGCTATGATATACCAATAATTTACAGTTGAGTGTGGTATGGCACAGTGTCACAGACTTCACAACCAGAAAAATGAAAAAAAAGGGAGCTACTCCATCAATATTGCAACCTGCTCTGAAACCATTTCCTGACGTCAAATTATTTCACAATCTACTTTTATACATGTAAAAGGAGAAAAGGGTAATCTGTAAAATTCCAGATTTAAAACATATCTAGTGTTTTCAGAACGGGGTTCAGTGTTCTTTTTGCCATATGCTGGATTATGAAATAAACAATATGCTTTAATTCTACTAACCAAAGTGGTTTAAGTGACCTCAGATCCATTTGGATCATGTGCTCAGCTGTTCTCTAGTTTCAAAAACTAGAACCATGCCAGTTTGGGGTTTTTCTTACCTGATTCTGTTCCTCTCCCTGCAAGAGCGTTCATAACCAAAGTGATGATGTAGACAACCAAGGTAAGGACCAGAAGACAAATCTTCCATCGGTTCATCTTGGCCATTGCGGAGACCTAATTAAACATTTTCATTAAATGTGAACCAAAGACAGAAATGTACAAAATAAAACTTCTGTAGTTATTCTCGTACCCTGTTCTTCCGACTTCTTTACGTGATCTTATAAAGGGCCCAATACAAAATCATTTTAAGGCATAGATTACAATAGTGCAGTATGCTGAGGCTCCAACCCAGTATATTATATGGTGATAGCTCATGTTCATAATTCCCTGCACATTCAGCTCCTGATTTTTGCAATTCTATTGTGTGGGCAGGCACTGTGCAGAGCCCTGGCACTGTACCACAGGGAGGGAACATAGGATGGAGAGTCACCATCCGAGAAGAATTGGGAGCCTACAGTGATTATCCATCCTTTCTGCCAATAGATTGCCTGCCTACTCATTTTTTTCCTCAATAATTTTCTGCAATTTCCCCGTGAAAGCATCGACTCCTAGCTGCATAAGGTTCCACGAGTGCCAGTGTCCCTCGAGTATTCATTATCCATGTGTAAGCTTTGACGGTGAGTATCACCCAGCTAATTATGCACAGGGAGCTCGATTTTGTCTTCACCCAATGTTCACTCACATGCGATTCCAACAGGAGCCGCTGGGTGGTGCTCAGGAGTAGGAACCGTGACTGATTTTCTCCTCCCTCACCCAACAGTGCTGAGAGCAATCCTAGCTTCTCTACCTCTGACCTGGTTACGATCAGCTAACAGCAGATTGGTGCTAGAGCTTGGGATATTGCTGGTCTGTATAGCTCAGCTACTCACCGGATAAACTCACTGCTGTCCACTCACTTAAGCAGGGGTGATGCAAAAAGGGAAGTTGAGAAAATTCTTTATTAGCTCCTACAATGTTTAAGTACAAAACATATTGTGGTACTGAGCGATCAAGACCAGATAGGATGTTGCTGCATCAGTTGATCTTAGCTGGGTCAGTGGTGAGGTACTAAAATTGATCTGTGTCCCAGGCTAGTGAAGGGGAAGAAAATGATCAGCCTCAGTCCCACTCTTGATTGATATCCAGTGACAGCGGTGGAAAGTGAATGTATCTGTAGATGTCAGGCAAGAACAGGACCAGTTTTGACTGGCACTCTCTTGGTTGAATGGCCTACCAGCATGCAATGTTTGAACTCACACATGAGGTAATAGTCATCTGCTGGTATCGTGTTAAACTATCCCTTGACACCATCATCGTCAGGGAGGGAAGAAAAGGGAAAGAAACTCCTATGATTGAAATGAATAGGGAATTGCCACCCAGATATTTTGTGTGGAAATTAAAGGTAAATTCTGGACTGTGGGTCAGATTTCCTAGCAGCAATGCTGTAAATCTATTTCCAACCCATGATCTCTGGGATCATGGCTTCCTTGCTGGGAACATTGGGCCAGATTTTGCTGAAACAATAACAGCGTGTGAACGACGCGAGCCGTTATTAACGTGCAACATCCTATCTGGTCTTGATAGCTCAGTACCACAATATGTTTTGTACTTAACCATTGTAGGAGCTAATAAAAATTTTCTCAACTTCCCTTTTTGCATCACCCCTGCTTAAGTGAGTGGACAGCAGTGAGTTTATCCGGTGAGTAGCTGAGCTATACAGACCAGCAATATCCCAAGCTCTAGCACCAATCTGCTGTTAGCTGATCGTAACCAGGTCAGAGGTAGAGAAGCTAGGATTGTTCTCAGCACTGTTGGGTGAGGGAGGAGAAAATCAGTCACGGTTCCTACTCCTGAGCACCACCCAGCGGCTCCTGTTGGAATCGCATGTGAGTGAACATTGGGTGAAGACAAAATCGAGCTCCCTGTGCTTAATTAGCTGGGTGATACTCACCGTCAAAGCTTACACATGGATAATGAATACTCGAGGGACACTGGCACTCGTGGAACCTTACGCAGCTAGGAGTCGATGCTTTCACGGGGAAATTGCAGAAAATTGTTGAGCAACAAAATGAGTAGGCAGGCAATCTATTGGCAGCAGCTTGTAGCGAGGAAGAGATACCCCGAGAGTTGCGAATCGCCAGAAGTTGACGACCGATTTGCGTCGTTGGCTTCACAAAAACAGCATCTCGTGCTTAACCTCGCAATGATTTTCATGAAGTTGCTGCATTTTCACATTAATTGCCCATTAAACTCGCTACAGAAAGTTAAATCTAATCATTAACAGTGTAAATACCCTTTTAACAACATGATAATTATTAATGACTGCCAATTAACCTCCCTTGTCCAGAAAGTGAACAATTATAAGCGTAAAGTCTCATTCCTTCAGGTTGTGAATTATTTTAGGAGATTTAAAAATATAAAAAATTTGTACATTTTCTTACTTTTCCTTTCTGTCTCTTTTTTCTCTCTCAATCCAATCTTTCTTTCCCTCCCTTTATTTCTCTTTCTGTACCTGATTTGTCATTGAATTCACCCACTCTAATTCATCCTCCTTCTCAGTCCTTCCTGTGTTACTTTCTCAATCCTTCAATCTCACTGGTTGTGGAGATACACTTTGAGTCGGATATTCCGACTCTTGCGGGTGTGTACGAGGTGTGTACACACCGTAGGGGCCTCGCAAGTGCCGGTTTCAGGCATGCGAAGCACATGCACTAAAACCCGGCACATCCGATCTGTCAAGAATCCTCTTGACAGATCATCCACCTGCCCGGGAGAAGGGCCTCCGCGGGCAGGGAGTTCCGCTTTCTGCACAACTTCCGCCCGCTGAAAACCTTTAAAAATCTTAGGCCTGCTTTTACCAGCATAAGAGTTTAAAAAAAAAATTTTTTTCACTCATTTATAATTTAAATATACTTTTAAAAAAGCTAAGTTTATTTTTAGCCCTGTAAAAAACTTTAATTATATTTTTCAAAAAATTAAATTTTTGTTTAAAATATTTAATTTGATGTAATTTTAAATACGTGATTTAAAAAATGTTTTATTTGATGTTTAACTGTTTTTAAATGTGATCCCCATTCATACTTTTGACAGATCTATGCGTACAGACCTGTCAAATGTGTGCAGGGGGATTCTCTTCTTTGATTGGTTCCCCATGGCCCACGTGATCCCAGGGATGCTTGCGAACCACCTGCGCCCCTGGGATACCTGGGCCTCTGCCCGCGCGGACCAAGAGAGGCCCAGGATCGGAAGTCTCGGGACCTACGGAGCCAACAGATAAGTGTGTAGATGTTTCCCGATCAGAGGCATCCGCACGCAGGAAAATCTGGCCCAATGTCCCATTGTTCACCAAGGTCCCAGATGCCCTGTCGCCCTCGCCGTACCATTATCAGCTCGCACTTTCAGCAACTTTGTAGGCAAAAATTTTTCAAACCAAACATGCAAGAACAAGTCTAACTAACGTGACATTATTGAAATAAATATCTATTCCAGTGCTAACTCTCATGCAGTTAGTTATTCCAGCAAACTATCACTCCCTCCATCACTGTAAGCAGAATGTTTCTATGTGTTAGCAACGTCGTAAACTTAATGGCTTCGGATTTTGCGGTCAGCGGTGAAGGAACAGCACTCGCCGTTCACTACTCTTATAGCTGTTCACAGACTTCGCGGGCTTTTGAGCGGCAACTTTAGAGATCCTGTTCAGCACGGCGCCCTCTACAGGGGATCTGTGGAGTCTGTGAGCAGAACAAGAAACAGTGTGTCTCTTCAACCAATCAGATTTAAGAATCCTCACTGAGACACGCAGGCCGCGAATTTAATCGCGCTGAGGGGGCGGGTTTGGAGGCGGGTCCTGTGTCAAAATCGCAAAGGTTGACAGTGGATAGGAAACCCGCTGTCAACCCACCTCCACGCGAGTCTCCCAGGTGTCAGGTCTGTAAGCGGAGAACTGACCCGACACCAAGTGGCGGGGGATACAATTCACATACTTAAATGGCTTGTTAAGAGCCAATTTAAGAGTATTTTGAGGCTTACTTCTAATTTTACGTTCTGCCCCACGGATTACCTGCTGTTCGGGGAACATGCCAGCTCAACCTCGCGTGTTTTGAGTCTGCTCTGATGTTTCTGAAAAGCTGACAGCTGCAGAAGTGGTATAAAGGATGCCATGTTGCAGATGGTGAGTTTCAGAGCGCAGAAAATGTTGGTTACTGCATTTTTAATACATATAGAGATTTCTTTAGCTTACAAGTTTTTAGATCCAACTGTATGTCCAGTGCCACCTCATTGGGAGAACCTCTCTCACCAGTGACAGATCGCTTCTGTCATCTCACCTGCAGCTGCCATCTATTCCAGCAACATCAGAGCCATTGAAACAATCAGACCTTGGTCCTCCGAATCCTTCCACGATCAGCCCCAACACCAACATCACCAACCTTCTCCACCATCACCTGATGCTGCACTGGACACAGGGCATCAGCACCCGACAACATTGCTGCCCGGGAGGCCAGCGATGGCATCACCATGGCCAGATTTTCTGCACTTGATGCTGTGAACCCTGGCTGCCACATGATGTGCCAGGTTAACACCATCCCACACCAGCACTGTGAAGCATCCCTTCAATGTCCAAGCCATTCCATGCACACACATCACTATAGTGGGGTGGGGAGCGGGGGGGGGGGGGAAGTTATGACTGAACAATCACTGGAACTCAGTAAGACACTTCTCAAGGTTCGCTCAGATCTGTCCAATAAGGGGCACTTTTTGAAAAAGAGATTTCACTGTATGACAGTACATTACCAGAAACTTCACATGGACATTGGCTAAAACTCTCAAGTGCCTACCCTTGTGTGTTGTTAGTTGATATGCTTGCAGTGGGATGAGGATGAGTGTGAGGGGTGGCTCGTGAGATGGGGAAGTGATAAAGTAGATAGAGAGGGTTGGGTGGAGGTGCAAGGTAAGTTGGTGTCCTGGGGAGGTCTCTTCCACCCTTGGAAGGGAAGAGAACCTCCCTGTGTGCTGTGACTCCCTCCATAAGCATATGGAGGGAGTAATTGGAGAGCCTGGGTGTAAGCGTTCACCTTTGTGCAGTGATTGTCAGTGTTTGCAGCATTTCAATGCTGTCAAACACTGACAGAACAACTGTCAAACTCCATGTGGACATGGACCCTTTAAGGAAACCGGCTGATGATGCGTCATCAAATGACATCATCAGACCCGCTTCCTGTTAATTGGCCGGTAAACCCGCAGGGCGGGTTCAACAAGGCCAATGAAGGGAAAATCATGTCTGCAGAGCGGAGGCAGCTGGGGGTGGGACCGGAACCCAGAAATCAGCTGTCCCGCCCCCATCCCGCTTCCAGAATTAAATTTGCGGCCACAGAGTCTAAACCAGGAAGTATAAATTAGAATAGTTAATTCAATGTAAAATCATGTACAGAAAGTGAAATAAAGAGAGGGAAAGAAAGATGGGATTAAGAGAGAGAAAAGACAGAAAGAAAAAGTATTAAAAAATTTTAATATTTAAAAAAATCTCCAACAATAATTAAATTGTGAAGGAATGAAACTCCAGACTTGTAAAATAAAATTTTCAGGGCCAGTGGTTGTTTGGCAGTAATTAAGACTTATCACACCATTAAAAATTCACTTACACCTGAATGCACCAACCCTAACTTCTTCTGGCATGTTTAGTGGGTATCTAGTGGGTAAGTACAGCAACTTCACGTCCATCATGGATTTCAATGCCAAGTCTCTCGGCGAGGTACTGGTGTAGCGCGGCTTGTGGAGGAGCAGGACAAATTGGACAGCAACTTCCGATTTCTGTGTTTAACTGCACATGGGTGGATGTCAGAACATAAGAAATAGGAGCAGGAGTAGGCCATTTGGCCCCTTGAGCCTGCTCTGCCATTCAAGAAGATCATGGCTGATCTTCTACCTCATCTCCACTTTCCTGAACTGTCCCCATATCCCTTGATTCCCTTAATATTCAAAAATCTATCGATCCCTGTCTTGAATATACTCTGATGCGGAGATGCCAGTGTTGGACTGGGGTGGACAAAAGTGAGAAGTCGCACAACACCAGGTTATAGTCCAACAGCTTTATTTGAAATCACAAGCTTTCGGAGCGGCTGCTCCTTCGTCAGGTGAAGTCACCTTAATATTCCCTTAATATTCAAAAATCTATCGATCCCTGTCTTGAATATACTCTGATGCGGAGATGCCAGTGTTGGACTGGGGTGGACAAAAGTGAGAAGTCGCACAACACCAGGTTATAGTCCAACAGCTGAATTTGAAATCACAAGCTTTCGGAGCGGCTGCTCCTTCGTCAGGTGACTTCACCTGACGAAGGAGCAGCCGCTCCGAAAGCTTGTGATTTCAAATTCAGCTGTTGGACTATAACCTGGTGTTGTGCGACTTCTCACTTTTGAATATACTCAACGACTGAGCCTCCACAGCCCTCTGGGGTAGAGAATTCCAAAGATTCACCATCCTCTGAGTGAAGAAATTTCTCCTCATCTCAGTCCTAAATGGCCGACCCCTTATTCTGAGACTGTGACCTCTGGTTCTAGACTCCCCAGCCAGAGGAAACATCCTCCCTGCATCTTCCCTGTCAAGCCCTGTAAGAATTGTGTATGTTTCAATGAGATCACCTCTCATTCTTCTAAACTCTAGAGAATATAGGCCTAGTCTACTCCATCTGTCCTCATAGGACAATCCCCCCCATCCCAGGAAGGTGCTGTCCAATTTACTCCATAATAACGGTGGGCACTGATAGCCTCAACATTATTCCTATTGCAAATGCCAGGCTAATAGGTAGGTATTCTCCGATTACTATTTCTAGGGTAATCATAAACATCTTTTTTTAAGAATATAGGAAATCTTTCTACTATGTTTAGGATGTCACTAATATCTAGTAACTAGAGGATATCTCACCTCCCATATGCCTTCATTCCATTAACCCCATTCAATAATACTTTAAACAGCCTGCCTGCTTCAGGTGCAATCTATGTCTGAAAGGTCCACTGTTATTGAAGAACTGTAGTGTGAAGGCATTACATCAACCGACTGTGTTAACACTTTGACTGCACTCCTCAAGAGTTCAGTTGATCTTATGGGAGGTTTAGCAGCACAACTGGTTGCTTGGGAGTAATTTGCTGTAGCTAGATGTGGCTAGTTTACAAGATCATGAAATGAGTACAGATGATGAAGGCCATTCAGACCATCTTTTTCAAGCTGCGCCTCGATTTCAAAATTCTCATCCTTGTGTTCAAATCCCTCCATGGCCTCACCCCTCCCTATCTCTGTAATCTCCTTCAGCCCCACAACCGCCCCCCCCCGAGATATCTGCGCTCCTCTAATTCTGCCCTCTTGAGCATCCCTGATTATAACCGCTCAACCATTGGTGGCCGTGCCTTCTGTTGCCTAGACCTAAGCTCTGGAATTCCCTGCCTAAACCTCTCCACCTCACTACCTCTCTCTCTTCCTTTAAGACGCTCCTTACAACCTACCTCCTTGACCAAGCTTTTGGTCACCTGCCCTAATTTCTCCTTATGTGGATCGGTGTCAAATTTTTTTGTCTTTTAATACTCCTGTGCAGCGCCTTGGAACGCTTTACTACGTTAAAGGCGCTATATAAATACAAGTTGTTGTTGTTGTTGTTGTCTTGGCTAACCAACCAAAAAGAAAAACACACAAGTCTATAAATAACTGTTGGCGAGGTCAGCAGATGAAAACTTCACGCACTAGTGTGACATTCCTCTGTCCACTACTTTATGAAGATGTTAACCCGCTTAAAATAAATGGGTTAACATTTGCATTAAAATATAGACCGAGAAACATCATGTGAACACAAAGCGTTCACATGCTGATATCGCCAACAGTAAATTCTAACATATAATGTCCCAGCGCAGCATCCAACTGACCCTTGAATGACTCCAAAGTTTTCATCTCCACTACGCGACTTGGAAGTGTTACTCTTTGTGTGAAGATATTCTCTCGGACGCCAATATCAAACATAACTTCCACTGGTTTGAGCCAATTCCCATTACTGTAGACATTTTCAATACTAAACCACAGCATTCACAATCTATTCTAGTGATATTTGATTAGTGATTTTAGGATTTCCTGTGACACTACTCATGGAAATTCAGATACTATGCTGTTTTATAACTAAGAACGTGTGTAATACTTTAAGGCCACAGGATTTTATTGCCATTAAATGAATACGGATCAAGGCCACTCGGGGTTTAGTTGTTGTTTGGTCAGGGAACTTTGCAGCTTGGAATGTGCCGGTCAGTTTCAAGCCGCAACTCAGAAACAGCTTGACCGGCTGAGTATTTCCAGAATTTTCTGTTTTTATAGCAGGCTTTTAAGATTGTTTTACATCTTCCATGTCAGTGTGATGTCTCTGTATGCTGCATACCATTTTAATATTACCTGTTGATCTGTGATCTTGCTCACGTTGACTGAGATGTGTTACAAGGAGTGTTAATTTAATGTAAGGAGGGTTGTGAAAAAGTAGTACAGAAAGAAGAAAGACTTGCATTTATCTAGCGCCTTTCCACTATGTCCCAAAGAGCTTTACAGCCAATAAAGTATAGTCATTGTAATGCAGGAAACCCAGCAGCCAATTTGTGCACAGCAAGGCCCCACACCTGCTCTTCTTCAAAATAGTGCCATGGGATCTTTTACATTCACCCGAGAGGGCAGACGGGGCCTCGGTTTAATGTCTCATCCGAAAGACGGCACCTCCGACAGTACTGCACTGGAATGTCAGCCTAGATTTTTGTGCTGAAGTCTCTGGAATGGGACTTGAACCCACAACCTTCTGACTCCGAGGCAAGAGTGCTACCAGCTAAGCCACAGCTGACACACTGTGATTTAGTTGTCAATTGCAGTTCTGTCCTGTAAAGTAATGAATTAATGTAATTAAGGAAGAGTGTAAGCTGGGCACGAGTGGTTTCAGTTTAAAGAAAAAAAAGTGAAAATTAACTGTGTAATGGTAATGCAAGGGTTGATCGAAAATATAGAATACGATTTCATATAGTAGCTTGTAGTGAATACTGGCTGTCTGTGGGCCTTGTGTTTCTCAATACTTGATGTGTGCTTACATCCAGTCATCTGCTGCGCTCCCTGACTGTGCTGATGATTTTAGCAACTTGCATTCTGTTTTTTGACTTTTGTTACTCAAGGGGGTGAATTTCATAGGGTAGGACATGCGATGGGGGAAGTGAAGTGAGAGAGGATTAAGCCCGGAGCAGCGATTGTAGAGCAGCGTGCAAGTGAAGTAAGGTGAAAGTGTCAGCTGTGGCTCTGAGTCAGAAGGTTGTGGGTTCAAGTCCCACTCCAGGGATGTGAGCACAAAAATCTAGGCTGACACTCCAGTGCAGTACTGAGGGAGTGCTGCACTGTCAGAGGTGCCGTCTTTCAGATGAGATGTTAAACCGAGGCCCCATCTTCTCTCTCAAGTGGATGTAAAAGATCCCATGACACTATTTCGAAGAAGAGCAAGGGAGTTATCCCCCGTGTCCTGGCCAATATTTATCCCTGAATCAACATAACAAAAAACAGATTATCTGGTCATTGTCACATTGTTGTTTATGGGAACTTGCTGTGTGCAAATTGACTGCTGCGTTTCCCACATTACAACAGTGACTACATTTCAAAAGTACTTCATTGGCTGTAAAACACTTTGAGACATCCGGTGGTCATGAAAGGCGCTATATAAATGCAAGTCTTTCTTTTTTCTTTTTATTTGCCTAAAGCAGGAACTGTGATCCATCCGGGAGGTTATGTGAGTGGTGGGTGGGGAATGTTGTGTAGCGTGTATGTGGAGAGGACAGAAGTGAAGTGTGGAAATGTGGAAAGGTGTGGGAGTTGGCACATGCACGGTGGTGTGTGAGATAGCAGGATCAGGCATTGATAAAACAATTCAAACTGAATAGGACAAAGAATTAAAATCAGCTTTAATTTGGAGGAAGGTGAAATTGTAAAGGCAAATCGTTTAGGGCAATTATGTGATCCAGTCCCAGCGGGAAGCACAGTCATATAATTACTATAGTAATATTAGTAGATATATAGTTAGATACATATAATGGTACAAGTTGTTACTGAGAAGAAAACTGTGACGTCTACACACAATTAACTGATTTTTCCACTCTTGTGGCCTTAGCATTGCTTTCATGGTGTCCCTGATTTAAAACACGATGGCTTCCTTAATGTCTTGGGTGGTAAATGCACTTACAAGTGTGGTCTTGAGCCATAGAGACCAGGAACCCGGTTTTGTACTAATAAGTTAACTCAGCTGGGTTGGTTGTTATAAAAATACATCTGATAAGTGAAACTTGATAATAGATCGGCTCCAGCACGCTGAAGGAAAAGGACTCTTGAAAAGGTTGAAGAACTGTTAAAGGGATTGTTAATTTACACGTTGTAAAAAGACGACACAGAGAAGGACAGATCACCAAAGCAACTTGGCCACGGATAGAGAGAGAAAACAAGTGACTTGTCAATCAATAATAGGGACCTATTGTTGACAAGCCACCGTCCTAGAGGTGTGCTTCAAAGTAAAAGACTTTGAAAGTTAAGTGGAAGTTAGAGTCAGCGAGAGTCACAACCTCGCCTTTTACCTCCTAGCGGCACCACCTCTCCTGGAATCCTCCGGACTGCTCTCCACCTCACAGCTTCATGCCTCGATGCAGGCTTACAGATTGCTTGTGAAGGAGATGACCTGGCTACAAGAGAAATCCATGCTATACTACAACGGTGTCCATCAAAATAAGGCCCATTGTGCCTGTGCCAACTCTTTGAAAGAGATGTCCAATTAGGTCCATTGCCCTTCTCTTTCCCCATAGCCCTGCAATTTATTCCCCTTCAGGTATTTATCCAATTCCTTTTTGAAAGTTACTATTGAATCTGCTTCCACCATCCTTTCAGGCAGTGCATTCCAGATCACAACAACTCGCTGTGTAAAAAGATATCTCCTCATCTCAATAGACATTTGATTTCCAAAAAGTTATGCATTTTGGGAATTCTGCAAGTGTTCTTTCATTGTTGTTAAAGTAATTCTAAATTGCACATAAACCCAAGATGTTGTTTAATTCTAAATGTCAATTTTTCTAGTGTATAATAAATTGTTTTCTTTATAAAGCCACGGTTTGTGCCTGAAGTTTCTTTAGAAAAAAAAAAAATCAAGTTAAATATAAAATTAAACCATGTGTAGATAAAAAGGCATTTTCCTAAATTAGTGGGTAAAAATCACTTTGTGCCTTATTGCTAAAGGAGAGAAAAGTTCAGCCAGGGTAGCCAGTCGGGTCACTAGCCAGTAATCCCTCCCCGAAATGGACTTTTGTGGCTGTGAAGTTGTAACCAACCTCCATAAACCCAAATAGCCCACCGGCATTTACTGTCTCGGCTCACACATGAACAACAGTAACTCAAATGAGGTAGAGCCAGTGCCCGTGGAACCACACCCTGATATAGTCACTACCTTCAGACCAAGGGTTCAGAAGAGAAAATTAGAAGGAAAATCTGAAGAAGGGAATGGAAAAGAAAGCATCATAAAAGAAAGCAAGCTTTCACAGCAGCACAAAAACAACAACTTGCATTTATATAGCGCCTTTAATGTCGTAAACCCTCCCAAAGGGCTTCACATGAGCGATTATCAAACAAAATTTGACACCGAACCACATAGGAGATATTAAGGCAGGTCAAAAACTTGGTCAAAGAGGTAGGTTTTAAGGAGCATCTTAAAAGGAGGAAAGAGAGGTGGAGAGGTTGAGGGAGGGAATTCCAGAGCTTAGGGCCTAGGCAACAGAAGGCACGGCCACCAATGGTGGAGCGATTATAATCAGGGATGCTCAAGAGGCCAGAATTGGAGGAGCGCAGATATCTCAGAGAGTTGTAGGGCTGGAAGAGGAGAAGGAAAGAAAGACTTCCATTTATATAGCGTCTTTCACAATCTCAGGATATCCCAAAGCGCTTTACAGACAATGAAATACTTTTGGAGTGTGGTCACTGTTGTAATGTAAGAAATGCTGCAGCCAATCTGTGCACAGCAAGCTCCCACAAACAGCAATGTGATAATGACCAGATAATCTGTTCCTGTTATGTTGATTGAGGGATAAATATTGGCCCCAGGACACCAGGGATAACTCCCCTGCTCTTCTTCGAAATAGTGCCATGGGATCTGTTACATCCACCTGAGAGAGCAGACAGGGCCTCATTTTAATGTCTCACACGAAAGACGGCATCTCCGACAGTGCAGCGCTCCCTCAGTTACAGAGATAGAGGCCATGGAGGGATTTGAAAACAATTTTAAAATTGAGGGGTTGCTGGACTGGGAGCCAATGTAGGCCAGCGAGCACAGGGGTGATGGGTGAATGGGAGTTGGTGCGAGTTAGGACATTGGCAGCAGACTTTTGGATGAGCTCAAATTTACGGAGGGTGCAAGGTGGGAGGCCGGCGAGGAGAACAAAGGCATGGATGAGGGTTTCAGCAGCAGATGAGCTGAGGCTGGGGCGGAGACTGACGATGTTATGGAGTTGGAAGTAGGCGGCCTTGGTGATGGAAAGGATACGGGGTTGGAAGCTCAGCTCAGGGTCAAGTACAATTGTCAAGTATTTACATCGACCACTTCACTGAAAGGTGCTTTCAAAAGGACATAAAGCAGTAAACACAGCTTCCAGTACACCTTTCTGTTCATGGCATTTCTGTAGCAATCATATTTCATCGAATTTATTTTTCTCCGTGGCTGATGGGAGACTGGGCCAGGTCTTTTGCTGGGGGAAGATGTTAAAACACAGAATTTTAAAAGCAACAAGATTGTTGCCTGTTGGGTTTTTGTTTGGTGGGGAGGAGGAAAGAGCCCAGAAAGGATGAGTCCCATAAAGAGAGAGAGAGCAAAACTAATTAAGAATGGGAAGAGGCAGTGATTTTTATCTGGGGGTCATTGTGACACCTATGGCCTGTGTCTGTATCTGCTATATAAGCGCAGTAAGACCTGGTCTAAAAGTCAATGCTTGATAGATTAAGAACGACTCATCGACACGAGTGTAACTGGACCTCTGCATTTGGCAACAGAAGCACCTTTGGAGGCTGAGAGCGAGAAGTAATACTCACTGGAGAACACTGGAACTTTTCAGTGAAATATCCTTTGGCAAGAGACTTTTCGGAGACTCTAAGCTGTTGCCGCTTTTCGCAATGAATCTATCATAGATTAAACAATGAAAAATCACTGCTAACATTGCATAATTTTTTTTAAATTACCAGCTTTTGTAACAGAGAGGGCACCGCCCCCAGTCAGTTACACAAGCCAGAGCGAGGGGCGGGGTCTGCAGGGAGCATCATGATGCCGGCCTTACATAACTCATTCAACAGTCGGCAGAGCACAACTTCCTCAATGCACCATTCAGCGGAGCAGATCACCGCTTTACATCACAACACGGAGCGCAGCTTCATCAATGTGCATAACATCACCAGTGAGCCGAATAGCGTACACACCAGTACAGAGCAGAGTGTATCACACTGCCAACACTGAGTACAGCACTGTACACAACACCAGTACAGAGCAGAGTGTATCACACTGCCATCACTGAGTACAGCACTGTACACAACACCAGTACAGAGCAGAGTGTATCACACTGCCATCACTGAGTACAGCACTGTACACAACACCAGTACAGAGCAGAGTGTATCACACTGCCATCTCTGAACACAGCACTGCACACAACACCAGTACAGAGCAGAGTGTATCACACTGCCATCTCTCAGCACAGCACTGTACACAACACCAGTACAGAGCAGAGTGTATCACACTGCCATCACTGAGTACAGCACCGTACACAACACCAGTACAGAGCAGAGTGTATCACACTGCCATCACTGAGCACAGCACTGCACACAACACCAGTACAGAGCAGAGTGTATCACACTGCCATCTCTGAGCACAGCACTGTACACACCAGTACAGAGCAGAGTGTATCACCGCCAGCTCTGAGCACAGCACTGTACACAACATAAAGAGAGAGAGAGCGAAACTAATTAAGAATGAGAAGTCGCACAACACCAGGTTATAGTCCAACAGATTTATTTAAAATTACAAGCTATCGGAGCTATCGATCGCCCCTTCTTCAGGTAAAGTTACTATGAGTGAATCTACAAAAGTTCACAGAATATGAACACAGAAAAAATGCAGAGATACAATCTTTCCTTACATCAAAGACACACTAAGAGCACAGCCAAGACAATGAGATGTGTCCCAGGAGGTCCAACGTGTCAAAACCTGCTGTCTGCAGGTTTTGACAAAAGGGGCGACCGATAGCTCCGAAAGCTTGTAATTTTAAATAAATCTGTTGGACTATAACCTGGTGTTGTGCGACTTCTCATTTTTGTCCACCCCAGTCCAAAGCCGGCGTCTCCGCATCATAATTAAGAATGGGAAGAGGCAGTGATTTTTATCTGGGGGTCATCATGACACCTATGGCCTGTGTCTGTATCTGCTATATAAGCGCAATAAGACCTGGTCTAAAAGTCAATGCTTGATAGATTAAGAACGACTCATCGACACGAGTGTAACTGGACCTCTGCATTTGGCAACAGAAGCACCTTTGGAGGCTGAGAGCGAGAAGTAATACTCACTGGAGAACACTGGAACTTTTCAGTGAAATATCCTTTGGCAAGAGACGTTTCGGAGACTCTAAGCTGTTGCCGCTTTTCGCAATGAATCTATCGTAGATTAAACAATGAAAAATCACTGCTAACATTGCATAATTTTTTTTTAATTACCAGCTTTTGTAACAGAGAGGGCACCGCCCCCAGTCAGTTACACAAGCCAGAGCGAGGGGCGGGGTCTGCAGGGAGCATCATGATGCCGGCCTTACATAACTCATTCAACAGTCGGCAGAGCACAACTTCCTCAATGCACCATTCAGCGGAGCAGATCACCGCTTTACATCACAACACGGAGCGCAACTTCATCAATGTGCATAACATCACCAGTGAGCCGAATAGCGTACACACCAGTACAGAGCAGAGTGTATCACACTGCCATCACTGAGCACAGCACAGCACACCAGTACAGAGCAGAGTGTATCACACTGCCATCTCTGAACACAACACTGTACACAACACCAGTACAGAGCAGAGTGTATCACACTGCCATCTCTGAACACAACACTGTACACAACACCAGTACAGAGCAGAGTGTATCACACTGCCATCTCTGAGCACAGCACTGTACACACCAGTACAGAGCAGAGTGTATCACCGCCAGCTCTGAGCACAGCACTGTACACAACATAAAGAGAGAGAGAGCGAAACTAATTAAGAATGAGAAGTCGCACAACACCAGGTTATAGTCCAACAGATTTATTTAAAATTACAAGCTATCGGAGCTATCGATCGCCCCTTCATCAGGTAAAGTTACTATGAGTGAATCTACAAAAATTCACAGAATATAAACACAGAAAAAATGCAGAGATACAATCTTTCCTTACATCAAAGACACACCAAGAGCACAGCCAAGACAATGAGATGTGTCCCGGGGGGTCCAACGTGTCAAAACCTGCTGTCTGCAGGTTTTGACAGAAGGGGCGATCGATAGCTCCGAAAGCTTGTAATTTTAAATAAATCTGTTGGACTATAACCTGGTGTTGTGCGACTTCTCATTTTTGTCCACCCCAGTCCAATGCCGGCGTCTCCGCATCATAATTAAGAATGGGAAGAGGCAGTGATTTTTATCTGGGGGTCATCATGACACCTATGGCCTGTGTCTGTATCTGCTATATAAGCGCAATAAGACCTGGTCTAAAAGTCAATGCTTGATAGATTAAGAACGACTCATCGACACGAGTGTAACTGGACCTCTGCATTTGGCAACAGAAGCACCTTTGGAGGCTGAGAGCGAGAAGTAATACTCACTGGAGAACACTGGAACTTTTCAGTGAAATATCCTTTGGCAAGAGACTTTTCGGAGACTCTAAGCTGTTGCCGCTTTTCGCAATGAATCTATCGTAGATTAAACAATGAAAAATCACTGCTAACATTGCATAATTTTTTTTTAATTACCAGCTTTTGTAACAGAGAGGGCACCGCCCCCAGTCAGTTACACAAGCCAGAGCGAGGGGCGGGGTCTGCAGGGAGCATCATGATGCCGGCCTTACATAACTCAACTCATTCAACAGTCGGCAGAGCACAACTTCCTCAATGCACCATTCAGCGGAGCAGATCACCGCTTTACATCACAACACGGAGCGCAGCTTCATCAATGTGCATAACATCACCAGTGAGCCGAATAGCGTACACACCAGTACAGAGCAGAGTGTATCACACTGCCATCACTGAGTACAGCACTGTACACAACACCAGTACAGAGCAGAGTGTATCACACTGCCATCACTGAGTACAGCACTGTACACAACACCAGTACAGAGCAGAGTGTATCACACTGCCATCACTGAGTACAGCACTGTACACAACACCAGTACAGAGCAGAGTGTATCACACTGCCATCACTCAGCACAGCACTGTACACAACACCAGTACAGAGCAGAGTGTATCAGACTGCCATCACTCAGCACAGCACTGTACAGAACACCAGTACAGAGCAGAGTGTATCACACTGCCATCTCTCAGCACAGCACTGTACACACCAGTACAGAGCAGAGTGTATCACACTGCCATCACTGAGCACAGCACTGTACACAACACCAGTACAGAGCAGAGTGTATCACACTGCCATCTCTGAACACAACACTGTACACAACACCAGTACAGAGCAGAGTGTATCACACTGCCATCTCTCAGCACAGCACTGTACACAACACCAGTACAGAGCAGAGTGTATCACACTGCCATCTCTGAACACAGCACTGTACACACACCAGTACAGAGCAGAGTGCAAGATTCGCACTATTTAAAACATCAATGCTGCGTCAACTCTATAGATCGCCGGTTACATAAGGGTGGCAAACACCAACGTGGTCTGGCCCATTGAGATATTTGTAAAACTGCAACTTGGAGGATTTTTTTTGTTGGAAATTGGTAAAATCAGTTTAAAAGATTACTAAATGACAAATAGTTAACTTTTTTCCATCATTTAAATAAAATCTCAAACTCTTGTAATGAATCAGTTGGTAAATTAATTAGCTGGCGTAGTATTGAGCAAAACCAGCCCAGAAGCTCCCACGTGCCGTGTCTGTACCGAGTTCGTTGGCAGTGGAGGTGCTATAGTTGGTCTCAGTTAGGCTGGTGAGGAAAACTCAGCCAGGATTGCTGTTCTTGAGCTCAGTCTAGTAATGCCTGCTGGAAAGTGTTGCTGTTGGGATGCCGTAAAGATGATAAAGTACAGATGAAGGCCATTTGGCTGGTGTGGAGCATTCACACCGGCACTGACCTGTTGGGCCGAATGGCCTGTTTCTGTACATTCGATGAAACTTAATTTATCCTTCCATTGAAACCTACCCTACCATCCCCCATCACAACATCTAACTGCCTCTTGAATCACTTCTGAGATTTTGCCTCCCCTACCCGGAAGATATTCCAGATATTAATCACTCTTTGAGTGACATAGTGCTTTCTGATATCAATTCTAAATTTTCCTTTAACTAGTTTTAAAAAGCCTTTGTCTTGTCCAGCAATCATATTTTAACTTAAAATGCAGCTCCAAATTAACCTTAGCCTCCTATATACATTTATAAGGTCCCCTCTCAAGGCATCCATTTGCGCACAGCAAGTTCGCACAGACAGCAATGTGATAATGACCAGATAATCTGTTTTTAGTGATGTTGATTGAGGGATAAATATTGACCCAGGACACCGGGGATAACGCCTCTGCTCTTCTTCGAAATAGTGCCATGGGATCTTTTACATCCACCTAAGAGAACATAGAAGATAGGAGCAGGAGTAGGCCATTCGGCCCCTCTAGCCTGCTCCGCCATTCAATGCGATCATGGCTGATCATCCAAATTCAGTACCCTGTCCCTGCTTTCTCCCCATATCCCTTGATCCCTTTACCCTTAAGAAATATATCCAACTCCTTCTTGAATATATTTACTGACTTGGCCTCAACTGCCTTCTGTGGTAGAGAATTCCACAGGTTCACCACTCTCTGGGTGAAGAAATTCCTCCTCACTTCTGTCCTAAATGGCTTACCCCTTATCCTTAGACTGTGACCCCTGGTTCTGGACTCCCCGACCATCGGGAACATCCTTCCTGCATCTAGTCTGTCCAGTCCTGTCAGAATTTTATAAGTTTCAATGAGACCCCCTCTCATTCTTCTAAACTCCAGCGAGTATAAGCCCAATCGACCCAATCTCTCCTCATACGCCATTCCTGCCATCCCAGGTATCAGCCTGGTGAATCTTCGCTGAACTCCTTCCATGGCAAGAACCTCCTTCCTCAGATAAGGCGACCAAAACTGCACACAATACTCAAGATGTGGTCTCACCAAGGCCCTGTACAACTGCAGCGAGACATCCTTGTTCCTGTACTCAAACCCTCTCGCTACGAAGGCCAACATACCATTTGCCTTCTTAACCGCCTGCTGCACCTGCATGCTTACCTTCAGCAATTGGTGCACAAGGACGCCCAGGTCTCGTTGCACTTCCCCTTCTCCCAATCTATTGCCATTCAGATAATAATCTGCCTTCCTGTTTTTGACACTAAAGTGGATAACCTCACATTTATCCAAGAGGGCAGATGAGGCCTTAGTTTAATGTCTCATCTGAAAGACGGCACCTCCGACAGTGCAGCACTCCCTCAGTACTGCACTGGAGTGTCAGCGTGATTACATGTTCAAGTCTCTGGAGTGGGGCTATGGACCCACAACCTTCTGACTCAGAGGCAAGAGTGCTACCAACTGAACCACGGCTGGCACGGCTACAGGGTCACCCATGGCCTTGTCCCCCACCTGGTTTCACTGAGCGTGCTGGAGACTAGGTGTCCAGCATGCCCATGGGCCTGAAGATAGTGAGACGCCCCTTCCCCGCCCGCTTGTACATACGCTAATGGGGCTCCCACCTGTTTCAGGTTTACCGCCAGATTTCTGGACCTCTGCTGTCCTGCTAGTACCCCAAATCAGGGCGATGGCAAGAGAAAAAATACTTCCAGGTTTTACTAATCTTTCCTTATAACTCAAACTTCTGACACTAGGCATCAGCCTTGTGACTCTTCTTTAGTTCTTCCAGAGCTTTGATATTTTCCATATGGTTCAGTAACTCAAAGCAGTACCGAATCTGTGAGGTGTAAAGTAAGCATCAACAGCTTCAGTATGATGGCCTCAGAATGATACTTTGCTGAATTGGCAATATAGCTCAGCGCTCTGTTCGCTTTTTTGATTGCTGCAGAATAACTGGACATGATGGGGTATAAATTCATCTGGGGCAATCGCACAAAACGGGTGATAGTGAATCTGATTCGCTATCTCCCAAGACAAATTTATACCCCAATATGGGTTAAGTCTACGACCATTCTCAAATCTCTTTCAACCTTGCCCCTGGTTGTGATGCCCCTCATAGTTGAATAATCAGTCTCATATTATTCAATCACAAGATTCAGACCATGAAGAATGGTCATTTAGGCTTGGAACAGAGAACAATTCTTCAAGTATGAGTCTGGACAGCGAGTGCTGCAAAGTTATTTTACCATGAGGACCATTGTGGGAAAGCCCAATCCTATTTTCTCCTCTCTTACCCTCCCCTCCCCCTCCCTCGCACACATACACTTCCACCATGAGTCCCCGCATAACATTACATATATTACAAATAAAGCGTTGAACTTTGAAATACAGTATATATCTTTATGGCAGATGCATTTCTTTTATTTATGTACTTTGAGAAAGAACAGAAAAACTACAGTTAGTATAGCAACAAATTCTTGAATGACTTACTGTTATTAAAGTTTGGCAGGAAGTTCTGAACACAAGTCCTAAATTTAAACATGTTTATTTAATAAGAACATGTTTATTTAACAAGAACATTTAGTAACACTAAGTACCTTTGCAAAAATAACTAGTAAAGAAGCAAAGTTGTAAATTTTTTTTTTTCTTTAGTTTTATATATTTCCTGGCCCCTCAAATAAAACACGCACCCTGGATAAGTGGCCAGTAAATACTTCTCCAATTTACATGTAAAGAATTATTTATATAATTATGGCATATGAAGGGACCAAATTTATTTACGTATCTGCCTTTCGTTGGTAAGGAGAACATTATTACCTAGAATTTGCATGGGGTGGGGGATACGGGGTTCTCCCAACCCACTATCGCAGCTCAGCGGAAGAATGGCTGATCCCGAGAAGAATTTCATAAATAGCTAAAAACAACTGCTTTCACCATTTCTCCAGGAATTTCACCGATCTTCCGCCGAAGTTATGGCAGGAGACCAGAGAACGCCACGTGGAAATTTTCCCCCGTTTATTTATTTTCTCGGGACTCATCCAAAAAAACTTGCTTAACTGTCACCTGACGAAGGAGCAGCGCTCCGAAAGCTTGTGATTTCAAATAAAGCTGTTGGACTATAACCTGGTGTTGTGCGACTTCTCACATTTGTCTCTAAGGAGATCGATCACAAATTTCTTTCCAAATACTTTCAGTGGTGTTGAATATGCCTTCCCCATGCAGGCAGGCCAGTAGTTCTTTGCAACAGTGAAACCTCCAACACAAAAGATCTGCTCCTATATTTTAATAAAACTCATGGTAAGTCATTTATTATAACAGCAGGAAAGTTAGACCATATAATGTACCATGTATTATTATATAATAATTAGAGGCATATTTACATCTTGATAGCCCTTTTCTAATAGGTGTAAAGAGTAAACTTTGAGGAAAGTTGTCTACTGTTAAGATGGAGCTGTATCTAACATGCTTACCCCTTTTAAGTCTACAGAGTCTAACTGGGCCAGAGCAAAAATCCAAAAGACCTGCTTAATTACTCCCTATGGGGAAATAGACACAAACTGAGGTCAATTAGAGGTTAATTGCCATTGCTTCAATAAGTTTATCTGCAAAAAACAAGTGTGGAGCAGCAACCCCACCCTTCTGTCAGAGAATGAGCAGAAGGGAGCAGTTCATTTGCCCTTTGATGCTTTGGTGAATCTTATAAAAGGGAGAGGATAATTTAGAACAAACCAGCAGGAAATGACTGGCTTTGTTTCTTTTTAAAAATATTTTTTGCAGTTGCTACTTGTCAATTTTTTTTATTTGTTCCTGGGATGTGGGCGTTGCTGGCAAGGCCAACATTTATTGTCCATCCCTAACTGCCCTTGAGAAGGTGGTGGTGAGCCATCTTCTTGAACCGCTGTTTGGTACAACTGAGTGGCTTTTGCTGGGCCATTTCAATAGGCAATTAAGAGTTAACCACATTGCTGTGGGTCTGGAGTCACATATAGGCCAGGCCAGGTAAGGACGGCAGATTTCCCTCCCTCAAGGACATTAGTGAACCAGATGGGTTTTTACGACGATCCGATAGTTTCATGGTTACCATTACTGATACTAACTTTTTATTCCAGATTTATTTAATTAACTGAATTTAAATTCCACAGCTGCAGTGGTGGGATTTGAACTCGCATCTCTGGATCATTGGCAGGTTCTCTAAACATTCAGTTGTGATTTGATTATGATTGTCAGTGCAAACTAGGCACAAGTGTGACATAAACTCTCAATGTGTGGCATGTTCAAGTGTGATTATATGCAGAGATTACTAAACAGAGAAAGGTAATAAAGCAGTTGGCTTCATTTTCAATTGGTGTGCTCTTTAATAGGAATGTGATCTGAACCAGAGTGAGAACCAATTTTGGGATAAAATTGGCAAATATCAAATTGTTGGTCATCCATTTACTCTCCACTTATCTGGATGAGTGCAGCTCCAACAACACTCAAGAAGCTCGACACCATCCAGGACAAAGCAGCCCACTTGATTGGCACCCCACCCACCACCTTAAACATTCACTCCCTCCACCACTGGCGCACCATATCTGCAGTGTGTACCATCTACAAGATGCACTGCAGCAACTCGCCAAGGCTTCTTCGGCAGCACTTCCCAAACCCGTGACCTCTTCCACCTAGAAGGACAAGGGTAGCAGGCGCATGGGAACACCACCACCTGCAAGTTCTCCTCCAAGTCACACACCATCCTGACTTGGAAATATATCGCCGTTCCTTCATCGTCGCTGGGTCAAAATCATGGAACTCCCTCCCTAATAACACTGTGGGAGTACCTTCACCACACGGACTGCAGCAGTTCAAGAAGGCAGCTCACCACCACCTTCTCGAGGACAATTCGGTATGGGCAATAAATGCTGGCCAAGCCATCCCAAGAACGAATAAAAATAAATTTCCAGTAGATTATTAATAAGAACTGGAAATGCAACACAAGTCCACCAACATCTGAAATGAGAAAAGATAGGTTAACATTTTAGGTAAATATCCTTTGTCAGACCTGAAAAGGAAGGTAGCTGACCAAATGAAAGAGGGGAGAGCAGAACAGACTAATCATAGAATGGTTACAGCACAGAAGAAAGCCATTTGGCCCGTCGAGCCTGTGCCGGCTCTCTGCAAGAGCACCTCAGCTAGTCCCACTCCCCCGCCCTTTCCCCGTAGCCCTGCAAATGTTTTTCTTTCAGGTACTTATCCAACTCCCTTTTGAAAGCTGTGATTGAGTCTGCCTCTACCACCCTTTCAGGCAGTGCATTCCAGATCCTAACCACTTGCTGAGTAAAAAAGTTTGTTCTTATTTCGCCATTGGTTCTTTTGCCAATCACCTTAAATCTGTGTCCTCTGGTTCTCGACCCTTCTGCCAATGGGAACAGTTTCTCTCTATCTACTCTGTCCAGACCCCTCATGATTTTGAACACCTCCATCAAATCTCCTCTCAATCATCTCTGCTCTAAGGAGAACAACCCGAGCTTCTCCAGTCTATCCATGTAACTGAAGTCCCTTATCCCTGGAATCATTCTCATAAATATTTTCTGTACCCTCTCTAAGGCCTTCACATCCTTCCTAAAGTGCGGTGCCCAGAATTGGACACAATACTCCAGTTGGGGCCGAACCAGTGCTTTATACAGGTTCGTCATAATTTCCATGCTTTTGTACTCTATACTTCTATTCATGAATCCCAGGATCCCATAAGCTTTTTTAATTGCTTTCTCAACCTGCCCTGCCACCTTCAACGATTTGTGCACATATACCCCCAGGTCTCTCTGTTCGTGCACCCCCTTTAGGATTGTACCCTTTAGTTTATATTTCCTCTCCTCATTCTTCCTACCAAAATGTATCACTTCACATTTTTCTGCATTAAATTTCATCTGCCACGTGTCTGACCATTCCACCAGCCTACCTATGTCCGCTTGAAATCTATCACTATACTCCTCACTGTTCACTATACTTCCAAGTTTTGTGTCATCTGCAATTTTTTAAATTGTGCCCTGTACACCCACATCCAAGTCAATATATATCAAGAAAAGCAGTGGTCCTAGAACCGACCCCTGGGCAACACCACTGTACTTATCCAACTTCCTTTTGAAAGCCGTGATTGAGTCTGCCTCCATGACGCTTTCAGGTTTGATCACTGGGCTTGAGCACAGAGCTTGGAGACAGAGCTGGGAGATTTGCAAACGGAGTGATTTGCAAGCAGAGTGAGGAATTTTGTGAGTGCAGGAATTGTTGGAGAGGAGGAAGGCGGTGGAGACATCTGACTGAAAAGGAGGAGTGGAGCCACAGAACCCAAGGTCTCTAAGTTAATAGACTAATATATATCCATTTTGCCTGATAGACCAATAAGAGATCTAATCGCCAGTTGCCTAACTGCAAAAGTATCCCTCTTCTTTGATGATATTAGTGGGCTGATTGTTTCTAGTGTCTGACAGTAAACTTTGTGGCGATTACGCCATGTATAAGGCCAAGGAGGCTGAATTACTGCATCCATTCATGGATGAGGGGTGAGATTGATTTGTTAGGTGATCTTTCAGTCTCACTGTGCAGATGGATAAGAGAAAACTGTTTAAAAATAAAATCACAACAACCCAAGCCAAATCAGATTGTATTGTTTGACAGACACTTGTTAGAAAAAATGTGGCAAAGTGAAATCTATATTTTCTACTCCTCCTGAACCAAATTATGCCTCCATATCAATGTTAATCTCTTCAGTCAATTTGAGGGCATGATTCAGCTAGGAACATCTCTGTGCACACTATTAATGCTTTGGCTGATGCACTAGGAGATGTGCTTTAGCAGTAAAGTAGGGGATTCTCTCCCTCGCTTACAGATGATCCAATTACAGTTGATGGAAGTGCCTCTCTCAAGAAAGCTTGAGTGCAGCTTTCAGTCAAGATTGGAATTCAAAATCAGTCTCTTGTTGGGCATTGGCATTCTGAAGCTTCAGTGTTATAACTACTAGACTTTTGAAACACATGTTCAATTGTGCTACTATTTTATTAACAGTTGTAGAAAAACTTAGCATCACTCTTCATGTATTGGTCCAGACAAAATCTGTCACACAGCAATACCATTATGCATGAAAAAGGCCTACTCTCCGGTGTAGTACATAATTGGAAATCGCCAGACGCAGTATAATTTTGCATTGAACAACATTCCATGCTTTTTGTTATAATAGTTATGGATACCCAGGGCTACATCAGTAAATTAAGATTTTGCAATGATTCTTTCTCAACTTGATCTGTTTCTCACTTCCTCTGTTGAAGGCAACAGTGAATCATTATCTAAAAAAACCCCTCTAGATCCAGTTATTGGATTATGATATCCAGTCTAAGAAAGCTTTTCGCCATATCAATAATGACTTGGATGGAGGAATAGAGAGTAGTATATCCAAGTTTTCAGATGGCACATAGTTAGAAGTAAGTTGTGTAGATGGGAGCAGGAAGTTTCACAGAGAAATAGATAGACTATGTTTAAGGGCAAAACTGTGGCAGATGGAGTTCAACATGAGATCATCCACTTTGGATCTAAGAAAGAGAAAACAGATTTTTTTTTCAATAATGAGAGACTAGGAGCAATGGAAGAGCAAGGGGATTTAGGTGTGCTTGTACATAAATCACTAAATGCTCGTGCACAAGTACAAAAAGTAATCAAAAAGGTTAATGGGATGTTGCTCTTTAAGCCAAGGAGGTTGGAATTCAAAAGTGATGCTTCAGTTGTACAGAGCCTTGGTCAGACCCCATCTGCAGCACTGCATTCAGTTTTGGGCACGGAAGCTCAGGAAAGATATATTGGCCTTGGAGGGGGTACAGCACAGATTCACCAGAAGGGTACCAGGGCTTAAAGGGTTAAATTATGAGGACAGGTTGCAAAAACTTGGCTTGTATTCCCTTGAATATAGAAGATTGAAGGGTGATCAAATTGAGATGTTTGAAATGTTAAAGGGGTTCGATAGAGTAGATGCAGAGAAATTATTTCCTCTAATGGGGAATCCAGAACAAGAGGGTAAAATCTTAAAGTTAGAGCTAGGCCATTCAGGAGTGAATTCAGGAAACATTTTTTCATGCAAAGGGGACTGGAAATCTGCAACTTATTCCCCCAAAAGGCTGTGGGTACTGGGTCAATTGACATTTGCAAGACTGAGATCGATAGAATTTTGTGACGTAAGGATATCAAGGGGCATGGAGCAAAGGCAGGTAAATGGAGTTGAGGTACAGAACAGCCATGATCTAACTGAATGGGGGAACAAGCTGAAGAGGCTGAAAGGCCTACTCCTGTTCCTATATCTTAAAGGAGAAGAAAGAAGTGCAGAGATGGAAACGTTTAGGGAAGGAATTCCAGAGCTGAAGGCCCAGACGGCTGAAGAATGGCCACCAATGGTGAGGCAAAGAGAGTGGAGATACACAAGAGGCCAGAGTTGGAGTTCTTAGAGGATTGTAGGGCTGTAGAAGGCTACAGAGATCGGGTGCACCAAAGGGAAGGGATTTAAACACAAGGATGAGAATTCTAAATTTGAGGCGCTGGGGGATCGGGTGCCAAGCAGAGGGGTGATGGGTGAGCGGAATGTGCTGTCAGAAAGGAGATGAGCAGCAGAGTTTTGGATGGGATTAAGTTTATGGAGGCTGTAAGATGAGTAGCTGGCAAGGTGAACATTGGAATAGTTGAGTCTGGAGGTAACAACGACATGGCTAAGGGTTTCAGTAGCATATGGATTGAGGCAAAGGCAGTGATGGCCGATGTTATCAAGGTGGAAGTAGGTGGTCTTTGTGATGGAGAGGATATGGGGGTCAGAAGCTCAGCTCTGGGTCAAATAGAATGCCGAGGTTGCAAACTGTTTCGTTCAACCTGAGACAGTGGCCAGGGTAAAATTGGTGACAAACATACTTTGTGGCTTTGATCTTCTCAATTTTTAACTCGAGGAAATTGCAGCTCATCTAGGACTAGTTGTCAGATAAGCAGTCTGCAACACAGAGGCAGTGGAATGGTGGAGAGAGCTGGTGGAGAGGTAGAGCTGGGTGTTTTCAGCATGCATGTGGAACCTGACATCATGTCTTCAGATAATCTTGCCATGGGGCAGAGTGTAGATCAGGACGAGGAGGCACCCAACATTGGGGGACTCTAGACGTAATGGTGCATGTTCATTAAGAGAAGCTATTGTTGGAGAATCTCTGGCTATGATTGGATAGGTAAGAGTGGAAACAAGTTAGGGCATTCCTACTGCGATGGTCAATGAGGAGAGGCATTGGAGGAGGATGGTGTGGTCGACCGTGTCAAAGGCTGCAGAGAGGTCGAGTAGTACTATGGTTAGTCATAGAGGATATTATTTGTGACTTTGATTGGAGCTGTTTCTGTGCTGTGGCAGGGACAGAAACTTCTTTGGAGAGGTTCAAACATGGAGTTGTGGGAAGGATGAGCATTTATTTTGGAGGCAACAACACGTTCACGGACTTTGGAGGGGAAAGGGAGGTTGGAGATGGAACGGTAGTTTGCAAAGACCAAGCTGAGGGTCGTTTTTTTTGAGGAAAGGGGTGATGACCATTTTTAAAGGGATGGGGATAGTACAGTGTCAGCTAGCCTGGGCACCAGGAAGGGAAGTTGGGTGGTCAGAAGTTTAGTGAGAATGGGGTCAAGGCAATAAGAGATGGGTCACATGGACAAGATGAGCTCAGTGAGGGCATGAGGAGAGATAGGAGAGAAACTATATAAAGATGTGGGTTCAGGACTAGAGCAGGGGTTACTTTGGGGGAAGGTTGGCTTGGTGGACAAGGGGAAGTCCAGGAGCGCCAAGCACTCCTTATTGGAAGTGTGGGTGGAGGGGGTAGGAGAAAGGGGTTTAACAAAATGGTTGTTAGTGGAGAAAAGAAGATGGGCATTATCTTTGCTTTCCAGGATGATCCTTGAGTGGTGAATGGTTTTGGCAGAGGAGAGCAAGGCCCAATATTGTATGATAAATAGCTAAACCAGTTGAGTGCCAGATGCTCTCAAGACTGTACCCCTTGGACTTGATGTAGCAAATATGGGATTGATATCAGGGGGAACGACCAGAGTGGGAGATAGTATTGGGGACTAGGGCATCAGAGGTGGAGGTGAGGGAATGGTTAGGCAGATCGACAGCTACAGCAGTATTGTGGAGAATGGAAGGCCCAAGACTAGGGAGTTGGCAGCTTGAAAGTGCAGTTGCAAGTGACTTGTGGGAGAGTTTATACAACAACAACAACAACTTGCATTTATATAGCACCTTAAATGCAGTAAAACGTCCCCAGACGCATCACAGGAGCGTTGTCAAACAAAATTTGACACGAGTCACATAAGGAGATATTACGGCAGATGAGGTAGGTTTTAAGGAGCGCCTTAAAGGAGAAAAGAGAGGAAGAGAGGCAGAGAGGTTTAGCAGACAGTGATGACTTTGGAGACTTAGGCTGAACACACAGTGGTTCAAACAATGGAATTGTTGCTTCAACATCCCTATGACTTGCCCCAAAGAAACTCAGGTTGTTCCCAGAGTATCTGTGTTGCTCAGCAGAGGTTTTTAATTGTTCTCATGAATCATGGCTGCAAAGGATTGTCTTGGTTTCATAAGAATATAACAACATAAGAAATAGGAGCAGGAGAAGGCCATTTGGCCCCTCGAGCCGGCTTCTTGAACCACTGCAGTCCGTGTGGTGAAGGTACTCCCACAGTGCTGTTAGGGAGGGAGTTCCAGGATTTTGACCCAGTGATGATGAAGGATCAGCGATGTACTTCTAAGTCAGGATGGTGTGTGACTTGGAGGTGGTGGTGTTCCCATGTGCCTGCTGCCCTTGTCATTCTAGGTGGATGTGGCCGCGGTTTTGAGAGGTGCTGCCGAAGAAGCCTTGGCGAGTTGCTGCAGCGCATCTTGTAGATGGTACACACTGCAGCCACGGTACGCCGGTGGTGGAGGGAGTGAATGTTTAAGGTGGTGGATGGGGTGCCAATCAAGTAGGCTGCTTTGTCCTGGATGGTGTTGAGCTTCTTGAGTGTTGTTGGACTGCACTCATCCAGGCAAGTGGAGAGTATTCCATCACACTCTTACTTGTGCCTTGTATATGGTGGAAAGGCACTGGGGAGTCAGGAGGTGAGACACTCGCTGCAGAATACCTAGCCTCTGACCTGCTCTTGTCACCACAGTATTTATGTGGCTGGTCCAGTTAAGTTTCTGGTCAATGGTGACCCCCAGGATGTTGATGGTGGGGGATTTGGCGATGGTAATGCTGTTGAATGTCAAGGGGAGGTGGTTAGACTCTCGCTTGTTGGAGATAGTCATTGCCTGGCATTTCTGTGGCACGAATGTTACCTGCCACTTATCAGCCCAAGCCTGAATGTCGTCCACGTCTTGTTGCATGCGGGCATGGACTGCTTCATTATCTGAGGAGTTGTGAATGGCACTGAGCAGTCATTAGCGAACATCCCTATTTCTGACCTTATGTTGGAGGGAAGGTCATTGATGAAGCAGCTGAAGATGGTTGGGCCTAGGACACTGCCCTGAGGAACTCCTTCAACGATGTCCTGTGGCTGTGATGATTGACCTCCAACCACCTTCCTTTGTGCTAGGTATGACTCCAGCCAGTGGAGCGTTTTCCCCCTGATTCCCATTTTACTAGGGCTCCTTGATGCCACACTCGGTCAAATGCTGCTTTGATGTCAAGGGCAGTCACTCTCACCTCCCCTCTGGAATTCAGCTCCTTTGTCCATGTTTGGACCAAGGCTGTAATAAGGTCGGGAGACGAGTGGTCTTGGCGGAACCCAAACTGAACAGGTTATTGGTGAGTAAGTGCCACTTGATAGCACTGTCGATGACACCTTCCATCACTTTGCTGATGATTGAGAGTAGACTGATGGGGCGGTAATTGGCCAGATTGGATTTGTCCTGCTTTTTGTGGACAGGACACACCTGGTCAGTTTTCCCACATTGTCAGATCGCTGCCAGTGTTGTAGCTGTACTGGAACAGCTTGGCTAGAGGCGCGGCTAGTTCTGGAGCACAAGTCTTCAGCACGATAGCTGGGATGTTGTCAGGGCCCATAGTCTTTGCTGTATCCAGTGCGCTCAGCCATTTCTTGATATCACGTGGAGTGAATCGAATTAGCTGAAGACTGGCTTCTGTAATGGTGGGGACCGCAGGAGGAGGCCGATATGGATCATCCACTTGGCACTTCTAGCGAAGATGGTTCCAAACGCTTCAGCCTTGTCTTTTGCACTCACGTGCTGGGCTCCACCATCATTGAGGATGGGAATATTCATGGAGCCTTCTCCTCCCATTAGTTGTTTAATGGTCCACCACCATTCACGACTGGATGTGGCAGGACTGCAGAGCTTTGATCTGATCCGTTGATTTTGGGATCGCTTAGCCCTGTCTATAGCATACTGCTTCCGTTTGTTACAACTGAGTTCCTTGCTAAGCCATTTCAGAGGGCAGTTAAGAGTCAACCACATTGCTGTGGGTCTGGGGTCACATATAGGCCAGACTAGGTAAGGATGGTAGATTTCCTTTCCCAAAGGACATTAGTGAACCAGATGGGTTTTTACAACAATCCGATAGTTTCATGGTTACCATTACTGATTTATTCCAAATTTATTTAATTAACTGAATTTAAATTCCCCAGCTGCCGTGGTGGCATTTGAACTCACGTCTCTGGATCCGCTGGGACCTCTCCAGAATACAGGGAATTTTGGTAGATTACAACCAACGCATCCACTACCTTTGCAGCCACTTCTTTTAAGACCCTAGGATGCAGGCCATCAGGTCCAGGGGACTTGTCAGCCTTTAGTACCATTAGTTTGCCCAGTACCTTTTCTCTAGTGATAGTGATTGTTTTAAGTTTCTCCTTCCCTATAGCCCCTTGATTGTCAATTATTATTGGGATGCTTTTAGTGTCTTCTACCGTGAAGACCGATACAAAATATTTGTTCAAAGTCTCTGCCATTTCCCTGTTTCCCATTATTAATTCCTCAGTCTCATCCTCAAAAGGGAGTTCCCAGGGGAGTTCATTTTCTGGGGCCTATTAAAAATGCAGACACCATGGGCTGCTGCAGAATTAAAGCATTACAATTGTTCCCCAAATAATGGACAATGTTTTTGCAGGATGATGGGTACAAACATTCAAAATAGTTTTCTAGATCTGTATGTTGAGGAAACAACTAGGGAACAGGCTATTTCAGATCTAGTATTGTGCAACGAGACACGGTTAATTAATAACCTTGTAGAAAAAGAGCCTTTGGGGAGCAGTGATCATAATATGATCAGCGGCGGCAGTGGGCCTATAAAAGGCTCCAGAGACCAGGTAAGGCCTCAGAGCGTCGGCGGGAGTTTCAGCGGCGGCAGTGGGCCTATAAAAGGCTCCAGAGACCAGGTAAGGCCTCAGAGCGTCGGCGGGAGTTTCAGCGGCGGCAGTGGGCCTATAAAAGGCTCCAGAGACCAGGTAAGGCCTCAGAGCGTCGGCGGGAGTTTCAGCGGCGGCAGTGGGCCTAAAAAAGGCTCCAGAGACCAGGTAAGGCCTCAGAGCGTCGGCGGGAGTTTCAGCGGCGGCAGTGGGCCTAAAAAAGGCTCCAGAGACCAGGTAAGGCCTCAGAGCGTCGGCGGGAGTTTCAGCGGCAGCAGTGGGCCTATAAAAGGCTCCAGAGACCAGGTAAGGCGTACCAGTCTCCGAACTCGGAGGGAAAAATAATCGAAGTGTGACGTCACCAAAAAACAGGTAAGTGATTGGTTGGTGAGTATTTCTCTCTTTTTAAGCTTAAATTCTGTGGTGTTAAATTTCTAGGGTCTCTGTGGTGTAGTGGGGACAGTTGGTAAATAAAGCGCCCTAGAGTATATCTGTAACTGGGGTATTGAATACATTTTTAATTTAATTAAGGGAGTAGGTCATGACAGGTGAGATCAGCCCCGTGTTATGCTCCTCTTGCTCCATGTGGGAATTCAGGGATGCTGCCAGTGTCCCTGGGGACCACGTGTGCGAGAAATGCATCCAGCTGCAGCTACTTGTAGACCGCATTGCGGCGCTCGAGCTGCGGGTGGATGAGTTTTGGAGCATACGCGATGCTGAGAGGGTCGTGGATAGCACGTTTAACGAGTTGGTCACGTCGCAGGGTAGGGCTGCACAGACAGAAGGGAAATGGGTGACCATCAGGCGGAGCAGCAGAGGCAGGCAGGGAGTACAGGGAACCCCTGCGGTCATCCCCCTTTCAAACTGGTATACTGATTTGGATACTGTTGAGGGGGATGACTCACCAGGGGAGAGCGGCAGCAGCCAACTTCCTGGCACCGGGGTTGCTTCTGCTGCTCAGAAAGGGAGGAAAAAGAGTGGGAGAGCAATAGTGTAGGGGATTCTATCGTAAGGGGAACAGATAGGCATTTCTGTGGCCGTAAAAGTGACTCCAGGATGGTTTGTTGCCTCCCTGGGGCCAGGGTCATGGATGTCACTGAGCGGCTACAGGGCATTCTTAAGGGGGAGGGGGAGCAGGCAGAGGTCGTGGTTCACATTGGGACCAACGACATAGGTAGGAAGGGGGATGAGGTCCTGCATCAAGAATTTAGGGAGCTAGGCAGCAGATTAAAGAGCAGGACCTCAAAGGTTGTAATTTCTGGATTACTCCCAGTGCCACGTGCTAGTGAGTATAGGAATAGGAGGATAGAACAGATGAATGCGTGGCTAAATAGTTGGTGCAGGAGGGAGGGTTTTAGTTTCCTGGATCACTGGGCCTGCTTCTGGGGAAGGTGGGACTTGTACAAGTCGGATGGTTTGCACCTGAACCAGAGCGGGACAAATATCCTTGCGGGGAGGTTTGCTAGCACTGTTGGGGGGGGTTTAAACTAACTTGGCAGGGGGGTGGGATTCAGAGTGGAGCTACAATAGGGGGTGATGTACAGTCAAATATAGAGAAAAAAAACAAGTCAGCTTGGAAGACAGGGCAAACATGTAAGAGCAAGGCTGGAAGGCATCTATTTTAATGCAAGGAGTCTAGCGAATAAGGTGGATGAACTGAAGGTGTTGATAAACACATGGGAGTATGATATTGTTGCTATCACGGAGACATGGTTGAGGGAGGGGCAAGACTGGCAGCTCAATATTCTGGGGTACAGAATCTTCAGGCGAGACAGAGGGGGAGGTATAAGAGGAGGGGGTGTCGCAATATTAATTAAGGAATCAATTACTGCCATAAGGAGGGATGATATATTAGCAGGTTCCTCCAATGAGGCTATATGGGTGGAGCTTAAAAACAAAAAGGGGCAAGCACTTTGCTGGGAGCGTACTATAGGCCCCCAAACAGTCAGGGGGAGATAGAGGAACAGATATGTAGGCAAATCTCAGAGAAATGTGCATATAATAGGGTAATAATAATGGGGGATTTCAACTTCCCCAATATTAACTGGGATAGTCAGAGTGTGAAAGGCTTAGAGGGTTCAAAATTCTTAAAGTGCATCCAGGAGAGCTTTTTGAGCCAGCATGTAGAAAGTCCTACAAGAGAGGGGGCGGTACTGGACCTAATTCTAGGGAATGTGGCCGGCCAAGTGGAAGAAGTGCTAGTAGGTGAGCACTTTGGTGACAGTGACCATAATACGATGAGATTTAAGGTGGTTATGGAAAAGGACAGGGATGGGCCGGAAATAAAGGTTCTAAATTGGGGGAAGGCCAATTTTAATAGGATAAGGCAGGATCTGGCCAAAAGGGACTGGGATCAGCTGCTTGTAGGAAAATCCGCATCGGAGCAATGGGATTCTTTCAGAAGGGAGATTGAGATCATACAATGGCAGCATGTTCCCGTAAAGGTCAAGGGTGGTTCCAAAAACCGCAGGGAACCTTGGATGTCAGGGGATATATGAGAATGGATCAGGAAAAAAAGGAGGGCTTTTGGCAGATACAAAATGCTAAAGACGGAGGAAGCACTAGAGGAGTACAAAAAGTGCAGGGGGATACTTAAAAAAGAAATTAGGAGATCAAAGAGGGGCCATGAAATAACACTGGCGAGCAAAATAAAGGAAAATCCTAAGATGTTTTATAAGTATATTAAGGGTAAGAGGATAACTAGGGAAAAAATAGGGCCCATTAGGGACAAAAGTGGCAATCTGTGTGTGGAGCCGGAAGATGTAGGTGGGGTTCTAAATGAATTTTTTGCATCTGTTTTCACTATGGAGAAGGACGATGCAGACATAAAATTAGGGCAGGGGGACTGTGATATACTCGAACATTTTAACATCGAGAGGGAGGAGGTATTGACGGTTTTAGCAGGTCTGAAAATGGATAAATCCCCAGGTCCGGACGAAATGTATCCCAGGCTGCTGTGTGAGGCAAAGGAGGAGATTGCGGGGGCTCTAACACATATATTCAGAACCTCTCTGGCCACAGGGGATGTGCCAGAGGACTGGAGAACCGCTAATGTAGTACCATTATTCAAGATAGGGAGTAGAGAAAAACCGGGGAACTACAGGCCAGTGAGCCTAACATCAGTGGTAGGAAAATTATTGGAAAAAATTCTGAGGGACAAAATCAGTCTCCACTTGGAGAGGCAAGGATTAATCAGGGTTAGCCAACATGGCTTTGTCAAGGGAAGATCATGTCTGACTAATTTGATTGAATTTTTTGAGGGGGTGACTAGGTGTGTGGATGAGGGTAACGCAGTGGATGTGGTATACATGGATTTCAGTAAGGCCTTCGATAAAGTCCCGCACAGGAGACTGGTCAAGAAGGTAAGAGCCCATGGAATCCAGGGTGCCTTGGCACATTGGATACAAAACTGGCTCAGTGGCAGAAGGCAGAGGGTGATGGTCGAAGGTTGTTTTTGTGACTGGAAGCCTGTGGCCAGTGGGGTACCACAGGGATCGGTGCTGGGTCCCTTGCTGTTTGTGGTCTACATTAACGACTTGGATATGAATGTAAAAGGTATGATCAGTAAGTTCGCGGATGATACAAAAATTGGTAGGGTGGTAAATAGCGAGGAGGGTAGCCTCAGTCTGCAGGACGATATAGATGGGTTGGTCAGATGGGCGGAACAGTGGCAAATGGAATTTAATCCGGAAAAGTGCGAGGTGATGCACTTTGGAGGGACTAACAAGGCAAGGGAATATACAATGAATGGTAAGACCCTAGGCAAGACGGAGGGTCAGAGGGATCTTGGTGTGCAAGTACACAGATCCCTGAAGGCGGCGGAACAGGTGGATAAGGTGGTAAAAAAGGCATATGGGATACTTGCATTCATTAGCCGAGGCATAGAATATAAGAGCAAGGAGGTTATGATGGAGCTGTATAAAACACTGGTTAGGCCACATCTGCAATACTGTGTGCAGTTCTGGTCGCCACACTACAGGAAGGATGTGATCGCTTTGGAGAGGGTGCAGAGGAGATTCACCAGAATGTTACCCGGGCTGGAGTGCTTCAGCTATGAAGAGAGACTGGGCAGATTGGGTTTGTTTTCCTTGGAGCAGAGGAGGCTGAGGGGGGACATGATTGAGGTGTACAAAATTATGAGGGGCATAGATAGGATGGATACTAAGGAGCTTTTTCCCTTAGTAGAGGGGTCTATAACAAGGGGGCATAGATTCAAGGTAAAGGGGCAGGAGGTTTAGAAGGGATTTGAGAAAAAACTTTTTCACCCAGAGGGTGGTTGGAGTCTGGAACTCACTGCCTGAAAGGGTTGTGGAGGCAGGAACCCTCACAACATTCAAGAAGCATTTGGAAGAGCACTTGAAATGCCATAGCATACAAGGCTATGGACCAAATGCTGGAATATGGGATTAGATTAGACAGGGCTTGATGGCCGGCGCGGACACGACGGGCCGAAGGGCCTCTATCCGTGCTGTATAACTCTATGACTCTATGACTCTATGAATTCTATGTTGAGTTTGAGAGTGATTTAGTTAAGTCTGAAACTAGGGTCTTAAATCTGAACAAAGCAAACTACGTAGCTATGAGAGGTATGTTGGCTAAGGTAGGTTGGGAAACTAGATTTAAAGATATGACAGTAGATAAGCAATGGCAAACATTTCACGGGAAAAATGCTCCAACCATGGCTAACTGGAGAAGTTAAAGATAGTATTACATTAAAGGAAAAGGCTTATAATGTTGCCAAAATGAGTAGTAAGCCTGTGGCTTGGGAGGATTTTAGAATTCAGCAAAGGAGGACCAAGAAATTGATAGAGAGAGAAAATAGAATGAGAGTAAACTAGCAAGAGATATAGAGCAGATTGTAAAAGCATCTATAGATATGCAAAAAGGAAGAGATTAGCAAAAGTTAACATGGGTCCCTGACAGGCAGACACAGGAGAAATTATAATGGGGAATAAAGAAATGGCAGAGACATTAAACAAATACTTTGTGTCTGTCTTCAAGGAAGAAAACACAAAAAACTTTCTGGAAATAGTGGGGAACCAAGGGTCTAGTGAGAATGAGGAACTTAAAGAAATTAGTATTAGTAAAGAAATAGTACTGGAGTAATTAATGGGACTAAAAGCCAACAAATCCCCTGCACCTAGGGTTCTAAAAGAGGTGGCTGCAGAGATAGTGGGTGCATTGGTTTTGATCTTCCAGAATTCCCTAGATTCTGGAACAGTCCCCTGTGGATTGGAAGGTAGCAAATGTAACACCGCTATTCAAAAAAGGAGGGAGAGAAAACAGGGAACTATAGACCAGTTAGCCTGACATCAGTAGTAGGGAAAATGCTAGAATCTATTATCAGGGACGTGGTAACAGGGCACTTAGAAAATCACAATATGATTGGGCAGAGTCAAGATGGATTTATGAAAGGGAAATCTTCTTTGACAAATCTAATAGAGTTTTTTGAGAATGTAACTAGCAGGGTAGATAAGGGGGAACCAGTGGATGTAGTGTATTTGGATTTTCAGAAAGTATTTGATAAGGTACCACACAAGAGGTTATTATACAAAATTAGGGCTCATTGGATTGGGGGTAATATATTAGCATGGATTGAGGATTGGTTAATGGACAGAAAACAGAAAGTAGGAATAGACGGGCCATTTTCGGGTTGGCAGGCTGTAACTAGTGGGCTACCGCAAGGATCAGTGCTTGGGCCTCAGCAATTTACAATCTATATGAATGACTTAGATGAGGAGACTGAGTGTAATGTATCCAAGTTTGCTGATGATACAAAGCTAGGTGGGAAAGTAAGTTGTGAGTTGGATGCAAAGACGCTGCAAAGGGATACAGACAGGTTAAGTGAGTGGGCAAGAACATGACGGATGGAATATAACATGGAGAAATGCGAAGTTATCCACTTTGATAGGATAAATAGAAAACCAGAATATTTTTTAAATGGTGAGAGATTGGGAAATGTTGGTATTCAGAGGGACCTGGGTGTCATTGTACACGAATCACTGAAAGTTAACATGCGGGTACAGCAAGCAATTAGGAAAGCAAATGGTATGTTAGCCTTTATTACAAAAGAATTGGAGTATAAGAGTAAATGGGGGAAAATTCGGTTGATTAGTGCCTCCAGTTAGCGCCCTAAGAGGGCGCTAAGGGGGCGCAAAGCAACTAGCACCCGAGCGCGGCGATGTTTGCGCCACTCGCGAAATTGACCAGACTTTTGCGGCGGCGTTAAACGCTACTGCCACGATCTCCTGCGCCTGCAGATCGTGATGTCAGTTGAGCGTGCAACGCTCCGGTAGTGCCCTGGACCGGATATTGAGTGGCGCCCCCTGCCTTTACACCTGCCGCTAGCAACGACAGGTGGAGGGGAACGTTTTGCAGTTGGGAAGGGACTGGGGGAGCGCTATTTAAAGGCGGCCGCTTCCTGTCTTTTTTTTGTCGGCGACATTTTTGCACCACACATTCTGAGAGAGAGACTTCTGGAGAGATTCAACGCCATTTGAAGGAGTTTTGGGTACTGAGCAGCACTTTGCAGGTTCATTTTGATTTGACCTTCCTTGCATTTGACTATGGGGGCTGCACTCTGAGCTCTTTCCCTGGGTCTCTCCATTGTTCTTTCCAGCAGAATTGATGTACAGGTCTCTCCAGGCCGAGATTCAAGGCTGCAATGAGCAGGGTGTGGCTGGAGAGCAAGATTGACCCTCCCCTTTAAGAACTGGCCGGCGCCAGTGTGTCTGTGTTCCATTGCTAACTGACATCACATGAGCTTCGCCAGCGCTCTGAGTTAGCGCCTCGCTCCTTGGCATTAGCGCCTTAAGAGAGGTGTGTAGCACCTGATTTAGCGCTCAAAACACCTCCAGGGGCGATAGAGGCCAAGTTTGCAGTCGGAGGCAATAATTAGCACCAGGCGCTAAACTTTGTGCCCGGCCGATAATTTTGCCCCAAACGGGGCGATACCAAATTTCTCCTCCAATAAGTCTTACTGCAATTATATAGGGCCTTGGCAGGACCATATCTGGAGTACTATGTACAGTTTTGATCTCCTTACCTAAGGAAGGATATACTTGCCGTGGAGGGAGCGCAACGAAGGTTCACCAGACTGATTCTTGGGGTGGGTGGACAGTTCTATGAGAAGAGATTGAGGAGACTAGGCCTATATTCCCTAGAATTTAGAAGAATGAGAGGTGATTTCAATGAAACGTATAAAATTCTTAAAGGGCTTGACAGAGTAAATGCTGGGAGGTTGTTTCCGTTGGCTGGGGAATCTAGAACTAAGGGTCACAGTTTCAGAGGAAGGGGTCGGCCATTTAGGACTGAGATGAGGAGAAATTTCTTCACTCAAATGTTTGTGAATCTTTGGAATTCTCTTCTCCAGAGGACTGTGGATGTTCAGTCGTTGAGTATATTCAAGACAGAGATCGATAGATTTTTGGACTCTTAGGGAGTCAAGGGATATGGGGATAGTGGGGGAAGGTGGAGTTGAGGTAGAAGATCAGCCATGATCTTATTGAATGGCGGAGCAGGCTCGAGGGGCCGAATGGCCTACTCCTGATCCTATTTCTTATGTTCTTATGTAACATTCTATTGTGGTGTCATGGACCTGAAGTCTCCTGATGAATTGGTTCTCCTAAGCCATGTCATGCAACATATGGGAACAGCCAATGGGATTCCCAACCTGCCAACTTGGCTAGCTGTAACTTATAATTCTGAAGTAACTGCCAATACTTCATAAAAACCTTGCTTAGCAAACTGAAAGCTTAGGAATAATGCATAACTACACAGGAAGAATAAGTATGCTAGATGCTAGGGGTACGGTAGCAGAAGCCTGGAATAATGATCCAGAGACGTGAGTTCAAATCCCACCACAGCAGCTAGGGAATTTAAATTCGGTTAATTAAATCTGGAATTAAAAAAAAAGCTACTAGAAACTACCGGATTGTTGTAAAAACCCATCTGGTTCACTAATGTCCTTTAGGGAAGGAAATCTGCCGTCCTTACCTGGTCTATCCTATATGTGACTCCAGACCCACAGCAATGTGGTTGACTCTTAACTGCCCTCTGAAATGGCCTAGCAAGGTGTATTCAAGAATATAAATATTTTTTAAAAAAAGAAGTAGATAAATGCTCATTGCCACAAAAAAAACTACACTTCAACACTAACTGATACACCAGCTACCTTGCTTTGAGAAATAGTCCAAAGCAGGCCAGGGCCATTGCATTGTAATGTGCCCATTTTATGTGGGTGGTGTACACACTGAGAGCAAAGCATTGCTCGAAGTTGTAAAATTCAGCATGGGCCCTTATTTCAAAAACACAGATGTGGGTTTAGTTTGTCTCCTGTGCTGCCTCCTTTCTCCCTCCAAGGTTGCACCCCGGCAGAATCTCGTAAAATCATATCTTTTTGTTATATTTTCACTACCTGCTGGTTTATCTTCTTAAATATTATTTCCTTTTCAGTTAACTGATGTTTATCTTTTTTGCTGTTTTACGCTTACAATTTCCGTTCTAAAGAAGAACAGTGAGCGACAGATGCAATAGTAAGTCTAACGGGGTTACTTTTCTCTTTTGACAGCCTTTCGATGACATCTTGCTGTGAAGCTGAAACATTATTTTTACTGTTACCAGAAAAATTGCTCCACTTATGTACCCACACTTTTGAGAGGGAATTGGATATATACTTGAAAGGGAACAGTTTGCAGGGCTATGGGGAAAGAGCAAGGGGTGTGGGACTAATAGGTCTTTTAAAGAACCGGCAATGGCACCTCCTTCTGTGCCATAAGATTCTATGACTGTCTTCAGTGGCATAACAGGGCCCCAGGCAACCCTGGTGCAAGAATATGTTAGGGGCCCCTTTCCCGATTCTGAAATCCTGTTGGTTGGGGGAGGGGGGGGGGGGGGTGGGTGCGAGAGGAGAAGAGGACATAGACCTCTGTTGAAGAGCTATGGGCTAATGAGAGTTTTTCATCAGCGAGTAATGGTTATAAATTAAAGAATGCCCTTATACTGAACTAGTGCAGCTTGGTTCCCCAAGTGCAGGCCTTGCATAGATGGTGGCAATGGGTCTTCCTGGTAGCTGGTCGTGTTGAGTCCTGGCAGCTTTACATTTAGTTTGCAGCCAGCTGTGCAGGATCCCAGACTTGAGGAACCCAGTGGCACTAGCTCACGTCTGGTACAGTGCCTAAAGTGTGAACACTGTCTATTCCAATGTTTACATTTTCCTTAAAGGGTTTTTGAAGATAAAAGACTCTTTAAATTCAAGTTATCCATATAGAAACATTCTACTTTCAAGTGAATATTTCACTTTGCTATTGGAAATAGTCTATTCAAGGATAGAACTAGAAAAACTTTCAGTCCAGCGATTGGTAATCTGACAGTCATTTGGCAGCTGAAGAGAACTGACATCCTTTGGTCAGAAATACTTACCAAGGACAAAGAAATGCACAAAGCAAGGAGTAGACATGAGAATGGGAGCACAATTCAGAATTGCGGACTGCATTAGGGTCACCTGCCCCATTAAAGATGCAACAACAGTATTACGTGTTGTCCTTTGCAGCCATTACTTTTCAACAAGAACACCAACTTGCATTTATATAGTGCCTTTAACATAGTGAAACATCCCAAGACGCTTCACAGGAGCGATTCTCAAACAAAATTTGCCACCGAGCCACATAGGGAGATGTTAGGACAGATGATCAAAAGTGTTGGGGCTTATCATGGTCAGATTCTTAGGACCAAGGTGAGACAGTATAAATGGCACCCATGCTGATGGAAGAGATGGCAGGTCAAGTAGAGATGACAGAAGCAATCTGTCAATGGTGTGATAGGTTCTACCAATGAGGTGAGACTGGATGGCGACTTTCTTGCAAATACTTGCAGCCTGTAGAAAGCTAAATGTGTGCTGGGAATGCAGTCAGCAACAGCTTCTGCCTGAGGAAAGTGATCATCTGTCAAGTGGAAGCTTTTATTGTACATTTCATGCTGTCATCTAATCAGCTGGAGCAATGGCCACTCAACTCCTGCCTCAGGCTGACAGACGTGGTTCCCGAGCTGCGTGAATTCCGTGGGCAGCCAGGGAAATTTGAAAGGTAGGTTAAAAATGTGCTTAAGGGTCTGACAACAAGGTGATAATGAATTGAATTAGGTCGCCCGCCTCTGCCGTTCGGGTCGCTGCTGCACCGACAAACGCGCCCGAGGAAAAGGCGCATAGGAACGGGTTGACAGCGGGTTCCTGACCCGTCCCAACTTATTTCAAATTTCCCACCCGACCCGTCTCCGATCACGCCCGCACGGACCCCAGTAAATTCCAGCCTATATTTCAAAGGGAAATCATTTATATGAGGTAATCTGTAACAAACGATTGTCCCAGTCATCAACAAAAAAACATTATGGGGTTTTCCATTTACAATGAATTTTTTTTTAATGCTTGCGTTACTCTTCTTTTAAATAATTTTCAATGGCATGGTCATGCACATCAGCTGCAAGATTAAATATCATCCAGATGGGCCAGAGCGGGAACCAGTAGAGATTGACTTCACAACTCCATTTAAAAGAATACACTTGATGCAGGATCTGGAGCAAGTTCTATAAGTCAAACTACCAGTTCTGGAAATCTTGGAATCAGAGGGTGTGTGGTATTGCAACTGTTAAAGGGTAGGCCCTGATTAGTCTGGCACAGTAAAGGTTATATAAGGTATTTAAGGATGAAGAAACAACATGGATCAGCACCAAATATCATAAGATCAGAAGTTAGGCAGTCCAGTACATCTAGTAGGAGGGAGCTCAAACCCCAAAGAACCCTGAGAATGAATTCCAATTTCCATAGTCATTTAGACCTCAATCGCTTTAATAATAAGAGATTCTAACTTGTGCTCCTACATGCAGATGGGGGAAGGGAAGTTTCCTTTAAAAAATATGTAAATGTGATATTTCTCAGCTATAATGATCAAAAGTGCATCTTGCTTGTGGTATTCATAAAAGTAATGGGCAGTTATTCACAGTAGGCAACATATCCAGCAGTGCGCTGACACTGATACCTGCATTTGTATTCTACTCCAGCTATTAACATGGGCAAGCTTATTTTTCTTATTACAGAGGCCCAGCAGTTTTTTTTTGATAAACTGTGTGCTGAAAAAGGAGTAGAGTGTTCTCACCCAATGACTACAGCACGACTACTTGACAAAGTATGCGCACATATATATTCAGTCCATAAATGTAAGAAAATAAAATTCATCAGTCATTTTAGGTAGTTTGTTCTCGGGGAAACGGGGGATATATCTCGGATTAACTGGGCAGAAAGGAATGTGGTAATGTGGAAAATGAAGTACTTATTTTTAAAGAATTTATTTAAATCTGAGTACACTCCTTTCAAGATAAGAGAACTCATCACAAGTTTGCATTGGACCCCATTTTTATAATCAGCCTGACAGAGTTTTTTTAAAACCAATTTAAACACATTCCATACTGAAACTATATATAACGAAAGCAAGATGTTAATCAGTCTTACTGAACATTGTATAGGGGAAAACAAATTAAGCACATTCCCACCTTCCTTCATCCACTTGTAGGTTTGACTTATATCCCAACAGGTGCAAGTTAATATATTTCAATAGTTTTCAAATTATCCTATGTGGGAACCTCTGCAAATACTGAAATACTTCCAAAAACTTCCATCCTAACATGCAAAAGCAATCCAAAGGCAGACAATACTATCATTGAGGTATTTCTCATTGGTGTATAGCAACAGACGTACAGAGGGGTGGTCGCCCAAGGAAGGCCCAATGCTTCCTTGCGAGACCCGAAGGAGCCCCTCCCGGCCCACGAGGAAACCTGAAAAATAAATGTAAAAACTTACCTTCTGGGCCTCTTCTTGCTCAGGATCCAGCTCCCAGCAGCTTTTACCTGATGGGGAAGCTGACACTACCCATCCCCCCTTCCCTACTCTGGCCTCAGCTTGAAATTGCAGATCTTTTTTTATTCGTTCCTGGGATGTGGGCGTCACCGGCAAGGCCAGCATTTATTGCCCATCCCTAGTTGCCCTTGAGAAGGTGGTGGTGAGCCACCTTCTTGAACCGCTGCAGTCCGTGTGGTGAAGGTACTCCCACAGTGCTGTTAGGGAGGGAGTTCCAGGATTTTGACCCAGCGACGATGAAGGATCGGCGATATACTTTCAAGTCAGGATGGTGTGTGACTTGGAGGGGAACATTGGAGGTGGTGGTGTTCCCATGCGCCTGCTGCCCTTGTCCTTCTAGGTGGTAGAGGTTCGGGAGTTTGGGAGGTGCTATTGAAGAAGGTCCTGCTGATCATCGGACCCGATCTACTTATTTAAAACAGGACTCTGTTTTCTTTCTGCGGGGTGACCTGCTCGCCTGCTCAAAAGAGCAGGTTAATATGGGGACACGGCAGGAAGAAAGCAGGATCGGTGGGGGGTAAGTGACTCCCGTTATTTTAACTTTAATTTCTTCACTCAGAGGGTGGTGAAACTTTGGAATTCTCTACCCCAGAGGGCTGTGGAGGCTCAGTCGTTGAGTATATTCAAGATAGAGATCGATAGATTTTGGAATATTAAGGGAATCAAGGGATATGGGGATAATGTGGGAAAGTGGAGATGAGGTAGAAGATCAGCCAAATGGCCTACTCCTGCTCCTATTTCTTATGTTTCTTGTGACTTCATTTCAAATTGGTTCCTGGGACAATTGATTTTTTTTAGAGCATGTCCTAGGACAGGAGTGGGCCAGGTTATTTATTTCACTGATGTGTTGGAGTAAGATTCCTTACTTAAACTGCACTTACATGCTTTTTTTCCTGCTTTAATATCACTGTTTAAGAAATTAAAGAATGAGAAAAGGCCATTTTTTTATCAACCACTTTCAACAGCCCAGTGTAACTTGCAGTGTTGTATACTTTTCCCGTGTTATTTTATTTCCTGAGGGGAGTCAATAATGTAGAATTCGCAAAATTATCGCGATTTTATAAAAATAAGAAGGAGACATAAAGTTTCGTATAAACAGCTTTATTTCAGCAGAATGCTGTCAGGTTTCAAAACGGACACAAACAGCCTGTAAAATGGCCGCCACGCCTCGTGGCAGAAAGTTCTAGACTTTCAGTAGGCAGACAAGATGGCGTTTCAATAAACATTTCAGCAAGATCGAACAGGACTCAGAACATTTAAAATAATGACAAGACATGATGGGTTTGCATTTTAAACATAAATACTGAAATCGGTCTCGCAGGTGCAAACAAGGGCTATTGTACTGAGCGATCAAGGACTCATCCAAAGACATTAATATGCAAAATCCCCACGGCTCTACGATGAGAGAGCCGTTCACGGGTACTCACAGCAAGCATTTGGAAGCCCCAAAACCCCTCCAGGGACACTACTAGCCGGTTCCACAATGGGAGAAATATTAACGGGTACTCAGACAGTTACAAGTGTCACCGAAACCCATTAAAGACTGAGATCACCCCATACAAGAAGTTTGAGCGCCAAAAACCTGACAAAAGATAGACATTAAGATTGGGCGGGAAAAGAGGAATTACAGCACTATAACTGTAAAGTACAACCGTCCATCTTTCTCTTGCTGCTTTGACTTGCTGGAAGGCTGCGGAACTTTTATTCTCTTGCCTGACGACTCTGGACTCTGATCCGCTAGGATCAACCTCGTGGCTTGCCGCGAAGATCTGTGGAGAACTGGGCTGTGAAGGCCTGGAAGCGGGCGCACCATCCTGAGAAGTCGGTAAACGGTGTTGGAACCGAAGGCCCGAGAGGAGATGAGATGAGATGAGATGAGAAGAGAAGAAGACGACAATACGTATCGCCACGGTCAGTAAGCCCCGACCGCGCCTGTAAGTCGATTAAACACTTCTTTGAATTCTACCGACTTCTTCACAACTGGCCCAGGAAGACCCTTCTTCGAGTTCTATCGAACCGGTGTAGGACACAGGAAGACTCTTTTTTTGAGTAGTATCAGAACTCCGAGGGCAACACAGATCTTCATGACAGCAGACGGTCCAGCCTGCTAGCCGGAGCAGAAACGAGTAAACAAGTGGGGTACAGAGACCCCTGATCAACACGTGGATAGTCAGGTGTTGCGGTAAAAACATCCGAGCAGAGTTTCGGAATTCTCCGAGTTATCACGAGTGGTGAGCATGAGTCTCGATCCTACAAATCTAGATTAGGACAGGTATTGATAGGGGAGGGTTTAAGTTTTAAGGATAATTATAATGTGTGTCCCCTTTTACGATGTGTCGTGCGCTCCTCGTTTCCCTAAAATTAGTTTCACAACTGTGTGTAAGATTGTACTGTCATTAATCTGTGCTTATGACATGTATCTCGTAATCTTGAATAATATGCAATAAAGATTTTCCATTTCGCACTATTCAACCGGGTCTACCTGAGTTTTCTCTGCATTATTGCTCTCGCACCTAAGTCCAGTGTCAGAACCGTAAGGGCGAGTGGGTCGAACCACTCACAGGTGTCTAGTGTTACCAGGCTGGCTGGAGACCAGAACAGGCAAGAAGGCCTAACCCCGCACTAGCACTCAGGCTAAGCACAGAGCCACACGTCACCCCTTACAATAACCACAGGTGGAAGGAGCTAAAGATTTGTGAAACATTTCTTTGTTTGCCTAATGTAATCTAGGTTGGACACCATCCACACCTTTGATTGCCGTGATTGTCTCTCTGCCGAGGTGTGATAAAGGGCAGTTAGAAAGATTAATTGTAGTCGTCTGGCATTGTTCTCTGACTATATATGCTGTGCCCATATGTATTTCTTCACTTCACCTGACGAAGGAGCAGCGCTCCGAAAGCTTGTGATTTCAAATAAAGCTGTTGGACTATAACCTGGTGTTGTGCGACTTCTCACTTTTGTCCACCCCAGTCCAACACCGGCATCTCCGCATAATGTAATCTAGTAATTGTATGTTGCTGTTGCTGACTTATATAAAAAAATCTTTCAATTAGTTGATTGGAGAATTTCTGGAAGTGAGCTGGTATTGACTCTATATGTGATCAGCTGCCCTCTGGCTAAATGGTATTTTTTTAAATTCATTCATGGGATGTGGGCGTCGCTGGCAAGGCCAGCATTTATTGCCCATCCTTGCCTTGTCTTGTTAATTGCTGTACAAACCCAAGGAAACATTGTGCGAAAAAGGACACACCTCTGTCAGACTAATTGATTGCGCACAGCAAGCCAAGACCAAGTGTAGTGTTTAGGTGATGCACGATGGGGGAGGAAGGGGGTAGGGTGAGAAAGGCAGGGTATAACTGGAATAGGCCCAAGGGAGGAGTGTGACCCTGAAGTCTAAAAGAGGCCAGAGGAGGAAAGTAGAGTGAGGTGGGAGAGAAGGGGAAGGTTGACCAGGATTCGAGGTTCTGGGCTGGAAGGTACAGGAAGGATTAGAGGCCAGGGTAGGGTAGAGAATGGTTAGAGAAGGTGGAGTAGGGTTTGAGGTCAGGAGAGGGGGAGGGGAAAGGTAGAGTACAGTTTGGAGCTGGGGAAGGGATCATTATTATATGAGGCTCAGTGTTACTGAAAGTTGGGGCTGAAGCCAGTGGGGTGAGAGAGCAGGGGCATTAGACACAGAGAGGAACGAGGAAGGGGTGAGGGGATTGGATGGAGAAGGGTGGCTTTTTACTTTATTTTCTGTAAAATGTCATACAGTCAGTCTATATGTGTTCTATACTTAAATAATATATTACATATGATTTAAAGAAACATTGGTGTAGAAATTCATTGGCAACCAGTTTCGGGTGCAAAGGCAGGAATACAGTCACAAAGCGCCCAAACTGCTGGCCCGAAATTGGGCCTGGTACCTCGCCCATTTTAACTCAATGAATTTCAGGCCGCTTGCCTCACTGGCTGTGGGCCGAAGGTAAGTCCCGGGAGCTGGGGAGGACCGGCAACAGGGGAGGGGGTTTGGGGGAGGGGGCAAGGGCCAACGTGAGCACTGTGCAGTCGGGGCAGCACTTGTGCTTTTCCTGGCTCCACAGGAACAAATTGATAAAAATAGAATTACTTTTGGTGGCTGTCGCTGCTTAGGTTACAGCGACCGGTGAAGAATCCACCGGAATCCAATTTCACAGAGTGGGCCTAAAACAGTCATTAGGCCCCCTCATTTACATACGTAAGGAGCATAACGCCTGTTTTAGGTGGCTGCCAGGGGCGCCTGAAATATCGGCCGACTCAATATCTGGTCGGACATCTTTCAGGAGTTCTTGGGGCATAGGACATCGGTCCCCAAAATTGGACTTATTGGCCCAAAAATTCGTGAGGAAGCCTTCGTGCGAGGGTAAGGCCTCCCCGTGATCTCTCACTCCGCGTTGGCTTTTTCAGTTCCAGCTCGCACGAACTTGATGTTCTAGACAGCTGCTGTGCTGGGCTTGCGTATCCCACCGGCGTAGTTAATTCGTGCGAGCTGTGGGATCACGTGACTCAGTTAGAGCCAATGGCAGCACACCATCTTCCATTCATAACTTTCACATAAGTGCTGTGAAAGTTATGAATACTATAGCCCCCCAAAAGAACCGCTAAACCTCAATTAAATTTTAAAAAAACCATCACATTAATAAAATAAGTATAGTTAAATAAATTAACCATTTTAAATAAAAAATTAAATTTTTGAAAAAATTTTAAAATCTTTTAAAAAGTTATAAAAATAAACTTACCTGTCTTTAAAGTCTCTAAAACAGATATACCTGTTAAAAAAAATTCAAAATAATACTTAATTCACTACTTACCTTGTTAAAAGTGGGTCTTACTCCTCCTTTTTTTATGTGTAGAATCTCCCGTACTTACCTGCGCGTTGAAACCACTAAGTGCACAGCGTGCGCGCAGCCTGTAGCGCGCACGCGGTTCACTTAGGACCCGCCCCCTTTTCCATTCACCAAGTGCCGGTTTTCAGCGCATGGGCAGTGCATGCAGAAAACCAGCAATTGGAGACAGAATACGCGAGAGTACGCAGTGCGTACTCTCGCGTAGCGGCACTAATTTTTGGGCCATTGTACCTGTTTTATGCTGTGAAACAGGTGCAGTGAAGTCCAATTTCTACCCCCTTAGATATATGATATATTTAAATGATAATATATTGTATAAAATATCATTATATATAAAACTTATGTAGCAGGGCTGGATGTAGATAGCAGCTGAGCTGATGATTGGGGGCAGTGGGTAGTAAGGTGCAAGAGTGGGGCTGATAGTGAAGACTAGGGAGAGACCAGGTGGTGTTTGAGTGACTGAAAAAGAGTCCAGGAACACAAGTCAAAGCTGCAGTGCTGAAAGGGCAGGAACAGGATGGGAAGTGGCTGACGCCTGGAGAGTGGAATCACGGAGCAGAATACTACAGGCTAAAAACAGCCCACAACATGCTTACGGATAAAAAAAATATGAAACCACAAAATAAAAATAAACCTAGAGGCCTGCAAGTGGAAGGAAACAGAAGGTCACGGAGAACGGGAATGGGACAGACCCATGGCCAATGGTAGCGACAGGACACAGAAATCTTGAAAATGCCCAAAGGGGAGCTCCAGGAAACCTATAAAGGGCAGAACTGTAAATAACGGGCAAATAACGGAACATACGAAAATGATGGGCAGGAAAAGACCAGCGCATAGCTTAAATGCATGAGCCCTGGTCCTCCCCAATCTGTCAAACGGAAGTAATTTATCAGTGGGCACACAATCCAGCCCTTAGCAGTTGGTAGCACCCTTGCCTCCTGAGTCAGACGGTTGTGGGTTCAAGTCCCGCTCCAGAGACTTGAGCACATAAAGCTAGGCTGACACTCCAGTGCAGTGCTGAGGGAGTGCTGCACTGTCGGAGGTGCCGTCTTTCGAATGAGACGTTAAACCGAGGCCCTGTCTGCTCTCTCAGGTGGACGTAAAAGATCCCATGGCACGATTTTGAAGAAGAAATGGGGCATTATCCCCGGTGTCCTGGCCAATATTTCTCCCTTAACCACCAAAAACAGATTATCAGGTCATTATCACATTGCTGTTTCTCGAATCTTGCTGTGCGCAGATTGGCTGCCGTGTTTCCTACATTACAACAGTGACTACACTTCAAAAGTACTTCATTGGCTGTAAAGCGCTTTGAGACGTCCGGTGGTCATGAAAAGGGCTATAAAAATGCAAGTCTTTCTTTTTTCATTATTTAATATACCTCTATCAGGTCACCTCTAAGTCTTTAAAGTAAATAGACCCACCTCTTTAAACCTATCTGAGTAACTAAGGTTCTTTAAACTGGGAATGATTCTTGTGGCTCTCCTCTGAACCTTTTCCAAGGCCACTATAACACCCACCATATGAGAGGACCAAAACTGGCTGCAGTGCTCTCGGGGGGTGGTGGGGGGGCAATTTTAATCCAACTCACTCAGCAGAAACTTGGCAGGTGAGCAGTTAAAATTGCCCTGGCTTAACCTATCCGAAGTTCTGCAGCAGCAGAATTGTACTCCACCACAATCTGTAAACTCATGGCCCGGTATAACCCTCACTCTACCATTACCATCAAGCCAGGGGACCAACCCTGGTTCAATAAGGAGTGTAGAAGAGCATGCCAGGAGCAGCACCAGGCGTACCTAAAAATGAGGTGCTAACCTGAGGAAGCTGCAACACAGGACTACATGCATGCTAAAAAAATGGAAGCAGCATGCTATAGACAGGGCTAAGCGATCCCACAATCAACGGATCAGATCAAAACTCTGCAGTCCTGCCACATCCAGTCGTGAATGGTGGTGGACCATTAAACAACTAATGGGAGGCGAAGGCTCTACGAACATCCCCATCCTCAATGATGGTGGAGCCCAGAACGCGAGTGCAAAAGACAAGGCTGAAGTGTTTGCAACCATCTTCAGCCAGAAGTGCCAAGTGGATGATCTGTATCGGCCTCCTCCTGAGGTCCCCACCATCACAAAAGCCAGTCTTCAGCTAATTCAATTCACTCCACGTGATATCAAGAAACGGCTGAACGCACTGGATACAGCAAAGACTATGGGCCTCGACAACATCCTGGCTGTTGTGCTGAAGACTTGTGCTCCAGAACTAGCCGCGCATCTAGCCAAGCTGTTCCAGTATAGCTACAACAGTGGCATCTACCCGATAATGTGGAAAACTGCCCAGGTATGTCCTGCCCACAAAAAACAGGACAAATCTAATCCAGCCAATTACCACCCCTCAGTCTACTCTCAATCATCAGCAAAGTGATGGAAGGTGTTGTCCACAGTGCTATCAAGCGGCACTTACTCACCAATAACCTGCTCACTGATGCTCAGTTTTGGTTCTGCCAGGACCACTCGGCTCCAGACCTCATTAAAGCCTTGGTCCAAACATAGACAAAAGAGCTGATATCCAGAGTTGAGGTGAGAGTGATTGGCCTTGACATCAAGTTGCATTTGACCGAGTGTGGCATCAAGGAACCCTAGTAAAATTGAATTCAGTGGGAATCAGGGGGAAAACTCTCCACTGGTTGTAGTCATACCTAACACAAAGGAAAATGGTTGTGGTTGTTGGAGGCCAATCATCTCAGCCCCAGGACATTGCTGCAGGAGTTCCTCAGGGCAGTGTCGTAGGCCCAACCATCTTCAGCTGCTTCATCAATGACCTTCCCTCCATCATAAGGTTAGAAGTGGGGATGTTCGCTGATGATTGCAGTGTTCAGCGCCATTCACAACTCCTCAGATAATGAAGCTGTCCATGACTGAATGCAGCAAGACCTTTACGACATTTAGGCTTGGGCTGATAAGTGGCAAGTAACATTCAAGTCACACAAGTGCCAGGCAATGACTATCTCCAACAAGAGGGAGTCTAACCACCACCTGTTGACATTGAATGGCATTACCATCGTCAAATCCCCCACCATCAACATCCTGGGGGTTACCACTGACCAGAAACTTAACTAGACCAGCCACATAAATAGCCATAGGTCAGAGACTGGGTATTCTGCGACGAGTGTCTCACCTCCTGACTTCCCAAAGTCTTTCCACCATCTACAACGCACAAGTCAGGAGTGTGATGGAATACTCTCCACTAGCCTGGATGAGTGCAGCTCCAACAACACTCAAGAAGCTCGACACCATCCAGAACAAAGCAGCCCACTTGATTGGCACCCCATCAACCACCTTAAACATTCACTCCCTCCTCCACCAGCGCACCATGGCTGCAGTGTGTACCATCTACAAGATGCACTGCAGCAACTCACCAAGGCTTCATCAACAGCACCTCCCAAACCCGCGACCTCTACCACCTAGAAGGACAAGGGCAACAAGTGCATGGGAACACCACCACCTCCAATTTCCCCTCCAAGTCACACACCATCCTGACTTGGAACTATATCGCTGTTCCTTCATCGTCACTGGGTCAAAATCCTGGAACTTCCTCCCTAACTGTGGGAGTACCTTCACCACACGGACTGCAGCGGTTCAAGAAGGTGGCTCACCACCACCTTCTCAAGGGCAACTAGGGATGGGCAATAAAGGCTGGCCTTGCCAGCGATGCCCACATCCCAGGTGCCCGGAGCCCGGAGTCCTTCTTTACATATGCATGTTGCGGCCCGATGACATAATTGAGACCCGTCTGTAATTTTAACTCAGGCCTGAGCGGGGAATCCACCTGGCATTAAAATCAGGGCCTGCTGTAGCCTAACCAAGGACCTGTATAAGGAAAGAATGATATCCTTTGATGTATATTGAATGGTTCTATTAATGCCTTGTTTACTTTGGCTACAGCTTCTCTGCACTGTTCATGAACCTTTAGTGATATGCACACAATAACAACTCAACCGATTTCAGTATTGTTCCCCGTAAATGTAAGTATATTCTGTGTTGGTCCTACCTACATGGATCACACTGCATTGTCTAGGTTAAATGGCATTTGCCATTGTTTGGCCCATTACCCCACCACATCTAAATATTTTTGCAGAAGTTTGTACTCCTCTACAGTCTTAACACTTGCACATATTTTTGTATCACCTGCAAACTTGCTGACTATACCCCCAACACCAATGTCCAGGTTGTTAATGAAAATAGTGATTCGTAATTGTCCTAACACCGATTTAAATGTAAAATCTAGTTCTTACCTCCAACACTTCCCTTTACTAACATAGCTGGCACATTGGAAACTCAGAAAGTTAAACGTCTCCACACTCTCTGGCTAGCGACTGTAACTGAATGCAGACGGAAAGCTTTTTAGTACTGTATACTCACTATAAAATGATGTGACACCAGGCATGTGTGATTCTGTAACAGACAGCCATATTGACCCGGAGTTTGCAGTCATGATAACGGCAAACTGGCAGCGTTCGTCGTCATTCCGCCTTTGAAACTGCCGCAATTTCAGGATTTAGTGCCCGCGCAGCCTAATCCGTAAATCCTGAAGTTGTGGTCAGTCATTCACTGCTCCGATACAGGTTGCGCTGTGCCCCCACCCCCACAACCGGCAATCAGCGAAATCACTCAAATCAGGGAAACTGACGAAAACTTCGGCTCTTCCGCAGTAATTACGCTGTTAAATTCCCCACTAAAAGTTAGACCCAAAGGGATTAGGTGTAACTGGGGTTTTAACAGCGTATTGACTGCTAAGCAAATGTTATGGGCCTAAAAAAGTACAGGAAACTCGTTTAAACGGCACCTAAATATCTGGAATTCTCTAATAACCGGCAGAATTCATATTCCGAAAACTACAGTATACAGTTGTATATAAGTTTTGTTTTACTTTTAAGTAATTAAAGAGTTATGGATTACCCTCAACTGGCATTACTGTACTTAATCAAGCATCTTCCACCATCCATTTAACACAACATTCTGTAGGGGAGTACCCAATTATACTGCACATTTCTTGATTTTTTTATTTTTGTTTGTTAAAAATAGCCTCGGTAGATATACCTCTCCGTTATCCGGAATTTTTAATCAACCGGCACCATCCCAGTCCCATTGGTGCCGGATACGAAAGAGTTTCCTGTAATTTTAATTTTGTGGATTTTATCAATTTTAATAAAAATTAAACTTTTTAAGAAACTTTAAAAATAATGTAATTAAAAAAAAAAGTTTTTTCATCTTTATTTCTGGTTTGCCTTTTTCCCATGTGAGAGCCCCAATCTTTGTTTTGCTCTCTCTAACATTTTTTAAAAGTTAGAATTTTAAGAGCTTACTCACTTCCTGGTTCACGGTCTGTGAGAATTCTGCATTTTGATTGGCTGCTTAGTCAGCTTGTTGACATCACAGCAGATCGCACAAGGGGATCCCCATTAACTTACATTGATTTCAATTACCCGTCATAAAACCCGAAATTCTCGAAACCGAGATCGCGTGGTCTTTGTGCGAAGCATACTTCGGGGCCAGCAGCGAAACCCTTTGCTTCGCCGCTGACCGCAAATTCCGGGCCGATACTTTTGACATTGAAAATGCACAACATTGCACCACCTACAGGTGTAACAGGTACTTATAATGGGTTTTCCATTGGACCAAGGTTGAATATGAGTTTTCAATGAAATGTACGTCCCAGGCACCAAACTTAATCGGTAATAGATTGTCATTTTGCATGAAAAGCTTGACTTTGGGAGACTGGGTACCATAGAGATTAAAACTCTGCCCTTTCACCTTTGTGATTTGGGTTCAAATCCAGTCAAGGGCAATGGTGTCTTTCTGTTGGCTGTGACTTGGGTCTTACATGCGAAGACTTTGGGCAATTTCAAAGCAGTATTAAACGGATGTGTACAAACAGCACAACTCAGTGGATGGGTGTGTAGGAAATGAAAATGTGACACCAGTGCAAATGGGAGACTTTTCTGATTTAGGGCCTAGGCAAGATGTTGGGACAGAATAGAGGGAGCTTTACACTACAGACAGCTGGCCCCGTTGACCTCGCTTCCAGCAAAAATAATTGAAACTGAAGGGCGAGGAATAAAAACCAACTCATGGCGCATTCTGCGAGATGTCCCGCTTCAGCAAGTTCTGGGCCAATGTTTTTTTTATGTGTGAACTATAATAGAAGTGCCATTTTAGCAAGCCAATTTGAATGATGGCTCTTTAATACATTTAATGATCCATTGAAGGTGAATGATGGTTGTTCAATTGACTGGAATCCAGAGCTTTAAGTGAACAAACGTCAATATCTTGTATAAACGTACTCTGGGTAAGCAGTTGTTGATCAGCTTCTGGCACATTTCCTTTTGCTCGTATTGTGTTTCTGTGTACTGTTGTGCACTGATGATGTGGCTCAGTGATTTTAATGGGATTCTGATTATTGGCAACAACTTGATAATTGAGATGTTATTTGCCATGGATGTTTCTCAATCAGTTGACTTCTATTGTAATAAGCTTTGCAATTCTCTGCGGCCACTATTACTCCAATCTCATTAAGTAATCTGCTTTCTCTTTACTCAACCCGCCTTTCCCCTCTCTCCAGAGTCCTAACATTTAAAAGAGCATTTCTTTCCAGCTCTGCTATGAATATATAAGAAATTAGATTATGTGCTGTAGAACATTTCACTCTGTGAAAGGCCTTGAATGAAATACATTAATTTTTGAGAAAGATTTTTTAAAAGATGTTTAGCATTGTGCACTCCCATTTGATGACTCTACCATTTTGAGAGAACCATCCACCCTGAACTCAACATGAGGTGAGGTAAAAGAAAGAACTTGCATTTATATAGTGCCTTCCATACCCTCAGAATGTCCCAAAGGTCTTTACAATCAATGAAGTTCTTTTGAAGTGTTGTCACCGTTGTAATGTCTCAGGTGGGCTTCAGGCATGATCACATTGGGTAACCCTCCCCTATATAGCTGACATTAATATGGCAGAACCCAGTACGTACGTTGAGTTCTGTAATTTATTTACATTTTGTGACAAATGTAAAGGTTGTCACAATAAGAGTTACACTGTTAAATTCAAATCATTATCATCAGCGTCAGGAGGGAGAAATTGCAAATCACTTTAAAGTATTGGGATGGCTGAAGTGACAGCACATGACAACAGCACAAGCATCCCCATTGTTTTATTAATTTTTGAATTACAGAAAAATTGCTACAAGGAAAAAACCAAAAGTACAAATAAAGAGATAATGTCACACTATATATAACAGAATAATAGTATTGCAACAACAATAAACTTAAATACAAGTTCACAACGGTTAAATATCTGAAGCAAAATTAAGCTGATCGATAATAACATTAATAGGTCACATAAGCTATGACAAGTAGTATGGTGAAAGTCTTAGCAAGGACTAAAGGGGGAATTTTCTGACTTCATGCTATCAGTGAGTGAGGCTCCCTGCCGGCAGGGCAGAGCCAAGGTTGAAGGATGGGGGCAGACAACCTCCTCTAATGCCGTTTGCGTCAGACTCGAAACCACAAGGCAATCGCGATCGTGAATTTAAAAGTTAAGTGAGTAAATTTGAGAAGGCATACGGGATACTTTCCTTTATTAACTGAGGCATAGAATATAAGAGCGGGGAGGTTATGCTTGAACTGAACAAAACACTAGTTAGGCCACAGCTAAAGTACTGCGTACAGTTCTGGTCACCACATTACAGGAAAGATGCGATTGCACTAGAGAGGGTACAGAGGAGGTTTACGAGGATGTTGCCTGGGCTGGAGAATTTTAGCTATGAGGAAAGATTGGATAGGCTGGGGTTGTTTTCTTTGGAGCACAGGAGGCTGAAGGGAGACTTAATTGAGATGTATAAAATTATGAGGGGCCTAGATAGAATGGGTAGGAAGGACCTATTTCCCCCAGCAGAGAGGTCAATAACCAGGGGGCATAGATTTAAAGTAATTGGTAGAAGGATTAGCAGGAAGTTGAGGAGAACATTTTTCACCCAGAGGGTGGTGGGGGTCTGGGACTCACTGCTTGAAAGGGTGGTAGAGGCAGAAACCCTCATCACATTTAAAAAGTACTTGGATATGCACTTGAAGTGCCGTAACCTGCAAGGCTAAGGACCAAGAGCTGGAAAGTGGGATTAGGCTGGATAGCTCTTTCTGGCTGGCACAGACACGATGGGCTGAATGGCCTCCTTCTGTGCTGTAAATTTCTATGATTTTTATGAAATTATTTGCAATCAGTTTTGTCCGAGCCCTGACGTAAAACATTGGCCAACCTCAGAGTGATCATGACCTCCCCTCGACGCGCCCCCCCCCACCCCCCCCGTTGCTTTGCAACTGCCTGCCATAACTGTGTATTGTAAATCTTACTGCTCACTACATGATTTTCTTAGCACTTAAATTATTGGTTGGAAAGTTATGCTGGAATTGATGATACATGCTCCTGCAGGGAGCCTCACTCACTGGGTGGACGATGTCAGAAAATTAACCCTTAAGCCAAGGAGAGCCATAAGAAGCCTATTCAGGCCTGTGATTGGCAGGGGTGGATGACAGCAGGCACTGCATGTCATGGAATCCCACCAAAGATACTGAGCGTGATTATCTGGGCTTTAAAGGATTAGTCCAACAAGGAGGAGGATTATTTGGGATAGACGTAGACTACAGAGGAAGGTGAACAAACAATAAATTGGGAAGGTGAAGGGACAGATGCAGATGGTTGGATGTCGTCCCATACAGTGAGTTAAATGGTTGAGAAATACTGAGCCCTCCAGAACCCCAGCACCACCAAATCCATCTTTAAAGCCTCCAGTCCCTCAGCTACCTATTCAAAGAGGGAGGCCACATGTGAATAAAGGTAGTCTGAAATGGTTCTCTCCAATTGAGCCATCCTTTCAGAAACACTCAGCATCCCTATTTTAATAAGAACTTTCAGGGAAAGCTCATTATGAGCTGGAAATACGCTATATTGGTATAGACAAAAAAATTGGTGTCCAGGGCCCATGCCTGAAATAGGTGTTAGGCTCTTTGCATGTGCAAATAAGGGGCCCAACACTTATTTGAGGCCGCCTGTGCAAGATTGGCTTGCCCTGAGCGCAGCCAGCATTCAGCAAAACCAGGTCTACATGCAGCCTAACCTAGGACACCACCAAAAAGGTATGTTTTTAAAATATACTTAGCTGAACGTGGAGCCAGGAGGTGCAGGAACGATCGCCACGGCCCCCCCCCGCAACGTCACTACCATTCCCCCTCTCAATCGCTCCCTGCTCCCGGGAGGTCTTTCCCTATGTCCAAGCCTATGCCCTTCGGTCCTCTGACTCTGACTTCCCGGGCATCTTCCCTTCCCTCTGCTTCTCCATTGGTTACAAAACCTTCTGCCAGCTCAACTCCCTTTGCAACTTTTTGCAACTCCCTCCCCAAACCTCTCCACTTTGTTACTTCTATTCCGACTTTAAAAAGCGCCTCTAAACTTATCTTCTTCACCATGCTTTCCGTCATCTCTCTTAACTCTTCTACTACAGCTCGACATCCATTCCTGCTTCTGTGAAATGTCTTGGAATATTTTATTTGCTTAAAGATGTGACACTCGTACAAGTAGTTGTTGCTGAATAGAAGATTTTTGCAGCCAGTCTTGACACGGAGTACTCCAACGTTGCCAATTCTCATTATTTCATTCATGGTTTATTGATTTTGCACCTTTGCTTTAATAGGTGTGATTCACCAGGATAGGAGGGAGTAAAAGAGAATTGTTCTCCCTATCTTCTATCTCTGTGAATCATGTGCATTAAATCTATAATACAGAATCAATAAATCATTAACAAAATCATAAGTGTTTGCAACGCTGCTACTTCCCGATCAGGTACACAATGAGTTACACACAGAATAAAGCCCTCTCTCTACGCTGTCATAACAATACCTATTGTTCCCAGTCTCAGAAGAGCACTCCTTAATGTACCAGCACCATATTAATGCTTCCCACACCTGGCCTCTCAGTGCATTTCTGACAGGTTTGTTCTGTAGTCTTATAACCACTAGCCATTGGATTGAAACCACCCAAACGTATTTAACCCAGCGTTGTTAACCTAACAGAGAGAGGAGATTTTCATCCCATCAGTTTTGAATAGATTCTAATCCGGGCCCCAGAGTTGGCCGGAGAAATATAATTCACAAGTGCCACCCAGTGCTCTAAAGAATTTATTTTCTTATGAAAAAATGCAAACCTTAAGGTTTATTCATACTTACATGCTACTGTTTAGGTCAGACAACTGAGAGATGTTTGTTTATGGGGTATGTCCTCGCCACCCACCTTCTCCCCAAACCCCAAGAGCCAGTCTCTTCCTCCCAATGACCGAGTGTACATCAAACACTTCCAACTGAGTAATAACACATTCAAATTTCCCAATTGGGAATCCATTTTTCGAGCATTGGGACCAGCGGCCCACACTGTGTTTTAGGTACTTTGATTTGTGAGAAAATGAGCAGCACAGTTAATTAGAACTTCATCCTTTTAGGTCTGGCATTGGGATTCAATTGGGATGAGTTCCCTTTATCTGATTACTGATTGTAAGGATCCTGAGTAAAACCAATTTGTGCCGTGTCAATCTGGATGCAGAGAAGGGGGTGCGGAGGGTGGGAGAGATTTCCTCTGTACATTATGTGTAATGCTAATGTAAACTCATATTGTACTCGAAGAGGTCATAAACTGTGGGGGAAAATGAATTGAAATGTCCCTCTTTGCAGTAAGCGGTGAAGTCCTAAGACTGCAGTTAAGAGAGGTAATTTTATAAACTCATTCCATGGACAGAAACTCAAAGGGGTTGGGTACCCAAATTCCAGATGTGTGCTCTCAGCGTGGGAATCTTTGCATGAATTTGCAAAGTGACCCCTTAAGGAGCTTGTCCTTGTATATCTAACTCATGCTATGCCTAATCTGGGAGTGCTTGATGATGACATTGGGTATCAGATTGTTCCCTTTGCCTAATACCAACACTCACATTTAGTACAGAAAACAGACCTGAGTCTGGAAAAATATTGAAATTACTGTCTTAGTATTTTCCACTCCACTGTTTACCACCAATATAGAGGTTCTTGAGTTGAAATTAGTATGAAGGAATAATGGCTCATTTGAAGGAAGCAGTTATGGTTATTAATTCTATTATAATGAGGATTTAAAAATAAATTACATTCTGGACAGCTGACATATTCATTTTGTTTTCGGCATCGCTCAGTGAAGGGCCTGACTGAACGCTTTGAGCTTTCTGTGCAAGAAAGGAGCTAGGCAATGTTTATACTGAACGGAATGACCCAATTAAACAGAGGGAACCGTTTGAGGAGCAAGTCAAGATAATCTGTGTGAAGAAAGGTACCATGGATATTCCCATTACTGAACCAGTACATTTTTTATATTGGCCTAGTTTGAAGTTACACAGCATTTTCTTTCATATAATCTCATTCTTTTAAAGAAACGCAATCTATTCTTCAAAGCTAATTTAAAGCAACTCCATAGAATGAAGCTGTTCTGCTCGGCCCCAGCTTTACACCATATTTATTAATGATTTGGATGAGGGAATAGAGAGTTGTATATCCAAATTTGCAGAAGGCACTAAGTTAGCAGGCATAGTGCATTGTGCAGATAGGAGGACGAAGTTACGAAGGGACATAGACAGAGTAAGTGAGTGGGCAAATTTATGGCAGGAGTTTAATGTGGGCAAGTCTGAGGTCATCCACTTTGGACCTAAGAAAGATAAATCGGAGTATTTTCCAATTAGAATCATAGAATCATACAAATTTACGGCACAGAAGGAGGCCGTGGTAGAGGCAGAAATTCTCACCGTATTTAAAGAGTGCTTGGATGTGTACTTGAAGTGTTGTGGCCTACAAGGCTACGGACCAAGAGCTCGAAAGTGGGATGAGGCTGGATAGCTCTTTTTTGATTGGTGAGAAACTGGGAACTGTAGAGGAGCAAAGAGATTTGGGAGTCCAAGTACACAAATCATATAAAGCTAGGTTTTGATAGAGTAGATACAGAGAGAGTGTTTCCACTTGTGGGAAAGAGTAAAACTCGAGGCTATCAATATGAGATAGTCACCAAAAAATCAAATGGTGAATTCAGAAGAAACTTCTTTACCCAGAGAGTGGTGAGAATATGGAACTCGCTACCGCAGGGAGTGATTGAAGCGAATAGTATAGATGCATTTAAGGGGCGATTAGATAAGCATATGAGTGAGAAGGAAATGCTGATAGGGTTAGATAAGGCAAGACAGGAGGAGGCTCGAGTGGAGCATATACACAGGCATAGACTGGTTGGGCCAAATGGCCTGTTTCTGTGCTGTATATCCTATGTAGTAGACAAGTACAAAAAGCAATCAGAAAGGCTAATGGAATATTGGCCTTTATTTCAGGGGGCTGGGTTACAAAGAGGAGGAAATTATTCCTCAGTTCTATAGAGCCTTGGTAAGACACCATCTGGAGTACTGCATTCAGTTTTGAGCATTGAACCTCAGGAAAGATATGTTGGCCTTGGAGAGAATACAGCACAGATTGACCAGAGTCAAAGTGTTAAATTAGGAGGTCAGGTTTTATAAACTTGGCTTGTATTCCCTTGAGTTTAGAAGGTTGAGGGATGATCTATTCGAGGTGTTTAAAATGATGAAGGGATTCGATAGGGTGGATACAGAGGAACTATTTTCTCTAGTGGAGAAATCCAGAACAAGAGGGCATGATCATAAAATTAGAGTTAGGCCATTTAGGAGTGAAATTAGGAAGCATTTTTTCACACAAAGGGTAGTGAAAATCTGGAACGCACTCCCCTAAGAAGCTGTGGATGATGGGTCAATTGGAGGTTTCAAGACTGAGATCGCTAGTTTTTTGTTAGGTATGATTATCAAGGAATGTGGAGCAAAGGCGAGTAAATAGAGTTGAGCTACAGATCAGTCTTAATCAAATTGAAAGGTGGAACAGACTTGAGAGGCTGAATGGCCTACTCCTGTTCCTATTTACATAAATATATGGAAGACCTCATTACAGCTCCTTGGTCCAAACATGGACAAAGGAGCTGAATTCCAGAGGTGAGGTGAGAGTGACTGCCCTTGACATCAAAGCAGCTTTTGACCGAGTGAGGCATCAAGGAGCCCTAGTAAAACTGAAGTCAATGAGAATCGGGGGGAAAACTCTCCACTGGCTGGAGTCATTCCTAGCACAAAGGAAGATGGTTGTGGTGTTTGGAGGTCAATCATCACAGCCCCAGGACTGCAGGAGTTCCTCAGGGCAGTGTCGTAGGCCCAACCATCTTCAGCTGCTTCATCAATGACCTTCCCTCCAACATAAGGTCAGAAATGGAGATGTTCGCTGATGACTGCACAGTGTTCAGTGCCATTCGCAACTCCTCAGATAATAAAGCAGTCCATGCCCGCATGCAGCAAGACCTGGACAACATTCAGGCTTGGGCTGATAAGTGGCAGGTAACATTTGCGCCATACAAGTGCCAGGCAACGACTATCTCCAAAAAGTGAGCGTCTAACCACCGCCCCTTGACTTTCAATGGCATTACCATCGCCGAATCCCCCACCATCAATATCCTGGGGGTCACCATTGACCAGAAATTTAACTGGACCAGCCACATAAATACTGTGGCAATAAGAGCAGGTCAGAGGCTGGGTATTCTGTGGCGAGTGTCTCACCTCCTGACTCCCCAAAGCCTTTCCACCATCTACAAGGCACAAGTAAGGAGTGTGATGGAATACTCTCCACTTGCCTGGATGAGTACAGCTCCAACAACACTCAAAAAGCTCGACACCATCCAGGACAAAGCAGCCCGCTTGATTGGCACCCCATCCACCACCTTAAACATTGACTCCCTCCACCACCGGCGTACCGTGGCTGCAGTGTGTACCATCTACAAGATGCACTGCAGCAACTCACCAAGGCTCCTTCGGCAGCACCTCCCAAACCCGCGACCTCTTCCACCTAGAAGGACAAGGGCAGCAGGCGCATGGGAACACCACTACTTCCAAGTTCACTTCCAAGTTCCCCTCCAAGTCACACACCATCCTGACTTGGAAGTATATCGCCGATCCTTCATCATCGCTGGGTCAAAATCCTGAAACTCCCTCCCTCACAGCACTGTGGGAGTGCCTTCACTACATGGACTGCAGCGGTTCAAGAAGGTGGCTCACCACCACCTTCTCAAGGGCAACTAGGGATGGGCAATAAATGCTGGCCTTGCCAGCGACGCCCACATCCCATGAACGAGTATATTAAAAAAGATGACTCAGTTGGGATTGTTCAATACCAAGGTTTATAACTAATGCCCAAGACTCATAGTTTCCAAATATGTCCAGTGGATATGACTTTTGTAGATCTTCCATGTGATTGAGTGAAAGAATACATTGAGCAGTCTTTGGGGAGTTTTATATGTATTTAATTTTGGCAGCTTTCTCACATTTTATTTTAACAAGTGCTACTTAGTACCAGTAGATGGCACTTGTGCAACAACTTTTTTCTTCCATGCATCTGATCTGTTTCCTACTTCCAGTCCACTGAAGTAATATTTAGTTGGGGCTGTAAAATTATCTCTCACAGCCAAAAAAAAATTAAATCAATGTGCCACTTGCACATGGTGATATCATGACAAAAGTGACGCACAATTCTTATGGTTTGCCTTCTTTGCGAACATAAATTAGCCTCACCAAACACTTTTTCATGTAGACAGTGCCCCTTTAAAAATGTAAAGGATTGGAAGTTACAAGAAAATAACTGCCTAAATGTTTGATAGAAAGCCAATATATAAAAATTCCCAAACGTTATCTTTGTTTTTTTTGAGATTTCAGTGAGGAGTGTTCACAAAATGCGCTTAGTTTGAAAATAAAATGCCTAGAAATTACTGGTGACAACATTAATGGACGAATGCTTAACACCTTCATATGGTGTCTCTTTGTGTGTTAGCATATATTTATTTTAAATCAGTTAATGCCTACATTAAAATAGCAAAAGAATGTCGTTGTCGTGCAAATGCATCAAGTTTTCATCCACTAATTTTGTCAACAGTGATTTCCAGGCTTATATTTTTCTCAGTTTTCTCTAGACCTCCTTCGGGTGCTGACTCTCGCTGGGATGTGGTCCCCTCATTGATCCTGGCAGCCCTCATTGCTTTGCTTAAGTGGCCATTCTTCATGTGACCGGAGACAGTGAATGCCGCCAGGCTGATTTTTTTCCTCCTCCTCCTGCGCTCAGATCATTGAGGCCAATTGCACTGCCCTGCTGTCAGCCCAGCTAAGGTCAGTTCATCCAGCACAAGCTGGGAATTGAACTTGGTCCCTGTGGCTTCAGTATCGCACAATTGTGATTTAAACCACTAACCTATCAGCGGAGCACGCACTGAAACACTAAAACTATTAACAGCTGAACAAATGGTTATCCATAATATAGGTGTTTATGTAATAAGTGCTTGGGCAAGACAGGCCGATCTTACACCTTTTGTCAAACCCACAGGCTCAATGGGTCTAAATAGCTCAGTCATGTTATGACCATTTTCCCAGTTTGTTCGAATTTTTTTTTGACCCTTAGTAGGTTTTTTCTGTGCACTATGTAACACAAACATAAACCCATTTATATAAAGCATGCTCACCGTTTTACTGCACATACTGCACAGCGGAAATCCTCCTCTATGTTGTCTTTGTCCACTTGGTGGCACTAAGCTGATTATATTTTAAATAAAAAAGTGAATTGGTAAGTTGTGATTCTTGGAGACTGACAGGTAACGCCCTCGTATGTCATGCCTCTTGATTGAAATATAATAAATCCAGCTTTTTATAATCATAGCACTGAGTGGAATTGTTGATGGTGACAGATGTCAACAGTGGAGCTAATGAAGGATATACTTTGGGGAGAGGAAGGGACGTGGCGTTGATCCTGTAGGGGAATGGGTTGGGCTGCAGCCAGATAGTGTGAGTTGAGGAGCTTGAAGTAACAGCTGTTCTCATTAATTGTCATGCACTGTGCCTTTGGGTGTCTTGTACTGGGACACTAAATTCAATTCCTAGCAGGGAGCTTGTCCCACAGGCACTTTACCAGGATGCCCTGGAGCACTTATGTGGTATGAAGAATCTGCTTTCTGTTCTAAGTACTTCGCTATTCTCTGGAACAATTACTCTTACAAATATATTTCAGCTGTGGCTCAGTGCATAGCACTCTCGCCTCTGAAGGTTGTGGGTTCAAGTCCCGCTCCCAAGACTTGAGCACAAAAATCCAGGCTGACACTCCAGTGCCATCTTTCGGATGAGACATTAAACCGAGGCCCCGTCTGCTCTCTCAGGTGGACGTAAAAGATCCCATGGCCCTATTTCAAAGAAGAGCAGGGGAGTTATCCCTGGTGTCCTGGCCAATATTTATCCCTCAATCAACATCGCTAAAAAACAGATTATTGGGTCATTACCACATTGCTGTTTGTGGGAGCTTGCTGTGCGTAAATTGGCTGCCGTGTTTCCTACATTACAACAGTGACTACACTTCAAAAGTACTTCACTGGCTGTAAAGCACTTTGGGATGTCCAGTGCTCATGAAAGGCGCTATATAAATGCAAGTATTTCTTTTTTTTTCTTTTACAGAGAAAAACCTTCCAAATTTGCTGTGCAGCAGAGACCAGCAGGACACTATGTCAATAGTGCATTTTCTTGGGCTTCAGATTGGCTCCCAGGCTGGTCTGAAATTCCAATCCCTATTAGCGCAAATGGTTAGACAGGGTCAAGGACAGAATCCTTGACCCTGGCTAAAGTTAAGAAATAATAGAGGTGCCATTACACTACTAGGTGTATTCTATAAGCCACCAACTAGTGGGAAAAATATGGAGGAGCAAATTTGCAGGGAAATTACAGAGAGATGCAAGAACTATAGAGTAGCAATAATGGGGGACTTCAATTATCCTACTGTAGACTGGGATAGTAATAGTGTAAAGGGCAGGGAGGGAGAAGAATTTCTTAAGTGTGTTCAGGAGAACTTTCTTGATCAGTATGTTTCCAGCCCAACGAGGAAGGAGGCATTGCTGGATCTGGTTCTGGTTCTGGGAAATGAGGTGGGTCAAGTGGAGCAAGTGTCAGTAGGTGAACATTTAGGGAACAGTGATCATAGTATCATTAGGTTTAGATTAGCTATGGAAAAGGACAGGGAGCAATCTAGAGTAAAAATACATAATTGGAGGAAGGCAAATTTCAGTGGGTTGAGAACGGCTCTGGCCCGGGTAAATTGGAATCAAAGATTGGCAGGCAAAACTGAAGTGGAACAATGGGCTGCCTTTAAAGAGGAAATAGTTCGGGTACAGTCGAGGTACATTCCCACTAGGGGAAGAGGTAAGGCAACTAAAGTCAGAGATTCCTGGATGACGAAATAGATAGAGAGTAAGATGAAGCAGAAAAAGAGCGCGTATGACAGATGTCAGGTCGAGAATACATCTGAAAATCAGGCTAAATATAGAAAGTTCAGAGGAGAAGTGAAAAAGAAAATAAGAGGGGCGAAGAGAGGGTATGAGAATAGAATGGCAGCTAACATAAAAGGTAATCCAAAAGTCTTCTGTAGGCATATAAATAGTAAATGGGTAGTAAGGGGGGGGGGGGGGCAATTAGGGATCAAAAAGGAGACCTACGCATGGAGGCAGAGGGTATGGCTGAGGTACTAAATGAATACAAAGAGATTGAGACAATTGTAACCTAGTTCGTCGTCCACAACATGAAACTGCCAAAACATACACAAATCAGACCTAAATTGACAATATCTCTAAGAAAGACCACAAGGACAGCTAGTGGACATAGAAAAGTTTATACTTGTAAATTAGGGAGGTTTATTTGAGTTTGGGGTTAAGAGACATTTTTGGGACAGAGTTGAGGGATCTGTGCAGTAATGCCTAGCTGTCACTGAAGATCTCTTCATAGGCGCTCCTAGTCATCATCCAGCACCTGTTGATTCATGAATTGCTGACTGAAAGCTTCCTTTGCTATTATGCAGAGAATTGAACTGACAGATTCAGGGATGAGGTGAAATGAACATTAATTTTCAATATCTCTTCTAAATTCTTTTTCAACCTTGACTAGATTGGTGAGGAATTTACATTGAAAATGCATCCACTTTCCTTACTTTCATTTTTGATTAACTCAATCCCATTTCAGTTCACTCTGGAAATTGCAGTTTACATTGCCAGGGGAAAAAAAAATCAACATACCACATAATCAATGAGACAATAATACCACAATCAATGTGGTAGAGACAATAATGTCATAATCAACGAAGTAATGAAAAGGGAATAACGTATCTAATCATGAGTTAGGAAAGGGATGACCATAAAAAGTATGAGTTGCCCTAAAGAAAAAAGAAAGACTTGCATTTATATAGCGCCTTTCACAACCACCGGACGTCCCAAAGCCCTTGACAGCCAATGAAGTGCTTTTTGATTGGCGGCAGCCAATTTGCACACAGCAAGGTCCCACAAACAGCAAGGTGACAATGACCAGATAATCTGTTTCAGTGATGTTGATTGAGGGATAAATATTGGCCAGGACACCGAGGATAACTCCTCAGTTCTTCTTTGAAACAGTGCCATAGGATCTTTTATGTCCACCTGAGAGAGAGCAGACGGGGCCTCGGTTTAGGGTCTCATCTCAAGACGGCACCTCCGACACTGCAGCACTCCCTCAGCACTGCACTGGAGAGTCAGCCTAGATTTTTGTGCTCAAGTCTGTGGAGTGGGACTCTGAACATAGAAACATAGAAGATAGGAGCAAGAGTAGGCCATTCGGCCCCTCGAGCCTGCTCCGCCATTTAATGAGATCATGGCTGATCATCCAAATTCAGTACCCTGTCCCTGCCTTTTCCCCATATCCCTTGATCCCTTTAGCCTTAAGAAATATATCTAACTCCTTCTTGAATATATTTAATGAATTGGCCTCCACTGCCTTCTGTGGTAGAGAATTCCACAGGTTCACCACTCTCTGGGTGAAGAAATTCCTCCTCATCTCTGTCCTAAATAGCTTACCCCTTATCTTTAGACTGTGACCCCTGGTTCTGGACTCCCCGACCATCGGGAACATCCTTCCTGCAACTAGTCTGTCCAGTCCTGTTAGAATTTTATAAGTTTCAATGAGATCCCCTCTCATTCTTCTAAACTCCAGCGAGTATAAGCCCAATCGACCCAATCTCTCCTCATACGTCATTCCTGCCATCCCAGGTATCAGCCTGGTGAATCTTCGCTGCACTCCCTCCATGGCAAGAACATCCTTCCTCAGATAAGGCGACCAAAACTGCACACAATACTCAAGGTGTGGTCTCACCAAGGCCCTGTACAACTGCAGCAAGACATCCTTGTTCCTGTACTCAAACCCTCTCGCTACGAAGGCCAACATACCATTTGCCTTCTTAACCGCCTGCTGCACCTGCATGCTTACCTTCAGCGACTGGTGCACAAGGACACCCAGGTCTCGTTGCACTTCTCCTTCTCCCAATCTATTGCCATTCAGATAATAATCTGCCTTCCTGTTTTTGCCACCAAAGTGGATAACCTCGCATTTATCCACATTATAATGCATCTGCCATGCTTCTGCCCAATCACCCAACCTGTCCAAATCATACTGGAGTTTTTCTGCATCCTCCTCACAGCACACACGCCCACCCAGCTTTGTGTCATCTGCAAACTTGGAGATATTACATCTAGTTCCCTCGCCTAGATCATTAATATATATTGTGATTAACTAGGGTCCTAGCACCGATCCCTGCGGTACCCCACTAGTCACTGCCTGCCACTCGGAAAAAGACCCGTTTATTCCAACTCTTTGCCTTCTGTCTGCCAACCAGTTCGCTGTCCAAGTCAATACCTTGCCCCCAATCCCATGTGCCCACAACCTCTGACTCAGAGGCGAGGATGCTATCCACTAAGCCACGGCTGACAATGTAGAAGATTTGCAATGAACTTTATGTTGAAATTTTCTCCTTTAAATACCTTTAGATTTAATTAATAAATGAGATTTGATTTTCCAGAGAATGGACCTGGCCCATGGTATTTTACAATGCAGCTAATGTATTTGTATATGCGTTTGATCCGGATTAGTTTTAAACTTGCTTCACTGTGAAATGTTTCCAACATGCGTCTCCAGGAAGTCTTTAGTGGGATGAGAAAATAAAAGATCAGGTGTGGTGTACTGATTAAAAGTCGACTGAGAGCACTGTTGTGCTAGTCAATGTTTCAAGTTCAGCAGGGGCTGCTGTTCCCAGCAATGAAGCCAGAGGAAAGCAAATCCAAAAACAGACAAGCTGGAGAAAATTCAAACCAGGCTCCTGCACCAAGATGACAGGAAAATTTACTTGCAACAGAGTAAATAGTAATTACTTGGACGTACACTGAAACTTAAAGCTTAGCTTGTGTCTTTACAATTTATAGATTCTACCACTACCTTTTAATCACATCCAAGCATCCATTATTTACTATATAATAGCTGCAATCTACAGTTCCTTTAATGTCAGTAATCATGGTGCCAAGGGCAGTATTTTCTTCCTTCATCTGGGATTGTCTACTCTCAACAGTGGGTTTCTACATTCACTGTTTCTCTATTTTTCAGCTGGTTCTTCTTTTCTCTTTGGCTCCTTCTCACTTTACTGAAACATTCTACAGGCAGTTTAAGCATACAGAGTGCCCAAAATGGGAGCAGTCAGGAGACGTTATTGAACTAAATGGTGTGGAAATCTTTCTACATGTGCCAAATATGAGCAAACCGTGGGTTATTGAAAGATTCTGAGAGAAATAACTCCTGCTGCTTTACCCACTATATTGCTGTTTTCATTCTGGCAAAAAACTGTGGGAATACTTTCCTATACATTGGCCCCAAAATTAGTCTTAGTACGCGAGAGTACGCACTGTGTACTCTCGCGTATTCTGTCTCCAATTGCCGGTTTTCTGCATGCACTGCGCATGCGCTGAAAACCGGCACTTGGTGAACTCAAAAGGGGGCGGTTCCTAAGTGAACCGCGTGCGCGCTACAGGCAGTGCACTTAGTGCTTTGAACGCGCAGGTAAGCATGGAAGATTTTGCACATAAAGAAAGGAGGCGTAAGACCCTCTTTTAACAAGGTAAGTAGTTAATTAAGTATTATTTTAATTTTTTTTCAACAGGTTTATCTTTTTTAGAGACTTTAAAGAAAGGTAAGTTTATTTTTATAACTTTTAAAAGATTTTAAATTTTTTCAAAAATTTAATTTTTTGTTTAAAGTGGTTAATTTATTTAACTATACTTATTTTATTAATGTGATGGTTTTTTTTTAAATTTAATTGAGGTTTAGCTGTTCTTTTGGGGGGGGTATAGTTTCATAGCTTTGACAGCCCTTGCTGTCAAAACTATGAATGAAAGATGGTGTGCTGCCATTGGCTCTAACTGAATCACGTGATCCCACAGCTCGCACGAATTAACTGCGTCTGTGGGATACGCACACACTGCACAGCTGCAGCCTTGAAACTAAAGTTCGTGTGAGCTCGGAAGGAAAAGGCAGGCGCGCAGTGAGATATCGCGGGGAAGCCTTACCCCCGCAGGAAGGCTCCGTCTTTAATTTCTGGGCCAGTGTGTCAGTCGATGATAATGGAATAGCACTAAATCCTCTAACTCAATGGTGTACTGTAATTACTGCCAGAATAGCACTGGGAGGTATGCAGCCCAGCAAGGTCTAGGGTCTCTAGAATGCAAACAGGCTGCAAATGAAATTCTGGAGCTAGTCAAAACACTTGAGTACCTCCACATGGAGATCATCTAAAAGGAGGCACCTGAAACAAAGTGGGAGCAGTAACAGCTAGCACCATTGCAAAACGCCTGAGACCAATCATACAACACCCAATTTATTCAATAAGTGTTATACTCCTGAGGGCTGCTTTATGAATGCAGGTTCCCGGTGGGAGCCTAATGCACCAAGTGTATATATCAGGAAATTGCAGGCATGCTCCCCATCCATTAGATTTCTCACCAATGAGGCTCTGCACCAGGAGTGTGATTTTGTAAAATTGGCAAATAGGATACATCCATTCCGTAGCGAATGTCTTTGTGATTGTGCAGAATAATGTAGCACAACAGCAAAAGATGGACATTGATAATGGTGGAAGAAATGCTAAGGGTATTTATACTAATGTTTTTGTGCCAGTTTCTTTGAGATGTGTAGACAGTAGGGGTCATTCAAAGGGCAGCTCAGTCTGCTAAATGCATTTTGGATAAGTGCCTGGCTTGCCAGTCTTCCAACCTGCACGAATGTTTCTGCAGTTACTTCTTCATTGTCGGTGTCTACTGGTTACTCTGGTCTTGATTCCATATTGATGTCATCCTCCTCCTTCATGGTTATCACTCTTTGTACAGGAAAACTGTGGAGAATAACAACAGTGTTCTTGGACACCCCAGGGGTCTGTACTGTAAGACAGCCCCTGATTTGTGCAAAATCTGAAGTCCTGTTTCAAGTTGGCAGCAGTATGAACAATAATGATCCTGGTGGTATTATGGACCTCAGTCCATCTGTGCTCTGCTTTGCTTATTGCTGACACATGGGTTTCATTAGCAAGGGCTAAATATGGTAGTCTTTGTTTCCATGGAGTCATCCTTCGTCTGTCTTCACTGTCAAATAAGCCTGGCACAGATGACTTGCATGATACAGTGTTTTGGTCAATGATCATTGCACACTGATGGGTGCAACTTCTTTCTGTTCATGACGTTGTGTTGAGGGGTCTGGATGGTTTCATGAGTGCCTTCAGAGACTTAGGGAAATTCAGCAATTTGTGAAATTGGGCATCTCTATTACAGAATTGTTGCTGTTCAGTGCAAAAGGGGATGAAAGTGTTGGCCTTGCTGAACAATCCATCAATCCCTGCTAGATGCAGTTGTGGGCAACAAGTAGGCTGATCCTGTAGATCACCCTTGCAGTAGCCTAAAAGGAGCCAAAGGCACAAAAGTTGAGGGCAGAGATGACATTGACTGCCACTACGATGGAGATTGTCTGCAGGTCTCCTTAAACAGAAGGCCACAGCTCTGTAACTACTTCCTTGCTCAACCTGAACTTGTGGATGCAGTTCTTCTCTGTCATTGCCAGGTAGTTGTGCCAGGGCCTATAGATGCAGTTGGCGACATAATAGTGTGGTGCGAGCAGAATGGCTCTGGTGTCATCTGTCATCCCTGACATGCCATCTTTGTTCTTCTTCGTCTTCTTGCGTGAGATCCTGTGATGGGAAGTATTGAAAGCAATTCCCATAGCTCCCAATGGAATGGCAAGAAAAAAAAATAACTCTGCACCTTTTAAGCTTAGGACTGGGCAGAATAGGGCGAGAATACAGGGAAATTGTGGGCTCCATCAATGCTCTAATTTGAATCATATTTGACTGCCTAATGAAGTTCTTGTACCTCCTGTGCAATCAGAGCACCACTAGCGGACAACCAGGTCAATAATCTTGCACAAAGCAGGTGAGGAAATGTCAAGTTCCATAATTTGAGATTTTCTGACCTCCACTTGCCCCGTTCCAGTACTTTTGCTGGCAGCAATTAATATTACGCTGATATAATTTCAGCAGCAGCCCTATTTTCTTTTGCATTTGGAAAGGAAGTCTGAAATGGCAAAGTGATAAGAGAAAAGCAAGGAGATTACAATATTAAGATTAAAATGGCCCCCGGCAATCTTGGAAAATCTCTGAAACCATTGAAATGGGCAGGAGAACAAAACACTAGATTAGCGTGGTTTGCTGTTTTCTAATCTGGATGACTGTGAGAAGCCAATTTTCCTATTAAATATAGGACAGACCTGAGATTGCTGAACTCTAATTGTGCTTTTGCACTGCAAGGGGAAAGGGTTATTGTGCAGTGACTGACAACAACAACAACTTGTATTTATATAGCGCCTTTAACGTAGTAAAACATCCCAAGGCGCTTCACAGGAGTATTATAAGACAAAAATTTGACACCGAGCCACATAAGGAGAAATCAGGGCAGCTTGGTCAAAGTGGTAGGTTTTAAGGAGCGTCTTAAAGGAGGAAAGAGAGTGAAAGAGGTGGAGAAGTTCAGGCAGGGAATTCCAGAGCTTAGGGCCTAGGCAACAAAAGGCACGGCCACCAAAGGTTGAGCGATTATAATCAGAGATGCTCAAGAGGGCAGAATTAGAGGAGCGCAGATATCTCGGGGGGTTGTGGGGCTGGAGGAGGTTACAGAGATAGAGAGGGGCGAGGCCATGGAGAGATTTGAAAACAAAGATGAGAATTTTTAAATTGAGGCGTTGCTTAACCAGGAGCCAATATATATTTCAATCCTGAACATAATCACATAGATTTTAACTCAGCATTATGCTATCAATTTCCTGTCCATTGGCAATTTTATTTGGAAGTTGATAACACTACCTTTAACAGTTTGATAAATTCAAAGCAATTTTTGACATGACTGAAAGACCTGAGCACTGCAAATACTTTGCACCAAGTGCAGGTCCTGTCTATGTGACCCAGAGTGCTGCCTTAGGTAGAAGTTTGCATTCTCATATGCAGTTATCCAGTCAGGTTCCTGCAGCCTGTGTCACAAAATGAAGCCTATGGAGAACAGCATGGCTTTGGGTGATTTGATTTTTGTCATCCACTAATACTTTAATTTTACTCCAGTTCTATGACAAGCTAAATGACAGAATTTTACAGTGTAGTTTTGTTGTAACACTGAAGTGCTTCAAACAGTAAATGTTTTTAAAGGTTCTTTTAATCATAAATCAGCATGATATATTTTTGTATTAGAAAAAGAAGAAAGATTTGCATTTATACAGCACCTTTCATGACCTCACGATGTGTAAAAGCACTTCACAGCCAATGAAGTACTTTTGAAGTGTAGTCACTGTTGTAATGTATGAAACACGGCAGTAGAATTGTACACAGCAAGCTCCCATTAGCAGCAATGAGATAAATGACCAGATAGCCGTTTTAGTAATTTTGGTTGAGGGATAAATGCTGGTCTGGGCACCTCCCCTGCTCTTCATCAAATAGTGCCATGGGATCTTTGACATATCCTGAGAAGGTAGTTGGAGACTCAGTTTAACATTCACCTGAGAGACGGAACCTCTGACAATGCAGCACGGAAGTGTCAGCTGGAATCTCTGGAGTGGCGCCTGAACCCTGAGTTGGGACCACTGAGTCAAGGCTAACGCCTGCATGTAGGTATCTGAATGTACTGTAGAAATTTTAAAAAAACTGCAAGATTTCCAAAACTGGAAAACACACATATGTAAAAACCAAAAATGGACAATGGTCAAAGGTTAGTCTTCTAGCAGCGCATCTACTGTAAGGAAGTGCTAGCAGATCAAACCCACAGCTCAATCCACTCTCAAAACTATAACCAATTAAGAACTGAATTCTTCCAGTCCTCTTTTCATCTTTCATATCACCAACACCACTACCTGATCACAGCACAAAAGATAGCAAATAAAGACAGTGCGTGAAGAAATGATTGGTTAGTTACATTGAGAAATTTCTCCACAACCTTTCAATTCATTTGCAATGACATAATTCCCTATTCATATCATTACCATGGGCTTAATTTTAATCTGCAGGAGCGCGTGGGTTTGGGTGCGGGTGGGGTGTTAACGTCAGACTTCTGATGAAAGGTCATCGACCTGAAACGTTAACTCTGTTTCTCTCTCCACGGATGCTGCCTGACCAGCTGAGTATTTCCAGCATTTTCTGGTTTTATTTCATATTTCCAGCATCCGCAGTATCTTGCTTTTGTCCAATTCCTTCAACTTGCATCTTTGGATTGTCCCTTTAAATACTGGAGTTAAGATCGCGTCACACGGGTGCACATCACGCCCACTGCTGCTGATTGGATGGGAAACCCAGAAGTAAAATGATAATGAGGTGGCTGAGTTAAAAGCCACCGACAGACACGCTGAACTTCCGGGTTTCCCACGCACTATCAGTCCTTCCCCTCACCCCCCACCTCACCCACCCCCCACCCCCGCTCCCCCTCCTCCGCTGCCAGCGCGTCCCAAACTTAAAATCGGGGCTTATATTTCTGTTGAATTCACATTAATCAATGACAAAAAAAATAATAAAATAGACAAAAATAAAATTTCAGTTTATGGTGAAATCTGGACTGTTCATACCCTGCAGCTCAAGGGTTTCAGCCCTGCTGCTGGCTCACATTCCATGTGTCAGAAAAAGATAACAGAAGTTTAGCGTTTGCTGGTAGGAAGCTATATGGTGACAAGATCTTCGGAGAACCCAGCTCCTGCCATTTGTAAGCCCCGTTATTATTCTGAATGGATACCAGATTTGCTTTGATCTTGAAGCTCGGCAGCAACAGAAAGCTAAGGTACAACCTCAACTGTTGAAAAAAATGTTCCTGCCAGAGAGTGTATGAAGATTGGATTCATTAATAAGATTTCCCTCATGCACCCCTGGCCCCACCCCTCCCCACTAGAAATACATGGTGTGGTGCTGCTTGCTTCCTGCTCTGTGCTATGTGAGCTGATCTCAGTCAAGGCACTAGTTGGGATGCTACAGTTGTCCAATGTGTCCCTGAGCTGGGGAGGGGGGGAAATCAGTCAGGATCTTGCTCCAAATCGCTATTCTTTAACCTCCCTGCTGGAAAATACATATGTATGGTGCAGGAGAGGATCAGGATTGTGTCAAACCTTGGTTAGACCACACTTAGAGTATTGTGTACAATTCTGGTCGCCATATTATAAAAAGGATATAGAGGCACTGGAAAGGGTGCATAGAAGATTTACAAGGATGATACCAGAAATGCGAGGGTATACCTATCAAGAAAGGATGAACAGGCTGGGTCTCTTTTAACATAGAAACATAGAATCTAGGAGCAGGAGTAGGCCATTCGGCCCGTCGAGCCTGCTCCGCCATTCAATACGATCATGGCTGATCATCCAAATCCAGTACCCTGTCCCTGCTTTAATCCCCACAGTACACATATCCCACCCTACCCCCGTAACCCCACGTATTTAATTCCCCCTAACATATCCCATCCTATCCCCATAACCCCACATATTTAATCCCCCCTAACACTAAGGGTCAATTTATCATAGCCAAATCAACCTAACCCACACATTTTTGGATCTCTTGAAAAGAGAAGGCTTAGGGGTGACCTAATAGAGGTATTTAAAATTATGAAAGGCTTTGATAGAGTGGATGCAGAGAGAATGTTTCCACTTGTGGGGAAGAGCATAACTAGAGGCCATCAATATAAGATAGTCACCAAGAAATCAAATAGGGAATTCAGAAGAAACTTCTTTACTCAGAGAGTGGTGAGAATGTGGAACTCGCTACCACAGGGAGTGGTTGAAGCAAATAGTATAGATGCATTTAAGGGGAGGCTGGATAAGCATATCAGGGAGAAGGGAATAGAGTGTGATGCTGATAGGGTTAGATGAGGAAAGACGGGATGAGGCTCGAGTGGAGCATAAACTGGTTGGACCGAATGGCCTGTTTCAGTGCTGTATATCCTATGTAATCCAATGTAATATTCTATGTAAGATTGGTTGTGCTGCCCGTCACTATTTATTAGCCTGCCAGCACTACTGTTTAGTTGAGGCATGATGAATGGCCACTTGGGCAATGTATAAAAGGGTTGCTAACACATGTGGAAGCAAAGCCCAAGATGAAGGGGGAGAAAACTGACATTTTAAAATTGCAGAGTTATACACAAAGAACGACACTGTCCATGTTACCAAAGTGTTTTGTTGGACTGTTTTATCTGTGTAGAGAGAAAGGCAAAATGTTCATATAGTGCCCCTCTCCCCTCATGAATTAAGTATTATTTGAGCACCATCATATCAGTAGAGGAAGCTGCAAAGGGGTTTGTCCCCCTCTGCTGAGGGAAGGTCCGTGGAAGCAAAACTGCTTCAGAATGGAAAAGGGTAAAGTTAAGAAGAATACATACAGAATTACACTTTGCATCACCTAACTTACTTAAAGGTACTCACTAAAATAAAATAGTCTAAAGTAGACTGAAGAACCAAACTGTAAAGCATAACACTAGTGAATTATTAACCATTTGCCTTTTCCACTGACGATTCAAAGGACTTTGATCCAGTGAAAGCTGTACTTCGCTCAACACAAGAACCTTCAGTCCCAAAAGTCCCAGCTTCAAGTCCTATTACAGTGATGCCTCTAACTGTCAAACCTTTCCTAATAATGGTTTGCAAGCTCAAATATCAACACAGGCTTGGACTGAATTCTCGCTCCTCCAAACCAAATAATCAGCAGCTGGAATTTCAGCATAGTTCTCCTGATCTCCCACTGTAATTTTGGCGGAGAAACCTCAAGATAAACGGCATAAATGGTTAAAAACGGCCGTTTATGTTGTGCCTTCAAAGTTTTGGCCGATCTCACACTGAAGTTACAATGGAGGATCAGGAGAACATAGCGGGAATTCTCCCTCGATGTTTTCGTGCTGGAACTATTGTTCTACCCATATGACTGTTATTTATAACTGCTCTATCAGCTCATAATAGACCAAAAATGTCCAAGCGTTGCGTCCTCATGGGCCACTTAGGTGCCTGCTATGGGACATTGTGGGCCACCTCTACATTTTAAATCATGGCTTCTATTAATTTACATATACCTCAAGCTGTGGACACTAACAGATCTAAAGGTTCAAATTTGGAATGTATCCACCAATGTAGTAATAGTGCTGAGAACAGGTCTTTTTAAACCTGCAGGCCCACGAAATTCAACAACAACTTGCATTTATATGACACCTTGAACATAAAGAATGTCCCAAGGTGCTTTACACACAGGCTTAAGGCAAAAGGGCGCCCAGCCAGGAAAGGACAGATTAAGTGCGGCGACTGAAAGCTTGGCCAATGACATGGGTTGTGAGGAGGCATTTAAAGGCAGAGAAAAAGGTGGCAAGGTCAAGAGATTTAGGAAGGGAGTTCCAGAGGACCCAGGCAGTTGAAAACTCTGCAGTCAATGGTGGGGAGAAGGTAGCTGAAGTTGCATAGAAGACTAGAGTCAAAGGAACACAGCATTCAGCAGGAGACATTGGGGTGGGGGAGAATGCAGAAATAGTCCAGGGAAAGGTTTTCGCCTGGAATTTCCATGGATGTTCTCCTGAACTCCTGCTGTGACATTTTCAGAAGATTGGCGGAAATGCAGGAGAAATGGCGTAACTTGCCATTTTTCATTTTTCCACCAATTTTCTGCTGAAGTTATGGCAGGTGATCAGGAGAACTCTGCGGAGGTTCTACCCCGTTGGATTTAATGCATTGGAGAATGAAAGCCAACGTAGATCAGTCAAGGCAGGAATGATAGGCTAGTGGGACTTTGTGCGGGACAGGATATGTGTAGCAGTTGGAGTTTCTGGAGGGTGGAGGATGTGAAACCAGCAAGGAAAGCATTAGAGTGTTCAAGCCTGAGGTTCACAGGGCTTTCAGCAGCACGGGTGCTGAGCTAAGGACAGAGGTGGTCAATGTTGAGCAGATGTGGGATTTCAAGCTCAGCTCAGGGTAGCGACCGTGAATGGTCTGGTTCAGTATGAGAAACTGGCAGATGAAGTCAATGGCAAGGGAGTGTGGTTTATGCTGGGGACTGAAGGCAGCGGTTTTGATCTTCCTGATGTTGAGCGGGAAGAAGTTGTAACCAATCTGAGACGCTGGCCATGATATTTACGGGGAGGCGGGAGAGTGTGGGTGAGGCCGAAATGGCCAAAAACCTGGCAAAGCCAGGGACACAGAGATCTTAATGGCAGGACCTCATTAACATCTTTTAGCTGCGTTTGCCGCCTGGCAGCTGGGCAAATGGACAGCCTGGCCGGTGGGCGAGAGGGAACGCCTGCGGCAGGAGGCCTTGGGGACGGTCCCCGGCTATCGCGCAGGGAGAGACAGAGGCCCGCAATTGGGAGGTCGGAGTGGTCCTCGATCGGGAGGGCTGGAAAGATGTTGGCAATTGGGGCTGGGGGAGTTTGGCAATCGGGGTTGGGGAGGGATGAGGCTGGTGATTGGGACTGTGGGAGGCTGAAGACTTTCTTGAGGGGCCTGGGGAGAGCAGTCCTGCTCCTCCTGGTGCTCAAGGAGAGCTGAAAGAGGGTCTTACCTTGTGAAGCTAACAGCTGCCACCTTCCTTTCACTGCCGAATTTCCCAACCCCTGGGAAACCCGTGCAGCAACAGTAAATTTTAAATTGGATTCCCAAATGAACTGTGGGAGCCCGAATTAAATATGTTAATCTGGAGAGGCGATACACTCAGATGCCCCAGCAGTGGCGGGCACGTGCGAGTGCTGTGGTCGCGTTGCGCGTATTTCACTTTTTACCCCCACCCCGACCCTCTCCTGCCCATTGTGGGGGGTTAATATCAAGGCCTTAATGTCAAACAAATGATCTGACAGCGTGTAGGCTGTCAAGGGATTGAGTAAAATGTTGATGTGGGCCTGGAATTTCATATTACGACTGCAATGCAAAAATGGTATGTAAAGGAAAATGATCTTCCAATCGCCTCGACTGACAGTGCACTGCCTTGCCTGAGGCATGTAAGTGAAGATGGGGGAATGGTTTTCTTTTCCCAGGATTTCCCTGTCTATGACAAGTTCCCACCCCCAGGAAATGCCGCCGCTATAAAGGTGGCAGTGTTGGGACCTGTAAAGTATCCCAGATGTGGGAAAGCACAGTGGAGCCTATAGCTGACACTTATCAGCGATCCTCTATGATGTTAAAGCCTGGAAGCAATTGCCAAAATTTGAACCCCCTGAAAACTAAGGCACTAAAATTGTTAGCACAGATTAAAACATTGTTTTAGGGAACTAATGGATTCCTTTCTGGAACTGCATTGTTTCTGTGTCTTGAGGAAGAGGGTGATGAGGACATTGAGGAGAGGATGGAAGCCAGGAGTGCCCAGCAGCATGTGTGCAGGCAATACCTGTAATGTATTAGCACATGGTTTGTCACATGGTTTGGTATGAGCATCCTCAGTTCGCTCTGGCCTAGTAAAGCAAGCACATGGACTAGCAATTCATCGTGTCTCTGTCCTTCATTTCTTCTACCCACATATATTACATTTTTGATGCTGAGATTGGGATCCCAAAGCCATTTTTAGGGATCATGGAAGGACACAGTGTTCAACCTTCGAGTGGAAAGGTTTAAGGTACACAGGTAGCGTGCTGAGTCACTGTTCAACGGGATTGGGGCAATAATGGCCACGCCTAAGGGATACATCGGAAGCCTCAGCATTATGACCGAGCTCGCGAACCATTCAGTTCTTACATTGAGCGGATGGAGATGTTTTTTAAGGCCAATAACATTATTGAGAATGAAGGTGCAGATGAGAATGTTCAAGCTCAAAACAAAGTAATTCGTGAACGTAAAAAAGCAATTTTTCTAACGGAGATCGGGCCAGATGTCTACAGAACATTGACAAACCTACTCGCACCAGGGAAAGCGAAGGATAGAATCATAGAATCATAGAATGGTTACAGCACAGAAGGAGGCCATTCAGCCTGTCAAGCCCATGCCGGCTCTCTGCAAGAGCACTTCAGCTGGTCCCACTCCTCCGCCCTTTCCCCGTAGCCCTGCAAATTTCTTTCCTTCAGGTACTTATCCAATTCCCTTTTGAAAGCTATGATTAAGTCTGCCTCCACCACCGTTTCAGGCAGTGCATTCCAGATCCTAACCACTCATGTCGCCTTTGGTTCTTTTGCCAATCACCTTAAATCTGTGTCCTCTGGTTCTCGACCTTTCCGCCAATGGGAACAGTTTCTCTCTATCTACTCTGTCTAGACCCCTCATGATTTTGAATACCTCTATCAAATCTCCTCTCAACCTTCTCTGCTCTAAGGAGAACAAGCCCAGCTTCTCCAGTCTATCCACATAACTGAAGTCCCTCATCCTTGAAATTATTCTCGTAAAACTTTTCTGCACGCTCTCTAAGGCCTTCACATCCTTCCTAAAGTACAGGCCTATTTCTGAGGTCCCCACCATCACAGAAGTCAGTCTTCAGCCAATTCGATTCACTCCACGTGATATCAAGAAACGGCTGAGCACACTGGATACAGCAAAGGCTATGGGCCCCGACAACATCCCGGCTATCGCACTGAAGACTTGTGCTCCAGAACTAGCCGCGCCTCTAGCCAAGCTGTTCCAGTACAGCTACAACACTGGCATCTATCCAACAATGTGGAAAACTGCCCAGGTATGACCTGTCCACAAAAAGCAGGACAAATCCAATCCAGCCAATTACCGCCCCATCAGTCTTCTCGCAATTCAACAAAGTGATGGAAGGTGTCATCGACAGTGCTATCAAGCGGCACTTACTCACCAATAACCTGCTCACTGATGCCCAGTTTGGGTTCCGCCAAGACCACTTGGCTCCCGACCTCCTACAGCCTTGGTCCAAACATGGACAAAGGAGCTGAATTCCAGAGGTGAGGTGAGAGTGACTGCCCTTGACATCAAGGCAGCATTTGACTGAGTGTGGCATCAAGAAGCCCTAGTAAAACTGAAGTCAATTGGAATTAGGGGGAAATCTCTCCACTGGCTGGAGTCATACCTAGCACAAAGGAAGATGGTTGTGGTGGTTGAAGGTCAATCATCACAGCCACAGGACATCGCTGCAGGGGTTCCACAGGGTAGTGTACTAGGCCTAACCATCTTCAATTGCTTCATCAATGACCTTCCCTCCAACATAAGGTCAGAAGTGGGGATGATCGCTGATGATTGCACAGTGTTCAGTGCCATTCACAACTCCTCATATAATGAAGCAGTCCATGCCTGCATGCAACAAGACCTGGACGACGTTCAGGCTTGGGCTGATAAGTGGCAGGTAATATTCGCGCCACAGAAGTGCCAGACAATGACTATCTCCAACAAGCGAGAGCCTAACCACCACCCCTTGACATTCAACGGCATTACCATCACCGAATCCCCCACCATCAACATCCTGGGGGTTACCATTGACCAGAAACTTAACTGGACCAGCCACATAAATACTGTGGCAACAAGAGCAGGTCAGAGACTAGGTATTCTGCGGCAAGTGTCTCACCCCTGACTCCCAAAGCATTTCCAGCATCTACAAGGCACAAGTAAGGAGTGTGATGGAATACTCTCCACTTGCCTGGATGAGTGCAGCTCCAACACTCAAGAAGCTCGACACCATCCAGGACAAAACAGCCCGCTTGATTGGCACCCCATCCACCACCTTAAACATTCACTCCCTCCACCACTGGCGTACTGTGGCTGCAGTATGTACCATCTACAAGATGCACTGCAGCAACTCGCCAAGGCTTCTTCGGCAGCACCTCCCAAACCCGCGTCATCTTCCACCTAGAAGGACAAGGGTAGCAGGCACATGGGAACACCACCACCTCCAAGTTTCCCTCCAAGTCACACACCATCCTGACTTAGAAGTATATCGCTGATCCTTTATTGTCGCTGGGTCAAAATTCTGGAACTCCCTACCTAACAGCACTGTGAGAGAACCTTCACCACACGGACTGCAGCGGTTCAAGAAGGCGGTTCACCACCACCTTCTCAAGGGCAATTAGGGATGGGCAATATATGCTGGCCTTGCCAGCGACGCCCACATCCCATAAATGAATAAAAATTGGACACAATACTCCAGTTGCAGCCAAACCAGTATTTTATAAAGGTTCATCATAACTTCCTTGCTTTTGTACTCTATGCCTCTATTTATGAAGCTCAGTATCCCGTATGCTTTTTTAACCGCTTTCTCAACCTGTCCTACCACCTTCAACGATTTGTGCACATATACCCTGTAAGATTCTCAAAATTCACAGATCCCCCTAACTCTAAGATAAAACCCTAAGGAAAAAGACTTTGGACTCTTTTCTAGCTATTACAAGGTGGTGAAGTGCATTGGGCCTAACCGAAGAACCTTTTGAGCAAAAACCAAGATTTGGTACTCTTAAAACATGTCTGGGCTTGTAAGGGAGAAAAGGCTGTGAAGGAAGGTGGGATCAACCTCTTTAAAAACAGTTTGGGTATTGGAGCTAATGGGAACTGTCTGGGGAACCGCATGATCTCGCTGGGAGTGTAAACGGCCCCTATCAGACATTAGCATCCAAACAATAAACCCGAGGAAAACCAGTCTCCACCCCAAGCTACAGAGCCCATTAAGACACGCATTAAAACATTACTTCGGCATACTCTATAGAAATCATAGGCCCAGCCAAGAAAACCCGAAACATAAGAACAATCAAACTCCGATTAAGTGGCAAATCGACAGGATGGGGGCCATCCCGGAACCACTTCACATCTTAACAAATCAGTTACCGTTAATGAGCCTGCCAAAACTAACAAAGACCGAGACCTAATTTGGCGCGCAGATAAGGAACCTTCAATGGGTATAATTGAAGGCCCATTCTCAACCTGAAAAAGAAGAAGAGGAAGGAAGAACAAGAAGACATCGACAGAGGCATTTCTCCACAACACAGTTCTAAAACCAACACCATTCAGCGTTCCGTGTCCAGCCAGGAGGTCGACAGCTCGAAGGCCAGACCATCCAACAAAGTAGGCTGACACGAGAAGAAACCAGAACAACCGCCTCAGTGACCACCGGACACCTCGCGGCAATAAGGCCCTCACAAAACAACCAACCAATCACCAAGTATCAATATTTGGGCCACCGCGACCAAAGAAAACCAACTCGAAGAAAACCGAAGAACCGCAAAGTTTCCACTCTACAATCTACTCCTGACTTACCCCTGGGTAAGATTTTTCCCTTAAAAAACTCTAAACCCTACTTCTAAACCAAAGAAAAGTGGGCACTCACCTGATAAATCCAATACGCACCCTACCGCATCAGCGGACTCGCGAAGACTGACCAGATACGCAGTTGAAGTCCTCTACCGCGTACGGGGTACGGCAGACACCAACCGACATATAGAGTGAACCCCAAAACCGCGAACTAACCCAACTGTCAAGGATTCTGGTGAGTATCATCCCTGGTCCTCTGGAGTCTAACCTAGCTAGTGAAGTGGGATTGGGAGGGGTGAAGTATTCTTCTAATGTTATTTCCCTCGCTTGTACCGAAGTGTTCCCCACTTTTAGAGTGTTAAGAGTGTTTGTGTTGTGTTTTACTTTCTTGAATAAAGATCAAAGTTCTTGCATCAAAACCAGTTGTCTGCTGCACTTTTTGTCACAACCCCCAAATAAGTCCAAGGTCTAGAACCAAAGTAGTGGGAGCGATTCGAACCGTTCAGAAGTCAGAGGTGAAGCTGACACAAACCACCACCCCCTACAACCCCCAGGTCTCTCTGTTCATGCACCCACTTTAGGATTGTACCCTTTAGTTTATGTTGCCTCTCCTCGTTCTTCCTACCAAAATGTATCACTTCACACTTTTCTGCATTAAATTTCATCTGCCACGTGTCCACCCATTTCACTAGCCTGTCTATGTCCTCTTGAAGTCTATCACTATCCTCCTCACTGTTAACAATGGTGCAGAAATTCCGATCCCTACAGGTGTATACGCGCTGTGTACTCACCCGTAGGGACATCGGAAATGCCGGTTTTAGGTATGCACTGCGCATGCGCTGGAAACCGGCATTTCCGATCTGTCAAGAAAGCTCTTGACAGATCCTCCGGCTGCCCGGGAGCAGGGCCTCTGCGGGCGGATAGTTCCGCTTTTTGGAGACCCTCCGCCTGCAGAAAACACTTACAATTCTTGCGCCTGGTAAAAGCAGGCGTAAGGCCTGCTTTTACCAGGATAAGAGTTGAAAAAAGGTTTAAAAAATTTTTTTTCCACTGATTTATCATTTAAAAATACTTTAAAGAAAAGTAAGTTCATTATTAGCCCCGTTAAAAACTTTAATTTGCTTTTTCAAAAAATAAAATTTTTGTTTAAAATACTTAATTTATTGTAATTTAAAGTCATTATAAAAAGGTGTTTTAAAAAAAAAAATATTTAAAGTTTTACTGGGCCAGAAATTCGGCTGTTGTCGGGTGAGTACGCGCTGTGTACGGAAGTTCCGGTTTCCCGCGCATGCGCAGTGCATGCAGGCAACCGGAACTTCCGTACCCCTGAAAGGAGGGGTTCAGAAGTCGAACGCGTGCGCGGGAGAGAAGCGAACTTCGATTTTTTTTTCAGGTTTCTCCGGGAAGCTAAGTATGAAAAAGCTGCGCTTTTAAAAAGGAGGCGCAAGGCCTGTTTTTAACAAGGTAAGTGGTTAATTAATTACAATTTAAAAACATTTTCAACAGGTTTATCTTTTTTAGATACGTTAAAGAAAGGTAAGTTTATTTTTAGCACCGTTACAAAGTATAATTAATTTTTAACAAGGTAAGTGGTTAATTAATTACAATTTAAAAATTTTTCAATATGTTTATCTTTTTTAGATACATTAAAGAAAGGTAAGTTTATTTTTTAGCACCGTTACAAAGTATAATTAATTTTTTCAAAAATTAAAATTTTTGTTTAAAGTAGTTAATTTATTTAACTTATAGATATTTTAAAAATGTGATGTTTTTAAAAAAATTTATTTGAAGTTTAAGTGTGGTTTTGGGGCCGATCTCTATTCATAGATTTGACAGGTCTTCCTGTCAAATCTATGAATGAAAATGCCCTGCTAGGATTGGCTCTCCATGGCCCACGTGATCCCAGGGGACGCTTCGAACTAACTGCGCCCCTGGGATACACAAGCACTGCGCGCCGGCAGCTGGAGGAGGCCCAGGACCCGAAGTCCTCGTGGGCCCAAAGCACAACTGCAGGCGCGGTAGGCAAGTACGCGCTCGATGCTTGCACCAGCAGGAAGCTTGAAAGCTGAATTTCTGGCCCATTATATTTTGGGGGTGATCTCTATTCATATATTTGACAGGTCTTCCTGTCAAATGTATGAAGGGAGATTCCCTTCTCTGATTGGCTCCCCATGGCCCACGTGATCCCAGGGACACTGCGAACCACCTGTACCTCTGGGATACGTGGGCCCTGCGCACCGGCAGTTTGGAGAGGCCCAGCAGTGGAACTCTGCGCCTCCTGGGAGCCCTCCGGTCTTGCTGCAGATTTTTCCAGATCGCAGCCCTCCGCCCACGGGAGGCCTGCGATCGGAATTTCTGGGCCATATCTCCAAGTTTAATGTCATCTGCAAATTTTGAAATTGTGCCCTGTACTCCCACATCCAAGTCATCAATATATATCAAGAAAAGCAGTTGTCCTATTACCGACCCCTGGGGAACACCACTGTGTACCTTCCTCCAGTCCGAAAAACAACCGTTCACCACTACTCTCTGTTTCCTGTCACTTAGCCAATTTTGTATCCATGCTGCCACTGTCCCTTTTATTCCATGGGCTTCTACTTTGCTGGTAAGCCTATTATGTGGCACTTTATCAAATGGCTTTTGGAAGTCCATATACACCACATCAACCGCATTGCCCTCATCAACCCTCCTTGTTACCTCACCTAAAAACTCAATCAAGTTAGTTAAACATGATTTGCCTTTAACATATCTGTGCTGGCTTTCCTTAATTAATCCACACTTGTCCAAGTGACTGTTTACTGCATGCTACGCAATACAGTGAGGCATTGTTGCAGTTCTGAGGAGAGGATGGCAATGGAAACAACAAGAGGCTTTGTAACCATAAGTAGCATCCAAGAAGACATAATCAGACATCGAATTGCTGGTTAATTTCCTTGGTAAATTGTTCCATTAAGATTCTGAAAACTTTAACTACAAATCATCAGATAGTGAAATGACTGTTCACAGGAAGCTGGTGCAAAGTCTGGTGCTTTATTTTGCAATTGATTTTACTTAATTTGCAGTCTCGTCATGTCATGGTTGACTGCACTTGGCATATGACTTACAACATTGACATGCATTATGTATGGTACAGTTGACATGCGGTTGTGGGTGGCTTGTGGATGACATGGTACTCTGCTACTTACTGCTTCCCTTGGTGTTGAGGGGAGACTTTTCTGATATAAATGGCTTAGCCCCAGCTTGGCACTTTTGATGTCTTATTCATAATCAACAGAAACAGAAGTCATCCTTCACACGACTGTGTGAAGTCTACACTGCCCAGGTTGGAAGCTGCTAAGTATGAGTTACAAGGGATCTATTTCACCTACTTGATCTGTTTTTACTGTCCTTTTTATTCCTTCCTGGGATATGGACATCGTTGGCAAGGCTGGCATTTATTGCCTGACCCTATTTGCTCCAAGTTTGATACAACTTGCTGGGCACCTTAGGAAGGCAGTTAAGAATCAACCACTTTGGTATGGAACTGGAGTCACTCATTGACCAGCAAGGACAGCAAGTTTTCTTCCCTAAAGGACATTAGTGAACCACTTGGGTCTTTGCGACAATCCGACAGCTTCATGGTCACTTTTACTGAGACCAGCTTTTAATTTCCAGACTTCCAGACGGCGGCGGAGGAGGAGCCTTTCTTTCTTCCACAGAGCGGTCGGCAGCGGGGAAGGAGGAGCGGACCTGGTTGGAGCGGCGGGAGCGGCGGCGAGTCGATAAAGGGAGCCCCGAGGCTCAGGTAGGCCTCACACCAGCGTCGACAGCGGCGGAGGAGGAGCCTTTCTTTCTTCCACAGAGCGGTCGGCAGCGGGGAAGGAGCTTTGCGGGTTTTTTCAAAGTCAGAGGGCGGGGCCAATTCATTGGTACCCGTATATAGGTGGAGCTGTTGCTAAGCCCGAGACACTACACTAGTAGTGTCTCCCAACCTCCCACCTCCTCTAACCTTTAGGGGTAGAGGGAATTTAAAAGGTAGGTTCGATTTATATTTTGTTTTCAGGGACTTAACTTAATAAAGTAATATAAGGGTTAAGTCATGGCAGGAAATCTCGGGGCCGTGTCGTGCTCCTCCTGTGCTATGTGGGAAATCAGGGACACTTCCAGTGTCCCTGACAACTATGTGTGCAGGAAGTGCGTCCAGCTGCAGCTCCTGACGGACCGCATGGCGGCACTGGAGCTGCGGATGGACTCACTCTGGAGCATCCACGATGCCGAGAACTTTGTGGATTACTCATTTAGTGAGTTGAACACACCGCGGGTAAAGGCTAGGTCAGACAGTAAATGGGTGACCAAGAGGCAGGGCAATATCAGGAAGGTAGTGCAGGAGTCCCCTGCGGTCATCTCCCTCCAAAACAGATATACCGTTTTGGATACTGTTGGGGGAAATGACCTACCAGGGGAAGGCACCAGCAGCCAGGTTCATGGCACCATGGCTGGCTCTGCTGCACAGCAGGTCGGGAAAAAGAATGGTAGAGCTATAGTGATAGGGGACTCAATTGTAAGGGGAATAGACAGGAGTTTCTGTGGCCGCAACTGAGATTCCAGGATGGTATGTTGCCTCCCTGGTGCAAGGGTCAAGGATGTCTCGGAGCGGCTGCAGAACATTCTGGAAAGGGAAGGTGAAAAGCCAGCTGTCGTGGTGCATGTCGGTACCAATGATATAGGTAAAAAGCGGGAAGAGGTCCTACAAGCAGAATTTAGGGAGCTAGGAGCTAAATTGAAAAGTAGGACCTCAAAGGTAGTAATCTCTGGGTTGCTACCAGTGCCACGTGCTAATCAGAGTAGCATGAATAGGATAGCGAGATTAAATACGTGGCTTGAGCAGTGGTGCAGGAGGGAGGGATTCAAATACCTGAGGCATTGGAACCAGTTCTGGGGGAAGTGGGACCTGTACAAAAGGGACGGTCTGCACTTGGGCAGGACTGGAACCGATGTCCTCGGGGTAATATTTGCTAAGGCAGTTCGGGCGGATTTAAACTAATATGGCAGGGGAATGGGAACCTATGTAGTGAAACAGAGGGAAGTAATATGCAGTCAGAAACAAATGTTAGAAGGGTGAGAAACAATAAGGGAAATCCGAGTAAACAAAGGCAAGAAACACAAAGGGCCATACTAAATCATAAGTCTAAAAGGACAAAGGGTGTTAATAAAACAAGCCTAAAGGCTCTGGGGTAAAAATTCACTTGGTTGCGCCACCCGTTAGCGCCTTAAGAGGGCGCTAATGGGGCGTTAAGCCGCTAACGCCCGGGCGCAGCGATGTTTGCGCCGCTCGAGAACTTAACTTGAGATTGTGCGGCGGCGCTAAAACTTCCCGCTGCGACCACCTGCGCGCGCAGATTGTGACGTCATTCCATGGTGCAACGCCCTTGGGGCGCCCCGGAGCGGAAATTGAGTGGCGCCCCCTGCCTTACCGCCTGGCGCTTCCAACGACCGGAAGACTGGAACGCTATCAATCGGTGTGGGGCTGGGGGGGGCGCTATTTAAAGGGGGCCTCTTCCTGTCTTTTTCTGTGGTCGACATTTATGCACCACTCGTTCTGAGAGAGAGAGAGAAATTCGGAGAGAGAGAGAGAGAGACTTCTACATTGACTCAACGCTTTGTGAGGTAGTTTTGCCTATTCATCCTAACTTTGTTGCTACTTTAGTTGCTGTACCTCATTACTTTTCTGGCAAAGAGAATATGGGGGCTGCAATGATTGGGGGCGTCGTCCTGCTCCAGCTGAATCGGAGGATACCGAGACGCAGACAGAGAGTGGCAATGATGGCCAGACGGAGGAGGGCCATCAGGCGCATGTACAGGAGAGCTTACCCTCCCAGGGTATATCGTGAATAGCTCTCCTACATCCATATGTCCGAGGAGCTGTGTTTGCGAAGGCTGCAATTCAGCAAGGAGGTGGTCACTGAGCTCTGCCACCTGCTGCAGCCAGATCTGCAGCCTCAGCTGAGGTCCAGGACGTCTCTGTCGGTGGCAGTGAAGGTCACAGTGGCTTTGAACTTCTACGCCACTGGCTCATTCCAAGCTGCTGTTGGGGACCTCGCCAATATCTCCCAGTTTGCGGTGCATCGCTGCATCTGGCAGGTCACCAATGCCCTCTTCAGAAGGAGACGAGACTTCATCTCTTTCCCTATGACCCCAGACAAGCAGCGTGACCGTGCTCTGGGATTTGCGAGGGTAGCGGGCTTCCCCATGGTGCAGGGCGCCATTGACTGCACGCATGTGGCTTTGCGTGCTCCGCGAGAGAATGCAGAGGTATTCAGGAACAGAAAGGGGTTCCATTCCTTGAATGTGCAGTTGGTCTGTGACCACAGACAGGTGATACTCGCTGTCAATGCCCACTATCCGGGCAGCTGCCACGATGCTTTCATCCTGCGCCAGACTACTGTGGCAGAAGTTTTCGAGGCACCGCATCAGCCAGTTGGTTGGCTTCTGGGGGACAAGGGGTACGCATTGAGCACCTGGCTGATGACACCGCTCCGTACGCCAAACACCCCTGCTGAGCTGCGGTACAATGAAAGCCATCAAGCAACCAGGAACATTATTGAGCGCACCATCGGCGTGCTGAAACAACGGTTCCGCTGTCTGGACCATTCCGGAGGAGCCCTGCAGTACTCGCCTGAGCAAGTATCGAACTTCGTAGTCGTGTGCTGCATGTTGCACAACATGGCAATCCTCAAGACCCAGCCAATGCCACCAGGCCTTGTAGCACCACCAGAGGAGGAGGAGGAGGAAGAGGAGGAAGAGGACGAGGACGATGATCATCAGCAGCACCAAGGCAGGAGGGCGGCCTACAATGGTCAAACTGCAAGGGCCGTCCGTCAACGACTAATAGCAAGCCGCTTCTAGAGCCCCTGCCATTGCTACAAACACTAATCAACCCAGCACGCAACCCCTAAGCCGGCCAAGGCACCAATAATTCCAACCACCAGCCATGTATATTTTGAATACAGAAACTTATTTATTTTACAAACTCTGTGTGTGTCAATTCCTCATGACAAACTCATAGAAATAAACACAAAAAAACAGTCAATAACATAACTGGTTCTCACAACCTGGAGATAATGTCCAAAACACTAAACAAAAGTTGGACCATGAACCTCGGCCTTTAATAAAAAAATGACCAGCATTTTGTCACACCTCCTACTTTTTGCCCTTCGAGGGTGATCTCCTTCCCTTGCGCACTTCCCCCCTTCTAACCCTACTGCTCCTCCGTAATGGGACCTCAGTGGCTGCAGCAAGGCTGGTGGAAGGCTGCTGCTCGTCAGACCCTGACACTGCAGATGCCCCTGAAGGACGGCCTCGACCACTTCTGGGCCTGGAGGGCCCGGCTGCAGACTGCACCAACTCTGCATGGGCGGCAGCAGTCTGTCCTACAGGCGGTGGCAAGTGCAGTGGAGAAGTGACAGTGTTGGCAGCAGGAATGCTGTCATCGTGAGAGAGGCCAGCAACTCCCTGCTCGCCCGACACACTGGCACTCCCACGGGGCAGCACTTCAGCATCCGGAGCAATCTGCCGGAGAACAGATTGCTGGCCTGCTGCGGCGCGGTGACAGCCCCGGGGACATGTGCACGAACCATCGAGGTTGGCAGCAGTCTGTGCTCGCGTGGCCTCCATCTGAGTCTGTATGAGAGCAGTCAGAGGTGGGATCACGGCAGCCAGTGACTGAATTGCAGCACTAAGCGTTAGTGTGGCATCCGCCTGTGCTACAGCGAAGTGCTCCACACTCCTTGCCAGTGACTCAATGCATTCGGGTACCCTTCCCACTGCACCCATGAGCTCAGTGTGCATGCCCACCGCCTGGGTGTTCATTTCTGCAATCAGCTGCTCCTCCTCTGCGTCCATTGCAGTAGGAGTGTCTGGCATACTCTCCCTCTGGGGAGAAGGCCCCCATTCTTCCCTACCCCCCCCATGGCGTTGCTGCAGCCCGCTGGGTCCTGGAGCTTCACCATCATCAGACCCTTCCCCCCTGCTCCCCTCCGGGGAAGGCGTGTTCCCAGTGTGGGCATGGGCTTCCTCGGGAGAGGGTGGCACTGATGCTCCGGCTTCCTCTTCCTCCTCGGCTGCAGCTTCACTCCCACTGGCAGCTTCAGGGCCCGTCTCCTCAGCTGGTGAATCACCATCTGAAAGCAGGGAGGTACAAGAGTGGCTTTAGCGTGAGGACAGGGTGGCAGTAAGGGAGGAATAAATGCAGCGAGTAAGCAAGTTGGATTGAAAGTGTCAAAGGCTGGTGTTGTGAGGGACAAGTGGAAGGACAGAGGACAAAAAGGTGATGACCTTACCATTGCTGTCCACAACGGGGTCGGCGTCTCCAGTGGCGACGGGACCGATCACCCGGCTTGCCACAATCCTGTGGACGCGCTCCTCCAGATCGCTGAGGGGTTGCAGCTGAAGCCGCCCTCCACCTGTCCGTTGCTGCTGTCTCCTATTATGAGCCAGCTTAGCCTGCAAGAAAAAGGACAGCATCTGAGTAAATATACAGCCATGGTCTTGCCTGATGTGCCTCCCATAAGTGAATAGCCCTTACAATATACAGCCATGGTCTTGCCTGATGTGCCTCCCATAGGTGAATAGCCCTTACTGTATGCAGCCATGGTCTTGCCTGATGTGCCTCCCATAGGTGGATAGCCCTTACTGTATGCAGCCATGGTCTTGCCTGATGTGCCTCCCATAGGTGAATAGCCCTTACTGTATGCAAAGTGTGGAATGTGTGTGTGTGTTTGATGAAAGGGCCATAGGTGTTGGATGAGTGTTGTGCATTGGGGTTTTAAGACCCTCTGGCCATAGAGTGAGGTTGAGATGGAGGGATGGAGAGGTATTGAGAAAAAGCCACTCACCCTGAGGACCCGAGTGAGGTCGTTGAACTTTTTGCGGCATTGAGTATGGGTCCTGGGCACCATGCTCCTGGAGGAGACGCTCTGAGCCACCTCCCTCCACACTCTTCTGAACTCGCGTGGCAAAGGCCTCCTGCCACTCTCAGGGAACAGCATACATCGTCTGCGCTCCACTGCGTCAACCAGAGCATCCAAGGCCCGCTCGGTGAAGCGATGAGCGTGTTCTCTCACCCTCTCCATGCTTGGCAGCAAAATGGATTCACAGGTCTCTCCAGGCTGAGATTCAAGGCTGCAATGAGCAGGGTGTGGCTGGGGAGCAAGTGGCCCCCCCCGCTTTAAGAAGTGTCCGGCGCCACTGTGTCTGTGTTCCCTCGCTAACTGGCAGCAGCTGCGCTGCGCTCGCGCGCTGAGTTAGCGCCTCACTCCTTGGCCTTTGCGCCTTAAGACAGGTGTGCAGCGCCTGCTTTAGCGCTCCACTCACCTCCCGGGGCGGTAAAAGTGAAGTTTCCTGTCAGTGCCGATAATTAGCGCCAGGCGCTAATATTTGCGTCCGGACGATATTTGCGCCCCAAATGGGACGCGACCTAATTTCTACCCCTCTGTGTCTTAATGCAAGGAGTATCCGTAATAAGGTGGATGAATTCACTGTGCAAATTGATATTAATGGATATGATGTGATTGGGATTACAGAGACGTGGCTCCAGAACAATCAAGGCTGGGAACTGAATATCCAGGGGTATTCAACATTCAGGAAGGATAGAATAAAAGGAAAAGGGGGTGGGGTAGCATTGCTGGTTAAAAAGGAGATTAATGCAATAGCTAGGAAGGACATTAGCTTGGAGGATGTGGAATCAATATGGGTTGAGCTGCAGAACACCAAAGGGCAGAAAACGTTAGTGGGGGTTGTGTACAGACCTCCAAACAATAGTAGTGAGGTGGGGCAGGGTATGAAACAGGAAATCAGAGGTGCATGCAAAAAAGGCGCAGCAGTTATCATGGGTGACTTTAATATGCATATAGATTGGGCTACTCAAACTGGAAGCAATACGGTGGAGGAGGATTTCCTGGAGTGTTTAAGGGATGGTTTCCTAAACCAATATGTTGAGGAACCAACTAGAGGGGAGGCCATCCTGGACTGGGTGTTGTGTAATGAGGAAGGACTAATCAGCAATCTTGTGGTGCGAGGCCCCTTGGGGAAGAGTGACCATAGTATGGTGGAGTTCTACATTAGGATGGAGAAGGAAACAGTTAATTCAGAGACCATGGTCCAGAACTTAAATAAGGGCAACTTTGAGGGTATGAGGTGTGAATTGGCGAGGTTAGATTGGCAAGCGATATTTAAGGGGTTATCAGTGGAAGGGCAATGGCAGACATTTAGAGATCGCATGGATGAACTACAGCAATTGTACATCCCTGTCTGGCGTAAAAATAAAAAAGGGAAGGTGGCTCAACCATGGCTAACAAGGGAAATCAGGGATAGTATTAAAAGCAAGGAAGTGGCATACAAATTGGCCAGAAGTAGCAGCAAACCCGGGGACTGGGAGAACTTTAAAACTCAGCAGAGGAGGACGAAGGTTTTGATTAGGGCAGGGAAAATAAAATATGAAAGGAAGCTTGTGGAGAACATTAAAACGGACTGCAAAAGCTTCTATAAATATGTAAAAAGAAAGAGGTTAGTAAAAACAAACGTAGGTCCCCTGCAGTCAGAAACAGGGGAAGTCATAATGGGGAACAAAGAAATGGCAGATCAATTGAACAAGTACTTTGGTTCGGTGTTTACTGTGGAGGACACAAACAACCTTCCGGAAATAAAAGAGATCAAAGGATCTGGTAAGAGGGAGGAGCTGAGGGAAATCCTTATCAGTCGGGAAAAGGTGTTGGGGAAATTGATGGGACTGAAGGCTGATAAATCCCCAGGGCCTGATGGTCTGCATCCCAGAGTACTTAAGGAGGTGGCCTTGGAAATAGTGGATGCATTGACGATCATTTTCCAACATTCCTTAGACTCTGGATCAGTTCCGAAGGAGTGGAGGGTGGCTAATGTAACCCTTCTTTTTAAAAAAGGAGGGAGGGAGAAAGCAGGGAATTATAGACCGGTCAGTCTGACATCAGTGGTGGGTAAAATGATGGAATCAATTATTAAAGATGTCATAACAGACCATTTGGAAAGTGGTGACATGATAGGTCCAAGTCAGCATGGATTTGTGAAAGGGAAATCATGCTTGACAAATCTTCTGGAATTTTTTGAGGATGTTTCCAATAGGGTGGATGGGGGGGAACCAGTAGATGTGGTGTATTTGGACTTTCAGAAGGCCTTCGACAAGGTCCCACACAAGAGATTGGTGTGCAAAGTTAAAGCACATGGGATTGGGGGTAATGTGTTGATTTGGATTGAGAACTGGTTGGCACACAGGAAACAAAGAGTAGGAGTAAATGGGTACTTTTCAGAATGGCAGGCAGTGACCAGCGGGGTACCGCAGGGTTTGCTGCTGGGGCCCCAGCTGTTTACATCATATATTAATGATTTGGACGAAGGGATTAATTGTAATATCTCCAAATTTGCGGATGACACTAAATTGGGAGGCAGTGTGAACAATGAGGAGGATGCTAGGAGGCTACAGAGTGACTTGGACAGGTTGGGTGAATGGGCAAATGTATGGCAGATGAAGTACAATGTGGATAAATGTGAGGTTATCCACTTTGGTGGTAAAAATAGGGAGGCAGACTATTACCTGAATGGTGGCAGATTAGGGAAAGGGGAGGTGCAACGAGACCTGGGCGTCATGGTACATCAGTCACTGAAGGTGGGAAGGCAAGTGCAGCAGGCAGTCAAGAAAGCAAATGGCATGATGGCCTTCATAGCAAGGGGATTTGAGTACAGGAGTAGGGAGGTGATGCTACAGTTGTACAGGGCCTTGGTGAGGCCACACCTGGAGTATTGTGTGCAGTTTTGGTCTCCTAACTTGAGGAAGGACATTCTTGCTATTGAGGGAGTGCAACGAAGGTTCACTAGATTGATTCCTGTGATGGCCAGACTGACATATCAAGAAAGACTGGATCAACTGAACTTGTATCCTCTGGAGTTCAGAAGAATGAGGGGGGATCTTATAGAGACGTTTAAAATCCTGACTGGTTTAGACAAATTAGATGCGGGCAGAATGTTTCCAATGTTAGGGAAAACTAAAACCAGGGGTCACAGTCTAAGGATAAAGGGGAAGCCATTTAAGACTGAGATGAGGAGGAACTTCTTCACCCAGAGAGTGGTGAATCTGTGGAATTCTCTACCACAGAAGGTTGTTGAGGCCAGTTCGCTAAATATATTCAAAAGGGAGTTAGATATAATACTCACAACTAGGGGGATCAAGGGGTATGGCGAGAAAGCAGGAATGGGGTACTGAGGTAGCATGTTCAGCCATGAACGCATTAAATGGCGGTGCAGGCTCGAAGGACCGAATGGTCTACTCCTGCACCTATTTTCTATGTTTCTATGTTTCTATGTAATTCAAATTCTAAAACTACCATGGTGGAATTTGAACTCACGTTCTCTGGACTTTTAGTCCAGACCTCAGGCTTAATAGGAACATAAGAACAGGAATAGGCCATTCAGCCCCTCGAGCCCATTCTGCATTCAGTTAGATCATGGCTGATCTGTATCTTAACTCCATTTACCCACCTTGGTTCCAACAACAACTTGCATTTATATAGTGCCTTAAATGTAGTAAAATGTCCCAAGGAGCTTCACAGGAGCGTTAATAAACAAAATTTGACAACAAGCCACATAAGGGGATATTAGGGCAGATGACCAAAAGCTTGGACAAAAAGATAGGTTTTAAGGAGTGTCTTAAATGAGGAAAGAGAGATAGAGAGGTAGAGAGGCGGAGAGGATTAGGGAGGGAATTACGGCTCGGCAGCCAATTGGCAGGCAAGGCCATCAATGGTGGAGCGATTAAAATCGGGGATGCGCAAGAGGCCAGAATTGGAGGAGCGCAGATATCTCATAGGGTTGTAGGGCTGGAGGAAGTTACAAAGGGAGGGGCGAGGCCATGGAGGGAATTGAAAACAAGGATGAGGATTTTAAAATCGAGGCGCTGCTTAACCGGGAGCCAATGCTGGTCAGCGAGTACAGGGGTGATGGGTGAACGGGACTTAGTGTGAGTTAGGACACGGGCAGCAGGGTTTTGGATGAGCTCAAGTTTATGGAGGGTGACAGCTGGGAGGCTAGCCAAGAGAGCATTGGAATAGTCAAGTCTAGAGTTAACAAAGGCATGAATGCAGCAGATGAGCTAAGGCGGGGCGGAGTCGGGCGATGTTACGGAGGTGGAAATAGGCAGTCTTGATGATGGAGCGGTATGTGGTCGGAAGCTCATCTCAGGGTCAAATACGACACCAAGGTTGAGAACAGTCTGGTTCAGACTCAGACAATTGCCAGGGAGAGGGGTGGAGTCAGTGGCTAGGGAACAGAGTTTGTGGTGTGGACCGAAGATAATGGCTCCGGACTTCCCAATATTTAGTTGAAGGAAATTTCTGCTCATCCAGTACTGGATGTCGGACAAGCAGTCTGACAATTTAGAGAGTGGAGGTGTCGAGAGAAGTGGTGGTGATGTAGAGTTGGGTGTTGTCAGCGTACATGTGGAACCTAACGTTGTTTTTTCGGATGATGTCGCCGAGGGGCAGAATGTAGATGAGAAATAGGAGGGGACCAAAGATAGATCCTTGGGGGACACCAGAGGTAACGGTGCAAGTGTGGGAAGAGAAGCCATTGCAGGTGATTCTCTGGCTACAATGAGATAGCTAAGAATGGAACCAGGCGAGTGCAGTCCCACCCAGCTGGATGATGGTGGAGAGGCGTTGGAGGAGGATGGTGTGGTCAACCGTGTCAAAGGTGGCAGACAGGTCGAGAAGGACGAGAAGGGATAGTTTATCACAGTCACATAGGATGTCATTTGTGACTTTGCTAAGTGCCGTTTCAGTACTGTGGCAGGGGCGGAAACCAGATTGGAGGGATTCAAACATGGAGTTCCGGGAAAGGTGGGCACAGATTTGGGAGACGACAACACGTTGAAGGACTTTGGAAAGGAAATGAAGGTTGGAGATGGAGTGGTAGTTTGCAAGGACAGTGGGGTCAAGGATTTGTTTTTTGGGGAGAGGGGTGTTGACGGCAGATTTGAAGGTGGGGGGGGACAATACCTGAGGAGAGAGAACCGTAGCCTTTATTATCCTTGCCTAACAAAAATCTATCCATCTCAGTTTTTAAATTTTCAATTCGCATAGCTTCAGCAGCTTTTTGGGGGAGAGAGTTCCAGATTTCCACTATCTTTTGTGTGAAGAAGTGCTTCCTGACATCACCTCTGTATGCCCCCTTGTTCTGGACTCTACCACCTGAGGAAATAGTTTCTCTCTATCTACCCTATCAAATCATCTTAAATGCTTCAATTAGATCACCCTTTAATCTTCTATACCCAAGGAAATAGAAGCCTAGCCTATGCAACCTGTCCTCATAATTTAACCCTTGTAGCCCTGGTATCATTCTGGCGAATCTGTGCTGCTCCCCCTCCAAGGTCAATATATCCTTCCTGAGGTGCGGTGCCCAGAACTGAACGCTGTATTCCAGATGGGGTCTAACCAGAGCTCTGTACAGCTGTAACATAACTTCCACCCCTTTGTATTTCAGCCTCTTTAGATAAAGGCAAACATTCCATTAGCCTTTTAAATTATTTTTTGTACCTGCCCAATAGTTTTCAGTGATTTATATACTTGGAACCCTAAATCTCTTTGCTCATCCGCAATTCCTAGTTTCTCACCATTTAGTAAATACTCTGATCTATCTTTCTTATGTCCAAAGTGGATGGCCTCATATTTCATCACATTGAACTCCATCTACCACAGTTTTGCCCACTCACTTAATCTATCAATATCCCTTTGCAACTTTCTACTCCCATCTACACTATTTACTGTGCCACCTAATTTAGTGTCATCAGCAAACTTAGATATACAACTCTCTACTCCTTCATCCAAATCATTTATAAATATAGTGAAAAGCTGAGGCCCCGGTACAGATCCCTGAGAGACACCACTAGCCACATCCTGCCAATTAGTATATATACCCATTATCCCTACTCTCTGTCTCCTACTTCCAAACCAATTCCCTCGCCAAGCCAATAGATTGCCTCCAATTCAATGTGCTCTCATTTTTGTTAACAGTCTCTTATGTGGAACCTTGTCGAATGCCTTCTGGAAGTCCCGATAAACAGCATCCATTGACACTCCCTTATCTACTATGTTTGTTACATCCTCAAAAAATTGGACTAGGATTGGTAGACATGACTTACCCTTTACAAACCCATGCTGGCTCTTTCTGATCAGCTCATATTTGTCCAAATGTTCAGTCATTCTGTCCAGTACTCGCACCTCTACACTACTGTACCCAAAGTCGGGTTTAAATTTTTAACGCATTTTTGAATTAACAGCTGGAGAGGAAAATAAAAGCATTTAACAATTAATACGTCATCATTCAAACAGTTTAAATGTCAGATTAAATGAAGAGCAATCTAAAATTTTTAATAGTAATCCCGAAAAATTGCTGTGGATACCTTTAAATGTTTTAGAGAGCTGGACCGACATTGTGCAGAATTTTAATATTACATAGAATGTATAGCACAGAAACAACGGCCCAACTGGTCCATGCTGGTATTTATGGTCCCCATGAGCCTCCTCCCACCCCTCTTCATCTAACCCTTCCAGCATAACCTTCCACATTTTTATGAATTAATTTTACTAATAATACTACTACATTGTAGAATACGAAACACACGCATCTGGAAGTACAACTATTCCTTATTTTTTATTCATTCATGGGATGGGGCATCACTGGCAAGGCCAGCATTTATTGCCCATTCCTAATTGCCCTCGAGAAGGTGGTGGTGAGCTGCCTTCTTGAACTGTTGCAGTCCGTGTGGTGAAGGTGCTCCCACAGTGCTGTTAGGTAGGGAGTTCCAGGATTTTGACCCAGTGACGATGAAGGAACTTCCAAGTCAGGATGATGTGTGACTTGGATGGGAACTTGGAGGTGATGGTGTTCCCATGCGCCTGCTGCCCTCGTCCTTCTAGGTGGAAGAGGTCGCGGGTTTGGGAGGTGCTGCTGAAGAAGCCTTGGCTTCCCAACAGAAAAATACTAGTATTGGGCAAAATGTTTTTATGGAGATATCACGGCTTTTATAAATATATTGGCCCGGATTTTGCGGTCGGCGGAGTAATTATTGTATTTTTCTAGGGAGAATACGGCAGCTAATGTTGATAAAAGTTTTTATGCAGTTTGTACCATGAAAGGTCAACTGAAGATACAGTGAGGGGAATAAGGGAAGTGCATTTTTGATTTTTTTTTCATTTGCTAAACTGTCAATTTCCTGGAGAGGCTCTCACTCTAGTCAGTCTGGATTTATATTCCTTTCATTAATTTAAACAAAAAAGCATCAGGCGAAGATTTTTTTATTGACGGGTGTCCCCTTGTGCTGTGCAAACAGGCTGCTGCGCCTGTTTGCACCAGCCATAAAATTTCTGTACGTAATTGCTGGGCAGTTGGTGGGCAATTAGCCCAACTCTGCGCCGGCAATGAGGATTTCAATGTCGGAGCGGATTATCTGTCAAGTCAGAACTTGACAGATCGCAAGTTCGCCATTAAATGCATGTGTAAGCGGAAATCCCGAACTTTATTTATTTATTTATTTAATTTATTCATTCACGGGATGTGGGCGTCGCTGGCAAGGCCAGCATTCATTGCCAATCCCTAATTGCCCTTGAGCAGGTGCTTGTGAGCCGCCTTCTTGAACCGCTGTTCTTATTAGCGGTTGTGTACAACTGAATGGCTTGCTAGGCCATTTCAGAGGGCAGTTAAGAGTCAACCACATTGCTGTGGGTCTGGAGTCACATATAGGCCAGACCGGGTAAGGACGGCAGATTTCCTTCCCTGAAGAACATTAGTGAACCAGATGGGTTTTTACGACAGTCCGGTAGTTTCATGGTCACCATTACTGATACTAGCTTTTTATTCCAGATTTATTTAATTAACTGAATTTAAATTCCCCTTGCTGTCCATTTCAAAGGTGGTATGACGTCGTACTCTGAGAGTACGCCGACATACCGACCGCAAATTCTGCCCCGTTATTCTCATTTTACTCGCAGACACCCATGCCATTACTTACAGTGAGTTGGAGGATATGTTGGGGTCAATTTTAACCCACCCTGCCCGATGGGAATGGGGTGTGGGGACCTTTAAAATGGAGCATTGTGACCTACCCCCCTAGCTCCTGCGGTAATTGCACTGGCCACCACTTTAATGGCTCACTTCAATAGGTGGCTGGTGCAGTCACCAGAAGCAGGAGACCTGTGAATTTATGGAAGTTGGGGTCCTAGTACGTCAATGGGAATATGATTGGATTTTAACCCGGGCCTGAACTGGATACCGCCATGGCTTTGCTGGCACTGAAAGCAGGTCAGAGCTGTCGGGAAGGATATAGAGGCCCTCCAAACACTTTTCTTTGTGGGGCTGGAAAGAGCAGGAGACCTCCTTTCAGGCCTCACAAGGAAATTCACCGCCTCCCCTGCCCCGGACTCCCGCCCTTCCTTCCTGCAAGACCCTCCTGAAACAACCTCCCCGCAACTTACCTGCTGGCTGGGGAGACCTCCTTGGTGCTGGTTGGCAATCTATGGCCGCCTGAACTTCCTCGCCCGTCCGCTGACCAGCTGCCCCTTTCTGGATGGGTACCATGCAGAGATGTAAGGGTTTCGGTTCAGGGTGCTTGTGCGGGGTTAGGCCTTCGTTGCCTAATACTATTGCTTGCTCTGGTCTCCGGCCAGCCTTGTTGCAATAAGCACCTGTGAGTGGTTCGACACTGGACTTAGGTGCGAGAGCAGTAATGCAGAGAAAACTCAGGTAGACCCGGTTGAATAGTACGAAATGGAAATCTTTATTGCATATTGTTCAGAATTACGAAATACATGTCATAAGCACAGATTAATGACAGTACAAGCTTACATACATTTATCAAACTAGGTTTAGGGAAACGAGGAGCGCACGACACATCGAAAAAGGGGACACACATTATAATTATCCTTAATAAAACCCCCCTCCCCTATCAATGCCTGCTCTAATCTAGATCTGTAGGATCGAGAAACATGCTCACCACTCGTAATACCTCGGAGAATTCTAAAACGGTGCTCAGCTGTTTTCGCTGCAACACCTGACCGTTCACGTGTTGACCAGGGGTCTCTGTACCCCACTTGTTTATTTGCTCTGCTCCGGCTAGCAGGCTAAATCGTCTGCTGTTATGAAGATCTGTGTTGACCTCGGATTCCCGATCAAAACCTATATAGCTTAACAATGTTCACTTATTTCGGGCGCGGTCGGGGTTTACTGACCGCGGCAGCACGTGGATTCTTCTTCTTCTCTTCTCATCTCATCTCATCTCCTCGGGCCTTCGGGTCCAGACACCGTTTACCGACCTTCGGGATGGTGCACCCGATTTCGCAGCGCGCCACGAGGTCGACCCCAAAAGGGATCAGCAGAACAAGAGAGAATAACGGTCGTCCGGGATAAGAGCCGAGAGTCGATTCCAAGCGAATGACAGAATAAGAGAGAGATGGACGTTTGGACACTACAGTTATAGTACTGTAATTCCTTATCTCCCGCCCAATCTTAATGTTCATCTTTTGTCATGTTTTGGCGCTCAAACTTCTTGTATGGGGTGGTTCTTGTCGTTAATGGGTTTCGGTGATACTTGTAACTGTCTAAGTACCCGTTAATATTTCTCCCATTGTGGAACTGGCTAGGAGTCTCCCTGGAGGGGTTTTGGGGGCCTCCGAATTCTTGCTGTGAGTACCCGCGAACGGCTCTCTCATTGTAGAGCCGCGGGGAATTTGCGTATCAATGTCTTTGGATGGGCCTCTGATTGCCCAGTACAATAGTCCTTGCTTGTGCATGGAAAAACGATTCCAGCACTTACATCTCTTGCTATTGTGTCGAATGCAGATCGGACGCGTCCTGTCTTTACCAATGTTTGCTGAGTATTATCCAATCTTACTGAAATGTTTATTCGAACGCCATCTTGTCTGCCTACTGAAAATTCTGGAAACTTCTGCCACGAGGTGCGGCGGCCATTTTACAGGCTTCTTGTGTCCGTTTTGAAACATGACAGCATTTTGCTGAAATAAAAAACATAGGTCAGCGAGTGTGTTTTGCACCAAAACCTGCCGGGTGTTAAAATCGAACCACTGTTTTATAACAATAGGGGTGATACACCATATAATGCATAACTTAGCCTGCATTATCAGGGCCACTGATATACAGTAGTTGAATAACTCAAATTCTGTTTTCATACATGGTATTTTGAGATTGTTTTATTAGTGTTTTAGGAATGATTTCCATGAGTGTTCTGTGAAAACTGTAAATCAGTAGTCTTAATTGCTCTTATTGCCAGCTGTGGCTCAGTGGTAGAACAGTCATCTCCGAATCAGAAGGTTGTGAGTTCAAGTCCCACTCCAGAGACTTGAGAACATAATCTAAGCTGACACTCCAGTGCAGGGAGTGCTGCACTGTCGGAGGTGCCGTCTTTCAGATGAGTCGTTAAACCAAGGTCCCGTCTGCCCTCTCAGGTGGACAGAAAAGATCCCAGGGCACTATTTCGAAGAAGAGCAGGGGAGTTATCCACAGTGTCCTGGCCAATATTTATCCCTCAACCAACATAACAAAAACAGATTATCTCATTGCTGTTTGTGGGAGCTTGCTGTGCGCAAATTGGCTGCCGTATTTCCTACATTACAACAGTGACTACACTTCAAAAGTACTTCATTGGCTGTAAAGCGCTTTGGGATCTCCTGAGGTCGTGAAAGGCGCTATATAAATGCAAGTTCTTTCTCTCATAAATTAATAGCCTTTAATTTACACATATTCTTTGCTTTCTGTAAAGCTGAGAATACACAAGATAGTATGCAAGATGTACCAGATTGGAGGTAGGGACCTGCTGCACCGCTGGAAGTGTGGCAGGGCAGGAATGCCAGGCATCAACTGGCTCCATCACAAGGAGCCATTTTAAGAATCAGGATGGGCGGCCGAAACTACAGAGGTGTCCGCGTGGAAAAAGTGCCAGGAAATCAAAGCGGCACCCTGGGTCTCCGATTTAGTCAACTCTTGACACTTTTGCTCAGTGGGGGTATGGGGATGTGCGATTCCTGTTCCATCCAAGAATTAGTGGTTTGTGGGGTGATGGTGACTATGGCTTTGTTCTTGGGTGGGGCGGGGTTGGGGTGGTGGTGTTGGGAAAAGATATAGGCCGAGAAATTGGAGAATGCTAGAAACCTGCCGGTAACATCGGCAGCCAAGGATAACAGCCACTGGCCGAGAGCAGTACCGGCATTTTGGTACTGCCTGCTTATTATCAGGGTCGCATTGAGTTTCTAGTGTAATGCGATCTTTGCAGCGCTAATCTCAGAAGGAGGCTAAAGGTCGCCTCTGTCTCCCACTTGAAATTCAGGGGAACGGGGAAGAAAGGAGTGACCCGAACAGCTGCCATACTTGCTCCAAAAATATTAGCTGCCGCCCAATGTTTGTTGATTTTTTAATAGTTTATGATATGAATGCATCTGCGTTCTCTGTAACACTAATCTTTCCCCAATGGTTGCTCTTGAAAGTGTTTAAATGTGTAGTCGTTGTGGCAGCTTGCAGTGGGTCTTGCATACTTAACACAAAATAATTATTTGATAAATAATTGGTTATGGAATTTTGAATAAATTATTTATAATCCCTTAAAATCTTAAGCAGTTGAGTCCAGATTTGCTAGGGCTGACGTTCTGGTGAGGCTATCATAAAGATAAAAGAGATCTTCAGCGATGATCTTCAATCGTTGCAACGGAGATCACCCATTGATTTACTGACCCACAAGAACCACAAACACTGCAGGCCACCCACGGGGAAAGCTGCCAGAAAAGGCAACCCCCGCCACCCCCTCTGCCACTGATGGGCAAAAAATGAAAGTTTAAAAGAACCATGGCAAAGGAGGCGCTTGATGTTCGAGCATCCACCTGAGATGTTTTCCACTTGTAAGTCCTGCCAGACTCCTCATGGCCGTTAACGCTGCTGAAAGACCTTTTAGCGGCAGCAAATACGGGCGTGACTTAGCGCAGGCGGCAATGCGAGCAGAGAGCACAATTTCTACTCCAATGCTGGCTTGTTCTACCACACTACCACATTACCATACAGATGCCATTCTGCTGGGGTTAATAATGCTGATTTGCAATATTCTCTGCTCGATTTAGTGGCTACTGGAAAGCTACAAATGCATTTATGATGTTTGGGGCTGCCCTGTAATGTTAGGCCGTTCCCTATTGTTTTCAGTTTGTCATGTAACGTTACATTCACAGCACCAGCTACTGCCACAATACCGTTGGAACCGGAGACCTGCTCACCATTTTTAACATATGATGGATACATGGGCAGATCCCATGTGTGTTCCTCATGTGTAAAAATGTTGCCTTGTAGTTCCTTCTATGGTTAGTGTTACCCTTGGACAGTGGTAGCACTCTTGCCTGTGAGTTTGAAGATTGTGGATTCAAACCCCAATCGAGTGACTTGAGCACATAACCCAGGCCGACACGTCAGTGCAGTACTGAGGGAGTGCTGCTCTATTGGAGGTGCCGCTTTTTGGCTGAGTCAGAAGGTTGCGGGTTCTAAGTCTCACTCTAGAGATTTGACCACATAATCGAGGCTGCTACTTCACTGCACTGACGGAGTGCTGCACTGTCGGAGGTGCTGTCTTTCAGATGAGATGTTAAACCGAGGCCCTATCTGCCTTCTCAGGTGGATATGAAAGAGCCTATGGCATTATTCGAAGAAGAGCAGAGAATTCTCCTGGTGTCCTGACCAATATTTATCCTTCAACCAACATCACGAAAATAGATTATCTGGTCATGTATCTCATTGCTGTTTGTGGGAGCTTGCTGTGTGCAAATTGGCTGCCGCGTTTCCTACATCACAACAGTGACTACACTTCAAATAGTACTTCATTGTCTGTGAAGCACTTTAGGACATCCTGAGGTCATGAAAGGTGCTATATAAATACAGGTTTTTTTCCTTTGCCACTTCTTTTACCTCCTTTAGTTGATGGGCATTTCACTTTTCCCCAAGTTATTAAAGATTTAAAATGATACCCATTCCATGCATTTCAATCCATCTTTCCTCACCATCAGACCATTACAAGTGCACTTTGTGTGAGGCTTCTTAAACAGAAGTTCTTTAATAAAACTGTCAGCAGGTGGGACGGTGGGCCATATATTCCTCTGTTAAATAATTTTATCAAAAAAGAAAATTTAAATCTAAAAAAAATTCTATTAATAGCACAATCCATTTCCATTGCAGATACCGTAGCCTGGATATTCCTGGGGCCCGCTCCACGGGCTAAAATGCAGCAAAGAGGAACCACCCCCCACCACGTGTCCTGATCCAGGCTGGAGACCCCATCCTAAATTCTAGGGACAGGGTCATTTGCATAGCTAGGGCAGACCACTGGGACCTGCAAGAGCGCATCAGTGGCAGCTACCTCTGCCGCAGATCAGCCACCCTTTCAAGGAGGCTTGAGGCCTTTGGAAGGCCTGACGCACCAGGTCTCATGCCAAAAGTTTAATGTATTCTCACCAGTTAAACTCTGATGATCAGCTGGAGACTAGGGGCAAGGGCTTTTAACTCCTTCACAATTTCAGATTTCTCGAAAAGCCTGGTTAAGCCCAAAACACCATTTTTAAATTAGTGTGCGCCTTGGAGCATCAACGTACAAGTCATGTCACTAAATGATAGGAAATGGGATAGTGGCCACAATTCCCCAATGAGATTCTGATCGTCAACATGTTTGGAGGGGGATGCGGAGCAGAGATCAGCTGCTTCACCACAGGGAGGAACGGAAGGAGGGATAAATAGAAGGAGGAAGGGAAAGTATAGCAGGAAGAAGGAAGGAGGGAGGAAGAGGGGAAGGAAATCAGCTCCTATCCTAGTAGCCTGCTTAAAAGTAGCATTGGTAAAGGCTTAAAAGCAGGCTGCTTGTGTGTCTGCTCAGTGTATGGTGCATATCTTGGGCAGGCCTATCAAAGAGAAAAGAGCAGATAATAATTTACAATAACAGATCACAAATGTGTTTTATTTATAACTGTTCTTACAATTTTTTTGTACGACATAATTGAATTCCATTTGTTCAAAAAAAAGGACAAGCAATTAGTCCTTAAACTTGACATTATCTGTAAAACTCTTCAACACAACAGGCTAAACTCCATGATTTAAGGCAGAGGGAGCACATTAATCAATAGACTGTATAAAAAGCCAGTATAATTTACAGAAGTTGTATTTCAGACCCTGAGTCTGCCCCCCCTGCATGATTAAATTGGGATGACAGCACCTGAAAAGCCTGATTAATTATCCAAATATTTCTCATTCACATGATTTATTCAATCTACAAAGGTATGAAGAAATCACTGGTTTCGTATTGGCGCATGGAAAAGAATGCATTCAGCTCCTTTACCGGTTGTCTTCAACAATAATGGTTCTTTTAGGATACGTGTCAAAGTCCACAAATAAATAACGAAAGTCATACCTTCCACTTTCAGGGTTCTGCAATAAAGAAAACAAGACAGCTTTGTGTTATAATCAACATGCATTTTGTCTTCTCTCATCTATAGATGCAGAAACAAATGGCTCTGTAGTCTGTGTTTGATGCCTCTTTGAAATCGTTTTGATTTTTCTTCTGTCAATGTGGAAACTAACTGAAAATTCACTTTAAAAGCGAAACATTCCATTGAATCGGAAGCTGAACGCGCTGTTAAAATAGGTTTGCTGGCTTGTTCTGGTAAGCTGCAGGTAGACAACATCACTTTGAGACGTTTGAGAGATATATGAGCATTCAAACTTCTCATGGTGTTTGAAAGAGCCCCACTGTATTCTAGAGCAGAGGCTTTTAAGCAGATGCATGCTTTTAAATGAATGATGGAAATCCTGTGGGCATTTTATTCCAAATCCACTTTTTAATTTTTACCTGTGCCCATCACAAATTAAATTTAATTATCCACTTCTTCGCACTTCCAGTTTGCAGCTGGAATCTACAATTTAACAGATGCAAATGGGCAATACATTTTCACAAATGATTTTTTTTTTTAAATGCAACTTATTTGTAATTTTTTAAAAATGTTGCAAATCCCCATTCTTCAGTTTGCATTGATTCACGCTTCTGCCACCAACCTTCTCCCAGAGCTCGGCTAATGACTGGCCGCTGAGTTACCACTCAAACCTGGACTGCCCCACCCAATGTTCTCTCCTTCCTCACATCCTAAGGAGACACCACAGCCTCCAGTTGCCATTCTCCTCCTTCTACCTTGACTTTGGGCACCTCAGATCGGAAACTGTGCCGAGTAGGGGACTCGCACAGCATCTGATTGTTCTGTGACTTTCACCATCGCTGCTCCAACACCCAGCATCACCCCAGTATTTTTTGAATTGTATCTTGGAGTCGGGTGGTGGGAGCGGGGGGGAAACTTGACACTTAAAATGAAATTAACAAGTTCTATAAAACAAAAACCAAGAAAAAAATAAATGACCTCTTTTGCATCCAAGTGCACTGTTCCTTTTATGGGCTCGGAGCCCTCAATGTAAAATTTGAGTTGAATATGCTTCACACCATCCTTCACGTATTCAATGTGGCTGAAAGACAGAAAATCAATATTACATCTCAAGATTTAAGAAAGGAAGGAAGGAAGCAAGGAAAGAACAAATGTGCATTTAGATGGCATATTTTGTATCATTAGGATGTCTCAAAATGCATTACAGCGAATAAATTACTTTTGAAGTGTAGTCACCGTTGTTTTTTCGACAATCAAAGCAGCTGATTTGCGCAGAGCAAGATCCCATAAACAGCAATGAGATGAATGACCAGAGAGTCTTTTTTTTTTGTGGTGTTGGTTGAGGGATAAATGTTGGCCAGAATACCAGGAGATCTCCCCTACTCTTCTTCAAAGTAGTGGAATGGGAATTTTTTTTTTTTACATCCACCCAAGAAGGTAGACAAGGGCCTCGGTTTAACGTCTCATCCGGAAGACAGCACCTCCAACAAGGCAGAATTCCCTCAATATTACTCTGACGTGTCAGCCTAGATTATATTCTCAAGTCCTGGAGTAGAGCTTGAACCCACAACCTTCTGACTCAGAGATGAGAGTGCTACCACAGAGCAAAGGCCGAAAAGATGAACAAATATTTTTATAAGGAAGCTTACTCCAACATTTCAGTGAAATAAATAACCTAGCCCACTCTTGTCCTAGGATAAGCTCTAAAAAAAATGATCAATTGTCCCAGGAACCAATTTGAAATGAAGTCAAACATGAATGATTAGCTTCTCAAATTACAATTAAGCCAACCCCTACAACAGTCACCATAAACTATGTCCTCTGTGCTCATACAATAATAATGCGGAGGTAACCTACTTCTCCAGATGACAGTAATTTTTTTTTACACTAAGAAATCTAGATAAAGAGCCAAGGCCTGGCTGCCAAGACTATTAAATGTGAGAAGTCGCACAACACCAAGTTATAGTCCAACAGCTTTATTTGAAATCACAAGCTTTCGGAGCGCTGCTCCTTTGTCAGGTGACTTCACCTGACGAAGGAGCAGCGCTCCGAAAGCTTGTGATTTCAAATAAAGCTGTTGGACTATAACCTGGTGTTGTGCGACTTCTCACATTTGTCCACCCCAGTCCAACACCGGCATCTCCACATCAAGACTATTAAAGAAAGAAAGCAGATGAGGTAAACTAGGAAGTAGCGATTACGTGGCGTCAAATTTGGGGCTTAAAAGCTGGTAGGTTGTAGGAGGAACGGAAGAATGAGAAAAATAAGATGCCTGAACCATCATCGGTTCAGGCTTCCTCGACTGCTGCCGCCAGTTGTGGGAAGCGGATATCGGCTGGCTCCTGCGCCAAGCTGGCCCGCAAGTCAGATCTGGGGGGGGGGGTGGGGGGGGGGGGTGGAGGCAGCGTGCAGGAATTCTTGTGCTGGGCCCCGGAGGACCACTCCTGCTCCCCTAGGGCCCACAAAAATAAAAATTTTAAATTTGCTGAGCCAGTTTTTGAGCAGCCTCTAGCACGCTCTTTAAGGACCGCTGGTTAGACCGCTTAATGTCTGGCACAAATGGGCGGAGCATGCGCGGACCAAACCCTGCCCATTTGTACAACCGGCGTAGGACCCAGATTTGCATGTTTAAACAGTCGCAGGAAGCGGCAGACTGGTGCTCGGCCATTTACAGATATCACGTGGGCTTTGGCGTTAATGGGGAGGATGAGGTGTCTCATCCAAATTTCCAACTGCCAGCCAGCAGTTGAAAATTGCTTCCTTTTGCTTTTTAATACAAGGGACAGCTTTCAGTGTACACTTGATCCACAGCACATGAAGGCAAACAGGTTTTGTCTCTCGTTAACTGAAAACTAGGGCTGGATTTTCATTGACCCATGGAGGTGGGTTTGGAGGCGTGTGGGGGGTTAAAATTGCGAAAAGTGGCGGGCGGGCACAAGCCCACCTGCACGCAATTTTCATTAAATCGTGTTTGCTGGCTGGCTGGCTGGCTATGGGGATGCATATATGGATGGAGAGGAGACATATCTGGGAGTGGTGGTGTAAAAATATCTGGGAGCAGACTTAGGACTGCTGCTGCTCATTTTGCAGGTCCTCTCACAGCAAAGGCCAGGCAGTCTTTGAAAACCTTCAATGCAGCAGCAATGATGACATCATCAAAGGCGACTTTCAGACTGAAAACACTAATTGGTTCATGGGTTCCCACATGCTGGAACTCAATTGCCCAGCTAGGTGAAAATTGCATCAATCTCCCACATCCAATTGCAGTCGGGTGGATAACACGAAAAGTGGATGACATGACCCCAACCCGCCCCAGTATCAAAATCCAGCCCCTCGACTTTTCTTTGCAAAATGCTCTTTGTTTTGAGGTTAAGACTCCTGAATCTTGCTTAAGTGTCCTCACACCAAACAACATTGCTGAACGAAGAGGGCTTGTGACCTGTTCAACAACAACTTGTATTTATATAGCACCTATAACGTAGCAAAACACCCCAAGGTGCTTCACAGGAGCATTATCAGATAAAATGTCACTGAGCCACATGAGATATTAGGACAGGTGACCAAAAGCTTGGTCAAAGAGGAAGGTTTTAAGGACTGTCTTAAAGAAGCAGAGAGAGGTAGAGAGACAGAGATGTTTAGGGAGGGAATTCCAAAGCTTAGGGCCTAGACAGCTGAAGGCACGGCCACCAATGTTGGGGCGAAGGAAATCGGGGACGCACAAGGTCAGAATTGGAGGAACACAGAGTTCTCGGAGGGTTGTAGGTTGTATTCGTAGTTTTACCAACGATACTAAAGCTGTAGGCAGATGGAGGTAATTTTAACCTTTAGTGATATCAGATCGGCTGTTTGTTATATATCTCTCCTGATTTTCCTGTCTATTGAAATCAATGGAAAGGAAAATCTGGAGAGATGTAGAATGGTCGCCGATCCCATATTGCCCATTCTACACTTTCAGTAAGAGTTAAAATTACCCCCAAGATGTCCAAAAGCCATCCAACGTGACTCCCCCTCCAATATTTCCTCGCTCCTTCTGCAGAAACCCCTGGGTTCTCCACTCTGTCGAGGCATGATTTGAGATAAAGAGCTCAGCACAGAGAATTACAGTAAATCTGTATCTTATAGGTGCTTGGGGAGCAGTAGATTGGAAATCAAATGTATCAGCTGGGATCTCCTTATTGCAGAGTTTGCTGAGGTAACGTTGCCCATCTCCACCCTGCCTCAGCTCACCTGCTGCTGAAATCCTCATCCATGCCTTTGCTACCTCTAGACTTGACTATTCCAATGCACTCCTGGCCAGCCACCCATCTTCCACCCTATGTAAACTTAAGCTCATCCAAAACTCGGCTGCCCGTGTCCTAACTCGCACCAAGTCCCGTTCGCCCATCAGCCCTGTGCTCGCTGACCTACTTTGGCTCCCGGTTAAGCAACGCCTCGATTTCAAAACTCTCATCCTTGTTTTCAAATCCCTCTATGGCCTCGCCCCTCGCCATCTCCAATCTCCCCATGCCCCACAACCCTCCGAGATATCTGCACCCCTCCAATTCTGGCCGCTTGTGCATCCCCTATTTTAATTGCTCCACTATTGGGGGCCATGCCTTCAGTTGCCAAGGTCCTAAGCTCTGGAATTCCCTCCCTAAACCTCTCCACCTCTCTTTCCTCCTTTAAGATGCTCCTTAAAACCTACCTCTTTGACCAAGCCTGCCCTAATTTTTCCTTATGTGGCTCGGTGTCAAAGTTTGTTCGGTAATGGTCCTGTGAAGCGCCTTGGGACGTTTTACTACATTAAAGGCGCTATATAAATACAAGTTGTTGTTGTTGAGGTGGAAGGAAAAACAATCCTTCAACTACTAGAAAAAGTACTTTTTAAAAACATTTGTTAAACGCTACCCAAGAGGCACATAACAACCTTACTATATATCTATTCTTTAATTCACCTGACATGTCGTCTTCTACCCCGTCGTGATGTCTCTCCATAACCTTTTATAGGTTCTCCCAACGCTCCAATTATCTGTTAACACAAGTTGTCTTTAAATCTAAATATTTAGATTATAACTATACCTCTAAGTCTTGTAACATTAATTACAAATTCTATTCCATATTCAGTGCAAAAAAACTGTGTTATAACCTGATTTTTATATACTAATCCATCACTTCGGAAAGGAACAAACGGACACTAAGCAGCAATATGGATTTAGCAGGACTTTACTTCCATAAGGATTGCGTGCTGTACATACTGATACATGTACATTGTATAGGCAGAGGAGACACATTATGCAGGCACATACACTTCTAATACACCTCTGTAATTATTTTCGCAGAGAAACAAATGTCAGCTCCTCCGCCAGCAACACAGCTTGTCTTCATCTTAAGTAAACATTAGCTCTTCAGCAATCGTGAGCTCGCAAATTCAAACAGGTCTACAGCACATCTGTACGTGCAAGCATTGATGAGCTCCATACCACATGGGAGGCAGCAGTGAGGGTTTACTCAGGCCCCGAAATTGGACAAGTGTACAAAAACACAATGCATTCTCTAGAATTTCTCTCTCCGCTACATAGAGGCATAGAGTACAAAAGCAAGGAAGTTATGATAAACCTTTATAAATCACTGGTTCAACCTCAACTGGAATAGTGTGTCCAATTCTGGGCACCGCACTTTAGGAAGGATGTGAAGGCCTTAGAGAGGGTGCAGAAAAGATTTACACGAATGGTTCCAGGGATGAGGGACTTCAGTTACATGGATAGACTGCAGAAGTTGGGCTTGTTCTCCTTAGAGCAGAGAAGGTTGAGAGGAGATTTGATAGAAGTGTTCAAAATCGCGAGGGGTCTAGACAGAGTAGATAGAGAGAAACTGTTCCCATTGACGGAAGGGTCGAGAACCAGAGGACACAGATTCAAGGTGATTGGTAAAAGAACTAAAGGCGACATGAGGAAAAACTTTTTTATGCAGCATGTGGTTAGGATCTGGAATGCACTGCCTGAAAGGGTGGTGGAGGCACGCTCAATCGTGGTTTTCAAAAGGGAGTTGGATAAGTACCCGAGAGGAAAACATTTGCAGGGCTACGGGGAAAGGCGGGGGAGTGGGACTAGCTGAAGTGCTCTTGCTGAGAGCCAGCATGGGCTCGACGGGCCAAATGGCCTCCTTCTGGGCTGTAACCATTCTATGATTCTAGTGGAGGCATTAACCCAGTTATTTTAAATGGGTTAGCGTCACTGCTAAAATAGCAGAGAAAGGAATTTCAAACAAATGTGTTACGTGTTTGTACTCTAGTATCGCAGGGGGTAACTTCAGGGCCACACTGTGTGCTGTGTACTTGGGGTGGAATGTGTCTGACATATTGTGGCACAAGTTTTCATTATTGAAAGACAAGATTAGGCACTATTTTAATAGTGGCCTAGTGGTTATGATATTGGACTAGCAACCCAGAGGTTGAGAGTTCAAATCCCATGGCAATATGTGAAATTGAATTCAATAAGAAAGACTATTTTAATGAATCTGGTTTGGTTCATTCTTTTCCATTGCGAGACTGGTTAAATATTAAACACGTGTCATTTTTAAATTCTCTTCTGCTCTTTTTCCCCACCTTGAAGTCCTGCGAAAGAATGAATTAGAATCAGAAATATGATGACACGTAATAACCCAGCGAGGATGCAGAGAGAAGGAAGAACACGTACCATGTTGTATTTAGAACTCAGGGACAAGAGGAAGTGGTTCAGAAGACCAATGACATTGTGCATAGCATTGATAAATTGAGAAAAGTAAGGTTGTGATGGGAAGAAAGATAATTTAAAGGCTACAAGAGGGAAGAACTGATGAAAATACAGTTTGAACATTTAGCTGGCTAAAAGCGAACAGAGAAAAAACCTAATACAAAAAGAAAATACTGCAGATGCTGGAAATCTGAAATAAAAACAGAAAATGCTGGAGATACTCAGCAGGTCAGGCAGCATCTGTGAAGAGAGAAACAGAGTTAACGTTTCAGGTCGATGACCTTTCGTCAGAACTGGCTATGTTTGGTTTCTTTTCTAGGATAAAAGGCAGGAGAGGTTAAGAGACATTAAGAGATATTCAAGGCGAAAGGAGATGGTAATGAGACAGGTTAAGAAACAAAGGATAGCTCTAGATGAAGTATGAATTGCGCTGGCAGAATGAAAGACAGCTGCCATGTGGGAGAGAAGAAACACTCAGGCAAAAAGTGTGGATGAAAAATATATATATGATAGGGGCCGAGGTTATGACAAAACCTATATGACAACTGTTGCAATCAATTCCTTCGTTCAAGGTGTTAAACTGCAAATCCTCTTTGCTGGAAGATAGCCACGTCTGCTAATTGGGAACAGGTTACAAACTGCTTCACGGACCAGTAATTTTGCTTAAATGGAAATTTAAAAATTGCTACTGCTGTTGTTAAAATGATGTATTAAGTTTGAATCATCATCAAGCCTGGACCCAGTTGTAATCTTTGTGGAACTATTTTAAGTGTGTCCTGTAATGGCTGGATGGATATTCGATAATCATCAAACAAACATCAGCTTGGACAGGCAAGGATGCTACTTACAGGGGAAAATACAAGTTCTCTTACAGCTCCATCTGTTTTGTTCTTCCCCTCCCAAAGGAGCCAGCTGAAAGCAGATGAAACTCATTAAAAGTTGGAATCCAGTCAACACCAGAATAGAGGCGTGCAGTTAAAGAGATAGGAAGTTAAGCACCTTAAGCGAGTTTGTGCAGTTCTGTCTTACACCAGTATATTGCTGTTTAAAGGGTACAGTATTTTAATCTGAATTTGCTTGTCAAATTTTAAAATAAAACAATTGCATTTGCTCAGGAACGGAAACAGTTTAAAAACCTTGAACTATTTCACCCTCCCCTAAACCTTTCCTAGTTTAGAGAAACTATACCAAAAATGAACATTAATTACATCAGTGCCAAACTATTTCCACATCATTATCAATGGTGGGGTGAGACTGAAATTGGTCTTGTGCAGTTGCACAAAACTGGCGATAGCGAATCGGTAAAGAAAGAACTTGCATTTATATAGCGTCTTTCACCTTAGGATGTCCCAAAATGCTTTACAGCCAATGAAGTACTTTTGAAGTGTAGTCAATGTTGTAATGTGGGAAATCCGTTTTGCATACTTCCTGATTTTCTTGTTTTTAAACGGCTAGCATGTAAATCAGGTTGCCAAGTCAATTTCACTCCGCGGTGTCCTATACAGTAAGTCTTATCCCTTCATCTTGGCTTCTGCCTACTTGCCACTGGTACTGGTAGAAAAACGGCTAAAAAAAACTGCTCAAATATATGGCAAGAGGTATTTGATATGACTTGTTCCATGCAAAATACCTGGCATAGTCCATATGTTTTCTTTCAATGCATAATTCACATCTCCATTTGGCAGGGACACTGCTCAGCGAGAGAAAGCATGATAAATTTCAGCTCTGGGATCACACCACGGTAAGAAAGGGCCCTGTGGGGGTGCCATTTACTCTATCTGATAGGCTTGGCATTTCGCTTAGTTCAAACTCTGGTGCTGCAGCCATCTGTTCAGACATTTCTCATTTAAACAGTCAGAAATCAAACCTTAAAGGAATAAGAGCTTAAGGGGGAAAAATTGGGTTGATTTGCACCTCCAGTTAGTGCGCCCGGGGGAGGGAGGCCTGTAATACCGCGGTGCTACGTGCCGACGCGCATGGCGCAGTTGCACGTAGCGCCACGATATTCAGTGGTAGCGCCCCAGGAAGGAGGGGGAGCGCATCCAGTAGCGCCCCGCCTCCTGCTTGGGGCGCGACCACTGAATTTACAGCGCAGGGGCGTTAACTTTTTCAGGGTGCTAAAAGTAGCGCCCCGGCGAAGTTAGCGCCCCAAAGGGGGCACCACCGAATTTTTCCCCCTAAAGGCTTTTCAACGCAAAGATAAAAAGCAAAATACTGCAGACACTAGAAATCAAACAAAAACAGAAAGCGCTGGAAACACTCTGCAGGCCAGTCAGCATCTGTGGAGAGAACAGGCAAGTTAATGTTTCGGATATGGGCCTTTCTTCAGAACTGGAACGTAAGAGGTGGACAGGGTGGGGGGAAACAGAAAAACCGAGAGAGGAATCATGAGGGGAATGATGCAACACGTCAAGTAATGGACAGAAGCATTGACACATTAAAGAGACAGAGTGTGTATTCTGATAAAGGATCTAAATCTGAAACATTAACTTGCCAGTTCTCTCCACAGATGCTGACTAGCCTGTTGAGTGCTTCCAGCATTTTCTGTTTTTTAATTTCAGATTTTCAGCATCTGTACTTTTTTTGCTTTTTGTTTAAGGAATCGAGAGGCCTGGGGAAATGTGACAAGAGCTGCGAAACATGAAAAACCATGGTGGGTGCAGGGTCGGGTATGAAATGAACACAGGTTTGAAAATAAGGATCGAGCTAAAGGCTGAAGTTACTGAAGTCAACATTCAAACGAGAGGGTGGCAGGAAGTCAAAGAGAAAGATGAGCTACCGTTCTTGAAGCTGGTACTGAGCTTTTTTGGAACGATATAAAGACCAATGTCAGAGAGGTCAGAGTGGGAAATTGGAGGGGAGTTAAAGTAGCGAGCCACAGGTCACTTGGGGTCACACTCGCAGATAGTACAGAAGTGTTCAGCAAAGCGGTCATCTGGTCTGTGCTTGGTTTCCCTAATGTAGAGGAAGCTGTACCGTGAGGTTAGACCTGAGGCATATTGTTTGGGCAGAACAGAGGGTGTTATTACTGAGCTAACAGTGTTTGCCTGAAATGGAAAATGTTTCACTAACATCCAGCACTTCAACAGTCATGAACATTTGCAAAACAGTTTTCTTTAAAAAAAACCAGAACATATGTTATACATTAAAATCAGTAGATGGGTCATCAATTTCCATACAATACCCGTCACGCCTGGGGGTGCTGCTCGGATAGCGTTTTTAATGGCAAATGTCAGCTAACATTCCCAGCTTAAAAAAACTAGCTTCCCTTGTATACTGTTGAATTGACTCTGCATTGTACTGTATCACACACACTAGCCACTGAGTGGCTGAGCACCAATGTGTGTGATTTATCCCAAAGGCTTACCTTAAGTATTACTAATTTTCAACATACAAAATATGTATTTTTTTTTAAATCACCACAGTGGTTCACTGTTCAGTTGCATCATCCCTGACCCATTCAGGAATTCCTGTGGCCTGCCAGTGGATGGTGATTTCCCTTGTTTACCTCCAACGCCCCTACAATGGACAATTGCGAAAACGAATCCCACTGCCTTTCCTTTGTACACTCATGACTAATAGAGCGCTCACCATTGGGACTTGACAAGTGTGAACACTGCCACCACCGCCTCCCTCATCCGCTGAAAGTGGGGCTAGAATATCTTTTGAGAAGGCCTTAATGCTTTCGCTGACTAGAGACACCGTGGGCCTCCCTTTGCTCTGGTAGTCTTTTTCATGTCCTCTGAACCTCTGACGTACCCCCATAGGAGATAGCCACAGAACTGGCCCAACATTGGGTGAACCCGCCCCTCACCTCCAGCTGAAACAGTGGAGTTGTCAATGGCCCCCGACGACGGCCCCAGCACCCTGGATCAAAATCAGAGCCTCTTGAAGCATAGAGACGATAACACACCCCTACCCTCCTGAAGATAGCAAAATCAATGCCACAGGCAGGCAAGGGAGGGTAGAAAGTTAACCAACCCCTCCTGTTTCTGAATTTCAAATTTAGTGGATGATAGGGTAGCTTCATTCGCATTCTCTGCTCCCCTGCACCCCTTCTCTTCCAATGTCCCTTCTTCCCTCCTCTCTCTCTCTCCCATACGCTATTAGATCAGCTAAAAGGATAATGGAAAAAAAGAGGATCGTAGACAATTGTAGAAAGTAATGAGAAAAGGTTTTTCAGTTATGTTAAGAGTCAGAGGACTGTCAAAGACTGTATTGGGCCATTGAAGGATGTTCAAGGACAGATTACAAAGGACTCACGGGGTATAGTGGAAATATTGGGCCTGAAATGACGCTGTGCGTACGCTGTCGGAAGCCCTCAGAATGGCCCCGCAAGTTCCGGGCTTCCACATGTGCTGTGCATGCACGAAAACCCGAAACTTGTGACCTGTCAAGTTTCGCTTGGACAGATCCTTCACATCCGCTAGAAGGGGGATAGAACATGTCCAGGGAATTATAGACTCGTCAGCTTAACATCAGTGGTAGAAAAAAATAATGGAATCCCTACTAAAGGAGAAAATAGAAGAACATCTAGAAACCAAAAATATAATAATGATTGTCAGCATGGATTCCAATAGGGAAAGTCTTGCTTGACCAACCTCATTGAATTTTTTGAAGAGAGGTAATAGAGAGAGTAGACAATGGCAATGCAATAGATGTAATTTATCTGGATTTTCAAAAGGCCTTCGATAAGGTACCCCATAATAGACTGATGAGCAAGGTCAGAGAATGCGGAGTCAGGGGACAAGTAGCAGAATGGGAGTCAGGGGACAAGTAGCAGAATGGATTGCTGGCTGGCTTCAGGACAGAAAGCAGAGTGGTAGCTATTCACAGTAGCAGAAGGTGGGTAGTGGTCTTCCACAAGGATCAGTGCTGGGACCACTGCTGTTCACAATTTACATTAGCAATTTAGACTTAGGAATCAAAAACACAATTTCTAAATTTGCAGATGACACCAAATTGGGGGAATAGTCAATACTGAGGAGGACTGCAACAAGTTATAGGAGGACATTAATAAACTTGCAGAATGGGCATATAATTGGCAAATGAAGTTCAACACAGATAAATGTGAGGTATTACATTTTGGTAGGAAGAACAGGGAGGTCACTTACCACTTGGGAGGGTGCGAGTCTAGGTGGGGTAGAGGAACAAAGGGATCTTGGAGTACAAATATACAAATCACTATAAAAGTTGCGACACAGGTTAGCAAGGCCATAAAAAAAGCAAACCAAGCACTAGGGTTTATTTCTAGAGGGATAGAATTGAAAAGTAGGGAAGTTATGCTAAACCTGTATCGAACCTTGGTTAGACCACACTTGGAGTACTGCGTACAGTTCTGGTCGCCATATTATAAAAAGGATATAGAGGCACTGGAGAAGGTGCAGAGAAGATTTACAAGGATTATACCAGAAATGCGAGGGTATACATATCAGGAAAGGATGAACAGGCTGGGTTTCTTTTCTCTTGAAAAAAGGCTGAGGGGTGACCTAATAAAGGTTTTCAAAATTATGAAAGGTTTTGATAGAGTGGATACAGAGAGAATGTTTCCACTTGTGGGGAAGAGCATAACCAGAGGCCATCAATATAAGATAGTCACCAAGAAATCCAATAGGGAATTCAGAAGAAACTTCTTTACCCAAAGTGGTGAGAATGTGGAACTCGCTACCACAGGGAGTGGTTGAAGCGAATAGTATAGATGCATTTAAGGGGAGGCTAGACAAACATATGAGGGAGAAGGGAATAGAGGGTTATGCTGATAGAGTTAGATGAGGAAAGGCGGGAGGAGGCTCGAGTGGAGCATATACGCCGGCATGGACTGGTTGGGCCGAATGGTCTGTTTCTGTGCCGTATAACCCATGTAATCCAATGCTACAAAAATCACTTTTCGCTGGCGCAGAGTGTGGCTATTTACCCAACTACTGCCCAGCGAATGCCCACGAAACCCTTACGCCTGGTAAAAACAGGTGTAAGGCCTTCATTTACCATCGTAAGGGTGAAAATAAATGTTAAAATAATTTTCTTTTAAAAATTTAAACATACACATACATTTAAAATTAGTTTAGGTAAATTTTGGCCCGTTTTAAAATGTTTACATTTATTTTTCAAAAAATCAAATTTTTAATTTTAAAAACTTAATTAAATTATCTTTTAATTAATTTTGAACATGGAAACGTTTATTTTTACTTAAGCGGTGTGAATTCTTATTTATTTGGGGGATTCCGTACGTAAATGGAATCCCCATAAGCATCATGGGAATCCCCCTTTTTGATTAGTTGACCGGGTCCACGTGATCCCAGGGACGCTGGCGAACCGCCTGCGTCCCTGGGATCAGTGGGCGTTTACGCAGGCGTACGCCTGCAGGCCCAGCACCCGAAGAGTCCGAAGCTCGAGAGACACCAGGTACGTTCGGATTTTTCTTTCAGTTTGGAGACGTATTTTTTTGGTACGCCTCCGACCGCAAATTCAGGGCCATTAAATGAGCACTTTGCATTGGTCTTCACGCTTGAAGACGATGCATGACTGTTAGAATTTAATTACATAGAGAGGAACATATTAGGAACACCCAACATGGCTTTAAGAAAAGGAGGTGCTGTCTTACAAATTTTATTGTATTTTTTGAAGAAGTCACCAAGATGGTGGATGAGGGAAACCCAGTAAATGCTGTCTACATGGACTTCTAAAAAACTTTTGACAAGATACTGCATAAGAGGCTTCTCTACAAGATCTGAGCCTCTAGTGTTAGTGGTAATATATTGAGCTAGATTGAGAACTGGCTGGTAGGCCGTAGGCAGAAAGTAGTTGTAGATGGTTTTAGATCCGCTTGGAGACCAGTCACCAATGGTGTCCCGCAGAGATCGGTGTTGGGACCATTGCTCTTTGCTATATTCATTAATGATCTAGATGTAGGTGTTGGAGCACGATCTGCAAGTTTGCAGATGATACGAAGATGCACAAAGCATCACAATTGTGTGGGACAGACTGGATTACCAGAGGGTCTTTTCATTGTTCGTATGCGCTCCCTCCCTCTCCTATACCTTCCCTCCCTCATCTGTCTACCTCCCCCCTCCCCTCCCTGGTCCAATTATCCCCTGACCTCTGCTTAACCTAAATACTGCACTTGATCTCGACTCCCTACATGCGCAATGCCATGGGAGATCGACTAGTTTATTTTAAAGAAGCCAAAGAAAACCAAGCAAAATGAACACTGGCTAAACAACATTTCCCTTAGAACAAAGACGAATTGACATTATTAAAATACTACAGGGTACAATAGCTATTCTACCTAGTCCTAGAATGATACCCATGATGTGGAGATGCCGGTGTTGGACTGGGGTGGACAAATGTGAGAAGTCGCACAACACCAGGTTATAGTCCACCAGCTTTATTTGAAATCACAAGCTTTCGGAGCGCTGCTCCTTCGTCAGGTGACGAAGGAGCAGCGCTCCGAAAGCTTGTGATTTCAAATAAAGCTGGTGGACTATAACCTGGTGTTGTGCGACTTCTCACACTAGAATGATACAGCACAGAAGGAGGCCATTCGCCCATCGTGCCTGTGCCAGCTCTGTAGAAGATCTATCCAATCAGTCCCACTCCTCTGCTCTTTCCCCATAGCCCTGCAATTTATTTATTTTCAAGTATAAATCCAATTCCCTTTTGAAAATTATTACTGAATCTGCTTCCACCGTCCTTTCAGGCAGTTATACCTGATCATAACAAATCGCTGCATAAAAAAAAAATTCTCTTCTTCTCTCCTCTGGTTCATTCGCCAATTATCTTAAATCCGTATCATCTGGTTACCGACTCACCTGCCAGTGGAAACAGTTTCTCCTTACTTACTCTGATCAAAACCCCGCATAATTTTGAACGTCTCTATTAAATCTCCCATTAACCTTCTCTGCTCTAAGGAGAACAATCCCAGCTTCTCTAGTCTCTCCGGATAACTGAAGTCCCTCATCCCTTGCATCATACTATAACTCTACAAAGTTTTCAAAGGGGAAGGCCGATAACTTATGGAGTGTGATGTACAAGTAGTGAAACTTAGTCATTAAAAAGAACCCACAAATAAATATATAACATACATACCTCTGGGTGGGCTCTACACTTCTTCAGAGCATCTCCATATATTTTGCTCGGACTCGAGGAGGAGAATAGCTCTTTAAATATTACATAGAATAATCCACCTGAAATGACAGAAGTCCATGTTAAAGAGAAGCATAGTGTAGTGCTGGAGTATTTTCAGTATGAAGTGCTTGCTCCACGTAAAAACTTCATAAGGGATTTATCCCTTAATTTTTATTTTTATTATTGATTTTTGCATTCACTAGGATTCCTCTTCCCTCTGAAAGCTGGGGAACATCGAACATGCCTAGGTTCATTATTCACTTTGAGCACTTCTGGATCTGCATGCAAGGCAAAGTAAAATGATGATATCTCGGTCAGTTGATGGAGCCTCACTGGCCATGCCTGTAACTTGTCTTGTCAGAGCCACACCTGGGTGTGTGAGGAGACTTGAAATGACAGGTTTCCATGGGAGACAAAAACCAGAGACGAAAATGATGCCACGTTCTACAAAGCATTTCATTTTTTGAACTTATGTAGGTGGACTTGGGTGGTGCTGGGGCCGGGCGGGGGCAGGAAAAGGAGTTGTCTTCTTTTAAAAATCTCAGACTTGGCCAAATGTGGCAATGTACAAGGGCACTAACTCCTATCGCTATGGAGCTGAACTAGAGTCTCTACCGTAATCTTGCTGCTAGTTCACTGTCTCAACCGCTCATTCAGAAGGGCTACAGGGGGAAATAAATGGGTTTGATATCTAGAATCCTGCTTAAAATCGCCATTGACAGATGCTCAGCAACGGATCTAACTACCATGGTCAGAAAAGGAGTTATGGTACAGGAAGGCCAATGAGGGAATGGCAGGAGAGAAGGAGAAACATCTTGAGTGTTTGAGGTGAACAGGAAGAGAATCAAAAATAAATGGCATACTGGAACACTTTTCATTCTATCGATGTACATAAATGGCACAAAGATGTAAGTGGAATGAAAGAAAGTGTTCCATGGTGCTATAAACCCATATTGACAGATCTGAACTGGTACGATATTGCTGTTTAAGTGATAAACTGTTGAGCAGGTTCGATTAGTATTCAGCTGAGTCACTGTACAGAGATTCATGGCAAGATACAGAACTCCACCTTGAGGAGACAAGAGTTGATCGGATACCAACTCAGTCTCTTTTGCCAGCTGACCACTAACTAGTTTGGCATTTCGAGGCAGAGAATAGCTTAAGGCAGTAAGTTTGAGACTGGAATACATGGCCCCTTTCAGCGTGCGCACGAGACTCCCTAGGGAACTGCAAGACCATAATTACTAAAAGTGTGCAGGAGGAGGAGCTGGTGAAATGAGACGAAACATGAACGAGGGAGTGAATTAGAAGCGAGTTAGTTGTTTCGTCTGAGATTACACTGCGAGGTGGCAGCAGGAGGATACACAGCGGGAAGCTGACTGTGGGTTTCAAGACCGTCTGTGGTTGGGCAGGTCATTGTTCCTAAAAATGTGTTTCCATGACTCAAGGAAATAGTCCATTGCTCAGGACAGGAGACTCCAGATACACAGAAGCATCATCCCTTTACAGTCCCTTTCTCCCCCCACACTCGGATGCAATGCAGTACAGTACGTTGAACTTCGGATGGCAGAATTAAATCAAACATTTTTTTTTTAAAGATTTACTGTCTGAACTTTGGTAACCTGTAAACAATATTTTGGAAATACTTCCTCATCTTTATCAGTAGCAATTTACATGTTCCACTTCGGCTTTCTGCTTCATCAAACTGTTGAGCTCACAGTAAATCAAAGAAACACAAATGCAGGCTTCGGTTTTATGAATGTTAAGCAGTTATCATATATGCACATATGTAATTTACTGTAGATTTATCGAACACCCTATAATAAGTAACAGTAAAAGTGAATTCTTATTACAACACGTCAGGTCCCAAGTTACATTTCATCTGATCTATTCGAAAGGTTTTAGGTCAGGATTTCGACAATCTTTGCCAGCTGTCCTCCATACAAAAATTGAAAAATCATCGGTGGTATCGGTATACTTTGGTCAATTTGAGATGAAGAAGTGGCCAATCCCACACATTGATTGTCGACATCTCCAACTTGTTGAGCAGACTTTCTCAATGCTTCCCAGTGGAATATCATTTTCACTTCCACAAAGAGTACTGCAGTCAGTCTACTTAGTAAGAAAAGGAGCGGGGGGGGGGGCGGGGGGGATATCAGGAAAAGAATTATCCCAGGCCACCGTCATACTCCTTCTAGAACTAGCTGAGAACTAGTTCTAGAACCAGCATTCCCAGGAGAAAGTCTGCAGTCTACCACAAGGTATACATGGTCTAGGAAGATGGAGACAATTTAAAACAAAAATACTAAAGACTATTCTTTTGCTTTCCCCAACCTCCCTAAAAGAGCAATTTAAAACCATCTGAAAGTTAATTATTTACTTGCAATTAATTTATTAGATTTGTATATGAGGCATTAATCCCCAAGCACTCTTTTCCCCTCATTACTCCTTGCACGCCTATTAAAAGAAACCGTACAAATGGCTACTGTGATATAGCGGCTGTGGAATTATGCAAAGCATTCAACATTTGCCAACCTTCACAAGTGGGATAGTACAAAGATATACACACAAAAGATCTCTTACCCGTTATGCCAATCCCGACCAACACCACTAGAAGATAGGTCAGGTCTTTTCCAGCTTCCTTCACTGAAGGACACAAGAATTTGAAACAAGCCTCAGCCATGTAACAGTAAACCTTGCGGGTTATAAAAGGTATAAATTACCAGTATTACCACGATTTGATTGATTATGATTGACATCATTCTTAAAACCTTCCATCAATTAATGAAATACTCAAGGATAAAAAAAACCTTTACAACTTATCCTTGGGTTATTATTGTAAGAAAAATACTTCAATTTCTTTAATGAAATTGATTTCTACATTGGGGGAAAAAAAAAATCAAATTTTTTTTATACTAAAGAAATAATTTGCATTTACCTAGGGCGTTTCATGCCCTCAGGACGATCCAAAGTGTTTCCTAGCCAATGGGGAAAATGGATGCCGTCTTTCCTTACTGAATTTCAAAATGGAGAATTGTCTCCAAGAAAATAGGCCAGACTGATTGATCTGATAACGTGATAAGAGAAGGACAAAATGTACAGTGTTTAAATCCATGGCAGGTGTGAGAACCAGGCAGTGTGTAAAACTGCCGTGTAATAATATCTCTGACCTTGGGTGATGGAACTCGTCTTTGACGAACCAGAAACTGCATAACAACTGTGGGCTTTTCTGTAATCTTCAGTTTACTTCAGATTCTAGAAGTGACAGTTGAACTCCATGGGCTTGTACAACATCCACAAACCTCATTGTGTAGTGAGCTATGCAAGAAATACATTCTAGAAAATTGTATTTTTCACCACTCATGGACAGATTGTATCTATAAATATCTTACTAGTGGCTCCACTCGTACATTACTTCTTCTCTGTAGTATTTTACTTGCAAATAACCAAATTTGTTCATCTTAGCCCTAATATAAAAAGGTCCGACAATGTAGCATTTCCCATTTTTCAGATTAGACAGGAGAGCGTGGTGGGCATCCCACGTGATCACCAGTACAATACACCATAACTGAAGGGTAATTGCAGCACGTGCTCTCACTCAGGGCATGCATAAATGGTGCAAGTTTCCGTTTTGGTGGAAGTTCAGTCTGCTTATACAAACCACCTTTTTACTGTGAAAATAAGTTACCTTTTGGGAGAAAGCACAAACTGTAACAATCAGCGCTTTAAAATATTCATTAGTTTAAAAAGTAGACATGGGCGACGATGAACGACCCGATACTCAGTGGATAATTGCATCACTCGGTGGTGCACTGAGCTACACAGACCAGAAAGGCCCCAGGTTCAATCCCGGGTCTGTGCCGAGTTTGTTCATCTCGGCGGGTAGATGCCTTACAATCAGCCTTAGTGTCCATCACACTTTGGGAGCAGGCAGAAAGCACCAAAGGGTCGCACTCAGATCACAAGATAAATATGATTTTCCTCATCCATTCAGCCCACCTTAGCTTATACAGCTGGTAAAACCCTCACCTCCCTCCGCCCCCCCCCCCCCCAATCACAGCATCCACTATCTCTTAAATGAATTCAACACATTTTCTTTCATTACTTGAAAATCAATTTCAATTGTGGACCATTTTGTGTGAAGAACTTCTTGACAGCATTCCAAATCAGCCCCTTCTGCTTGTCCTATCAAGGTTTATTTTGATTCTGCCCTCTTGAGCATCCCTGAATATAATCGCTCATCCATCGGTGGCCGTGCCTTCAGCTGCCTAGGCCCTAAGCTCTGGAACTCCCTCCCTAAACTTTTCCGCCTCCCTACCTCTCTTTCCTCCTTTAAGACACTCCTTAAAACCTACCTCTTTGACCATGCTTTTGGTCACCTGCCCTAATTTCTTATGCGGCTCGGTGTCAAATTTTTGTCTTCTAACACTCCTGTAACGCGCCTTGGGACGTTGTACTGCGTTAAAGCCGCTATATAAATACAAATTGTTGTTGTATTTACCTTTTATATGTGATCAGTTCACTATATTCAGTTTTCACTAAATTACTGGTTGCCAACAACTAAAAACCAACAATAAACCTGCCCCACAACTACAAAAATGGATACACTGGGCTAAGTACATGGCAATGATCACAATTATTGGGTTCCAGGGCAGTTAGAAGATGCTGATGCTTGTTTTGTCTTTCTGTCTTTCCCAGACAACATTCCTCTCTCAAACACCACCAGAAACAGAATAACTGGACAATCATCTCATTGCTGTTTGTGGCACCTTGCTGTGTACAAATTGACTGTCACATTGGTCCACAGCAACATGGACTATACATCAAAGTAATTCATCTTTTAAAAAAAAATTAATTCAAGGGATGTGGGCGTCGCTGACAAACCCAGCATTTATTGCCCATCCTAATTGCCCTTGAGAAGGTGGTGGTGAGCCGCCTTCTTGAACTGCTGCAGTCCGTGTGGTGAAGGTACTCCCACAGTGTTGTTAAGGAGGGAGCTCCAGGATTTTGACCCAGCGACAATGAAGGAGTGGCGATATATTTCCAAGTCAGGATGGTGTGTGACTTGGAGGGGGTGGTGTTCCCATGCGCCTGCTGCCCTTGTTCTTCTTGGTCAGTGGTGGGCAAAATACAGCCCGCAGGCCGTATCCAGCCTGTCAGTTCATTCTATCCAGCCCACTGGAGCTCGAGCTGCACATTCATCTGAGGCTTGCGAGGGGGGCCCCTCCGAGGAAAGCTCGCTCAGGATTAATGCGGCCTGGGAGTAGGCTGTGACCTTGAACCGGGGCAATTAAAAATAAATAAAGCTGCCGGGAATGCTGCTATATGTCTGTTGCAGATCTGCTTCCCTGGTGTGTCTCGGAGCTGGCCTAACGTCTGTCTACGGCTCTCTCCCCCTCTGACTCCGACAACCACTTTTCTAAAACCCGCCAAAACCATCACTCATCGCTGGCTGGTGGGGTGCTGCTGCGCGTGCGCACTGGACGCTCCTCCTCCGTCCAGTTATGGCTGCTCATCTCGACGACTCTTCGTTTTACCGAAGAAAAAGACCAGCGCTGTGTCTTTCCTCTCCCAGTACCCAGAGTACGACGGCAGGGGAGTTCTCATCACCGTCTTAGGCACGGGAGTGGGTCCTGGAGCACAAGGACTCCAGGTAACGCGATTGTAGTTCAGGCCTTGTGAAGCCTCGAGCTTCCGTACTCAGCACATTAAAAAGACAACACCTCTCGCGTCGGAATCCCCGCAGACTCCAGCCACGTAGACTTTCAGTACAACACGTAATCAATCGATTAATCATTTCACTCATTCAATAACAGAAGATTTTACTATTTTACACTACATTTTGTGTATTTAAGATAGTATCTGACTACTATTTAAATTTATGTTTATGCAATGTTCTCTAATTTTTTTTCGTGCGCATCCCTTTAAATTTGCTGCGCGGCTGCACATGTGCAGTATCTCTTTAAGCGGCAGGAGCTGGTGAGCGAACTGCATGGGACCTCGCGATTGGTACACAGCCGTGCACCTTAGGAGGAACATGGGTGTGCGGCCCTTAACAGCTCACTAAAACTTGTTAAGTGGCCGTCCAGCCCAAATAATTGCCTACCGCTGTTCTAGGTGATAGAGGTCGTGGGTTTGGGAGGTGCTGTCGAAGAAGCCTTGGCAAGTTGCTGCAGTGCATCCTGTAGATGGTACACACTGCAGCCACGGTACGCCGATGGTGGAGGGAGTGAATGTTTAAAGTGCTAATCAAGCGGGTTGCTTTGTCCTGGATGGTGTTGAGCTTCTTGAGTGTTGTTTGAGCTGCACTCATCCAGGCAAGTGGAGAGTATTCCATCACACTCCTTACTTGTGCCTTGTAGATGGTGGAAAGGCCTTGGGGAGTCAGGAGGTGAGTCACTCACCGCAGAATACCCAGCCTCTGACCTGCTCTTGTAGCCACAGTATTTATGTGGCTGGTCCAGTTAAGTTTCTGGTCAATGGTGACCTCCAGGATGTTGATGGTGGGGGATTCGGCGATGCTAATGCCGTTGAATGTCAAAGGGAGGTGGTTAGACTCTCTCTTGTTGGAGATGGTCATTGCCTGGCATTTGTGTGGCACGCATCCAGGTCTTGCTGTATGCGGGCATGGACTGCTTCATTATCTGAGGAGTTGCGAATAGAACTGAATACTGTGCAATCATCAGCGAACATCCCTACTTCTGATGGAAGGAAGGTCATTGATGAAGCAGCTGAAGATGGTTGGGCCTAGGACACTGCCCTGAGGAACTCCTGCAGCAACATCCTGGGGCTGAGATGACTAGACTCTAACAACCACAACCACTTTCCTTTGTGCTAGGTATGACTCCAGCCAGTGGAGAGTTTCCCCCCCTGATTCCCACTGAATTCAATTTTACTAGGGTTCCTTGATACCACACTCGGTCAAATGCAACTTGATGTCAAGGCCAGTCACTCTCAGCTCAACTCTGGATATCAGCTCTTTCGTCCATGTTTGGACCAAGGCTTTAATGAAGTCTGGAGCCGAGTGGTCCTGGCAGAACCCAAACTGAGCATCGGTGAGCAGGTTGTTGGTGAGTAAGTGCCACTTGATAGCACTGTCGACAATACCTTCCATCACTTTGCTGATGATTGAGAGTAGACTGATGGGGCGGTAATTGGCCAGATTGGATTTGTTCTGCTTTTTGTGGACAGGACATACCTGGGCAGTTTTCCACATTGTCATGTAGATTCCAGTAAAACACTTTGGGATGTCCTGCAACATGATAAGGTGCTGCCTAAATACCAGTTCTTTGAGTTTTCATATCATCTGTAATAGACTATTTCCCCGGGATCACTCACCAATGTCCACTACTCTCTTCTAACTTGTATCTTTTGATTCTGGGCTAATGTGGAGGCTGAGGGAAAGAAGTGGAACAGCTGAGAGTTTTGGCACTAACATTGTCCGCGGTGAACAAGCACTCGTGTTACACAGTTTCAGTTCAGAGGCGCCCCTTTGCAACAATTACCTTTCTGAGTTGTTGATGCGGGTGGTGTATGCCTTCTGAGGGACACTTTGTTGTCTTGCTTCCTCTCTGGAGCGCCGCTATTTCTTCTCAGCCTAGTCTGTGTAAAAATGCACCGACTGGGAGCTGACCCAGCCCAGCAGAGCAAGTCCAGTTTCTGCAGCACAGAAGCGCTGGCGGCTGCTGTAGTCCCGGGCCTCGCTGGGAGCGAGGTGCAGATTCCGGGCACTGCGGAGTAGCGCAGCCGGAGTTCCGCTTTGCACTGGGACACCAGCCTTACTGTGTGTGTGGGCGCCGCTCGCAAAAAAGAAACGTACGCCATTCTTTTAATCGCAAAGCCGAGAAATCGTATTTCACGTAATATGTGTTGCTATATCGCTGCCATTCTCCAGCGGAATCAGAGTTTGAACAGAACGGTGGGACATGTAGTCCACTCTGCTTGTTGGTTGCAAGAATGCAACGAGACAGAAAACTACAACTCCCGTGTTGCAATTTCCGCCTTCCCTCTGTATTGGTCTCAGCTGCAGTGGGGCATGTTGCTAAAATGGTGGGAGTACATATGTTCCAAGGCATAGAGCTACTGCTAGTTTCTTAAAGACAATGCCAATTAGCATGACATCAGTCGAACTCAAGTTAACAAAGGTGCCCCCTCTTTAAAGGGGCACAGTAAGTACAACAGAACAAGACATCATAATGTTGCTCTGGGTGATGACTGCACTGCAGTCCTTCCGGCGGTTGCCTTAAACGTACAGGCGGACACACCGTGCTCCCTCTCCAGGGACACCCAGGTGCGGACACAGCCGCGAAAGAGAGGCAGGCATTCGCTGCTTGGACCCGTGGGTGGCCACTTTGGCTAGGCCCAGGAGCAGTCCCACGAGGTGGTCCTCCAACTTGCCCGCTCCCCCCCGGCACTGGGTGGCCAAAGATCAGGAACGTGGGACAGAAGTGCAGCCAGAAATTGAGGAGCAGCTCCTCCAAATAGTGGAAGAGGGGCTGCAACCTCTCACATTCAACATAGACATGAAACACGGAATCATCCAGGCCGCAAAAATTGCAGACAGCCGAGGAGTCCGTGAATCTGCTTAAAAGCCTATTGGACGGGACTGCTCCGTGCAACACTGTCCAGGCCAGACCCCCAACGGAACAGGCGAGGTCTCCCGCATAGAGAGCCCTTCAATCGGGTCCCCAGCCTGCACCGGCCAGCAAGATCCATCATAATGCAAGTCTAGGGATGAAAATTTACTAGCACTCAAAGCTGTAAATGAAAGAAGACTTTGAGGAAGGAATAGGGATAGGAATGTGCATGTTTGCTGACGGCACTAAGTTAGACGGCACTAAGTTAGGAGGCACCGTAAATAGTGTAGATGGGAGCAGAAAGTTGCAAAGGGATATTGATAGATCAAGTGAGTGGGCAAAACTGTGGCAGATGCAGTTCAATGTGGGAAAGTGTGATGTCATCCACTTTGGACCTAAGAAAGATAGATTAATTTCTAAATGGCGAGAAGCTAAGAATTGCGGATGAGCAGAGATTTAGGGGTCCAAGTACAAAAATCAGTAAAAGCTAGAACTACAAAATTCAAAATTTTCTGGTGCAAGTTATCGGCAGACCACCTCCTAGAAATAGTTTTTGCACTATCACTGCCTACTTACATTTGTTAAACATTGAGCAAAGTCTCGGGGGCGTGACACAACGAGAAGAAAGAAGACACTGAGTGGGGATCACAGAACTTAAGTGGGGAGGCAGAACTGAAAGAACAGTCATAAGAGACTTTTGAAAGAACTGAGAGTAAAGGATCTAAAGGATCACCCAACAATGGTAGGGCGGAGGGAACAGAGTACAAGCAGTAAGCTAGAGTCAAAGGAGCAGAGGGTGTGTGCTGAATCATTCTGTTGGAACAAATCATCTTGCAATGGAGGAACTAGGATGTGGAGGAATTTAAAAATGAGGACAGGACTTTGAAATTGATTATGTTGGGGCAGGAGGTCAGTGGAACTTAGAAAAGCCAGGAGTAATGGGAATGTGTGATACGATGTGCGAGAGGACCTGTATAACGCAGGGGCGGACGGGCACCCCCAGAAGGGCATGTGCCCATTTTCCCGCAAATCTATGTTTGAATCCCTCCAATGAGGTTTCTGCCCCTGCCATATTACCGAAACAAATGACATCCTTTGTGACTGTGACAAAGGTAAACTATCCCTCCTCATCCTTCTTGACTTGTCTGCAGCCTTTGACACGTTTCACCACTCCATCCTTCTCCAACGCCTCTCTACTGTCGTCCAGTTGGGTGGGACTGCACTCGCCTGGCTCCATTCTTATCTATCTAATCGTAGGAAGAGAATCACCTGCAACGGCTTCTCTTCCCGTTCCTGCATCGTTACCTCTGGTGTCCCCCAAGGATCTATCCTTGAACCCCTCCTATTTCTTGTCTTCATGTTGCCCCTTGGCGACATCATCTGAAAACACAGTGTCAGTTTCCACAGGTACGCTGACGACACCCAGCTCTACCTCACCACCATTTCTCTCGACCCCTCCACAGTCTCTAAATTGCCAGACTGCTTGTCTGACATCCAGTTCTGGATGAGCAGAAATTTTCTCCAATTAAATATTGGGAAGACTGAAGCCATTGTTTTCGGTCCCCGCCACAAACTCCGTTCCCTAGCCACTGACTCCATCTCCCTAACATCTGTCTGAGGCTGAACTACACTGTTCGCAACCTTGGTGTCATATTTGACCCTGAAATGAGCTTCCAAACACATATCTGCGGCATAACTAAGACCGCCTATTTCCACCTCCGTAACATCGCCCGTCTCCACCCTTGCCTCAGCTCATCCACTGCTGAAACCCACATCTATGCCTTTGTTACCTCTAGACTTGACTATTCCGACGCACTCCTGGCTGGCCTCCCATGTTCTACCCTACGTAAACTTGAGGTCATCCAAAACTCGGCTGCCTGTCTCGTAACTCGCACCAAGTCCCGTTCACCCATCACCCCTGTGCTCGCTGACCTACATTGGCTCCTGGTTAAACAACGCCTCGATTTCAAAATTCTCATCCTTGTTTTCAAATCCCTGTGTGGCCTTGCCCCTCCCTATCTCTTTAGTCTCCTCCAGCCTCACAACCCCCCAAGATATCTGTGCTCCTCTAATTCTGCCCTCTTGAGCATCCCTGATTATAATCGCTCAACCACTGGAGGCCATACCTTTTGTTGCCTAGGCCCTAAGCTCTGGAATTCCCTCCCTAAACCTCTCCGCCTCACTACCTCTCTTTCCTCCTTTAAGACGCTCCTTAAAACCTACCTCTTTGACCAAGCTTTTGGTCATCTGCCCTAATTTCTCCTTATGTGGCTCGGTGTCAAATTTTTTGTTTTATAACACTCCTGTGAAGCGCTTTGGGATGTTTTACTATGTTAAAGGCGCTATATAAATACAAGTTTTTGTTGGTTTCTCATGGAAAAAGGGGGCGTCTTTAATACAGTGCTATGGAACCATTCATGGGGGCACTCGGTAAATCTCCTGAATTCCCAACATGGTAAGTCTGCCCCTGGTACAATGGACTTTGTGATGGGTGAAGAAGGAGTGGCTGATAAGAAGAGCAGTGAGGTTAGGGTTGCCATAACTACCAGAATGCCCAGCAATCTCCAGAATGCCCGGGAATTGCAGAAATTTTCTCCAACTAAATATTGGGAAGACCAAAGCCATTGTCTTCGGGCCCCGCCACAAACTCCATTCCCTAGCCACCGACTCCATCCCTCTCCCCAGCATCCCTGATTATAATCGCTCAACCATTGGTGGCCGTGCCTTCAGCTGCCTAGGCCCTAAGCTCTGGAATTCCCTCCCTAAACCTCTCTACTTCTCTTTCCTCCATAAAACCCACCTCTTTGACTTCATCTGCTCTAATATCTCCTATTGTGGCTCGGTGTCAAATTTTTGTCTTATAATACTCCTATGAAGTGCCTTGGGATGTTTTACTACGTTAAAGGCGCTGCGCTGTGTAAATACAAGTTATTGTTGTTGTTGTTTGGCCCAGTGGGCTAGGGGGAGGGAAGGAAGTGGCAGGTGCAGCTGAACGTATAGGCTCAAAGAAGATGAGCTCCTCACACTTATTGTTGGAGGTGATGCAGTTGCTGACGAGAAACTAGGAGCAAAGATACTCAGTTACAGGGTACCCAAGGTAAATGCAATAACAGTGGTACAAGTCATGTGATTAGGAGTGACATGGTCAGATGCCATGTGATCAGAACATCAGGTGAAATGCCTCCAACCAGAGTTGACAACCCCAAGTCAGCTGCATGAGGTTTCAAATAGGCAGTGCCCCAAAGGTGAACTTATAGGGGTAGAAATTAGGTCGCGCCCCATTTGGGGCGCAAATATCGTCTGGACGCAAATATTAGCGCCTGGCGCTAATTATCGCCACTGACTGGAAACTTCACTTTTACCGCCCCGGGAGGTGAGTGGAGCGCTAAATCAGGCACTGCACACCTGTCTTAAGGCGCAAAGGCCGAGCAGTGAGGCGCTAACTCAGAGCGCTGGCGAAGCTCATGTAATGTCAGTCAGCAATGGAACACACACACAATGGCACGGGCCAGTTCTTAAAGGGGATGGTTAATCTTGCTTTCCATCCACATCCTGTTCATTGCAGCCTTGAATCTCGGCCTGGAGAGACTTGCACATCAAATGTGCTGGAAAGAACAATGGAGAGTACCAGGCAAAGAGCTCAGAGTGCAGCTCCCACAGTCTCTGCTAAATCGATACAAGGAATGGCAAATCAAAATGAACCTGCAAAGTGCTGCTCAGTACCCAAAACTCCTTCACACAACGTTGAATCTCTCCAGAAGTCTCTCCCTCTCTCTCTCAGAATGCGTAGTTCAAAAATGCCACCAACAATAAAAGACAGGAAGAGGCCCCCTTTAAATAGCGCCCCCCACAGCCCCACAGTGATTGATAGCGTTCCAGTCTTCTGGTCGTTGGATGCGCTAGGCGGTAAGGCAGGGGGCGCCACTCAATTTCCGCTCCGGGGCGCCACAAGGGCGTTGCACCATGGAATGACGTCACAATCTGCGTGCGCAGGTGGTCGCAGCGGTAAGTTTTAGCGCCGCCGCACAATGTCAAGTTAAGTTCCCGAGCGGCGCAAACATCGCTGCGCCCGGGCGTTAGCGGCTTTGCGCCCCATTAGCGCCCTCTTAAGGCGCTAACGGGAGGCGCAACCAACTGAATTTTTACCCCATAAAGTCTTGCCAACTGAACAGTGTCCCATTTTTAAATTCACTTAAGACATCTGTAGCTACCCCTGGGGCAAACTTTAGAGTGTTTGCTTTCAAATTATTAAATCAGCCTCGTGTCTTTGAGTGTCAGCCGTGGCTCAGTGGTTAGCAACCTCGACTCTGAGTGAAAGGTGATATATAAATGGTGAAAGGTGATGTATAAATGGTGAAAGGTGATTTATAAATGGTGAAAGGTGATGTATAAATGGTAAAAGGTGATATATAAATGGTGAAAGGTGATGTATAAATGGTGAAAGGTGATGTATAAATGGTGAAAGGTGATGTATAAATGATGAAAGGTGATGTATAAATGGTGAAAGGTGATGTATAAATGGTGAAAGGTGATGTATAAATGGTGAAAGGTGATGTATAAATGGTGAAAGGTGATGTATAAATGGTGAAAGGTGATGTATAAATGGTGAAAGGTGATGTATAAATGGTGAAAGGTGATATATAAATGGTGAAAGGTGATGTATAAATGGTGAAAGGTGATATATAAATGGTGAAAGGTGATGTATAAATGGTGAAAGGTGATATATAAATGGTGAAAGGTGATGTATAAATGGTGAAAGGTGATATATAAATGGTGAAAGGTGATGTATAAATGGTGAAAGGTGATATATAAATGGTAAAAGGTGATGTATAAATGGTGAAAGGTGATATATAAATGGTAAAAGGTGATGTATAAATGGTGAAAGGTGATGTATAAATGGTGAAAGGTGATATATAAATGGTGGAAGCTGCGGCTGGAGTCACTGTGGAGCATCCGCGAGGCTGAGATCTACGTGGAAAGCACATTTAACGAGGTAGTCACTCCGCAGGTAAAGAGTGCACAGGCAGAAAGAGAATGGGTGACCTCCAGACAGAGTAAAAGAACTAGGAAGGTAGTGCAGGAATCCCCTGGGTCCATCTCCCTCTCCAACAGATTTTCCGTTTTGGATACTGTGGGGGGAGATGGTTTCTCCAGGGATTGCAACAAGAGCCAAGTCCGTGGCACTACGAGTGGCTCAGCTGCACAGGAGGGGAGGAAAAAGAGTGGGAGAGCAAAAGTGATAGGAGTTTCTATCGTAAGGGGAACAGATAGACGTCTCTGTGGCTGCAGACGTGACTCCAGGATGGTATGTTGCCTCCCTAGTGCCAGGGTCAAGGATGTCACTGAGCGGCTGCAGGACATTCTGAAGGGGGAGGGTGAACAGCCAGAGGTCGTGGTCCATATTGGTACCAATGACATAGGTAGAAAAAGGGACGAGGTCCTGCAAGCAGAATATAGGGAGCTAGAAAATAAATTAAAAAGCAGGACCTCAAAGGTAGTAACCTCAGGATTACTCCCAGTGCCATGTGCTAGCAAGAGCAGAAATAGGAGAATAGACCAGATGAATGCGTGGCTGGAGAGATGGTGTAGGTGAGAGGGATTTAAATTCCTGAGGCATTGGGACCGATTCTGGGGAAGGTGGGACCTGTACAAGCTGGACGGATTACACCTTGGCAGAACCGGGACCAATATCCTCACAGGGGGGTTTGCTAGTGCTGTTGGGAATGATTTAAACTAGTTTGTCAGGGGGCTGGGAACCTAAGTGTGGGCCCAAAACGGAGAGAAACAAAGCTGGAAGTGCAAGTTAGAAAAGTAGTCAGCAAAACTAGTAGGGAGCAGATACAAAGGCCAACAGTAAAGAGGGTCAAAGTGCAGAAAAATATTAAACAGGCAAAGTTGAAGGCACTTTATCTAAATGCACGTAGCATTCGCAACAAGGTGGATGAATTAATGGCACTAATAGAAGTAAATGGGTATGATGTAATTGCCATTACAGAGACATGGTTGCAGGGTAACCAAAGCTGGGAACTGAATGTTCCAGGGTACTCAAAATTTAGGAAGGACAGACAAAAAGGAAAAGGAGGTGGCGTAGCGCTGTTAATAAGGGAGGAGATCGGTACGGTAGAGATAAAAGATCTTGGCTCGGCAGATCGTGATGTAGAACTGGAATCAGTTAGGGTGGAGCTAAGCAACAGCAAAGGGTGGAAAACATTGGTGGAAGTTGTGTATAGGCCACCAAACAGTAGTGGTAATGTAGGGCACAGTATCAATCAAGAAATTAGAAGTGCATGTAACAAGGGCAATATGGTAATCATGGGGGACTTTAATCTACATATTGACTGGGCAAATCAAATTACCACTAATGGTGTGGAGGACGAATTCTTGGAATGCATGCGAGGTGGTTTCCTGGATCAGTATGTGGAGGAACCAACCAGGGAACAGGCTATTCTGGATCTGGTACTGTGTAATGAGAAAGGGCTAATCAATAATCTTGTGGTAAACGGGCCTTTAGGGACAAGTGACCATAATATGATTGAATTTTACATTAAGTTTGAGAGTGATGTAGTCCAATCTGAAACTAAGGTCTTCAATCTAAACAAAGGAAACTACAAGGGTATGAGGGACAAGTTGGCCATGATGGATTGGGAGACTACACTAAAAGGTATGAAGGTGGACATACAATGGCTAACATTCAAGGAAATAATGCATAATTTGCAACAAACATATATTCCTCTAGGGCATAAAAACCCAAAAGAAAAAGTGATCCAACCATGGCTAACAAAAGAAATTAAAGCTAGTATTAAGTCAAAGGAGGAAGCTTATAAAGTTGCCAGAAAAAGCGGTCAGCCTGAGGATTGGGATCTTTTTAGTAATCAGCAAAGGGGGACCAAGAAATTGATAGAGAAAGGGAAAATGGAATATGAGCACAAACTAGCGAAAAATATAAAAACGGATTGTAAAAGCTTCTATAGGTATCTGAAAAAGAAAAGACTGGCAAAGGTAAATGTAGGTCCTTTACAGTCAGAGACGGGAGAATTTATAATGAGGAATGAGGAAATGCCAGAGAAATTAAATAAATACTTTGTTTCTGTCTTCACGGAGGAAGACACAAAAAACCTCCCAGAAATACGAGAAAACCAAGGGTGTGGTGAGAATGAGGAACTTAAAGAAATTATTATTAGTAAAAAAACTACTAGCAAAATTAATGGGACTAAAAGTCGATAAATCCCAAGGACCGGATGACCTACATCCTAGGGTTTTGAAAGAGATGGCCATTGGGATAGTGGACGCATTGGTTGTCATCTTCCAAAATTCTATAGATTCTGGAACGGTTCCTGCAGATTGGAGGATAGCAAATGTAACCCCACTATTTAAGAAAGGAGGGAGAGAGAAAACGGGGATACAGACCTGTTAGCCTCACATCAGTAGTTGGGAAAATGCTGGAATCTATTATAAAGGATGCAATAACTGGGCACTTAGAAACTAATAGTAAGATTGGGCAGAGTCAACATGGATTTATGAAAGGGAAATCCTGTATAACAAACGTATTGGAGTTCTTTGAGGATGTAACTTGTGGAGAAGACAAAGGGGAACCGGTTGATGTGGTACATTTGGATTTTCAGAAGGCCTTCGATAAGATCCCACACAAGAGGTTGGTGAACAAAATTAGGGCTCATGGAATTGGGGGTAATATACTAGCATGGATTAACAGACAGAAAACAAAGAGTAGGGATAAACGGGTCTTTTTCAGGATGGCAGGCTGTGACTAGTGGGGTACCGCAAGGATTGGTGCTTGGGCCCCAGCTATTCACAATCTATATCAATGATTTGGATGAGGGGACTAAATGTAACATTTCCGAATTTGCTGATGATGCAAAGCTAGGTGGCAGTGTCAGTTGTGGAGAGGATGTGAAGAGGCTTCAAGGGGATCTCGACAGGCTCATTGAGTGGGCGAGAACATGACAGATGGAATATAGTGTGGATAAATGTGAAGTTATCCACTTCGGTAGAAAACACAGAAAGGCAGAGTATTTCCTAAATGGTGAAAGATTGGGGAATGCAGATGCTCAAAGAGACCTGGGTGTCCTTGTACATGAGTCACTGAAAGTGAATGTGCAGGTGCAGCAAGCTATTAGGAAGGCAAATGGTATGCTGGCCTTCAATACAAGCGGATTTGAGTACAGGAGTAAAGTCTTACTCCAATTATATAGGGCCTTGGTGAGACCACACCTGGAGTACTGTGTACAATTTTGGTCTCCTTACCTAAGGAAGGAAATACTTGCCATAGAGGGAGTGCAAAGAAGGTTCATGAGATTGATTCCTGGGATGGCGGGACTGTCCTATGAGAAGAGATTGTGTAAACTAGGCCTGTATTCTCTTGAATTCAGAAGAATGAGAGGGGGTCTCATTGAAGCATACAAAATTATTACAGGGCTTGATAGGGTGTATGCTGGGAGAATGTTTCCCTTGGCTGGGGAGTCTAGAACCAGGGGCCACAGCCTCAGGATAAAGGGTAGGCCATTCAGGACTAAGATGAGAAGGAATTTCTTCACACAGAGCGTGGTAAATCTTTGGAATTCACTACCCCAGAGGGCTGTGGAGGCTCAGTCATTGGGTATATTCAAAACAGAAGTCGATAGATTTCTGACTAGTAAGGGCATCAAGGGATATGGCGATAGGGCCGGTGAATGGAGTTGAGGCAAAAGATCAGCCATGAAAGGCTCGAAGGGCCGAATGGCCTACTCCTATTTCTTATGTTCTTAAAGGTGATATATAAATGGTGAAAGGTGATAGATAAATGGTGAAAGGTGATGTATAAATGGTGCCATGTGATAGATAAATGGTGAAAGGTGATGTATAAATGGTGCCATGTGATAGATAAATGGTGAAAGGTGATGTATAAATGCAAGTCTTTGATAATTAAATAAATGCCCTTGAAGAGCTGGGGCCCGCCGCCAGACGTCACAGAGGACTGCAGCAGCCCCGCCCCCTGATTCTGATTCGCTTGGCAGCTGACGGCGGCATTCGGATTGGTCTGTTGAAACTTCAATCAGAGTTAACCCCGCCCCTTGGTGTCTCCTAGAGTTACCGCCAGCGGCATATTTTGCCCTCTCGGTCTCTCTGTCCCGTGTGAAGTGCGGGCGGGCTTCTTTGCTGTAAACCTCAATTAACTCGGAAAGTTTGTAATTTAGACCTCGCCCGTCTCCCGGCGCCCCGCGGGCGAGTGTCTGGCCGGTTTCGATGGCAACGGGCGGCGGGAGCGCGGCGGACGGCAGGTAAGGTCCCTGGCGCCACCTGCTGGGCAGGGAGGGCCAGACCAGCACAGTCAGTGCCCTGACCAGCACAGACCAGCACAGTCAGTGCCCTGACCAGCACAGTCAGTGCCCTGACCAGCACAGCCCGTGCCCAGACCAGCACAGCCCGTGCCCAGGCCAGCAGAGCCCGTGCTAAGACCAGCACAGACCAGCACAGTCAGTGCCCTGACCAGCACAGACAGTGCCCTGACCAGCACAGTCAGTGCCCTGACCTGCCCAGTCAGTGCCCAGACCAGCACAGCCCGTGCCCAGACCAGCACAGCCCGTGCCCAGACCAGCACAGCCCGTGCCCAGACCAGCACAGCCCGTGCCCAGACCAGCAGAGCCCGTGCTAAGACCAGCACAGACCAGGCCAGACCAGCACAGTCCGTGCTCAGACCAGACCAGACCATAGAATCATAGAAATTTAGAGCACAGAAGGAGGCCATTCGGCCCATCTTGTCCGTGCCGGCCGACAAAGAGCTATCTACCCTAATCCCACTTTCCAGCTCTTGGTCCATTTCCTTGTAGGTTACGGCACTTCAAGTGTGTATCCAAGTACTTTTTAAATGTGATGAGGGATTCTGCCTCTACCACCCTTTCAGGCAGTGAGTTCCAGACCCCCACCACCCTCTGGGTGAAAACATTTCTCCTCAAATCCCCTCTAAACCTCCTACCAATTACTTTAAATCTATGCCCCCTGGTTACCGACCCCTCTGCTAAGGGAAATAGGTCCTTCCTATCCACTCTATCTAGGCCCCTCATAATTTTATACACCTCAATTCGGTCTCTCCTCAACCTCCTCTGTTCCGAAGAAAACAACCCCAGCCTATCCAATCTTTCCTCATAGCTAAAATTCCCCAGCTCAGGCAACATCCTCGTAAATCTCCTCTGCACCCTCTCTAGTGCGATCACATCCGTCCTGTAATGTGGTGACCAGAACTGCATGCAGTATTCTAGCTGCGGCCTAACTAGTGTTTTATACAGTTCAAGCATAACCTTCCTGCTCTTATATCCTATGCCTCGGCTAATGAAGGCAAGTATCCCGTATGCCTTCTTAAACACCTTATCTACCTGTCCTGCTACCTTCAGGGATCTGTGGACATGCACTCCAAGATCCCTCTGATCTTCCGCACTTCTCAGTGTCCTAACATTTAATGGCCCAGAAATTGATCTCGCTCTGTTCCCGCGGGGGTAAGGAGCAGACGCGATCTCTCACTCCGCGTTGGCTTTTTCAGATCCAGCTCGCACGAACTTGATGTTCTAGACATCAGCTGGGCAGTGCTTGCGTATCCCACCGGCGTAGTGAATTTGTGCGAGCTGTGGGATCACGTGACTCAGTTAGAGCCAATGGCAGCACACCATCTTCCATTCATAAGTTTCACATACGTGCTGTGAAAGCTATGAATCTTACACCCCCCCAAAATAACAGCTAAACCTCAATTAAATTAAAAAAAAACCCATCACATTAATAAAATAAGTATAGTTAAATAAATTAACCATTTTAAATAAAAAATTAAATTTTTGAAAAAATTTAAAATCTTTTAAAAAGTTATAAAAATAAACTTACCTGTCTTTAAAGTCTCTAAAAAAGATATACCTGTTAAAAAAAATTCAAAAAAATACTTAATTCACTACTTACCTTGTTAAAAGTGGGTCTTACTCCTCCTTTTTCCATTTCTAAAATCTTCCGTACTTACCTGCGCGTCCAAAGCACTAAGTGCACAGCGTGCGCGCAGCCTGTAGCGCGCACGCGATGCACCGAGGAACCGCCCCCTTTTCCAAAGACCAAGTGCCGGTTTTCAGCGCATGCGCAGGGCATGCAGAAAACCGGCAATTGGAGCGAGAATACGCGAGAGTACGCAGTGCGTACTCTCGCGCAGCGGGATGAATTTTTGGCCCATTGTGTATACCCTTGTCTTGTTAGCCCTCACCAAATGCATTACCTCACACTTCTCCGGATTGAATTCCATTTGCCACTGTTCTGCCCACCTGACCAGTCCATTGATATCTTCTTGCAGTCTACAGCTTTCTTCTTCATTATCAACCACACAGCCAATTTTTGTATCATCTGCAAACTTCTTAATTATACTTCCTACATTCAAGTCCAAATCATTGATATATAACACAAAAGGCAAAATACCCAGTACTGAGCCCTGCAGAACCCCACTGGAAACAGCCTTCCTGTCACAAAAACATCCTTCGATCATTACCCTTTGTTCCCTGCCTCTGAGCCAATTTCGGATCCAACTTGCCACTTTGCCTTGGATCCCATGGGCTTTTACTTTTGTGACCAATCTGCCATGCGGGACCTTATCAAAAGCCTTGCTAACATCCATGTAGACTACATCAAACGCACTACCCTCATCGACACTCCTTGTTACCTCCTCAAAAAATTCAATCAAGTTAGTCAGACAAGACCTCCTTAACAAATCCATGCTGACTGTTCCTGATTAATCCGTGTCTTTCTAAATGAAGATTTATCCTGTCCCTCAGAATTTTTTCCAATAATTTTCCCACCACCGAGGTTAGGCTGACTGGCTTGTAATTACTCGGTCTATCCCTTTCTCCCTTTTTAAACAATGGTACCACATTAGCAGTCCTCCGGCACCACACCTGTAGCCAGAGAGGATTGGAAAATGATGGTAAGAGCTTCTGCTATTTCCTCTCTTTATCTCTTAACAGTCTGGGATACATTTCATCCAGGCCTGGGGATTTATCCACTTTCAAAGATGCTAAACCCCTTAATACTTCCTCTCTCACTATGTTTATTTCATCTAATATTTCACACTCCTCCTCCCTGATTGCAATTTCTGCATCATCACTCTCTTTTGTGAAAACAGACGCAAAGTATTCATTAAGAACCATACCCATGTCTTCTGCCTCCACACACAGGTTACCTTTATGGTCCCTAATAGGCCCTACTCTTACTTTAGTTATCCTCTTGCTCTTAATGTATTTATAAAACATCTTTGGGTTTCCCTTGATTTTACTTGCCAATATTTTTTCATGCCCTTTCTTTGCTTTCCTAATTTCCTTTTTGATTTCACCCCTGCACTTTCCATACTCCTCTAGGGTTTCTGCAGTATTGAGCCCTCAGTATCTGTCATAAGCTTCCCTTTTTTTCTTTAAGCTTCCCTGTATGCCCCTTGACATCCAGGGAGCTCTAGATTTGTTCGTCCCACCCTTTTTCTTTACGGCAACATACTTGCTCTGAACCCTCACTATCTCCTCCTTGAATGCCTCCCACTGCTCTGACACTGATTTACCTTCAAGTTTCTGTCTCCAGTCCACTTTGGCTAAATCACATCTCAGCTTAGTAAAATTAGCTTTTCCCCAATTGAGAACTTTTATTCCTGGTCTATCCTTTTCCTTTTTCATAACTACGCTAAATCTAACTGAATTATGATCACTACCACCAATATGCTCTCCCACTGATACCCTTTCCACCTGCCCAGCTTCATTCCCTAAAATTAGGTCCAGAACCGCCTCCTCTCTTGTTGGGCTTGTTACGTACTGGCTAAAAAGTTCTCCTGAATGCATTTTAAGAATTCTGCTCCCTACTATTACTGCCCTATTTTTGCATGTCTCAGAAATTTGCCTACATATTTGTTCTTTTATCCTCCTCTGACTGTTTGGGGGTCTATAGTACACACCCAGAAGTGTGATTGCCCCTTTTTTGCTTTTCAGTTCGACCCGTATGGCCTTGTTGGATCTTCCTTCTAAGATATCATCCCTCCTCACAGCTGTAATGGTTTCTTTAATCAATATTGCGACCCCACCTCCTTTTTTTTATCCCCCTCTCTATCTCGTCTGAAAACCCTGTAACCAGGAATGTTGAGCTGCCATTCCTGCCCTTCTTTCAGCCATATCTCAGTAATAGCTATAATGGGCCAGAAATTAGGCTCCCTGGCTTCCCGCGGGTGCAAGGATCGCGCGTGCACCTACCTACCGCGCCTGCCGTTGACCTCTGGGCCCACGGGGACTTCAGCTCCTGGGCCTCCCCTAACTGCCGGCGCGCAGTGCTTGTGTATCCCAGGGGCGTAGTTAGTGCGATGCGTCCCCTGGGATCACATGGGCCATGGAAAGCCAATGGCAGCAGACCATCTTTCATTCATAGATTTGACAGGAAGACCTGTCCATTCTACCTTTCCACTTTTCAGAGGCTGCTGTGCGTTTCCAGCATTTTCTGTTGGTTTGGATTTTGTGGTTTCTTTTCTTTCATCCTCTCTAATCTTCTGTTTTTAGACTGTGATAACTTGCAGTTCCACAACATTGTTCAGCCTCTCATCCATTTACTAGTTGCAATGCAAAGATACTAATCACATTTTTAGCTTTATTTTATTAACACTAGAAACTTTTTTAAAAATTACATAAAGTTGGCTAAACAGTGTGTATATTCTTTGAATGCAATTACATGTTATAAGATGCTGCATGCTCAAACTATAACGTTTTTATAAGGAAACAGTTGTGCTTCACCATATTTTGTTCAGTTACTAAATACTGTAACTTTTCAGTTTTGGACATACATGGGCTCCGAGTCAGCCTTCGAGGTCCTACCAGTTACGTCGAGCAAAAGGTGGTAAATTGAGATCTGCAAGTCTGATCACCGTTGAGAGGTTGGTAAAAGGGATGAAGACTAGTTAGTAATATTGATGTATTCCTGGCAAAGTTTTTCTTTTCCCTCCAGTACCAATGCACGTTGGTTTTCATCAATGTCAATGTCAGTGCTCAGCCCAGCACAGACCAAACCAGACCAGCCCTTAGCTGGAATTTGCTGTACTGCTGTATAGGAAAGTGCGGAGTGGAAGCTATGCAGCAGGTCACTTATTCATTTTGCTACAGTCAGTTGTAGTCTGGGAAGGTTTTGTTTTGAGAATCTATCATACCAAATTAATATTGCATGTAGTACAGTAAAACTAGTACAGTAACTGGTCTATTTAAAGTGCATTTTTCTAAGCACTTTTAAACTACTTTTAGGAGCTTTAAGTATGCACTACATTGTTCTAACGAATAAGAGTTTAGATAATGTAAAGGGGATTGTTTCTCATCCCCATGGTCTTATTTCTAATTATTATACAGAGAGATCTGGGTATCTCCCTTGTTAACATTTTGTATTTTAATACTGCTGGCTAGAGGCAGGCTGGGAGTTTTCTGTCAAGCTCTCCTTTATGTGGAGCATTCTGTACAATGAAATTGTGGGTTGCACGCCTCATCCATGAAGAGTTTTGCACAAAATGGCCAGTATTTTCTCATTGGAGGCTTCCTGCGAGCGGAGGCCTCCGATCTGGAAAAATCTACGAACTTACCTGAGGGCTCCCGAGGTGCGTATACTTCCGCTCCTGGGCCTCTCCAAACTCGAAATGTGCAGGGCCCACTTATCCCAGAGGCGCATGCGGTTCACAAGCGTCCCTGGGATCACGTGGGCCATGGGGAGCCAATAGGAGAAGGGAATCTCCCTTCATACACTTGACAGATAGACCTGTCAAGTATATGAATGGAGATACCCCAAAAACACTGTAAAACATTAAATAAATTTTAAAAAACCATCACGTTTTTAAAATGAGTGGAAATTACAATAAGTTAAATATTTTAAACAAAAATGTAATTTTTTGAAAAAAGTAATTAAAGTTTTTTACGGGGCTAAAAATAAACTTACCTTTTTTAAAAGTATTTTAAAATTATAAATGAGTGAAAAAATTATTATTTTTAAAAACTTTTTTCAACTCTTATGCTGGTAAAAGCAGGCCTCACGTCCGCTTTTACCAGGCGTAAGATTTCTAAGGATTTTCTGCGGGCAGAGGTTCTGCAGAAAGCGGAACTCTGTATGGATATCTTCATTTATAATCTTTACGATTATGGGTACTTCAGTAGATTACACAGCCCTTTAAATATTACCATTTAAAAATAGGTGTACAATGGATAATTACAAATTTAAGACTGAAATCTTCCTGGGTTGCCATTCCTAATGGAAATTTAATAACCACCATATTACAGTACAACGGAGTCCAGTGGATTTCTTCCATTCTTTGGTTGGTTTGATGAGTTTGGCCATCTATTCATTTCGCCAAACAACAACACCGCTGGGAAAGAACTCGACGTTTCCTTCTGTGGAAGGCGACTTACCCATGAGCCCCAGCCAAAATATCAGGGCGTCACCCTGGACAGGACTCTCACCTATTGGCCTCATCTCACCAACACTGGCCAAAAAGTAAAAGCCAGGGTGCACCTGGTCCGGAAACTAGCTGGGAACACTTCACACCGCAACAGTGGCCCACTCTGACCACTCAGTCTTCGGCCTCCTACACTGTTCCATTGAGGCTCAGCGTAAGCTCAAGGAACAGCATGTCATCTTTTGTTTATGATGCGGAGATGCCGGTGTTGGACTGGGGTGGACAAAAGTGAGAAGTCGCACAATACCAGGTTATAGTCCAACAGTTTTATTTGAAATCACAAGCTTTCGGAGCGCTGCTCCTTCGTCAGGTGAAGGCACTTTTGTTTAGGCACTTTACAGCCTTCCGGACTTAACAGTGAGTTCAACAATTTCAGACCATAACCTCTGCCCCCATTTTTTTCGGATGGCATCTGTTGATGATTCTGCTATTCCCATTTACACCTCTACCAGACTCATCTTTTGTTCCTTTACTTGTCCCATGACCATCTCCTTTTGCCTTGCACCATCATCCCTTTTGTCTTTTAATCTCTCTTGCCTTCCAGCCTATCACAGACCTTCCCTTTTGTTCTTTCCTCCCCTCACCCTTTCCCTGTCTCTATACTTGCTTAAAACCTGTTATATCTGTGACTTTTTTCAGTTCTGATGAAAGGTCATCAACCTGAAACGTTAACTCTGTTTCTCTCTCCACAAATGCTGCCTGACCTGCTGAGTGTTTCCAGCATTTTCTGTTTTTATTTCAGATTTACAGCAGCTGCAGTATTTTGCTTTAGCATTTGCACTGATGTGGACTTGCCAAAATTTGTTTAATCTCCTGTGGGAGATGATTACCTAAAGGCTACCCTTCCAAGAAGAGAAAACTGACTTGCTTTCTGATCCCCAAAGGGAATAGAATGGACATTCTGCAGTATCCATCTAATATTACATTCTGCTATTATTGAACCCTGCAATATTGCCTTCCACAGATGATATCCCTGGTGAAACGTAATGTTTAGTCCTGTGATGAACATACATTTCTGGAACAATTCTCCATACTTAAATCTGTGTAAAAGATGATCCAGAAAGTAATAAGTTCATCAAAACTTGTGTTTGCATCAGATTATATTTTTGGTACTATTTTTGCAGACTGAAAGTTTATTTTTGGACCTAGGTATGCAGTCTGTATCCCTAAGAAGTATCAACTGAGAAAAGCTTGTATTTGTACAGAGCTTTAAGAAAAAAAATTGCATTTATATCGCGCCTTTCACAACCTCAGGACGTCCCAAAGCGATTTACAACCAATGAAGTACTTTTTGGAGTGTAGTCACTGTTGTAATGTAGGAAACGCGGCAGCCAATTTGTGCACAGCAAACTCCCACAAACAGCAGTGTGATAATGACAAGATAATCTGTGTTTAATGATGTTGGTTGAGGGATAAATACTGGCCAGGATACCAGGGAGAACGCCTATGCTCTTCTTTGAAATAGTGCAATGGGATCTTTTACGTCCACCTGAGAGAGCAGACGGGGCCTTGGTTTAATGTCTCATCCGAAAGACGGCACCTCCTACAGTGCAGCACTTCCTCAGTACTACACTGGAATGTCAGCCTAGTTTTTGTACTCGAGTCTCTGGAGCAGGACTTGAACTCACAACCTTCTGACTCAGAGGAGAGTGCTACCACTGAGCCACGGTTAACACTCACAGCAAGGTATTTTCATGTTGCTGCTATCTTGGATTATATCCCACTTGAGATATGAATCAGTATTTTAGCAATACTGACCATGGTATTTTACATAGCTGCAGATGCTTCATTAAGGTACTGTACAGAGCAGTTTCAGATATACATCGGCAACAATGGCCCAAAAATTAGTGAGGAAGCCTTCGTGCGAGGGTAAGGCCTCCCCGCGATCTCTCACTCCGCGTTGGCTTTTTCAGTTCCAGCTCGCACGAACTTGATGTTCTGGACAGCTGCTGTGCTGGGCTTGCGTATCCCACCGGCGTAGTTAATTCGTGCGAGCTGTGGGATCACGTGACTCAGTTAGAGCCAATGGCAGCACACCATCTTCCATTCATAACTTTCACATAAGTGCTGTGAAAGTTATGAATACTATAGCCCCCCAAAAGAACCGCTAAACCTCAATTAAATTTAAAAAAAACCATCACATTAATAAAATAAGTATAGTTAAATAAATTAACCATTTTAAATAAAAAATTAAATTTTTGAAAAAATTTAAAATCTTTTAAAAAGTTATAAAAATAAACTTACCTGTCTTTAAAGTCTCTAAAAAAGATATACCTGTTAAAAAAAATTCAAAATAATACTTAATTCACTACTTACCTTGTTAAAAGTGGGTCTTACTCCTCCTTTTTTTATGTGTAGAATCTTCCGTACTTACCTGCGCGTTGAAACCACTAAGTGCACAGCGTGCGCGCAGCCTGTGGCGCGCACGCGGTTCACCTAGGACCCGCCCCCTTTTCCATTCACCAAGTGCCGGTTTTCAGCGCATGTGCAGTGCATGCAGAAAACCGGCAATTGGAGACAGAATACGCGAGAGTACGCAGTGCGTACTCTCGCGTAGCGGGACTAATTTTTGGGCCATTATTGCCATGTTGACCAGGGTCATTTGGCTGTGATTTCAAATTGTTGAAAAAAAAGACTTTGCACTGCTGTGATGGTATCTCTCTACACACTTTGTATATATTTGTGTTTGATTTAGTGCACTTAAAAAAACACACATACACCTTGAGGTTTGCTATTTAAAAGCCTCTTTGTTAATATATTGTTTTTCATGTTCCATGAGAGTATAGCTCTGGGATCCAGCCAAAGCTTCTAGTAATGGTGCTCTGATACTGGTTGTTAAAAGCCCTGGAGGAAGTTGATCACCTTCTATAACCTGTTTATCACTACTCTGTTTTTATTGGGACCTGTCCATTAATATTTAACAAAGTAACTGTTTACAGTAAGCGCTAGTCAATATCCAAAATGATGTATACTCTTTCCATTTAAGCCAGATTAATTTTGGACCACCTCTTTGGGGGGAAAAAAAAGTGCCACGAGATCTTTTACATCTACCTGAATAGGCACACGGGGGCTCTGTTTAACATCTCATTTGAAATATAGCATCTGCAACAATCCGAATTGTTATCTTAAATGACCTGCTCAAGTCTGTACTGGGACTTGAACTCACAATTTTCTGACTTGGAGGCAAGAGTGCCTCCACTGAGCTAAGGTGACTGTCCTGGCCAACATTGTCCCTCAGTCATCACCAACAAAATATCTTAAGTGGACGGTCAGCTCATTAATGTTCATGGGACCTTGCCGTGTTCAAATTAGCTGCTGTTTGCTGTTTTAACAGTGACTACACTCCACAATTGTTTCATTGGCTGCGAAGCACTTTGTGATGTCCTGAGGATGTGAAAGGCACTCTATAAATTCACGTTCTTTCTTTAATTAGTTTAATTGTCCAGTCAGTGGCGTTATGACTTGGAGTTTAAATAATAAAAGCCAGTGTTTTATTTACGTTTATTTATTATGTTGGTGACTTAATCAGAGGGATATGTCGTGCATGTGTTGCAGGAGCCTTGTCTATTTTAGCTATGAAAAGAGCTTGTCTGGGAGCATCTTACAGATGTGGAATTATAGAATTTTAAAGGCTAAGAAATTAATTTTGTGAATACCTCTGTGCTGACTTTTTTTGTACATGCCCTAAATCTCATTTTAGAAATGTGGCGTGTGTCTCTTTACTATTAAAAGTAATTGAGGGCTTTTGGTTTATTCTGCTCTTATGACTGTTTAGTATATTTTCAAATCTGGTCGATGAGGCTCCGTATTGGCTGGTGCTAAATCTTGCATTTCATACTACAACATAACCATCTGAAAATTGTTTCTAGCTTGCCATGGGAAATTCTCCTGCAAATCTTTTCCTACCTAGATGTATCATCCTTGTTGTGTGCAGGCTGTGTCAGCAAGTCTTTCTACCAGGTGTCTAATGACAAGTAAGTGGATGTATTTGCCGCTGATTAAGGTTCTTGGGATGCTGTTTAACCTGACTGGAGCAATCTCTGCATGTGAGACAATCTTCCTGTAACTGCAATCCCAAACCACATATGGCATGTTATAACCAGGCTGTGGAATACTGAAGTCCTGCAATTTGCCTTAAATGACGTCTGATCGCATAGTCTCATACCGAGTGACCATTTATTTTGTTTAGCAGAGTTATCACCCTTGAAGTTGCTCTATCAGCAGCCACACTTACACGTTGATCTCTTGTGGTGTTGCAAACAGGTAGCCAAGACCAAGTGCTGACTTCACGCTAAGCAGGGTTAGAGGGGGTGGGGGGAAACAACTGGATGTGGGGGAGGAGGACGAAGGGGGAAGGAAAGGAGTGGAGGGGGGAAGGAGGCTAGAGTAAAGGCGAGGGATACTACCTCAGGGGAGTTGGGAAAAGTACCTCAGCAGGTTCCGGTATTTTAAAAACTACATGGGTCGAATAAGCCCTGACTTTTTAAATAAACCTCAATTTCTCAAACAATTAAGAGGTTCTGATATTTCAAGTCTGAGGAGATCATGACTTTTTTAAAATTAAGAAATAAAGAAGGAATATGCCTCTCTGATGACAAGATTTCTTAATTTCTACACAGGCACTGATTTCTCAAGGTTGATTCCTGTAATAAGGCATTACAGTGTGACAAACAATTAACTAAGTTTAACATTGAAAACCCCTATCACAGTGCTGCCTAAAGCATAACGAGTATTGCATGTAATGTTGCAACCCACCTTCTGTTTTTATAATTTTTTATAAATGTACTGTATATTACAACGTAACCTTCCCTTATGCTTTGCTTTTTTGTTGCTACTGTATTTAAGTGGTGTAGAAATGTTTTATTTTTATATATCATTTTAGATGCGTAGACCCATTATTTATTCTAGTCACATAGGCCCTGAAATTACACCATTGGCCACTCAGAAACCTTAATGTTTTCATCTGAAATTCTCTCTGCTACTTAAAATAAATGGGCTAATGTCTCTGTTAAAATAGCAGAGAGGAGAATTTCAGAAAAAGCTTTCGTATGCGAGTATCTCACAGTGTAGTTTCGAGGCCATTATGTTTTCTAAATCTGTGCACTTGGATTTTATCGCCGTGTTTGACACACTTGTAATGCTGTAAATGGGTGATCATGCTTTAGTCTACATTTTCAGGCTGCCGGTATTGTAAAACTTCCTCAATAATAATAATTAGACTTAAATATTGGTATCTGCCACAGTATCGTTAGTAGTTTAATAATTTGTTTAACATTTTGCCATATCTATTTACAAATATTGGTGAAATTAAATTAACATTTATGATATTGGTGTACAACAGCCTGCCTTTAAAATGTGATTATAAAGTTTTTATTATACTTTTGTGAAATGTCTTTTGCTATATCTCTTCCAGTTTAATATGGCACAGAATCTACTGCAGCTATTTTGCATGCAAAAAAAAGGCCTGGAAGCCCAAGGCTGTAGACATAGCCACTGAGAACCTGAGTAGAATTTCTATACAGGACAGACCAGCAGGATTTTGGAAGAAAGAGTATATACGCAAATGTGCAGGCCTGGGCACAAGAGGAGTGGGGCAGTTGTTGAAACCCATTAACCGTTACACAGGATTACCGTCAAAGCTCAAAGAAGCTGTGAAGTAAGAATGAACGTTCAGTACAATTTTATATTAGGAATTTAGAAGCAGGTGCAATGGGGAGAATTGTAATGCAAAGAATTTGAGAATATTTGGTGATGTTGGACAGGTGGATTTTAACACTTGCTGTTTCCTCAAAGATGCTTTTTCCTTGCTGATTATTTTGAATAAAAGGCAATTGTGGTATGAATGTGATGTCAGTTAGGCCTCCATTGATCTCCTAAGCTTTGTAACCGTTAAAGAAATGTTTCTTATTAAGTGGATTACCAGACACACCTTGTTGCTTTATTTGGAAGAAAATCTGAAGTATAATTCACTAATGCCATTCTTACTGTAGAGCCTCACAATAGGTGTGCAAAAATCCGAGCCATCTTGTGAAGTATTAGTGCGTTGGCTTTGCTGCTGCCAGAATGCAGTTGGGGTTTATGGTTTCAGTCACCGTGTTACTTCAGGTTGATACTTTTTTCCTTTTTGCTCTCTTTTCATCCACCCTCCCCCCCCACCCCCCCGCTCCCCCCGGCTAGCAGCGTAGCATCTACATAAATTGGAATTTATAGTATGAAACCATTTCAATTTTACAAAGCAAATTATCAGGGGAGTTCTCTTGGTGTCCGGGCCAATATTTATCCTTCACTTAAAAGAACAGATTATCTGGTCATTATCTCATTGATGTTTATGGGAGCTTGCTGTGCACTAATTGTCTGCCACGTTCCCTACATTACAACAGTGATCACTTCAAAAGTACTTAATTGGCTGTAAAGCCCTTTTTGGACGTCCTGAGGTTGTGAAAGGCGTTAAATAAATGCGAGTCTTTTATATATCAACTTATGGTCCTTTTGAAAAATTAGTGAATATTTTAAATGAATTATTTGACTTCATGTATAGTGATTTTTGTATGAGCTGACATGACAGCTGGATGGACTTGCAGACAACTCTTAAAACATGATTTTGATGATAGCAGGAGGAATAAAGGCCTCTATATTAACCCCCCCACGACAGGTGGGAGCGGGTCAGGGGAGGGGGGGTGGTGGCGGTGAGGTTAAAGACTTAAATACAGGGAACACGTCCGGTGAATTTTTTACGGCGGCTGGTATCGGGGCGTCCGAGTGTTCCATCATGGAGAGGCGTGGCATTTAATCAACATATTTAAATTGGGCTTCCACAGTGCAATCGGGAGCCTGATTTAAAATTCACTGCTGCTGCATGGATTTCCCAAAGGGCGGGAAAGCCGGCAGTGAAAGGGAGGTGGGAGCTGCCGGCTGCACAAGGTAAGTGCAATTCTCAGTACTCTTTGTAGGCCAGGAGGATCAGGGGTGCTCCCCCACCCCCACCCGGCCCCTCTAGAAAGCCTTCGGCCTCCCCCCATCACCAATCTCTTCCTCTTTCCGCCCGCCCTCTCTTCCCCCCCCACCCCCCCCCACACATCATGGCCTCTTTTTTTTTCCCCTCTCCCTCCACATCACAGTCCCCTCACCCCGATTGCCGGGAAGTGTTGCCAGCTGCAGCCTCCTGCAGCTGTTGTTCCCTCCCGGCCGCTGGCCAAGCTGTCAATTTGCCCAGCTGCCCGGCGGGAAATGGAACAAAAGAATGATTGAGGTCCTGCCGTTAATTTCGGCCCTGGCTGTGCCGGGTTCTTTGGCCGTTTTCACCCTCCCCGTAAATATCTGGGCCAAAGACTTCGGAAAAATTGTATTAGGGTACCAGTAGGCAAGTCACAGATTTCACACAGCTTAATTGCACACCGGAGCTATCCTCACTTAACAAATGATAGCTGACTGCTGCATTTGAACTTTTGCATATAATGGATAGTATGGCAGATGATACTACACAGGTAGAAGAACCAATATATAAAACTTCAGTGTGTCTGAAATTTGGATGTATCAAGAATGTTTAGGTGCAGATGCAACAGTTCTTGTGTGTACAAATGAGTTCTGTGGTACTGCTCCAGTTTTGTTCTTGTAGGCAATTAAACAGCCTGACTATATTTCTTTACTGTGGGCTCTGTCTACACATCCTCGTTCACTGCCCAACAGTAATGAGTAGCACTGAGCCTTCTTGAGAATTCCCACTTTTTTTTTAACCCGCAGTCTTCACCAGTTGCTTGTCCCAGTAGATCAGCTGTGATTACTGACCCAAGGAATAAATCTTTGTAACTGAAGACTTTGCTACCCTACAGGTTAGTGGGTAATATCATGGTCCACCTTTCTCAACATGGAATTGTTGACTGTCTTCTCAGCACTGAGTTAGGGTTAGGGTGTATCCAGCCCAACTAATAATCAAGAGGACAACTGCTCAGTGAGGCCAGGAAGCCATACCCTGCTGATGGTTCTGTAAAAATGGAGGCCTACGTCTTTACATTCATAAATATAAACAGAAAATTCTGGAAAGAGTCAGCAGGCCGGGCAGCATCTGTGACCTGCTGAGTATTTCTAGCATTTTCTGTTTATATTTCAGGTTTCCAGCATCCGCAGTATTTTGCCTTTTGCTTTACATTCACATTGGGTATCGCGAGAATAGCTTTATTTCTGATCCGCAAAATAGAGTGCATCAAGTCAGCCAATTTTGCTCTGGTGCCAAAATTGCAAACATACAACGGACAATGTGAATTAGTTTTTGCAGCAGCTTCTAGTTGACTAGTTTCCTTCCTGGTAGTATATATTAGTTTGTATTTATCAGCTTTGATTTTGATTCCCTCTTGTGAACAGGTGCGATACTTGTCCGGCAGCCAAGCAGCCTGACTCATACATTAACACTAACTCACGGCAACCTATAGTATATAGTCTAGTTCCCACCTAGATTAAACATAGTCTTTAATTCCTGGTTGAAAGTCTGCCTTTTCCTATAGACATTGAGGCAATGAAAGTCATTCTGTGGCTTGGGAACTCAGTCCATCATCCATTTGACTGGGTCCTTTTATATATCAAAAAATTACAAACATGACTGGACCAAATTAATCACAGGATTGGACCTGTCAAAGGGAGTGACGTTTTACTGGATGGGCAACGACAAGGACAGTTGAAATACATAAGCCATAGAGCAGCTAGTTCATCAGAGAGAAAGCTCTGAGAACCATTGTGCATCTTTTAAATTTGGGCTAAAGGTTTCTCTTGGATCAAACTTCATGCCTGATCGTGATTAGGTTGTTACGACTCAGTGGGACCTTTCTTGGCTAAGACCAGGTGCCGTGCTCTACCATAATCTCAACTAAGATCAGCTAACTGAGCACCGATCAGCGACTTGAATTTGAAATCTCTCTGGTCCGTATGGCTCATTTATGTGCCCAAGAAGCGCCTTGGGACATTTAGGTGCTTTATAAATGCAAGTTGTTGTTGTCATGATACCTAAAGAAGAATGAGGATTTCTCTGTGTCCTGGCCAACATTCCTCCCTCAACCAGCGCACTCAAAAAATAGTTTAACTGGTCAGTCCATCATTTGTGTTTATGGGACCTTGCTGTACCCAGATTGGGCTGCCATGGTTCCCTAGATAACAGTGCCTACACTTCAAAAGTAATGCTTGGCTATGAAGAACTTTGGCATGTTCTGTAGCGGTGAAATGTGCTAAGTAAATGCAAGTTCTTCTTTGTTTTGAAATTTAGCTGTAATGCTAACTGCTGGTAGAAAGAAAAAAGGAATATTCCTCGGGGCTAATTTTCATTCCTTCTGCCGGATGGGAATGAGGCAGTAGTGCGCTTAAAATAACACCGTAGCACTTACTGCCCTGCTGATTTTGAGGTTGATTCTGTTTTGGTTGGGATCTTGAAATAGGATGCCCAGGTGCCCATTAACAGGCGGAAGCCTCATTAGCCCATGCAAATCAGGGTCCTATGATATCAACAGGACTCAGATGCAATTTTGAAGTACCAATGAGCGGAGCGTCCTGAAAGGGACCTGTTCATACTAATCAGCAAAAGGCGAAGAAAGATTTGATATAATTTTTGTGGGGTCCTCAAAAATATATCCAACCCCTCCCCAACTTCGCTGGACAGAATGGGCTCCGTGTGGAGCTTCTAGATTTTCAGCCCCCTCCGATTGACTGCTCCATTGTGCATCGGGCCGCTTCCATTAGGTGGGCTGCAGGCTCACTCTGCCCCCTTGCGCCAAATGGAAGCAGTTACACAAAAATCGACCCGCTTGTGTCTCAAAACTTTTCACACGCTGCAGGAGTTCCTCAGGACAGTATCCTAGGCCCAACCATCTTCAGCTGCTTCATCAATGACCTTCCCTCCATCATAAGGTATGAAGTGGGGATGTTCGCTGATGATTGCACAGTGTTCAGTTCCATTCGCAACTCCTCAGATAATGAAGCAGTCCGTGCCCGCATGCAGCAAGACATGGACGACATTCAGGCTTGGGCTGATAAGTGGCAAGTAACATTCGCGCCACACAAGTGCCAGGCAATGACCATCTCCAACGAGAGAGTCTAACCATTGCCCCTTGACATTCAACGGTATTACCATCACCGATCCCCAACCATCAACATCCTCGGCGGGTCACCATAGACCAGAAACTTAACTGGACCAGCCACATAAATACTGTGGCTACAAGAGCAGGTCAGAGGCTGGGTATTTTTGAGGTGACTGTCTCACCTCCTGACTCACCAAAGCCTTTCCACCATCTACAAGGCACAAGTCTAGAGTGTGATGGTATACTTGCCACTTGCTTGGATGAGTGCAGCTCCAACAACACTCCAGAAACTCGACACCATCCAGGGCAAAGCAGCCCGCTTGATTGGCATCCCATCCACCACCTTAAACATTCACTCCCTCCACCACCGGCGTACCGTGGCTGCAGTGTGTACCATCTACGAGGTGCACTGCAGCAACTCGTCAAGGCTTCTTCGGCAGTACTCCCCAAACCCACGACCTCTACCACCTAGAAGGACAAGGGCACCAGGTGCATGTGGACACCATCACCTCCAAGTTCCCCTCCAAGTCACACACCATCCTGACTTGGAAATATATCGCCGTTCCTTCATCATCGCTGGGTCAAAATCCTGGAACTCCCTCCCGAACAGCACTGTGGGAGTACCTTCACCACACGGACTGCAGCAGTTCAAGAAGGCGGCTCACCACCACCTTCTCAAGGGCAATTAGGGATGGGCAATAAATGCTGGCCTTGCTGGCGACGCCCACATCCCAGGAACAAATTTTTAAAAATACAATATTTTGGTTAAAGGATAGCATCTACAGTGCAGCACACCATCCATACTGTAATGGAGTGTATGCCTAGAATAGGCACTAAAGTTTTACTTGGGACTTGATTCCAGAGCCTTTTGACTCGGGTGAGTAAAACCAAATGAGCCAAGTCAACGAGTGAGGTTTTTTGAAAAGTTTTTCTGATGCTTCTATTTTTGACATGGCTAAATCAATACAGTTTTATCTCAATTATCTTCGGTGGGGCAATAAAAATCTTGTTCAGTTCTTCAAAGGCGTTCTATTTTTCCATCGCTCTTTCAAGTCTAACCAACAGCTTTTACCTTTTGCTCCCTCCAGTCTTGTTGACATTCTTGACTTCACTCTTTTAGCTTTGAAGAAGCTTTATTTCTTTCATGGCAAGCACTCCCCCGCGCCCCCCCCCCCCCCCCACCTTCTGAATCTCTTTGCTTTCTATAAAGCCTGCATCTGTATAATACTTGAATAACACTCCTATATGTGATTAGGCTCTTCTGGAGAGCATATAAGGAGAAAGCTAGTCCCCTGAGAGGTAATTCCCCCTCATCTCTGATTTGCAATCTCTCTTGTTCACTCTACCACTGTGGTTAATGCTCTTCTAAACTATACATTTGTGTTTCTCAAGCTGCATTCTACCTCTTTGTGTTGAAACCAAGACTCATTGCAAGTCTCCTACTCTAAACTCATTGTTTTGCAGGACTAACAGTTTTTGCACTTTTCTTTCACTTCCATTGTCAGTCCTTTAAAACCCAAGCTAAACTATCTCCGTTCTTTTTACACTTTTCAACCATCCTAATGTCTTGGACTGTGGTTTAGCATCTTGGTTTCTCAATTTAAAAAAGGTATATGATTTTCATGTTATTGTTCTTCACATAGTTTAGTAATGCACTCTTATCTGGTCGTATGGAAAATTGTGAAGATTTTCAAGATATTTAATACTTTTTATCTTGAGAAGTCAGATGACAGAAAACAATCATTTACTGTTGTAACCATTTCCCCACAATTTAAAGGAGAGATGAAGAATTAGTGGTGCTAAAATACATAAGTTATTCAAACATTTAAAAAATTGATGCAGTATTCTAAGAGCACACTGAAAAAGATTGACTTTAAAACTAACCAAGCTTGTAGGGTGTGGCTAATTCTAACGACTGTAATCAAATTGACCATAGCAATAAGTTACAATTAACTGCCTAAAAAATGTTTTGTATATACAGAGCTCTTGGAATCACTTGGGTGGTTGTTCTTCGAGAAAGAAATGGGAAGGAACATGTCCAAGAGCAGAGTAAGGCCTACTTCTGTGATACATCTGCTACTGTGTGTTGGAACGGTGCAGTTTGGCCACCTCTTTCTAACCTCAAGGCACTCTGTGTGTATGGAGTCACACCATTGTTCCCTCCAAGTAAAACTCCTGCAATGAATGGGTAAGATTACTAGAGAACACACGGCGGAACGTAACCAAGTTAACTACTCATGATGTTTATCTGCACTGCATTGTTGAGGGAGTGCAGATGGTGAACCCAATATAAGGCTGATTTTTTTTTTGCTCTCTGCCCTGCTCCCAAATAGTATCCAAAAAACTCTTTTAACGCAGAGGGGAAATGGGTATTAATCCTTTGCTCCCATTTTGATCCTAAATAACATTGCACTTACTCTGTGGCTTTTCTCGTGTCTGCACCTGAAGTGGGTGCTGCAAAGTCAGTTTCATGCAAATGAATTTGTGATCTCTGCACTCAAGTTTCCTTTAATAAGAAGTCTTGTGGCCCTGGGCACCAAGAACATTTGGAAGTCCTCCACACTCTTTCTTCCCACTCACAACCCGCCTCATCCATTAAAATGCATGGAAACAATAGACCCGTAGCATGCTTACACGCTGCATGAATAATAAAGCAGATGATATCACGATATACTACGTTTATATGAAACTGATCCAGCTGTTACATGCAGCTTTTCTGCATTTTGGTGAGTTTTAAGGGGACCTCATATTTGGCTAGGCTCCCTGGGCAAGGGCCCCATAGGGTCCTGCTTTAATCTGACCCTGCCTCTAATAGCACCGGGTGTAGTTCAGGGGCAAACTGCTCCCAGAAAAACACGGCGCTACCGAATCCAGATCGGCTGTATTGCTGCTATCTATCATGAAGGACAGGCTGGTGTTCTCAAAAAAAGTTTTTTATATTTGGCTTTTTGAAGAAAAAGCAATTTTTCTGCTTCAGAACTTGTTGCAGAATGCTGTTGGTGATAGAGGCAGTGTTCGGTACTGTGCCACCCCCACCATTTCTGCAATTATGGCTTATTTGGACTGGACGAGGGGGAAACAACCACAAGCCCCCTTGACAGCTGCTGAAATTGTTTGGTCTCTCCTGAGTCACCAGCAATTGGTTCCTTACTACAGAATAGGACTGCTATTTCCCTCCCCTCCCTGACCATAAACCTGTTCCATGCCACCTGCAATAAAGAGAAACCTCGCGGTGCTTAATCAGACTATGTATTGACTTAAACTCTTAATTAGTCTTTAAGTATTCAGTCAGCTCTGGAAAATTATGTCTTAATGTTGCAGTTCTAATGTGCCAAATTGTGCAGCCACTTACTTCTCTGTCACTTAGGAAATTACAACTCATGGTTGCATATGTTTTTACTTTGTGATATGCAGTCACTTTTAGATTAGATAAGTACATGAAGATAAATACTTTAGTCCAGAAAACCATTGAGGAATGATTTACTGTTTTGAGTACTGCACCTTTTTGTTTTCTCAATTTTATCAAACTGATTAGAATGAGTGGAGGGAGTGGGGCGATCATAGAATCATAGAAATTTACAGCATAGAAGGAGGCCATTCAGCCCATCTTGTCCGTGCCGGCCGACAAAGAGCTATGCACCCTAATCCCACTTTCCAGCACTTGGTCCGTAGCCTTGTAGGTTATGGCGATCTTAGCACCAGCAGTTTTGCCCTTTGTTGGTGCATAAATATATTTGATTTTATTTAAACAAGCCGTGCCATATAAAATCGGTTTCAACTGAATGGAAAATAAAATTATTTTAAATGAAGAATTGATATTTTAAATATAATCTTCCCCCCATCCTTCCCTACCCAGCCACTTATTAAATATGTATAGCCATTATGTGCATGTTCATCCTCTTCTTTTGCTCCCTGCTTTTGATCTGGTGCATCATCGCACATACCTCGTAGGTCACTATTAGTATCCAAATTTTATCAGTGGAGATTTTCTTTTGTCACCCATGTGATCAACCTACGGTGCTTTTCTTGTAAGGCGTACCAACTCTACTACTCCTGAGGTGTTCCCGCAGTGGCTTCAGCAGAGCACGTGGAAAGCTGCTGATGCTCGTGTGAAGACCCTTGAGGTGATTGTAGCTGACGTGTTTTGGGCGCTCGAGCCTCTGAGGACCTGGCTACAGCACTTCGCTGCTGCCAGGGCAGTCTGGCTCAGCTGGCGTTCTGGCATCGTGGTTGATATTGATTGAGGGGGTGCCAAGGATGCAGATGTGCTAACCTCCTGAGAGGGGGCAACACGTACTGCTCCCGCTCTGGCACTGCCACTTCCGGGGGGTGGGGGCTCATTACTTCCATTCATCTGCAGGAGAGCAGACTGCAGAAGATGAGTGACATCTTGAAAGCCCCCATCCATTTTCTCCGTCAATCTACCCAAGGCGGTTGTCTGCTTCATCAAGGCAGAGCACAGGTTTGAGCCTAGAGTCTGCATGCCGGCTGTTTGAACTTCTGCTAAAGCAGCAAACCCTGTGAACATTGACTCCTGTTGTGAGGGCCCAGCTGCAGCGTCCCTGGAGGGGGCCACGCTCTCCAAGTTAGACTGCAAGGTGCTGATGCCGATGCCATGATACCACACAGGCTGGAAGCAGACTCCTCCACACTTTCAGCCATGGTGGTAAAACTCAGTGGCAGGCCTTCCAATACCTCGTGCAACTGCTTGTGTGAAGCAAGCAGTTTTCTTCTCGTTGCTGGGCCCCGTAAGTCCGAATCTCTGTCCTCCACTGCAGAGCTGGAAGAGGACTGTAGGCTGTCTGCTGGACTGTCCCTGCCACCAGTAGCTGCTGCTGCTGCTCACTAGTGCTGGGTGTGCAAACTCCTCCACCTTGCTCTCTAACCCAGCTGGGTTGTTAATCACTGTGCTAGTGCTTGGGAATGATGGAGTGTGTGTCTCCTTAGAAGGGATTCTTGTGAGTTCATTGAAGGACCTGGAGGTAGTGCTTCTGTCGCTGATGACCTTAGCAATCTCTTCCCGTACCTGGTGGACTTGGTTTTTGAGGATCTTCTTGGCACTGGCTGTGAAGAGAACTTCTCTCCTCACCCTGACTTCTTCCAACACGACCTCTAGGGAGGTCATCTGAGATCCTGAGGGCTAGCCTGCGCCTCATGCTGCTACAGTTTCTTGCTGCATCATCCCAGCAACAAAATCTTGCAGAAAGGAATGCAACTTTGCTTTTAAGAAGTGTTTTTCTACTTTAAATAGGCCTTTGGCTGATGTGCTGAAATTTGTACTCCGGAAGAGGGTGGGTTTCATGGCGGGTCAGTGAATTGGATGAATAGCCCACCCGTGAGATTAAAATGAGGCCTGGGAGTTAAAATACCCTGGGCCTGTTTTTGGTTGGAGCAAAACTCACCCGGTGAACGTTTCTAATCCTGGCCACTGTAGAGAGGTTTTTTTTTAATTAATTCTCGGGATGTAGGTGGCATTTATTGCCCATCTCTTGTCGCCATTGAGAAGGTGATGGGCCTTTATGAACTGTTAGTAACGATTTGATACAATTAAGTGGCTTGCTAGGCCAATTCAGAGGGCGATTAAGAGTCAACCACATTGCTGTGGGAGCTACATATAGGTTCCCTTCCTTCTCTAAAGGACATCAGTGCACCAGTTGGGTTTTTACGACAAGTCGACAGCTTCATGAGCTCTTTTACTGGTACCTTTTTATTACCAGATTTTTAATTTTTTTTAAAACAGAATTCAAATTCTCACACTGCCATAGTGGGATATGAACTCATGGGCCTCGATATTAGCATGGAGCCGGGGTGGGGGGGGGGGTGCGGGAGGGGTGATAGCAGGCGACGAACGCGCCCCACATCGTGGGACGTGTAGGAATGTCCAATTTCAATTGAGATGCCTCATTATTATTTTACATCCGGGTTTCGTGTCTCCACTGCGCTGCGTGTGAGCAGATGTGACGCGGACCCCCATGACGTGATTTCACCGTAACTATTTAAAAGACCAATCCAGAAATGAAATGGAGGAGGAGGTTTAGAGTGTCTGATATAGAAAAATCAATGAGGAATTGGAAAATGACTGAGAAGAGGAAAAGCCGGGACAAGATTCTCTGATGCGTCTTTGGATGTGCTGCTGGAGGCAGTAAGGAGCAGGAGCGAGGTGCTGTTCCCAGCTAGTGGTGAAAACAAGCCTACTGCCATCACCATTGCAGAACTGGCTGGAGGTGGTAGAGGAGGTCAGCAGCATGAGTGTCACTCCTAGGTCGTGGATTCAGTGCCGCAAGCGGTTCAATAACCTGACCAGGACAAGAAAGGTGAGCATAAGACTATGGGCTAAAAATTCAGTTGGTTGCGCCTCCCGTTAGCGCCTTAAGAGGGCGCTAATGGGGCGCAAAGCAGCTAGCGCGCAGGCGCGCCGAAGTTTGCGCCGCTCGCGAACTTAACTAGACATTTTGCGGCGGCGCTAAACTTAATCGCCACGATCTCCTGCGCACGCAGATTCTGACGTCATACGAGGGTGCAACGCCCTTGTGGCGCCCCGGAGCAGAAATTGAGTGGCGCCCCCATCCTTACCGCCTGGCGCATCCAACGACCGGAAGACTGGAACGCTATCAATCGCTGTGGGGCTGGGGGGGGGCGCTATTTAAAGGGGGCCTCTTCCTGTCTTTCTCTGTGGTTGACATTTTTGCACCACTCGTTCTGAGAGAGAGAGAGAGATTCGGAGAGAGAGAAAGAGAGACTTCTGCATTGAGTCAACGCTGTGTGAGGTAGTTTTGGCTACTGATCATAACTTCGCTGGTACTTTGGTTTTTGGCCTTCATAACTTTGCTTGCTAAGAGACTATGGGGGCTGCACTGATTGGGGGCGTCGTCCTGCGCCAGCTGAATCGGAGGACACAGAGACGCAGAGAGAGAGTGGCAATGATGGCCAGACGGAGGAGGGCCAACAGGTGTCTGTACAGGAGAGCTTACCCTCTCAGGGTATATCGTGACCAGCTCTCCTACATTCATATGTCTGATGAGCAGTGTTTGCGAAGGCTGCGCTTCAGCAAGGAGGTGCTCACTGAGCTCTGCCACCTGCTGCAGCCAGATCTGCAGCCTGAACTGAGGTCCAGGACGTCTCTGTCGGTGGCAGTGAAGATCACAGTGGCTCTGAACTTTTATGCTACTGGCTCATTTCAATCTGCTGCTGGGGACCTCGCCAATATCTCCCAGTTCGCTGTCCATTGCTGCATCCGTCACGTCACAAATGCCCTCTTTAAAAGGAGACGAGAGTACATCTCTTTCCCCATGACCCCAGACAAGCAGCATGAACGCGCTCTGGGCTTTGCGAGGATAGCGGGCTTCCCCATGGTGCAGGGCGCCATTGACTGCACGCATGTGGCTTTGCGTGCTCCGCATGAGAATGCCGAGGATTTCCGGAACAGAAAGGGGTTCCATTCCTTGAATGTTCAGTTGGTCTGTGACCACAGACAGCTGATACTCGCTGTCAATGCCCACTATCCTGGCAGCTGCCACGATGCTTTCATCCTGCGCCAGACTACTGTGGCAGAACTTTTCGAGGCACCGCATCAGCCAGTTGGTTGGCTTCTCGGGGACAAGGGGTATCCACTGAGCACCTGGCTGATGACACCGCTCCGTACGCCCAACACCCCTGCTGAGCTGCGGTACAACGAGAGCCATCAAGCTACCAGGAACATCGTTGAGCACACAATCGGCGTGCTGAAGCAACGGTTCCGCTGTCTGGACCATTCTGGAGGAGCCCTGCAGTACTCGCCTGAGCGAGTTTCCAACTTCGTAGTTGTGTGCTGCATGCTGCATAACATGGCAATCCTCAGGACCCAGCCAATGCCACCAGGCCTTGGAGCACCACCAGAGGAGGAGGAGGAAGAGGAGGAGGAGGATGATCATCAGCAGCACCAAGGCGTGAGGGCGGCCCACAATGGTGAAACTGCAAGGGCCGTCCGTCAACGGCTGATAGCAAGCCGCTTCTAGGCCCCTGCTGTGGAAATGGCTTCTGCCATTGAGAACAACATGAATGAACCCAACACGCAACCCCTAAGCCGGCCAAGGCACCAATGATTCCAAACACCAAACATGTATATTTTGAATACAAAAACTTATTTATTTTACAAACTCTGTGTGTGTCATTTCTTCATGACAAACTAATAGAAATAAACACAAAAAAACAGTCATTAACATAACTGGTTCTCACAACCTGGAGATAATGTCCAAAACACTAGACAAAAGTTTGACCATGAACCTCGGCCTTTAATAAAAAAATGAGCAACATTTTGTCACACCTCCTACTTTTTGCCCTTCGAGGATGATCTCCTTCCCTTGCGCACTTCCCCCCTTCTTACCCTACTGCTCCTCCGTAATGGGACCTCAGTGGCTGCAGCAAGGCTGGTGGAAGGCTGCTGATTGTCAGACCCTGACACTGCAGATGCCCTTGAAGGACGGCCTCGACCAGTTCTGGGCCTGGAGGGCCCGGCTGCAGACTCAACCAACTCTGCATGGGCGGCAGCAGTCTGTCCTACAGGCGGTGGCAAGTGCAGTGGAGAAGTGACAGTGTTGGCAGCAAGAATGCTGTCATCTTGAGAGAGGACAGCAACTCCCTGCTCGACCGACACACTGGCACTCCCACGGGGCAGCACTTCAGCATCCGGAGCAATCAGCTGGAGCACAGATTGCTGGCCTGCTGCGGCGCGGTGAGAGCCCCGGGGAAATGTGAACGAACCATCGAGGATGGCAGCAGTCAGTGCTCGCGTGGCCTCAATCTGAGTCTGCATGAGAGCAGTCAGAGATGGGATCACGGCAGCCAGTGACTGAATTGCAGCACTAAGCTTTAGTGTGGCATCCGCCTGTGCTACAGCGAAGTGCTCCACACTCCTTGCCAGTGATTCAGTGCATTCGGGCACCCTTCCCACTGCACCCATGAGCTCAGTGTGCATGTCCACCGCCTGGGTGTTCATTTCAGCGATCAGCCGCTCCTCCTCTGCGTCCAGTGCAGTAGGACTCGCTGGCATACTCTCACTCCGGGGAGAAGGCCCCCGTTCTTCCCTACCCCCATGGCGTTGCTGCAGCCCGCTGGGTCCTGGAGCTTCACCCTCATCAGACCCTTCCCCCCTGCTCCCCTCCAGGGAAGGCGTGTTCTCAGTGTGGGCATGGGCTTCCTCGGGAGAGGGTGGCACTGATGCTCCGCCTTCATCTTTCTCCTCGGCTGCAGCTTCACTTCCACTGGCAGCTTGAAGGCCCGTCTCCTCAGCTGGTGAATCACCATCTGAAAGCAGGGAGGTACAAGAGTGGCTTTAGCGTGAGGACAGGGTGGCAGTAAGGGAGGAATAAGTGCAGCGATTTAGTAAGTTGGATTGAAAGTGTCAAAGGCTGGTGTTGTGAGGGACAAGTGGAAGGACAGAGGACAAAAAGGTGATGACCTTACCATTGCTGTCCAGAACGGGGTCGGCGTCTCCAGTGGCGACGGGACCGATCACCCGGCTTGCCACAATCCTGTGGACGCGCTCCTCAAGATCGCTGAGGGGTTGCAGCTGAGGCCGCCCTCCACCCGTCTGTTGCTGCTGTCTCCTATTATGAGACAGCTTGGCCTGCAAGAAAAAGGACGGCGTCTGAGTAAATATACAGCCATGGTCTTGCCTGATGTGCCTCCCATAGGTGAATAGCCCTTACTGTATGCAGCCATGGTGATGCCTGATGTGCCTCCCATAGGTGAATAGCCCTTACTGTATGCAAAGTGTGGAATGTGTGTGTGTGTTTCATGAAAGGGCCATAGGTGTTGGATGAGTGTTGTTAATTGGGGTTTTAAGACCCTCTGGCCATAGAGTGAGGTTGAGATGGAGGGATGGAGAGGTATTGAAAAAAAGCCACTCACCCTGACGACCCGAGTGAGGTCGTTGAACTTTTTTCGGCATTGTACACGGGTCCTGGGCACCATGCTCCTGCAGGAGACGCTCTGAACCACCTCCCTCCACACTCTTCTGTACTCGCGCGGCAAAGGCCTCCTGCCACTCTCAGGGAAGAGTATAGATTTTCTGCGCTCCACCGCGCCAACCAGAGCATCCAAGGCCCGCTCGCTGAAGTGCTGAGCTCGTTCTCTCACCCTCTCCATAGTCCTTGGCTTGCAAATGTAATCACAGGTCTCTCCAGGTCGAGATTCAAGGCTCCAATGAGCAGGGTGTGGCTGGAGAGCAAGATCGACCCTCCCCTTTAAGAACTGGCCGGCGCCAGTGTGTGTGTTCCATCGCTAACTGACATCACCTGCGCTGCGCCCGCGCTCTGAGTTAGCGCCTCACTCCTCGGCCTTTGCGCCTTAAGACAGGTGTGCAGCGCCTAATTTAGCGCTCCAATCACCTCCCGGGGCGTTAAAAGTCAAGTTTGCAGTCAGTGGCGATAATTAGCGCCAGGCGCTAATCTTTGCGCCCGGCCGATAATTGCGCCCCAAATGGGGCGATACTGAATTTTTCCCCCTATATTCTTCCCAGATCCTGCACTGCACTCCCTCTCACTTTGTCTTAGAAATAGAAACATAGAAAAATAGGAGCAGGAGTAGGCCATTCGGCCCATCGAGCTTGCTCCGCCAGTCAATATGATCATGGCTGGTCCTCTATCTCAATACCATATTCCCCCTCTCTCCCCATATACCTTGATGCCTTTTGTGTCTAGAAATCTATCTATCTCCTTCTTAAATATATTCAGTGACTTGGCCTCCACAGCTTTCTGTGGTAGAGAATTCCACAGGCTCACCACCCTCTGAGTGAAGAAATTTCTCCTCATCTCAGTCTTAAATGTCCTACCCCGTATCCTGAGACTGTGATCCCTTGTTCTAGACCCCCCAGCCAGGGGAAACATCCTCCCTACAATCCAGTCTGTCTAGTCCTGTCAGAATTTTATACGTTTCAATGAGATCCCCTCTCATTCTTCTAAATTCTAGTGAATACAGGCCTGGTCGACCCAATCTCTCTTCATACGACAGTCCTGCCATCCCAGGAATCAGTCTGGTGAACCTTCGCTGCACTCCCTCTATGGCAAGTATATCCTTTCTTAGGTAAGGAGACCAAAACTGCACACAGTACTCCAGGTGTGGTCTCACCAAGGTCCTGTATAACTGTAGTAAGACATCCTTGCTCCTGTACTCAAATCCTCTTGCAATGAAGGCCAACATACCATTTGCCTTCCTAACTGCTTGCTGCACCTGCATGTTTGCTTTCAGTGACTGGTGTACAAGGACACCCAGGTCCCTTGGTACTTCAATATTTCCCAATGTCAGTCCTACTCCATTCACACCATTCCTCAGTCCCATGTAACTCTCATCACGACCAATCAGACTGACTCAATGCACCTCTTGTCACCCTCACTCCCTTAGCATCCTCATTTGTTTCCTCCCTCCACCACTGCCAGTTCTGCAATCCTCATATCATTTTGTACGACTTCACTAATCTCCGTTAGTACGATATTCAAAGGCATGCCACTCGCACTCCTTATGCATGTGTCTGATTCTCATTTTCACCGCTTGCACGGCATCCGTCGGATGTACACATTCTGGCAGCGAGCATGTCGACCGGTTTTGACAAGATCGTAGAGAGACTAGATCGGGGCTTCCAAGGTGTCACTGATGTCCTCCACTGCTCTCCCACAGACAGGTAGGCCTGCTGTGCCACTGCCCCAGGGGAGGAAGGATGGCAGAATGGGCGAGGTAAGTGCACGTCTCATCCATTGCCATCCCTTTAACCAATACCCGTCATGGTGCCTCCACTCAAGCTGCCCCACACTGCCCCTGTCCAAGTGCAGGAGGAGCAGTCAGTGGCAGGTCCTTCACGGGCTCCAAAATCCAAAGGTCGTCGGCCAAGAGCAACTCGGGACAATGAGAAAAGTGCACAGCAGTCTTCCACCATCTCTGTTGAATCCACAGGGGCAGCTTTACGTAGAACTGTCAGGCATAGGAAGTCAAAGAATATATAGATCAGAGGGTTAACACATGGGTGTCACATTTTTTGTTAAGCCAATTAATTTGACCACTATTTAAAAAATTGTCACTCACACCAGTTCACTATCTCATTATTGAATGCAGACTTCACAGTCAGATTTTTATTTGATGGGCTATGGAAGGTGGGGACGTGATTTGAATCTCACAAGCTGGGGATATGTTGGACGTGCATTGAGGGTTGCACGACTGCTGGTGCGAGGTGGGTATGGTTGGTGAGGCAGTAATGGTCCAGTTGACGTTGGTGGGACAATAATGGTCCAGTCTAACTGAACCTACATGCTATTAAAGCATCCCTTGCATCACGGGCAGAAATATGTTCCGGTGGCTGTGCGTCCAGGTCCCCATCTTCTTCATCACCATTGTTCTCATCTGATGAGTCATACGCGCCTTCTTCATCCTGAACCTCCAGATTTCTTTACTGCGCTACGTTGTGTAGGACGCAGCTTGCAACAATGATCTGCGACACATTCACTGGCGAACACTGTAGAGAACCTCCAGATCTGTCAAGGCACCTGAACCTTAACTTCAGCATCCTTGCTTGCTCGATAATGCACTGCGTGGTGATGTGGCTGGCGTTGCATCTCTCTTGCGGTTGAGTGCAGGGGTTCCTCAGAGGTTGTTTCTTCTTTCATATGGTAGTAGCAAAGCAAATCAAATGTCAATATCTAAGTCAGATATCCAGGCCAAAGTTTGGATATCTTGTAGGCTGCCTGCAAATTTTCTCTGAGGGCAGTGCTCAATGATGTGCTCCAGGGTCTGATTAGGAGCTCCACAGTGATGGGGATGCTTTAATCTTCCATCTATGGAGAACGTGGCAGCATCTACCATGACCAGTTCTGAGGCGGTTGATGGTTGTCCACTGTTTGCGAGGAAGGTTTGATCCTTCAGGTTGTACTGTGGGGTCCTCGATAAGGAATCCATTCCGTATGTCGCAGTTCTTCCAAGCATTTCGCCATCGGTCATCAAGACTGAGGGGAGATCGCTGAAGGGCTTCAGAGGCATCTTAAGCCACAGTTGAAGGGGGTATCCTTTGTCCCAAAGTAGCCATCCTGTCAGTTTGGTCCCAGGTAGAAACATTGTGTGGATATTCGACTGCCGCAGAATGACTGCATCATAGCAGCTCTTAGGGAATCGTGCACAGACCTGCGTGAACTTCTTTATGGTTGCACATGAGCTAAACATTGATGGAGTGGAAGCCCTTGCGGTTCACAAATTCTCCTGGCTGGTCGGGGGGCTGCTCTGATTGCCGTGTGCATGCAAACTATGGTGCCCTGCACCTGCGGGAAGCCTGCCAGACATGCGAGCCCCAATGCTCCGCAAACAAAGAAATTCAGGGCGGTGGTTACTTTAACTGCCACTGGCATAGCATGGCCGCCAGGTTCAGCTGGTCTTCCGTTCGGAGCGACCACCTGCTGTGTTAGCCAGAGCCTCCTGAAGCACTGCTTCTCCGAGGTCAAGGAAACTGAGCCTCTGCCTGTACATCTTGTTGGGTGGGTATGGCCTTGTGCGAGCATGGGCCGTCTCTGCTGACCACCTGCAGCTCCCTCCTTGGCTCACTGTTGCTGCTGATGCTCCTCTTCCACCTCCTCTTCTTCATCCGTCCAGAACATTGCAGCAATGGCAGCATCCAGAATGGACTTGTCCCTCGCCAACTCTAGAGTCTCTGGGCTGGATTTTCTCAGCCCCGAGAAGGCGGGCATGGAGGCGGGACTGCCGGTAAAGTAGCAGAAAGTGGGGGCGGACGGCAAACCCACCCCCATCCCACCTCCGTGCCCTTTTGCCAGGAGGCGGGAAGATGTGCTGCTTCGGATCCCGTCTCCTGGAGGCGGGAAAGGCATTAAATCCTTTTAACTGCCTGTTAACAGGTAGTTAACAGGCAGAAAAAAGGATTAGTGCCATTTTACCTTCACAGGTGAAGGCTTCCCGACATCGGAGAACCCACCGGGTTGGAGAAGATGTGAAGGAGGTGTGCGGGGGTCGGAGGCACCTGGAAGTAAGATGTAGAGGTGAGTGATGGGTGCAAGTGTGGAGTGGTAAGTATGGAAGGTGAGTGTAAAGTGTTAAAAAATGTTCACTTACCTTGGTTTCTGCCTACAGCCTTCATCCACCCTGGATCGGGAGACCCGACATCTTCCTTGTCGATTTCACAGACTGGCTGTTGGATCCTCCGAACCAACAGCCATCTGAAATCAACAAAGTTGAAGGTTTGATGAGTCCTGAACACAAGGCCTCATCAAACTACAGAGAATATCAGTGTTTGACAGCTTCACAGAAGTCTTGATAGATGGCACGTCTGACGTTGACGTGCTCTGTCAGTGACTTCCTCCCTAATTGGCCTGCTGAGCCCGCAGGGCAGGCTTAACAAGGTCAATCAGGGGAAAATCCCTCTGGTTGGTCAGACGATGATGGAGGCGGGACATTGACACGACAAACAGCAGTCCCGCCTCCAACTCGTCTCCATTGAGAAAATCCAGCCCTTTAAATCACTATCTGAAGCCAAGTACTGTAACCAAACTGTAGCCCACAATGAACTGAGGAAGCACCTGCGTGCAGAAACGTTAATATTTGAAGTTAAGCACCTAAATAAATATCCCGCCTCCATTTCCCTGGCAAACTTGTTGATCTGCGGTAAACCCGTGCTGCAGTACTTAAATTCAATTCAAGGTCCTTATTGCGTAATAGGACCCCGATTTAAATATGTTTATGAGCTTCCCACCTGTCCATAGTGGGGACACTCGTCTGACCCACTGACGGCCACCGTGATAATTATGTTGGCCGTGTTGGCTTGGGGGCAGGTTGGTGGATTTTCACATTTTAACCATCCGCCCAACCCTCTACCGCCTGTCGAGTCACCGGGGGTGGGGGGTGGGGGGTGGGGGGTGAGGTGTTTAATATCGAGGCCACGTTCTCCAGATTATTCGCCCAGGCCTCTGGATTACTAGGTCAGTAACATAATCACTATTATTGTACCCATATTTTGAACAGTTGTACTTTGGAACTAGAAGGAGAATAGGAGCAACCTTTTTATTTTCCCTTTCCCCACTTCCTTTTTTTTCTTTCCGACTAAAATAGGAAGCTGGTGCAGAGTAAATGTGTGCTTGGTAAAATCTCCCTTTTTTTTCCCCCTCTGTATCATTTTAATTTGAAACTGGAGTTTCCCGTAGTACCATGAGAATCTGCTGGTTAAACTTGGGCTATTTGAAAAAATTGAAAAATGTGGCCCTGATTTTGCGGTGGGTATGACGCTGTACTCTCAGAGTACGCCATCATACCCCCTTTGAAATCCACCGCAAGTTCAGGATTTCCGCATGCGCTAAATCTCAAACTTGCGATCTGTCAGCGTACGCGTTGACAGGCTGTCCCCACTGCCAAAGAAAAACCAATTGCTGGCGCAGAGTTGGGCTATTTGCCCAGCAACTGCATTCGAAAATTTTACGGTTGATTGTTTGCATCAGCGTAAGGGGATACCTCAGGCATGTTTTAACCATTTTCATCTCGGAAATCGGATAGATTAATTGTATCAAAAGAGTTTTTCTTGTTTCTACAAAGATTGGAGTTTTAATGATGTCGATAATTATTATCAGCAAACTGAAATTTTTCGTGAAGTTGGTGGAATGAAGCTAATTAGGAATTAAATTCCAAACCTGTAAATTATAATTAAATCTGTTTACAGGATTCCATTAAATCTGATTACGGGATTCCCTTCTGCAATGATGTGAAATCTAATTCTGTTTCCTGATTGGAGGACCAGGCCCACGTGATCCCAGGTACGCTTCCTCACAGGCTGCGTCCCTGGGATCACGTGGGCCATTACGCTGCCCCCCTCCGCCTCGCAGCGTCAGACCGCAGGCTTACGCAGGAGGTCCGCCATCAGGTAGGTGCGTATTCCTTTTGTGGGTCGGCGGCGTACTCCGGAGGTAGGCCACCAACTGCAATTTTTGGCCAGTGTTTATTTTCGGAAAGAAATGATAAATAGAAATTGAGCAATCTCTCAAACTGGTGCATGCCTTGTGACTAATTTCAAGCGATGTTTTTTTAAAATGTTTTTTTAGACCCCGACGGCGATCTCTACTTGCGGAATACAATCTAACAACTCTGGAAGAGTCCAGTACATATATTGGTGGTGACAAGCTTGTCAAGTTACAGGGCTTATACCCTGGCATGTTGCTGGGGTGCTGGCAAGTGAGTTAATAACTAGGTTTTAACTTATTTTTGCACTCTCGTCTCTAGGAAAGGAGAGAACTTGCATTTATACAGGTACCTTTCACATCCTAACCACATCGCAAAGCACTTCACAGAAAATGAGCTACTTTTAAGTGTAGTTACTGTTGTAATGAAGGAAACACAGCAGCCAATTGCACAGAGGAGGGTCCCACAAACAGAAATGATATAAATGACCAGATAAACTGTTTCACAACTTGCCATGATGGGATATGACCCTAACACAGCACCTAGGTTCCTAGTCCTCTACCATAACCACTAGGCTACCATACCTAGTTTATAAATTAATTCCTACAAGAGAATGGGCAAAACTGTACACAAGCACCTTTGACAAAATTGTGTGGCAGGGTTAGCATTGGTTGTCTGACACTAAGGTCCCAATATTAGCGGGGAGGGTGTGAGGAAGCGCGGTAGATTGGGAGAATCCACCACAGTCGGGGATCTGGAGGCCCTGCTGATCTTAACAATAGGGCATCATTTAAATAATCTGCTGCAGACTCCCGCCCGAACAGCCAGCCGAATTCACAGCCTGGTCGGCAGGCGGGTGTGTGTGCAAACAAGCGGCAGGAGGCCGCAGCCAGAAATCCGTGGGGACGATCCCCGGCAGTCAGGATGAAGGCTTCGGACCGAAATCGGGCAGGGGAGGAGTGGGGAGTGGGGGGCGGAGGGGGGAGGTCGGAAATGAAGAGAACAATGGGGCAGCGATCGGGTCATCCAGAGTTGGGGGGAGAGAACATTGGGCGATTGGGGCCGAGGGAGGCCGAAGGCTTACTTGGGGGGAAAGCACTCCTGGCCCACAAGGAGTGCTAAAAGAAGAAGATCTTCAAAACTTGCCTTGGCTAGTCGGCACTTCCTGCCTCAGATCTGTTGCTGGGAGTCCCACAGCACGGGCCTGCCCCTCGCTCACTTAAATTTAATGTTAATTTTGAATGTTAATTAGCCCCTCCCGCCTGCCTTTTGCAGAAGCCTCGTCGATGGCCTTATTTCTGATCAATTTTAAACGGGCGGGAATGGGTTTGGGTTGGGATCGGGATCGGCCCCCCTCGCCCGTGGGGGGTGGGGGCTTAAAATCGAGGTCCAAGTGTCTATATGAATTGATCAGATGTCACAAATAGAGAAGTACTTGATCAGTGAGAGATTACAGTCTCTCATAACAGCTGTGTAATTCTGAAAATTTTGCATTACTATTTTAAATTATGTAAGGAATAATTCATTTTCAGAACATGTACGTAAATCATTGAATAACATTTTTAAATTGTATTTGTCCATTTCATTAGATTTATCTTTTCACCCTGAGTCATTTAAAAATGCATTAATCAACATTAAACCTGGAGTACTGTGCACAGTTTTGGTCTCCTTATCTGAGGAAGGATATACTTGCCTTAGAGGGGTGCAACGAAGGTTCATTAGATTGATTCCTGGGATGAGAGGGTTGTTATATGAGGAGAGATTGAGTAGATTGGGCCTATATTCTTGAGAGTTTAGAAGAATGAGAGGTGATCTCATTGAAACATAAGATTCTGAAGGGGATTGACAGGGTAGATGCTGAGAGATTGTTTCCCCTGGCTGGAGAGTCTAGATCTAGGGGGCATAGTCTCAGGATAAGGGGTCGGCCATTTAGGATTGCGATGAGGAGGAATTTCTTCACTCAAAGGGTTGTGAATCTTTTGAATTCACTACCCTAAAGGGCTGTGAATGCTGAACTGTTGAGTATATTCAAGGCTGAGATAGATAGATTTTTGGACTCTAGGGGAATCGAGGGATATGGGGATCGTGCCGGAAAGTGGAGCTAAGGTCGAAGATCAGCCATGATCTTATTGAATGGCGGAGCAGGCTTGAGGGGCTGGATGGCCTACTCCTGCTCCTAATTCTTATGTAAACATTTTTTTAACCACTTCATTGCAATTGTATATATTTTCCCTTTTTAAAAAAAATCCAATTTGATTAAATATCTTCAGCTTGTTTGCACTCAGTTGCATTTTTCCGCTGATTTGTACATTGCAAACTCAAAAACAATCTTGTGAAATAAAAACAGAAAATGCTGGAAATACTCAGCAGGTCAGGCAGCAACTGTGGAGCGAGAAACAGAGTTAACATTTCAGGTCAATGACCTTTCATCAGAACTGTGAGATTGTTTTAGTATTAAAATTCTTTTAAATTTGTGTCAACCTATTCAGTACTTATGAAATGTATTTATCAGCATCTTTTACAAAAATTAAATGGCTTTGTAAAAGATTCTAAACCTGCAGAAAAAACTAATTGTAAATGCAGTACCTGAGTTGCTTGTATGTCGTGTTCATCCCAAACCACGTCCAAAACTTTTAAGAAAATGCTATTGAGTGGTGCCCCAAAATGTTAACATTATCTGTACTCTATGTAGATGAATGTACAATATTTAATATATTTTGGAAATAAATTCTTATAATTGATTTGTAAATGTACATATTAATACTGAGACAAAAATCAATGTTATAAAAAGTAACAAACATCAGATTTAATGGAAATATAAGTACATAATCATGGTAATCAGTGATTATCTAGAGAAGAATCATTAACACTGATATTGTCACACCAAACTTTAGTAAAAAGTAATAAAATAAAATGTTTTTTAAATAAATAAAATGGGCTAAAGATATTAGCATATGTCATAATACAGGAAGAAATACTATTCCAATATTGATGTTAAATGCAGATAGCATTAGGAAATCACTTGAGAGACACCAAATGCTTGAGGTGGAGCCGAGTGTGAATCTGGTGTCTTTTGTCCCAAACATTATTATATCGCTAGTTGTGTCACTAGTTAATATCGGAGCCCAGACTGAGAACCATGTGAGCCCATATGAATTGTGAGCAGTATTAGGTTTAATGAAATCTAATCTGAAAATAACATAATATACAAATGTTTGAAGATGAATTTAGAGAATAATTGTCAACTCGCAGAATGTTAGAATTTGAGTATAATAGGCTAGGTGAAGGGGATTCAGATTGTTTTTAAATTGCCTACTTTCTGCATATTAAAAGGGGCACAAAATTGCTTCTCTTCATTCAGTTAAATTAAATTGTGTAACTGGGAAAATTGGATGGGTGTCTGTCTTTTTAAATGTATCACCTTTTTCTTATTGTGCTTACGTCTATTGAACACTTGTGTTTACATCGGTGGGAAAGCAAGCTGGGAGAGAAAAAAAATTGCATCATGACTGTATTTTCACAAGTAAAGCTGAGTTTCTATCGTTGTTTTAAACACCCAAAGATGTCCAGTAGGGGAGTTTATCCACATTCCTTAGTATCTTAATATTGGAATTATGATTACAGCATTATTTCAACAGGAAATATCTTCTAGACTTGACTGTTCCATGCACTCCTGGCCGGCCTCCCATCTTCCACTCTCTGCTAAATTGAGGTCATCCAAAACTCTGCTGCCCATGTCCTAACTCGCACCAAGTCCTGTTCATCCATCGCCCCTGCTCGCTGACCTACATTGGCTCCCGGTTAAGCGACGCCTCAATTTTAAAATTCTCATCCTTGTTTTCAAATCCCTCCATGGCCTCGCTCCTCCCTATCTCTGTAACCCCTCCAGCCTTACAACCCTCTGAGTCTCTGCACTCCTCCAATTCTGGCCTCTTTAGCATCCCCAGTTTTAATCGCTCCACCACTGGTGGCCGTGCCTTCAACTGCCGAGGCCCTAAGCTCTGGAATTCCCTCCCTAAACCTCTCCACCTCACTACCTCTCTTTCTTCCTTTAAGACGCTCCTTAAACCCTACCTCTTTGACCAAGCTTTTGGTCATCTGCCCTAATATTTTCTTATGTGGCTCGGTGTCAAATTTTGTTTTATAACGCTCCTGTGAAGCGCCTTGGGACGTTTTACTGCGTTCAAGGCCCTATATAAATACAAGTTGTGTTTGAGGTGTTTGTTGGAAGTAGATCTGCAGGTTCTTATCTGTTATGACAGCTAGCATAAAGTGAGAGCCACATGTTTCATCTTCATAATATGATCTATCAAGAGCAGCAAAGTGGTTGTGCATTTTTTTAAATTTTACACATATGCAATGACTGGCTCCAGAATGATCTTCCCAATGAACAAAAGTTAAAGCAGTGCGCTCTTCATCAGCACCAACACTTATCTTTTAAATGTTCTAGGAAGACGGGGAATTGGCTGTTATTATTGCAAATCTTCATTTCCATCAACTCATTGAGAAGTGCACTTTGGGATCAGTCACCTGGTAAGGAGAATTGTACTTGTGTGTCAAAGCAATATAAAAAAATAACTTAAATGGTTAAACACTCGGTAACTGCAACATCTTTCTAAATTGCATTGGATTTATAGAAAATTAAGATTTATATTATAGCCATATTTAACAAAAATATTATATTTGTTCATATCAAGAAAGGTTGTAACCATTTTATTCAGCATGTGAGTTGGACGAGCCCATCCCTTTTCTATCTAAAAAGGCTTTCTCAGTTACTATGTTGCCATTGCATTATGTAATATGTATGGGGAGGTTTATGATCTTCAGACATGATAATGTGTCTTTTATTTACATTCTCTTTGTGTTTCATATTTTGAAAATAAAAGCTCATATTCACCACCACCTCATGAGCCAGTGTTGGATGATGTTGACCCAGAATATGGGCTGCATGGCTACCATTGCCACATTGCCTTGCATAATGGAAAAAGCTCCTACATGTCTGGTAGTTTTCATAACCTGTTCTGTAGAAAAGGTAAGAAGACTTCCATTTTAGTTTGTATTGCTGCTATATTTGTATGAAAGATATTTGCAGCACCAATGGTTTAACCTTGCCTGCATTCCCCCTACACAGATAGAGCAAGCTAGATTTCCCTGGCCTCCACTTTTTCCTCTGATCCTTAAAACCTACAGCTATGGTCAACACAATGAGCCCTTAATATTGGAATTATGATTATTGCGGTAGGAACTCTGCAGTACAACAGTGGTTAGGCCACAGTTAGAATAATGTGTCCAGTTCTGGGTGTCCTTGTTTAGGAAGAAGTTGAGGCTATGGAGAGGTTATGAGGAGAGACTAGAGAAACTGGGGTAATTTTCATTAGAGCAGAAAAGGTTAAGAGGGATCTGAAAGAGGTGTTCAAAATTATGAAGGGTTTTGATAAGATTAATGGGGAGTGGGGGTGGGTTTCCACTGGCAGGTGAGTCAGTATCTAGAGGGCATAAATTTTAAATAATAACCAAATGAATGAAGGAAGAGGTTAGGAGAATTATTTTCAATGTAACAGGCTGATAGTAAATGGATTGCCCTATCAGAAACAGTGGTGAACCCATAATGGCTGAATTTTGCGGTCAGCGGAGAAGTGACGGCGCTCGCCGCTGACTTTGAAGAAAGCTGCCCACATAGATCTAGTGATCTCTGTGGTGTGGATTTCATCTTTCCCGACAATAATTTCATGCTGGCGCCATGTATAGGGGATCTCCAGCGTCCAGCAACAGTGATATCATCAAGCTGGCTAAGCAGCAAATCACATTGAATAATTCTCAGACAGCAAACCAGGAAGTAAAAAGCACTAACATTCCTTCACTTTTTAATCATTTTACAGAGAGTGAAATAAAGAATGGGACATACACATGGGATTAAGGTAGAAGCTGAAATATCATAAAATAATTTTTTGTTTTAAATTTGTTTAAAAATCTAGGAATTTTTATCTTAATGGAGAAATTTGACATTCCACAAATATAAAATTAGTTTTTCAGGGCCAAAGAGGTTGTTCAGCAGTAATTATGACTTAGTATGCCGTTCAAAAATCAGTTACACCTTATTCAACAAGGCTTAACTTTTTAAAGGGTTTTTACAGCGTGAATAGTGCGTAAAAAGTGGAAGTTCATGTCAATTCAGTGATTTTAATTGATTTCCATCTGCGAATACTGCAACAGCACACCCTGTGGAGGAGCAGGTTATCACTGACAACAACTTCAGGATTTCCGTGTTTTCTGCATGTGCAGACTCCAGAAGTTGCTGTCAGTTTTACAGAGTAACGTTGACAGCTTCGCCTTCATTACAACCACAAATTCCGGGCCATTGGCTTTTAAAAGGAAACTGAATGGGACAAAGTGGATAGGTCTTTCAGAGAGCTGGCAGATGGCCTCCTTCTGTGCTGTAAAATTCTAAGATTCTATTCTATGACCCAAACTGCCGGCCCTTTACAGAAGAAACCAGAGAGGGAGCAGCACTGACCTCTGACATTCCCTATGCCACTGGGCCTGCCAGATTCGAACAGATAAACCCAGTGCTGTAGGTAAGAATAGCACTATCTGTACCAACAGCCTCCCTTGCGCTGACCATTTGCATGCTGATGAATTGAGGAGAACAGAGCGGCAGGCTGGAGAGTAATCCATGGGACTACCTCAAATTTTATAGCTGGTGATTCGAGCCACTTTTAAACTAAGTTGCAGGTTTGTGTGGCACCTGGATCAGTAGGAGACCTGCTGGAGAGTCCGGGAACAGTACCTGGATCAGTAGGAGACCTGCTGGAGAGTCCGGGAACAGCGCCTGGATCAGTAGGAGACCTGCTGGAGAGTCCGGGAACAGTACCTGGATCAGCAGGAGACCTGCTGGAGAGTCCGGGAACAGTACCTGGATCAGCAGGAGACCTGCTGGAGAGTCCGGGAGCAGTACCTGGATCAGCAGGAGACCTGCTGGAGAGTCCGGGAGCAGTACCTGGATCAGCAGGAGACCTGCTGGAGAGTCCGGGAGCAGTACCTGGATCAGCAGGAGACCTGCTGGAGAGTCCGGGAACAGTACCTGGATCAGCAGGAGACCTGCTGGAGAGTCCGGGAACAGTACCTGGATCAGCAGGAGACCTGCTGGAGAGTCCGGGAACAGGTGAGTACAGCTGAGTGAAGTCAATCAGTCATGTATCAAAATAAACATCAATATAATCAAGTAAAATTCAATACAATTTTATTCTAGGGAGTGGGGCCATACCATAATTGTCGAGACCAAACTAACTTTTCCAAATAAATCTCCATTTATTGCCTTAAAAGTCTGCTTTTCTTAAAGCGTATTATTTTTGTCACTGTACTTTCTATCTACCCGAATGAGCATTTCTGTTCTAATTATATGATAACTGGATTTCAAATTAAATTCACTGCTACATCCTATTTAAGTTGTTGTGAATTTTAATACTAATGTTATTTCCTAATTTCAGAATATATCCAGAATGGCTTCTTGCGAATAACGATCATAAGTTCAAAGAAAGAATCACAACACAGCACCATCAGTGGCAACCTCTACTTCCCTTGGAATACAGAGTTCCTAAAAGGGAATATACAGGTGTGAGAATTAGTATTTGTGTGATGAAATTGGCTTTTTTTTGGGTGGAAATCTTTCGATTTCAAGTCCTTTTCTCACAATATATCCATCACTGGGCCACATATCTTCTGTGATTAAGATAGGAGGAAGCCTGCTCCAGCTATGTGGCTTCTTACCAGCTACTTAATGTTTTTTTTCTCCTCTCACCATATGATGGAAGAGTATTTGGCTTCCACTCAATGGAGGAAAACATTTGGGTGGAGCTCTTTTGGGGCACTAACGTTGCCGGGACGCTAATTTTAGCGCCCCGAAAAAGTTAGCGCCCCTCTGCCGGAAATTCAGTAGTAGCGCCCCAAGCAGGAGGTGGAGCGCTACTGGAAGCGTTGCACCTGCTTCTTGGGGCACTACTACTGAAGGTCGGTGCGCTACGTGCAACGGCACCACGTGTGGCGGCACATAGCGCCGCGTCATTGCAGGTCTCCTCCCCTGATTAAAGGGGAGGGGCCTAGCGCTGCGCGCACTGGGGCCCTGCTGGACCACCGGGGAGCGGGGTGCCGTGAAAACAGCACGGCACTCGAGGAGTGCCGGGCTGAGCGATCACGGCCGGCAGCCCGAAAAAAAAAGGGAAAGATAAAAATGGCCGCCCGGCATCTGCCCCTTTAACTACCGCCGCCGTCGCTGCAAAACCGCTCCCCGATCCTGTCGGACATATCGTCCGGTAATAGGTCAGGGGGCGCAAGCAAAGTTTGCGGCCGGGGCGCTGCACACGGCGATGACGTCATCGCCGGCAGCGAAGTGCCGCAGGGTGCTACCAGCTACTGCCGCCGCTAACCTCCTGCTGAATTTTGCGGGAGACGTTAGCGGCGCCGTGCCCAGGCGCTAGGGGATTTGCGCCCCGTTAGCGCCCCCAGGAGCACTATCGAGAGGTGCAAATCAACCCAATTTTCCCCCCAATATCTTTCTCATTAGCTTGGCTGAGATAGAGGCCTCAGGAAAGTCCTAAATTGTTTTCTTCCACTCCATGGTACCCAGTTTTGGTGCTTTAATGTGCTACTTTTCAATATGACATCAGAATTGAGATCTTGTTCATGTTAATATTTTACTTTATCAGGACCACTGCAGCACTACCACATCTAGATGCTATAAGGTCAATTGTCAGTGCCACATGGAAAAGTAACATGATTGAGATTCATCTCGTGAGATTCATCTCATTGGCCCGGAATTTGCAGTCAGGATGATGGCGAACTGGCAGCGTTCGCAGTCATTTCGCCTTTGAAACTGACCGCAACTTCGGGATTTGGCACAGGCGCCTGCAGAAATCCTGAAGTTGCCGTCTGTCATTCTCTGCTCCGATACAGGCTGCGCTGTGCCCCCGCCGCACAGAGCCGGCAGTCTCTGTAATCACCCAAATCAGGGAAACTGACAAAAACTTCGGCTCTTCCACAGTAATTACGCTGTTAAATTCCCTACTAAAAGTTAGACCCAAAGGGATTAGGTGTAACTGGGGTTTTAACAGCGTATTGACTGCTAAACAAAGGATATGGCCATGAAATCTAATTTTAATTTTCCCTATGTGAGAGCCCCAATCTTTGTTTTGCTCTCTCTAATATTTTAAAAATGTTAGAATTTTAAAGCTTACTCACTTCCTTGTTCACTGTCTGTGAGAATTCTGCCTTTTGATTGGCTGCTTAGACAGCCTGTTGACTTCACAGCAGCTCGCACAAGGGGATCCCCACTAAACTCCGTTGATTTGAATTGAACGTCGGAAAACTTTGTGCGAAGCTTACTTTGGGGCCAGCGGCGAACGCCTTCGCTTTGCCGCTGACCGCAAATTCCGGGCTATTGAGGTAAATTTTTTTTTAAATATAAATAATGTCCTGTTTATCATGCCATAATTGGTTTGCTGTTCAGCTTAAGGATGACTTGGCCTAAGGTTGCTACATAAATATCCTCCACTTTTGAAGTGATGGGCAATTGTCTGAGCTTCTACCCTTGACTGCTGTCCAGTGGTCTCTGTGTGGACATTGGATGAAGACAGTGAAAGAAAAGGAAATAACTTGCATTTATTTAGCGCCTTTCACTACCTCAGGATCTCCCAACGCGCTTTACAGCTAATGAAGTTCTTATTGAAGCGTAGTCACTGTTGTAAGGTCGGGAAATGCAGCAGCCAGCAATGATACATGACCAGATAATCTGTTTTAATGGTGTTAGTTGAGGGACAAATATTGGCCAGGACACCGGCAGAATTCCCCTGCTCCTCTTGGAATAGTGCCATGGGATCTTTTACATCCACACGAGAGAGCAGATTTAACATCTCATCCAAAAGACAGCACCTCCGACAGTGCAGCACTCCCTCAGTACTGCACTGAAGAGCCGGCATGGATTATGTGCTTGACTCTTTGGAATGGGACTTGAACCCATGACCTTCTGACTCAAGTGACAGTGCTACCAGTGAGCCAAGGCTGACCGCTATCGGGCACTGCTATCATTGAACAGTCTGCCGATTCTCAACCCGAGAAATGGCACTCGGATGACTACCAGAGGGATGAAACTGCACTCCAGCACGTGCTTTGTCCCCTAATGGAGCAGGGAAGAAGGGGAAATGGGCTGGGGAATTGTTTACAGATTTTGGACTAGCATGTTTACTTGGAGCCGCGAGGTATACTGAATTGTAAAATGTACTGTAGTCTAGTTTTCCTGTAGTACTACAAAATATAAGCTGGTATTTTTCACAATATAGCCTTGGAAAAGCATTACTAAATTGTTGTTCTTAGTGATTGGATTTAATTTGTAGCACTTCTGTTTGGCATTACTTACCTTCAAAGCATTACATTGAATTTAAATTTAATTTCAGCATTGTTGTTTAATGGATGTGACCGTTCTGGATGAAGCAGAAAAACCATTCTGGTGTGTAAGCTCGCCCGTAGCTATGCATTCAGTCTGTACACCTGCCATAAGATATAGCTACCTGGGTGAGAGGCAGACAATTGATTATAAGGATCCCGAAGGACATGTTCATATGGAGCTAATGTGGTTGGAAGAAGAAGAACAATATTACATCGTCAACCTTGTCCTTTATCTGAGTGTTAAAAAAGTAAATGCCTGGTTTGCAACAAATTACTAATTGTCTACATTAACCCCTGTATGGCTGACTTTAGCAAACTGCTGTTCCATGTACATAAACTGAGGTATCAATCTGAGTGAGTCATGAGACTATATTCTGTGAGGGCTTCCAGTATTCAAAATTGAGTGTTTTTTTTCTAGATCTGATCTGATCTGATCATGATCCTGGATATTGGCTTACAACCTCAAACTCCTTCCTTCCCTGATATTGGTTACTTTCCTTTTAAAGCATTTTGCTTAAAGTTTGTTGAGGTTCAGCAATGGTTGCCTGCTCATACTCTGTAACAATCATGTCTTCAGGCAGTCTAAGTGCAGCAAATAGTTGTCTGCCCCACTAAGTTTGTTGTATTCGCAATAAAGTGGTACGGGAACCATTCGAAAGGCCTCCAATCAGGTCCTGTTTCAAGACTGGGTTGCTGTATTTGCTTGCGCCTTTGCTTGACTCCATTACCTTTTAAGAACTCTGACTGTATGTGAATGTGGGGGTCGGAGGTTCTGAAGTAAGACTTCAGGAGGAAAAAGACGGGGCAACTGAGATCTACAAAAAGCAACACAAACCGAGAAAGGGAAGCTAAAAGAGCCTGGAGGGATGAGTGACTTGTAAACTGACTTCAGATGCTCTATAATAGAAGTGCAGAGAACTCTGAAAATAAATCTGTATCCAGCATTTATTTTCTGGTTTGTGTAGTAGGGTGTAATCTTTACTGTATATCTTTGAGGTTGGACCTTTGTGACCAAAGGTTGTGTTCTTTCAGAAGGTGAAATTTGTTTGCATTTAATTTGAAGGAAATGTGGAGCACTTTCTTCTGCTTTGGTTCAAGAGGCCTTAATCTGCTCCAACAATTGAAAAGCTGGGCGATGGCATTGTTTCTAACTAAGCCTAAGGAGGCATTTGGGGAATGTGAAAGTAGCTGAAGGGAGGCTTGCAGAGCCCAGCAATGCAGCTGACTTTTAAATGTTCTTAGAACATTTTTGACAGCTACTTTAAGTGGTGTTTTAAAATGGTAATTATAAGCAGTTGATTAACTACGTAGTAGTGCCTTTGAATTGTTATAGTATTTTTTAAATTGCTGTAGGTTTTCTTAAAGTAGAAAGCTAGAATGTTTTAAGTGGAAAAAGTACAGTAATATTTCAGAGACCATTACAGTCAACTAATCAACTGGCTATAATTGCCATTTTAAACACCATTTATTGTAGCTGTCCAAAGCTGTTTAATATTTAAAAGCCAGCTTCATTCCAGTCCCTTATAAACATCAGTAGGTAGACGAGAAGATTGTGCGCATGTGCTGGCGGAGGGAACATTGAAAGGCGAGGAAAATTGAGAAGGAGTTGAAGTTCTGTTTTGAATGACAATTTCTATTTCTTGTCCTGTTGTGTTCTGTCTTTTACAGCAAAGTTTATATCCTGTGTGTTTTTACTGCGGTATTAGTGGACATTGATGGCAGAGGATATTATACAGATTATAATCTGTGAAATAATTATTTTGTGCATCCGCCAATGTTGCTAGTGTCAGAACATGTGGGCAGCTCACTTTGCTTTTTCAACACCAGGGTGATGCTAGTGATCTTGCCTCCTTGCATCACTTATGCTGAAGAAGTCTTGTTGCATCAGCTCCTTTTCACCAAAGGAAATGAAGTTTATGGAACAGCGAGAATGCATTTGTAAATTATATTTCCACTGTTTATTATGGAGACCAGTGTGTCAGTAATGTTTCTTCTGTTTAATGTCACAACGTTGGGTGTTGATTAACAAGTAAAATGGGTTGTTCTATTACATAGCTTAATCTTTGAATATGTTTTGGCTGGCGCATTTGTTTTCTAGATTTAAAAACAAGTCTATGTGACAAAAAGAAAAGTTTTAATACTGAATCTCACCGATTTCAGAATCTTCAAATGGTAACTGTTTATCATTAATACAGAAGATTCCATTGCAACACAGCTGCATCCTGGCGTAACTGTTGAGATCTACCTACCGGGAAACTCTGCCACTGACCACCTGGGTAATTTCAAGTTTCAAGGGGAGGTTCTGTCCTTTTAATGCTGATGGGAGACAGCCCACCAAAAGAAACCACAAACTGCAGTGTTGGTATCAGGGTTTGGGAGGGTTTGGATCTTCTCTTTCTCCACCACTCATTCCCCCCAACCCCTGGGGAAAACTGCCCTCTTGGTCTTCTTTCTAAGGGGGCTGAAATGTTGCAAAGAGGATAGAAAATCTGGCTACTCTTTCGGAATTCAGGTTTGAATCGTGGCCTGAACCCCAGGTGGACCTTACTTCAGCCGCCTGCTGGACTGGTACACCTGATCTTCCTGGCTGCGAATGTAGGCACTCCTGGCATTGGGAGTCCCCAGCCCAGCCCCCTCCTGTGTCACTGGCTTTGGTGCAGGTGGAGGCTCCACCTCTTTAAAGGCCTCCCAGAATCCTTGACATAAGGCCAAGACCCATTTTAAAGCCCTTCTGGTGGAACTCTTGTAGAATTGGCTGGAAGGGCTGAGGATTTTCAGCCCAGTGTGTTTAGTTTACAGCAGTAATATTCAAGGTAACTGCCTGGAATGCTGTACTTTGTTAGGCAACATGCATAAAAGTTGTGTTTGTATTCTCTAGTTTGTTATTGAGATAATTATTTTACTTCAGTATCATTCTGTTGTATATCATCTTGTTTATATGTTGAATCATGCAAAAAATGTTGCATTTTGTTTATACTTTGACCTATGCAGAGAAAATTGAGTGCGGTTTATATATGAATGTAACTTGATTTCAGTGTTCTTTTGTGCGTAAAACAAATAAAAATAGTAGGAGCTTAATAAAGTTGAACTCTAGTTTAACTTTTTTGATTCCATTATGCTATCAGTCAGCGGTACATCAGAACAATTCCAACTACACTCTGCACTAAGTATTGCTGAAAGCTGATGTCATTATGTTGTTGTTTGCAGTTTATTTTCAGATTAACCATCTTATTATGTCCTTTTTATTTTTGAGATTTTTATTGCATCAAAGATTTGCATCTCATCACATCCCAAAGTGCTTCTTACAGTGAATTACTTTAAAGGGCAGTGATAGTTGTTGTGAGATCTGCAGTAAGATGAATAACCAATTAACGTTTTTATTGGTTGAGGGGTGATTGTTGACTAGGAGGGCTATATGCTCTTTGAATAGTGCCACTGGATCTTTGACAGCCACCTAAACAGGTAGATAGGGCCTCAATCAAACGTCGCATATGAAGAATAGCACTTCCAACAATGCTGCACTCCCTCTGGACTGCAGTGAAGTGTCCGCTTAGATTACATGCTCAAATCCCACAATCTTCTGACTCTGAAGTCAAGTGCAACCAACTGAGCCAAGCTGAGCCTAACAGCAGAATGTGTTGGCAGGGAAATTGTTTATTCCAACGCTTTTGTTTTTGCCTTCTCTGTCAATCAAAATAGGTTGTTTACCTGGCAATAGCCTTACTTTCTATTCTGTTAAGGTATATTTGTAATATATATTCTCATTTTGGAGCCCTTTGCATTATTCTTAAAGATTCTGATCGTTTTTCCTCGTTAAACTTGTGCTCTGTATGTGTGATGGTATATTCTGTAAAAGACCCAAATGATTTTAACCAAAGGAAAATATTGCTTATGCTGGAAATCTGAAATAAAAACAGAAAATGCTGGAAATACTCAGCAGGTCAGGCAGCATCTGTGGAGAGAGAAACAGAGTCAACATTTCAGGTCGATGACCTTTTGTCAGAACTGGAAGAAGTTAGAGATGTAACAGTTTTTAAGCCAAGTACAGAGGCAGGGACACCTTCCCTTTTCTTTCCTCCCCTCCTCTCCTCTCTTCCCCCTTTCCACACTCTGTACATCCACTCACCTCACCATGGGCAGCAGAGTCTTCAGTTGCTTGTGTCCTACGCTTAGAATTCCATTCCTGAATCTCTTTGCTTCTCCACTTCCCCGCCCCCCCCCTCCTTTTAAAAATCATATCAAACCCCATCTCTTTGACCAAGCACCATCCCAACCTCTCCCTTCCTGGCTTGCTGTCTGTTTTTCCTCATGTTTATCTATGAAGTATATTGGGATGGACTTTACATTAAAGTTGTTAGATAAATGTAAGTTGTGAAGGAGAACTTGTATTCTATCTTGCCACCATGTGATAATTGTTGTAAGAGCACTCCGAGTGTCAAGGCCATGACGCTGGGCTCTGTACTCAGCATTGCATGAACAACGCTTACCATTGCCTTATTTCCAAGCACTCTTAACACACAAAAAAAAATGTCCTCAGCCCAGGGACAGATCGTAGAAACCGGTATTCTGCTTAGGAGATTTTAGTACAATTGTCCTTTCTGTCACAAGTCTGAGAGGGAATGTTGATATATACAGATTGGATGTATGTATATACTGTATATCTTTGAATAGTTGGACAATTTCAAGTCAAGGAGCAAGTAATGAGTGGAAAACATGGATTTTAATTACTGCAACCCTGAAATTGGGGTTTTAATGTGTTTCTCTGACGTTCCTCTGCTATAGTAATAACCCATTTACAAATAAATTGATTAACTCTTCCAATAAAATAGTAGTAAAAGTATTTCATGCTGTCACTTAAGTCTTTTTCTTCCCTTGAGAAAGGGACAGATCGTAGAAACAGGTATTCTGGCTTCTGCTGAGTATGAGTGGGAAGCTCTTGCAGCTCAAACTAGGGGAAATACCTTCATAATTTTCCCCATGGAAAACCAGCAGCAGAATGAGAGGGTGCTGAGTGTTACTGATGGTACGTGTGTGGCCACCCAAAGATCCCACAAAACTGCAAGGTTTTTGTCACTTGGCAGCTTGGCAACGATGAACAACAGCAGTGAATGTTTACTTTTGAGGCAATAGTCATGATTCCTGCATTTTGAGACTAGCCTCTGTGTTGGGGTACTAGAAGGAGAAGGTGGACTGGAAGGATGGCTCCTAGGAGACACCCTCTAAAACCCAGACTCGTGCTGCTATTGTGACAGTTAATTAAAACAGCTGAGTGAAGATACAAGGCCCATGTAGGCAGCAGGGCCATTATTGAACATCTCAAAGAAGCACTTCAGATGCTTAGACCGATTAAGTGACATGTTGCACTGCAATCCTGCAGGGTCTTCCAAGGTTATCATTGTTTTTTGAATGCTGATAGGCATAACTAAAGAGTATGTGGAGAGTAGATGACCCACCTGCAGCCAAAAGCAGAGTAGGATCCTGACTGACCAAGAAGATATCCCTACCACACCAAATTTGCAGCAAACAATAATCATATGGCAGGGTCACTGAGACAAGCCCTTCACCCGAGTTCCTGAGCCACCTAATTCACAAAGTGTTGTCCACCTAAGTACAATGCAGTGGCCAAATACACTTTCACCAGTATTGTTCTCTACACTATTTGCACTACCTCACATACAAATTCTTTGATCTAAGATCTTGTGCTGCAGTATCAGAAGAAAACATTCCAGTCACTGTTGAAATAAAGTAGACCCAAATTTGATAACCTGGAGCAGACAGGCATTTCTGCGGTCGTAGACGTGACTCCAGGATGGTTTTTGCCTCCCTGGTGCCAGGGTCAAGGATGTCACTGCGTGGCTGCAGGACACTCTGAGTGTGGAGGGGGTTTGTGGGGGGGGGGTGGGGTGGGGTTGGTGGGTGCGGTTGGTGGGGGGGGGGGGGGTGAACAGGCAGAGATCGTTGTCCATATCGGTACCAACGACATAGGCAGAAAGAGGGATGAGGTCCTGCAGGCAGAGTTTAGGGAGCTAGGAGAGAGATTAAAAAGCAGGACCTCAAAGGTAGTAATCTCCGGATTACTCCCGGTGCCACTTATTAGTGATTACAGGAATAGGAGGATAGAACAGATGAATGCGTGGCTGGAGAGATGGTGCAGGAGGGAGGGCTTTAGATTCCTGAGGCATTGGGACCATTTCTGGGGAAGGTGGGATCTATACAAGCCGGACGGGTTACGCCTCAACAGAGCCAGGGACCAATATTCTCACGGGGAGGTTTGCTGGTGCTGTTGGGGAGGGTTTAAACTAACTTGGCAGGGGGATGAGCACCAGCATATAGGAGTAGAAAAGAGGAATAAGGTGCATTAAAGAGTGAGTGTGTTGGATAGTACTAGAGAAGATAGTACTAGAGGCGGTAGTAGTACCATATTGGATAGGAGCAGACTAAGAAAGACTACGAAAAATTCAAAAATGGATTTAGAATGCATGTACGTAAACGCACAAAGTGTGGTGAATAAGGTTGGTGAGCTACAAGCACAATTAACCATGTGGCAATATGATATGGCAATAACGGAAACGTGGCTTAAAAACGGTGAGGACTGGGCACTTAATATAAGAACATAAGAAGAACATAAGAAATAGGAGCAGGAGTAGACCAATCGGCCCCTCGAGCCTGCTCCGCCATTCAGTGAGATCATGGCTGATCTGATCCAACCTCAACTCTAAAGAACACAAGAAGCAGGACCAGGCCACTCGGCCCCTGGGCCCGCTCCGCCACCCACAGGGCCTTGACCGATCCGAACTCAAACTCATGTCGAATTTCCAGCCCGCTCCCCGTAACCCCTGATTCCCTTTACTTCTAGGAAACGGTCTATTTCTGTTTTAAATTTATTTAATGAAGTAGCTTCCACAGCTTCCTGGGGTAGCAAATTCCACAGACCCACTACCCTCTGAGTGAAAAAGTTTCTCCTCATCTCAGTTTTGAAAGAGGAGCCCCTTATTCTAAGATTATGTCCCCTAGTTCTAGTTTCACCCATAATTGGGAACATCCTCACCGCGTCCACCCGATCAAGCCCCTTCACAATCTTATATGTTTCAATAAGATCGCCTCTCATTCTTCTGAACTCCAATGAGTAGAGTCCCAATCGACTCAACCTCTCCTCGTGTGTCCACCCCCTCATCCCCGGAATTAACCGAGTGAACCTTCTTTGTACTGCCTCGAGAGCAAGTATGTCTTTTCTTAAGTATGGACACCAAAACTGTATGCAGTACTCCAGGTGCGGTCTCACCAATACCCTATACAACTGCAGCAATACCTCCCTGTTTTTATATTCTATCCCCCTCCTCACTCTCTACTTTCCCTCCCATCTTTGTATCATCTGCAAACTTTGATATGTTACACTCAGTCCCCTCCTCCAAATCGTTAATATAGATTGTAAAGAGTTGGGGACCCAGCACCGACCCCTGCGGAACACCACTGGCTACTGGTTGCCAGTCCGAGAATGAACCATTTATCCCAACTCTCTGCTTCCTGTTAGATAACCAATCCTCCACCCATGCCAGAATATTACCCCCAATCCAGTGATTTTTTATCTTGAGTAATAATCTTTTATGTGGCACCTTGTCGAATGCCTTCTGGAAGTCTAAATACACTACGTCCACTGGTTCCCCTTTATCCACCCTGTACATTATGTCCTCAAAGAACTCGAGCAAATTTGTCAGACATGACTTCCCCTTCATAAAGCCATGCTGACTTTGTCCTATTAAATTATGTTTATCTAAATGTTCCGTTACTGTCTCCTTAATAATAGACTCCAAAATTTTACCCACCACAGATGTTAGGCTAACTGGTCTATAATTTCCAGCCTTCTGCCTACAACCCTTTTTAAATAAGGGTGTTACATTAGCAGTTTTCCAATCTGCCGGGACCTTTGCTGAGTTCAGGGAGTTTTGGAAAATTATTACCAAAGCATCCACAATTCCTACTGCCACTTCCCTCAAGACCCTAGGATGTAAGCCATCGGGTCCAGGGGATTTATCTGCCTTGAGTCCCATTATTTTACTGAGTACCAATTCCTTAGTGATTTTAATCATATTTAGCTCCTCCCCCACTAGAGCCCCCTGTTTGTCCAGTGTTGGGATATTCTTAGTGTCCTCTACCGTAAAGACTGAAACAAAATATTTGTTCAGCATTTTTGCCATCTCCATGTTTCCCACCATTAATTTCCCGGTCTCATCCTCTAAGGGACCTACGTTTGCCTTAACCACCCTTTTTCTTTTTATATAACTATAGAAACTCTTGCTATCTGTTTTTATATTTTTTGCTAATTTATTTTCATAGTCTATTTTCCCTTTCTTAATCAATCCTTTAGTTACTTTTTGTTGTCTTTTGAAGACTTCCCAATCTTCTATCCTCCCACTAACTTTCGCTACCTTATATGTCCTTGTTTTTAGTTGGATACTTTCTTTAATTTCTTTACTTAGCCATGGATGGCTGTCATTTCTTTTACACCCTTTTTTCCTCAGTGGAATATATTTATTTTGAAAGTTGTAAAAGAACTCCTTGAATGAACACCACTGCTCATGTACCATCTTACCCTTTAATCTATTTTCCCAGTCCACTTTAATCAATTCTGCTCTCATGCCATCATAGTCTCCTTTATTCAAGCTCAGTATGCTTGTTTGAGAACCAACCTTCTCACCCTCTAATTGGATATGGAATTCAACCATGTTATGGTCACTCATTCCAAGGGGATCCTTAACTAGGACATTATTAATTAATCCAGACTCATTACACAGTACCAGGTCCAAGGTTGCTTGCCCCCTTGTAGGATCAGTTACATACTGCTCAAGAAATCCATCCCTAAGACACTCAATAAACTCTTCCTCAAGGCTGCCCTGCCCAATTTGATTTGTCCAGTTTATATGGTAGTTAAAATCCCCCATAATTATAGCTGTTCCCTTATTACATGCCCCAACTATTTCCTGATTAATACTTCTTCCAACAGAGTTGCAACTATTAGGAGGCCTATATACTACACCCACCAGTGTTTTTTTCCCCTTATTATTCCTAATCTCTACCCAAACTGTTTCATTATCCTGATCTTTTGACCCAATATCATTTCTCTGTATTACAGTGATTCCTTCCTTTATTAACATAGCCACCCCCCCTCCCCTTCCTTCCTGCCTGTCCTTCCTGATTGTTAAATACCCTGGCATATTTAATTCCCAGACGTTGTCACCCTGCAGCCATGTTTCTGTAATGGCCACAAGATCATACCCATACATAGTTATTTGTGCCGTTAACTCATCAATTTTGTTATGAATGCTACGTGCATTCAGATAAAGAACTTTCAAATGTGTTTTGCGACACTTACTTCCTGCTTTTTCCTTATTTAACACTTTACCTTTTACTCCATACCTTCTGTCCCTTCCTGACATGCTTTCCTCTGTCTCCCTGCTCAGGTTCCCAACCCCCTGCCACATTAGTTTAAATCCTCCCCAACAGCACTAGCAAACACTCCCCCTAGGACAGCGGTCCCAGCCCTGCCCAGGTGCAGACCGTCTGGTTTGTACTGGTACCACCTCCCCCAGAACCGGTTCCAATGTCCCAGGAATTTGAATCCCTCCCCCTTGCACCATTCCTCTAGCCACGTATTCATTTGAAATATCCTCCTATTTCTACTCTGACTAGCACGTGGCATTGGTAGCAATCCTGAGATTACTACCTTTGAGGTCCTATTTTTTAATTTACCTCCTAACTCCCTATATTCTGCTTTTAGGGGTACAAGGTGTTCAGAAAAGATAGGGAAGGAAAAAAGGGAGGTGGGGTGGCAGTGCTGATTAAGGAAGACATTGTAGTGTTGGAAAGGGAGGATGTTCTTGAGGGGACAAGGACAGAATCCATTTGGTTAGAGTTGAGGAGCAAAAAGAGTATGATCACGCTATTGAGGGTATTCTATAGGCCTCCAAATCGTGAGAGGGAGGTAGAGGAGCAAATCTGCAGGGAAATCGCAGAGATATGCAAGAGCTATAGAGTGATGATATTGGGGGACTTTAATTACCCAAATATCGAATGGGATAATGCTAGGGTAAAGGGAAAGGAGGGGGAGGAATTTCTGAAATGTGTTCAGGAGAATTTCCTTGACCAATATGTTCTTGGCCCAACTAGGAAGAAGGCATTACTGGATCTGGTGCTGGGGAATGAGGTGGGCCAGGTCGACCAAGTGTCTGTGGGAGAACACTTGGGTACGAGTGATCATCGTATCATAAGATTTAGATTAGCAATGGAGAGGAGCAAGGAACAATCTAGAGTGGAACTTCTAAACTGGAATAGGGCTAACTTCAATGGGATACGAAAGGATCTAGCCAGGGTAAAATGGAACCAAAGACTGACAGAAAAAACTGTAACGGAACAATGGGTGATCTTTAAGGAGGAGATGCTCCAAGTACAGGCTAGGTACATTCTAACAAGAGGGAAGGCTAAGGAAACCAAAGCAAGGGCTCCTTGGATGACAAGGAAGATAGAAAAGATGAAACAAAAAAAGAGGTTGTATGATGCATGTCAGGTGAATTCTTCAAGGGAGAACCAGACCAAATACAATAAGTTGAGAGGGGATGTGAAGATGAAAATAAGATTGGCAAAGAGGAATATGAGAATAGAATGGCGGTTATCATAAAAAGGGGCCTATTAGAGACAAAGAAGGTGATATATGCTTAGAGACGCAGAGCAAGGCTAGAATACTGAATGGGCAGAATTTTCATTGAGCCATGGAGGCGGGTTTGGAGGCGGGACTGGATTGAAAATAGCTGAATCGGGGGTCCCGACCCCATCCCACCCCCAACCCGCCTCCATGCCAGTTTCGCTGGAGGCGGGTACCCAACCTGTGCTGGGACCCGCCTCCCCGAGGCGGGAAGGGGATTAGTGGCAATAAACTGCCTGTTAACAGGTATTTAACAGACAGTTTTTTGCGTAATCCCTATTTTTATGCCTGAAATGTGGGCTCTCCGACAGGTCCCAACCACGCCGTTTCAGCGAGGCAGACTGTGGGTCTGCAGGGGTTGGAGGGGTCGATATGTCCGGTGGGCAGGTGAGTGATGGGTGCATGTGTGCAGAGGTAAGTGTGTAAGGTAAGTGTAAAGTGTGGAAAAAAGTTTTACTTCCCTTAACTTCCTCCTGCAGGTGTCAGCCCTTCAGGTCTCGGGAGTCAGAAATCTTACCGGCACAGAAAGCAGAATGGCCGTTGAGCTGTCAAAAGCTGCAGCCTCTGCTTTTTGTTCTGCAGAGATCTCTAAATCAGCCTGAGAGGAAGGAATTGACTTAGAGTACAGATTGTCAGTGTTTGACAGCTTCAAAGAGCTGTCAAACGCTGATATTTCATCTGTCAAAAGCTCTTGACAGATGAAATGTCAATCTGTGACGTCACCTGTTGCCGGGTGGCCCTTAATTGGCCTGTTGAGCCCACTGGGCGGGCTCAACAAGGTCAATCAAGTGAAAATACAGTGGGTTGGCCACAAGTCGATGGAGGCGGGACTACAACCCAAAAAGTGGGAGTCCCGCCTCCATCACGTCCCCAATATCAAAATCCAGCCCAATGAGAACTTTGTATCCGTGTTTACTAAGGAGGTGGATGCTGACAAAATATCGGTAAAAGGGGTGAAAATTGATATACAGGATGTACTAGAAAGGCTGGGTATGCTTAGAGTAGACAAGTCACCTGTTCCAGATAGCTTGCATCCCAGGTTGCTAAGGGAATTGGGGGATGAGATAGCGGAAGGGCTTGCCATAATTTTCTAATCTTCCCTAGATGTGGGGGAGGTGCCTGAGGATTGGAAAGTGGCAAATGTAACACCATTGTTCAAGAAAGGGTGTAAGGACAATCCCAGTAACTACAGGCTGGTCAGTTTAACATCAGTGGTGGGTAAAGTTTTAGAAACAATAATCAAGGAAAAAATTAACGGGCATTTGGAGAGGTTTAAGCTAATTAAGTAGAGCCAACATGGATTTGTAAAAGGAAGATCGTGTTTGACTAATCTAATTGAATTTTTTGATGAAGTTAAGAGAGGATTGATGAAGGGAATGCAATGGGTGTTGTCTACATGGATTTTCAGAAGGCGTTTGACAAAGTACCACATAGAAGGCTGGTTAAGAAAATTGAGGCTCATGGAATAGGTGGATCAGTGGCAGTTTGGAAGGAATTGGCTTAAGGACAGAAAACAGTGAGTTGTGGTAAATGGCTGTTTTTCAGACTGGAGGATGGTAGACAGTGGTGTTCTCCAAGGGTCAGTGCTGGGGCCACTGCTTTTTTTGATATATATAAATGACCTGGATATTGGAATACACAGTAGAATTTCTAAATTTGCCGATGACACCAAACTTGGGGGTGTGGCAAACAGTGACGATGATATCAATTGACTGCAACAGGACATAGAATGGCTAGCAGAATGGGCAGACAAGTGGCAGATGGAATTTAATACAGAGAAGTGTGAGGTAATGCATTTTGGCAGAAGGAACAGGGAGAAGCAATATACACTTAATGGCACAGTTTTAAAGAGTGTGCAGGGACAGAGGGACCTGGGAGTTAATGTGCATAGGCCCCTGAAGGTGGCAGGACATTTTGAGAGAGTGGTTAGCAAAGCATATGGGATCTTGGGCTTCATAAATAGAGGTATTGAGTACAAAAGTAGAGAAGTTATGCTGAACCTTTATAAAGCACTGGTTAGATTTGTTTTCATTAAAGCAAAGGAGGTTGAGGGGTGATTTGATAGAGGTGTACAAGATTATGACGGGTTTGGATAGGCTGGACGGGGAAAGGCTGTACCCACTAGTTGATGGTACAAGGACTAGGGGACACAGATTTAAGGTTTTGGGCAAGAGATACAGGGGGAACGTGAGGAAAACTTTTTTACACAGCGAGTGGTGATGACCTGGAATTCGCTGCCGACGGAAGTGGTGGAAGCGGAGACACTCATTGTTTTCAAGGGGAGACTGGATAGGCACTTGAGGGAAATAAACTTGCAGGGCTACGGGGATAGAGCGGGGGAATGGGACTGACTGGATTGCTCTACAGAGAGCCGGCACGGACTCGATGGGCCGAATGGCCTCCTTCTGTGCCTCTATGACTCTAATGAGTGTACATACAGTACTTCCCCTTAGTGATGGTGCATGAGATGTGTGTTCTAGGATCTAACCTAATGCTCCTTCTGGGTGCTGCAGTAAGAGGTGGCTACTGCTGAGCATTAGTGGGAAGTTCTTGCAGCTCAAGTTTATGTCCTGTTGGAATAAGGGTATGCATGGTAAGCAATGATAGAGTTGTGTGAAGGCTTGGCTTGGTCCAGCAGTAAATGTGGAATTAGCTGACTGACTTGTATACACAGGTCCATCTATTGGGTTGCCCTGAGACATTGAATTCAGGCAATTGCAAAGCGTGCGGGGGGGATCCAGTTGTGCTGCGTCAGTACTGGGACTGGAAAATAGCCCCCAGTGTTTCCTGGGTTATGTAGCCTAGGGTTAACAATTATCTTATTTTGCAGCAACACTAAACTGGAATTTCACTACATCTGCTGTCAATTCTAATGTGGAAATAACAACTCGGAACCTGACCATTTACAGGTTAAAGTAACTACATTATTTATTTAGACCTAAGCCAAATGCACTGAATATTTTTTAGAGTAGGCAATACTATTATTCATACAATATACGGACTCCATTAAAGCATCTGTCTGCTAAAACTGCTTTCCTACCTCAGAGAATAGTTCTCTGTAGTTCCTGACAGAAACCATGCAATTAAGTGTGATGCCACTTTTTGTGAAAATATGTGGAATGTAGCCTTCGTTAAAGAGCTGTTCCTTCTGAATAAGAAAGTAATTGCCAAACTGGTGAGCTTTTGAATGAAATACCTGTCAAGTTCCATTAAATCGAATAGCAAAATGAACAACTCTTTTTTTTGCTCTCTGAAAATAATGCAGGCATATGCAATGAGATTAAAATATACGGACCAATTGCTACAGGTGTTTGAGGAGACCCTTTTTGATCTAATTTACAGTAGTGCTAGTGGCCTAGACTTTCAATTGCGCAATGCCGGTTTTTCAGGCGACATGGGCACTGCAGGACCTAATTTGGTTAGGACACCCTGTAGTCATTCAGGGCGCTTGCCTGATGCGGACTTGTGCAACTCGCGAGCCTACCGCCTGATTCAAGCCCCTTTGTGAAACTCATTTGCGACTGACTGCAGCATGCACAGTGCCCCATGCTTTGGCCAGTTTTCTCAGGTGCACAGCAGACAAGCCAGCGGTCCTTAAAGCAACCATTGGAGGCTGCCATCTGTAAGGGGTTTTGTGTCGTGCTTGTATCGCAGACGGTGCTGGTGCGGGGTTAGGCCTTCGTTGCCTAATACTATTGCTTGCTCTGGTCTCCGGCCAGCCTTGTTGCAATAAGCACCTGTGAGTGGTTCGACCCACTCGCCCTTACGGTTCTAACACTGGACTTAGGTGCGAGAACAGTAATGCAGAGAAAAACTCAAATAGACCCGGTTGAATAGTACGAAATGGAAATCTTTATTGCATAGCGTCTAAAATCATGAAGTACATGTCATAGGCACAAATTAACGATAGTACAAGTATACATACATTCATAAAGCTTGGTCTATGGTAATGAAGAACGCACGGCACATCGTAAAAAGGGGAACACATTATACTTTATCCTTAATAAAACCACCCTCCTCTATCAATTCCTACACTACATCTGGATTTGTAGGATCTGGAAACATGCTCACCACTCGTGATACTTCGGAGAATTTTAAAGTGAGGCGCTCGGCTCGTTTCGCTGCAGCGCCTGACTGTCACGTGTTTTGAGGGGTCTCTGTACCCCACTTGTTTACTTTCGCTGCTGCTGCAAGCAGGCTGGGCTCCCCGTTGTCATGAAGAACTTGACAGTGCTCGGGCCCGGTTCGAAGAAGAGTCTTCCTGTGTCCGACACCGGTTGCCGGTAGAATTCAAAGAAGAGTCTTTGACCAGTTCGTGCAGTAACCTGTAGAGTTCAAAAATGATCTATATATTTTCGGGCGCGGTCGGGGTTTACTGACCGCGGCGACACGTGGATTCTTCTTCTTCTCTTCTCATCTCGTCTCGTCTCGTCTCTTCGGGCCTTCGGGTCCAGAACACCGTTTACCGACGCTCGGGATGGTGCACCCGGTTACCGGCCTTCGTCAAGGCGGCTCGTTCCGTTCGAGCTCCACCCAACATTCGAATAACCGTCCAGTGCGGCTAAAAGTCCAGAGTCAACAGTCCAGAGAAACAAGAGCACGAATCAAGCGAATAAGAATCGAATCAAGGGAGTAAGAGAATAAGAGCCGAATCAAGAGAGCGATGGACATTTGTTGTCTATAGTTATAGTGCTGTGTTCCCTTATCTCCCGCTCAAATCTTAATGTTTGTCCTTTGTGAAATATTGGCGCTCAAAACTCCCAGCATGGGGTGATTCTTGTCTTTAACGGGTTTCGGTAGCACCTGTAACTGGTCAACTACCCGTTAATGTTTTCCCCATTGTTGAACCGGCTCGGAGCCTCCCTGGCTGGGTTTTGGGGGCCCCTGAATACTTGTTTAATCACCCGAGAATGGCTCTCTCATTGTAGAGCCGTGGGGGTATTTGCGTATTGATGTGTCTGGATGGGCCTTCGATTGCCCAGTACAATGGTCCTTACTTGTGCATGGAAAACGATTCCAGCACTCATATCTTATGCTATTGTTTTGAATGCAAACATGTTGCATCCTGTCTTTATCAATGTCTGCTGAGTATTATCCAATCTTATACTGAAATGTTTATTCAAACGCCATCTTGTCTGCCCACTGAAAATTCTGGAAGCTTCTGTCACGATGCGTGGCGGCCATTTTACAGGCTTCTGTGTCCTTTTTAATCATGACAGCATTTCGTTTAAATAAACTGATTAAACGAATCTGTTTCTCTCTCGTTATTTTGAATCGCGATAATTGCGAATTTTACACATCCAAAAGGTAAGTGTGAAGTTTTTTTTTCTTGACTGAATTTGGAGCCAGGAGATGCAGGAGTGCGCCTGATGACTCCACGTTAAAACCACAGACTGCTGACAGCCACCATTTGCGCCACACCCCCTCCCCCTTCTGATTGCCTATCCCCTCCCCCACTCCCAAACTCAAGTTAGGATCTGGACTGACATTCTAGCCGACCGAATTTGCTCTCATGTGACCGATGAACTGAATATGGGGCTGCGACTAGTGCCCGCAGCTCGCTAGTGCTATACTAATGAATTTGGTGGCATGATTTGCCCTGGTCCAGCATCGGGCGCAATGCAATTTCTAGGCCAGTGTCTGCTCAGCTGCTGATACCTTAATATATAAATCTGCATTTAAACACGCTTTCCTAATCATCTCGGATCAAACAAAGCTTGTATCTTAACTAATTCTTTATCAGAAGAACCTGCCTATTCTTGCAGCCTATCTCCAGTCCTCCATTTTAAGCTTAGAGAAAGAAAAGCCTCCATTTTCAATTTGAGTTACCATTGTTTAAATCAAAATATTAATGAAAAGGGTATTTCCTGTCATTCAAAAGTCCCACGTTACCATTCGGTGGCTTTTTCCATATGAATTATCTTCATACCTGATGCCACTGACCCAATCACGTTTATAATAGGATTTTCCCTTGAATGTGACTGTAATTTTTCCTACATTACAACAGTGACTACACTTCAAAACAATTGGCTGTAAAGCGCTTTGGGACGTCCGGTGGTCGTGAAAGGCACTGTATAAATGAAAGTCTTCCTTTTTTCTTTTTAATATCACAAAATGTTAAAAATTACTGTTAGTCTGCACATAGTTGCAGGCGCAGGCCTCTGGGTGACACTGTGGAGCAAAGCTTTGAGGAAGGAAAGCAGTTTTAGCAGACAGATGCTTTAATGAAGTCTGTATATTGTATGAATAATTTTATGAAAGGATAACTTTTCAAAATTATAGTTTTAATTTTAAATCTTAACATTAACTGCACTGTGCAGCAGCCCTTGCTGTTGCTACCCGATTTTCAGGCCCTTCTCACTATCACAGGTCTCGCTCTCACCCCCTCTACTCGTTCGACCAGTCTGCCAAGGCACTCCCGGACCCAATGCATCTCTCCGTCCCCTCAACTTGTCCTGTGCCGATGCTGCTCCCTCCTCTTTTGGTCACCCTCTTAATATCTCCCACTTTTTGGCATTTTTGTCTGATCATGCCTCTTGTGAAGCACCTTGAGAAGTTTTTCTATGTTAAAGGTACTAAATAAATGCAAGTTGTTGTTGATGAATGGCCTGTCAAGAGAACTTAACCAATAAAAGAAAGGAGAAGGTGAATGAACTGAATCCAACTGGAAACAAAATGTCATCCATCAATTTTGTCAGTCCAAGATCGGGTTTTAAACATAATAAAAACATTTAAAATTTATACATTTCACAAATGCACAATGAAACTTAAATATAAAGGTTTTCTTTTGCGTCTTTGGGTACCTTCATTTTTACTCGAAGGCCTCAGTGTTTCTCAAAAGTACAGCCTTTTGAGAATATTTTTTGCCTAAAGCTGTGACTCAGTCAGGCAGAGCCTGCAGGCTGAGCATGTGCAGTGTGTACATTTTCCCAGGCTGTTTCAGTAGCATTTTGCCAGATCAAGTGGAAAAATGTTTCTCTCCACTTTTAACAGTGTCTGGTTGTTTTGCAAAATTATTTGGAGAAAAAAAGGAGAACTTTTCAAAAGATTTGTTTAAGTAAACTTTATATCGAGATTTCAAAAAAAAAAACAAGGGGGGAGAAATTCGGTATCGCCCCGTTTGGGGCGCAATTTTCGGCTGGATGCAAAGTTTAGCACCTGGCGCTAATTGTCGCCTCCAACTGCAAACTTGGCTTCTATCGCCCCTGGAGGTGATTGGAGCGCTAAATCAGGCGCTACACACCTCTCTTAAGGTGCTAACGCCGAGGAGCGAGGCGCTAACTCAGAGCGCTGGCGAAGCTCACGTGATGTCAGTCAGCAGTGGAACACAAACACACTGGCGCCGGGCAGTACTTAAAGGGGAGGGTCGATCTTGCTCTCCATCCACACCCTGCTTATTGCAGCCATGAATCTCGGCCTGGAGAGACCTGTACATCAAATCTGCTGGAAAGAACAATGGAGAGGCCCAGGGAAAGAGCTCAGAATGCAGCCCCCATAGTCTCGTCTAAATCGATGCAAGGAAGGTCAAATCAAAATGAACCTGCAAAGTGCTGCTCAGTACCCAAAACTCCTTCACACAGCATTGAATTTCTCCAGAAGTCTCTCTCTCTCTCAGAATGCGCGGTGCAAAAATGTCGCCAACAAAAAAAGGCAAGAAGCGGTCGCCTTTAAATAGCACTCCCCCAGTCCCTTCCTGACTGCAAAACACTCCCCTCAACCTGTCGTTGCTAGCGGCAGGCGGTAAGGCAGGGGGCGCCACTCAATATCCAGTTCGGGGTGCTACCGGGGTGTTGCACGCTCGACTGACGTCAAGATCTGCGGGCGCAGGAGATCGGGCCGGTAGTGTTTAGCTCCGCCGCAAAATGTCTGGTCAATTTCGCGAGCGGCGCAAACATCGCCGCGCCCGGGCACTAGTTGCTTTGCGCCCCATTAGCGCCCTCTGAGGGCGCTAACGGGAGGCGCAAAGCAACCGAATTTTTCCCCCAAGATGTTTGTGTGTGAGAGAAAAAAAAGCAAAGACCCACTTCAAATGTGAAGGGTATTACTGATTATACTCTTCTGGCAGCTTTTGTTTGTGTTTTGTAATAATATTTCTGTTTGTGTGTTTTTCAAAATGATTTGAATACAAATTGGATAATGAATTTCAATGGCCCGGAATTTACGGTTGTAATGATGGCAAAACTGTCAGCGTTCGCTGTCATTACTGTGTAAAACTGAGGGCAACTTCTGGGATCCACACATGCGCAGTAAACGCGGAACTCCAGAAGTTGCTGTCAGTGATTCCCTGCTCCTCCACAGGGTGCGCTGTTGAAGTCCTTGCCGATGGAAATCTTAGAAATCACTTGAATTGAGGTTAGCTTCCATTTTTTATGCACTAATTTCGCTGTAAAAACCCCTGAAAAAGTTAAGCCTTGTTGAAAGAGGTGTAACTGATTTTTGAACAGCGTACTAAGTCATAATTATTGCTGAACAACCTCTCTGGCCCTGAAAAACTAATTTTATATTTGTGGAATGTCAAATTTCTCCATTATGATAAAAATTTCATAGATTTTTAAAATATAAAAAAAAAATTAAGTTTGTTTATGATCTTTCAGCTTCTACCTTAATCCCATGTGTATGTCACAATCTTTATTTCGCTTCTATAAAATGATTAAAAAGTGAAGGATAATCAGTGCTTTTTACTTCCTGGTATGCTGTCTGTGAGAATTCTTCATTGTAATTGGCTGCTTAGCCTGCTTGATGACATCGCTGTTGCTGGATGCCGGAGATCCCTAATACGTGGTGCTAGAATGAAATTAATGTCGGGAAAAATGAAATCCACACCACAGAAATCGCTAGACCATTGTGGGCAGCTTTCTTCAAGGTCAGCGGTGAGCACCGTCACTTCGCTGCTGACCACAAAATCTGAGCCAATAGGCTTTGAACTAAGCCTTTAAATAAAAGCTATTCCTTTTTGTTTGTTTCAGAAAGCTTTTAAAATGAAAGACAGGCAGGCAGATATGTGTATAGAGCAAAGTACATATTTAATTATGTAATTGTAAAATATGTATTTTTTGTTTATCATTAAGAAAGCTTATTTCTGAGGGGATTTTTTCTTACATGGCAAACAATTTAATTTTAAAAGATTTTCAGTTAACTAGAGCAGGCTGACCATGTCACCTGTGTATGCTTATATTTATAATCTGGAAATAGACCACTGGGGCCTAGGGGGTGAATATGATTGGCCAGAGGGAGGAGTGTGATGTTCATTTTTGGTGATGCAGCAGCTCATCCCAATACTATACTAAAGTGTGTCAAACAAGCAATGTTAATATACAGAAATGGGGCTCTCTACAGCAAAAGGAACTAATGTAGGGAGTTAAATGCAAATAACATCATTGTGATTGTGTGATTCAGTGCTCCCAGTGCGGAGTGCTGGATGGCAAAATCACCTCATCACTGCTTCCAAAAACGCACATGCTTTGGGTCAACTTTGAGAATGTGTGTTTAGCTTAACATTTAGTAGAAAAATACTCCCTGCCCCAAAGAATTCCAAACATGAATGAGGCCAATAATTTTTGACGTTTATGGTCAACGCTAAAGGAGTAAGTTTGCATATTTCTTTACAGATCCTGAGGGTAAGCTTCCAGCTGCAGTCAAAAGAGCTGAACATGACAGCTGGAATATGGCCTGAGAGACATAATTAGGGGCAAGCTCATCCCAGTCTGAAAACTTCTTAAAAGAACTGGCATCACTTGTATTTTCCTGGCTTCTTGTGTTGCATTCCCCATGTTATGTGGAATACAACATTTGTTAAAAGAACATCGATTACTACCTCTAAAAGTGTAGAACACATTTTGGAGTAATAGTCATCTCTCTTTGTATTGAGATATTTTTCACCTGGTGTACTTCTCGGCTGTTTTCTCTCTATAATAATTTATCAAACTTTTTCTCAGACAGCTGCTTTTCCCAGTCAGTAAAGATCATTTATTACACAGTGTAAAAAGAAATCCCTCTTTTGGTTTGCATTGCAAATATTTTTTCATAAAGCACCCTTCCCCCGTCTGACCAGAAAATGTCTATCTTGTGGGTTACTCCCACCTAAAGTCATCTACTGCTGCTGAATTTATCCTCCTACAGTTCCTCAATTGTAATTTCTCTAGACTGCAGCATCTCTCACTTGACTTCTCACAAGAAATTCTTTGTGTAAGCTTCCTCTAACGATCTCTTCCCTCCCCAACCCCTCCCTCCATAGCTCCTGAAGTTTCCTTGCCCACTGATGGGTAGTCTGAGGCTTGCGTGGTATTTTGGTTAAGACTGCAGAGGCCATATGATGACATAGGCGGTCCTTTCCAGTACTGAAGATTCCCATATTCCTATAGAGACGTGGGGGGCAATTTTCTCAGCCCCGAGGAGGCGGGAAAATCGCAAAAAATGAGTGCGGGTTCGGAACCCGCCTCCAACCCGCCTCTGCGGGATTTATCCGGTGCCGGTTTTGCAGGGTGGGAAACGGTCTCGCCTCCAGCAGGCCAGAGAGGTTGTTAAGAGCCTTAAATGGTCGTTAAGGGCCTCTCTAGTCCTACTTTGAGAGGCCCTCGTTATTTTTTGACATTTTTAGCATGTTCCACGACCCTCCTAAACCACGCCAGCTAAAACTGGCAGGTTGACAAGTAGGTTGCCTCCTCACAGCTGCATCTCCACCATTAAAATGGAGCTTTCATCAGGGATTAGTTGCAGGTGGCAGAACTTTGCTTTAAAAGGTGTTTCAGCACTTTTAGCAGGCCTTCCGAAGTCTGAGGTGCTGCAGCTTGAATCTCTCAACTGTGGGACCTCCTTGGAAGACCCTCTCCCCGCTTGCAATGAGCGCTTCCCCAACGGAGGCATCTGCAAGCAGCATGGGAACCATTCGTTTCCTTTCACCATGGACCTCAGATTCGAATGAGGAGCATCCACGGCAGCAGCAGAACCAGGCAGCTCAGCAGCAACAGCAGCAGGAGCCCCAACCTCCTGCTCAGCCACCAGATGCTGCACAGGGCAGAAGGCGCCAGTGCATCGAGGCACCTCGCCGCAGGAGATACCCCCGACAGAGGGTTTACAGACAGAGGATGAGCTACCTCAACATGAGTGAGTAGCAGTGCCAAAGGAGGCTGAGACTTTCGCGAGAGGTTGTCCGAGATATCTGCGCACTGCTGCAGCAAGACCTGGTGCCCAGAGGAACGGGTGGACACCTCTTACCAGCGGCTGTCAAAGTTACCACTGCACTCAACTTCTTTGCCTTAGGCTCCTTCCAGGGATCATCAGCAGACATCAGCAGCATCTCCCAGTCAGCCGCCCACAGTTGCATCACGCAGGTTACCGATGCCATTTTCGCAAAGGCGCACAATTACATCCAGTTCTCAAGGGATCAAGCAAGTATAACCGTGCATTCGGTTGGCTTTGCAAATATGGCAGGCTTGCCAATGGTGCAGGGCATCATAGACTGCACACATGTGGCCCTTAGGGCACCCCATCACAACCCAGCTATCTTTGTCAACCGCAAGGGCTTCCACTCCCACAACGTACAAGGAGTTTTTGCATGTTTGCGCCAAGTTCTGTGGTAGTTGCCATGACTCTTTCATCCTGCGGCATTCTAGTGTTCCTCCGCTTTTCAATCCGCCAAACCAACTGAACGGATGGCTCCTTGGTGACAAAGGCTACCCCCTGAAGAAGTGGCTAAGGACACCGATCAGGAGGCCAGCGAACGAGGCTGAAGAGCGCTACAACGCCAGCCACACTTCGACCAGGTCCATCATTGTAAGGGTTTCCTTGACCGACTCTCAGCCTGTGAGATTCGTGTGGCTCTGTGCAGCCTGTATGTTAGTGCGGGTTTAGGCCTTGTTGCCTGTTCTGGTCTCCAGCCAGTCTGGGAGCACTATACACACCTGTGAGTGGTTCGAATCACTCGCCCTTACGGTTCTAGACACTGGACTTAGATGCGAGAGCAGTAATGGAGATGAAACTCAGGTAGACTCGGTTGAATGGTACGAAATGGAAAATCTTTATTGCATAATACTTAAGATTACGAAATACATGTCATAAGCACAGATTAATGACAGTACAATCTTACACGCAGTTATGTGACTAATTTCAGGGAAACGAGGAACGAACGACACACCGTAAATGGGGGCACACATTACAATTATCCTTAATACTTGAAACCCTCCCCTATCAATATCTGTCCTAAGCTAGATTCGTAGGATTCGAGACTCATGCTCACCACTCGTGATAACTCGGAGAAATTCCGAATAGCTGATCGGATGTTTTTCACCGCAGCACCCACGTGTCGATCAGGGGGTCTCCTGGCCCCACTTGTTTACTCGTTTCTACTCCGGCTAGCAGGCTGGAGCGTCTGCTGTCATGAAGATCTGTGTTGGTGGTTTTCAGAGTCCAGTCAATACTTAAGAAAAGAATCTTCCTGTGTCCGTTCTGTAAAGTTCGAAGAAGTCTTCCTGGCAAGGAAAATGTCAATTCGACCTACAGGCGCGGTCGGGGCTTACTGACCGTGGCGATAAGTATGGTCTTCGTCTCTTCCCATCTCATCTCATCTCATCTCATCTCTTCTCGGGCCTTTGGTTCCGATACCGTTTATCAACACAGGTCTTCGCGACACGACACGAGGTAGATCCGAGCGGATCACAAAGTTCAACAGTCTTTTAAAAGAGACACGAGGCAAGCAGGAACAAGACGGCGAGTCAAGAACACAGGAGCAGCCACGAGGATGAACACCAGCAAGATACGAAGATAAGAGCGAGATGGACGGTTGGAGCTTGTAATTATAGTACAAAATCTTCCGTTTCCCGCCCAACCTTAATGTCTTTTCTTTTGTTAGGGTTTGGCACTCAAAATGTCTTGTATAGGTGATCTCCGTTTTTAATGGGTTTCGGGGCTACTTGTAAATGTCTGAGTACCTGTTAATATTTCTCCCATTGTTTAATCGGTCGGTGTTCTCCCTGGAGGGGTTTTGGGGCTTCCAAGTGTTTTCTGTAACTACCCACTAACAGCTCTCTCATCGTAGAGTCGTTGGGATTTTACATATTAATGTCTTTGGATGGGCTCTTGATTACTTGGTACAATAGCTTTCATTCGTACCTGGGAGACCGATTTCAGTATTTATGTGTATACTGTAAACCCATGATGTCTCGTGTATTATCTTCAATGTGCTGAATCTTAATCGATCTTGCACAAATGTTTATTGGAACGCCATCTTGTCTGCCTGTCGAAAAGTCTAGAATGTTCCGCCACGAGGTGCGGCAGCCATTTTACAAGCTGCTTGTGTCCACTTTGAAACCTGACAGCATTCTGCTGAAATAAAAGCTGTTTGAACGAAACTAAGTGTTTTCTCCTTATTAATGAAATCGCGATATATTGCGAATTCTACATCATCAAGCAAACCATTGGGTTGTTGAAGATGCGCTTCCGATGCCTTGACCAATCAGGTGGAGCCCTGCAGTATACACCATACAGGGTCTCCAGAATGGTCGTGGTCTGCTGTGCACTGCACAACATCACACAGCGTAGTGGCTTGCAGCTTCCTGATGAGCAAGTGGTGAAGTTCCAAGCCTCCTCAGATGAGGATGAGGATGAGAAGGAGGAGGAGGATGAGGAGGCTAAGGAGGAGGAGCAGGAGGAGGACCGAGCGCCTGTCTATCGACCAGCTGCAGCGGCAGCACGCAAGCACATGGCTGCCCGTGATGCAAGGGATGCACTTATCCTGGCCAGATTTGCATAGGTTGCCCATGTTGGCACATGTCCTTGGCTCCATCTTAAGACATGATAGAAAATTGACATGACTCTCTGGCCTCCTTTAACTCTGGCCACCAACCTGACAACGCAAGTGTCGCGGAGCCCGCAATGTGGAGCTGCTTAAGGCGAAAGAACAGATGCCATCACGCCAACATTGTTCCATCAAATCATTTTAATGCTTTCCAACAGGGATGGCATTTCATCAATACACATAAACATTCACCCAATCTGCACACAGATCTGGAGGTTATATCCCTTGCCAGCTGGACCCACACAGCCTTGGTTTCTTTGGGAGGCCTTTTCCTCCCAGATGAGGGGAAGAGCACCTCCCTGCTAGCTCTTACCCCCTCAACCAACATTTACAGCGCTTCATCTGAGAACCTCGGGGAGGCCCTTGCCTTGGAATGTTGCAGGTGGTGCAGCATCGACAGAAATCAAGTGGAATGATCCAAGGCAGCAAGCAGCCCTTAAATGAGGCTGGAAATGTGATGTCAGCAGAGGCGAGCTTCAGTCCCAAAACACGAATTGACCAAGGACAACCCACACCTCTGAAATCAACTGGCCAATTAGGGGAAAATCGCAATTTTTTCAAACCTATCAGTGGAGCCAGGTTTGGAACCCACCCAAACCGAAACCCACCTCCAACCCGCCTCCAGTGGGAGAATCGCCCCCGTGATGTTACGAGATGGTGACATGCTATCAGATTTGATGCAGTATTTTTTTCTTCAAAAGGGCAATTAAAAAAATAGTTTTAAAGAAAAAATAATTAGTTCCGAAACATGATTTAGTATTCTTGTTTTAAATCACTGGTTTGGTTGCTTTGGTTTTCATTTCAATCGGATCTATGTTTATCCCAACTGATACTGTAGACCTTTCATTAGAGACAGCAGGAAACCAGCTAATACCTTGAACATAATTATCTTTAGCTTTTCAAAATTGAAATTCCTCTCGGTTAATATAACTAGGCAAATATTCATATTGAACATGGTTTCACTTTCATTAAATTTGCCTTTATGCCTATCTTTTATACAACAGTTTGTCCCATTGAAGATTATGTTGAAAAGCTAGTCTAAGCTGCAGGGAACCTTATCCGAAAGGTCAATCTGCAAACTACAGCAACAACAGTAGGTAATGTATTGATTAGCAGAGAATATTACTTGAACCAGTTTAGAAATTCAAAGTGCACAATCATTTTTATATCAAACAACAGCTTCAAATACTGCAATGCAATAATATACAGAGTCCTAGCGATTAACTTTCAGTTATGAAATGCTTGTTGATGTATATCAAAAGGAAACATTTACAATAATTTGCCGCATTATATTTTATATTTATGTATTCTCTTTTTAATTGCTTAAAGGGTGGTAAATTTCCTCTGTTCACTACTTGCAGCATAATCATAGGTGTGTTTTTTTTACAAATGATAAACAGAGGAAATCTTCCCCCTTGAGAGAATTCAGTGTGATATACAATGTGATTGTATACCACTAAAGTGAATAATTTGTGAAATATTTTACAATTTTTGTATCATTGAAGAACTGATGGGGTGATTTTTGTGGAGTTGGTAGGAGCCTGAGTTATCCTTCGAAACCAGCCTGGGACCAGAGGCCGGGCGGGGCATCCGATATTCCCAGTCTAAAGCATCATAATTATCAAGATAGGCTAAAAGAGTTGGGACTCTACACTTCAGAGAAGTGTAGACTTAGGGGGGATCTGACTGAGGTTTATAAAGAAAGAAAGACTTGCATTTATATAGTGCCTTTCACGACCACCGGACACCTCAAAGCACTTTACAGCCAATGAAGTACTTTTTGGAGTGTAGTCACTGTTGTAAAGTGGGATATGCGGCAGCCAATTTGCGCACAGCAAGCTCCCACAAACAGCAATGTGATAATGACCAGATAATCTGTTTTTGTTATGTTGATTGAGGCATAAATATTGGCCAGGACACCGGGGGTAACTCTCCTGCTCTTCTTCGAAATAGTGCCCTGGGATCTTTTACGTCCACCCGAGAGAGCAGACGGGGCCTCGGTTTACCGTCTCATCCGAAAGACAGCCCCTCCGGCAGTGCAGCACTCCCTCGGTACTGCACTGGAGTGTCAGCCCAGATTTTTGTGCTCAAGTCCCTGGAGTGGGACTTGAACCCACAACCTTCTGACTCAGAGGTCACCTGTGATAAGATTGTGTTCCAGTTGACAGTTTGTTTCAATTAAATAGGTTAGGGAAGACCAGGAGTCACAAATTTAAGTTGTATAAGGCCAGATCTAGGTTAGATGTCAGGAGCTGGTTCTTTTCTGAGAGAATAGTGGATGTCTGGAACAGGCTGATGCAGCATCTTCCACACTGCCTTTTATCTAACTTGGATTACAGCAATTTCTGTTGACCACCTTTACATATATAAGGTGATGTGAAGGAGCTGCATTTTTCAGATTTTCCTTCTTCAGTTGGTCCCAATAGTACAGTGACCATGAAATTGCATGGTTGTTCTGTCAGTCTCCTGCTGTAACACCAATGGGAGATGGATGAAACCCCCAGGGAATGGCATAAATGGATGAATTCAGCGTTTTACTCCGTTTCCCTGGGGGTGACGGTGGGAGACCGTTGGAGCCCCATGGAATTTCAGGGCCATTGTATTTTCTGTTTTTCCAGCTTGAAGTGGTTACCAAAAATTGTTTGTAGTTGAGCAATTCAGAAAGAAAGGACTTGTATTTAAATAACGCCTTTCACATTCTCAGGATATGTCAGAGTGCTTCACAGCCAGTGAATTACTTCCCATCCACATCCCTTTAATTTTCACCTACACTACAGTTTTCCACTCCCACCACTGGGAGTAGATTTTGAGACCTCCCCCCAGGCAGAAACAGTTTTACCCCGAAAATGGTGAGGAATGACTTACCGTCCCATTCCCGCTGACGATGTGGCCACTGCTGTCTTCCGTAGGGCCTACCAATGGACAGCCAGAGCACCTGGTTAAGTTAGGTGGTCAGCCCTTTATGCAATTATGGTGTCCATAGGCCACCCCCCAATTGGCATTTTATGACTTATTTGGGCAGAGTGTGCGAAGAGAGGCCCAGAGGTAAGTTTTAATTTATGTTTGAGGAGGTGGGAGAAGCAGGAGTGTACCTCCGAGCTTCACAAAATCAACCTGGGCCACTGCCGCACTGGGTCCTGAGAATGGAACACCCTTTCCCTCTGGAACTACCTTGTCCCAGGCTCACAGGCTGACCAGGCCGCCTGACATTGTGGTGGTCCGGAGCTGGCCGTCTGCCCTGGGGCACATGCTTTCCGTCCACAGCCTGCCGGCCCTGTCTTAATGAGGCCTGGCCTGCCAAGTGGACTGGAAATCGCACGGAGGGAAAATTTACCCACTGGCGTGCTCATCGCGTATGCCCAAATCTGCACCTGGAGCGGTAAATAATTATGCAACCTTGGAAAATTGAATTCACAATACCGTTCTCTATTTGGAAATCCCATTCACACCTCCTCCAACCCTATTTGGACTGCACTTTTCCAACTCTGGCCACCTCCATCCAGCTGTTTTAGCCCCACCCTAAACCCCTACACTTTGCTGCGTCTCTTCTTATCTTCAAAAACCTCCTCAAATCATATCTCTTGAACAATGCTCAGCAGCCATTGTCTCCTCTGAAGCTCTTTAATATGTTTTGCTATGTTCAGGGCGCTATATAAAGGCTTGTTATCTTCACTGAACAGAAATTATTCAGTCATTTTTCTGCGTAATGGTAGTTTAGTGCTAGTGCTTAAAAATGTGGTAGAGACATTACAAAGGCAAAATCTGTCTCAACATAAGGAAGTTTAATTTTATAAAGTCAACACGGTGCAAAGATTGTTTTAAAAACAGAAAATGCTGGAAACGCTCAGTAGGTCTGGCAGCAAAACCAACAAAGGTTTTTAAAATTTGTTTATGGGATGTGGGCGTCGCTGGCAAGGCCAGCATTTATTGCCCATCCCTAGTTGCCCTTGAGAAGGTGTTGGTGAGCTGCCTTCTTGAACCGCTGCAGTCTGTGTGGTGAAGGCACTCCCACAGTGCTGTTAAGTGGGGAGTTCCAGGATTTTGACCCAGCGACGATGAAGGATCGGTGATATATTTCCAAGTCAGGATGGTGTGTGACTTCGAGGGGAACTTGGAGGTGGTGGTGTTCCCATGCGCCTGCTGCCCTTGTCCTTCTAGGTGGAAGAGGTCATGGGTTTGGGAGGTGCTGCCGAAGAAGCCTTGGCGAGTTGCTGCAGTGCATCTTGTAGATGGTACACACTGCAGCCACGGTACGCCGGTGGTGGAGGGTGTGAATGTTTAAGGTGGTCGATGGGGTGCCAATCAAGCGGGCTGCTTTGTCCTGGATGGTGTCGAGCTTCTTGAGTATTGTTGGAGCTGCACTCATCCAGGCAATTGGCGAGTATTCCATCACACTCCTTACTTGTGCCTTGTAGATGGTAGAAAGGCTTTGGGGAGTCAGGAGGTGAGACACTCGCTGCAGAATACCTAGCCTCTGACCTGCTCTTGTTGCCACAGTATTTATGTGGCTGGTCCAGTTACGTTTCTGGTCAATGGGGACCCCCAGGATGTTGATGGTGGGGGATTCGGCGATGGTAATGCCATTGAATGTCAAGGTGGTTAGATTCTCGCTTGTTGGAGATAGTCATTGCCTGGCACTTCTGTGGTGCGAATGTTATATGCCACTTATCAGCCCAAGCCTGAATGTCGTCCAGGTCTTGTTGCATGCGGGCATGGACTGCTTCATTATCTGAGGAGTTGTGAATGGCACTGAACACTGTGCAGTCATCAGCGAACATCCCCATATCTGACCTTATGTTGGAGGGAAGGTCATTGATGAAGCAGCTGAAGATAGTTGGGCCTAGGACACTGCCCTGAGGAACTCCTGCAGCGATGTCCTGGGGCTGTGATGATTGACCTTCAATTACCACAACCATCTTCCTTTGTGCTAGGTATGACTCCAGCCAGTGGAGAGTTTTCCCCCCGATTCCCATTGACTTCAGTTTTACAAGGGCTCCTTCATGCCACACTTGGTCAAATGCTGCCTTGAAGTCAAGGGCAGTCACTCTCACCCCACCTCTGGAATTCAGCTCCTTTGTCCATATTTGGACCAAGGCTATAATGAGGTCGGGAGCTGAGTGGTCTTGGTGGAACCCAAACTGGGCATCAGTGAGCAGGTTATTAGTGAGTAAGTGCCGCTTGATAGCACTGTCGATGACACCTTCCATCACTTTGCCGATGATTGAGAGTAGAATGATGGGGCGGTAATTGGCCGGATTGGATTTGTCCTGCTTTTTGTGAACCGGACATACCTGGCCAGTTTTCCACATTGTCGGATAGATGCCAGTGTTGTAGCTGTACTGGAACAGCTTGGCTAGAGGTGCGGCTAGTTCTGGAGCACGAGTCTTCATCACGATAGCTGGGATGTTGTCAGGGTTTTGACAGCTCTTAGCAGAAACTATTAGTACTTAATTTCTCCTGATGAAATGAGTTTATGAATGTTGACTAATGTTAAATTATAGAGCTGCCACCTTTGTTGAAAACAATTTGAAATGAAAAATGTGCACTTGTTTGTGCTCTATTGCCAAAATGTCTAGTAATTGCAAAATGTACATACTTTTGTGATGAATGAGTAATATATATCACACAAACTTATCATATCCTGAATACAGCTCTGTGCGTCGATCATAATGCCAACTTATCTGGAAGGCTATGGGTAAATTTCCCAAGGTTCCTGGCACGGTGCCTTACTCAACTATAATTTTTTTTAAATTGGAAATATTACAAATCGGCTGCACTGGCCTCTGTACCTAAGTATCTAATTCATGCTCTTTTTTGAAGCCTTACATGTCAGGAGGTGGTTCTTTCCCCCAGAGAATAGTGGGCCTCTGGAACAGGCTGCCGTCTCGTGCGGTGGATGCCGATTCGCTGAATTCCTTCAAGCGAGAGCTGGCCCTATTTCTGGCTGGAGCGGAGATCACCTCGTACAGAAGGTAGGTATTGCAGGGAATTCAGGGCCAGAGTGATCTCCTGGACTAGTTTCAATCGCCTAGATGGGTCGGAGAGGAATTTCCCAGGTTTTTCCCCCCCCAAACTGGCCTGGGTTTTTATCTATTTTTTTGCCTCTCCCAGGAGATCACATGGTTTCGGGTGGGGTGAGGTGGAGTGTATATATTGTGATACACAAGGGCCGCGATTTTACTAACCTCAGCGTGTTGGTGGCGGGTCCCTACCCCGCTGCTGTCTTCATCCCGGCCTCTGAAATGAATTTCCCCTGACTGGGCTTGTTAAGCCCGCCCAGCGTGTTTCCCGGCCAATTAGAGGAAGCAGGTCTGGTGACGTCATTTGATGGCGCATCATCAGCCGGTTTCCTTAAAGGGACCATGACCAACTTTATTTTGACGTTTGTGCTGTCAGTGTTCTACAGCATTGAGATGCTGCAAACACTGACAAGCACTGCACAGAGGTGTAGGGCTGCACCCAGGCTCTCCCATGACTCCCTCCATCTGCTTATGGAGGGAATCACAGCACGCAGGGAGGTTCTCTTCCCTTCCCATGGGCAGAAGGGACCTCCCCAGGAGATCAACACAGCCAGGTTGTACATTGCAGAGGAGGGCACAAGCAAGCAGGGATGTGGTCAGGAGGACCTGGGTGCAGTGCTGCAAACGTTTCAATGATTTCAGTAGATCACGAAACGGTAGTACAAAGCTGCACTCACCCTCATCCTAGTGCAATCATACCAACTAACAACACACAAGGGTAGGCACTTGGGTGTTTTATGCAATGTTCATGTAAAGTTTCTATCAATGTGGTGTCAAACATTGAAACCTTTATTTTCAACACTTTGCGTTCTTGGACAGATTTGTGTGCACCTTTGGAAGTGGCTTAGCGAGTTACAGTGAATGGTGAGACATAACGGTACCCCCGCAATGGTGATGAGTGTGAAAGGAATGGCTTGGACATTGTAGGGATGCTTTATAGCGTTGGTGTGGGTGGTGCCAACCTGGTGCATTATGTGGCAGCCAGGGTGTACAGAGTCAAGTGAAGTAAATGTGGCCATGGTGAGGCCATCCCTGGCGTCCCGGGCAGCAATGTGGTCGGGTGCTGATGCCCTCTGTCCTGTGCAGCATGAGGTGATTGCGGAGAAGGTTGGTGGTATTGTTATTGATGCTGCAGGTGTGCCTGGTGCTGCTGGTGTTGGGCTGATCGTGGTGGGATTCTGAGGACCAAGGTGAGAGAGTATAAAGGGCACCCATGCTGATGTAATCGACGACAGGTGAAGTAGAGATGACAGAAGCGATCTGTCAATGGTGAGAGAGGTAATGAGGTCAGACTGGATGAAGACTTGTGTAAAGACTTGCAGCATGGTGAATCTGTTGTGGAAATGCAGTGAGGAAGAGTTTGTGGCTGAGGGATGATATCTCTGTAAGGTGGGCGCTTTTACTGTACATTTGAAGCTGTCAACTCAACAGCTGATTCAATGGCCACTGAACTCCCACCTCAGCTTAACAGCGTGGACCCCGTGGGAGAGCTGTCAAATGCAGAAGGTGAGCTGAAATTCATTCTTTAGTGGCTCTAAACAAACCATTAATTACCTGAATTGGGTCACCCGCTGTGAACCCGCCGCTGCGTGTTGGGTCTGCTCCGCGCTGACAGACCCAACATCGGGGGAAAGGCGTGTGGCAGCAGGTTCATAGCAGGGTCCCGACCCGCTGAAGGAAAAAAAACACTTTCCCACCCAACCCGCCATCGATTGCACCCACTGACCCCCCAGAAAATCCAGCCCAAGGTATCACAATTGTGTAGGACAGGCTGGGTGGACCAGAGGGTCTTTACCATTGTTCTTATGTTTGTATGTAACATTTATCCTTAGATGTGGTCACATAGATCAGATCTAAGGACATGGCTTTAAATTATTTAATTTTGCTTATAATTTGCCACGTGTGAATATGAAATATAAGGACTGATTTTCCTGACCCTTACCCCTGGGAAATGCCCAGTTCCCAGGGTGCAAAGATCAAGTAATTGTGTGGAGATGGTCTCCATTCCTTGAAGAGTGCTTAACCGCTCATCTAAAATTCAAACAGTGACTGACAGATTACTACAGGAAGTCAAGAGACGAATTGGACATTCTGTTATCTTTGTTGCAGAGAGTGCCAAGCAAGTGACTGTCATAAAGTTTGATCAGGCTGAGACTGTTGAGCTCTCTTCAGTAAGACATATTGACATGGATTAGACTATCTACATCCGTTTCATTTCTTGGTTTGCTAATCACATCCAAGCAACACTGGCAATGAAGATAACAAGAAAAGTTGGCAAAAACGTCGGACTTCTGTAGAAAGCTTGGCATTGCTTTCTACAGTTGGCAAGTTCAATGTTGTGCAAAGCATAAGTCTGCCCAGTGATGGGATTTTGCAGGGTTGTGTCAACACCTGCAGAGAGAATTCTCCTCTCGTTGCTGGATCCAGTTCAATCCAAAGCTGTGAAGATGGCCTAATCCATGTCGTCAGCCCTCCATTACATCAGAAAATATACCTGGGCTGTGAGGTCTGTACAAAATTATGATATAAATTAGTAACACCTATTTTATCTTTGCAGACCTGTTAGTGGAGTTTGACAGTCTGCAATATACAGTATTTAGAGATAATTACCAGGTCGGGGGAATTCTATTACAGTGAAGTTCACATCATAACTTACATTAATATAGAGACAACTTCATAATATACACTGAAACATCACGCTTAGGTACCTGAGTCGTTAGTTAAGTCAGGAACAGTAAGAAAATAATAGATCCCATTAGGAGTCCAGTCATGGATGAATGATTTCAAAGGTAAATAATTTCTCACTGTAATACGAGTCAATTAAATTTTAAAAATGTAAGATACTTGTAGCAAGAACAACTCCAGAAAATGGCCATTCAAGGTTCTAGTCCTGGAGCCTTTCCTACTTCAGTTTATGGCTTGCTTCAAATGGATTGAAATAAGTTAATATGAGTGTTTTAACAAAGAACATCCAGTAGCTCTCCATTCTTAATAGAATGATGCACAACGTTTAGTGTTGACTTTACCTGGCCAAAGTGGTGTCAGTATCGATTTCAGAAGAGTTGAAAACAAAAACAGGAAATGCTGGAATTGCACAGCTCATCAATCGGCACTTGAAAAAGAAAGGCAGGTTACTATTTCGGGTGGGCCGCTTCATCAGAACTCAGCAGAAAAGCTTACGTTAATTTGGTTTACTTCTTTAAAAAAAGGAAAGGATAGAATGTTTGCTTCTGAAAGTGATTGAAGGTTATAGGGATAAACAAAAGTGATCAAATATTCCACGGAACATTATGATTGCAGTCCTGTTGAGACTGTGGAAATGTCAGCGTTGACTAATATATATTAGAATATCTTGTTGATACCATGGAGATTTTACTTGATTGCCTTTAGGTAGGTGTCGAAGAGAATGCTCAGAGTTTACTGTTCTGGAAAGGTTTATTTCTGGTTATTTGCTTCCCTCAGGAGATTAAACACATTATTGAGAAACCAGGAGAATGTAAATTGCCCATGGTACATTAGAAGAAGCTGGCTCAGTGGCTGAATGGCCTTCCTGTATTCCAAGTTATTGGTCCGACTGTAACAATTCCCCAGAAGAAGAAATGGTCTCTCACGAGGCATCATAGAACCAGACAGCACAGAAGGAGGCCATTCGGCCCATCGTGCCTGTGCCGGCACTTTGAAAGAGCTATCCAATTAGTCTCACTCTTCAGCTTTTTACCCATAGCCTTACAAATTTCTCCTTTCAAGTATTTATCCAATTCCCGTTTGAAAGTTATTATTGAATCTGCCTCCACCACCCTTTCAGAAAGTGCATTCCAGATCATAACAACTCGCTGTCTAAAAAAAGAAAATTCTTCGAATTTCCCCCCCCTGGATTTTTTGCCAATTATCTTAAATCTGTGTCCTCTGGTTCCCGGCAATGTTCGCTATAAGGTGCACACAGACCGGGACCGGCTTTTTCAATGTAATGTTTTGTGCATGTGCGAAACTGTGAATAGGCCGCGTAACCCCTTAAAGGGGCCGCACCCCCCCCCCTAAAAAAGAGGGAACATTGGTTACCAGCCATCCCGCCAGTGGAAACAGTTTCTTCCGACTATATCATAGAATCTTAGAATAGTACAGCACAGAAGGAGGCCATTCGGACCATCAAATCTGCACCGACATCTCCATTAAATCTCCCCTTAACCTTCTTTGCTCTAAGGAGGACAATAACAGCTTCTCTAGTCTCTCCACGTAACTGAAGTCCCTCATCCCTGGTACCATTCTAGTAAATCTCCTCTGCACCCTCACTAAGGCCTTGACATCTTTCCTAAAGTGTGGTGCCCAGAATTGGACACAATACTCTAGCTGAGGCCTAACCAGTGACTTATAAAGGTTTACCATAACCTCCTTGCTTTTATACTCTATGCCTCTATTTATAAAACCATGGATCCCGTATGCTTTTTTAACAGCCTTATCAACCTGTCCTGCCACCTTCAAAAATTTGTGTATGTGAACCTCCAGGTCTCTCTGTTCCTGCGTCCACTTTAACATTGTATCATTTGGTTTATATCTCCTCATTTTTCCTTCCAAAATGAATCACTTCACACTTCTCTGCGTTAAATTTCATCTGCCATGTGTCTGCCCATTTCACTAGTCTGTCTCTGTCCTCCTGTACTTGGCTACTATTCTCCTCATTGTTTACTACATTTCCAAGCTTTGTGTCATTGGCAAACTTTGAAATTATGCCCTGTATACCCAAGTCCAGGTCATTAATATATATCAAAAAGAGCAGTGGTCCCAACACCGACCCCTGGGGGACTCCACTGCACACTTCCCCCCAGTCTGATAGGTATTACTATTAATTCAGTAGTACTGTGCCAAAGATTAAGCAGATTCATTCAATGAAGCATTTGTTGATTGCACCAGAAGCAGAAGAATGTCCATCACTCCAAATGGCAAAATTTTCCTCTTGTTTATCTTTAGGTTAATTCTGACCACTTTATTAGTACAGTGCTTGCATTCTAACTGACAAGTATTCACGGTAATTATATCCTTCTGAAAACAGTAAGCACATCAGCACCAGTAATAATGTTCTATTCATTAAACCTTATATTCAATGGGTATGTAATGGCAGTCAATTTGCATTAGTTACTCATGCTGTTCAACAGACACGCATTAATACAGATATTGAAACTAATCATATTAAAACTGTCTTTTTTTAAACAGTTAAAGATCAACAATAGAAAAAATTAGAAATGCACAGCACATCAGTTCATATCTGAAATAGAAAGGTTAGGCTAATGTTTGAGCTGGGAGCCTTGTTCATACCTGACTTCTGACAAATGGACCCACTAAAACATTAACCGATCCTTCTTTGGGCGGATGCTGGAAATCAGAGGTGCATGCAAAAAAGGCGCAGCAGTTATCATGGGTGACTTTAATATGCATATAGATTGGGCTACTCAAACTGGAAGCAATACGGTGGAGGAGGATTTCCTGGAGTGTTTAAGGGATGGTTTCCTAAACCAATATGTTGAGGAACCAACTAGAGGGGAGGCCATCCTGGACTGAGTGTTGTGTAATGAGGAAGGACTAATCAGCAATCTTGTGGTGCGAGGCCCCTTGGGGAAGAGTGACCATAGTATGGTGGAGTTCTACATTAGGATGGAGAAGGAAACAGTTAATTCAGAGACCATGGTCCAGAACTTAAATAAGGGCAACTTTGAGGGTATGAGGTGTGAATTGGCGAGGTTAGATTGGCAAGCGATATTTAAGGGGTTATCAGTGGAAGGGCAATGGCAGACATTTAGAGATCGCATGGATGAACTACAGCAATTGTACATCCCTGTCTGGCGTAAAAATAAAAAAGGGAAGGTGGCTCAACCATGGCTAACAAGGGAAATCAGGGATAGTATTAAAAGCAAGGAAGTGGCATACAAATTGGCCAGAAGAAGCAGCAAACCCGGGGACTGGGAAAACTTTAAAACTCAGCAGAGGAGGACGAAGGGTTTGATTAGGGCAGGGAAAATAAAATATGAAAGGAAGCTTGCGGAGAACATTAAAACGGACTGCAAAAGCTTCTATAAATATGTAAAAAGAAAGAGGTTAATAAAAACAAACATAGGTCCCCTGCAGTCAGAAACAGGGGAAGTCATAATGGGGAACAAAGAAATGGCAGATCAATTGAACAAGTACTTTGGTTCGGTGTTTACTGTGGAGGACACAAACAACCTTCCGGAAATAAAAGAGATCAAAGGATCTGGTAAGAGGGAGGAGCTGAGGGAAATCCTTATCAGTCGGGAAAAGGTGTTGGGGAAATTGATGGGACTGAAGGCTGATAAATCCCCAGGGCCTGATGGTCTGCATCCCAGAGTACTTAAGGAGGTGGCCTTGGAAATAGTGGATGCATTGACGATCATTTTCCAACATTCCTTAGACTCTGGATCAGTTCCGAAGGAGTGGAGGGTGGCTAATGTAACCCCTCTTTTTAAAAAAGGAGGGAGGGAGAAAGCAGGGAATTATAGACCGGTCAGCCTGACATCGGTGGTGGGTAAAATGATGGAATCAATTATTAAAGATGTCATAACAGACCATTTGGAAAGTGGCGACATGATAGGTCCAAGTCAGCATGGATTTGTGAAAGGGAAATCATGCTTGACAAATTTTCTGGAATTTTTTGAGGATGTTTCCAATAGGGTGGACGGGGGGGAACCAGTAGACGTGGTGTATTTGGACTTTCAGAAGGCCTTCGACAAGGTCCCACACAAGAGATTGGTGTACAAAGTTAAAGCACATGGGATTGGGGGTAATGTGTTGACGTGGATTGAGAACTGGTTGGCACACAGGAAACAAAGAGTAGGAGTAAATGGGTACTTTTCAGAATGGCAGGCTGTGACCAGCGGGGTACCGCAGGGTTCGGTGCTGGGGCCCCAGCTGTTTACATTATATATTAATGATTTGGACGAAGGGATTAATTGTAATATCTCCAAATTTGCGGATGACACTAAATTGGGAGGCAGTGTGAACAATGAGGAGGATGCTAGGAGGCTACAGAGTGACTTGGACAGGTTGGGTGAATGGGCAAATGTATGGCAGATGAAGTACAATGTGGATAAATGTGAGGTTATCCACTTTGGTGGTAAAAATAGGGAGGCAGACTATTACCTGAATGGTGGCAGATTAGGGAAAGGGGAGGTGCAACGAGACCTGGGCATCATGGTACATCAGTCACTGAAGGTGGGAAGGCAAGTGCAGCAGGCAGTCAAGAAAGCAAATGGCATGATGGCCTTCATAGCAAGGGGATTTGAGTACAGGAGTAGGGAGGTGATGCTACAGTTGTACAGGGCCTTGGTGAGGCCACACCTGGAGTATTGTGTGCAGTTTTGGTCTCCTAACTTGAGGAAGGACATTCTTGCTATTGAGGGAGTGCAACGAAGGTTCACTAGATTGATTCCTGGGATGGCCAGACTGACATATCAAGAAAGACTGGATCAACTGAACTTGTATCCTCTGGAGTTCAGAAGAATGAGGGGGGATCTTATAGAGACGTTTAAAATCCTGACTGGTTTAGACAAATTAGATGCGGGCAGAATGTTTCCAATGTTAGGGAAAACTAAAACCAGGGGTCACAGTCTAAGGATCAAGGGGAAGCCATTTAAGACTGAGATGAGGAGGAACTTCTTCACCCAGAGAGTGGTGAATCTGTGGAATTCTCTACCACAGAAGGTTGTTGAGGCCAGTTCGCTAAATATATTCAAAAGGGAGTTAGATATAATACTCACAACTAGGGGGATCAAGGGGTATGGCGAGAAAGCAGGAATGGGGTACTGAGGTAGCATGTTCAGCCATGAACGCATTAAATGGCGGTGCAGGCTCGAAGGACCGAATGGTCTACTCCTGCACCTATTTTCTATGTTTCTATGTTTCTATAACCCATTGTTTCCCGCCTTATCTGTTTTTATTTTAGATTTCAAACATTCACACTTTTTTTTTCCTTTTTATCTCAAATTAAAGTTCAACACGGTGGCCTTTTTTGCTACAGCAATTTGACTTCTCCAGGATAAAAAAGTTCCACTTTATTTGCAGTAGGCTTGAGAGATCTGATCGCCTGCTTCGTGTCTGTTAGTGCTTGATCAACTTTGCCCCTTTCCCAGTGCTAAAAAGCTGTTGCTTGACTTGCTTTTACCTTTTCTTTTTTTTGTATTGCAAATGTAATGGCATGTCTCCAGAATGTGAAAATATAATGATCAGCGCCCCCTGGGTCTGCGTTCTCCATTACCAGCTATGAAAAATGGTTAACTTGCACACTGTATCATGTCCTGTTATTTAGTGACAGCTGGTGTGAAGGTCACCACGCTTGAATTGCATTCATTCAAACCCCATGTTGACGGTGTGTACAACTGCTGCTTCTTATGCATCTTATTCTTCAGGGGCTTCATGATTAACAATATGGTCATGAAACAAGAATAATGCACTTCAGAATCACAGCTAGCATAGTATGTTATTCCAGTTGTGCTAAGTGAAGAGATCACTTAACCTTCTCTCTCCTGCTGTGATGCGGGCATCACAATTAAATGAATCTTATTGAAGCCAGTTTAAACTAAAAAAAGTGCTGACACTTAAAATTCTTAATATAGTTTTACACAATTAATGAGCAGACGTGCGTGTCACGAAAACAAACTGCACTGTTGAAAATGCTTCCGTGTATCCTTGTGCTGTTGATCAGATAGTCATAATAATAAAGGCTACTAATTTGATATTTCTAATTTTTATGAGATAGCAGAGAGACGTAATAACTAAGATTTACTGAAAAGGTAGAAACTATAAGAAGAATAATGGCCCTGACTTGATAATAAACCCTCATGCTATTGATCATGTTATGACAGAGAATCTCAGCAGCAAAGAGTAATTCTGAACCTATATGATTATACTGCTTCATCAGCATGTCTTTATTGGTCCCCTATGCTACATACCCTCCTACACCTCAAAATATAATCTCTTTTTTTTTATTTGTTTATGGGATGTGGGCGTAGCTGGCAAGGCCAGCATTTATTGCCCACCCCTAATTGCCCTTGAGAAGGTGGTGGTGAGTCGCCTTCTTGAACCGCTGCAGTCTGTGAGGTGAAGGTACTCCCACAGTGCTGTTAGGGAGGGAGTTCCAGGATTTTGACCCAGCGATTATGAAGGAACGGTGATATATTTCCAAGTCAGGATGGTGTGTGACTTTGGAGGGGAACTTGGAGGTGGTGGTGTACCCATAATTCCATCATTGAATAGAAATCAAAGCGTTTACACTCATTTGCATAAAGTAACATTGCTGCGCTTTAAGGAGTTATTACATTTCGGAACCGGTCTCCCCTTAACTAAGTGTTAGTCCTGACTTTCTCACTATTTTGCACCCAAGGCTGACCTATTGATTTCATAGAATCAGTGAACTTTACAGCATAGAAGGAAGCCATGTGGCCCATTGTGTGTTAACGACCAGCTGCCTGAGAGAGCTATCCACTTAGTCCCATTCCCGTGCTCTTCATATCCTTTTACATTTTTCTTTATCAAATATATATCTACTTCTCCTTTAAAGGCTAGTATAGATTCTTCTTCCACCACTACTTATGGTAGGGCATTTCATGTCCAAACAAGCCTTTGCATAAAAAAATGCTCCTAACCTATCACGTTGTTATTTTGGTGATGATCCTAAATGTATGCTCTCTAGTTACTGACTCAACAACCAATTTGCCTTGATTTGCCTTATCAAAACTCCTCTTAATTTTAGGTACATATGAACATTAGGAACAAGAGTAGCTGATTCAGCTCAAGTCTGCTCCGCCATTCAATTAGATCATGGCTGATCTGCACCTCAACTCCATTTTCCCGCCTTTGCTCTATTGGTACCCTTACCTAAAAAAAACTCTATCTTCCTCAATCTTGAAAGCACCAATTGTCCTAGCATCCAAAGCTTATTTTAAAGAGGGTGCAGGAACAGGGCCATCTCGAGGTTCACATACACAAATTTTTGAAGGTGGCAGGACATGTTGATAAGGCTGTTAAAAAAGGATATGGGATCTTGGCTTTATAAATAGAGGCATAGAGTATAAAAGCAAGGAGGTTATGGTAAACCTTTATAAGTCACTGGTTAGGCCTCAGCTAGAGTATTGTGTCCAATTCTGGGCACCACACTTTAGGAAGGATGTCAAGGCCTTAGTGAGGGTGCAGAGGAGATTTACTAGAATGGTACTAGGGATGAGGGACTTCAGTTATGTGGCAAGACTAGAAAAGCTGTTATTGTCCTCCTTAGAGCAGAGAAGGTTAAGGGGAGATTTAACGGAGATGTCGGTGCAGATTTGATGGTCCAAATGGCCTCCTTCTGTGCTGTACTATTCTAAGATTCTATGATATAGTCGGAAGAAACTGTTTCCACTGGCGGGATGGCCGGTAACCAATGTTCCCTCTTATTGTTTTTTGGGTGTGTGGCCCCTTTAAGGGGTTACGCGGCCTATTCACAGTTTTGCACATGCACAAAACTTTACATTGAAAAAGCCGGTCCCGGTCTGTGTGCACCTTATAGCGAACATTGCCGGTAACCAGAGGACACAGATTTAAGATAATTGGCAAAAAATCCAGGGGGGGGAAATTCGAAGAATTTTCTTTTTTTAGACAGCGAGTTGTTATGATCTGGAATGCACTTTCTGAAAGGGTGGTGGAGGCAGATTCAATAATAACTTTCAAACGGGAATTGGATAAATACTTGAAAGGAGAAATTTGTAAGGCTATGGGTAAAAAGCTGAAGAGTGAGACTAATTGGATAGCTCTTTCAAAGTGCCGGCACAGGCACGATGGGCCGAATGGCCTCCCTCTGTGCTGTCTGGTTCTATGATGCCTCGTGAGAGACCATTTCTTCTTCTGGGGAATTGTTACAGTCGGACCAATAACTTGGAATACAGGAAGGCCATTCAGCCACTGAGCCAGCTTCTTCTAATGTACCATGGGCAATTTGCATTCTCCTGGTTTCTCAATAATGTGTTTAATCTCCTGAGGGAAGCAAATAACCAGAAATAAACCTTTCCAGAACAGTAAACTCTGAGCATTCTCTTCGACACCTACCTAAAGGCAATCAAGTAAAATCTCCATGGTATCAACAAGATATTCTAATATATATTAGTCAACGCTGACATTTCCACAGTCTCAACAGGACTGCAATCATAATGTTCCGTGGAATATTTGATCACTTTTGTTTATCCCTATAACCTTCAATCACTTTCAGAAGCAAACATTCTATCCTTTCCTTTTTTTAAAGAAGTAAACCAAATTAACGTAAGCTTTTCTGCTGAGTTCTGATGAAGCGGCCCACCCGAAATAGTAACCTGCCTTTCTTTTTCAAGTGCCGATTGATGAGCTGTGCAATTCCAGCATTTCCTGTTTTTGTTTTCAACTCTTCTGAAATCGATACTGACACCACTTTTTAGAATGGAGAGCTACTGGATGTTCTTTGTTAAAACAATCATATTAACTTATTTCAATCCATTTGAAGCAATGTTCCAAATTTCTACTACCCTTTGTTTGAAAAATGCTTTCTGATTTTGTTCCTAAATGGCCTAGCTCTAATTTTAAGATTATGTCCGCTTGTTCTTGATTTCCACCACTGCAGGGAATAGTTATTCCATATCTGCCCTATCAAATCATTTTAACATTTTAAACACCTCGATCAGATCACACCTCAACCTTCTATTAGGGAATACAAGCCAAGTCTATGCAACCTGTCCTCATAATTAATCCTCTAAACCCCGGTATAACATATCCGACCACATATCCGCAGCATAACTAAGACCGCCTATTTCCACCTCCGTAACATCGCCCGTCTCTGCCCTTGCCTCAGCTCATCTGCTGCTGAAATCCTCATCCATGCCTTTGTTACCTGTAGACTTGACTATTCCAACGCACTCCTGGCTGGCCTCCCACATTCTACCCTATGTAAACTTGAGGTCGTGTCCTAACTTGCACCAAGTCCCGTTCGCCCATCTCCCCTGTGCTCGCTGACCTACATTGGCTCCCAGTTAAGCAGCACCTCGATTTCAAAATTCTCATCCTTGTTTTCAAATCCCTCCATGGGCTCGCCCCACCCTATCTCATTAATCTCCTCCAGTCCCTCAACCCCCCGAGATATCTGCGCTCCTCTAATTCTGCCCTCTTGAGCATCCCTGATTATAATCACTCAACCATTGGTGGCCGTGCCTTCTGTTGCCTAGGCCCTAAGCTCTGGAATTCCCTGCCTAAACCTCTCCACCTCTCTACCTCTCTTTCCTCCTTTAAGACACTCCTTAAAACCTATCTCTTTGACCAAGCTTTTGGTCACCTGCCCTAATTTATCCTTATGTGGCTCGGTGTCAAATTTTTTGTCTTATAACACTCCTGTGCAGCGCCTTGGGACGTTTTACTATGTTAAAGGCGCTGTATAAATACAAGTTGTTGTTGTTGTATAATTCTGGTGAATTTGCGCTGTACCCGCTCCAAGGCCAATATACCGTCCTTGAAGTGTTGTGCCCAAAACTGAGTGCAGTACTCCAGATGGAGTCCGACCATGGCTCAATAGAACCTAAGCATAACTTCCTCACCTTTGTATTCCAGTCGCTTTGAGATAAAAGCCAACATTCCATTAGCCTTTTTGATTGCTTTTTTACCGGTCTGCTGGCTTATAATGATTTGTGTACTTGGACTCCCAAATCTCTGCTCCTCTACAGATCCTCGTTTCTCACCATTTAGAAAATACTCTGGTTTACCTTTCTCGGGTCCAAAGTGGATGACTTCATACTTGCCCACATATTCTATTTGCCATAGTTTTTCCCCATTCATTTGATTCGTCTATGTCCCTTTGTAACTTTCTGTTCCCATCTGCACTACTTACTACTCCTCCGAACTTAGTGTTATTTGGAACACCTCTATCAGATCTCCTCTTAATCTTCTTTGTTCTAATAAAAAGAGTTGCATTTTCTCTAGTCTTTACTCATAATCATAAACCTCTCACCCTTAGTATCATCTCAGCGGCTCTCTCCTGCACGCTCTCCATGGCTCTGACATAATTCCTAAATTAAGGTGCCCACAACAGGACTAAATATTATAACCAAAGCCTAACCAATGATTTGTATAGGTTTAGCATTATCTGTTTGCTTTTGTACTTGAAGCCCCTGTTTACAAAATCTAGGATCCCATATGCATTTTTTACAGTTTTATCAACTTGTCCTCCCACTCTTAAAGATTTATTTATCTGAAATCGTAGGTCTCTCTGCTCCTCTATGCCTTTTAACTTTTATCACTTAGTGTACACGGGGGTGAAATTCAACTTGAATGGTACAAGAATGGCGATAGCGAATCGGCCGCCTATTTTACACTCCACCCGATTTTCTTTTCCATTGAAGTCAATTAAGCTTCAGGCACACATGGCACATAAATGGCCTGATCATTCACCACAAAACTTGGCTTACTCACCTCAAAGAATATTGTTACTTTCTTCTGCAGCCAAATCCTCTAGCATCTCCAGAATCATCCTAGAAGATCAGGACAACTCCACCTCCTTTAATTTCCCTGTCTTGCCTCCTCCATCCTCACCTCTAAGCAAAGTGTGAGGAACCCATGGGGTTCTTCAACTCAAAAATTCTGGTCTTCTCCCTTCAGAAGCTCTGTACCCTTGCCCTTGATTCTATCCCCTTCCTCAGCTTCTTGCTCAAGCTCAACCTGACTGTGCACAGCCTCCATGTCCTGCTTAGCCCTAAGCTTCAAACACCATAAACTATCCATCACCAATATCACCTATTTCCACCCCCATAGTGTCACCTCACCCTATCTCATTCTCGATGCGGAGATGCCGGTGTTGGACTGGGGTGGACAAAAGTGAGAAGTCGCACAACACCAGGTTATAGTCCAACAGCTTTATTTAAAATCACAAGCTTTCGGAGTGCTGCTCCTTCGTCAGGTGAAGGCACCTGACGAAGGAGCAGCGCTCTGAAAGCTTGTGATTTCAAATAAAGCTGTTGGACTATAACCTGGTGTTGTGCGACTTCTCACTTTTATCTCATTCTCACCATTACTGAAGCTCTCATCCATGCCTTTTTCATCTCAACTTCTCTGATGTTTCTTTGTGCCAGTCTCCTAAGCTCCACTCTACACAAACTTCAATTCATCCAATATTCCTATATTCTATCATGTGCTAAGTCCTGCTCACCTATTACCCCTGTCCTTACCAGCCTTCACCAGCTCCTTGTTCCCCAAGGCGTTGATTTTAAAATCCTCACCGTTATTTATAAATCCATTCATTGCCTCACCTCATCCCTGCTCTGCAACCTCCTCCAGCTCCTACTCCCAATATAAACAAAAGCAAAATACTGTGGATGCTGGAAATCTGAAATAAAAACAGAAAATGTTGCAAACACTCAGCATTTCAGGCAGCATCTGTAGATGACCTTTCATCAGAACATGAGCTTTCCAAATATGAGCCTTCCATTCTGTGAACTCCATCCTGCTCTGCATCCCCCGCACCGCCCCCGCCATCCCCCGCTCCCTCCACTTCACCATCAGTGAAATAACCCTGAACCACCTTGGCCCCGGACGCTGGAATTTCTTAAACTGATTGGTCTTGTTACATCTCTCCCTCATTTCAAGAACCTCCTTAAAAACTATTTCTTTGACCATGATCTTGATCATCTCCCCTAACTCTTCTCCTAACTCCTGTTTGATTTCTGTTTCTGGTCTTTATGAAGCATCTGGGGCGGTTTTGTTACTTTAAAGTGTTCTGTTGCTGTTGTTGTTTGCACCTAACAGTCAGGGAGCTAGAAATTTAAATTAGCTCCACACCAGGTTATGGTGTATGAGGTATTTAGACTGCGCTCACCATCAATTCAAACCTTAAACCCTATTGGTGAAGAAAATCCTCTGCAGTGAAGTAAATATCGTTTTACATAAAGACAGGGGAGATGTCAAAATTAACCCCATATTTGCAATCTAGACTAAAGTAAACTTGGTATATGATAAAATAAAATTTTCCTCTATTTTATTTAAACTAAATATATGTAGTAAGAGCAGAATAGGTGATGCAATATTACTAGATGGAGCACTGGTCCATCAAGACACATTTAGCTAAGAGACATTTAGCTAAGATACATTTGTAAGGGATTCTGACCCTGCGTGTCTCGCAGCCTGTGAGATTCACGCGGCTCTGTGCAGCCTGTATGTCAGTGCGGGTCTAGGCCTTGTTGCCTGTTCTGGTCTCCAGCCAGTCTGGGAACACTAGACACACCTGTGAGTGGTTCGAATCACTCTCCCTTACGGTTCTAGACACTGGACTTAGATGCGAGAGCAGTAATGGAGATGAAACTCATGTAGACTTGGTTTGAATGGTACGAAATGGAAAATCTTTATTGCATGATACTTAAGATTATGAAATACATGTCATAAGCACAGATTAATGACAGTACAATCTTACAAACAGTTATGTAGTCGATCTTAGGGAAACGAGGAACGAACGGCACAAAGTAAATAGGGGCACACATTACAAATATCCTTAATCCTTAAACCCTCCCCTATCAATATCTATCCTAAACTAGATTTGTAGGATTTCGAGACTCATGCTCACCACTCGTGATAACTCGGAGAAATTCCGAAGCTGATCGGATGTTTTTCACCGCAGCACCCACGTGTCGGTCAGGAGATCTCCTGGTCCCACTTGTTTACTTGCTTCTGCTGCTCCGGCTAGCAGGCTGGACCGTCTGCTGTGATGAAGACCTGTGTTGGTTGGTTTAACAGGTACTTTTCGAGCACAGTTGTCAATATCATCGATACGATATGTTTCCTTGCAAGTTCGAAGAAGTCTTCCTAGCAAGGAAAACTTGGATAATCGACCTACAGGCGCGGTCGGGATTTACTGACCGTGGCGATGGATATGGTCTTCCTCTCTTCTCATCTCATCTCATCTCATCTTATCTCATCTCGGGCCTTCGGTTCCGCTGCCAGTTACCAACATAGGTCTTCGTTACGCGACACGAGGTAGATCCGAACGGATCAGAAAGTTCAACAGTCTTTTCAGAAGAGGCAACAGGCAAGCAGGAGCGAGCCCAACTACGAGTACACAGGAGCAGCCACGAGGTTACGAATCGATCGGATAAGAGCACAGGAGCAGCCACGATGATAAGAGCAGCAAGAGAGAGAGAATGGACGGTTTGGAGCCTGCAATTATAGTGCAAAATCTTCCGTTTCCCGCCCAACTATAATGTCCATTCTTTTGTTTAGGGTTTGGCGCTCAAATGTCTTGTATGGGTGATCTCCGTTCTTAATGGGTTTCGGGGCTACTCGTAAATGTCTGAGTACCTGTTAATATTTCTCCCATTGTTAAATCGGTCGGTGTTCTCCCTGGAGGGGTTTGGGGCTTCCAAGTGTCCTGTATAACTACCTGCTAACGGCTCTCTCATCGTAGAGTCGTTGGGATTTTACATATTAATGTCTTTTGGATGGGCCCTTGATTACTCGGTACAATGGCTTTCCTTTGTACCTGGGAGACCGATTTCAGTATCTATGTGTATACTGCAAACCCATAATGTCTCGTGTATTATCTTCACTGTGCTGAATCTTAATCGATCTTGCACAAATGTTTATTGGAACGCCATCTTGTCTGCCTGTTGAAAAGTCTAGAATGTTCTGTCCCGAGGTGCGGCGGCCATTTTACAGGCTGCTTGTGTCCACTTTGAAAACCTGGCAGCATTCCGCTGAAATAAAAGCTGTTTGAACGAAACTCTGTGTTTTTCTCCTTATTAATAAAATCGCGATATATTGCGAATTCTACAATTTCGCTAAGTGCATGAGCTGCCCCTTCACGGAGCCTTCTTGTTCACATGTACCAAAGAAATTGTCTGAAAATGCCTTCAGCAAACTGCTCACTACCATCAATACCACTGTGGTGTTTCTGCACAATCACAAAGAATTTCTCAGCACAGTTGAATAAATTGATTGATTTTGTAAATGATATCAGCCTGTTTTGACATGCTGCTTCCTCTTTGAGCTGATGGATTGCGTAGGATGTCTAATACCTACCCTTTTCTAAGTGATTCCCCTAGTGAGGAAGAGATATGTCTGGCAGCTGGCTCAGGATTTCACTGATGGCTTGCTGGCATTCTAAAGCTCTGCACCTTCTTGGGCTGTTCATTGCGAGGGCCTTGAGTCAGCCAAATCCAGGATTATGATGGCTGATAGGTGTTGCCTCCTCCCATGCTTAGTGCATCGGGGCGGGGGAGTGGGGGAGCGGGGGCATCAGTTCCATAAATGATGTGCTTCCCCTCTCTAGAAAAGAGAAGGTCGAGGGGTGGGCTGTAAGAGATCTTTAAGATTATGAAAGGGTTTGACAGGGTAGACATAGAGAAGATGTTTCCACTTGTGGGGGAGACTAAAACTATAATATAAGAATGTCACTAATAAATCCAAAAGGAAATTCAGGAGAAACTTCTTTACCCAGAGAGTGGTGAGAATGTGGAACTCGCTACCACAAGGAGTGGTTGAGGCGACTAGCACAGATGTAATTAAGGGGAAGCTAGATAAACACATGAGGGAGAAAGGAATAGAAGGATATGCTGATAGGGTGAGATGAAGATGGGTGGGAGGAGGCTCGTGTGGAGCATAAACACCAGCATAGACCTGTTGGGCCGAATGGCCTGTTTCTGTGCTGTAAATTCTATGTAATTCTATATAATTCCATGAATTCTTGCTCTAGAGTTTGCAGCACCTGGGGGTAATTTTGAGTTTGGGTGATAATGTAAAGCGGGCAATATTGAATCAACAGCCTGTTATACATCTCTCCCAATTTTCAAAATCAGGAGAGATGTATAATGGGCAGCTGATTCAATATCGGAAGTTTCACACTATCACTCAAACTCAAAATGACCCCTCTGCTCTGTAAAACTAACTTTGCACACTCAAGAATAGCCAATCCTACAGGAAGTTTGCTGAGTAAACAGCTGGGATTGCCTTCCCACCTTCTATTCCATGTGCTCAACTGATTCCTGATTGCTAGTTCACAGCTGATTAAGAGCATTGCTGCTGCTCCCTTTTCATTGGCTGGCCCACCATCTGGGGGGGAAATAACTCAAACTGAAAACAGCAATATCACGAGTAAATTCTCCCAGAAACTTTAAGTAACCCGCAGTAAATCCCAAATAACGCACCAACAGCAATTCCTAGGCTCCGCTGGTGGGAAAGGAATGCCTGATGAGCTGACTGATAACACGTATGTGATTTCACCTATAATTGTAGGTCTAACGCATGCAGAATAGTCATAGTTCACCAAGCTATGGATAGATTAGAAGCTGAAGGCTTGAGGGCCTATTCTCTGATCCTGGTACAGAAATGGCAGGACTGGAGCACTGTGAATTCTTCACTTGCCTGAGTCAGAAAGGGCCCACCCTACCAGATCTATCAGGGTTGGCCGACAATTGCTGTGCAAGTTGAGCATCTGGGCTGAATTCAGCCTGCAAGCAGGAACTGGCCAAAGAGTTGGAGGCAGGTGAAATATTATGCATCATCAGCCCTTAAAGAGCTCTACAACAGAATTAAAGGAATGCAGCAACTTAAAGGTAGGCGGCTGCACATGGGGACAAATTCATTTCCATTGTTTTAGAAGCCTGTGAGCACTTTTTAAATTATTTCACAACCTTTCCAAAAGCGATTATGGGGTGAAAGAAATGGCTTGCAGAAGATAGTGAATGACAAAACAAATAGGGCATACATTTAAGATAATCTAAAAATAATTAAAAGGGAGGTAAGACAAAAAATCTTTACACAGAGGATGATTAGTGCTTCTCTGCCACAGATCATTGTTGATGTAGTTGATAAATTATTTTAAAAGGGAATTAGATGGTTGCTTGAAAGAGAGGAATATTAATGGGTATGGGGTGAGAGCAGAAGATTGGGACTAAACTATGTGGCTCATGTGGGAAATAAATACCAGCGGAGACTTGATTGGCTGAATGTAACATTCTATGGTTCTATGAAATGTGGAAGAAGGAAAAGGAGTCTGTGGGTAATTAATGAAGTGGCCTTGCATCAAACCCCCTGTATAGCACCAAGTGACTCACAGAGCATAGGTGAGTAGGAGCAAGTGGTGGTGGTGGCAGGAATCCGATGACCACGTGGGTGCTATCAATGATCTGCAGCAATGCAGTGAAATTGGGCAGCTATGTTATGCACCTGTTGCTTTTCAGTGGTAAAGGAGATGAAATTTAGCTGTGAAACAGTGTGGGCTGCACTTGGCTAATTCTGTAGACGATTTCTGAGCTATTCTGGAAGGAGGCCGAGGCTGAAAAGTTAAAAGCGGTGGTGCATGCAGGTGTCCTTTGCAGAAAGCGGCATAGCTCTACAACTGATTCATCAGTGCTGGAAGAGCTGGATGAGGGAACATATAACAGATGTTGGATGCAAGGTTTTTATATATGTAATGGCCCGAAAATTAGACCTAATACGGGAGATTACGCACTGTGTACTCTCGCGTATTAGGTCCCGAAGTGCCGATTTCCTGCATGCACTGCGCATGCGTGGGAAACCGGCACTTCGTGTATGGCAAAGGGGGCGGTTCCTAAGTGAACCGCATGCGCGCTACAGGTTGCGCGCATGCAGCACACTTAGTTTTTTTTTCAGGTTTGAACGCGCAGGTAAGTGTTGAAGATTTTACACATAAAGAAAGCAGGTGTAAGACCCCCTTTTAACAAGGTAAGTAGTTAATTAAGTATTATTTTAAAATTTTTTCAACAGGTTTATCTTTTTTAGAGACTTTAAAGAAAGGTAAGTTTATTTTTATAACTTTTAAAAAGAATTTAAATTTTTTCAAAAATTTTAATTTTTTAAAGTGGTTAATTTATTTAACTATAGTTATTTTATTAATGTGATGGCTTTTAAAAAAAAATTAATTGAGGTTTAGCTGTTCTTTTGGGGGCTTGTTGTATTCATAGTTTTGACAGCTCTTGCTGTCAAAACTATGAATGAAAGATGGTGTGCTGCCATTGGCTCTAACTGGCCCATGTGATCCCAGAGGTCGCATCGCACTAACTGCGCCACTGGGACACGCACACACTGCGCGCCGGCACCAGGGAGAGGCCCAGGAACTGAAGTTCGTGTGGGCCAAAACCATAAAGGTAGGCGCGGAGTGCGATATCGCGGGGGATCCTTACCCCCGCGGCAACCATCGAACTCCAATTTCTGGGCCTTTGAGGATAGAATAAAATCAAAGAATCATTGAATAAAATGCAGTGATGATTTGGATTTCTTGATTAAGTACTGGATAATGCTTGTTAATAAAGTTCCTTGGAGTATTTTTAGACTCCATCTTAAAACAACCGAATGACTGCGATCACAGTAGATAGCTTTGAAGTAGAGCTAGCAATGGCGCCGGCATGGTGGGCAAATGATCTCCTACGCTGAAATTTCTATGATTCTATAAATCTTACAATGTTTACAAATTAATTAGCTTCATAATCCATTTTGAAAGCTGGTTAAGTTTCTTATTTATTGACACAAATAATTTAAATCTCAGCTAAATACAGTTTAGTGTAGCTTAGATTAAATAAGACATGGTGACAGGATAATGTAGGACCATGTTACAATTGCTAGTCCTGAGATGCTTGCTCACTCTGGTTCATAAGTCCCATCAGACCTGTAATGGCACCACCTTGTCTGGGCGGTGTATCGCATTTCATTATTGAAGTGTGCAAATGCCTTCAAATACTTCTGTCCATGTCCGACACCCGTTGGATGTTAAAATGGCTGTAATTTCAAAAGGTGAACAGGGAAGGACTATTTCTTCTGCTTGGTCAGTCAGTAATGAGAAGTCATCAGTTTGTATCCTCACTGAGAGTGAGGAGGGAGGTTTGGAGAAATTTCTATATGCAAAGGATTGTTAGAGCATAGAATGCTTTGCCACAGGGAGTAGTTGAAGCCGAGATCATTGCATTTTTAAGGGAAAAGTGAATGAACATTTGAAGTAGAGGTAGAAGGCTATGGAGAGCGATCAAGCAGTTGGTTTATTTTCAGTTTGCTGTAGCATGGCACCAGCACAGAAATGATGAAACAGATGGCCTCTTTCTGTAAGCTTTTATGGTTCTAAAGATCTCGCTAAATAAGGCACAACAATTTTTTTTCCTAACCCAGTTTTTAAATGCATCAGTGATGGGCACCTGTTAAATATCAATATATGTTTATACCAATAATGCATTTATAAACTGGGCTAATAAGGTTTGTGTGTATTATGTATTGTTTGAAGCTATAGTCACTTGTTAGGTCTTACATACTGATGGAAACAGTTAATAACAGTTCCACACTTCCCTGTTACTATTATTGTTATGACATTGAGGCCTTATTCCTACTTTGCTGTAATGAGACTGGTTTTAACTAAAATATGGTTTTAGCACTCCAGTGAGCGGGATTCTTTAACAGCTGTTAGCATTGTAAACTGTTTCAAAATTCCACGGTGATCCAGTACAAGAACAAATGGAACTAATATATTTCTGAAGCATTAGAATTAAAAAAGAAAAAGGTTACAATTCCAACAGGGGAAATACACTGACCTTAATGGCTGAAATGTTGTCATTAATTAGATCCCATGAATTCTCAAGATACTGAAACAGCTCGAAGAATCAGAACTGTTCTAACTTTCAGTAGGTTAGTGTGAGCATTCAGCAGAGAGAGGATTTTGGAATGGAGTGATCACAACTGCTGTGTCCCATGAAATATCTGATCATCTCTCTCTCTGGTATTTTTCCTTCCAAGTTTTTCCTGCCGATTTTCTCCCCCCTCTCTCCTCCCTATCCTGGTTACCCTCCAGTCTCTTGACCAATATTCAAGGTTGAGCTCCGTTAGTAAGTGTAGGCAAGCTACTCAAACATGAGAGGCATCACAGCACCACCCAATTCAGCATAGACAGGAGATTAAGTATACATGAATGCTTATCCTTCAGTGGCATTGTGGAACCTTATTCCACACATCTATCATTCTGTTGGATAACAAACCTGGAGGTGTTTTCATTTTGTATTCTGTGATCATAGTTTAAGTTAAATAATCTTATTACAGCTACATTCTCCATTTCTCTCCAAATTTAAAAGATTTAGGACATCTTCCTCTCCATCTTCATTTTTCAGTGAATCTCTGGGATCATCCTTGTAGTTTGCTGAATCCCCTCCGATGTCTTGTTGAAGGTAGGATGTCCAAAGTTGCACACAATTTTTGAAATATGGTCTTGCCAATGAGTTACACATGGTTGAAGCAACCTGATCTAAATTATAAAGGTAAATTGACTGATCTTGTTCTACCAACAGGGCGTTGAGCAGGAGGCAGTGTGAGTTGCAGATGCTGTAGCGCAATTTTCTGACCCAAGCTCTCTTCGAGTGCGGAGCACAAGGTAAGTGAATTTACTTATAGTTAAATGTTCTGAAGATACATTGTGGTGCTTTTTAAATTCTTATTACTACAGCTTTACCTTGACTGGATACCTTCAGTGAGCAATCAATATTTCTTTTTATACTTGCTCTCGGGATGTGGGCGATTTTGGCAAAGTCACATTTATTGCCCATTCCTAGTTGCCCTGAAAAGGTGGTGCTGCGCTTTCTCCTTATATTGTTACAGTCCTTGTGATGGTGTTGGTAGGGAATTCCAGGACATTGTTACAGTCCTTGTGATGGTGTTGGTAGGGAATTCCAGGACATTGACCCAACGATGATGAAGGAAAGGTATATATGTGCAAGTCAGGATAGTTGGAGGGAAACTTCAAGTTGATAATGTTCCCATGACATTACAAGCCTTCTTAGCTGTAGAGGACTCAGAGGAGGGAGAGGCTGCTGAAATAACCTTAGTGAGTTGCTGCACTGCGTCCTGTAGGTTGTACATACAACAGCTACAGTGCACCGGTGGTGGAGGGGCTGGATATTAATCCCAGTGGCACTGAGGGCCAATCAACCACATTGCACAAGATCTTACTTTGCCACCTTTGATCGCATCTTTTGCCATTCCATTATGTGTTGTGTGTTTATATCTTCAGCAACTACAAAACACAGCACCCAAATTGAAATATTAGACTTTGTGTTTTTTTTTAATGTTTGACTGTACTCTTGTGAAAAACGGAGATGTTTTGATGAACCTTGTCATCTTGTTGAAACTGAACCTGGCAGACAAGTTGCAACCCTGTCATTTTTCTTTTTTTATTGCAAACTAGCATTTTTCAGAAGGAAAGCAATACATTTAAAGACTGTACTTTACATTTTGGATCTGACACTTTTCCTAATTCTGTAGTTAAATGATCATTAAATGCAATGAAATAATATCACCCATTATGCATTTATGGGCGATTCCTTGTTATTTCTCTGTCTTCATTGTTCTTCTTTGCAGTGAACTGTGTTCATTGATTATATTTTAGCTGCAGCTATATTTCTTTTGACTCTTTTCACTCTTACGTGTTGCTTTTATTTATTTTTGAATCCTGTAAGTGTTTGTTTGTACTGTTCTGCTTCTAACTGCAGTTAGCGCAGACACTCCAGGGTCTGTGAGCAGTTCTGACTCTTCTGGCTGTTACAAATTGTGTGTACAAGGCCTCCACTACCTCCTGTTCAGAAACATTGCTCCTCTGGGACATTATTTCAGTTTTAACCTATATCTAGAGTCATGTAGGCTAATGTTTGCAATGTATTCTGCAAGTTGGTCTAATCAGAGATGTAGCTTGTGATTTATTTCACTTTTGTACATAAAGTCACAGCCTACACATGGTGGCTCTGAATTTCCTGGGAATTTATGCCTGAGAGAGGGGGTAGGGGGAGGTGGAGTACGGGCTGGATTCCGCTCCATTTGATCGGACCATTAATTTGCGGTTGAGGGGGTTGTGGGTGGCTAATCTGTCTGCCCCTCCCCCAGTCAAGGAGGCATGTCGAGTCGAGTTCCCAGGCTGCTGAGACATTCCTTCCTTTACGCCCTTGAAAAGCAGAACTCACTCCTGTTGAGAACTGACGTGAGTCCCCTTGAGTACTTCTAAAGACTCCAAGCCCAGAGTGGATTGATCACCTTCTCTAGTTGGAGTGGCTCCAGTGTGAACCAAAGAGTTAAAAAAAAATTCTCCAGGCCATCTGAACCTTGGGGGAACTCCACTCATCTTGGAAGGGTGGATCAGCTCAGGTCAAAATGGCTGCTGCTGATAGACTCTCGCAGGTGCTGGGGCTCTGTCCTGGCTATGCAAATGACTCTTTCCCCGGAATTTGGGACAGGGTCTCTGACTTCGGGCAAGGGCAGGTGAGTGTTCTGTCAGTGGACCAGAAGCCCAAGAATTTCCAGGCCGGTAATTATATGTACAAACTCTGTTAGTTACTCATGAATCCCATTTGAGTTTTGTCTTTTGAAATTTCGTAATTTGTGTGGTCTCTACTAATGATTTTTACAGACTTAAAGACATGTTGTAACCATTGTGCCAGGATAACATCCACTATCATATATAGTGGAGCAATAGGTTGTCTGGTCTACCGTATTAGAAGGAAGAGGGCTGATGTTCCAACAACATAAACATTCTTATATATAAATACCTTTAACTTAACAAAATAAAGGTCGAGGAAGCAGATGGCAGATCTGATGGAGAGCTGGGAAGAAGATCAGGGGGAAAACAAGAGTATTGTGGAGCCAAGGCTGTTGTGGAGGAGACATGGAGGTCAGGGCTTGAGAGCATGAGCAGTGGGGCAGTGGGAGGCTCAGGCTGTCAAGCAGATAGTCTCAGTTTTGGAGCTGAAGAAATCCATGAGCTTCTCCCACCAGGTGGAGAAATGAGGATGGAAGAGACAGGAGAGGAAGGTAAAAGCAAGGAGTTTGTGGCTCTGTTCTGTTGCAGGAAGGTGAAAATAACATCTTAGTCTGCACTGGTGTAGGTGGCTGGAAAATATTTTCGTCGTTGCACAAACAAACTGTTTGTTGGAGAAAATTTCAGACCAGGGCTATTTTATGTCCCAGGCCTCATTAAAATGCTTCCGATCCATTTCTACCTGGAACGTGTGGGAAGTGGGTGGGAAACAGCTTCTGGGCTCTGGAAAATCGGGTGGCCCTTGGCTTAAAGCAACGTGTGCGTAAGGCGGCTCTGGGAGGGTCTCCTGGGATGGAGGGGGAGGGCGGGGGAAACGTCCAGGACAGGGGAGGCTGCAAATTCCCTTGTGGGGCTTGGAGGAGCATTGGCAACAGCGACTTCCCTGCTCAGGCCTGAGTTAAAATTACAGCCAGAGCCCGATGGACATCATTGGACCCCTATCTGCATATTTAAAGAAGGACCCCGCTGGCTTTGGGCAGGGGACTGAGCCCCCCGCCCAGAAGCCTGAGTAAAAGTTACAGACGGCAGGTGGCTTTCCAGTGGGTAAGAAATCCAAGGAATCTTAACTGCATACCCGCTCGATTTCCGCTGGTTGGGTAGGGTTAAAAACCGGCCCGTGTCTGTGCTCGAGTTCCAGGGAAGCAGGACTGAAGAGGAAACGGATTGGTTGATGTGTGTACCAACTTCACGTAGCTAGCTACATCCCATACTTGGTTAAGCAGCAAGTAAAGCATGGGAAGATCTAAACAATGCTCTCAAATGTCCATCACATTCTGAAGTGTAATTACAAACATGCTGGGAGAATGGGAGAAAGGTCACACAGATTGATAGCAATAGCGCTGGCATCATTTTATTCAAACATTATGGCCTTGCCTGGCCCCAAGGACCTCATTATGCTCCTTCGCTTTATTTGAGAGAGAAAAATAACGACTGCACGGCCAGTAATGATATGCCCTCTAAAATACTGTTATTTGCTGTGTTATAGTTGAGATTTTTTTTTTTCCTTTGTGAGACAATATTTTAGCTGGATTCTTAAGGGCAAATGGAGAATATTATTCAGCAGAGGTCAACATTTCAAAGTGAACTTTGTGCCGTGTATGAAATATTTTAAAGGGCAACATTATTTATGAACAGATTACTGTAGAATTTTAGGTGCAGGACTCCTGCAGCCTCTGTGATACCTTAACAAATGCTGACGACTGAATTTTGTTGGGGAGAATGAGTATATGTAGTATTTATCATTAATCATTCGGTGCCGTGGTGACAATGACCCCATTGCACTTCAGCGAATCCCCACCAAGTTTACTCACTTCTTTTTTTCTCTCTCTTTCCTACCTTTCTTCCTTTGCTTCCCCACTTCTTATTCTGTTCCAATTTCTTAACGCAGAAAACCCACTCTCCACTCCTTCATGCAACATTGTCTTTGGGGGTCTGTCATTAACTATACATACTGTATAGTATAAGGGGAACATCCATTGTTTTCATTTACTACCTTCTGTGCCACTTCATTACCCCTTCATATTTGTCTGTCTGTTGGAATTATTCTTTGGGATCGATGATGCAGTCCCAGGTCAGTGGAATCAGACCCTGTGTACATGGTGAAGACGTGATGTGTTGGGAAAGGCTGAGGCTGGGCTGTTGGATTTCCACTGTCAGCAGCTCTTAAAGTATGGGGGTACAGTTGCATAGTGGTCTTGTTACTGGACTAGTAATCCAGAAGCCTGGACTAATGATCCAGAGACGTGAGTTCAAATCCCATCACGGCAGCTGGGGAATTTAAATTCACTTAATTAAATAAAGCTAGTATCAGTAATGGCCATGAAACCGTCGGATTGTTGTAAAACCCATCCGGTTCACTAATGTCCTCTAGGGAAGGAAATCTGCCGTCCTTACCTGGTCTGGCTCATATGTGACTCCAGACCCACAGCAATGTGGTTGACTCTTAACTGCCCACTAGCAAGCTACTCAGTGATAACAAACCGTTACAAAGAAGACGGACTGCAGTGGTTCAAGAAGGCGGCTCACCACCAACTAGGCCACCATGTTGGAACTCCTTACAAAAGCAAAATACTGCAGATGCTGGAAATCTGAAATAAAAATAGAAAATACTCAATACTCCGCAGGTCAGGCAGCATCTGTGGAGAAAGTGCTTTAATGACCTAACCAGGTCAGGAAAGGTGAGTACAGTGGCACATTCATCTACATCCTGCTGTGTGCATCACCCCACCACTCTCACTCTGCCTTCTCAAGCCTACTCCATCACATCCTATATTTTTAATAAGGGAAATCCCTTACTCTTACATTTCCTAACTAGTATTTTGAGGAAGGAACGATAATAGCTGCATTCTTAAATAAGTACACAATTGGGAAATATAGATTTTTTTTTTAGGGCTTTCTAGTCAGGCACAGACACGATGGGCCGGCTGGCCTCCTTCTGTGCTGTAAATTTCTATGATTCTATGATCACTCCTCACACCCACTTACCTTGCAGGTGCACCCATCCCTCTCTGTCTATGCACTGCCTCACATCCCCATCTATCCATCCACCACTCCCACTCACCCTCATCCTTATGTAATGTCATGCCTCTCCCTGATAATCATCCTCACCAAATGCACTCCATCCATCGGCTGAACACGCGCCATTACACTCACTCATAGGTCTGTACTTTCCCTCGTTGCAGGAAAGGAGTGCACCAGAACACTAGGGGGAGAGAGAGAGAACCAGTTGTGACCCTCCAACCATCATGCAACTAACATCTGCAGAGGAGGAGGCACTGGAGATCAGAGGAGTCTCGGCGTGCAATTAAATATCAGCCACTCACATGTCATACGGCACTCAGTCATGTTGACTTGATTTAAAAATAGCAGCTTCCGAAGCACTGTCAATTTCTCCAGTTTTAACCCCTCCCAAACCCATGCGCTCCACCATGTTAAAATTCCCCTCATTGTGTACGGACAATTGTAATGTCGTAAACTGTTAGATTAATAGAAAGGCGTTGAACTTGCTTTGTTTAAATATATAAATTCTTAATGCAATACTATGAAATTCCCGACCTGGAAAATGTAATCAACTTTGCTTCCAATTTCCACCCTTCCCTCGCCTTCACATGATCCATCTCTGACTCTTCCCTTCTCTTCCTCGACTTCTCTGTCTCCATTTCTGGGGATAAGCGATCGACAAACATCCACTATAAGCCCACAGACTCCCACAGCTACTTTGACTCCACTTCCTCCCACTCCGCTTCCTGTAAGACTCTATGCCATTCTCGCAGTTTCTCCATCTCTGTCACATCTGTTCTGTGTAAGACTCTAAAAACCATAATAAAACTGCTGCTACCATGTGGAGATCAAAGTTCAGAACGAATTGTGAAATGGTTACGGACAGATTCAAAACGTAGGAAGTCAGCATGTGTTCTTTGTTTGTGAAGACACAAAATGGCGGAAGTCAGCAGGGGATCCTTTGCCTGGTGGTCAGCATAGTCCTTTGTTTGAAAGGCCACATGGACAGGAAGAAGACACCATGTTGAAGAGGAAGTCCCGCCCCACACACCTCACAGGAACATGAACGTGTCATGCAGAAGGTACTCTAATCAGCGAAGGTTTGGAGTGAAACTGACCAATCAGAGGGAGGCAGACAGTGATATACGAGGGAGACCGGCAGAAAGGCCCTATAACAGAAGTGACCCAGAGGCGGGAAATTCAGAAAACAGAAGGAACAAAGATGACAGAAGTGGAAGAACAGACGAACAAAGTAAGCTGGCCAGTCTATGTTTCAACTTGCGACTTTCTGGACCAATCACCCAGAGCTAAAGGAGTATGTATAAAAGTCGGACATAGAGCTTAGATATTGTTAAAGGGTACTTTTATGTACGGTTGACTTGGGACATAAATCGCCTGGAGATAGCGTGTAAGTTGCTGGGAAGTACTTGTATGTACAGGTAAATTGGGAGCATATTGATTGCGATTGTACACTTGAATTTTGAACTATAGTGTGAATAAAGACCAATTTTATTGATCACATATTTATCTGTCGTTGTTACGCTTATTCGTAATTCTCGAAGTCCGAACAGTAGTAAGAGAAAGGCTTAGATCTGACGATGCCACTTTCCATACTAGTGCTTCTGATATGTCTTCCTTTTTCCTCAACCGAGGATTCCCCTCTACCGTGGTTGACAGGGCCCTCAAACGTGTCCGTTCCATTTCCTACACTTCTGCTCTCACCCCTTCCCCTCCCTCCCAGAACCACGATAGGGTTCCCCTTGTCCTCACCTTCCACCCCACTAGCCTCCACATTCAACGGATCATCCTCTGCCATTTCCGCCATTTCCACCAGCATGATCCTACCACCAAACACATCTTCCCCCTCCCCTCCCCTTTCAGCAATCTGAAGGGACCATTCCCTCCGAGACACCCTGGTCCACTCCTCAATCATCTCCAACATCACTTCCTTTCCCATGGCACCTTCTCGTGCAAGCGCAGGAGATGCAACACCTTCCCTTTTACCTCCTCCCTTCCCACTGTCCAGGGCCCCAAACAGTCCTTCCGGGTTAAACAGCAATTTACTTGTACTTCTTTCAATTTAGTATACTGTATTCGCTGCTCACGATGTGGCCTCCTCTACATTGGGGAGACCAAATGCAGATTGGGTGACCGCTTTGCGGAACACCTCCGTTCAGTCCACAAAGCATGACCCCGAGCTTCCGGTCGTCTGTCACTTTAATTCTCTGCTCCACTCTGACCTTTCTGTCCTCGGCCTCCTACACTGTTCCAATGAAGCTCAATGTAAGCTCGAGGAACAGCACCTCATCTTTCGATTATGCACTTTACAACCTTCTGGAATCAACATCGAGTTCAACAATTTCAGATCATAACCTCTGCCCCCATTTTTTCGGACGGTAGCTATTGAAGATTCTGCCATTCCCATTTACACCTTTTCTAGACCCATCTTTTTTTTTACTTGTCCCATTACCATCTCCTTTTGCCTTGCATCATCATCCCTTTTGTCATTTAATCTCTCCTGCCTTCCACCCTCTCACAGACCTTCCCTTTTTGTTCTTCCCTCCCCTCCATCTTTCCCTGCCTCTGCACTTGCTTAAAATCTGTTACATCTCTAACTTTTTCCAGTTCTGACGAAAAGTCATCGACCTGAAACGTTAACTTTGTTTCTCTCTCCACAGATGCTGCCTGACCTCTTGAGTTTTTCCAGCATTTCCTGTTTTTATTTCAGATTTCCAGCATCGGTAGTATTTTGCTTTTGTATATTATATATGAAATTCCTTGTCTGCTATTCTAGTGGTGACTTTAACCCATTTTATTTCCCCACTATCTCAACACCTGTGTTTAAAAAAAAAAAGTACCAAAGTAATTTTTAATGAATGCACTAAATATTTCTGTACAAATATTAGGCAAAGTAAGCTTGAGGCCAAAATGTCATTCTTAATTTCAGATAATTTTGATTACAGAAACAGTAAATATTCAACTTTAATTATGTGTTAACATTTATGTTTTAAGTTCAACAGTTCAACCAAATCTAGAAATGGAGCTACATGACATTATCTGCTTAGCAACAGGAGAACAACCATTTATGGAGGTATTTACTTTTGGAATTGAGTTATGTTGAAATGTTGTGCTTTAAAACAATTGGGGCAATTTTATCTTCAATCGCCCGGCAGGAAACTGACTGTATCAATCCCATCAGTTTCCTGCCATATGGTTTAAGTTAAAATTACATCCAAATTGAATGATTAAAAAGAAGGGCAACAAACCGTAGGCAATTGGAAAATGTGTATTAAATCCATACATTGAGACTGTTGCCCATGGCAATCAGGCACAATAGAGGCAAACACTCTCATCTAATGTGGTTGGAATGTCCTTCCCTAGCAAGCTTTCCCCGAAGCCAGTTTCAAAAGGAGTGGGGGGGCGGGGGGGGGAATAAGGTAGCAGACTTGATCAGCAGATTTTCTGGCCAACTAGTGGGCAGTGAAGGGGTTAGGGAGTCAAGCCCTAACTCTCTGTGGGACAGGAAACAAGAGAATAAAGACCACATGCAGTCAATTGGGTTTGAAAACAAAGGAACGGTGAGAGAACATTTTTACTAGGCTCAGAAGGAGAATGCAGGAGGGTAGTTCGGAGTTACTTTGTTCAAGTGCAGCAAGAGGTGGGTAGCAAAGCATGCTCATTATTTTGCATTGCTAGTCAGAGACAAGCTGTGCGGACTGAATCAAGTTTGTCTGATCACAGCTGTTGCTTTGTATGTTTACTGGCTATAAATAAAGCAGCTTAGTGATTCATATCAGGTCTTGCCTTGCTAGGTGTTTTCTTACAGGAAGCTGGGTCCATTTAAGAGACAGTTGCCTGTAATATCTGTGGGGGTTCGTCTGATCTCCCACCATAACTTTGGCGGAAACCCTGGAGAAACGGCATAAATGGTTGATTGTGTAATTTCTCCGGGTTTTACGCCAAAGTTACACCGGGATGTTGGGGAAACCTATGAGGAAATTCTACCTGAGATAGACGATTGTAGGACTGATGGTCTGGAATGGTGAAATGAAAGGGGCTGAAGGGCCGCCTTCATCTATTTTGTGATCTACTGAATACTAAACTGAAGATTCTTAGTTCAGCCCCTTTACATGAGTCGCTTAGTTTATCATCTAAAGTTTGAGCTGCTTAAGTGACTTCTGCTCCAGAATCACACAATTGACGTTTGACGAGGGAGAAATCATTACTTTTCTTAGGTCTATTGTTTCTATAGGCAACACAGCAATTGGTTGCTAAAAGAACACCAGTACATCCTCAGTCCACTAACACCAATTTAAATATTAATTTGCTCCTCCAAAACTTAAAAATAATATTGCTCAAAGAAATCAATTAAAATTGTTTGCATTCAACTGTGTATCTATCTTCCACCTGTGATTATGTTTAAATAAAACCCTTATTTATAAGTATTAATGTAATGATGAGACAAATAAGGTAGTACAGTCAACATAAGTAATGTAAGTGCTTGTTTAAGCTCTTGATCCTGTGGTCTGTGTAAGGACGATCACTACTGTTCTAGTTAGTGCTCCTCACATCAAGGGTACTTTTGTGTCAGACGACCTTGACTGGAGCTGAGCTGAGACTCCGAGAGATTCCCTTCTCGCCATTGCAGCTTCATTCCTATATCCCAGCGGCGAGAGATCATGGCTTCAAAATAGCGCTATAACATGATTTGCCATCTGTTGCCGTTATCTGAACCCTTAGTGTGCATCATTGTCACTTCTTCACAGCCTGCTCATTTTTCCCTTGGTTTTTACTGTGAAGACACACATTGAGTGAAAGACAGCAATGGATATTTGTACAGTATTAACTGGGCTGCAAATTTTACCAGCAGATACAACCACCAATAGCTATTAATTTGTCTGGCAAATATGGGAATCAAAACTATGCGTTAACATTCACGAAAATAATACAAGATAACATGATTATGGTGCTACATTTTGCTAATCTTTGTAATAATCTTCATTAATAAAAGATTCTTCCCATATTTTTTGGTTACATAGCAACAATCACTGCATGCCAAATGTAGGAAGCATTTAGAAACATTTCAACAATGTGGCAAGATCCTGTATACAACACCAACTTCTATTTCTATAGCGCTCATTAAACTTAAAGCGAGATCTCAGACTGGGCGGTGGACAGTGAGGGAGGGAAAGAGTCCGCAAGGAGCAAAAGCTCCATCGAAGAGAAGGTTTTTGAAGACAGGAAGGGAGGTGGCAAAGGGGTGTAGAATTCGCAAATTATCGCGATTTCGAAATAACGAGATAGAGACATAGGGGGAAAAATTCAGTCGCGCCCCGTTTGGGGCGCAAATATCGTCCGGGCGCAAAGATTAGCGCCTGGCGCTAATTATCGCCACTGACTGGAAACTTCACTTTTAACGCCCCGGGAGGTGATTGGAGCGCTAAATCAGGCGCTGCACACCTGTCTTAAGGCGCAAAGGCCGAGGAGTGAGGCGCTAACTCAGAGCGCTGGCGAAGCTCATGTAATGTTAGTCAGCAATGGAACACACACACAATGGCACGGGCCAGTTCTTAAAGGGGATGGTTGATCTTGCTTTCCATCCACATCCTGCTCATTGCAGCCTTGAATCTCGGCCTGGAGAGACCTACACATCAAATCTGCTGGAAAGAACAATGGAGAGTACCAGGCAAAGGGCTCAGAGTGCAGCCCCCAGAGTCTCTTCTAAATCGATACAAGGAATGGCAAATCAAAATGAACCTGCAAAGTGCTGCTCAGTACCCAAAACTCCTTCACACAACGTTGAATCTCTCCAGAAGTTTCTCTCACTCTCTCTCAGAATGCGTAGTTCAAAAATGGCACCAACAATAAAAGGCAGGAAGCGGTCACCTTTAAATAGCGCTCCCCCTTTCGCTTCATGACAGAAGAACGCTCCTATCAACCTGTCGTTGCTAGCGTCAGGCGGTAAGGCAGGGGGCGCCACTCAATATCCGCTCCGGGGCGATACCGGGGCGTTGCACACTCGTCTGACGTCACGATCTGCCGGCGCAGGAGATCGTGGCGGTAGTGTTTAGCGGCGCCGCAAAATGTCTAGTTAATTTCGCGAGCGGCGCAAACTTCGCCGCGCCCGGTCGCTAGCTGCTTTGTGCCCCATTAGCGCCCTCTTAAGGCGCTAACGGGAGGCGCAACCAACTGAATTTTTCCCCCATACAGTTTCGTAAAAACAGCTTTATTTCAGCAAAATGCTGTCAGGTTTCAAAACGGACACAAGCAGCCTGTAAAATGGCCGCCACGCCTCGTGGCAGAAGGTTCTAGACTTTCAGTAGGCAGACAAGATGGCGTTTCAATAAACATTTCAGCAAGATCGGACAGGACTCAGCATATTGAGATAAGACAAGATGAGATCGTTTTGCATTTTAACACCCAAGCAAGGAATATAAGTGCTGGAATCGGGTTTTCCATGCACAAATGAGAGCTATTGTACTGGGCAATCAAGGGGCCCATCCAAAGACATTGATACGCAAATTCCCCACGGCTCTACGATGAGAGAGCCGTTCGCGGGTACTCACAGCAAGAATTCGGAGGCCGCCAAAACCCCTCCAGGGAGACTCCTAGCCGGTTCCACAAGGGGAGAAATATTAACGGGTACTCAGACAGTTACAAGTATCACCGAAACCCATTAACGACAAGTACCACCCCATACAAGAAGTTTGAGCGCCAAAACATGACAAATGATGAACATTAAGATTGGGCGGGAGATAAAGAATTACAGTACTATAACTGTAGTAAACAAACGTCCATCTTTCTCTTGATTCGACCCCTGGCTCTCGTTTGCGGCCCACCGAGCTCTTGGTCCGCTGATCTTCCGGGAGTCAACCTCGTGGCTTGCCGCGAAGATCTGTGAAGAGCTGGGCTGCGAAGGTCGGTAAGCGGGTACACCATCCCGAGGGTCGGTAGACGGTGTAGGGACCCGAAGGCCCGACGAGACGAAACAAGACAAGAAGAAGAAGAAGACGATTGCACGTGCTGCCGCGGTCAGTAAACCCCGACCGCGCCCGAACTATAAAGACCATTTACAGGTTACCACACGAATTCTACCGCCAACTGGTGTCGGTCCAGAAAGACTCTTCTTTGAATTCTACCGGCTAACTGGTGTCGGGCACAGGAAGACTCTTCTTTGAGTTTTATCAGAGTTCCGAGGTCAACACAGATCTTCATGACAGCAGATGGTCCAGCCTGCTAGCCGGAGCAAAGCGAGTAAACAAGTGGGGTACAGAGACCCCTGATCAACACATGAATAGTCAGGCGCTGTGGCGAAAACATCCGAGCAGCGTTTCGGAATTCTCTGAGTTATCACGAGTGGTGAGCATGAGTCTCGATCCTACAGATCTAGATTAGGACAGGTATTGATAGGGGAGGGTTTTTGTTTTAAGGATAATTATAATGTGTGTCCCCTTTTACGATGTGTCGTGCGCTCCTCGTTTCCCTAAACCTAGTTTCCTAAATGTATGTAAGCTTGTACTGTCATTAATCTGTGCTTATGACATGTATTTCATAATCTTGAACAATATGCAATTAAGATTTTCCATTTCGTACTATTCAACCGGGTCTACCTGAGTTTTCTCTGCATTACTGCTCTCGCACCTAAGTCCAGTGTCAGAACCGTAAGGGCGAGTGGGTCGAACCACTCACAGGTGTCTAGTGCTACCAGGCTGGCTGGAGACCAGAACAGGCAACGAGGCCTAACCCCGCACTAGCACCCAGCCTAAGCACAGAGCCACGCGAACCCCTTACAGGGGAGATGCTGAGGGAGCAAATTTCAAAGGGTGGAGGAAGGTGGTTGAAGAAGTGGCCCTATAAATGCAAGAAGCTCTCTTTTGTTAGTGGTACAGGCAATACACAGATATACCCTGGATGTAAACCTCAGTTTAACTCATTCTATTTCCTTCTCCTGCTATTATTGTGATTATGATGTTATTTGGCCTTGTTCCACTAATGATGTTACGAGACTTTGAATAAGCTTTGGCCAATCTTGTTGACACATTTAAACTGAGGATATAAGCCCAGAATTTTTGCGATCCCATTTATGCCGAAATTACGGCATAATTTCTGCAGGTTTCTATGCCGATCTTGCCGACAGGAATTTACGCCCAAATTTCCTATGGAGCTCATTGGCTACACTGGAACACAGAAACCTGTATGAAACGAACACAAATGCAATGTCATCAATAGGATCCCGAGGAAACATGAGCGGGACACTCTAAAAGTGTGGAACATATGCCATTCTTCAGAGTGAGTGAAGGCAAATGTCAGACTGCTTCTCTATTTACATTAAAAAAAAATATTCAGTGTTTCCAGTATCAGAACAGCATTTCCATTTTCACAAGAGTTGTCGACTGAGGAGAGCATGGGTTCCTTCACAGGTATGTCTAGAAACCCTTTCCACAAGGCGAAATTGTGACGTGTGCAGCAGGCCATAATTATTCTTGCCCTCCTCTCTGGCATGTACTGCAGGACATCCCTTGAGCTATCCAGGCACTTGAATCGACCTTGCAGGACCCCGATGGTCCTCTCCATCAGCTGCCTGGGCACCATTGTAATGTTCCTCTGCTGCATCGTGGGTCACATGGAATGGTGCCATTAGCCATCAGGAGGCAGGACGTTCCCCTCAGGATCCATCCGCCATTCATCTCTCCTCGCGGAATAACTGAGTAATGGCTGAAAGGTGCAGGATGAATGCATCGTGGCAGCTTCCCGCAGGCTGTGCGTTGACGTGCAATATCTGTTGCTGGGTGTCGCAGACAATCTGGACATTTAGTGAGTGGAGCCCCTTCCCGTTACTATCTGGGACAGGTTCCCTAGTTGGCAGCTTCAGCACCACATGCGTGCTGTCGATGCCACCTCCACCCGAGGGAAACCTGCGCGCCTGTAGAAGTGAATGGCCCTGTCATTCTGTGCCACTTGTGACATGTCATCACTGATGTAGTCAGGTGGCCTCCAGATAAGGGCATCTGCCACATGGTGAATTCAGGCCCTTACAGCTCCCTGGCTGATATTGCACAGATCCCCCAGTGACTGACTGGAAGGATCCGGGAATTGTAAAAATTCAGGGCCGCGGTGTGACTGATTTACACTGATTTTATGCTGAAATATTGCCACGTGTGGGTTTCCTGGAATCTTTTGCGCCTTCATCTCTACCGACAACGCTCTGCGGGAAGTGCAACGTGGCTTGGGTCTTCCTGCAGAATGTCACATAGGTGGCTGATGGCTTCCTTCATGAATCGCAGCCTCCTGACACACAGCACCTTCCAAAGGTCTTGATACGATCTACTTGTGCATTCTCTAAGGGGTGGGGGGTAATAACGAGCGGGCTGCTGTCTTCTGCCATGGTGCCTCACTCCCAGAGCCTCTTGCCTCTGCCGCTCCTCTTTCTCTTCAATTATTATGCAAAAACAGTGACATGGCCATTGGGTAGGCCATTCCAACTGCTTAGTCCTTCTGAACGCATGCTTCCAAAAAACCCGGGTGCACTAATACTGACAGTATTTTGGTTATGTATAGTGCAGGTCTCAGTAAGAATTAGAAATAAATAAATCACACAGAAAATCACTATCACCTTACAGAAATAAAGCTAGAATGTTTGGGGACTCTTCCAATGCTGAAACTCCTCCGTTACGCCGATATCAGTGACTTCAGGCTGTGCAGCGCATAAATATGTGGGTGTATATCTATGCCAGCGCTTTACTGGCATAAAACGTATGCGAGCTGCTCTTTCTCATGGGGGCTGACATATCACGGAAGTGGTGCAAAAGATCCAGGAAACTTGCACGTAGTGATGTTTCAGCATAAAACCAGCGTAAATTAGTTACACGCAAGTTTCCTCGCTAAAAATGGGCACTAAGTTGCTTTTTACGTCAAAAATGACAAGGAAATTCCAGGCCTTAAATTTGTTACCCTCTAGTAATACCAGATTCATATTTCCCCCCCCCCCCCCCACAAATTCTTTAACTATTGATTCTGCAGAATCCACAAGAGGGCATGAGAGATTTTTTGAATGAAACTAATTACTCAGAAAGTGCACAGGCAGTTGCTTAAATGTTAGTTGTTGGCCCTCTTTTTTCAGAACATTGGCAGGAACCCACGACTTTATATGGTATGTTTTCTGAACGTTTGGGCGCATTAACTAAAACTAGAAAATTAAAAAGTAATATAAGGGTTAAGTCATGGCAGTAGAGCTCGGACCTGTGTCATGCTCCTCCTGTAACATGTGGGAAATCAGGGACGCTTCCTGTGTCCCTGACAACCATGTGTGCGGGAAGTGTGTCCAGCTGCAGCTCATGTGGGACCGCATGACGGCCCTTGAGCTGCGGATGGACTCACTTTGGAGCATCCACGATTCTGAGAGGGTTGTGGATAGCACATTTAGTGAGTTGGTCACACCGCAGGTTAAGGCCAGCGTAGATAGTACATGGGTGACCAAAAGGCAGAGCAAGGGCAGGAAGGTAGTGCAGAAATCCCCTGGGGTTGTCTCCCTTAGCAACAGGTTCACCGCCTTAGGTGCTGTTGTCGGGGGGGATGACTCATCGGGGGAAGGCACCAGCAGCCAGGCTCATGGCACCATGACTGGCTCTGTTGCAAAGAAGGGAGGGAAAAAGAGTGGCAGGGCTATAGTAATAGGGGATTCGATTGTAAGGGGAATAGATAGGGGTTTCTGTGGTCGCGACCGAGACTCCAGGATGGTATGTTGCCTCCCTGGTGCAAGGGTCAAGGATGTCTCGGCGCGGGTGCAGAACATTCTGGAGGGGGAGGGGGAACAGCCAGTTGTCGTGATACATGTTGGTACCAACGACGTAGCTAAAAAAAGGGAAGAGGTCCTACAAGTAGAATTTAGGGAGTTAGGAGCCAAGCTAAAAAGTAGGACCTCGAAGGTAGTAATCTCTGGATTACTACCAGTGCCACGTGCTAGTAAGAGTACAGAGAACAGGATAGTTAGGCTAAATACGTGGCTTGAGCAGTGGTGTAAGAGGGAGGGTTTTAAATTTTTGAGGCATTGGAACCAGTTTTGTGGTAGGTGTGACCTATACAAAAGGGACGGTCTACACCTGTGCAAAGATGGAACTGATGTTCTCGGGGTAATTTTTGATAAAGCAGTTCGGGAGCATTTAAACTAGTATGGCAGGGGGCTAGAAACCTATGTAGTGAAATAGAGGAAAGTGAAAGGCAGACAGAAATAAATGGTAAAAGGGTGAGGAACAAAAAACAAAGGGCCAAACTAATTCATAAAAAATGTGAGCATAAAAAAAGCCTGAGGGTTTTATACCTTAATGCGAGAAGCATCAGGAACAAGGTAGATGAATTAGCTGTGGAAATAGAGGTTAATAATTATGATCTAATTGGGATTACGGAAACATGGTTGCAGGGTGAGCAGGGCTGGGAGCTTAACATACAGGGGTATTCAGTATTTAGGAAGGATCGACAAAAAAGAAAGGGAGGAGGGGTAGCATTGCTGGTAAAAGAGGGGATAAATGCAATTGAAAGGAAGGATATTAACTCAGTTAATACAGAATCTATATGGGTGGAGCTAAGAAATAGCGAGGGGCGAAAAACATTAATAGGAGTGGTATATAGGCCTCCAAATAGCAAAATAGAGGTTGGGGAGGGCATCAAGAGGGAAATTAGAGAAGCGTGCAATAAGAGCACAGCTGTCATCATAGGTGACTTTAACTTACATATAGATTGGACTAGCCTAATCAGTAAAAATAATGAGGAGGAGGAATTCCTTGAGTGTTTAAGGGATGGTTATCTGGATCAATATGTCAAGGAACCAACTCGGGAACAGGCTATATTGGACTGGGTACTGTGCAATGAGAAGGGACTAATTAGTAATCTTGTTGTACGGGGACCCTTGGGTCAGAGCGATCATAACATGATCGATTTCTCACTCGAAATGGAGAGCGAAGAAATTGACTCAGAGACTAAGGTCCTGAATTTAAACAAGGGGAATTATGATGCCATTAGACGGGAACTGAGTAGGTCTGATTGGACAACGTTCCTGGGAGGACTGGAGGTAGATAAACAATGGCAAGCATTTAAAGATAGAATGACAAAATTGCAAAAATTGTTTATACCAATCTGGCATAAAAGGAAATCTAAAAAGGTGACTCAACCGTGGATAACAGGGGAAATTAGAGACAGCATAAAATCCAAAGATAGGGCGTATAAAATAGCCAAAAAAAGCGCCAGAGCGGAAGATTGGGAACAGTTTAAGATAGAGCAAAGGAGGACAAAGGGCTTAATCAAGAGGGGCAAAATAGCTTACGAAAGCAAGCTGGTGGAAAATATAAAAACTAACTCCAAAAGCTTTTATAAGTATATCAAGAGGAAAAGACTGGTGAAAACCAAAGTTGGTCCATTGCAGTCAGATACGGGGGAATATATAACGGGAAATAAGGAAATGGCAGACCAACTAAATGCATACTTTGGGTCAGTCTTTACGAAGGAAGACACAAAAAACCTCCCTGGGATATCGGGAAAAATAGGGACATTGGCAAAGGAGGAACTGACGCAAATCAATATCTCTAAGGATATGGTGTTAAGGAAGCTAAAGGGATTGAAGGCGGACAAATCCCCAGGGCCTGATAACATGCATCCTAGGGTACTGAAGGAGGTGGCCCTAGAGATAGCGGATGCACTAAGCATGATTTTTCAGAATTCATTAGACTCGGGAACAGTGCCCATGGATTGGAGGGTAGCTAACGTTACCCCACTATTCAAAAAGGGGGGTAGGGAAAAAGCAGGTAATTACAGACCTGTAAGCCTTACATCAGTTGTGGGCAAAATGCTGGAGTCCATCATTAAGGATGAAATAGCGGAGCACTTAGCAAATGGGGACAGGATAGGACAGAGTCAACATGGATTTACAAAGGGTAAATCGTGCTTGACTAATCTATTGGAATTTTTTGAGGGAGTAACTGGTAAAATAGATGGGGGAGAGCCAGTAGATGTGGTGTACCTGGACTTCCAAAAGGCCTTCGATAAGGTCCCACATAAAAGATTAGCATGGAAAATTGAAGCTCATGGGATAAAGGGGAAAGTATTGACGTGGATAGAGAACTGGCTGTCAGATAGAAAACAGAGAGTTGGAATAAACAGCTCATTTTCTGAATGGCAGGCAGTAACAAGTGGGGTACCACAGGGATCTGTCCTGGGTCCCCAGCTGTTCACAATTTACATTAATGACCTGGATCAGGGAGTCGGATGCAGCATTTCCAAATTTGCAGACGACACTAAACTAGGAGGGGGGGGTGGGCTCAGAGGAGGAGACCAGGAAGCTCCAGAGCGATTTGGACAGACTGGGTGATTGGGCGGATAAATGGCAGATGCACTATAATGTGGACAAGTGCGAAGTTATCCACCTTGGGTGCAGGAACGGGAGGGCAAATTATTATTTAAATGGCAATAAATTGGGAGAGGGGGAAGTACAGAGAGACCTGGGTGTTCTTGTACACCAGTCACTGAAGGCGAGCATGCAGGTGCAACAGGCGGTCAAGAAGGCAAACGGTATGCTGGCCTTCATAGCAAAAGGGTTGGAATACAGGAACAGGGATACCTTGCTGCAGCTGTACAGGGCACTGGTGAGACCACACCTCGAGTACTGTGTACAGTTTTGGTCGCCTCATCTGAGGAAAGATGTTCTTGCCATGGAGGGGGTGCAGCGGCGATTCACCAGGCTGATACCAGGAATGGCGGGATTGACCTATGAGGAGAGACTATGTAGTTTAGGGATGTACACACTGGAGTTTAGAAGATTGAGAGGGGACCTCATAGAAGTGTATAAAATTCTGACAGGTCTAGACAGACTAGATGCAGAAGGAATGTTTCCCTTGGCGGGTGAGAACAGAACTAGAGGACATAATTTAAGGATAAGGGCTAAACCATTTAGGACAGAAATGAGGGGGAATTTCTTCACTCAGAGGGTGGTGAACCTGTGGAACTCATTGCCACAGAGGGCAGTGTACGCCAGCTCATTAAATATATTTAAGAGGGAATTAGATATATTTCTACAGGCGAAAGGGGTTAAGGGTTACGGAGAGAAGGCGGGGACAGGATACTGAATTGGAAGATCAGCCATGATCTCATTAAATGGCGGAGCAGGCTCGAAGGGCCGGATGGCCTACTCCTGCTCCTATCTTCTATGTATCTATGTATGTATTAAGTCTTGCCAGCGTCAGCGGCTGTTTCTGAAAGAACATGCAAGAGTGCTTCTTAATTAGTTAAACCGCCGCCTAACTGAGAATGCGGAGTGGGACAGTTAAACTGTGAAGTGCACAGTTTCAGGAGAAAAGGAAGGAAAGTGCAGACAGAGGAAACTGATTTGCAGGTGAAGATCTTCGGGTCACAGTCGATGGTGAGAGGCTCAGGAGATCTGGAGCCAATTCTCTGCTTGGTGAGAATGTTCTCACCAGCATTAATGATGGAAGTGGGGATTGGAAAACCCCAACTTCGAGTGACAAAGCCGAGTTCACACTTCAAAAGTGCACTGTGCAGTTTTATGGCCAGTCTTCAATGCTGGTGTATAGTGTACACATATGTAAGCTTAATGCATAGAAGTGTGGACCCATAGAACAAATCTTACCATGCTGCCTACAAAACAGCTCTAAAATTAATGCTTAAAAAGAACCATATAAGTCTTCGGTACAGAAGGAGGCCATTCAGCCCACCGTGTCTGTGCTAGAGCAATTTAATACTAATCCAACTGCCCTGCTCTCTCTCTCCATAGCTCTCTTGCTTCCTCTGCTACAAATGTTTATCTACTCTTTCTTTAAATGATGCAATGTGGTCTCTGCCTTAGCTTCTCCCTGCGACCAAGCATTCCGTGCACCAATAACCCTCTGCATAATGACATTTCTCTTAACCTCTCTCATCACTTAATAATCATTATAAGCCATCTACAAGGCACAAGTAAGGAGTGTGATGGAATACTCTCCACTTGCCTGGATGAGTGCAGCTCCAACAACACTCAAGAAGCTCGACACCATCCAGGACAAAGCAGCCCGTTTGATTGGCACTCCATCCACGACCTTAAACATTCACTCCCTCCACCACCGGCGTACTGTAGCTGCAGTGTGTACCATCTACAAGATGCACTGCAGCAACCCGCCAAGGCTCCTTTGGCGGCACCTCCCAAACCCACGACCTCTTCCACCTAGAAGGACAAGGGCAGCAGGCGCATGAAAACACCACCACCTCCAAGTTCCCCTCCAAAGTCACACACCATCCTGACTTGGAAGTATATCGCCGTTCCTTCATCGTCGCTGGGTCAAAATCCTGGAACTCCCTCCCTAACAGCACTGTGGGAGTACCTTCACCACACAGACTGCAGCGGTTCAAGAAGGCGGCTCACCACCACCTTCTCAAGGGCAATTAGGGATGGGCAATAAATACTGGCTTTGCCAGCGATGCCCACATCCCATGAATGAATAAAAAAAATTGATGACTCCCCATTTTGAACCTATCAAGGCTCTTAATGATTTTAAAATCTCTATTAGCTTTCTATGCTTCAGTGTAAATTGTCCCAGAATCTCAAATCTCTGCCCTTAACTATACCACCCCGGTATTGTCCTGGAGAATCTATGCTGTACGCACTCTAAGATTTTTAATGTCCCTTCCCACATTACAACAGCAACTCCACTTCAAAAGTACTTCATTGGCTGTAAAGCGCTTTGAGACGTCCGGTGGTCGTGAAAAGCGCTATATAAATGCAAGGCTTTCTTTCTTTTCTTTCTTTCTATAAGGGGCCTTACATGTCAATGCACTGTCTGTGATGTATTTGTGCAATGCTAGTCTAACACTAAATAGGTATTCTTACAAAAAAAGGCAGCAGACAAAAGAAGGCGCTGACTGCAGAAGGCAGGAGTGTCTCAGCAGACCGACCCCTCTTCGAAACAGTCAGCGGATGGGAGGCACATAACTGGGCGGCGAGGAACACACTCCTGGTTTGTTCAATAGAAATCACGATGTATTTGTGTTTCAACAGGTGTGAAACAATGAATCTGGTGCACGTTGAAATGTGTCGTGTATGCTTTGTCCAACCACCAATGTGGCCAAGTACGCATATGAACTTATCGTGTGGCTTTTCCTTCTTGTTATTGGAGCAGAAAGCTGGGTCCTCTCGATAATGAGTGTCACCGCAAGACTCAGTGCCATCCTCACTTGAAGCAGGCACCAGTTTAGAGATAAGGCAGTAGATGTTAAACCCCTGCCTGGCGGGAACGGTGGGGGTGGGGGAAGTTAAGATGGTGGGAGGGCCGCTCTGGATTCCCAACGTGTTCCCGCCCCTCACCATCTTAACTCACCTGAGAACCGGCACGGGAAGGGTGCTTGCCCTCAGCAGGCGAGGGCCTACTTTACATTGGAAAGTTGTGGGCCGTGCCATCATTGGCTCGCCATAAGGGCATTTTCACTTCTGGATTCAGGAGGCCCGCACAGGGACAACTCTGATAGCCAAACCACGGTGGGAATTGTAGAGTGGCCAGAAGAGGTCATGGTAAATTTAGAAATGTTAACTTTTGTGGAAGCCTTGTAGGCCAGGAGGAGCAGGAGTGATTCCCCAGGCCCTGCAAGGTGTCCTTAGGCCTCCCCAGTCCCAGCGCCTGTATCAGCTGCTAACTCATCTCCCCAGCACTAACTTTATGCCTGGGTCAATTCCATTGGGTCCCCATTGTCCTTGGGCTCCCATTCATTGGGACTGTCCTGCTTTATTCAAATGAGTCCTGGGAGTTAAAATGGCCCAGGTCTCCCCTGAGCTCCTCGCGGGGGGTTTCTCTCCTGCCCCGCAACACTGCCAGCACCAAAGTTAAAATCGACTTCATGGGAGCTGAAATTCAGTGGCGGTTCCACTAGTGAAGTTAAGGTAGTAGGCTGGTGTAGACTGGTGCACCCAGGTGGAATTTCAACTCCGAGCATTCTAGAGGGTTTCACAGACTTAGAGGAAGAATCACTTCACATGGACGTGGAAGGGGCGAGGTGGGGGCTGAAGAAGGACTCTCTGCTGCTGAGTAGAGGCCTAGCGTTGCCATGGTTCCTGTTGAGTTGCTTTTTGAGTAAGACCACATGGATCCCGTTGTGAAATGGCGGTTAATTCAGCAGCACAAATAGGTGCACTGGCTATTTGCCTCCTAGCAGAGCACAAAGCAAACTAGGTTCACTACAGCTGCCAGTCAGTTGAGCAGTGTTGTACGGCAAAGGTTCTGTAGTCTACAGACTAGCAGGTATTGGTGACATCTGCAGGGGGAATCTCAGAAACACAGGTGATAAGCACAGTTGGAGTATCTCTGAGGAACGATGCCATTCATACAGTTGAGGCATCGGAGTCCAAAATCTAAGACACAATTAAAAATCAGCTTCAATATGCTTGGAGACCTACTCCAGAGAACCATAAGCTGAGATTTCGTGGCAATGCGATGGGTCTGCGTTTGGCGAGATTAGTGGCCAAAATAAAGATTCAGCCCCCAACCGGGGCGTATGGACTCACGCAGGTAAACAGGTGAGTGGCTGTTTGTGGGAGCTTGCTGTGTGCAAATTGGCTGTCACGCTTCCTACATTACAGCAGTGAATACACCTCAAAAAGTACTTTATTGACTGTAAAGCACTTTGGAACGTCCTGAGGTTGTGAAAGGCGCTATAGAAATGCAAGTTCTTTCTTTCTTTTCACTGCCAGTCCCTTGTCTACATATGTCTTTGAGCACCTGACACAAAGCAAGCAGGGCCCTAAAATGCAATGGGTCATTTCTGGCACAGATATAAAAGAATCAGGGTCTGCAACACAGAGAGGTCTTGGCCAGCTGAATCAAAAGCAGGTCATCAACAGAGCTCTCAGGAAGCTTCTGCACATGTTCTTTCCAATAGCACATCAGAATGATTGCAAATACAGGCTGCACATTCAACAATTATTTTTAATAAAGACACCACCATTAAATTTGTCAATATGTCTTTGGAAATTTATCTTTTCTAGACAAACAATAGCAATAATGAAAGGTTAGTTGTAAAGAACATCAAATGAAATGTAAAAGCAGCTGAAGCTATTTGCTGAGAGTGTGGGCACGTTTTGGGAAGGCAACTGCCAACCTGTTACCACTTTGGAATAAATGGGGAACTCATTGTTCCCTTAAGATCTATGCATTGTAGACACTCCCTGGAAACTGTGTGATGACAGGCAGAGTTCTTTGATGGTAGGCAATCATAGAGTGGTATCTTTTTGGTTAATGAATGCCATGGGTGTTGAACAGCTTCTTGCATAGCCACATGGATGCAGTTTGTGGTACCCTGCACCATGGGAATGTCACATATTTCAGAAAAAGCTGTGTGTTTCTCTTTTTGCACCCGGCTCTTGAATTTAGTGTATTCACCACCATTTTGTTACTGGCCATCTGTGACCTTGGTTATGCAGCGATGAACTGTAAACTGGCTGATCATTGTCAAGTCTCCTAACAATTGGCCAGTGCCTTGAAGTTGAGTGCTTTTGTGACTTTTATTGCTACTTTAGCCTAGTAGTGATGTTGCTTTGTGGTCTGTTCCAGGAGATGGCAAGTTCGTGATTGGCTTTGCCAGGGAGGCATAGTCTCCTTGAACTTTGTTCCTCCATCAATTTGAGGTATGTGGCATTGGTATACATGTTGCCATGGGTAGTAGCATGTCCTGGTAGTCTATCCGCAGTGGCCATGAACTTCCTTAACCCACTTATGTTGCTCCTCCTCTTCCTCCAACAAGTTTATTATTAGGAAGCTTGCTGATGCATTCATATACATGTTTGGACTGAAAAAGTTGAGCAGCACCTTTTAATATGCGCTTCACTTCTCTATGCTGGACCTTTGATGACTTCCTCTGCTACCTAACGATAACAAAAACTACTTGCATTTATATAGTGCCTTTAATAAAGAAAAACGGCAGAAGGCCCTTCACAAAGGCATAATCAGAAAAATGGACGCCGAGCCAAGAAGAAGATTTTAGGAGGGGTGAAGAAAAGTTTGCTTAGCCTTACCTCAGGGGCAGCACACTTGCCTCTAAATAGCACTCTTATTTCAGAATCAGAAGGTTGTGGGTTCAAGCGCTGCTGCATAGACTATGGCACATCATCTAGACTGACACAGTACATTACTGAGGGATATCTGTACTGTTGGAATGAAGGGATAATTACTAGTCTTAGCCCTTTTCGGGCTACCCTGGATCAGGCGTATTCCCCAGACATTCACCTTCAACTAAAGTTAGAGGTAGCCGAATCCTAAAGACGCTTAATTGGGTTTAAAGGTCCAGACTATCTCTCCCTAAAGGAAAGGAACGACTTGAAGATGTTACTGTCCTCCAGATAGCACTTTTAATAAGTTTAACTAGACTGTAACCTTCCGGATATTATGAGGGTCCGGAAAACTCCCCCAGAATTCTGCAACTCCTCACCAAAGAGTGTACAGAGATTTCAAAATCCTATCTTTATACCCTTTTTTCAGTGGTATATCCTTTGAAGTTTTCTGCTGATGTAAGCTAATTATCTCTAGTTATATTTCTGTTGACTGCTTTCTATTCTTACTGTCAGTTCAGCTGTTAGCTTAAGAATTATGTCTCCTCCTTTAGGTGTTCAAAACTTATCATAAAAAACGGTTATAACAGATGTATCTTTTTGATGCCATTCTTACGAAGGTCTTCTATTCAATTCTTAAATTACCTCAGCTGGTTATAAGCAGACGTTGTGTCTCCTAACTGTTCCAAGTTTAACACATAAACAATGTGATTGCTTGGTGCATCTATTGATGTCATATTTATGAAAGTCTTCTGTTTGTACCTTTTTACAAAATGTAAATTATAAACACTTCAACCGAGTACATGATTGTCTTCCTAGATACTTCAATTGGTTGTATTAAGAATTATGGGGGAGAAATTCAGTATCACCCCATTTGGGGCGCAATTATCGGCCGGGCGCAAAGATTAGCGCCTGGCGCTAATTATCGCCACCGACTGCAAACTTGACTTTTATCGCCCCTGGAGGTGATTGGAGCGCTAAATCAGGCGCTTCACACCTGTCTTAAGGCGCAAAGGCCGAGGAGCGAGGCGCTACCTCAGAGCGCTGGCGAAGCTCATGTAATGTCAGTCAGCAATGGAACACACACACAATGGCACGGGCCAGTTCTTAAAGGGGATGGTTAATCTTGCTTTCCATCCACATCCTGCTCATTGCAGCCTTGAATCTCGGCCTGGAGAGACCTGCACATCAAATCTGCTGGAAAGAACAATGGAGAGTACCAGGCAAAGAGCTCAGAGTGCAGCCCCCACAGTCTCTTCTAAATCGATACAAGGAATGGCAAATCAAAATGAACCTGCAAAGTGCTGCTCAGTACCCAAAACTCCTTCACACAACGTTGAATCTCTCCAGAAGTCTCTCCCTCTCTCTCTCAGAATGCATAGTTCAAAAATGGCACCAACAATAAAAGGCAGGAAGCGGTCCCCTTTAAATAGCGCTCCCCCTTTCCCTTCATGACTGCAGAACGCTCCCCTCAACCTGTCGTTGCTAGCGTCAGGTGGTAAGGCAGGGGGCGCCACTCAATATCCGCTCCGGGGCGATACCGGGGCGTTGCGCACTCGACTGACGTCACGATCTGCCGGTGCAGGAGATCATGGCGGTAGTGTTTAGCGCCGCCGCAAAATGTCTAGTTAATTTCGCGAGCGGCGCAAACTTCGCCACGCCTGGGTGCTAGATGCTTTGCGCCCCATTAGCGCCCTCTTAAGGCGCTAACGGGAGGTGCAACCAACTGAATTTTTCCCCCTATGTCTCCTGTTTCATTTGATGTCATATTTATGAAGACATATGTTTCTTTAATGTTCTGTGTTTCTGTTCGAAGTGTTAGTTTATAACACTTTAAACTGGGTATAGCTATTGTGTTCTTTCCAAACTGTAGACTTCTTGGAAGCTCCAACCCTTTGCTTCAATAGGGCCATTGTCTCAGTGTCAACAACCAATTCCCATTTTAAAAGCTTGTATGGTGTTTACAGCTTTGTGTTAACAACTCATCTTATCTCAGAAGCCTATATTTACAGCTTTGTGTCATTGAGGCTGTTAGATTTTTAAACCCTGTTTGTCATGTTTTAATAATCAAAATTCTTTCATAGGATGGGGTATTTTTCTGAAATATGGCTATTCCTTTACAGGAAGTACTGTCTTTCAGATGAGATATTAAACCAAGATCCTGTCTGCCAAGGAGGGAGAGGGGTTAAGGTAAGGAATTCCAGAGAGTTGGGCCTAGATGATTGAAAGGACGGCCACCAATGATGTTGTGAAGGGAGGGAAAACCACAAGCGGTCAGATTCAGAGGTAGTGAGAGTTAAGAACATAAGAACATAAGAAATAGGAGCAGGAGTAGGCCATTTGGCCCTTCGAGCCTTCTCCGCCATTCAGTAACATTATGGTTGATCTTCTACCTCATCTCCACTTTCCTGCACTATCCCCATGTCCCTTGATTCCCTTAATATTCAAAAATCTATCGATTTCTGTCTTGAATATACTCAACGACTGAGCCTCCACAACCCTCTGGGGTAGAGAATTCCAAAGATTCACCACCCTCTGAGTGAAGAAATTTCTCCTCATCTCAGTCCTAAATGGCTGACCCCTTATTCTGAGACTGTGACCCCTGGTTCTAGACTCCCCAGCCAGAGAAACATCCTCCCTGCATCTAGCCTGTCAAGCCCTGCAAGAATTTTGTATATTTCAATTTGATCACCTCTCATCCTTCTAAACTTTAGTTGTGAGGGGTTGCAGGGCTGGAGCAGGTTACAGAAATAGGGAGGAACAGTGAAGGAATTTAAGCACGAGGGATGAGAATTGGTGTATCTGGAGCCAATGGAAGTCAGCAAGGGCAGGGGTGATGGATGAGCAGGATTTGGTGCTGGATGGGATATGGGCAGCAGAGTTTTGGATGAGCTGAAATTTACAGCACGTGAAGGATAATAAGCCTACCAGGAGAGCACTGGAATAATTGAGTCTGAAAGGGACAAAGGGATGGACATGGATGGCAGCATCTGGTGGGCTGAGGTAGGAGTGAAGGCAGGTGAGGTTGTGAATATTTCAGCCTGAGACATTGGCTGGCAAGGGTGATGGAATCTGTGTCAAGGTTATGGATATTGTGGTGGGGGCCAAAGATGGTGGCTTTGGGTCTTCCCAATATTTAATTGGAGGAAATTGTGGCTCATCAAAGACTGGATGCCGGGCAAGCAGCCTGACAGCAGTCGAGGGATCGCGAGTGGTGGTGGTGCAGGTCGACCTCGGTGCCATCAGTGTACGTGTGGAACCTGATCTCATGAGGGCTAAATTGGGCTGTGTAGTGCCTGTTTTTTAGGCTCTATGCAGCCACCTAATGCTTGAAAATGGGGTCCAAGATGCATGTGCACAATTCTGACAGGGAGTGCGCTGGACGCCACCTTGGTAAAGGTGTTTGCACGCACGCACCTAACGACCACCAGCAGTATGCAGAGCAAGCAGATCATGACACGAATCAGTGTGCAACGCTGATTTGACACCAGCGCTGCCATTTTACAACTCACCACTGCAGCCTACGCCCTATCTTAACCTCGCACAGTGGAACACAACATTAAATAGAATGAAGAAAACCCACCAGCGTTATTTAAAGGGATCATGAACTACTTACAGGTTAGTTGCTGGTGTCCTCAAGCAACGCTTCTGCTGCCTGGAGTGCTCTGGAGGAGCCCTTGCAGTATTCAGCTGAGTGGGTATCAAGATTTGTGGTAGTATGCTGCATGCTGCACAGCCTTGCCATTATGAGGGAACAGCCCTTTCCACCACCTATCAGGCGAGAAGCTGGGGAGCAGGAGCATGAGGAGGAGGAAGTGGAGGAGAAGGAAGTGCAACAGGAAGTGTAGGAACAGAAAGAGGAAGGGAGGCTGTAATGTAGACACCCACTTTCTGCCCAGGCTCTACGTGATCAAATAATTCATGAGCGATACCAGTAACCTCAACCACACCTCCCCATTCACCAACAGTCCCACATGCCTTACCTTTCCTCTATCACTGACCATCACATCGTCATCTTTCCGACAATGCAAAAATAAAACCCACCAGAAAATGCACATTCCAATCCAAATTTATAAATTCAATCATTACAGAATACATACAAAAATAAACTAATCACTCTTGTGCCTTCCCTTAGTGACTCTTCTGTGTGCCTTTGCCTATCAAATGCTGCTACGAGGTGCTTCCCCAGTGGCTGCAGCATGGGTGGTGGAAGGCTGCTGACCTCCATTTGAGGAGACGGCAGATGGCCTTGGAGGGCAACCTCGAACAGCTCTGGGCCTAGAAGGCCCGGCTTCAGGCTGCACCATCTCAGCATGGGCTGCAGCAGTCTGGGCTGGCTGGCTGACAGGCAACAACAAAGGCACTAAATGAGTGGCAGGATTGGGAACAGGGAATGCTGACCTCCTGAGAGAGGACATCAGGTTTGTGCTCCATGGAGCCACTGCCGCTCTTGGGTGGTGGTGTTGGGGGGGGGGGGGGCGGGTTCGGGGAGGCGGCACCTCAGCAATCCTACTGATCTGTTGGAGAACAGATTGATGGACTGCTGTGGTATCCTGGATACCCCTTTTAACAGTGGTATCCAAAGCCAAGATGGCAGCAGTCTGAGCTTGCAAGGCAGCAGTCTGAACTTCCACTGCAGCACTCAGACTTTTGATGGAGGCTACTTGTGCTGCAATGCAACCTGTGACATCAGCCATCAGGCGCTGCATCATGGTGGGTTCCACAGGTGTGCTGATGGAGGTGGCCACCCATTGCATGTTGGAAAGGATGGGCTCCAAGCTCTGCGCAAAGCCCTGTGCCAAGTTACTGCTGGACTTCTCCATGCTCCTTGACATTGAGCGCAGGCTTTCTGGCAGGCTTCCCAGTGCAGCAAGCATTTGGTTATGTATGCCCTTCAGTCTTCATCTGTAGCTTGGCCCATCAAAGTCCTCATCTGAGTCCTCCGCAGCAGAACTAGTGTGTGACCTCACCCTCCGGCAAGCTGGCACCTGCGTTAGCCTTTCCCCCGCCTCTCCCTGTCTCCTGCGCTCTTGTGCTTGGTGTCTCACCACGTGCAGATCCCTCCTTTATCCTAGCCTCTATAATACTCCCCATGCCCATTTTCTTGCATTAGGCAATTTAACCCCCCATGTCTTTGGATCAAGTTGCCAAGGGCCAGCATGTAGATGAGGTAGAAAAGGAGGACATGCATTCTTCGGGGACTCCACAAGTCGTGATGCGGGGAAGAAGGAAGAACAGCTATTGCTGCAAGATGCTCTGGCTATGATTAGATCGGTTAGGGTGGAACAAATTGAGGACATTCCTACTGAGCTTGACAATGGTATTGCAGGAGGGTGGTGTGGTCAATCGTGTCAAAGGCTACGGAAAGGTTGAGAAGGACAAAGCGAGGTAATGCATTGCAATCACAGTCACAGTGGATATTATTTGTGATTTTGATTAGGGCTGCGGCAGGGGAAGAACCGTGATTGGACAGATTCAAACAGGGAGATGCATGAAAGGTGGGCAATGATTTAGGAGGCAGCAACAGAAGGACTTTGGAAAGATACAGGGTGGTAGTTTGCAAGGACCGAGGGTAGAGGGTGGTTTTTTTTTGAGGCAGGTTTTTATGCTGATTTTTGAAAGGGAGGGGACAATACCTGAGACATATTTGCAATGTCAGCTAGCATGGGCCAGGAAGGGAAGTTGGGTGGTCAGTAGTTTAGTGGTTATTGTGGCAAGGGAATAGGAGGTGGGTCTCATGAATGAAACGAGCTTTGATAGGGCGTGAAGGGAGTTGGGAGAGAAAGTAGAGAGAGATGTGGGTTAAGGTCTAAGGTGTATGGGTAGCCTGGTGAAGGTTTGGCTTTGTGGATGCCATTAACACCATGTTAGCTGGAAGGTGAGAATGAGCAATTTTGCATGTTCACTCTTAATTGGTGCTTAACAACCCAAAAAAAAGTGCGTCTACATATTAACCTGGAATACTATACATAATAATTTTGGGAGAAGTAGCAAAAATCCGCTAACATGCTATATTGCCATACATTAAGGCACCCTTAATTTTTAATTGGCTTCAATGCACAAAAGAATTTGACCCTCTTAGGAAAGTAATAGAATTGGCATCAATAACCATGTCCATGATGTTAACGTCAAGGTTACATTGTCCATTATGGGTTTAGACTCAGCAACTGAGCCAATTGTTAGGAGTGGATGCAATGAAGATGAATTAATTATGGCACCACCTTCTGACATTACTAAGCTTTTACTGCAGCCACTGAAATCACACTCTGACCAGGCTTTAACATTGTCAATACAGTGGGGCCATTTTTCCTGTTCCTGTGCCTCGGCATATTGAATAGTCAGGGCTCAGTGCATAGAGGAAATTGACAGAAAACTGGATGGGTTCCCTTACAAGTATTGGATCCTCCCCACTCAATTTTCCTTTATGCGCTGTGCCATGCAATCCATCAGACACGGGCACAGGCATATTTACCTCATATTTAATTTGTTGTATACTAGAAAGGATATCTATGCAAAAATTGCATTTATACCTTAGTTATGCATAATATTGTTTCACGGAGCAGAACTAATGACTTTTAACAGCATGTCTTGTTTAGGCTGTATGTCATACGAGCCTATTTGAATTGTATCATATTTCTACAAAGTTCTCAGTGGACCTAAAAAATTTGCATTTGTAACATTTTTACATTAAAATTAAATTAGTGTTTTGAAGTGGCAAAATACAAGCCAACTTCTGCATGAATATATTTATGTAAGTAGGACCCACAGGACCCATAGGATAAAAGGGGACAGTATGTAGTATAATATTTCAAAACGTTCTGAGACTTACATTTGTAGGGTTTTGATCTGTATATTGTGACCCTTTGGGTAACATACCCGTGAAACAGGGCTGGATTAGAGTAAGGTTTCAATAATAGACAGAGACAGACGTGCAGGCAAAAGCACAAATCATTTATTTATTTGCACACAACGAATTGATTCTCCTTCTTGAATGCTCCATCATGTTGTATGATCCTAATCTCGTGGTAACTCTTCATAGCCAAGCTTACACGAGGCTAATCAGATGAGTCACAGAGCAAGAGGTAACCACAGTATGGAACAAGTGATCAAACCCAGCTTTCTGCTGGATGTTCCTCTCATCCTCCTTTTATGTGGCTTGCTTTGACTGAATATAGCCTAGTAGTCTCCTCTCAGAGCTGCCCCTCTCCAGGTGCGTACAGAGAGAGGGAGAAATGCTGTGCGCAGCTGCTTTTGTTACTGCTCTGGTGTGGTTGAAAAAGTGGACTCTGTTCCTATGGTGATCTATGTGGAGATAAAAAGTGCCCTATGTTTCTAGCTACGGCGAGGCACTGCATTCATTTGGAATGGCCATTTGGGACAGTCCTCTTCTTGCCCCGGGATTGCCCTTTTCTGATATGGGTAAAAAGAAATGTCATGAGGAGCTCACTCCAGGGGTTCCTTTATATATTGTGATGCTAACGGTCCATGCTGCATGCTGGACGCGTCCAATTTGTCTCAACTTCCACTTTAAAATACAATATCCATTCCTGCTTTCAACATAAAATATGAATGAAGTACTTGCATAGATTGGAGGAGAAAAGAAGCCATTACACAAAGGTAAAAATAAGCTGTTTAATCAAATAAGCAGAGAAATAGAAATGGGAAATAAATTAATTTTGTATTCTTTTCCACAGATATATCTAGCCCTACTAACTGTTTCACATTTGGTGAGCGTTTCATTCATGAAGATTATAATTTTTATGAAAAGGGGAGTCCCATTTCCCACAGTTCAAAGCATAGAAAAAAGACCTTATCTGTAATATGGATCACACTGCACTGTGAGAAGCACTGAATTTTCAGATCCCACAAACTCTTCCTCATCTATATTATGCCCATCGGCAACATCATCCGAAGATGTGAGGCCAGGTTTCACGTGTGTGCCGGCAGTACCTAGCTTTACCTGTCCACCACCTCTCTTAACTTCTTCACTGTCTCTGTGCTATTAGACTGCTTGTCCGATATCCAGTCATGGATGAGCCGCAATGTCTTCTGGTTAAACATTAGGATGGCAAAGACATCGGCCGAGATTTCGCTGGCCGAGGCAGGTTCAGGGCGGGAGAGGTCGTTGTCGGGATACGGTCCCGCTGCCTCCTGAAGCCCGCCGAAAAAAAGGATTTTACGTTAATGGGCCTTGTTAAGCCCGCCCGTCGCATTCCCCGACCCTATTAGAACGTGCGGGTCAGGTGATGTCAGTGCTGACGCGTCTCTTGTCGGTTTATTTAAAGGGCCCATGGCCCCTCTTCATTCCACTTCCTGAATTTGAAACGACCATTGCTGAGATAGCTTGTTGAACTCCAAAATGAGCTCACAAAGGCTGCTCCTCGATTCAGTGATGACTCCCTCCATGTTCTTGAGGAGGGAGTCAGAGCACGCAGGGAGGTTCTCTTCCCTGCCAGTGGTCGGAAGAGACCTCCTCAGGAGACCAAGGCGGTCTGGCTGCAAATAGCTGAGGAGGACTCAAGCAGGGTGCCGCAAACGTTTCAATGATCTCAGTAGATCACGAAACGTTACTGCAAAGCCACACACTACCTCATCCTGCTGTGCCACTCATCACATCCCCATCCCTCTGCCTTCCCTCCCTACTCCTGCACATCCTTACTCACACCAACTTACCTTGCACCTCCACCCATCCCTCTCTATCTACATTATCACTTCCCCATCTCACTAGCCACCCCTCACACTCACCCTCATCCTAGTCCAATCATACCAACTAACAACACACAAGGGTAGGCACTTGGGTGCTTTAGCCAATGTTCATGTAAAGTTTCTGTTAATGTGGTGTCAAACATTGTATCTTTATTTTCAACACTTTGTGTTCTTGGACAGATTTGTGTGCACCTTTAGAAGTGGCTTAGTAAGTTGCAATGAATGGTGAGACATAACGGTACTCCCCGGAATTGTGATGAGTGTGAAAGGAATGGCTTGGGCATTGTGGAGATGCTTTATGGTGTTGGTGTGGGGTGGTGCCAAGCTGGCACATCATGTGACAGCCAGGGTGTACAGTGTCAAGTGAAGTAAATGTGGCCGTGGTGAGGCCATCCCTGGCGTCCCGGGCAGCAATGTGGTCGGGTGCTGATGCCCTCTGTCCTGTGCAGCATCAGTTGATTGTGGAGAAGGTTGGTGTTGTTGTTGGTGCTGCTGGTGTGCCTGGTGCTGCTGGTGTTGGGGCTGATCGTGGTCAGATTCTGAGGACCAAGGTGAGAGAGTGTAAACCGTACCCATTCTGATGTAATAGATGGCAGGCGATGGAGAGATGGCAGAAGCAAATCCTTCAATGGTGAGAGAGGTTGTTCCAATGAGGTGCCACTGGATGGAGAGTTGGCTCTAAACAATTGCAAGCTACAGAAAGCTCTATGAGGGAAAAATTTGGTTGCTTTGCACCTCCCGTTAGCACCCTAAGAGGGCGCTAATGGGGCGCAAAGCAACTAGCGCCCGGGTGCGGCGATGTTTGCGCCGCTCGCGAAATTGACCAGACATTTTGCGGCAGCACTTAACACTACCGCCACGATCTGCTGCGCCCGCAGATCATGATGTCAGTCGAGCGTGCAACACCCCGGTAGCAACCCGACTGGATATTGAGTGGCGCCCCCTGCCTTTCCGCCTGCCGCTAGCAACGACAGGTTGAGGGGAATGTTTTGCAGTCGGGAAGGGGCTGGGGGAGCGCTATTTAAAGGCGGCCGCTTCCTGCCTTTTTTTGTCGGCGACATTTTTGCAGCACGCATTCTGAGAGAGAGAGAGAGACTTCTGGAGAGAATCAACGCTGTGTGAAGGAGTTTTGGGTACTGAGCAGCACTTTGCAGTTTCATTTTGATTTGACTTTCCTTGCATCGATTTAGAAGAGACTCGGGGGGCTGCACTCTGAGCTCTTTCCCTGGGCCTCTCCATTGTTCTTTCCAGCAGAATTGATGTACAGATCTCTCCAGGCCGAGATTCAAGGCTGCAATGAGTAGGGTTTGGATGGAGAGCAAGATCGACCCTTCCCTTTAAGAACTGGCCGGCGCCAGTTGTCTGTGTTCCATTGCTGACTGACATCACATGAGCTTCGCCAGTGCTCTGAGTTAGCGCCTCGCTCCTCGGCGTTAGCCCCTTAAGAGAGGTGTCTAGTGCCTGATTTAGTGCTCAAATCAACTCCAGGGGCGATAGAAGCCAAGTTTGCAGTCGGAGGCGATAATTAGCGCCAGGTGCTAAACTTTGCGCCCGGCCAATAATTGCGCCCCAAACGGGGCGATACTGAATTTCCCCCCCTAAATGTCTTACAAATGCAGTAACCAACAATTTCTGAGCTCTGAAACTGAACAGCTGCAACATGGTATCCTTTATACCACTTCTGCATCTGTCAGGTAATCAGATAAATCAAAGCAGACTCAACTCACGCCAGGGTGAGCTGGCGTGTTCCCCGAGCAGAGGGTAAGCCATGGGGGAGCACGTAAAATTAAAAGGTAAGCTCAAAATAACATTGAATTGGCTGTTAACAAGCCATTTAATGATCTAAATTGTCTCCCCTGCCGCTTGATGTCTGGTCTGTTCTCCGCTGACAGACCCGACACCTGGGAGACTCGTGTGGAGGCGGGTTGGCAGCGAGTTCCCTACCCGCTGTCAATCTTTGCTATTTTGACAGCTGACCCGCTTCCGAACCCACCCTCTGGAGCGCCGGCAAAATCCAGCCATCATATTTGATCCGCAACACAAACTCGGTACCCTTGACACAGATTTCATCCCCCTCCTCGACCACGGTCTCAGGTTGAACCAGACTGTTCACAGCCTCAGTGTGCTATTCAACCCTGAGCTGAGCTTCCGACCTTCTATACTCTCCATCACAAAGACCGCCTACTTCCACCTTGGTAACTGTACCTGTCTGTCTCAGGCCATCGTTGCCATTGACACCTCCAGACTTGACTATTCCAGTATTCTTCTGGCCAGCCTCCCATCTTCCACTTTCCATAAACTTCAGGTCCTCCAAAACTTTGTTGCCCATATCCTATCCCACACCAAGTTCCACTCATCAGCCCTGTCCTTGCTGATTTGCATTGGCTCCCAACACCTCCAATTTAAAATTCCCATCCTCATATTTAAATCCCTTTATACCCTTGTCCCACCAGCCCTACAACTTCCCCCCCTGAACTCTCCTTTCCTCTGACTCTGGCCTCATGCATTCTCCCTCTAATCACCTCACCAGTGGTGGCAATGCCTTCAACTGCCTAGGCCCCACACTCCAGAATTCCATCCTTAAACCTTTCCACTTCCCTCTCTTTTTTAATATCCTACTTAAAACCCACCTCTTTGACCAAGGTTTAGGTCACCCCTCCTGATATCTACTTCTTTTGCTCAGCATCCATTTTTGGGTATTTTTTAATCCTTCAGGATTGGCTGAACAGTTTGTATGTTGTGGGGAAGTGAGGGTTACAATAATGGTGAGAGTAGAAAGTGCGGAGTGTGTGCGTAGCAGGAGAATGTAAGCCTTTCTCTTACTACTGTTCAGACTTCGAGAATTACGAATAAGCGTAACAATGACAGATAAGTATGTAATCAATAAAATTGGTCTTTATTCACACTACAGTTCAAAATTCAAGTGTACATCGCAATCAATATGCACCCAATTTACCTGTACGTAAAAGTACCCCTAGCAACTCATACGCTACCTCCTGGCGATTTATATCCCAAGTCAACCGTACATAAAAGTACCCTTTAACAATATCTAAGCTCTATGGCCGACTTTTATACATACTCCTTTATCTCTGGGTTCCAGAAAAGTTGTAAGTCAAGAAACATAGACTGACCAGCTTTCTTTGTTCATCTGTTCTTTCACTTCTGTCTTCTTTTTTTCTGAATTTCCTGCCTCTGGGTTATCTCTTTATAGTGCCTTTTTGCCGGCCTCCCTTGTATATCACCATCTGTCTTCCTCTGATAGGTCAGTTTCACTCCAAACCTTCCCTGATTGGAGTTCCTTCCGCATGACACGTTCATGTTCCTGTGAGGTGTGTGGGGGCGGGACTTCCTCTTCAACCCGGTGTCTCCTTCCTGTCCATGTGGTCTTACAAACAAAGTACCATGCTGACCACCAGGCAAAGGACCCCCTGCTGACTTCCGCCATTTTGTGTCTTCACAAACAAAGAACACATGCTGACCTCCTACATTTTGAACCATTTCACAATTCATTCTGAACTTCGATCTCCACATGGTAGCAGCGGTTTTATTACAGTTTTTAGAATCTTACAAGAAGGAGGTGGTGTGAAATGTGGGACAGTGATTGTAGGAGAGTGAAGAGAAGCGGGGAGGGAAGTGTTGTAAGTAGTGAGGCTGCCGGTGGTGGAGTTGAGGAGAGAGCTGAGATTTGTGACAACTCTGTTGAGGTCCAGGATTGCCCATATCCTATCTCACACCAAGTTCCACTCATCAGCCCTGTCCTTGCTAACCTACATTGGCTCCCAACGCCTCTTGAAGTTTATGGAGAGTGGAAGATGGGAGGCTGGCCAGAAAAGTATTGGAATACTCTGCAGGATTGCAGCCATGTCCTGGTAGCTAAGATCCTGGCATTGACCTCCGCTGCAACCTCTTCCCACTGGCAGCGGAGGTGTCGCCTGGAGGACTTTTTGCCTCCTGGGAATAGGATCTTCCTCCTCCTGTCCACTGCCTGGACCAGGGCTTCCAATGTGGCATTGGAGAAACTTGGAGCTCGTTCTACAGGTCTTGCAGCCATTTCTGTCTTCTCAAGCGTTCCCTGCTGTCTGCAGCCTTAACGTACCTCCCCTTTAAGAGGTGCTGGCTGCCCTTTAAGTGGCGTCAGAGACACCCAATTTCCCACCCCCGAAACAACCATGCAGATAAATAGGTCCCAGCATGACATCAACAGGCACGTGAAGTCCCATCCCGTATCACCTGCTTTCAGGAGCGATTGAATTTTGAGGCCATTGAGTTCAAAGGACAAATAGGACAGAGGTGCCAATCCTATGTACATTTGCCCTATTTTGAGAAGTCAATCAGAAGATCCTCCATAGTGTAGAACTCTGGATCGGGTGTACATCAAGCATAGAGAGGCACTGAAGGTTGGCCACATGGTCAGGAAAGCTGCCCGAACCTCAATAATCATCAGCAGAGTTCAGACCCACCCTCACACACATAAATCTCAGCAGTGTAAAGACCCTTATCCTCTACCCATCATACTCACACACGCGCATCTTAGAAATTCCCAAGACAGCTAGAGGCCAACTTGCAACAGCAAACTATTTCACAGCATCGCTTCAGACAGCAAACTGTCTGGGCATATGAGAAACAGCGATTTCTTATAAAATACTGGACAGCTGTCATCGGTAAAAATGAATGCGTCTCGTCATTTTCAACCGACATGAGCAAATGTCAGTTAGACAGAACCATCAGCCAATGGGTAGGAAGGTTTAAGCCGTTCCCACAGGAAAATGTCCCTTGAACAAATCACTCATGTGTTCTACTTACAACTGGGAGGCCTAGAATTCTGTCTTGTGTTGAAGTCAGCCGTATTTGGGCAAGCGACACTGACCATCACCTTCTGACAATGACGGTTAGAATCAAATTAAGTCTGACTCAGTCTGCACAAGTATAATGTGCAAGCCCTTGTTGGTGCTTACTGCATTTACATTTGGCCTGTTCATCCTGCTTAAATATATTATGCAGGAGATGTATTGCGAGTGGCAGGACTGACAGGAAAATGGTGTGATCCGGATGATCAGGTAGCTGACAGAAGATATTGCCTGTCTGTGTTACTGCCAAATATCAGTATGACTCACTGTATTTTGAATTATTCAACACAAATTTGACAGAGGAATATTGTTTATGGGTTAAGATGCACCGATATTGAACAAAGGCGCAGAAAGCTGTAAATTCTCCAAACCATCTGCTTAAACATTGCCTACTTTACTGCTGCTCAATCCATGGATAATGTGCAAACAGGAACAAAATGCAGCAGATGCAGACTTAATCCAGGCATAAAGTTCCAAGATACCAAGTTACTTCAATTTTGCTCCCATTATTTAGAAATGCTAATCTGGGCATAATCCTGATCCAGTTGTAAAAGGCATCTTTGTTATTTAGAGTTCAATGAATGTTGGCCTGTTTTATATATCATTTGGTGGTGGGGGGGTGGTTGAACATTTTAACACTGGAGACACGTAGGCCCTGAAATTCAGTGAGTTCCCCCAGCCTCCTGCTGTAACTTCACTGGGAGACCAGTGGCATCGCCAAGAGAAACGGCGCCAATGGCTGCTTACGTCATTTCTCCGGCGGCTTATCTGGTCTGTTACGCCGGGAGACTGGGAGAAAGCCTGTGCACTTTCAGGACCATACAGATTTCTGCTGTATCTCGCTGGCATTCCTGTGAGCTTCTCGTTAATGCCACTGTTGAAATAATGGATGAAGAATTTCCCACACTAATATTTGCACAGCACAGTTTCAAAACCTAAAGGGGGAGAAATTCGGTATCGCCCCGTTTGGGGCGCAATTATCGGCCGGGCGCAAAGTTTAGCGCCTGCCGCTAATTATCGCCTCCGACTGCACACTTGGCCTCTATTGCCCCTGGAGGTGATTTGAGCGCTAAATCAGGCGCTACACACCTGTCTTAAGGCACTAACGCCAAGGAGCGAGGCGCTATCTCAGAGCGCTGGCGAAGCTCAGGTGATGTCAGTTAGCTATGGAACACACACACAATGGCACCGGCCAGTTCTTAAAGGGGAGGGTCGATCTTGCTCTCCATCCACACCTTGCTCATTGCAGCCTTGAATCTCGGTCTGGAGAGACCTGTACATCAAATCTGCTGGAAACAACAATGGAGAGGCCCAGGGAAAGAGCTCAGCACTTCAGCGACCGGGCCTTGGTGGCTCTGGTTGGCGCTGTGGAGCGGCGAAGGGCAGTACTCTACCCACAGAGTGGCAGGAGGCCAATGCCACGCGAATACAGAAGCGACTGGAGGGAGGTGGATCAGCACATCTCCTCCAGGAGCCTGGTGCCCAGGACCCACACCCAATGTCGGAAGAAGTTAAACGACCTCACTCGGGTGGTCAGGGTGAGTGGCTGCTTTTCATCCCTCCATCTCAGCTTCATTCTGTGCCCAGAGGGTTTAATAACCCCAAATGCCCAACACTCATCCAAGACATATGGCCATCTCATAAAACACACATGCACATTCCACACCTTGCATACATTAAGGGCTATTCAACTATGGGAGGCACATCAGGCAAGCACATGACTGCACATTTACTCAGACGCCGACCTTTTTCTTGCAGGCCAAGCTCTCTCATAATAGGCGCCAGCAGCAATGCACGGGTGGAGGACCGGCTGAGCTGCAGACCCTCAGCGATTTGGAGGCGTGCATCCACAGGATCGTTGCCAGCCAGGTGTTAGGTGCCGTGGCCGTTGGGGAGGTCAACCCCCTTGGGGACAGCAATGGTAAGTTCATCAGCTTTCTCTCCTCTCTCATTCCACTTGCCCCTCACAACACCAGCCTTTTACACTTGCAATCCAACTTACTAAATGGCTCCACTCCTTGCTCCCTTACTGCCCCCCTGTCCTGACGCTAAAGCCACTCTTGTACCTCCCTGCTTTCATATAGTGAACCACCAGCTGACTAGCCTGTCCCTCAACCAACCAGTGGCAGCGGCGCCCCAGGCGAGGAGGAAGAGGAAGCCGGAGCCTCACCGCCTGCATCTCTTGAGGGGAGCCCATGCCCACACTGGGACCATGCCTTCCCTGGAGGGGAGCAGGGGGGAAGGGTCTGATGAGGACGAAGCTCTGGGACCCAGTGGGCTGCAGCAACGCCATGGGTGTAGGGAAGCTCGGGGGTCATCTCCCCGGAGGGTGAGTAGGCAAGCGAGTCCTGCTGCACTGGACGCAGAGGAGGAGCGCGTCATCGCGGAAATGGCTCTCATTATACCACAGCTCGGCTGGGGTGTTGCGGTTACAGAGCGGTGTCATCAGCCAGGTGCAGAGTGGATAACCCTTGACCCCGAGGAGCCATCCACTTGGGTGATGCTGTGAAGGAATAAGCCATATAACCTATTCAGAAAAATACACTATTTTATGAAAGAATTCTGGTCTTATTAAAACATGACAAACTGGGTTTGGAAATTTAGAAACCTAACTATTAAATAGCTATGAAAGAATTCTGGCTATTGAGATAAGACAGTTGTTGACCCTGAATAAATAACCTAATTGAAACAGAAGGTGCATGGCTCCGACAGGCTGACCTTTGGGAACAAAAACAATGGTTCACCCTGGATAAGGTGTTCTAATTTAAACTTTGTAAAGATGGCACATAAGATAAGGAACATCTGCCCTCATAAAGATGACATAAAATAAGGAACACATGCCTTTCACACCATTCTATATGGTGACCCTAGAACACCTGGAGATGAGACAAGATTCTGGCTGATGTAGCAGTAAGAATTGCAGAAAGATGAATAGGGTTAATTGACTTGGGACAGCAGAAACTTTAAAGGAAATACCACTGAAAAAGGGTATAAATATTGAAGTTTCAAATGGGATATCAGACTTGCTTTCATTGGGCAAAGCGATTCTCGGCTACAGAGGCAGCTCTGTAGTCTACCACTCTTTGTACCTTGGGGTTCAAAGGTATTTGATATTGATGGATATCCTATATAGAAAACGTTAAGAACTGTAATACTGTAGCAAAGTTAAGATTTAAAAGTAAGATTCTCTGTTAATAATAAGATAGTATTTTTTCTCTTTTAAGAACTGTTAATGTTGCGATTGACTGATTCACCAACTGTAAATTGCATGTCGGTTCTTTTAATAAATCTCTATATATTTTTAGAATTGTCTCAAATAAGTCTTCTGTATCAAAAACTCGTGAACTCAATCTCTGTACACTCTTTGGTGAAGAGTTACAGAATTCAGAGGGAGTTTTCCAGACCATAACAATATCTGGAACATTACAGTCTAGCTAAACTTATTAAAAGCGCTATCTGGAGGACAGTAACATGCTTGGGTTGTTCCTTTCTTTAGGGAGAGATAGCCCGAACCTTTAGACCCAATTAAGCGTCTTTAGGATTCGGCTACCTCAAACTCTAGTTGAAAGTGAACGTCTGAGAAATACGTCTGATCCGGGGTAGCCCTAAAGGGGCTAGGACTAGTAAATATCCCTTCAGTTGGCGACCAACGTGTGTGTTAACGAGTTGATACAGAACCCTATACTTATATTTATATCTATATCCATCTCGTAGATTGTTAAGTATAGAAGGAGTGTTTTACTGACAGTGGTACTAAGACCCAGATTTAAGTCTCTAGAGACAACAAGTCCCTGATTAGGCCTTGTAGAACTTAGATCAGAACTCCCTCAATATACCATTGAGGTCTAGAAATTTCTTATAAAGTTCATATTAAATCCTAACCGAGGTTAGTTCCTGACGAAATGACAAACCCTGTCGGAAATGGCCAAGTCTTTTTATTAGGAAATTCAAACGATTGCTACCATCAAGTCATTTACTGTAATGGTCAATGAAGATTAAAATAGGGACATCCCAACAATCCTCAGCTGGGATGGGGATATTAGTAGGGACTTTTCGAGATTCCTATTCTTTTTATCCAGAAGAATTACTGTCCATACCCCTTGGCCATAAGACAACGCAATATGCTGAAGCCGCAGCTCTATGGTATGCTTTAGAAAAGGCAGACCCTATTAAACCCACATTAATCTGTACAGATAGTGACTATTGTAAAAGAGGATATAACCAAGATCTAGTTTTCTGGGAACAAACAAACTTTACCAATCATAAGGTTAAACCCACAAAACATAAGTCATTGTGGGAAGACATTCTCCGTTCGAGGATGGAGAAATAGAATTGTCAGGTGATTCATGTAGACGGGCATACCACTGGGACAGTACACTCAAAAGGCAACAGTCTTGCAGATGAACAAGCAAAACGTTCGGTCTGCATGACACCCCCTCAAGAGGGGCCTGCCAATATTAGTGTTATCACTAGGGTAGAACGGGCAGCTAATCAGGATGAGGAACTGATTCAGCTATTAGACCCAACAAAAGAGAATCCACCAGGATATCCATCAAAGTACTTTTACTTGGAAACCCCTACTGGTATTGTGCTAGTTAAGTTGCCCAAGGGAAACCGAGAAGTACCCCCGAGACACAAACGAGAACAGCTTGTAAAAGAAGCTCACGAGGGCATAGGTGGTGCCAGAACAACATTCTGCAAATTGACTCCCTTATATTGGTGGCCAGGCATGCTTAAGGCCTGTAAAACATACGTGGCAAATTGTGAGCCATGCAATTTAACCAATAAGTCATCACTAATTGAGCCGCCACCATTGGCTCCTGTGAAAGCTGATGAACCAATGGGAAAATTCTTTATTGACTTCATTGGACCACTTCCCCTTCTTTGGGATGCAGACATGTTCTCGTTTGTGTTGATGGATGCACTTCCTTCTGCTGGCTGGTCCCCACAAGAACTGTTTCGGAAAACGCACTCACCAATGCTATTACTGACATAATTACTGTAGCTGGTGCACCCAAAATCTTACACTCCGATCAAGGTGGCACCTTTGTCTCCAAGGTCTTCAAAGATTACTGCGAACAAAGGGGGATTGGGTTAGAGCACAGCACACCACGTCATTCGCAATCAGCGGGGCTGGTGGAACATAAAAACCAGGAAGTAAAAAAGCTATTGGTCAAACTGTTGAGAATCAGGGGAAATAAGTGAACCACCGTCATACCGGAGGTGCAGCTATCACTTAATAATGTGCCCGCATCTGCATCAGGGACAGTGTCCCCTAAAACCCCATATTATCTAATGTATGGGGTTGAAATGCATACACCGCTTACCCATGGTTCTTTTATTACCTCTACACTCTCTGATTCCTTGACCCAACAGCAACAGTTAGATTTAAAAGAAGTAACAGAGGAGATACATCAAATTGATCAGAGGATAAGGGAGACACATATGCAGAAAAATTGACAAACAAAGCATGGCAACCCCTAGCAGGAAAATGGGTACAGGAAAAGAAGTTCGAGCAAAAACCTGGTTTAAGACCTAAGTGGAAAAATCCTGTTCAAATACGTTCCGTTATTAATGAAAGAACAGTTAAAATACATATTAATCTGCCGAATGGCAAGCATATTCTTAAAACTGTCTCCATAGACAATCTAAAAAGATGTCCTGCGGGATACCGAAATGGAGGAACAATACAAGGTGCAGTCATACACGGTCTTCCAAGACCCAGCTTGGAGCACGACACAGGAAATGGATGCGATCGAACTACTGACGATGGTCAGCCAGACAGTGTCGCCGACTCCTCCACACGTGCTTGGCAACGCCTCAGGAATTGGATTTGCGAAAAGCCACAACCAAAACAATAAAGACCAACAAGTTACTTCAATGAAGGAGGAAAACACTGTGGATGGAGAAGGAATCAACTGAGCTTCTGGCAAGGCCTTTAAGAAAACAAGAATCTGTCCTCGCGCTGGATCAATGGAACAGCGTGTCAAGCTTCAGCTAGTTCCAAATGACGTCTCCTTGACTCGTATGAATAACTCACCTCTACGGAACGTACATCTGCCAATTGGACATTCTAATTACATGTTGTTTCGCTAATTGCATGACAATGTACCTATCATTCTTTTAATTTCTGTTTAATTTAAAATAAGGCAAAACATTGTCCTGGGATGACTTAAATGAATTTTCATGTAGCACATGATTGGGCTCTTGTGAATCTCGTGAAATTAATGTACTATTGTAACCTTATTTGAAACATTGACCAAACTCTGCCCTTGATGCTCGAGCTCATTTTTTGGTCAAGATGGGGGTGTGAAGGAATAAACCATATTCAGAAAAATACACTACCTTGGCCCAGATATTCCGATCACAGGCCTCCCACGGGCGGAGGACTGCGATCTGGAAAAATCTGCGCCCTTACCTGAGGGCTCCCGGGATGCGCACAATTCTGATGCTGGGCCTCTCCAAACTGCCGGTGCGCAGGGCCCACGTATCCCAGAGGTGCAGGTAGTTTGCAGCATCCCTAGGATCACGTGGGTCATGGGGAGCCAATCACAGAAGAGAATCTCCCTTCATACACTTGACAGGAAGACCTGTCAAATATATGAATGGAGATCACTCCAACACATAGTAAAACTTTAAATAAATGTTAAAAAAAAAATCACATTTTTAAAATGACTTGAAATTAAAATAAATTAACTATTTTAAACAAAAATTTAAATTTTTTAAAAAAATAATTAAAGTTTTTTACGGGGCTCAAAATAAACTTACCTTTTTTAAAGTATTTCTAAATGATAAATCAGTGAAATTTTTTTTTCAACTCTTATCCTGGTAAAAGCAAGTCTTATGCCTGCTTTTACCAGGCGCAAGAATTGTAAGGGTTTTCTGCAGGCGGAGGGTCTCCAAAAAGCAAAACTATCAGCCCATCAGAGGCCCTTCTCCCGGGCAGCTGGAGGATCTGTCAAGTGCTTTCCTGACAGATCGGAAATGCCGGTTTCCAGCGCATGCGCAGTGCATGCCTGAAACCGGCATTTCCGATGTCCCTACGGGTGGGTACATAGCGCGTACCCAGAGGTAGGGATCGGAATAGCCGGTCCCTTATGAAAGAATTGTGGCCTTATTAAAACATGACAAACTGGGTTTGGAAATTTAGAAACCTAACTATTAAACAGCTATGAAAGGATTCTGGCTATTGAGATAAGACAGTTGTTGACCCTGAATAAATAACCTTATTGAAACAGAAGGTGCATGGCTCCGACAGGCTGACCTTTGGGAACAATAACAATGGTTCACCCTGGATAAGGTGTTCTAATTTAAACTTCGGAAAGATGGCACATAAGATGAGGAACATCTGCCCTCGTAAAGGTAACACAAAATAAGGAGCACATGCCTTTCACACCGTACTATATGGTGACCCTAGAACACCTGGAGATGAGACAAGATTCTGGCTGATGTAGCAATAAGAATTGCAGAGGTCGGCAGAAAGATGAATAGGGATAATTGACTTGGGTCAGCAGAAACTTTAAAGGAAATAACACTGAAAAAGGGTATAAATATTGAAGTTTCAAATGGGATATCAGACTCGCTTCAATCAGGCAAAGCGATTCTCGGCTACAGAGGTAGCTCTGTAGTCTACCACTCTTTGTACCTCGGGGATCAAAGGTATTTGATATTGATGGATATGCTACATAGAAAACGTTAAGAACTGTAATACTGTAGCAAAGTTAAGATTTAATTTTTAGATTCTCTGTTAATAATAAGATAGTATTTTTTCTCTTTTTAGAACTGTTAATGTTGCGATTGACTGATTCACCAACTGTAAATTGCATGTCGGTTCTTTTAATAAATCTCCATATATTTTTAGAATTGTCTCACATTTAAAGATCGCATGGATGAACTGCAGAATTTGTTCATCCCTGTTTGGCATAAAAATGAAACAAAAAAGGTGACTCAACCATGGCTAACAAGGGAAATTAGGGATAGCATAAGATCCAAGGAGAGGTCATATAAATTGGCCAGAAAAAGCAGCAAACCTGAGGATTGGGAGCAGTTTAGGATTCAGCAAAGGAGGACAAAGGGATTAATGAAGAGGGGGAAAATAGAGTATGAGAGTAAGCTTCCAGGGAACATAAAAACTGACTGTAAAAGCTTCACAAACTCGCAAACTCAATCTCTGTACACTCTTCTGGTGAAGAGTTACAGAATTCTGAGGGAGTTTTCCGGACCCTAACAATATCCGGGACATTACACTCTAGCTAAACTTATTAAAAGCGCTATCTGGAGGACAGTAACATTCTCGGGTGTTCCTTTCTTTAGGGAGAGATAGCCTGGACCTTTAGACCCAATTAAGCGTCTTTAGGATTCGGCTACCTCAAACCTTAGTTGAAAGTGAATGTCTGAGAAATACGCCTGATCCGGGGTAGCCCTAAAGGGGCTAGGACTAGTAAATATCCCTTCAATGAGGTGCCTGGAAAAGGTCTGGCACACCAGTCTAGTGCAGGATGAAAGCATCGTGGCTGCTGCCAGGATAGCGGGCATTGACGGCGAGTATGAGCTGTGTATGGTCACAGACCAACTGCACATTTAAGGAGTGGTAGCCCTTGCGGTTTCGGAATATCTCTGCATTTTCATGGGGTTCCCCCAATGCCACATACGTGCAGTCAATGGCACACTGCACCATGGGGAAGCCCGCTATCCGAGCAAAGACACATGCGCGTTCATGCTGTTTGGCCCGGGTCATGGGGAAAGAGATGTATTGGCGTCTCCTTTTATACAGGGCATTTGTCACCTTCCAGTTACAACAATCGACAGCGAAATGGGAGATATTAGCGATGTCTCCAGTAGATGCTTAAAAGGTGCTGCTGGCATAAAAATTCAGAGGCACTGTCACCTTCACTGCCACTGACAGAGACATCCTAGTCCTCAGTTGAGGCTGCAGATCTGGTTGCAGCAGGTGGCAGAGCTCAGTGACCACCTCCTTGCTGAAGCGCAGCCTGCGCAAACCCTGCTCCTCAACAAATGAATGTAGGAGAATTGTTCCCGGAATACCCTGGGAGGGTAAGGCCTCCTGTGCAGAGGCCTGTTGGCCCTCCTCCCTCTGGCCATGTTTGCCACTCTCTCTCTGCGTCTCTGATGCCTCCGATTCTGCAGGTGCAGGCGACTCCCCGAATCAGTGCAGCCCCCAAAGTCTCTTCTAAATCAATGCAATGAAGGTGAAATCAAAATGAACCTGCAACGTGCTGCTCAGTACCCCAAACTCCTTCACACAGTGTTGAATCTCTCCAGAAGTCTCAGTCTCTCTCAGAATGCGTGGTGCAAAAATATCACCAACAAAAAAAGGTAGGAAGCGGCCGCCTTTAAATAGCGCTCCCCAGCCCCTTCCCGACTGCAAAGCATTCCCCTCTACCTGTTGTTGCTAGTGGCAGGCGGAAAGACAGGGGGCACCACTCAATATCCGGTCTGGGGCGCTACTAGGGCGTTGCACACTCGACTGACATCACGATCTGCGGGCGCTGGAGATCGTGGCAGTAGTGTTTAGCGCCTCCGCAAAATGTCGTCAATTTCGCGAGCGGCGCAAATATCGCTGCGCCTGGGCGTTAGTTGCTTTGCGCCCAATGGGAGGCACTAATCAACCAAATTTTTCACCAAAGCCTTTAATGAAGAATGCAATGTTCATTTACAAAAACATAGTTTATAGAGCAAATGTTGCACACAATGCACCAAACATTGGGGCAGAAATTCAACTCATACCCACCTGTTTGGTCCCTGAAAAACGGGCAGTCAGCAGTTGATAATCAGAGGGCATCTCAGCTGCCCGTTTGATGCCCAGGGCCTTCCTGCTGCAATATTCAAGTGGGCCGGTAAACGAGTGAACAGCCCGCTTGCCTGAAACAGGAGTGAAGCTGTTTAAATATGCAAATTGTGGGCCTATGCCAATTGTAAGACCCCAATTGCAAAATTCAGCTATAAATGGGCGGAGCCTGTGCCGCAAAAGCTCTGCCTAGATCGTGCGTCCTAACCAAAGGTCTTTAAAGGGACCACTGGAGGCTGCTCAAAATTCGAGCCAGGAAATGTTGAGTTTTTTTTGTGTGGGCCCAGGAGAAGTGCTCCTCCAGGTCCCCCAGAAAAACCCCAGCCTGCTGCTGGCCCCCGTTGAAGGCCCCCCACTCCCCTCAGGATCGTCCCCCCCCCGCCCCACCCGTCGCGACCTCCAGGCCTGGCTCAGCGAGGTGCCGGATGATTTCCCACCCTTTCACAACTGGTGAACGCCTGGTTGGTGTCCGCAGCTCACTGGCGGCATTGAAATGCGGCCCAAACCTGAATTTGGTTCGGGCCTCATGCCGGCACTAATCTGCAGGCGGAGCAGCCGCTCCACCCAATGCCACACTCGTTTTGAGCGGATGTTCAAATTTCTCAGGCCAATGTTTTTGAAAGACAGAAGAACCCTGCACGTTCCTGTGGCACAGTAAATTATGCTGCTCAGAAATTGTATGCTGTTTGATTTCAGTGAAGCAGAAAATATTTTGCGTTTTCAATAAAAGAACTGAAGTCATTCTCTCTGTGCAGCACTAATAAACAAGACATAAATATATAAGCCTGGAAATTACTGTTGGCAATACTAGCTGACAAAAACTTGACAGATGTGTATGATATTCCTCTCCCTATTTTAGCAGAGGAATTAATCTATTAAAAATAAATGGGTTAACCCATGCGTTAAAATAGTGGAGAGACAAATGCGCTAAGTGTTCATCCATTATTATCACCAATCAGTAATTTCCAGGCAATAATAACTGAAAAAACAGCATTGAGTAGAACCAATTGAAAATCAACTGAATGGCCCTCTTAAATGAATACACAGATTTGATGTTACAGCTGTAAGAGGTCAGAGGCAAAACAGGAACATTTCTATAAATGGGCAAATGATTATAGACAGCAGGATAAATATTTCATTCCCTAGCTATGGTGGATAGGAGTACTACATCACCAGGATATCACTATGCCATGTAAGTGTCAAAGGGTTTATCAACAACATTTATAAATGCATATTACTTCAGTTAGAGATTCAGTACTATTTTATTTAAATGCTCAACTCATGAATAAATCTATATATATATAACTGTAATATATTCAAAATCTTACATCTGTGCGCACTTCCAGTCTGCACAACTTGACGGCCTGTTGTCACATTTTAGTTACACCTTTTATGTCTACATTATCCTATTATCCTATATTCTCTAGGGTTTAGAAGAATGAGAGGTGATCTCATTGAAACATACAAAATTCTTACAGGGCTTGACAGGGTAGATGCAGGGAGGATGTTTCCGCTGGCTGGGGAGTCTAGAACCAGGGGTCACAGTCTCAGAATAAGGGGTCGGCCATTTAGGACTGAGATGAGGAGAAATTTCTTCACTCAGAGGGTGGTGAATCTTTGGAATTCTCTACCCCAGAGGGCTGTGGAGGCTCAGTCACTGAGTATATTCAAGACAGAGATCGATAGATTTTTGAATATTATAGGAATCAGGGGATATGGGGATAGTTCAGGAAAGTGGAGATGAAGTAGAAGATCAGCCATGATCTTATTGAATGGAGGAGCAGGCTCGAGGGGCCGAATGGCCTACTCCTGCTCCTATTTCTTATGTTCTTATTATAATTTCCTATGTCCACATTTACAATGGATTTGCCTGTGTAAACATGTCACACCATAATTGCATAATCTGGCCCTTGGTTAGCTGTGAAACAAATTTCTGATCTTTGCCTTCCAGCTCGGGTGCAATTTGATTTTTATTTATCTTAAGAGAAGTAGAAGGTAATTGCATCTACCTCCAAATGTTAAGTTCTGTAAAAATAACACATACAAAGAAAGACTTGCATTTATATAACACCTTTCATGACATCCTAGAGTGCTTTACAGCCAATGAAGTACTTTTGAAGTGTAGTCACTGTTGTAATGTGGGAAACGCGGCAGCCAATTTGCACACAGCAAGCTCCCACAAGCAGCAATGTGATAATGACCAGATAATCTGTTTTCGTGATGTTGATTGAGGGATAAATATTGACCAGGACACCAGGGATAACTCCCCTGCTCTTCTTTGAAAAAGTGCCGTGGGATCTTTTAGGTCAACCTGAGAGAGCAGACGGGCCTCGGTTTAACATCCCATCCGAAAGACGGCACCTCCAACAGTGCAGCACTCCCTCAGCACTGCACTGTCAGTCTAGATTTTTGTGCTCAAGTCTCTGGCGTGGGACTTGAACCCACAACCTTCTGACTCAGAGGCGAGAGTGCTACCAACTGAGCCACGGCTGACACACCTAACAGATGCAAAATAAATTCTATGTTACTGTTAGTAGACTGCTCCAGCCCATTCTCACAGCGCCTCCTGCCTCCTCTCTGCCTTTACTCTGGCTCCTCTCGGACTGCTTGCAGGCTCCTCACTAGTGCCCGGCAGTCATTCAGTATTCTCCCTGTCTTCTCTGTGTGGCCCCTTCTTAAGTGCCACTGGTCCTTGCCGCAACTCCATGTCTGATTGCCACCGCCATCAATGCATGCCTGAGTTGCTTTGACTTGGGTTGGTTTCTAGTTTCTCTGTTCATGACTCGCTTTGCGACACATTATTTGGAAACTTTTTCAGGGCAACAGTAGGCAAGTGGCAAGGTTTCTGCTTCTTGGCTGCCATGGAGGACTGTTCCTGTCGGCCTTGTTCCCAACTCCCGCTGATTGTTCACTCTGCAGCCACTCCCGCTGGCATTGTTCCCAACCCCTAACGATTGCTGATTCTGCTGCCTATTGTAAAATATTTTAAATATTGTGATACACATGGTACATGCATATGCCTTTGTAGCTTAGTTGAACGTAAAGAAAGAAATTAGAGGATTGAATTGAAGCTTTTGTGTCCTGGGAGTAATGGGGGAGGGATCATTAAAGTATTTGATGAACAGTATTTCAATGGTCACCACCTCTCAGAACAATGAGAGAAGATCAATGATTAAGTAAGGAGCGGTCTGATTAGCTTTAATGGTCCTGAAGTGGTTGATGGTGGGAAATGTTCTTGGCAATTTACTTCTATAATCTCATTCACATCACTCAATATCTACTGAACCATGCTGGTGATACTTTTAAAATTGATTTTCCGTGAAGGGTCTGCCAGGCCCGATGGACAATTTTTTTGTCCGCACTTTGGTGGAACCACAGAGAAAGGCAACACCTATTAGATAATGGTTCTGTAACCTTATGTAGGGGGCGGCTGATTGATACTCTGTTTTCCTAACCCTCTATAGTAGGCTTCACATTAAGTAACTGTATCTAATGGCAATTTGGCTTGTGATTATTAATAACAGGCAGCTGAGACGAGGACAGGAGCAACAGCTCAGTTCAGCATCCAACAATTCACCCTCCAATCAATCTTCTACACGTTATATGTAAGGGGTGGTGTTTTTGTGTCAGCTTCACCTCTGACTTCTGAGCGGTTCGAATCGCTCCCACTCCCTTGGTTCTAGACCTTGGACTTATTTGGGGGTTGTGATACAAAAGGTGCAGCAGACAACTGAGTTTGATGAAAGAACTTCAATCTTTATTAAAAGGTAAGACACAAATAATAACACTCTTATCACTTTAAAGGGGGGGGGGGAACACTTTGGTACAAGCGTGGGAAATGACAGTAGAACAATACTTCGCCCCTCCCAACCCCACTTTACTAGCTAAGTTAGGTTTTGAAGGACCAGGGATAATGCTCACCAATCCTTTGACAGTTGGGCTAAATCGCGGTTTTGGGGTTCGCTGTTTATGGCGGTTAGTGTCTGCCGTACCCCATACGCGGTAGAGGACTTCACCTGCATCTCTGGTCAGTCTTCGCGAGTCCGCTGATGCGGTAGGATGTCGTTATGGATTTATCTGGTGAGTACCCAATTTCTTTAGTTGAGTAGTAGGGCTTAGAGTTTTTAGGGAAAATCTTACCCAGGGGTAAGTCAGGAGTAGTTTGTAGTGTGGAAACTTTGCGATTCTTCGGGTTTTCTTCCCTGGAGTTGGTCTTTGTTGGTCGCGGTGGCCTGCGATTACCCGGTCAGTTGGGGGTAATGCGCGGTTGTTGGTTTCGTGAGGCCTTTGGTGTCCGCGATGGCTTTAGGCCTTGGTTGGTGTGTCGGTTGACCTCGTGGAGCCGTCGGTGACTGGTTGCTGCTTGTTGCTCCGGGTGGCTGTGTTGGGGCCGTGGTTGGAGGTCCGTCGAGGTGGTGTCTTCGCGATCTGGACTCAGGTGTGTCTGAGTGGTGAGCGATGCCGACTCGCTTCCAGCTCGGGCCTTCTTCTTCTTGGTCTCTCCTCTTCTCGCTGGCTCTCCTTCCTTCTTCTCTCTGGTGTGTGCTTGGTGGGCCTTCAATTATACAGAAATGAAGTGGCCTTATCTACCCGCCAAATCTGTTCAGTTCATTGTTTAGTTTTGGCGGGCTCGTAAATCGGTAACGATTTACTAGCACGTTAACTGGGTTTTAACAGGCCTTCAATCTGACCCATTGAATATGGCCTTATCTACCCGCCAAATCTGTTCAGTTCTTTGTTTGAATTTGGCGGGCCTGCTACCAGTAACTGCTCTGTAAGTGTCAAATGGGTTTTTGGGATGGTTTGCATCCTGTCGATCTTCTTGGCTGATTGCTGGTGATGGGTTTTGTGTTTTGGGTTCCTAGGCTGCTATAGCCTAGTCGTGGGTGCTCTGTATTATGCATATTTCTTGATGGGCCTTGTAATCGGTTTGATGGGACCTATTGTTTTGGGTGGGGCTGTCTTCTCCTAGGGTCTATTGTCGAAATGTTAATGCGTGCTGGGGCTTTGAGTGAGATCATCCCGGTTCCCCAGACATTGCAATTAACTGCAATACCCAAACTGTTTTTGCAGCGGTTGAGCCCAACTTCCTTCATTGCCTTTTCTCCCTTTACAGGCCCTGACATGTTTTTAAAATGCCAAAACTTGGTTTTTGGTCTTAAATTCCTTATGTTAGGCCCAAATGCATTTTTATCACTCTGAGGTAGTTCCAAAGTCCTTTTTCCTTAGGTTTTGGGGATCTGTAAAATTTGGAAACCTTACACATAGTTAAGAAAGAAAAGACAAGGAATAAAATGGATATCACTACTGCATTCTCTTTCTTTCCTGTGTTGTTGTGCCACTTTCTGGTTTGAATGTTAATAGGCTTGTTGCCATCAAGGATCATGACATTACAAAGTGAGTCGCTTACATTCTCCACTCATTGTCACCAAATGGAGCAAGCAATTACATATGTAATATTTGTAAAGTCATTTCAAATTTTTATTAGATATAATAGCACTTTTAAAGATGGGGGCTATTCTTGTGTCTCTATTCTGGGTGGTAGAACAGGTGGAGGAGGAGCTGCAGCCTCAGCAATCTCCACAGTCGCTGGGCCACTCAGAAGACAGTAGGTGAGGGGAGCTGCTCGTCGGGGGCCAAACCCAGCACACAGGGGATACAGGTCAAAAGTAACCTTTTTGTACTAACTGAGGAGCAGTGCAGGAGGAGGCTATACTTCTCCAGGTAGTCTGTTGCTGACCTCTGTAGCCTCCTGGAACAGAATCTACTGCCTGCTGGGCCATGCTTTGCCAGTGGCCCTCAAAGTCACCACAGCCCTTAATCTTTTTGCCACTGGATCCTTTCAGTCTGCTGCAGGGGACATGAGCTGAATATCACAGTCTGCAGTACACAGCTACATTAAGTAGGTCATAGTCATAGAGTCATAACGGCACAGAAGGAGGCCATTCGGCCCATCGAGTCCATACCAGCTCTCTGTAGAGCAATCCAGTCAGTCCCATTCCCCCGCTCTATCCCCGTAGCCCTGCAAGTTTATTTCTCTCAAGTGCCTATCCAGTCTCCCCTTGAAAACATTGAGTGTCTCCGCTTCCACCACTTCTGTCGGCAGCGAGTTCCAGGTCATCACCACTTGCTGTGTAAAAAAGTTTTTCCTCATATCCCCCCTGTATCTCTTGCCCAAAACCTTAAATCTGTGTCCCCTAGTCCTTGTACCATCAACTAGTGGGAACAGCCTTTCCCCGTCTAGCCTATCCAAACCCGTCATAATCTTGTACACCTCTATCAAATCACCCCTCAACCTCCTTTGCTCTAATAAAAACAAATCCAGCTTCTCCAACCTGTCCTTGTAGCTAAGATCCCCAATCCCCGGAACCATTCTGGTAAATCTCCTCTGCACCGTCTCAAGGGCCTTCACATCCTTCCTAAAGTGTGGTGACCAGAACTGGATGCATTACTCCAGTTGTGGCCTAACCAGCACTTTATAAAGGTTCAGCATAACTTCTCTACTTTTGTACTCAATACCTCTATTTATGAAGCCCAAGATCCCATATGCTTGCTAACCACTATCTCAATATGACCTATGCACATTAACTCCCAGGTCCTTCTGTCCCTGCACACTCTTTAAAACTGTGCCATTAAGTATATATTGCCTCTCCCTTGTAAGGGGGCGTGTCTCAGACGGTGCTGGTGCGAGGTTAGGCCTTCGTTGCCTAATACTATTGCTTGCTCTGGTCTCTGGCCAGCCTTATTGCAATAAGCACCTGTGAGTGGTTCGACCCACTCGCCCTTACGGTTCTAACACTGGACTTAGGTGCAGGGAGCAGTAATGCAGAGAAAAACTCAAATAGACCCGGTTGAATAGTACGAAATGGAAATCTTTATTGCATGGCGTCTAAAATCATGAAATACATGTCATAGGCGCAAATCAACGATAGTACAAGTATACATACATTCATAAAGCTTGGTCTGTGGAAATGGAGAACAGACGGCACATCGTAGAAGGGGGAACACATTATATCTTAACCTTATTAAAACACCCTCCCTTAATAATACCTACACTACGTCTAGATTTGTAGGATCGGAAATCATGCTCATCACTCGTTTAATTTCGGAGATTTTAAAGTGAGGCACTCAGCTCGTTTCGCTGCAGCGCCTGACTGTCACGTGTTTGGAAGGGTCTCTGCACCCCACTTGTTTACTTTCGCTGCTGCGAAAAGCAGGCCAGACTCCCTGTTGTCATGAAGAACTCGACGGACCTCGGACACAGTTCAAAGAAGAGTCTTCCTGTGCTCGATACAGGGTGTCGGTAGACTTCAAAGAAAAGTTCTTTATTTATATTTTCGGGCGCGGTCGGGGTTTACTGACCGTAGCGGCACGTGGATTCTTCTCTTCTTCTTCTCGTCTCGTCTCGTCTCTTCGGGCCTCCGGGTCCAGACACCGTTTACCGACACTTGGGATGGTGTACCCTGTTACTTGCCCTTGTCGGGGCGGCTCGTTCCGATTGAGCTCCACCCAACACTTGAATAACCGACCAGTACGGCTAAGAGTCAAGAGTCAGCAAAGTCCAGAGAGAAAATCAAGAGCCCACAAGTCAAACGAGTTCATGAAGAGGCAAGCGAATAAGAGAATAAACCCTCAGCAGTCAGCAGCGAGATAAGAGACCGATGGACATTTGTTCTCTATAGTTATAGTGATGTGTCTTCCTTATCTCCCGCTCAAATCTTAATGTTTGTCCTTTGTGTAATATTGGCGCACAAAACTCCCAGCATGGGGCGGTTGTCTTCTTTAACGGGTTTCGGTAGCACCTGAAACTGGCCAACTATCCGTTAATGTTTTCCCCATTATTGAGCCCAGCCAGGATGTGTATGAATCGTCTCCCTGACTGGTTTTGGGGGCCCCCGAATACTGACTTAATCACCCGTCAATGTCTCTCTCATTGTAGAGCTGGGGGGGTATTTGTGTATTGATGTGTCTGGATGGGCCTTCGATTGCCCAGTACAATGATCCTTACTGTGCATAGGAAAACGATTCCAGCACTTATATCTTTGCTATTGTTCCAAATGCAAACGGGTTGCATCCTGTCTTTATCAGTGTCTACTGAGTATGATCCAATCTTATACTAAATGTATATTCGACGCCATTTTGTCTGCCCACTGTGTCTCTGGAAGCTTCTGCCACGATGCGCAGCGGCCATTTTACAGGCTTCTGTGTCCTTTATTATCAGGACAGCATTTCGTTTAATAAAACTGATCAAACAAATCTGCTTCTCTTGTGTTATTTTGAATCGCGATAATTGCGAAACTTTACACCCTGTTCCTTCTGCCAAAATGCATCACCTCACACTTCTCTGTATTAAATTCCATCTGCCACTTGTCTGCCCATTTTGCTAGCCTTTCTATGTCCTGTTGCAGTCGATTGGTATCATCCTCACTATTTGCCACACCCCCAAGTTTGGTGTCATCGGCAAATTTAGAAATTCTACCCTGTATTCCAATATCCAGGTCATTTATATACATCAAAAAAAGCAGTGGCCCCAGCACTGACCCTTGGGGAACATCACTGTCTACCATCCTCCAGTCTGAAAAATAGCCATTTACCACAACTCACTGACACCCTCTTTGCCAGGGTGGAGCATTACATTTCCTTCCACATTGACCTCAACAATCAACAGGAGAGAGCTTGGGGGTTTGCAGAATGATCTGGCTTCCCTCGCGTGCTGGGCATTATTGACTGCACACATGTTGCCATCAGGGAACCAGAAGACCAGCCAGCAACATTTGTGAACGGGAAAGAATTCCACTCGATCGATGTGCAGCTAGTGGCTGATCACAGGAACATCATCATGCAGGCTTGTACTCAAAGAACTGTCATGATGTATTTATCCCGAGGCAGTCAACCAGCCCCCAAAATTCGAACATGATGGGATGGCTGCTGGGGGACAGGGGATACACCTACAGACGTGGCTACTAACACCACTGTGCAACCCCATCATGCCCTAGCAACATAGATATACCCAAAGCCAGGGGACCACCAGGATCACTACAGAACTCACCATAGAGATGCTGAAGCAGAGATTCAGACACAAAAGCAAAATTCTGCGGATGCTGGAAATCAGAAATAAAAACAAAATGCTGGCAATACTCAGCAGGTCAGGCAGCATCTGTGGAGAGAGAAACAGAGTTAACGTTTCAGGTCAATGACCTGATGTCAGGTTCTGATGAAGGGTCATCGACCTGAAACGTTAACTCTGTTTCTCTCTCCACAGATGCTGCCTGACCGGCTGAGTGTTTCCAGCATTTTCTGTTTTTATTTCAGAGATTCAGGTATCTTGACTGCTCGGGGGGCTCCGTACAATATGCTCCACATAGAGTCCCCTGCATGCTTGAGGTGTGCTGCATATTGTACTACCTAGAATTATAGAGAGGCCTGCATTTGTAGGAGGCCGAGCAGTAGCAGCAGCAGCAGGAGTCCTCATTGACGAAGAAGACCAGGGAAAAGAGGGGAATCAGCAGAAGAAGGAGGGTCACCTCAACGCCTTGCAGCAAGAGATGTAAGGGCCAGCGTATTGGTCAACGGTTCCGCTGAGCTAATCATATCCCTGCCCTGAGATGTCACATGGAGTCCCTCTGCTGAACAGTGCTTGATACATACTTCACCACTCCCTTCATCCTGCACTGTGTAATGAGAAAGGATTAATGAGCAATCTTGTTGTGCGAGGCCCCTTGGTGAGGAGCGATCATAATATGATAGAATTCTTCATTAAGATGGCGAGTGAAGTAGTTGACTCAGACTAGGGTCCTGAATTTAAATAAAGGAAACTACGATGGTATGAGGCGCGAGTTGGCTAGGGTGGATTGGGGAGCGTTACTAAAAGGGTTGACGGTGGATAGGCAATGGCAAACATTTAAAGATCGCATGAATGAACTACAGAATTTGTTCATCACTATTTGGCATAAAAATAAAACAAAAAAGGTGACTCAACCGTGGCTAACAAGGGAAATTAGGGATAGCATAAGATCCAAGGAGAGGACATATAAATTGGCCAGAAAAAGCAGCAAACCTGAGGATTGGGAGCAGTTTAGGATTCAGCAAAGGAGGACAAAGGGATTAATTAAGAGGGGGAAAATGGAGTATGAGAGTAAGCTTGCAGGGAACATAAAAACTGACTGTAAAAGCTTCTATACATCTGTGAAGAGAAAAAGATTGGTGAAGTCAAGCATAGGTCCCTTGCAGTCAGAATCAGGGGAATTTATAATGAGGAACAAAGAAATGGCTGACCAATTAAATACATACTTTGGTTCTGTCTTCACAAAGGAGGACACAAATAAACTCCCAGAGATGTCGGGGAACATAGGGTCTAATGAGAGGGAGGAATTGAATGAAATCAGTATTTATAGGGAAATGGTGTGAGGGAAATTGACGGGATTGAAGGCCGATAAATCCCCAGGGCCTGATAAGCTACATCCTAGGGTACTTAAGGAAGTGGCCCTAGAAATAGTAGATGCATTGCTGGTCATCTTCCAAAATTCTATAGACTCTGGAACAGTTCCCATGGATTGGAGGGTAGCTAATGTAACCCCACTATTTAAAAAAGGTGGTAGAGAAAAAACGGGGAATTATAGACTGGTAAGTCTGACATCGGTAGTGGGGAAAATGCTAGAGTCCATTATAAAAGATGTAATAGCAGAGCACTTGGAAAACAGTGACAGGATCGGACAAAGTCAACATGGATTTACAAAAGGGAAATCATACCTGATTAATCTACTGGAATTTTTTGAGGATGTAACTGGTAGAATAGATAAGGGAGAAACAGTGGATGTGGTGTATTTGGACTTTCAGAAGGCTTTCGATAAGGTCCCGCATAAGAGATTAGCGTGCAAAGTTAAAGCACATGGGATTGGGGGTAAGGTACTGATTTGGATAGAGAACTGGTTGGCAGACAGGAAGCAAAGGGTTGGAATAAACAAGTCTTTTTCCGAGTGGCAGGCAGTGACTAGTGGGGTACCACAGGGATCGGTGCTAGGACCCCAGCTATTCACAACATATATTAATGATCTAGACGAGGCAACTAGATGTAATATCTCCAAGTTTGCAGATGACATAAAGCTGGGTGGGAGTGTGTGCTGTGAGGAGGATGCAGAGAAACTCCAGTATGATTTGGACAGGTTGGGTGATTGGGCAGATGCATGGCAGATGCAGTATAATGTTGATAAATGTGACGTTATCCACTTTGGTGGCAAAAACAGGAAGACAGATTATTATCTGAACGGCAATAGATTGGGAAAAGGGGAAGTGCAACGAGATCTGGGAGTCCTTGTGCACCAGTCATTGAAGGTAAGCATGCAGGTGCAGCAGCCGGTTAAGAAGGCAAATGGTATGTTGGCCTTCATAGCGAGAGGATTCGAGTACAGGAGCAAGGATGTCTTGCTGCAGTTGTACAGGGCCTTGGTGAGACCACACCTTGAGTATTGTGTGCAGTTTTGGTCGCCTTATCTGAGGAAGGATGTTCTTGCCATGGAGGGAGTGCAGTGAAGATTTACCAGACTGATACCTGGGATGGCAGGAATGATGTATGAAGAGAGATTGGGTCGATTAGGCTTATATTCGCTAGAGTTTAGAAGAATGAGAGGGGATCTCATTGAAACTTATAAAATTTTAACAGGACTAGACAGACTAGATGCAGGAAGCATGTTCCCGATGGCGTGGGTGTCCAGAACCAGAGGTCACAGTCTAAGGATAAGGGTAAGCCATTTAGGACTGAGATGAGGAGAAATTTCTTCACCCAGAGAGTGGTGAACCTGTGGAATTCTCTACCACAGAAGGCAGTTGAGGCCAATTCATTAAATATATTCAAGAAGGAGATAGATATATTTCTTAAGGCTAAAGGGATCAAGGGATATGGGGAAAAGGCAGGGACAGGTTACTGAATTTGGATGATCAGCCATGATCTCATTAAATGGCAGAGCAGGCTAGAGAGGCCGAATGGCCTACTCCTGCTCCTATCTTCTATGCTTCTATGCACTAAAACACATTCAAACCATTTCTATATTAATGTCATATTGACAGTGAAAACTGAGAAGCGACTATTAAAGCATGCTGCAGACCAAAGTGCCAAATGTGATAAAGGTGATTAATCTAATGGCAAACATAATAAATGCCTTTCATTCATTTCTCACCCAAGTAATCAACCCGTAGTGTTTTTCTTAAATGAAAAGAAAGATTTGCATTTATATAGCGCCTTTCACGACCACCGGACGTCTGAAAGCGCTTTACAGCCAATGAAGTACTTTTGGAGTGTAGTCACTGTTGTAATGTAGGAAACGCGGCAGCCAATTTGCGCACAGCAAGCTCCCACAAACAGCAATGTGATAATGACCAGATAATCTGTTTTTGTTATGTTGGTTGAGGGATATGGAGAGGAGATTGGTGGGGGAGTGGGTGTTGTGAGCTGATGTTGAGAGAGGTGGAGGTGAAGAGCTGTACTCTCACTTGCTGCTCTTTTGAGGTCATTGAACCTCTTTTTGCTTTGCAAACAGGTCCTGGGGGTGATGCTGGTGGCACTGGCCTTTTCAACTACCTCTGTGCAGGTCTGCTTCATGGTGGCTTTGGGGACACACTAGTGGGTTTAGGGGGAAAAGCTGCTTCCTCCTTGTCCTCCATTCATCCCATCGGACCTCAGGGAGGCATCTGAAAAGCAGAGGGGCAGGCTTCGACTCATCTGTCTCCTGATGCTGTGTTCCACACTTGTACAATGAAAACTCAAAGCAGGGGATGCAATGGTGAAAGATAAAAGAATCTAAAGTGCTTTACAGCAAATAAATACTTTTGACGTGTGGTCACTTGTGCAATGCAGGAGAACCCATTGCTCTATAAATTTCCAGTCATGATTTAGTTTGTTAAAGATTTATCATTGTTAGGAACCCTCTGCTAAATTGGCCAGCACTGAGCTCGAAATTCCTCCTCTCGAGCTGCCTCTGGAGGCATGACAGGTGCCAGCAGCTCGGCTAAATTATTTCAATCTTGGACGCACCTCAGGCCTCCTGACTGAGGCGCGCGCTGTCTGTGCGCCATGAGTGACGAGCCCAAAAACGGGCTGTGACCAGTCTTTATCCCAAGGGATGGATTTTCCCACAATCCTGTGGCATTTACAATTGAAATGTAAAATAAGGACAGAATGTGTGACTTTAGACTGAATTATGTCTGCACACACTCTGGTCCAATTCCTCGCTGTCTGACCCCCTTTCATCCGAAGAGCGCATTTGGTCTTCGCGCCTTCTGTGTGAATATATACAGATCTGATGACATCTGGAAAGTAACCATGCCGATTTTCTGAAATACAGGTCAGGACAGATCACACAGAATAACAATCTACTTAAAAGCTGCAATTTTAACCAATTGCAAACCAAAAATTATTTTTTTTCAAACCGGTTCCAGTTGCCACAATGAATTTCGGACAGAGCTGAATAAGTAACGGTTTGAATACCGCTCTTAACGTAAGAAACCACATAAACAGAATTAAATATATTGTGCTCAAATCATTACATTTTGCCATAATATTAATAATTTAATGTTAAATGTGCTGGCAAGAAGTAGCAACCATGCAGGCCTGCCCTTTGCTTTGCAGCCTGGGACTTGAGTGTTTGGAATTTCCAGCTCTTGAGGACGAATTCTGTCAGAGAGTTGCATCATAGGGAGAGCTAAATCAAGCACTCCACTTGCCTCTTGGAGCACAAGAGGCGGGGAATGTCCTGATCCAGGGCGATGTGCTCAGTGGCGCCACGTGTGGCCACGCGTGGTGCTGCCGCATTGCAGGAACTCTTCCCTCAAAAGGGAAAGGCTCCTCGCTGCGAGCACTGCGTTATTTTTTTAGCAGGGGTGCGGGAGTGCCGCGCGATCAGCGATATTTTAATGATGCTCAGAAAAGAATTTTTTTTTTAAATTGGTGATTTTTTTTCATGACGGCCAGCCACCGCGCCTTTAAATGGCGCCCCGCGAGCGGCCGGCCTCACTGTTCGCGACCCCTGCAGCAGTCGGTAACATCGCCCGGCGCTGCTGCGGGGCTCGAGGGGGAATTTATCTCCCGAGGTGCTACTGGGGCACTGCGCCCAGAGATGATGTCATGATCTCCGGGTGCCATCACTAACCTCCCACAGAATTTCACGGGGTGCGCGGTTAGCGCCTCGGGGGGACGAAAAGCCATTTGCGCCCCGTTAGCGCCTCCCACCACTTCCCTCCATGATTTGCTGGGCGGGTTTAGGAAGTGACGTTTCACGGACACCAATTTCAAAAATGGGTTCTGAGTCAGTTGCAGGGCCCTTATTAGCATATTTTAATGATGCCTGCATTGGATAGGGAGCGCCCAGACCAATGTGGTGTCACCGTTCTGGCACAGGACGTCATGCAGAAAGATTGCACCTTCTGGTGTCCATTTTGGACCTGGATATCAATTTCTGTCCCTTTATATTTGTGAGTTCCCTGCGTCTTTCAGTATCAGTATATATTAGTTAGCTTAACACCACCTTGCTTTTGGTCATTGCGTTCAACAATTATTGGAATATTAAACTTGATGGTTATAAAGTGGGCAGTATTGGATCAACTGCCTGATCACCCACCTCACCTTCCTTTCCATTGGCAGGGCGAATAATGGGGGGGCCGAACCGCTCCAGCCCGTTTTACGCCCTTCAGAAATTGACAGTTCGGCTCACTGTTGGAATTCTATCTGTAGGTAATTGGATTATTTAAGAATGTATAACACGAAACAAACAAATATCAGCATTACCAATTCCACTGAAACTGCTCCATGCTTTAGGCCAAGGCCTGGAAAGTAACATTCCCCTGCTTGGCTGCTATTACTGTGCCCCTGAATGAAAATGAGTCCCCATTTAATTTCTCATTTCCAATATACCAGGAAAAAGTTACAATAATGAAAGACGCTTCTGAAAGAGATATTAAACTGTCACACTCCTATTCATCAAACTGGTTGCTTTCCAGCACTCTTCAATCATTGTGCAATTTAATGACAGATTTTATTGTTTGAACAACCGTGAGTGCAGTGCAAAATCAATATGGCATGTGAAAAGAATAAGGCTACTGTACTAGGCATTTGCTATGGTAACCAAAGTACGCACAATTTCAGCTGTTTAATCTTATGGGATGGTCACGCCGCACAGATTGTGTTGCAGAAAAGTAAGGAGGAATTTTAACTGAGTGTGGGATTCGGGCGGGCATGGGGTGGGGAGTGCGCCAAATACACATAGGCAGTGTGAGGCTGGGCAATTTGAAATCCTGGGCCTCATGTGCAAGCTGCTCACCCAGAACAGGCGGAAAGGGGTAGCTGGCCGTCGAGGTGGGGGGTTGGGGGGGGAGCGGATGTTCAGCTGGCAGGAGGCCTCCGGCCGGCACCAGAAGAAGGCTTTCCAGCAAGAAGGTAACTCACTGGGAGGGAGGTTTGGGAGACTCGTGGGAGGCCAGGGGGAGGGTGGTGGGTGGTGGGGGGAGGTGGTGGTGCGGGGGGAACTTGGAGCAGAGGAGGCTTCAACCTACATTATTGGGCCCAGAGGATCACTGCTGTTCCTTCTAGCCCCACAAGGAAAGTAAAAACTTACCTTAAGTAGCCTCTTCTGGTCGATGACCACATTAGATCCGAATCTGCACATTTAAAGAACGACATACGACATACGAACATACGAATTAGGAGCAGGAGTAGGCCACTCGGCCCCTCGAGCCTGCTCCGCCATTCAATAAGATCATGGATGATCTGATTAGTTCACATTCCCGCCTACCCCTGATAACTTTTCACCCCCTTGCTTATCAAGAATCTATCTCCCTCTGCCTTAAAAATATTCAAAGACTCTGCTTCCACCGCCCTCTGAGGAAGAGAGTTCCAAAGACTCACGACCCTCTGTGAGAAACAATTTCTACTCATCTCTGTCTGAAATGGGCGACCCCTTATTTTTAAACAGTGACCCCTAGTTCTAGATTCTCCCACAAGAGGAAACATCCTCTCCACATCCACCCTGTCCAGACCCCTCAGAAACTTATGGGGGAAAAATTCGGTTGGTTTGCGCCTCCCGTTAGCGCCTTAAGAGGGCGCTAATGGGGCGCAAAGCAACTAGCACCCAGGGCGCGGCGATGTCTGCGCCACTCGCGAAATTGACCAGACATTTTGTGGCGGCGCTAAACACTACCGCTCCGATCTCCTGCGCCCGCAGATCTTGACGTCAGTCGAGCGTGCAACGCCCTTGTGGTGCCCCAGACTGGATATTGAGTGGCAACCCCCTCCTTTCCGCCTGGCGCAAGCAACGACAGGGAGACTGGAACGTTTCCCAGTCGGTGAGGGCTGGGGGGGCGCTATTTACAGGCACCCTCTTCCTGGTTTTTTCTGTGGTAGACATTTTTGCACCACTCATTCTGACAGAGAGAGAGATTCTGAGAGAGAGAAGGAGAGACTTCTGCATAGATTCAACGCTGTGTGAATAGTTTTGGCTACTGAACATCACTTTGCAGGTACTTTTGGATTTGACCTTCATTACTTCGATTACCTATGGGGGCTGCACTGATTCGGGGCGTCGTCCTGCGCCTGCAGAATCGGAGGCAACAGAGACGCAGAGAGAGTGGCAATCATGGCCAGAGGGAGGAGGGCCAACAGGCCTCTGTACAGGAGACCTTCCCCTCCCAGGGTATTTCGGCAACAATTCTCCTACATTAATATGTCTGAGGAGCAGTGTTTGTGCAGGCTGCGCTTCAGCAAGGAGGTGGTCACTGAGCTCTGCCACCTGCTGCAGCCAGATCTGCAGCCTCAACTGAGGACCAGGACGTCTCTGTCGGTGGCAGTGAAGGTCACAGTGGCTCTGAACCTTTATGCCACCGGCTCCTTTCAAGCAGCTACTGGGGTCATCGCCAATATCTCCCAGTTCGCGGTCCATTGCTATATCCGTCAGGTCACAAATGCCCTCTACAAAAGGAGACGCCAGTACATCTCTTTCCTGATGACCCAGGCCAAACAGCATGAGCGTGCATTGGGCTTTGCTAGGATAGTGGGCTTCCCCATGGTGCAGGGTGCCATTGACTGCACGCATGTGGCATTGCGGGCACCGCATGAGAATGCAGAGGTTTTCCGAAACCGCAAGGGGTTCCACTCCTTAAACGTCCAGTTGATCTGTGACCACAGACAGCTGACACTCGCTGTCAATGCCCGCTATCCTGGCAGCAGCCACGATGCTTTCATCCTGCGCCAGACTGCTGTGCCAGAACTTTTCCAGGCACCGCATCAGCCAAGTGGTTGGCTCCTCGGGGACAAGGGTTATCCACTCTGCACCTGGCTGATGACACCGCTCCGAAACCCCAGCACCCCTGCTGAGCTGCGGTACAACGAGAGCCATCTCACCACCAGGAACATCGTTGAGCAGACGAGCGGCGTGCTCAAGCAATGGTTCCGCTGTCTGTACCACTCAGGAGTAGCCCTGCAGTACTCGCCTGAGCGAGTCTCCCTCTTCATAGTTGTGTGCTGCATGCTGCATAACCTGGCAATCCTCAGGACCCAGCCAATGCCACGAGGCCTTGGAGCACCACCGGAGGAGGAGGAGGAAGAGCAGGAGGAAGATCATCAGCAGCACCAAGGCAGGAGGGAGGCCCACAATGTTGAAACTGCAAGGGCCGTCTGTCAACGGCTGATAACAAGCGGCTTCTAGGCCCCTGCTGAGGAAATGGCTTCTGGCATGGCGAGCAACATGAATGAAAGCAACCCGCAACCCCAAAGCCGGCCAAGGCAGCAATGATTCCAAAGGCCAAACCTGTACATTTTGAATACAAAAACTTTTTATTTTACAAACTCTGTGTGTGTCATTTCTTCATGACAAACTAATAGAAAGAAATACAAAAAAATCATTCATTAACATAACTGGTTCTCACAACCTGGAGATAATGGCCAAAACACTAAACAAAAGTTTGAACACGAACCTCGGCCTTTAATAAAAAATTAACCAACATTTCGTCACTCCTCCTACTTTTTGCCCTTCGAGGGTGATCTCCTTCCCTTGCGCACTTACCCCCTTCCCACCCTACTGCTCCTCCGTAATGGGGCCCCAGTGGCTGCAGCAAGGCTGGTGGAAGGCTGCTGAATGTCAGAACCTGAGACTGCAGATGCCCTTGAAGGACGGCCTCGACCAGCTCTGGGCCTGGAGGGCCCGGCTGCAGACTGCACCAACTCTGCATGGGCAGCAGCAGTCTGGGCTACAGGCGGTGGCAAGTGCAATGGGGAAGTGACAGTGGTGGCAGCAGGAATGCTGTCATCTTGAGAGAGGACAGCAACTCCCTGCTCGACCGACACACTGGCACTCCCACGGGGCAGCACTTCAGCATCTGGGAGAGCAATCTGCTGGAGCACAGATTGCTGGCCTGCTGCGGCGCGGTGAGAGCCCCGGGGCAATGTGTACGAACCGGCGAGAATGGCAGCAGTCAGTGCTTGTGTGGCCTCAATCTGAGTCTGCATGAGACCAGTCTGAGATTGAATTATGACAGCCAGTGACTGAATTGCAGCACTAAGCTTTAGCGTGGCATCTGCCTGTGCTACAGCGAAGTACTCCACACACCTTGCCAGTGCATCAATGCATTCGGGCACCCTTCCCACTGCACCCATGAGCTGAGTGTGCATGTCCACCGCCTGGGTGTTCATTTCAGCGATGAGCCGTTCCTCCTCTGTGTCCAGTGCAGCAGGACTCACTGGCATACTCTCCCTCCGGGGAGAAGGCCCCCGAGCTTCCCTAGCCACATCACGTTGTTGCAGCCCGCTGGGTCCTGGAGCTTCACCCTCATCAGACCCTTCCCCCCTGATCCCCTCCAGGGAAGACGTGTTCCCAGTGTGGGCATGGGCTTCCTCGGGAGAGGGTGGCGCTGATGCTCTGCCTTCCTTTTCCTCCTCGCCTGTGGCTTCGCTCCCACTGGCAGCTTGAGAGCCCGTCTCCTCAGCTGGTGAATCACCATCTGAAAGCAGGGAGGTACAAGAGTGGCTGTAGCGTGAGGACAGGGGGGCAGTAAGGGAGGAAGGAGTGCAGCGATTTAGTAAGTTGGATTGATTGTGTCAAAGGCTGGTGTTGTGAGGGACAAGTGGAATGACAGAGGACAAAAAGGTGATGACCTTATCATTGCTGTCCCGAACGGGGATGGCCTCTCCAGGGGCGACGGGACCGAACACCTGGCTTGCCACAATCCTGTGGACGCGCGCCTCATGATCGCTGAGGGGTTGCAGCTGAGGCTGCCCTCCACCCGTCCGTTGCTGCTGTCTCCTATTATGAGATAGCTTGGCCTGCAAGAAAAAGGATGGCGTCTGAGTAAATATACAGCCATGGTCTTGCCTGACGTGCCTCCCATAGTTGAATAGCCTTTAATGTATGCAACCATGGTCTTGCCTGATGTGCCTCCCATAATTGAATAGCCCTTAATGTATGCAGCCATGGTCTTGCCTGATGTGCCTCCCATAGGTGAATAGCCTTTACTGTATGCAAAGTGTGGAATGTGCATGTGTGTTTCATGAGAGGGCCATAGGTGTTGGATGAGTGTTGGGCATTGGGGTTTTAATACCCTCTGGCCATAGAGTGAGGTTGAGATGTAAGGATGGGGAAATATTGAAAAAAAGCCACTCACCCTGACGACCTTAGTGAGGTCGTTGAACTTTTTGCGACATTGAGTATGGGTCCTGGTCACCATGCTCCTGGAGGAGACGTGCTGAGCCACCTCCCTCCACACTCTTCTGTAGTCGTGCGGAGACCCCAGAGTATAAAGAGAGAGAGAGTGGAGACCGCAGAGGATAAAGAGAGAGAGAGAGCGGAGACCCGAGAGTATAAAGAGAGAGAGCGGAGATCCCAGAGTATAAAGAGAGAGAGCGGAGACCCGAGAGTATAAAGAGAGAGAGAGTGGAGACCTGAGAGTATAAAGAGAGAGAGAGCGGAGACCCGATAATATAAAGAGAGAGAGAGCGGAGACCTGAGAATATAAAGAGAGAGAGAGCGGAGACCCCAGAGTATAAAGAGAGAGAGCGCGGAGACCCCAGAGTATAAAGAGAGAGAGAGCGGAGACCCCAGAGTATAAAGAGAGAGAGAGAGCGGAGACCCCAGAGTATAAAGAGAGAGAGAGAGCGGAGACCCGAGAGTATAAAGAGAGAGAGAGCGGAGACCTAAGAGTATAAAGAATGAAAGGATTCGCAAAATTTCATGTGTTCCCCCCCCGAAGATTTTTGTTGTTGGACTTATTAATAAAGAAACCCTGGTCAGACTGAGTTTTAAAATCCAGGGCATAAAATGGCCGTGGTCGGACCTCGTGACCGAGAGCCTGGCAGTTTCATTTCAGACGCTGGGAAGCCATCAGCTCGTGTATTCCGATGTCAGCAACAGGACAGGACCTTTCCTTATGCATTACAATCAGGTCTATGCATAAGGCTTTCAAGGTGTTTGCTCAAGTAATCGGCGGGGACATTGAGACGGGGCTGGGCCCATCAACGGAACTGTTCTGGACAAACATCCAACCTGTCGAACAATAGGATGGCAGTTGAAGAACTGGTATCACACCATTACCGGCCATCTAACATGATGGGCCGAGACCAGTACCTTTTGTTAAAATTCATCATGCCCAGATCAGACAATAGAAATGAGCTGATCGGTAGGAAGATTAGGGCGACCGGAGGGGGTATAACTGGGAAGACCCAACCATTTTTCTCTCTCTCTGCCTGGACCCTCGGTTCGCTCTGTCTGCCAGCAGCTAAGTAAGAAGACTACCAGAAACTTCGGAGCCACGTGTCGACGGCAGAAACAGAGCACAAGGCCAGGTTTTTCCATCCATTTCAACGGTGAGCATTATCTTCTGGCTGTCGCAAAACAATTCTAGTTAGGCATAAGGGTGGGGAATAATGGGGATATTGTTAAAATTGTAATTTTAGGATTTTCCCTCGATGTGTCCGTTCTCTTCCCATGCTTAGTGTAAAACCGTCTTCATATGATACTGTTTCTCTGTAGTTTTACTTCTGTAAATAAACATTGGTTTTCCTCGCACCAATCCACGAGTCTGTTCGTTTGTCCTTATCGCCGCTCGATAAGTCCTGGGCTCAGAACTAAAAATAAAGGGGTAGCGATTTGCAACCGCACAGCGGGCAGGCAGTCCAGGAAAACATAACTGGCTGACCTACAAATAAGCCCGAGACAAAAACCCCTTACAGAAATGGCGAGCCAGCCAGGAGCCCAGGCGAAAGCGTGTGTTAAGGCAGACCATGTTGTAGAGGAGGAATCCGCAATGGAGCGTAGGTTATCGACCTATGTGTGCGGAAAAGTAAATATCGCAAAAAAATGGGTGTGCGATATGTTAAAAGCCGAGCGCCCCCTAGATGCAGCTGCCCAGTGGACAGCAAGTAAAGAGTACAGGAGAGGTATTGAAAAGGCGGTCTGGCTCATGTGTTTGAAAAAGCAGGTTTTAATGTTAGACCGTGCTGTTGCAACACGAGCAGCCAAGATCAAACAGTTGACCCGAGAGCTGCAGGAAAAGACTGCAGCGGAGGAGAAAGTAATCGCGGCCCTCCAGGCAGTAAGCCAAGAGAGGGCATAGGCGGCGCGGGATCATCAGGCTGAGTTAGAGCGTATGAGGGCCCGCGCCGTTGAAGCTCAAAGGGAACACCAGGCAAAGTCAGAGCGCCTGGAAGACCGGATCGCTGAGCTCAAAGGTAGCGCTAGGCACAGGATGGAACACCTGGAATACCAGGTCAGAGAAATGAGAGGTAGTGAGGTTAGATTAATGGACAAGATTTCCAGCCTCACGCAAGAATTGAAAGAGCAGGAGGAGAAAGTAGGCGAAGTAAAAGCAGCATATAAGCTGGCTTGTGCCCAGGGGTTTGAAGACGCCGATCACGGCCCCTGTAGGCAAGAAATCGAAAGCTTGGGCATGGCCTTAGTAAGGGCGAAGGGCATGGTATGCCTCATTAGCCCGAAGACGGGCCAGTTGGATTTTACTGGCAACCCAAGCAGGGAAGTCCCACAGGCAGCTCCCAGAAAGGCACTGGTTAGGGAATCAGAGGTTTCACGACCGCCACCCATAGCCCCGAGTTTTCAGGAGGCCTGGCAGCAAGAGGGGGTGGAGGATGGAGCATTAGGGGAGACCCAGCAGGCCCTAGGGGATAGACCGGGTCCGGGACCAGTGTACCCCCTCAAACAACGGAGGTACGGCCCGCCAGCCGATGGCGAGGACCTAGGGGCCATCCAGAACCAGTTTGTAGTGCTGCATGGTACCCAACAGCTCAGAGCCATGGTTGGACACATCCCTAAGCTCACAGTGAGGGGGGACCCCTCTCTACATTTCTGGGAGATAGAACAGGCAGCGTGCGTGAATGACTGCGATGAGGCAGAAGAAGCAAAAATGCTGCTGTTCTCTCTGGGTAGTGATCTCCTCCAAACCCTATCGGATGAGTGTAAGAAGGGACAGAAAGACTACGAGGAGTTAAGGGATGAGATATTGGAGGCCATGGGACTAAATGATGGGAGTCCGTTCGCCCGAGTGGAAAAAACGGTACAGCTCCCCGGGGAGTCCCCGCAGGCATTCGCAGACAGGCTGTGGCCAGTCTACCAGAGCGCGTGCCCGGGAACGCCAGTGCGGACGTTCCTAAACAGAGACCAATCAGCCCACTGGCTCCGTTGTCTCATGACAAACTGCCTGCCCCAAATCCGAGCCCAGGCTGCGGCCTGGTTTGACCCCCGAAACCCCCAGCCACCGATAAACGGTGATCCGCCAGCTCACGGTAGCATTTAGAAATAATGGGAGGGGAATTGAGACGCCCCAGCCCAAAGGGAAAGTCCACGAGGTTAAACCTGGGGGCCAGAATAAGAAAGAGTGGCACCAGGAGGGAAACCGTCCCTCCCAGAATAAGTTAAACTGCTATGGCTGCGGGAAGGACGGCCACTGGCGCAAAGATTGCAAAAACCCCTGGAAGGACACCAAGGGAAAGAGCTCCACAGCTCCAGGCCCAAAGGTAGACACTGGGACCCCCACAGTAGAGAGCATTCTAGAAGCACTGCGGGTTCTCCTGACCAGTCCGGGGAAGGTAGCAACAGCCACTGGCGCATTGATCCCATCAGCCCAATACAACCCAGACCTATGACTAGAACCAGCGCAGCCTGTCCACCTGTGTTCCCCGGGATACGATGTTAAGAAGGGGGTGGAGAAAGTGCAGGGGAGATGTTTAGTGGACACCGGAGCTGCCTGCACGGTGGTCCATTCGGAAGACCCGACCAATTCACCCAGGTCTAACGGGGTCCCGTACAGTTTAATGGGATTCACAGGGAACAAGCAGGCCGGGGCAATGTCCAAACCTTTGGACATAGATTTAGGATCCCTCCATACCACGTAGGAGGGTAACCAAAAGGCCAACAAGTCGGCCAAGCAGGGGGCCAGGGAAGGAGAGTTCTGGGATCCCCGTAAAGCAGGTCCGGTAGCCGCAATCCGGGGCAAGGGAGGCACACAGGAGGTAGCTTTGGCCCCGGACTTAAAGCAGGTCCAAGCCCAGGATCCCGTCCTTAAGGCCGTCCTGGTAAAGAGAGAGAATGGGGAGTCCCTAGAATGTCCGTTTGAGGCAATGGACAAGGTTTTAAAACAGGTTAACTGGCAGGCTGCTAGCAGCATTAACCAGTGCAAACTGTTTAAACCTGACAAAGGGGAGGAGCCAGCAAGTCTCAGCTCACAGGCAACACACGCAGGTACTGTTGCGGGCGTTGAGGGAGGAGTCACCCAGGCCCCTGTTCAAACCACCCCCCCTCTCTTCTGGGACTCAGGTGGGGAGGAGGAGGAGCCCGAACCAGATAGGCCCACCCCCGACCCAGGTTTTGAACCTGGAGGCGAGGACTCTCAGCCAACAGCAGCAGGCAGCGAGGGATTGCCTGTCCCCAGCTCAGACTTGGGAGGGGAGGAGCCACGGGGGAAAAGCCCCCAGCCAGCGAGGACTGCGGCCCACGGCAAAGGTCCACTCGCCAGGGTAGCCCCACCTATAGCACTTCCTGAGAAGTCCCCTCGGACACCCCAACCTAGGAAGGCATGGTCGCCGACTCTCCAGTTTAAAGGGGCGACCTCCCGAGCAAAAGTTAGGTTAAAAGACACAGGTCCCCAGCCAACAGTCGCAGGCTGTGAAGGACCAGAAGTAAGGGTCCGTACAGCCACGCTGCAGGGAGCAGCCTGCCGCAGTCCTAACAGAGCTTAAGCTAGCCGCTCAGAGACGGGCGGCAAATGTACAGAACTTGGTCTGAGAAGTTTGTAGTTTTAAGTTAGATTGTTGAGTTTGATTTTAAGGTGCGGAACCGTATAGCAGTTTTAAGATGGAACCGTTCCAGTGTATGTGTGTTTGTCCATGTGAGCTGAGGTCGAGGGACCCGCTCACACTTCACCCCAGCCAAGGAGCCTATAGGGAGCCTGGCTAGATGTTCTTTATTTTTTTCAGGCAATTAAAAAGGGAAATGTTCGGAGGCCTGATCTTGCTCGCCCTGTCTGGGCTGAGCCTCGTGAGAAGGGGCGACACCGAGGACCACCGCATCTTCGATGCTCCGGAAGGACGGCGCCCCTAGCCCACGATGGAAGTGGCCTACGCGAGGCGGATGAAATTGCCTCGTATACTCACGAGGGGAGCTGGCCTGGATGGCTGGGGTCAAACTCGACCCAGTACTCGAGCCAGACCGGTTTTACATATGGGGAGGCCTCCCTCCATTGCCCGAGGATACGGATCGTCACCCCAAGGATCAGTGTCACCGTGGGCAAAAGGATTTGTTTATTATGTAAGGGCAACGTTCCCCTGGATAGGTGGTGGTGGCTCAGAAAATTAAGCAAAGACATGGGGAACCCCAGGGTAGAATGGGAAAGGTTAGGGAACGACACCCACAGGACCATCACGGGGACCCAGGGAGGGTTAAGTGTGTGCTGGGACAAATGGTGGGAACCGGATCAGGGGATCTATGTCTGCATGTGGGGTTCAGAGAGAGTCTGCCCCACGGGCGTTTCCATCATTTTCCACAGCCAGTGGCAGGATAACGGGAGGGGGATGGACTGGGGGTCGCGCCTGGATGCATGCGCGATCCCATACTCCCCAATCTCGGTTAATGCCACTGAATTACTGACCTGTCCCCGACAGCCCCTGCCCACGACCCCGACATCACAGACTGTAGCAGAGGGATGCCCCGCCACCACCAAGGGACCAGGGAATGGCCTGGTGCTGGTACCCACAGACCAGGTGCTCTATCAAGGGGTGCATTACGCGGTGGCCTCGGTGATCTTAAATCTCACTGAGGTGCACTTGCCCGCGTATCAAGCCCTCTTAAGGGAAACATTTCAAAAGTTTTACGAATTCGATTTTGCGGAGATCGATAAGACCAAATTGTATATACATAGCCACGAGGCTTGGGACGGGGTGGGGAGACAGAGAAGGGGTACTGTTAATGATGTTTTAACGGGTTTTAATGCGGGATCTTCAGTTATTAATAGTTTAGACCACATTGAACTGCAGACGCAGATCAACGGTCTGAAGACCCAATTAAAGAAGGTCTTAACTGATGAGAATAAGGTAGTGGGTTCGGAACTGCATGAAGACCAGGCCATGACTCTCCATCTAAAGGAGATCATAGCGGAGCTGGAGATACATGCAAAGACGGTGAATGCGCTCATTAGGGAGGATCGGAATGCGTCCGATCAAGCTGCGCAGAACGAGGTGTGTGTACTGAACGGGGCATGGTTGCTGGGTGAGGGCCGCAGAAATCTGGAGGACTTAAAACAGGGTTTGGTCCCCTCCTGGATCAGCAACAAGCACCTCGCAGCCCTCCACCCTTTTGAGAACGCATTAAGCCCGTGCCAGCTCCGACTAGCTTCCGAGGCCTATCCAGTCCCAGTGGACTGTGGACGTTCCAACCACACTATCATGGGGATAATAGTAAGGATGTCGGTCATGGGCGGGACGGCCCGACCCGTGCCGGTATACAGGGTGGAGAACATTGGTGTCATTCAGGGGTGTGTACACGTTCGTTTTGCAGCGGTCCCGCCCTACGTCATAAAGTGGGATCACGCTATGACGGGTACTGACCTCTCGGGGTGCTGTAGCCGGGGAGCACACATCATCCTGTGTCCCCAGCACTTGAATGCCTATTCGAAACCACAATGCGGGTTCAGAGCTGCTGACGCGAAACCTATAAATTGTACCATGGAAGCCATGGCACAAGGCCATGTTCCCCCACAGGTAGCATATATAGGAGGTGGGACATATTGCGTCACCACAGGAGCGTCTCACTACCAGCATGGACAGCACAGTTGGTGCGCGGTGAGTGACAGCAGCTTCTGCTTTAAACCCAAGGCAGAAGTTCAAGTGGCCCAGGAACGAATTGTCCCCATTCCTGAACCATCCACGGTTCACCTAACTGTAAGAAAGAATTTCACCAACCTCCAAAAGTATGTGGCTCACTTCGGCTACCAGATTCCCCCTCTCCCAGAACACCTCATTAAACTATTAAGGGCCTAGTAGTGTCGCAAAAGCATTTTTATACACTGGAGCAGAAGACTATCCAGATAGTGGCCGATATTCTGGATATTATGACCCCACCCTGGTGGGACATCTTTGAGAATATCGAGGTCACCTCCTGGATTCGTCTGGCATCACACACGCTCGTAATTTGTCAGCTCGGGATCGTCCTCTACCTGGTTTGCGTCCAGTGTAGGAAAAGGGGTCCCGAGGCAGTAGCAAGAACCCAAAGGGTCTGGAGGGACCAGTATGCTCGGGTAGATGAGACACTCGCGTGAATTCCGTGTCACACCACTTGCGAGTGATGGTGGCCTAATTTTATTATTTTTAATAAAGATGGTCCCCTCCGTTTGTTGTTTTTTTTTTTGTTTGATTAAAAAAAACTGTTTTATCCCAAGTGGTGCAGGGGTATGTTGGACCTCCTCCGTGCTGGGATTACTGGAAAAGAATTTGTTTCCTATCTAAAATGCCTGCTGTACACTGTGGTTATTCTCCAAGTGGGGGAATGTACGTGTCGGGGGAATTAGGATAGGTAAATAAAGGAGAAGGTTGTTTGCGACAGTCAGAAATTTTGTTCACCTCGTATGGACACTTCAAGCAAGTTTAAGTCTCCACAGGGGGTACTGAAAGGATTCGCAAAATTTCATGTGTTCCCCCCCCCGAAGATTTTTGTTGTTGGACTTATTAATAAAGAAACCCTGGTCAGACTGAGTTTTAAAATCCAGGGCATAAAATGGCCGCGGTCGGACCTCGTGACTGAGAGCCTGGCAGTTTCATTTCAGACGCTGGGAAGCCATCAGCTCGTGTATTCTGATGTCTGCAACAGGACAGGACCTTTCCTTATGCATTACAATCAGGTCTATGCATAAGGCTTTCAAGGTGTTTGCTCAAGTAATTGGCGGGGACATTGAGACGGCGCTGGGCCCATCAACGGAACTGTTCTGGACAAACATCCAACCTGTCGAACAATAGGGTGGCAGTTGAAGAACTGGTATCACACCATTACCGGCCATCTAACATGATGGGCCGAGACCAGTACCTTTTGTTAAAATTCATCATGCCCAGATCAGACAATAGAAATGAGCTGATCGGTAGGAAGATTAGGGCGACCGGAGTGGGTATAACTGGGAAGACCCAACCATTTTTCTCTCACTCTGCCTGGACCCGCGGTTCGCTCTGTCTGCCAGCAGCTAAGAAAGAAGACTACAAGAAACTTCGGAGCCACGTGTCGACGGCAGAAACAGAGCACAGGGCCAGGTTTTTCCATCCATTTCAACGGTGAGCATTATCTTCTAGCTGTCGCAAGACAATTCTAGTTAGGCATAAGGGCGGGGTTTAATGGGGATATTGCTAAAATTGTAATTTTAGGATGTTCCCTCGTTGTGTCCGTTCTCTTCCCATGCTAAGTGAAAAACCGTTTTCAGATGATACTGTTTCTCTGTAGTTTTACTTCTGTAAATAAACATTGGTTTTCCTCGCACCAATCCACGAGTATGTTCGTTTGTCCTTATCGCCGCTCGATATGTCCTGGGCTCAGAACTAATAATAAGGGGCAGCGATTCACAACCGCACAGCGGGCAGGCAGTCCAGGAAAACATAACTGGCTGACCTACAAATAAGCCCGAGACAAAAAACCCTTACAAGAGAGAGAGAGAGCGGAGATCCCAGAGTATAAAGAGAGAGAGAGAGAGCGGAGACCTGAGAGTATAAAGAGAGAGAGCGGAGATCCCAGAGTATAAAGAGAGAGAGAGCGGAGTCCCCAGAGTATAAAGAGAGAGAGAGAGAGGCGACCGCAGAATATAAAGAGAGAGAGAGAGCGTAGACCCCAGATTATAAAGAGAGAGAGAGTGGAGACCCGAGAGTATAAAGAGAGAGAGAGCGGAGACATCAGAGTATAAAGAGAGAGAGAGCGGAGACCGCAGAGTATAAAGAGAGAGAGAGCGGAGACCCCAGAGTATAAAGAGAGAGTGAGCGGAGACCCGAGAGTATAAAGAGAGAGAGAGAGCGGAGACCCCAGAGTATAAAAAGAGAGAGCGGAGACCCCAGAGTAAAAAGAGAGAGAAAGACCAGAGACCCGAGAGTATAAAGAGAGAGAGAGCGGAGCCCGTGAATATAAAGAGAGAGAGAGCGGAGTCGCCAGAGTATAAAGAGAGAGAGAGCGGAGACCCCAGAGTATAAAAAGAGAGAAAGACCGGAGACCCGAGAGTATAAAGAGAGAGAGAGCGGAGCCCGTGAATATAAAGAGAGAGAGAGCGGAGTCGCCAGAGTATAAAGAGAGAGAGAGCGGAGACCCCAGAGTATAAAAAGAGAGAGAGAGCGTAGACCCCAGAGTAGAAAGAGAGAGAGATCGGAGACCCCAGAGTATAAAGAGAGAGAGATCGGAGACCTCAGAGTATAAAGAGAGAGAGATCGGAGACCCCAGATTATAAAGAGACAGAGAGCGGTAACCCCAGAGTATATAGAGAGAGAGAGCGGAGACCCCCGAGTATAAAGAGAGAGAGAGCGGACACCCGAGTGTATAAAGAGAGAGAGAGCGGAGACCCCAGAATATAAAGAGAGAGAGAGCGGTTACCCCAGAGTATAAAGAGAGAGAGAGCGGAGAACCCCGAGTATAAAGAGAGAGAGAGCGGAGACGCCAGAATATAAAGAGAGAGAGAAATCGGAGACCCGAGTGTATAAAGAGAGAGAGAGCGGAGACCCCAGAATATAAAGAGAGAGAGATCGGAGACACGAGAGCATAAAAAGAGAGAGAGCGGAGATCCGTGAGTATAAAGAGAGAGAGAGCAGAGACCCGCGAGTATAAAGAGAGAGAGAGCGGTGACCCGAGATTATAAAGAGAGAGAGAGCGGAAACCCGAGAGTATAAAGAGAGAGAGAGCGGAGACCCGAGAGTATAAAGAGAGAGAGAGCGGAGACCCCAGAGTATAAAGAGAGAGAGTGCAGAGACCCCAGAGTATAAAGAGAGAGAGAGAGCGGAAACCGGAGAGTATAAAGAGAGAGAGAGCGGAGAGCCGAGAATATAAATAGAGAGCGGGCACCGGAGAGTATAAAGAGAGAGAGATCGGCGACCCCAGAGTATAAAGAGAGAGAGTGCGGACACCGGAGAGTATAAAGAGAGAGAGTGGAGACCACAGAATATAAAGAGAGAGAGAGAGCGGAGATCCCAGAGTATAAAGGGAGAGAGCGGAGACCCGAGAGTATAAAGAGAGAGAGAGCGGAGACCACAGAATATAAAGAGAGAGAGAGAGCGGAGATCCCAGTGTATAAAGAGAGAGAGAGCCGAGACCACAGAATATAAAGAGAGAGAGAGAGCGGACATCCCAGAGGATAAAGAGAGAGAGCGGAGACCCTTGAGTATAAAGAGAGAGAGAGCGGTTTCCCCGGAATATAAAGAGAGAGAGAGCGGAGACCCGAGAGTATAAAAAGAGAGAGCGGAAACCGGGAAAGTATAAAGAGAGAGAGAGCGGAGATCCCAGAGTATAAAGAGAGAGAGAGCGGAGTCCCGAGTGTATAAAGTGAGAGAGAGCGGAGACCCGAGATTATAAAGAGAGAGAGCGGAGACCCGAGAGTATAAAGAGAGAGAGAGCGGAGATCCCAGAGTATAAAGAGAGAGAGAGCGAAGACCCCAGAGCAGAAAGAGAGAAAGAGCAGAGACCCCAGAGTATAAAGAGAGAGAGAGTGGAGACCCCAGAGTATAAAGAGAGAGCGGAGACCCCAGCGTATAAAGAGAGAGAGCGGAGACCCCAGCGTATAAAGAGAGAGAGAGCGGAGACCCCAGAGTATAAAGAGAGAGCGGAGAGACGAGAGTATAAAGAGAGAGAGAGCGGAGAGCCGAGAGTATAAAGAGAGAGAGAGCGGAGACCCGAGATTATAAAGAGAGAGGGAGCGTAGACCACAGTGTATAAAGAGAGAGAGAGCGGAGACCCCAGAGTATAAAGAGAGAGAGAGCGGAGACCCGAGAGTATAAAGAGAGAGAGAGCGGAGACCCCAGAGTATAAAGAGAGAGAGAGCGGAGACCCGAGAGTATAAAGAGAGAGAGAGCGGAGATCCCAGAGTATAAAGAGAGAGAGCGGAGACCCCAGAGTATAAAGAGAGAGAGAGAGGAGACCCGTGAGTATAGATAGAGAGAGCGGAGACCCGAGATTATAAAGAGAGAGAGCGGAGACCCCAGAATATAAAGAGAGAGAGCACGGAGACACCAGAGTATAAAGAGAGAGAGAGCGGAGACCCGAGAGTAGAAAGAGAGAAAGAGTGGAGACCGGAGAGTAAAAAGAGAGAGCGGAGAAACCAAGAGTATAAAGAGAGAAAGAGTGGAGACCCGAGAGTATAAAGAGAGAGAGAGAGAGCGGAGACCCCAGAGTATAAAGAGAGAAAGAGTGGAGACCCGAGAGTATAAAGAGAGAGAGCGGAGACCCCAGAGTATAAAGAGAGAGAGAGCGGAGACCCGAGAGTATAAAGAGAGAGAGAGCGGAGACCCCAGAGTATAAAGAGGGAGAGAGCGGAGACCCGAGAGTATAAAGAGAGAGAGCGGAGACCCCAGAGTATAAAGAGAGAGAGAGCGGAGACCCGAGAGTATAAAGAGAGAGAGAGCCGAGACCCCAGAGTATAAAAAGAGAGAGCGGAGACCCCAGAGTATAAAGAGAGAGAAAGACCAGAGACCCGAGAGTATAAAGAGAGAGAGAGCCAAGACCCGAGAGTATAAAGAGAGAGAGAGCGGAGACCGAGAATATAAAGAGAGAGAGAGCGGAGACCGAGAATATAAAGAGAGAGAGAGCGGAGACCCCAGAGTATTAAAAGAGAGAGGGAGCGTAGACCACAGTGTATAAAGAGAGAGAGATCGGAGACCCCAGAGTATAAAGAGAGAGAGAGCGGAGACCCGAGAGTATAAAGAGAGAGAGAGCGGAGACCCCAGAGTATAAAGAGAGAGAGCGGAGACCCGAGAGTATAAAGAGAGAGAGAGCGGAGATCCCAGAGTATAAAGAGAGAGAGCGGAGACCCCAGAGTATAAAGAGAGAGAGAGAGGAGACCCGTGAGTATAAATAGAGAGAGCGGAGACCCGAGATTATAAAGAGAGAGAGCGGAGACCCCAGAATATAAAGAGAGAGAGCACGGAGACACCAGAGTATAAAGAGAGAGAGAGCGGAGACCCGAGAGTATAAAGAGAGAAAGAGTGGAGACCCGAGAGTATAAAGAGAGAGAGCGGAGACCCCAGAGTATAAAGAGAGAGAGAGAGAGCGGAGACCCCAGAGTATAAAGAGAGAGAGAGCGGAGACCCGAGAGTATAAAGAGAGAGAGAGCGGAGACCGAGAATATAAAGAGAGAGAGAGCGGAGACCGAGAATATAAAGAGAGAGAGAGCGGAGACCCCAGAGTATTAAAAGAGAGAGAGAGCGTAGACCCCAGAGTAGAAAGAGAGAGAGATCGGAGACCCCAGATTATAAAGAGAGAGAGAGCGGAGACCCGAGAGTATAAAGAGAGAGAGAGCGGAGACAGAGAGTATAAAGAGAGAGAGAGTGGAGTCCCCAGAGTATAAAGAGAGAGAGAGCCAAGACCCGAGAGTATAAAGAGAGAGAGAGCGGAGACCGAGAATATAAAGAGAGAGAGAGCGGAGACCCCAGAGTATAAAGAGAGAGAGAGCGGAGACCCGAGAGTATAAAGAGAGAGAGAGCGGAGACCCCTGAGTATTAAAAGAGAGAGAGAGCGTAGACCCCAGAGTAGAAAGAGAGAGAGATCGGAGACCCCAGAGTATAAAGAGAGAGAGATCGGAGACCCCCGAGTATAAAGAGAGAGAGAGCGGAGACCCGAGAGTATAAAGAGAGAGAGAGCGGAGTCCCCAGAGTATAAAGAGAGAGAGAGCGGAGACCCGAGAGTATAAAGAGAGAGAGAGCGGAGACCCCAGAGTATTAAAAGAGAGAGAGAGCGTAGACCCCAGAGTAGAAAGAGAGTGAGATCGGAGACCCCAGAGTATAAAGAGAGAGAGATCGGAGACCCCCGAGTATAAAGAGAGAGAGAGTGGAGACCCCAGAGTATAAAGAGAGAGAGAGAGAGGCGACCGCAGAATATAAAGAGAGAGAGAGAGCGTAGACCCCAGATTATAAAGAGAGAGAGAGTGGAGACCCGAGAGTATAAAGAGAGAGAGAGCGGAGACATCAGAGTATAAAGAGAGAGAGAGCGGAGACCGCAGAGTATAAAGAGAGAGAGAGCGGAGACCCCAGAGTATAAAGAGAGAGTGAGCGGAGACCCGAGAGTATAAAGAGAGAGAGAGAGCGGAGACCCCAGAGTATAAAAAGAGAGAGCGGAGACCCCAGAGTAAAAAGAGAGAGAAAGACCAGAGACCCGAGAGTATAAAGAGAGAGAGAGCGGAGCCCGTGAATATAAAGAGAGAGAGAGCGGAGTCGCCAGAGTATAAAGAGAGAGAGAGCGGAGACCCCAGAGTATAAAAAGAGAGAAAGACCGGAGACCCGAGAGTATAAAGAGAGAGAGAGCGGAGCCCGTGAATATAAAGAGAGAGAGAGCGGAGTCGCCAGAGTATAAAGAGAGAGAGAGCGGAGACCCCAGAGTATAAAAAGAGAGAGAGAGCGTAGACCCCAGAGTAGAAAGAGAGAGAGATCGGAGACCCCAGAGTATAAAGAGAGAGAGATCGGAGACCTCAGAGTATAAAGAGAGAGAGATCGGAGACCCCAGATTATAAAGAGACAGAGAGCGGTAACCCCAGAGTATATAGAGAGAGAGAGCGGAGACCCCCGAGTATAAAGAGAGAGAGAGCGGACACCCGAGTGTATAAAGAGAGAGAGAGCGGAGACCCCAGAATATAAAGAGAGAGAGAGCGGTTACCCCAGAGTATAAAGAGAGAGAGAGCGGAGAACCCCGAGTATAAAGAGAGAGAGAGCGGAGACGCCAGAATATAAAGAGAGAGAGAAATCGGAGACCCGAGTGTATAAAGAGAGAGAGAGCGGAGACCCCAGAATATAAAGAGAGAGAGATCGGAGACACGAGAGCATAAAAAGAGAGAGAGCGGAGATCCGTGAGTATAAAGAGAGAGAGAGCAGAGACCCGCGAGTATAAAGAGAGAGAGAGCGGTGACCCGAGATTATAAAGAGAGAGAGAGCGGAAACCCGAGAGTATAAAGAGAGAGAGAGCGGAGACCCGAGAGTATAAAGAGAGAGAGAGCGGAGACCCCAGAGTATAAAGAGAGAGAGTGCAGAGACCCCAGAGTATAAAGAGAGAGAGAGAGCGGAAACCGGAGAGTATAAAGAGAGAGAGAGCGGAGAGCCGAGAATATAAATAGAGAGCGGACACCGGAGAGTATAAAGAGAGAGAGATCGGCGACCCCAGAGTATAAAGAGAGAGAGTGCGGACACCGGAGAGTATAAAGAGAGAGAGTGGAGACCACAGAATATAAAGAGAGAGAGAGAGCGGAGATCCCAGAGTATAAAGAGAGAGAGTGGAGACCCGAGAGTATAAAGAGAGAGAGAGCGGAGACCACAGAATATAAAGAGAGAGAGAGAGCGGAGATCCCAGTGTATAAAGAGAGAGAGAGCCGAGACCACAGAATATAAAGAGAGAGAGAGAGCGGACATCCCAGAGGATAAAGAGAGAGAGCGGAGACCCCAGAGTATAAAGAGAGAGAGAGCGGTTTCCCCGGAATATAAAGAGAGAGAGAGCGGAGACCCGAGAGTATAAAAAGAGAGAGCGGAAACCCGGAGAGTATAAAGAGAGAGAGAGCGGAGATCCCAGAGTATAAAGAGAGAGAGAGCGGAGTCCCGAGTGTATAAAGTGAGAGAGAGCGGAGACCCGAGATTATAAAGAGAGAGAGAGCGGAGACCCGAGAGTATAAAGAGAGAGAGAGCGGAGATCCCAGAGTATAAAGAGAGAGAGAGCGGAGACCCCAGAGCAGAAAGAGAGAAAGAGCAGAGACCCCAGAGTATAAAGAGAGAGAGAGTGGAGACCCCAGAGTATAAAGAGAGAGAGCGGAGACCCCAGAGTATAAAGAGAGAGAGCGGAGACCCCAGAGTATAAAGAGAGAGAGCGGAGACCCCAGAGTATAAAGAGAGAGAGCGGAGAGCCGAGAGTATAAAGAGAGAGAGAGCGGAGAGCCGAGAGTATAAAGAGAGAGAGAGCGGAGACCCGAGATTATAAAGAGAGAGGGAGCGGAGACCACAGTGTATAAAGAGAGAGAGAGCGGAGACCCAGAGTATAAAGAGAGAGAGAGCGGAGACCCGAGAGTATAAAGAGAGAGAGAGCGGAGACCCAGAGTATAAAGAGAGAGAGAGCGGAGACCCGAGAGTATAAAGAGAGAGAGAGCGGAGATCCCAGAGTATAAAGAGAGAGAGCGGAGACCCCAGAGTATAAAGAGAGAGAGAGAGGAGACCCGTGAGTATAAATAGAGAGAGCGGAGACCCGAGATTATAAAGAGAGAGAGAGCGGAGACCCCAGAATATAAAGAGAGAGAGCACGGAGACACCAGAGTATAAAGAGAGAGAGAGCGGAGACCCGAGAGTAGAAAGAGAGAAGAGTGGAGATCGAGAGTAAAAAGAGAGAGCGGAGAACCAAGAGTATAAAGAGAGAAGAGTGGAGACCCGAGAGTATAAAGAGAGAGAGAGAGAGCGGAGACCCCAGAGTATAAAGAGAGAAAGAGTGGAGACCCGAGAGTATAAAGAGAGAGAGCGGAGACCCCAGAGTATAAAGAGAGAGAGAGCGGAGACCCGAGAGTATAAAGAGAGAGAGAGCGGAGACCCCAGAGTATAAAGAGAGAGAGAGCGGAGACCCGAGAGTATAAAGAGAGAGAGCGGAGACCCCAGAGTATAAAGAGAGAGAGAGCGGAGACCCGAGAGTATAAAGAGAGAGAGAGCCGAGACCCCAGAGTATAAAAAGAGAGAGCGGAGACCCCAGAGTATAAAGAGAGAGAAAGACCAGAGACCCGAGAGTATAAAGAGAGAGAGAGCCAAGACCCGAGAGTATAAAGAGAGAGAGAGCGGAGACCGAGAATATAAAGAGAGAGAGAGCGGAGACCGAGAATATAAAGAGAGAGAGAGCGGAGACCCCAGAGTATTAAAGAGAGAGGGAGCGTAGACCACAGTGTATAAAGAGAGAGAGATCGGAGACCCCAGAGTATAAAGAGAGAGAGAGCGGAGACCCGAGAGTATAAAGAGAGAGAGAGCGGAGACCCCAGAGTATAAAGAGAGAGAGCGGAGACCCGAGAGTATAAAGAGAGAGAGAGCGGAGATCCCAGAGTATAAAGAGAGAGAGCGGAGACCCCAGAGTATAAAGAGAGAGAGAGAGGAGACCCGTGAGTATAAATAGAGAGAGCGGAGACCCGAGATTATAAAGAGAGAGAGCGGAGACCCCAGAATATAAAGAGAGAGAGCACGGAGACACCAGAGTATAAAGAGAGAGAGAGCGGAGACCCGAGAGTATAAAGAGAGAAAGAGTGGAGACCCGAGAGTATAAAGAGAGAGAGCGGAGACCCCAGAGTATAAAGAGAGAGAGAGAGAGAGCGGAGACCCCAGAGTATAAAGAGAGAGAGAGCGGAGACCCGAGAGTATAAAGAGAGAGAGAGCGGAGACCGAGAATATAAAGAGAGAGAGAGCGGAGACCGAGAATATAAAGAGAGAGAGAGCGGAGACCCCAGAGTATTAAAAGAGAGAGAGAGCGTAGACCCCAGAGTAGAAAGAGAGAGAGATCGGAGACCCCAGATTATAAAGAGAGAGAGAGCGGAGACCCGAGAGTATAAAGAGAGAGAGAGCGGAGACAGAGAGTATAAAGAGAGAGAGAGTGGAGTCCCCAGAGTATAAAGAGAGAGAGAGCCAAGACCCGAGAGTATAAAGAGAGAGAGAGCGGAGACCGAGAATATAAAGAGAGAGAGAGCGGAGACCCCAGAGTATAAAGAGAGAGAGAGCGGAGACCCGAGAGTATAAAGAGAGAGAGAGCGGAGACCCCTGAGTATTAAAAGAGAGAGAGAGCGTAGACCCCAGAGTAGAAAGAGAGAGAGATCGGAGACCCCAGAGTATAAAGAGAGAGAGATCGGAGACCCCCGAGTATAAAGAGAGAGAGAGCGGAGACCCGAGAGTATAAAGAGAGAGAGAGCGGAGTCCCCAGAGTATAAAGAGAGAGAGAGCGGAGACCCGAGAGTATAAAGAGAGAGAGAGCGGAGACCCCAGAGTATTAAAAGAGAGAGAGAGCGTAGACCCCAGAGTAGAAAGAGAGTGAGATCGGAGACCCCAGAGTATAAAGAGAGAGAGATCGGAGACCCCCGAGTATAAAGAGAGAGAGAGTGGAGACCCCAGAGTATAAAGAGAGAGAGATCGGAGACCCCAGATTATAAAGAGACAGAGAGCGGTAACCCCAGAGTATAAAGAGAGAGAGAGCGGAGACCCGAGTGTAAAGAGAGAGAGAGCGGAGAACCCCGAGTATAAAGAGAGAGAGAGCGGAGACCGCAGAATATAAAGAGAGAGAGAAATCGGAGACCCGAGTGTATAAAGAGAGAGAGAGCGGAGATCCGTGAGTATAAAGAGAGAGAGAGCGGTGACCCGAGATTATAAAGAGAGAGAGAGCGGAAACCTGAGAGTATAAAGAGAGAGAGAGCGGAGACCCGAGAGTATAAAGAGAGAGAGAGCGATGACCCGAGAGTATAAAGAGAGAGAGAGCGGAGACCCCAGAGTATAAAGAGAGAGAGAGAGCGGAGACCGGAGAGTATAAAGAGAGAGAGAGCGGAGAGCCGAGAATATAAATAGAGAGCGGACACCGGAGAGTATAAAGAGAGAGAGATCGGCGACCCCAGAGTATAAAGAGAGAGAGCGGAGACCCGAGTGTATAAAGAGAGAGAGAGCGGAGACCACAGAATATAAAGAGAGAGAGAGAGAGCGGACATCGCAGAGTATAAAGAGAGAGAGAGCGGAGACCCCAGAGTATAAAGAGAGAGAGTGCGGAGACCCCAGAGTATAAAGAGAGAGAGAGAGCGGAAACCGGAGAGTATAAAGAGAGAGAGAGCGGAGAACCCAGAGTATAAATAGAGAGCGGGCACCGGAGAGTATAAAGAGAGAGAGATCGGCGACCCCAGAGTATAAAGAGAGCGACAGCGGAGACCCCAGAGTATAAAGAGAGAAAGAGTGGAGACCCGAGAGTATAAAGAGAGAGAGAGCGGAGACCCCAGACTATAAAGAGAGCGACAGCGGAGACCCCAGAGTATAAAGAGAGAAAGAGTGGAGACCCCAGAGTATAAAGAGAGAGAGAGCGGAGACCCCAGAGTATAAAGAGAGAGAGAGCGGAGACCCCAGAGTATAAAGAGAGAGAGAGCGGAGACACCAGAATATAAAGAGAGAGAGTGCGGAGACCCCAGAGTATAAAGAGAGAGAGAGAGCGGAGACCGGAGAGTATAAAGAGAGAGAGAGCGGAGAGCCGAGAGTATAAAGAGAGAGAGAGCGGAGATCCCAGAGTATAAAGAGAGAGAGAGCGGAGACCCCAGAGTATAAAGAGAGAGCGGAGACCCGAGAGTATAAAGAGAGATAGAGCGGGGAGCCGAGAGTATAAAGAGAGAGAGAGCGGAGACCCGAGATTATAAAGAGAGAGGGAGCGTAGACCCCAGAGTATAAAGAGAGAGAGAGCGAAGTCCCCAGAGTATAAAGAGAGAGAGAGCAGAGACCCCAGAGTATAAAGCGAGAGTGAGCGGAGACCGGAGATATAAAGAGAGAGAGAGCGGAGACCCCAGAGTATAAAGAGAGAGAGCGGAGACCCGAGATTATAAAGAGAGAGAGAGCGGAGACCCCAGCGTATAAAGAGAGAGAGCGGAGACCCCAGAGTATAAAGAGAGAGAGAGCGGAGACCCGAGATTATAAAGAGAGAGAGAGCGGAAACCCGAGATTATAAAGAGAGAGAGAGCAGAGACCCCAGAGTATAAAGAGAGAGAGCGGAGACCCCAGAGTATAAAGAGAGAGCGGAGACCCGAGAGTATAAAGAGAGAGAGAGCGGAGACCACAGAATATAAAGAGAGAGAGAGAGCGGAGATCCCAGAGTATAAAGAGAGAGAGAGCGGAGACCACAGAATATAAAGAGAGAGAGAGAGCGGACATCCCAGAGGATAAAGAGAGAGAGCGGAGACCCCAGAGTATAAAGAGAGAGAGAGCGGAAACCCGAGATTATAAAGAGAGAGAGAGCGGAGATCCGAGAGTATAAAGAGAGAGAGAGCGGAGACCCCAGAGTATAAAGAGAGAGAGAGAGCGGAGACCCGAGTGTATAAAGAGAGAGAGAGCGGAGACCCGAGAGTATAAAGAGAGAGAGAGCGGAGACCCGAGAGTATAAAGAGAGAGCGGAGACCCCAGAGTATAAAGAGAGAGCGGAGACCCGAGAGTATAAAGAGAGAGAGAGCGGAGACCCCAGAGTATAAAGAGAGAGAGAGCGGAGACCCCAGAGTATAAAGAGAGAGAGAGTGGAGACCCCAGAGTATAAAGACAGAGAGAGAGCGGAGACCCGTGAGTATAAAGAGAGAGAGAGCGGAGAACCCAGAGTAAAAAGAGAGAGAGAGCGGAGACCCGAGAGTATAAAGAGAGAGAGAGTGGAGACCCGTGAGTATAAATAGAGAGAGCGGAGACCCGAGATTATAAAGAGAGAGAGAGCGGAGACCCGAGATTATAAAGAGAGAGAGAGCGGAGACCCCAGAGTATAAAGAGAGAGAGAGCGGAGACCCCAGAGTATAAAGAGAGAGAGAGCGGAGACCCCAGAGTATAAAGAGAGAGAGAGCGGAGACCCCAGAGTATAAAGAGAGAGAGAGTGGAGACCCCAGAGTATAAAGACAGAGAGAGAGCGGAGACCCGTGAGTATAAAGAGAGAGAGAGCGGAGACCCGTGAGTATAAAGAGAGAGAGAGCGGAGACCCCAGAGTATAAAGAGAGAGAGAGTGGAGACCCGTGAGTATAAATAGAGAGAGCGGAGACCCGAGATTATAAAGAGAGAGAGAGCGGAGACCCGAGAGTATAAAGAGAGAGAGAGCGGAGACCCCAGAGTATAAAGAGAGAGAGAGCGGAGACCCCAGAGTATAAAGAGAGAGAGCACGGAGACACCAGAGTATAAAGAGAGAGAGAGCGGAGACCCCAGTGTATAAATAGAGAGAGCGGAGACCCCAGAGTATAAAGAGAGGGAGCGCGGAGACACCAGAGTATAAAGAGAGAGAGAGCGGAGACCCCAGTGTATAAATAGAGAGAGCGGAGACCCCAGAGTATAAAGAGAGAGAGCACGGAGACACCAGAGTATAAAGAGAGAGAAAGCGGAGACCCGAGAGTATAAAGAAAGAGAGAGAGCGGAGACCCGAGATTATAAAGAGAGAGAGCGGAGACCCCAGAATATATAGTGAGAGAGAGGGGAGTCCCGAGTGTATAAAGAGAGAGAGAGAGTGGAGACCCGAGAGTATAAAGAGAGAGAGAGCGGAGACCCGAGAGTATAAAGAGAGAGCGGAGACCCCAGAGTATAAAGAGAGAGCGGAGACCCGAGAGTATAAAGAGAGAGAGAGCGGAGACCCCAGAGTATAAAGAGAGAGAGAGCGGAGACCCCAGAGTATAAAGAGAGAGAGAGTGGAGACCCCAGAGTATAAAGACAGAGAGAGAGCGGAGACCCGTGAGTATAAAGAGAGAGAGAGCGGAGACCCCAGAGTATAAAGAGAGAGAGAGCGGAGACCCGAGAGTATAAAGAGAGAGAGAGTGGAGACCCGTGAGTATAAATAGAGAGAGCGGAGACCCGAGATTATAAAGAGAGAGAGAGCGGAGACCCGAGAGTATAAAGAGAGAGAGAGCGGAGACCCCAGAGTATAAAGAGAGAGAGAGCGGAGACCCCAGAGTATAAAGAGAGAGAGAGTGGAGACCCCAGAGTATAAAGACAGAGAGAGAGCGGAGACCCGAGAGTATAAAGAGAGAGAGAGCGGAGACACCAGAGTATAAAGAGAGAGAGAGCGGAGACCCCAGTGTATAAATAGAGAGAGCGGAGACCCCAGAGTATAAAGAGAGAGAGCGCGGAGACACCAGAGTATAAAGAGAGAGAGAGCGGAGACCCCAGTGTATAAATAGAGAGAGCGGAGACCCCAGAGTATAAAGAGAGAGAGCACGGAGACACCAGAGTATAAAGAGAGAGAAAGCGGAGACCCGAGAGTATAAAGAAAGAGAGAGAGCGGAGACCCCAGAGTATAAAGAGAGAGAGCGGAGACCCCAGAATATATAGTGAGAGAGAGGGGAGTCCCGAGTGTATAAAGAGAGAGAGAGAGTGGAGACCAGAGAGTATAAAGAGAGAGAGAGCGTAGACCCCAGAGTATAAAGAGAGAGAGAGCGCAGACCCGAGAGTATAAAGAGAGAGAGAGCGGAGACCCCAGAATATAAAGAGAGAGAGAGCGGAGACCCCAGAGTATAAAGAGAGAGAGAGCGGAGACCCCAGAGTATAAAGAGAGAGAGCGCGGAGACCCCAGAGTATAAAGAGAGAGAGCGCGGAGACCCGAGAGTATAAAGAGAGAGAGCGCGGTTACCCCAGAGTATAAAGAGAGAGAGAGCGGAGACCCCCGAGTATAAAGAGAGAGAGAGAGGAGACCCCAGAATATAAAGAGAGAGAGAAATCGGAGACCCGAGTGTATAAAGAGAGAGAGAGCGGAGACCCCAGAGTATAAAGAAAGAGAGATCGGAGACCCGGGAGTATAAAAAGAGAGAGAGCGGAGATTCGTGAGTATAAAGAGAGAGAGAGCGGAGACCCGAGAGTATAAAGAGAGAGAGAGCGGTGACCCGAGATTATAAAGAGAGAGAGAGCGGAGACCCCAGAGTATAAAGAGAGAGCGGACACCGGAGAGTATAAAGAGAGAGAGTGGAGACCACAGAATATAAAGAGAGAGAGAGAGCGGAGATCCCAGAGTATAAAGAGAGAGAGAGTGGAGACCTGAGAGTATAAAGAGAGAGAGAGCGGAGATTCCAGAGTATAAAGAGAGAGAGCGGAGACCCCAGAGTATAAAGAGAGAGAGAGAGGAGACCCGTGAGTATAAATAGAGAGAGCGGAGACCCGAGATTATAAAGAGAGAGAGCGGAGACCCCAGAATATAAAGAGAGAGAGAGCAGAGACCCCAGAGTATAAAGAGAGAGAGAGCGGAGACCGGAGAGTATAAAGAGAGAGAGAGCGGAGAGCCGAGAATATAAATAGAGAGCGGACACCGGAGAGTATAAAGAGAGAGAGTGGAGACCACAGAATATAAAGAGAGAGAGAGAGCGGAGATCCCAGAGTATAAAGAGAGAGAGAGCCGAGACCACAGAATATAAAGAGAGAGAGAGAGCGGACATCCCAGAGGATAAAGAGAGAGAGCGGAGACCCCAGAGTATAAAGAGAGAGAGAGCGGTTTTCCCGGAATATAAAGAGAGAGAGAGCGGAGACCCGAGAGTATAAAGAGAGAGAGTGCGGAAAACGGGAGAGTATAAAGAGAGAGAGAGCGGAGATCCCAGAGTATAAAGAGAGAGAGAGCGGAGTCCCGAGTGTATAAAGTGAGAGAGAGCGGAGACCCAAGATTATAAAGAGAGAGAGAGCGGAGACCCCAGAGTATAAAGAGAGAGAGCGCGGAGACCCCAGAGTATAAAGAGAGAGAGAGCGGAGACCACAGAATATAAAGAGAGAGAGAGAGCGGTTACCCCAGAGTATAAAGAGAGAGAAAGCGGAGACCACAGAATATAAAGAGAGAGAGAGAGCGGACATTTCAGAGTATAAAGAGAGAGAGAGTGGAGACCCGAGTGTATAAAGAGAGAGAGAGCGGAGACCCCAGAGTATAAAGAGAGAGAGAGTGGAGACCCGAGTGTATAGAGAGAGAGAGACCGGAGACCCCAGAGTATAAAGAGAGAGAGAGCGGAGACCCGAGAGTATAAATAGAGGGAGCGGAGACCCGAGATTATAAAGAGAGAGAGCACGGAGACAACAGAGTATAAAGAGAGACAGAGCGGAGACCCCAGAGTATAAAGAGAGAGAGCGGAGACCCCAGAGTATAAAGAGAGGGAGAGCGGAGACCCGAGATTATAAAGAGAGAGAGAGCGGAGACCCCAGAGTATAAAGAGAGAGAGAGCGGAGACCCGAGAGTATAAAGAGAGAGAGAGCGGAGACACCAGAGTATAAAGAGAGAGAGAGCGTAGACCCGAGATTATAAAGAGAGAGAGAGCGGAGACCCCAGAGTATAAAGAGAGAGAGAGCGGAGACCCGAGATTATAAAGAGAGAGAGAGTGGAGACCCGAGAGTATAAAGAGAGAGCGGAGACCCCAGAGTATAAAGAGAGAGAGAGCCGAGACCCCAGAGCATAAAGAGAGAGCCGAGACCCCAGAATATAAAGAGAGAGAGAGCGGAGACCCGAGAGTATAAAGAGAGGAAGCGGCGACCCGAGAGTATAAAGAGAGAGAGAGTGGAGACCCGAGAGTATAAAGAGCGAGAGAGCGGAGACCCGAGAGTATAAAGAGCGAGAGAGCGGAGACCCGAGAGTATAAAGAGAGAGAGAGCGGAGACCCGAGAGTATAAAGTGAGGGAGCGGAGACCCCAGAGTATAAAACGGTGAGAGCAGGTCCCAGACAAACCAGAGGCAATAAAATATTGAATAACTGACATGAAAAGTTACTTCACAATCAGTGCAGAGCAAGAGGATTGGCAGAACCCGAGGAATTTAAGATAATTATCTAATTTACTTTGCACCATCTAATTTCAACTGTAAACTAATATGTCAGATTGGTGTAATTAATTCAATAAATAATGATAATATAGCCATCCTAGTTTGTGGGCATGTTGCTGACGCTGAGCTCAGTGAGCAAATGAAGAAAATACTGCAGCTTTTTTTATATCATTACCTGCTCTAATTTATTTCCTTGGCTTCAGAATGGAATTCCTTTATTGTAAAGATCTCTTCCTGGTGCTGTGCAAAACCAAAATCTGACACCTTACATTGAAAATGTGATGGGGCAGATCCTTGCTATCAAAGTCTGGAACTGGCAGCAATCACCACATAAAGAAAGATTTGGTCTGGGTGCGAAGTGTTGTGCAGGTAGCAAACAGAAGAAATGCTTCCCCATGGTGAGCACGAGTTAACCTATGCACTCGTTATGAGAAAGAGCTTTCATCATTTTGATAATATTATTCTGCTCCAATCTCTACATATTAATACGCAGCATGCTTTCACCCCGTAGCAACTGTCGTAGATGTCATATTGCTGACTCCCGCATAGTAAATACTGGGTAGGTAGTCAGCTGCCATTCCGAGTAATGAACCTCTTACAGAGGATAGCATTAAAATTAATTATGAATATAATGAGGTTATACCAACTTTCTGCCTCCCCCGCACATTAAGTGAGATTCCTGGCAGGTTTGTTGGCACTGGCACCCAGCAGTCACTGTTTCCTTAGCTCTGTTTTCTGTAGGAGGGCTTGGAGGTCCGGGTGTGTAAAACTCTGGTTCTCCTGTGCCTGGTTGCCACGCTCTGCTGCCTTGTTTGTCTGCTCACCGCAGCAGCTCCTGCTGTGGACATTCTTGAAAAGTATGAGAAAAAGATTGACGAGACAAGCAGTGAAGTTTATCTGAGAGTCAAGTGACTGAGCCGAGCACTGCTCCTTCCTTATCTACTTGTCCCCTAGTCTGATGATGAAGTGAAGCAGCAGAACTGTCTTTTTAAAGGCTTCGCTCCAGTTTTTATGCAGCTTACACATGTTTTACACATGCAGGCTCTGACCATCATTTTCCAATCCTCTCTGGCTACAGGCATGGTGCCGGAGGACTGGAGGACTGCTAACGTGGTACCGTTGTTTAAAAAGGGAGAAAGGGATAGACCGAGTAATTCCAGGCCAGTCAGCCTAACCTCGGTGGTGGGCAAATTATTGGAAAAAATTCTGAGGTACAGGATAAATCGTCATTTAGAAAGGCATGGATTAATCAAGGAAAGTCATCATAGATTTGTTAAGGGAAGGTCATGTCTGACTAACTTGACTGAAATTTTTGAGGAGGTTACAAGGAGAGTTGATGATAGTAGCGTGTTTGATGTAGTCTACATAGATTTTAGCAAGGCTTTTGACAAGGTCGCACATGGCAGACTGGTCAGAAAAGTAAAAGCCCATGGGATCCAAGGCAAAGTGGCAAGTTGGATCCAAAATTGGCTCAGTGGCAGGAAGCAAAGGGTAATGATTGACGGGTGTTTTTGTGATGGAAGGCTGTTTCCAGTGGGATTCCACAGGGCTCAGTACTAAGTCCCTTGCTTTTTATGATATATATCAATGATTTAGACTTCAATGTAGGGGACATGATTAAGGAGTTTGCAGATGATACAAAAATTGGCCATGCAGTTGATAGTGAGGAAGAAAGCTGTAGACTGCAGGATGATATCGATGGACTGGCCAGGTGGGCAGAAAAGTGGCAAATGGAATTCAATCCAGAAATAGTTCCTTCCTATCCACTCTATCTAGGCCCTTCATAATTTTATACACCTCAATCAAGTCTCCCCTCAACCTCCTCTATTCCAAAGAAAACAACCCCAGCCTATCCAATCTTTCCTCATAGCTAAAATTCTCCAGTCCTGGCAACATGTTCATAAACCTCCTCTGTACCCTCTCCAGTGCAATCACATATTTCCTGTAATGTGGTGACCAGAACTGTACACAGTACTCTAGCTGTGGTCTAACTAGTGTTTTATACAGTTCAAGCATATCCTTTCTACACTTACATTCTTTGCTTTGGCTAATAAAGGAAAGCATCCCGTATGCCCTCTGAACCATCTTATCTACCTGCCCTGCTACCTTCAGGGATCTGTGGACATGCACTCCAAGGTCCCTCTGTTTTTCTACACTTCTCAGTATCCTAACCTTCCAATGTCCCCCCACCGACCTGCGATCTTCCTCCCAACCGCAATCTCCCTTCTTCGTCCTCTGTTCTCCACCCACCCCGGTCTCTATAATCTTCTCCCTGACCACCACGATCTCCCCCCAACCTCTGATTTCCCCACCCCCCCAATCTCAATGATCTCCCCCACAACTTCTGATCTCCCCACCCCCCCCGCAATCTCCACGATCTCCCCCCAACCTCTGATCTCCCCGCCCCCCAATCTCCACGATCTCCCCCCAACCTCTGATTCCCCAACCCCCAATCTCCACGATCTCCCCCCCAACATCCACAATCTCCCCCGACCGCCACGATGTCCACCCCGAACTCTACAATCTCCCCCCGACCTTCATGATCTCCCCCGACATCCGATCTCACGCCAGACCTACACGATCTCCCCCCCGACCTCCATGATCTCCCCCAACGACCTCCGATCTCTCCCAACCTTCCATCCACGATCTCCCCCTGACCCACAATCTCTTCTTCCCTCCTCTCCAGTCCCCGGCTGCAGCCTTCCAGTGCAGGCCTTCCCGCCCGACAGCCAGCCAGCCTCTGAATCTGGTAAGATAGCAAAATACTGCGGATGCTGGAAATCCAAAATAACAACAGAAAACGCTGGAAAACTCAGCAGGCCAGGCAGCATCCGTGGAGAGAGAAACAGAGTTAACGTTTCAGGTCGAAGACCTTTCGTCAGAACTGGAAAAAAGCAGGAAATGAAATAGATTTAAAGCAAATATAATGTTGGGAAAAGGGGGAGGGGATGAAAGAACAAAAGGGAAGGTCAGTGGTAGGATAGAAAGCAAGAGAGATTAAGAGACATTGAGAGACATTAAGAGATATTCAAGGCAAGAGGAGGTGGTAATGTGACAGGTTGAGGCTAGATGAAGTGTGAAATGCGCTGGCAGAATGAAGGACAGCTGCCAGCTTCTGGGAGGGAAGAAAAAAGGCCAAACAAAAGGGTGGATGAAAAAATAAAATAAAAATATATAAATATGTGATAGGGGCCGGGGTTATGATCTGAAATTGTTGAACTCTATGTTGAGTCCAGAGGGCTGTAGAGTGCCTAAACGAAAGATGAGGTGCTGTTCCTCGAGCTTATGCTGAGCTTCCGTGGAACAATGCAAGAGGCCGAGGACGGTGAGGTCAGAGTGGGAGTGGAGCGGAGAATTAAAGTGACAGGCCACTGGGAGCTCGGGGTCCCCCTTACGGACTGAACGGAGGTGTTCCGCAAAGCGGTCACCCAATCTGCGTTTGGTCTCCCCAATGTAGAGGAGACCACATCGTGAGCAGCGAATACAGTATACTAAATTGCAGGAAGTACAAGTAAATCGCTGTTTCACCTGGAAGGGGTGTTTGGGGCCCTGGACAGTAGGAAGGGGGGAGGTAGAAGGGCATGTGTTGCATCTCCTGCGCTTGCACGGGAAGGTGCCGGGCGAAGGGGAAGGAGTGCTGGGGGTGGTAAAGGAGTGGACTAGGGTGTTGCGGAGGGAGCGGTCCCTGCGGAATGCTGAAAGGGGAGGTGAGGGGAAAATGTGTTTGGTGGTGGGATCACGCTGTAGGTGGCGGAAATGGCGGAGGATGATCCGTTGAATGTGGAGGCTGGTGAGGTGAAATGTGAGGACAAGGGGAACTCTATCATGGTTCCGGGAGGGAGGGGCAGGGGTGAGGGCAGAAGTTTCTCTCTCCACGGATGCTGCCTGGCCTGCTGAGTTTTTCCAGCGTTTTCTGTTGTTATCTCAATCTGGTAATCTCCTTCTCCAGTTCCTCCCTCCCAAGTTCACAGTGACAGTCAACCTTCTCAATGCGCTCCAGTGTTATCTTTGACAGTTGTTAGCACTCTCGCCTATGAGTCAGAAGGTTGTAGATTCAAGTCCCACTTTAGAGACTTGAGCACATAATCTCGGCTGATGCTCCAGTGCAATACCGAGGGAGTGCTGCACTGTCGGAGTGGCCGTCTATCGGAGGAGATGTTAAACCATGGCCCCATCTGGACTCTCAGGTTGATGCAAAAGATCCCACGGCACTATTCGAAGAAGAGGAGGGGAGTTCTCCCAGTCTCCTGGCCAATATTTATCCTTCAATCAACATTTAAGAAACAGATTATCTGGTCATTTATCTCATTGCTGTTTGTGGGAACTTGCTGGGAGCAGATTGGCTGTTGTTTTTCCTACATTACAACAGTGACTACATTTTAAAAGTACTTCATTAGCTGGAAAAGTGCTTTGGGATGTCCTGAGGTCATGAATGGCGCTTAGGGTGAAAGGTTCATGGGCATAAAAATTGAGGGCCATGGTCATTTCAATGGCCACTGGCAGTGCCAGCCCAATATAGGTCTTCTTGAAGTAGATGGCGGACCTCGGTATTACCTCCCTGCTAAACATGAGACTCCAGAGGCAGTGCTCTTCAGGGATCGCTAGGTAGCTGAGTGCAAGTCAGCAGAGAGTGCTGTGAGTTTGGGTAAGTGGGATAAGTTCTTTAATTGTTAGTTCTCTTTAAATCATTCTTGATAAGAGTACTTAAGCAGTTTAAGTGAAGGGGAAAAGTTAACTATTTGGGATTCTGTTGGTTTTAGAAGAGTAAAACAAGGTTACACTGCAGTAGCAGTAAATTGGCACAGCAGGCAGTGGAAACCAGTTTTCTAATCAATCAGCAGGGGTCAAAGTCAGAGGGCGGGGCCAATTCATTGGTACCTGTATATAGGTGGAGCTGTTGCTAAACCCGAGCCACTACACTAGTAGAGTCTCCCACCTCCTCTAACCTTTAGGGGTAGAGGGAATTTAAAAGGTAGGTTCGATTTATATTTTGTTTTCAGGGACTTAACTTAATAAAGTAATATAAGGGTTAAGTCATGGCAGAAAATCTCAGAACCGTGTCGTGCTCCTCCTGTGCTATGTGGGAAATCAGGGACACTTCCAGTGTCCCTGACAACTATGTGTGCAGGAAGTGCGTCCAGCTGCAGCTCCTGACGGACCGCATGGCGGCACTGGAGCTACGGATGGACTCACTCTGGAGCATCCACGATGCCGAGAACTTTGTGGATTACTCATTTAGTGAGTTGAACACACTGCGGGTAAAGGCTAGGTCAGACAGTAAATGGGTGACCAAGAGGCAGAGCAATATCAGGAAGGTAGTGCAGGAGTCCCCTGCGGTCGTCTCCCTCCAAAACAGATATACCGTTTTGGATACTGTTGGGAGAAATGACCTACCAGGGGAAGGCACCAGCAGCCAGGTTCATGGCACCATGGCTGGCTCTGCTGCACAGCAGGGCGGGAAAAAGAGTGGTAGAGCTATAGTGATAGGGGACTCAATTGTAAGGGGAATAGACAGGAGTTTCTGTGGCCGCAACCGAGATTCCAGGATGGTATGTTGCCTCCCTGGTGCAAGGGTCAAGGATGTCTCGGAGCGGCTGCAGAACATTCTGGAAAGGGAGGGTGAAGAGCCAGCTGTCGTGGTGCATGTAGGTACCAACGATATAGGTAAAAAGCGGGAAGAGGTCCTACAAGCAGAATTTAGGGAGCTAGGAGCTAAATTGAAAAGTAGGACATCAAAGGTAGTAATCGCTGGGTTGCTACCAGTGCCACGTGCTAATCAGAGTAGCATGAACAGGATAGCGAGATTAAATACGTGGCTTGAGCAGTGGTGCAGGAGGGAGGGATTCAAATACCTGAGGCATTGGAACCAGTTCTGGGGGAAGTGGGACCTGTACAAAAGGGATGGTCTGCACTTGGGCAGGACTGGAACCGATGTCCTCGGGGTAATATTTGCTAAGGCAGTTCGGGCGGATTTAAACTAATATGGCAGGGGAATGGGAACCTATGTAGCGAAACAGGGGGAAGTAATATGCAGTCAGAAACAAATGTTAGAAGGGTGAGAAACAATAAGGGAAATCCGAGTAAACAAAGGCAAGAAACACAAAGGGCCATACTAAATCATAAGTCTAAAAGGACAAAGGGTGTTAATAAAACAAGCCTAAAGGCTCTGTGTCTTAATGCAAGGAGTATCCGTAATAAGGTGGATGAATTGACTGTGCAAATTGATGTTAACGGATATGATGTGATTGGGATTACAGAGACGTGGCTCCAGAACAATCAAGGCTGGGAACTGAATATCCAGGGGTATTCAACATTCAGGAAGGATAGAATAAAAGGAAAAGGGGGTGGGGTAGCATTGCTGGTTAAAAAGGAGATTAATGCAATAGCTAGGAAGGACATTAGCTTGGAGGATGTGGAATCAATATGGGTTGAGCTGCAGAACACCAAAGGGCAGAAAACGTTAGTGGGGGTTGTGTACAGACCTCCAAACATTAGTAGTGAGGTGGGGGAGGGTATGAAACAGGAAATCAGAGGTGCATGCAAAAAAGGCGCAGCAGTTATCATGGGTGACTTTAATATGCATATAGATTGGGCTACTCAAACTGGAAGCAATACGGTGGAGGAGGATTTCCTGGAGTGTTTAAGGGATGGTTTCCTAAACCAATATGTTGAGGAACCAACTAGAGGGGAGGCCATCCTGGACTGGGTGTTGTGTAATGAGGAAGGACTATTCAGCAATCTTGTGGTGCGAGGCCCCTTGGGGAAGAGTGACCATAGTATGGTGGAGTTCTACATTAGGATGGAGAAGGAAACAGTTAATTCAGAGACCATGGTCCAGAACTTAAATAAAGGCAACTTTGAGGATATGAGGCATGAATTGGCGAGGTTAGATTGGCAAGCGATATTTAAGGGGTTATCAGTGGAAGGGCAATGGCAGACATTTAGAGATCGCATGGATGAACTACAGCAATTGTACATCCCTGTCTGGCGTAAAAATAAAAAAGGGAAGGTGGCTCAACCATGGCTAACAAGGGAAATCAGGGATAGTATTAAAAGCAAGGAAGTGGCATACAAATTGGCCAGAAGTAGCAGCAAACCCTGGGGACTGGGAGAACTTTAAAACTCAGCAGAGGAGGACGAAGGGTTTGATTAGGGCAGGGAAAATAAAATATGAAAGGAAGCTTGCGGAGAACATTAAAACGGACTGCAAAAGCTTCTATAAATATGTAAAAAGAAAGAGGTTAGTAAAAACAAACGTAGGTCCCCTGCAATCAGAAACAGGGGAAGTCATAATGGGGAACAAAGAAATGGCAGATCAATTGAACAAGTACTTTGGTTCGATGTTTACTGTGGAGGACACAAACAACCTTCCGGAAATAAAAGAGATCAAAGGATCTGGTAAGAGGGAGGAGCTGAGGGAAATCCTTATCAGTCGGGAAAAGGTGTTGGGGAAATTGATGGGACTGAAGGCTGATAAATCCCCAGGGCCTGATGGTCTGCATCCCAGAGTACTGAAGGAGGTGGCCTTGGAAATAGTGGATGCATTGACGATCATTTTCCAACATTCCTTAGACTCTGGATCAGTTCCGAAGGAGTGGAGGGTGGCTAATGTAACCCCTCTTTTTAAAAAAGGAGGGAGGGAGAAAGCAGGGAATTATAGACCGGTCAGCCTGACATCGGTGGTGGGTAAAATGATGGAATCAATTATTAAAGATGTCATAACAGACCATTTGGAAAGTGGCGACATGATAGGTCCAAGTCTGCATGGATTTGTGAAAGGGAAATCATGCTTGACAAATCTTCTGGAATTTTTTGAGGATGTTTCCAATAGGGTGGACGGGGGGGAACCAGTAGATGTGGTGTATTTGGACTTTCAGAAGGCCTTCGACAAGGTCCCACAGAAGAGATTGGTGTGCAAAGTTAAAGCACATGGGATTGGGGGTAATGTGTTGACGTGGATTGAGAACTGGTTGGCACACAGGAAACAAAGAGTAGGAGTAAATGGGTACTTTTCAGAATGGCAGGCAGTGACCAGCGGGGTACCGCAGGGTTCGGTGCTGGGGCCCCAGCTGTTTACATTATATATTAATGATTTGGACGAAGGGATTAATTGTAATATCTCCAAATTTGCGGATGACACTAAATTGGGAGGCAGTGTGAACAATGAGGAGGATGCTAGGAGGCTACAGAGTGACTTGGACAGGTTGGGTGAATGGGCAAATGTATGGCAGATGAAGTACAATGTGGATAAATGCGAGGTTATCCACTTTGGTGGTAAAAATAGGGAGGCAGACTATTACCTGAATGGTGGCAGATTAGGGAAAGGGGAGGTGCAACGAGACCTAGGCATCATGGTACATCAGTCACTGAAGGTGGGAAGGCAAGTGCAGCAGGCAGTCAAGAAAGCAAATGGCATGATGGCCTTCATAGCAAGGGGATTTGAGTACAGGAGTAGGGAGGTGATGCTACAGTTGTACAGGGCCTTGGTGAGGCCACACCTGGAGTATTGTGTGCAGTTTTGGTCTCCTAACTTGAGGAAGGACATTCTTGCTATTGAGGGAGTGCAACAAAGGTTCACTAGATTGATTCCTGGGATAACCAGACTGACATATCAAGAAAGATTGGATCAACTGAACTTGTATCCTCTGGAGTTCAGAAGAATGAGGGGGAATATTACAGAGACGTTTAAAATCCTGACTGGTTTAGACAAATTAGATGCGGGCAGAATGTTTCCAATGTTAGGGAAAACTAAAACCAGGGGTCACAGTCTAAGGATAAAGGGGAAGCCATTTAAGACTGAGATGAGGAGGAACTGCTTCACCCAGAGAGTGGTGAATCTGTGGAATTCTCTACCACAGAAGGTTGTTGAGGCCAGTTCGCTAAATATATTCAAAAGGGAGTTAGATATAATACTCACAACTAGAGGGATCAAGGGAGGAATGGGGTACTGAGGTAGCATGTTCAGCCATGAACGCATTGAATGGCGGTGCAGGCTCGAAGGACCGAATGGTCTACTCCTGCACCTATTTTCTATGTTTCTATGTTTCTAGCTGCCCTGGGTCTGTTGATGCAGTGCAGAGCCTATTGGTGGGAATGGATATATATCATCCCTGGCAGCCCTTCTGTGCTTCTGCTCGCCCCACTCCACTAAATCAAGTGACAGGAGAGCACTGCAAGCTAATCCCCATTGTCATGAACTTTCTGACTGCAAAAATCACATTAACACTGCTGTACTTGCCTTCTGATTCCTGGCATGTGCGAACATGTCTGACCTCTAACACTTATTTTCCATGTAAAAGATTATTGCATTGCACATAAAATGCACGAGGACAGCAATTTTGTGGGCTAGCTCATTATAAATGATGGACAGAAAGTCGTGGGGTGCACGTCAATATTGTCCTGATATGCACAGCGGCTCTGCCCTGAGAGCAAGTAAATTGTAAAATTTGCAGCGTGATTATAACATATGTAGGAAACAAATTTTATAAAATGTAGGAGAGGATTTTGAACTGGAGCATAGATTAATATATGGGGTTATGTGTTTGTTAAAGTAACGAAAAGAGGAAGTTCATACAACTGTTTTCACACGTTTGTAATTAATATTAATGCGGTTTCAACTTCATGAAAAGGTGGATGGCACAAAAAAAAAATCAATTAAAAGAAGTGCAACTTTTAATGTAACTCTAATGACCTCCTCATCACAGCAATTAACAAAAGCTGAAGTAATTTTCTTCCTTCAGTTTCTTTGAGATATTTAAAGGCTTGATAGCCAGATCACCCTGATAGCTGCATAGCATACGTTATTAAACACAGTTAGCTACTTTCAAATTAGCCAGTCCAGTGATTCAGAAAGCTGAGCTTTTCAAACCATTAGTATTTGAAAAGGTTGCACGATTTTCATGTATCTAGTCCATATTAATGACTTCCTTTTAACACTGAGGAGAGACGTTTTAATCCTATAAATTCTGATTTTTCCCTGGTGTCAAATATTTGTTTTCTAATCTTTGCTAAATCCTTTGAACAAAATAATTTCTTTTCATTTATTATGTGGCTCAGTGATATTGCTGCAAGCTTTCTGGCATGATATATATATATGCCTGTTTGTGTTGCCTTGATAAATTGGGAACACTTATAAACACCATTTTGCAATGCACAGTATTTAGACAGCATTTTTGCTTGGTCCTCGGAGGCAGTGTTATAATGCTGGATCAATTGCGTAACAAAATGGAAGTAAATAAATGTACAGAACGAGAGAGATTTATGTCAAAAAGTCATAGTGACGGCAATTGTAGTGGAACACCAAGTGGAGGTTAAAGTTAACAATCGATACTCTCATTTCAATAATCTATAATGTATTTGGGGTAAATTATGTGAGTTAGTGCTGCCAATGTGGAGTCTTGTTCAATGTGGAAGAAAGAAAGAAAGATTTGCATTTATATAGCGCCTTTCACGACCACCGGACGTCCCAATGAAGTACTTTTTGAAGTGTAGTCTCTGTTGTAATGTCGGAAACGCGGCAGCCAATTTGCGCACGGCAAGCTCCCACAAACAGCAATGTGATAATGACCAGATAATCTGTTTTAGTGATGTTGATTGAGGGATAAATATTGGCCAGGACACCAGGGATAACTCCCCTGCTCTTCTTTGAAATAGTGCCATGGGATCTTTTATGTCCACCTGAGAGACGGCACCTCCGACAGTGTAGCACTCCCTCAGCACTGCACGGGAGTGTCAGCCTAGATTATGTGCTCAAGTCCCTGGAGTGGACCCACAACCTCTGACTCAGAGGTGAGAGTGCTACCCACTTTATAAAATTATATATTGGGCCAGAAATTCGGCTCTTGTACACTGTGTACTCACCCGTAAGGCCACCTGAAGTGCCAGTTTCATGCATGCACTGCGCTTGCGTGGGAAACCGGAACTACCGTTCCCCTGAAGGGATGGGTTCAGAAGTCGAACGCGTGCGCGGGAGAGGCTGCGCGCACGCAGCAAACTTCGTTTTTTTTTTCAGGTTTCTCCGGGAGGGTAAGTATGGAGAAGCTGCACTTTTAAAAAGGAGGCGCAAGGCCTGTTTTTAACAAGGTAAGTGGTTAATTAATTACAATTTAAACATTTTTTCAACAGGTTTATCTTTTTTAGATACTTTAAAGAAAGGTAAGTTTATTTTTAAAGTTAAAAAGTATAATTAATTTTTTCAAAAATTTAAATTTTTGTTTAAAGTAGTTAATTTATGTAACTTATAGTTATTTTAAAAATGTGATGTTTTAAAAAAAATGTATTTGAAGTTTAAGTGTGGTTTTGGGGCCGATCTCTATTCATAGATTTGACAGGTCTTCCTGTCAAATCTATGAATGAAAATGCCCTGCTCCGATTGGCTCTCCATGGCCCACGTGATCCCAGGGGACGCTTTGAACTAACTGTGCCCCTGGGATACGCAAGCACTGCGCGCCGGCAGCTGCAGGAGGCCCAGGAGCCGAAGTCCTCATGGGCCTGAAGCACAACAGCAGGCGCGGTAGGTAAGTACACGCGCGATGCTTGCACCCGCAGGAAGCCGGAGAGCCGAATTTCTGGCCCATTTATTGACCATTAAAAACATTTAGAACATCGTGATCATTCCATTGTATCATACAAATCCAATCCACCACTCTGCACAGCCATTCCTCCAACACATATTAACATCAAAACCTGAAGTTTAATTTGTCTCCCATAACATATATTAATCTATTGTACTTTAAAAATTGATCATAAAATACTATCTTTAAATTCCTTTCTGAATAAAACATCCACAGAGCCTTATAATGATCTTTTAGCTTATATTTAAAATACTCTTTTAGATTGATTCTCCTCCCCTTAAAACAGAGCAGTCCTTCTTTGCACAATCATGAATCTAGCCAAACTGAACATTAAATTAATTGCCGCTCCGCTAGACTCGGCAGACTCTCCTGCAATCTCCATCTCAAAATTGAGTCTCACGGGATTCCCATTCTCGCTCTTCGGTCCCCATCCAGCAAAAAAACCTCACACAACTGTCAAACATAGTACTTAAAATCATTTAACTGCAGACATAACACCAGTAAATGGGACAGAGTCTTATCCCGTGTCCCACACACTGGGCAAGTTGCCCCCTCCACTCGCCAAATTTTACATAAGGCCGTCATGGTAAAAATCCGGTTATGAGCTAATTTGAAATCCATTTCAATCCACTCTGGGCATTTAAAATTCGCCCACACTCCCTTCCAAATCCTGTTGAAGTCCAGCTGTGGGCATATACTCTGCCAAAACTCCTGACCAGCAGGTGTCTTGAAACTCCATTCTCTAAATACCCCATAGAAATCTCGAGTATTACAATTGTCAAATTGGCCCAACTCTTCCCCTTTCTCCAGCAGAAAGCTTGGAAGAGCGGGACGCATTTCACTTCCTTTGGAGATTTGCACATTTATTTCTTCCATCCAATCCTATGGCATTGCCCTCACAATCTTCTCATACATGATCATAATTGCTTTTTCCTCTACCTCCTGATCCTCCTCCCATACCAAGTCCCTCACTACCGCTTCCGGCAACCAGCCTGGAATTACCTCATATAATACATCCTTCACACATATAATACCAGCTTTTATAAAAGTTTGATTAAATAATACCTCTCCTTCAATGTTGATCCACTTGCTCAAAAATAAGGGCTGTTCTAAAAATTCCTCAGCACCCTTGGGCATAAACTGCACACTTTTTAAAAATTGGGCCCAAGTCTCTACAACCCCCTTATAAGACCTAGAGAGAGGTTTAATCGATTACAAAAACATATTATTGTATTCCATATACAATATCCCCTGCCCTCCTATCCCACTTCGTTTTAAAAAATGCTCAAAACAACTCTTCCAAAAACTTGTATTTGACTTCTGAAGAAATCTCTTCATCCATTTGATTCTAAAGGATTTTTTCTTCAAATCAATTTCTGGGAAATTGAGTCCTCCCTGATTTCTCCGTCCAATGATGGTATTGTAAGCAACCAAGGCTGATTTCCCTTCCCATAAAACCTCACACAAGCCTCGGATGAACTTTTCCACCCACTCAGGAATATCCTCCACCGTCAATAAGTACCATAGCTTAGATAGCAGGAGAGCGGACACACCTTGCGCTTTCAACCTTCTTCTTTCCCAGCTTCCCAAAATCTTTTTAATTTTCATAATCTTCAGTTCCCAATTTAATTGATCCACTTCATCCCTGTCCTTCTTGCACCCCCAGAACTTCCAAAACCTCCACCACCTTAAAGGGGCTATCCTCCAACCATTCCCCCCTACCCCTTCCCGCAACCAGGCATTGGGACTTACTATAATTCACTCTGGCTCCTGAAGCTCTACAATACTCCTCCACTACTCCCATAGCTTTCCTCACTGACTCCCCATTTCTCAATGTTAAGGTTGTGTCATCTGCATATTGGTGTATCACTGACACCCGCCCGGAACTGGGAACCGCAATCCCGACTACGCCTTGTTCCTTTCGCATTGTAAGGGGTTTCGGTTCGTAGGTGCTTGTGCGGGGTTAGGCCTTCGTTGCCTAATACTATTGCTTGCTCTGGTCTCCGGCCAGCCTTGTTGCAATAAGCACCTGTGAGTGATTCGACCCACTCGCCCTTACGGTTCTAACACTGGACTTAGGTGCGAGAGCAGTAATGCAGAGAAAAACTCAAATAGACCCGGTTGAATAGTACGAAATGGAAATCTTTATTGCATAACGTCCAAAATCATGAAGTACATGTCATAGGCACAAATTAATGACAGTACAAGTATACATACATTCATAAAACTTGGTCTAGGGTAATGAGGAACGCACGGCACATCGTAAAAAGGGGAACACATTATATTTATCCTTAATAAAAACCACCCTCCCCTATCAATACCTACACTAATCTAGATTTGTAGGGTCGGGAAACATGCTCACCACTCGTGATACTTCGGAGAATTTTAAACTAAGGCACTCGGCTTGTTTTGCTGCAACACCTGACTGTCACGTGTTGGAAGGGGTCTCTGTACCCCACTTGTTTATCTTCTCTGCTCCGGCAAGCAGGCTGGGCTCCCCGTTGTCATGAAGAACTCGACAGTGCTCGGACACGGTTGTAGAAGTCCAGAGAGACATTCAAAAGCTCACCAGTCAAGCGAGTCCATGAAGTGGCAAGCGAATAAGAGTTCAGCAGTCATCAGCCAGATAAGAGACATAAGCAAGAGTTCAGCCCGAGTCAAGAGTCGAATCAAGAGACCGATGGACATTTGTTCACTATAGTTATAGTGCTGTGTTCCCTTATCTCCCGCTCAAATCTTAATGTTTGTCCTTTGTGTAATACTGGTGCACAAAAACTCCCAGCATGGGCCGATTCTTTCCTTTAATGGGTATTGGTAGCACCTGAAACTGGCCAACTATCCGTTAATGTTTTCCCCATTGTCGAACCGGCTAGGAGTCTCCCTGACTGGTTTTGGGGCCTCCTCGAATACTGATATGTGTATTGCTGTGTCTGGATGGGCCTTCGATTGCCCAGTACAATGGTCCTTACTTGTGCATGGAAAACGATTCCAGCACTTATATCTTTGCTATTGTCACAAATGCAAACAGGTTGCATCCTGTCTTTATCAATGTTTGCCGAGTATTATCCAATCTTATACTGAAATGTTTATTCGAACGCCATCTTGTCTGCCCACTGTATTCTGGAAGCTTCTGCCACGATGCTCGGCGGCCATTTTACAGGCTTCTGTGTCCTTTATATCATGACAGCATTTCGTTTAAATAAACTGATCAAACGAATCTGCTTCTATCTTGTTATTTCGAATCGCGATAATTGCAAATTTTACAGCATCATGTAACCTAATGGTTCTGCTAACAATGTGTACAACAATGGGGACAGGGGACAACCCTGTCTCACTGACCTCTATATCGGAAAATACTTGGATAAAAAACCATTACATTTAACACAGCTAAATATGTTTGAATAAAAAATCCTTATCCACTCAATGACATTTTTCCTGAAACCAAATGCTTCCAAAACCATCAATAAAAACTCATGAGAGAACCTATCAAAGGCTTCCTCTTAATCTATCTTTAACACATAAGCCTCCCTCCCACTCTCTTCCATGAGCTTTATTGCATCTCGGATTGAGACCACAGAGTCTGCGATGTCCCAGCCTATGACTCCATAGGACTGAGAGGGCAAAACTACCTGCGGCATCACCTCCTTCATACGATTTGCCATAACCCTCGCCAAGATCTTATAATCCACATTTAATAATGTGATGGACCTCCAATTCTTTAGATCCCTTCTATCCCCTTTATTTTTATAAGCTAAGCTTATGATACCTCTCCTCATAGATGAGGCCAGGTTTCCCTCAATTTTAATCTCCTTAAAAACCTCTAAGAGCAATGAATTAAAATCTCTAAAAAATCTTTATAAAATTCTGCACTTAGTCCACTGAGCTTTTCCTCCCCTTCATTCCACTTATTGCTACTTTTATTTCCGCTAATCCTACTTCTTTGTCATACATTGTTTCTCTCATCCTGCTTTAAAACCTCTTCAATAAAAGCACTAACCTTCTTCATCGCCAATTTGGAAATGTCTTTTTTTGTATGTAACTCTTGATAAAAGCTACTAGGCGCCTCCAAAATCTCCCCACTTTCATTAATGATCTTCTCCCCAACCTTCAACTCTCCAACTAATGATAATCTCTGTCGCAGCTTCTCTTGCTCTAGAAAATATCTAGTGCATCTTTCTCCCTCCAATGCATCTTTAGCCTTTGCCAGGAGAATGGCTCCCTTGCATTTTTCAGCTTGCAATAATTCCCACTCTTCCATTAAAACCACCCAGTTGGTCTCAGCTCCCTTATCCCCTCCATCAACTGTTTTACAGATATCCGTAAAGCTTCTGTTTATATTCTCTTCTCGATGCCGGTTAGCTGCTGCTCTCTCTTTCCCATAACGCACCGAAAAAACTTTTACCTCATATTTGAAATTGTCCCACCAAACTCTTCTTTCTTTCAAGAATAAAGGTTCCTTCCGAGCATTCTTTATTATATTTAAAATCCCCTTTTTGTAAGTAATTTCCTTCAGGTATTGATTGTTTAAAATCCATACCCCTGGACCGATCTTAACTCTGCTGTTCCTAATTCTAAGAACCAAAGCCAAGTGGTCACTAAAAAATACTTTTTTGTAATAAATCTCCATCACTTCAGAACTTAACCCTTCCCGCGTTAACACAAAATCTATTCGGCTCCGTTTTAAAACATAACCCACCAAACTCTTCTGGAGAACTCTCTTTTTATGGGGTTCCAATCCCTCCATAATTCTCTCAATTTTAAATTTGCCATCATTTTTACAATCATCCCTCTGGAGTTATCATCCTTAAAGGTCATCTGGGCTGAAATGTCCATCCGAGATAAAAATACATTAAAATCCCCCACTATACAAGGGTTTTCCGCTTCTGCCACTTCAGTGAATAACCATCGAAAAAACTCGCGAAGCTTGCAATGGTCGTTCGGTGCATGGATATTAAAGAGATCGCAATTAAATGCCTCCATTTTTACCTTTAGCCATAAAAATCTCCCCTCAGTGTCCTTGTCCACCAAGGCAACATTCTCTTTTATGGACGGACTCACCAAACCAGCCACCCCTCTACGGTTATTGTTTGCACAACTGGCAAACACCTCTCCCTTCCAAACCTTCCGAATTCTTTCTAGGATATCCTCATCCTAAAATATTTCTTGCAGACACAATGGGCAGAATTTTCATTGACCCATGGAGGCGGGTTTGGAGGCGTGTGGGGTGGGAAAATAGCAGATTCGGGGGTCCCGAACCCATCCCGCCCACAACCCGCCTCCATGCCAGTTTCACAGGAGGCGGGTACCCGACCTGTGCTGGGATCTGCCTCCCTGAGGCGGGAAGGGGACTAGTGCCAATAAACTGCCTGTTAACAGGCAGTTTTTTGCCTAATCCCTATTTTTAGCCCTGAAGTGTGGGCTTCCCGACAGGTCTGAACCACGCCGATTTAGCGAGGCGGACCGTGGGTCTGCAGGGGTTGGAGGGGTCGATATGTCCGGTGGGCAGGTGAGTGATGGGTGCAGAGGTAAGTGTGTAAGGTAAGTGTAAAGTGTGGAAAAAAGTTTTACTTACCTTAACTTCCTCCTGCAGGTGTCAGCCCTTCAGGTCTCGGGAGTCAGAAATCTCACCGGTACAGAAAGCAGAATGGCCGTTGAACTGTCAAAAGCTGCAGCCTCTGCTTTTTGTTCTGCAGAGATCTCTAAATCAGCCTGAGAGGAAGGAATTAACTTAGAGGACAGATTGTCAGTGTTTGACAGCTTCAAGGAGCTGTCAAACGCTGATATTTCATCTGTCAAAAGCTCTTGACAGATGAAATGTCAATCTGTGACGTCACCTGGGCGGGCTCAACAAGGTCAATCAAGGGAAAATCGAGTGGGTTGGCCACAAGTCGATGGAGGCGGGACTACAACCCCAAAAGTGGGAGTCCCGCCTCCTGCTCGCCTCCATTGATAAAATCCAGCCCTATAAGTCAGTGCCTTTAAAATACGGCTCCAACTGCTGCAATTTCATCTCACCCTTCAGTCCGTTCACATTAATCGAGACCAATGTAATCATGGCTCCGAATAAGGGAAGCGTGCCTGATTATCCCTCCATCATTTAATCTCCAGCCCTTCCTTCCTCTCATGTTCCTTCCCAACTTTTCGGGCAGCTGTTGCTTTCTCCTGCAGCCTCCAGCTCTTTTTCACCTCCTGTTTGAACCTTCCCTGCAGTTTCAGCCTTTTCCTTACATTAGGTTTGGGCTGAGGAGCTGCCCCTTCTCCCTCCTTCTGCCCCTCACTAACCTTTCCCTTTCCACACGATGCCACCCCATCCCCCCACTTCCATGTCTCTGTCCCCCTCTGACTCCTCACTCTCGAGTTCTTCTGTAACCTCCCGTCCCTGCTCCCCGTCAGATACATAATCTCCCTGAGAGAGTCTTCCTCCTATCACGGCTTCTCCAACAGTGCCACTCCCTTCGGCCTCATCTCCACTGCTGACCCTTTCTCCCCGTTTCTTCGCTCTCTGGGACAATGGCACATCTGCACCTATCTTGCTCACTTCTGGCCTCTTTGTCTCCCTGCTCCCGTCCTGCTGCCCCTTTAAGGCTCCTGCCTCTTGCACCCTCTCCTTGTCTTGCCCCCTCCTGCTCCCCACGATGTCTGACTCCCCGTTTTTCTTTGGAGTACTTACACTTACCCCGCACCCTGCTCCCGCCTCCTCTCCCCCCGCGGACACCAGATTCTTTAGGGAGAGCTGAGCCGTATTATGGCTCCACTCTGCCCTCGACCCGTGCTGCCCTCTGCTGTCTTTGTCTTTTTCCACTGTACTTGGTGTGTTTTCCACCATCTCCATCCTATTCTCTGCTCCGCAATTTTCCGTCTCTTCCTGCGCTCTTTTCTCCTTCCATTCACCAGCTGTGTCCTCCGCCTGCTCCGCTCCTCCGGCCACTTCACTCACACCTCTGCTCCTTCTCCCATCCCCTCGTCACTCAAGGGGCTTCCTTCTGCCTCACACTCACAGCGGGTGGGGTCTTTGTGACGCACCCCACAGCTCGCTGCCTTGCAGTTCCGAACGATGTGTCCAGACTTGCCGCAGTTATAAAAGTACAAGTCTGGACAGCTTCTTACAAGATGGTCGTGCCCAAGACAATAATAACAAACCTTCACCTGGTTATCATGCCGCACCTGGAAGTACTGCACTCCTTCCATTGTCTCAAATTTCATGTTATATGGCAATGACTTCACCCCCCTCTGGGAACTGCACCTCTACATAATGGGTTCCATCCGCAACCCGATTTCCTGGATAGTATCTCCTCTTTATTGCCGAGTAAATTTTAATGTCCCACGACTCCAACTTTTTTATTAACACCTCGTCCTCAATATAAACTGGCAGGTTTAAGAATGAGACCAACACCTCTTCAGAATATAGCAGCGATACCTCCAAGAACTTATCTCCAACCTTCATACTCAGTAAAAGTCTTTCCACCTCCTCTCGGCCACTGATCATCACCTCGAACCCAATGTTTGGCTTTGGTCGGCAGGCAAAGCAGCTTCCCTCACCACAGTCCTCATGTTCCGCCTGGATAATATCCCAAGCTCGTATCTCCTTATCCTCGAACTGAACCACCACCGTGTTTTCTTTTCCAAACCTCCTGGGGTCCCGGCCCAAATCTTTGGGCCTTTTTTTCTCTCTTCCCCCAACATTTTCTCCCCTGATTAAATTCATCTTGGGAACATTGTCCTCTGAGGGGCTCGGCACTCCAGGCCCCTCAGCAGCCATCTGGCTGCTGTTTAAGGACCAAAAAGGCCCTAAAACCTGAAAAAAAACCACCACCAACTTTTTACAAACTCACTCCAACTCCCTGCAGTAATCAAGCACCCAGCAGCAGCTGCTCACTCCTAGCCACTCCCACCTAGAGAGTGCTACCCACTGAGCCACAGCTGACAGGTGAAGGCTAGATAAGCAGATGAGGGAGAAGGGAAGTGAAGACACATCACGGAGCACGGAGCTCAGCACGTGTGATTACTAATTCCGGTTATTTATTTTAATGACTGGAAAATCGGAAATGCCATGAATTGGGGTGCTGACCTCCACACCAAAATCAAGCAAGCCTCTGCGCTTGGCATGGTGTGTCACAGACTCTACCCTGTAGTGTCCAATATTACATTGGATTACACAGGATATACAGCACAGAAACAGGCCATTCAGTCCAACCAGTCCATACCGGCATTTATGCTCCATGCGAGCCTCCTCCCGTCTTTCCTCATCTAAATCTATCAGCATAACCCTCTATTCCCTTCTCCCTCATCTGCTTGTCCAGCCTCCCCTTAAATGCATCTATACTATTCGCTTCAACCACTCCCTGTGATAGTGAGTTCCACATTCTCACTACTCTCTGGGTAAAGAAGTTTCTTCTGAATTCCCTGTTTGATTTCTTGGTGACTATCTTATATTGATGACCTCTCGTTTTGCTCTTCCCCACAAGTGGAAACATCTCTCTGTATCTACTCTATCAAAACCTTTCATAATTTTAAAGACCTCTATTAGGTTAGTCTTCAGCTTTCTCTTTGCAAGAGAAAAGAGACTCAGCTTGTTCATCCTTTCCTAGACGCATAATGGCACAGAAGGAGGCCGTTCGGCCCATCGAGTCCGTGCCGGCTCTCTGTAGAGCATTCCAGTCTGTCCCATTCCCCCGCTCTATCCCCGTAGCCCTGCAAGTTTATTTCTCTCAAATGCCTATCCAGTCTCCGCTTTCACCACTTCCGTCGGCAGCGAGTTCCAGGTCATCACCACTCGCTGCGTAAAAAAGTTTTTCCTCACGTCCCCACTGTATCTCTTGCCCAAAACCTTAAGTCTGGGTTCCCTAGTCCTTGTACCATCAACTAGTGGGAACAGCCTTTCCCCGTCTAGCCTATCCAAACCCGTCATAATCTTGTACATCTCTATCAAATCACCCATCCACCTCCTTTGCTCTAATGAAAATAAATCCAGTTGCTCCAACCTGCCCTTGTAGCTAAGATCTCCCATCCCCGGAACCATTCTGGTAAATCTCCTCTGCACCCTCTCAAGGACCTTCACATCCTTCCTAAAGTGTGGTGACCAGAACTGGATGCAATACTCCAGTTGTGGCCTAACCAGCACTTTATAAAGGTTCATTATAACTTCTCTACTTTTGTACTCAATACGTCTATTTATGAATGATGCGGAGATGCCGGTGTTGGACTGGGGTGGACAAAAGTGAGAAGTCGCACAACACCAGGTTATAGTCCAACAGCTTTATTTGAAATCACAAGCTTTCGGAGCGCTGCTCCTTCGTCACCTGAAGCTTGTGATTTCAAATAAAGTTGTTGGACTATAACCTGGTGTTGTGCGACTTCTCTATTTATGAAGCCCAAGATCCCATGTAAGAACATAAGAACACAAGAAATAGGAGCAGGAATAGGCCACTTGGCCCCTTGAGCCTGTTCCGCCATTCAATAAGATCATGGCTGATTTTGGGCTCAAAGCCACTTCCCTGCCCGCTCCCCATAACCCTTCACTCCCTTATCTTGCAAAAATCTGTCTATCTCCACCTTAAATGTATTTAATGAGCCAGCCTCCACGACTCTCTGGGGCAGAGAATTCCACAGATTTACGACCCTCTGAGAGAAAAATTCCTCCTCATCTTAGTTCTAAAAGGTCGACACTTTATTCTGAAACTATGCCCGCGAGTTCTAGATTTCCCCACGAGGGGAAACATCCTCTCTGCATCTACCTTGTCGAGCCCCCTCAGTATCTTATATGTTTCAATAAGATCACCTCTCATTCTTCTAAATTCCAATGAGTATAGGTCCAGCCTGCTCAACCTTTCTTCATAAGTCAACCCCCTCATCTCAGGAATCAACTGAGTGAATCGTCTCTGAACTGCCTCCAATGCAAGTATATCCTTCCTTAAATAAGGAGACCAACAGTATGCAGTACTCAAGGTGTGGTCTCATCAATACCCTGTACAGTTGTAGCAGGACTTCCCTGCTTTTATACTCCAACCCCCTTGCAATAAAGGCCAACATTCCATTTGCCTTTTTGATTACTTGCTGTACCTGCATGCTAACTTTTGTGTTTCATGCACAAGGACCCCCAGGTCCCTCGGAACTGTAGCATTTTGTAATCTCTCTCCATTTAAATAATAATTTGCTTTTTTATTTTTCCTGCCAAAGTGGATAACCTTGCACTTACTCATATTATACTCCATCTGCCAAATGTTTGCCCACTCACTTAGCCTGTCTATATCCCTTTGCAGATTCTTTGGGCTCGATTTTGCCATTGGGGTCGGGCTGGGGCGTGTCAGGTGGTTTTCGTGTCAGGACCCCGACTCCGATGTGAAGTGGGAAAAAAGTGCAATTTTCCCCTAATTTGGCACTTGATTTCCAATGTGTGGGAACCCCTGGCCCAATTAGTCTTTCCATCCTGAAAGTTGCCTCTGATGACGTCATCAGTGCTGCTGGATTTAAGGCCTGCAAGCAGCCTTGCTTCTTCTGGAGACTGGAAACGCTTTGGACATTGTATGAAGGACTTCATTTACCGACCATGTCCACCAGCAAGCAAAAGTGTGCACATCGCTTTGATGAGCCCTCCCTCCAAGCTCTGGTGCAGGGAGCAAGATCTAATAAGAAGGTGCTCTTCCCTTCCTCAGGGAGAAAAAAGCCACCACAACAGACTAAAGCTGTGTGGCTGCAAGTGGCCCAGGAGGTCAATGCCATCTCTATGTGCCGCAGAACCTGGCTGCAGTGCAGGAAGAGGTTTCATGACCTCTCCGCACAGGAAAAGTGAGTATGACTTTCTCATCACCCTCAATCTCATCCCCATCGCCTCTCCTCACCAGCACTCTGCTTTGCCAACCTCTTCCTTCACATCCCACTTGACTCTGACATCCCTGCACCCTTACCCATTCACTCTCTCTATATGGTCACATTCACTTAACTATTCGATCATGCAGCCCTCACACTCCCTATCACTGTGACGCAATGACAATAACTTACAACACACAGGGAGGGCCCTTTGTCTCCTTCTAAGCATCTATGCTATGGATTCTCTACACTCACTCCTTCATTCTCACTCAAACTCCACTTGTGTCCTTCATTGCAGGAAAAGAGAGCCCACAATAAGAGGGAAAGAGCGAGGACAGGAGGAGGGCCACCCTCAGTAGCCCAGCTCACCACCTCGGAGGAGGCGGCCCTGGAAATCGCCAGGATCGAGGAGGATTCCCAAGTGGGGGACGGACAGGGGGGCACATCACAGCATGCTGGTGACAGAATAGTTTGGCATCTCTCTCATTGACATTGCATGAGTGATTAATAATGATTCTGATGCTCAAACAGATTGACTTATGATCATCTGCACAATTCAATGTGCATGCAACCTTTACCTCACATCTCTAGCTCTTTCCTTTACTCCCCCACAGTACCATCGAGAGCCCCCGTCCCCACTGTCCAGGAGAAAGAGCCTGAGCTTCCAGACTCCTCAGAGGAAGCTGCAACCTCTGAGGGCGCTCCGTCAGCAGAATTAAGCGCACCCTGCACCAGCGCAGACACTCACACCTCGGTGGGATCTTCGGGACATAGAGTAGAGTTGTCACCTGGTGTATCACAGCTCACAAGTGAGCATCAGCAGATGGTGGAGACAGGGTCAGCAGTGGAGAGTCCTCGTCGCAGTGGAGAGAACCTCCCAGCTTGGCTCCGCTGCATGTCGACCCTGTGCCTCCGGGTCCATCCAGAAGGAGAGCGGTGCTGGAACTCCAGGAACAGTGCAGGAGTCTCTGGCAGGTTTTGTCTCCAGGGTTGCTGCGAGTGTGGAGCGAATGGAGGAGTCCATCGCGAACATGAGCAGAGCCTTTGTGGAGGCGTTGGCACATGAATGCATCACCACGGAAAGGATGGCAACCTCCTTGGAAAGGATGGCTACCTCCATGGTAAGGCTGGCTACCATAGAGGAGAGGATGGCTACGGTAGAGGAGAGGATGGCTACGTCCATGGAGGAGCTTAGTCGCCAGGGTATGGAAAACATGGTCATTGTTCAGAATAGACTGACATCTCTTGAGGAGCGATGGTCAGTTATTGAACAAACAAACCAGACCTTCATGCAAGTCCTCTGGAGTAGGACTTCCAGTGCAGAAACGGGTCCTCATGGCCCCCCTGCAGTGCAGCAAGGTGCTGTCAAGCCACTTGCTAGCTCTGAAGTGGGGCTGACCCATGAGAGGGATGTTGGTGGCAGACAACAAGGAAGTGGGGGTTCCTCTCCAAGCGCTCACACGACCAAGCCACTGCAAAGCCCTCGGTCAGAGCCCCACCAGAGTCTCCATCCAACTGAGATCGACATCTCAACCCCTGCACAGCCACAGGAGCAGCAGACTGTTGCCGAGCCCTCACAGGCTTGCAACCCCAGAGGACGTCCGCCACAGGTGTCGAGACAGGAGCAGCAAGAAAGTGAGCAAGGGGCCTCCACCTCTGCTGAAGCCACAGGGGAAGCACCACGTAGGAGCACACGTAAGAGGAAGATAATGCACAAGTAGTCACAACGGTAGTCACTTGGGTGTAATGTTGTATTTAATTTTGAAAAGCCAGCACTTGCTTATTGTCATAAAAAATTCTGATGGCAAACTGTTGCAGTTGTGGCGTGTGTCATTTCGCTCATGGGACCTCCACATTGAGGGCTTAGGGCGACTTGCAATTGTCAGTATGGTGGTCAGAGTGATAGGAATCCGCAGGTTCTTGGCCTTTGTCGATGGTCTGATAAGAAGGTGCGAAGCAAAAGTGTTTGATTGTGCAGGCAAAGCAAATCTGGCCAAGATGAGTGCGTCCCTTGCATCCCGGGCAGCAATGTGGTTGCGCGCTGGCGCCTTCTGGCCTGTGCAACTTCAGGTGGGTGAGCAGCAGCTTGGCGCTCCTGTTGTTGCTGCTGCTGTTGGTGGTGCTGTTGTTCATGGTTCTGCTGCTGCCACGGCTGGTCTTCGTCCGAATCTGATGTCCAGGAGGAAAGGAAATAAATGGTTCCCATGCTTCTGGTATATGCCTCAGTTGAGGAAGCGCTCAGTCAAGGTGGTGAAAGGGGTTTCCCAGGAGGTCACACTGGAGATGGGTGTCAGGCTCCAAACTTCCACAACAATGGGTATGCCTGCTAATAGTTCCCCCAGACCTGAGACAACAAAGTTCTGCCACCTGCAAATGGTGGAGCTGCAGCTGTTAGTAAGCAGTCCATTTGTGATGCCGCTAGGATTCACTGGCGTGTTCCAGAGGAGACGTGCAGGACGTGGGAAAAGTAGTAAAATCAGAAAGGCCTCTCAAAATGGGATTATAGAGGCACTTAACTGGTTGTTAAGGGCCTTAAGGGCCTATCCCACCTCTTGGAGGCGGGATGGAAACGGGGTCAGAAAACACGCATTTGGGAAAATTGCTCGGAGGCGGGATGGAGGCGGGATCGGGCCCGCCCACCATTTTTTGCGATTTTACCACCTCACACGCCTTCAATCCCACCTCCTCGGGCCTGGCAAAATCAAGCCCTTTGAGTCCTCTGCACAACTTGCTTTCCCACCCATCTCTGTATCATCCGCAAACTTGGCTACATTACACTCGGTCCCTTCATCCAAGTCATTAATATAGATTGTAAATAGTTGAGGCCCCAGCACCGATCCCTGTGGCACCCCACTAGTTACTGTTTGCCAACCGGAAAATGACCCATTTATCCCGACTCTCTGCTTTCTGTTAGTTAGCCAATTCTCTATCCATGCTAATATATCACCCCCAACTCCACGAGCTCTTATCTTATGCAGTAACCTTTTATGTGGCACCTTATTGAATGCCTTCTGGAAATCCAAATACACCACATCCACTGGCTCACCCTTATCCACCCTGCTCGTTACATCCTCAAAGAACTCCAGCAAATTTGTTAAACATGATTTCCCTTTCATAAAACCATGCTGACTCTGCTTGACTGCATTATGATTTTCCAATAGGTATAACCTCGCATTTCTGGTATCATCCTTGTAAATCTTCTCTGCACCCTCTCCAGTGCCTCAAATCCTTTTTATAATAGGATATAGAGGCACTGGTATATATTGGTAATGTTGCTTTAATGATTGCTGCATCTACTTAACTGGACAGAAGAGGAGTTGCAAAATGGTTGCAAGAAAAGCTGGAAGTGAAAGATCAAGTTTCCATAACTTGCAGCCCCTGTGTTGTTTTATTTATTGAAAAGATACACACCCAGGACCCTAAAAATGACTGTTGTTATTAGCAGATGAATGTTCGCATATGATAGTCCTCTTTCTGCCGTTTTAACTCTAGGCTATTGCAATAACTCTACAATCATAAATTAATATGGACAGTATCTTGTGACTGCAAGAAAGGATGAGGGTTGGATTGAAACAGTGGTGAAGACCCTTCACCAGAGCCCAATTCTGAAACGTCTCTGAGAATTCTTTCATCATATTTACCCATTCCGATAATTGTCGACAGTTTCTTTTCCCCTGCAGCATTTTCCTGTCAGCCTTTCTTCCTTTGGTTTAAGTAAGACAGTTCTCCTGTTGCAGCTGAGTAGTTTGATCATAACCAACAATGAACCTTTTGAAAATACCCTTTTATGATAAAAAAATATTTCAATCTGGGAGTTGAATAAGGTGGAAAAGCAATCATTAATTGGAGACCCGCCTCGTGTGGGGTTAGTATCGAGTTTTTGGTGGTAAATTTGGACCAATACTGGATACCTGCTGTATCAGTCAAGCTGGCATCTGCTGCGTTAAATTTGGAATCTACTGCAGTATAGTCTTGATTAAATAATAAAGGTTCACAGATGACAATCTTCTGAATACCATAAACTCATTATTTTTATGTTCTGAGCTGCACAGATGGTTAATCCATATCAGTAGATGCTGATGCTTCTTCCGAGTAGGAGAAAGGTGACGTGTGAAATGGTGAGGAGGAGGAGGAGGAAAGCAGCATGGAGTCGAAAAAGTTCATCGCAGCCAACTTTCTGAAAGCAACAAAAAGCCCAGAAGTGAAATCCTCACAGAATCACCTCTGAGAAGCCAAAGGACATCAGCAGAGTGTCCTAAAGCAGAGAAGAGGGCATGTTGGAGGCTGAGTGCTCTTACTGATACATTGCTCCTCAAAATAATAGGGTTCAAAAGCATTTATAGACAATCACAGAAATTAAGCATACAGTGATAACCATTATTGACAATAATTACAGATACACTTAACAGTGCACTTACAGCCATACCTTGCGAGTTCACCGGGAAATTCAAAACACTTTACAGTTCCCAAGCTCGAGGTGCTTGGTTGGCTAGACCTTGAACCAATTCCAAAGTGTCTGTTCAAACACTCACTTTTTAATTCTTTTTCTCCATCTCGCCGCATGAGAAATCACATGTTTCTATATTACCTAATCCACATTTATAATTCAACACTGATTGCTTTGTAGACATAGATTGTACTCCCTTAACCTGACTCACACTCGCTAATTTTCTAGCTCAAGTCTTATGATTACATTTCCATTCTTCGAACAGAAACTTACTTAACAGGCAAAAGCTAAAAGTTAATAAAAAGAAATTAATATAAAAAGAACCCTCTCCTGTGGCATCTCAGCCACAATGGGAAGTAACTGGAACCTCAATCCTCCGACTCCATATCAACAAACAGCAGGAGAATTGGGCCTGTATGTTCCACCTCCCATTGGACTTCAATCTGCCGGCCTGACCCAGCTGTGACCATAGAATCAGAGAATCAGAGAATCATAGAATCATAGAATGGTTACAGCACAGAAGGAGGCCATTCGGCCTGTCGAGCCCATGCCGGCTCTCTGCAAGAGCACGTCAGCTAGTCCCACTCCCCCGCTCTTTCCCTGTAGCCCTGCAAATTTTTTTCCTTCAGGTACTTATCCAACTCCCTTTTGAACACCACGATTGTATCTGCCTCCACCACCCTTTCAGGCAGTGCATTCCAGATCCTAACCACTCACTGCGTAAAAAAGTTTTTCCTCATGTTGCCTTTGGTTCTTCTGCCAATCACTTTAAATCTGTGTCCTCTGGTTCTCGACCCTTCCGTCAATGGGAACAGTTTCTCTCTATCTACTCTGTCTAGACCCATTATGATTTTGAACACCTCTATCAAATCTCCTCTTAACCTTCTCTGCTCTAAGGAGAACAACCCCAGCTTCTCCGGTCTATCCATGTAACTGAAGTCTCTCATTCCTGGAACCATTCTTGTAAATCTTTTCTGCACCCTCTCGAAGGCCTTCACATCCTTCCTAATGTACGGTGCCCAGAATTGGACACAATACTCCAGTTGAGGCCGAACCAGTGTTTTATAAAGTTTCATCATAACTTCCTTGCTTTTGTACTCTATGCCTCTATTTATGAAATTGAGAGGTCGCACAACACCAGGTTATAGTCCAACAGTTTTATTTGAAATCACAAGCTTTCGGAGCTATCTTCTTGCTCCTTCCTCAGGTGAAGTAAATTAGATACAGAATCGCCAAAGCATATATAGATAGAGAACAAAGCATGTGTACCTTACAATTGCAGACCACTAAATTAAATCATCCTGACTATCTGCCGAGGTGTGATAAAGTTAATCAAGTCAGCCAGGAAGGTACCGCATCAAAGACATAGCAAGATACAACTGAGACAATGAGGTGTAGTCGCAGGGGTTCTAACGTGTCAAAAGCTGCCGTCTGTATGTAAAACGAAAAGCTTTAAAATTTTTACTTTTTTACTGGGAAAATTTTTACTTTTTTACTGGGAATCACATCTGTGAACAAGCCAACGACGACCTTCCTGGTACCTTCCTGGCTGACTTGATTAACTTTATCACACCTCGGCAGATAGTCAGGATGATTTAATTTAGTGGTCTGCAATTGTAAGGTACACATGCTTTGTTCTCTATCTATATATGCTTTGGCGATTCTGTATCTAATTTACTTCACCTGAGGAAGGAGCAAGAAGATAGCTCCGAAAGCTTGTGATTTCAAATAAAACTGTTGGACTATAACCTGGTGTTGTGCGACCTCTCAATTTTGTCCACCCCAGTCCAACACCGGCATCTCCGCATCATGACTATTTATGAAGCCCAGGATCCACGTATGCTTTTTTAACCGCTTTCTCAACCTGCCCTGCCACCTTCAACGATTTGTGCACACATACCCCCAGGTCTCTCTGTTCCTGCACCCCCTTTAGGATTGTACCCTTTAGTTTATATTGCCTTTCCTCGTTCTTCCTACCAAAATGTATCACTTTGCACTTTTCTGTGTTAAATTTCATCTGCCACATGTTTACCCATTCCACCAGCCTGTCCATGTCCTCTTGAAGTCTATCACTCTCCTCCTCACTGTTCACTATACTTCCAAGTTTTGTGTCATCTGCAAATTTTGAAATTGTGCCCTGTACACCCAAGTCTAAATCATTAATATATATCAAGAAAAGCAGTGGTCCTAGTACCGACCCCTGGGGAACACCACTGTATACCTTCCTCCAGTCCGAAAAACAACCGTTTACCACTACTCTCTGTTTCCTGTCACTTAGCCAATTCCGTATCCATGCTGCCACTGTCCCTTTTATTCCATGGGCTTCAACTTTGCTGGCAAACCTATTATGTGGCTCTTTATCAAACACCTTTTGGAAGTTCATGTACACCACGTCAACCGCATTGCCCTTATCAACCCTCTCTGTTACCTCATCAAAGAACTCAATCAAGTTAGTTAAACACGATTTGCTTTTAACAAATTCGTACTGGCTTTCCTTATTTAATCCACACTTGTCCAAGTGACTGTCAATTTTGTCCCTGATTACTGTTTCCAACTTTCCTCCTTGGGCCTTGTTAAATACGAGGGAACCCCACTAGCACGAGGAAGTTTGCAGGAAGCCCTGCTAAAAGGAGGAAAATGTGATGGGTGCTGCAGGAAGACACTTGCTGCAGCAGCAGAAGAGGAGGGCTCCACCAATACGAACACAAAATTGATGGACAGAAAAAGACCAGCTGGTTGATCGAGCCCATCCCATACTGCCATTTTGCCAATAAATATCATGACCCATTGCTCCCCTTTCACTGCAGGCATGAAATCTCCTGGGAGAGGCAAATGCAGATTTAAAAAATCCTGGGTCAATCCTCTCCCGACCCTGAAGGCGATCAAAATGAGTTCCTGAATCAAATTTTTTTACTGAAGGTCTGAGACTGGACTAAGGCTTTCAACAGGTGAGTGACTGAGGCCACTGTGGAGAGAGAGGAAGCCACTACAAGGCCCTCCCCCTCCAACCAATGAAGTGAGGGTCTTGCCACCACTACTCCAGGGACGACCATTACCGCTCTACTGGCGGTAAGAAGGGAAATTGGGCAGCTGCCATCAATGACGTGCAGTGGGCGATGGAGGGATAGATGGCAGCCTTCCTGACTGATGCGGGAGTAGAAAACAAGAGTTCAGGGGAAGCATGCGGTGGTAGGCCCCCACTGCCCATTCTTGCCGCATTTTCCGCTGCTATCCCGCCCAATTTGGGCAGGATAGTGGAGGAAAATCCAGACCAAGTGTTAGGAATGCCAGCAGGAAAGGTTGTATGAAAAAATCTATTTTATCTTAAAGACTCCACTTTGTAACAGACAGACCGCTTTTTCAGAATCTGCTCACAACAGCATTTTGGAACATGTCCAAAAACAGCTCAGACATTCAAGACCTTCATGAACGGTGCAAGCTGTAATCGTCTAGATAGCTGTTATATATTTTGTGAAGTTTTTGACCTGAGACCCACTATGGAACTTTCATTTATTCTTTGGAATGCTGAGCTGATGTAGGTTGATGTAAATTGAGGGTAAAGGTCATGGAAAAAGCCTTTTAGCTGAGGGATTAAAGCAAAACTATTGTAACACAAAGTTAGAAAGACCCGGGGCTGATATAAGCCTGCTACTGAGCTCACCAACTGTAATGTGAGGTCTCCCGCAGCCTTTACATCATCGTGCGTGCTGTCTCTGAGTATCATTTCCTCTAATAAATCTAGAAGTTTAATGACCTCACACTAGTGGTTAAGGTCAGTGAATTCATCTTCAAATGCCGTATCCCACCATCAGCACCACTAGCCTCACACACTGCTCAATGCACCACACCCCCATCACTCACCTACCAACAATCTCTATCACTCAGGACTCATACCTCACATTCACATGTTTCACCTCACCGTCACACACTTAGCACTGCTGCAAGCCTCACACCCACATCTCACAGCTTGCACACACTGTCAGCTATTCAACCATGACAGCCACATCACCCACTATACCACAATCACTGATACACTCCCCTTTCTCTTACAGGAAAAGGTGGCGCATAACAAATGCCAGCAGACCTTAACAGGCAGGGGACAGGCTCGCCTGCATGACCTCACCCCCATGGAGAAGTCAGGTGCTGACCATTCTCGGCAGGGGCATGGTTGAGCCCTTGGCCAGCAACAGGGCTGAAAGAATACAAGATGCCGGTATCCTCATACGTAATCCTCCTTCTCACATCCCACTTTCCCCTCATCCCACAATCTCTTCTGATTTACAAGCTGCACATGATGTAAGCATGCACCTCTTGCTTTACCCCTCCCCTCACCACAACCCTCCCCTTGTGCCTTTCTCATTTCAGACACCCAAGAAATCCAGCCTGCCCAGCCAGTGGTTGAACAAGAAGATGGAGAGCAGAGTGAAGAAGAAGAAGAAAAAACACCGTCACTTGATTTCACACTCCCAGCCACCAGCTCAGATACGGACACTCCGTGTACTTTGGAGGATAGGATAGACACGGGACCTGCCCGTGGTGAGAGACCGGGCATGAGTGGGCTGCAGCCAGGGCAGGGGAAGAAGGTAATGCAGGTGCCGGCTCCCCGGAGGGCAAGATCGCACATGAGTTTTGCTGCACAGGACTCAGATGAAGACTTTGATGGGGCGGCCTACAGAAGAACGCTGATGGGTACGCACAATGAAATGTTTGGTGCATTGGCAGGCCTGCCAGAAAGCCTGAATGTAATGTCATGGAGCATGGAGGAGTCCAGCTCCAGCCTTGCACATGGCTTAGGAGCCCATCCTTTCCAGCACTTGTGGAGCCAGCCATGGTGCAGAGTCTGATGGCTGATGTCTCAGCTTCCACTTGCAGTACAAGCAGAAGCCACCCAAAGTCTGAATGCTGCAATGGAAGCACAGACTGAAGTCATACAAGCTCAGCTTACTGCCACGCAAGCAAAGACCGCTGCCATCATGGCTGGGTTTACTAGTGTTGAAAGGGGCTTGCAGGGTGTCACAGCAGTCCAGCAGGGAGGTTATGTACACCCATCAGCCTTCTTCTGTAGCCTGGCCCATCGAAGTCTTCATCTGAGTCCTCTTCAGCAGAACTAGTGTGTTACCTCGCCCTCTGGCGAGCTGGCACCTGCGTTATCCTTTCCCCCCGCCCTGGCTGCTGCGCACTTGTGCCTGGTGTCTCACCACATGCAGATCCCTCCTCTATCCTAGCCTCTAAACTACGCGCAATGTCGGTATCTCAGCTGGTGGCTGCGAGTGTAAGATCGAGTGACGGTGTCTCTTCATCTTCACTGTCTTCTTCCTCTTCCTCCACTGACTGGGAAGGCTCCAGTTCTTGGGTATCTGAAATGATAAAGGGACAAGGCTTGGGTTGTTGTGAGGGGAGAGGAGAAAGTAAGAAGTGCATGCTTACACCATCTGCAGCTTCTAAGTCAGAAGAGATTGAGGAATGAGGGAGAAGGGGGATGAGAGAAGGAGGATTAGGTATGCAGATACCCTCATCATCGATCCCTCCTGTCCCGCCAGTGGCCACTGGCCTCAGCGATGCCCCTTCCAATGATGGCCAGCATGGTCACCTCCACTGGGGTTAAAACATGCAGGCGTGCTTGTCCTCCTCCAGTTCTTTGCTGATGCCTCCTGTTATGTGGCACCTTCTCCTGCAAGAACGAGGGAAGTGTGTCAGTGAGTGTCCTGCAGTATGTTTGGGTGATGTGACTGTCATGGTTGAATAGCTGCCAGTGTGTGCGAGCTGTGAGTTGTGGGTGCGAGGCTTGCAACAGTGCTAAGTGTGCGAGGGTGAGGTAAAGCTTTTGAATTGAAAGGTTGAGTGCTGATTGATAGAGATTGTTGATGGATGGGTGATGGGATGTAGTGATTTGAGCAGTGGATGAGGCTAGTGGTGTAGTGGGTAGGATATGCCATTTGAAGATGAACTCACTGACAAGGACAAGTCGTGTGAGATCATTAAACTTCTTCCTGCACTGCATCCATGTTCTTGGAGCAACACTCCTGGCATCGACTTCCACCATTACTTCTTTCTATCTCTTCTACCAAGACCTCCAGTGCAGTGTCTGAAAACCTTGGTGCTCGCTCTCTCGCATGTTCAGCCATTGCTTAGAGTATCACGGCCCAGATTGAGTTTTCAAATGGCTCCCACCACTTCTTGCAGCCACAATGCACCTCCATTAAGAAGTGCAGGCTGACTTTAATTAGCGCTAGCCACTCGACCCCTGCTGTTGCGTACAGCCAATGAACAGCGCGGATAGTGCTGGCTGCACACAGCAATTATGTAAAACAGCAGGCAGCACGAATTTACCATGCTGCCTGCAACACAATGAACAGCCGTGGGTTAATCAGCACCACGATCCCCAAGCCCATTTTCAGGTCTTATCCAATTGAACCCCTTAACAGTTCCAACTTTATGTCTCTCTAGCAGCATTTATAACAAAACGAGTACCCCAAGAACCAAAGGAACCATAAATCAGGGTCTTATTGTGCAGATTGCTGGGGAAATTACCCTGGCACGGTTGAGGCTTTTGTGCCACTTTGTTGGCGCAAACTGTCCCAGTGGTGCAGGGCACTGGCTGCTCCAGAATTTCCATTTCAGATCATTTGAAAAATTATGCATAGGTGCCAGTGTAACTTTCTCTTTGTGCAGGGAGCAAGCACAATGGAATTTCTGGGCAACAGGTTCTCAGACCGACATCCCTCTGATAAACCATCTTCAAATTCTCCTATTCTCGAGTTCCAGCCTGACAACATGGGTTGTTGCACATTACAGTCAAACCCCTGATTCAGGGAAAAGGAGAAAATAAAACAAATGTTGAAAAAGTAACAAAAAATTACAAATATGTTTATCAATCCGAGACAGCATTACCTTTAAGAGGAGGTGATGGCTCTGTTGAGTGATGCTCAGCATCTGTTTATAATCATTATAATCTCAGCAATCCCATCACATTTTCTTTCTATTTGTTCTTGGGATGTGAACAACATTAGCAAGGCTGCATTTATTGCCCATGCCTAGTTGGCATGAGAAGCTGGTGGTGGGCCGTCTCCTTAGGAACATAGGAACAGGAGTAGGCTGTTCAGCCCCTCGAGCCTGCTCCACCGTTCAATTAGATTATGGTAGATCTGTACTTCAACTGCATTTACCTGCCTTAGCTCCATATCCCTTGACACCCCTACCTAACAAATAGCTATCGATCTCAGTCTTGAAAGCTCCAATTGTCCCAGCATCCATAGACTTTTGGGGGAGAGAATTCCAGATTTCAATCTCGGCTCGGCCCAGCCCAGTCCAGTCCAGGGATTGAACCTGGGACCTTTCTGGCGTGTGTGACTTAGCTGTTCACTCGATAAACTTACTGGGCTCTGTGTAGCCCTTGATTTATTTGAACTGTGCCCACTGTTTATACATGCAGTACTGCTGTAAGCCTGTTGTATCCATGTGGCCATGACACCTTAAACCGCTGCAGTCCTTATGGTGACGGTGCTTCCACAACTGTATTAGGTAGGTCATTTCATCCTCGGGCTGTGGGTGTTGCTAGCAAGGCCGGCATTTATTGCCCATCCGTAGGTGTCCAAATAGCGCTTTGATACAGCCGAGAGGCTTCCTAGGCCACTTCAGAGATCAATTAAGAGTCAACCGTGTTGATGTGGAACTGGAGTCACATACAGGCCAGACCGGGTAAGGATGGTGGTTTTTTTTCCTTAGAGGATATTGGTGAGCCAGTTGTATTTTTATGACAATCTGAAAGCTTTATAGTCATTTTTACTGATACCAGCTTTTTATTTACAGATTTTTTTAAAATAAATTCAAATTCTCAAACTGCCATGGTGGGATTTGAACTGCCGCTCTCTGGGCTATTAGTGCTGGCCTCTGGGGTACGAGTCCAGTGTATAACAACTACACTATCATACCCCGCAATTCCAAGATTTTGACCCAGGCACAATGAAGCAATGGCAATATATGTCCAAGTAAGGATGCTGCCTGTCTTGGATGTTCCCACGACATTGCTGCTCTTGTTCTTCTCAGTGGTAGAGGTACTGTTGAAGTAATCATGGTGAGTTGCTGCAGTGCATCCTATAGATCTTCACAGTGTACCCAGCTTCTACCCTGCTTTTGTAGCCACAGTGTTAATAAGACCAGTACAGTTGAGCTTCTGGTCAATGGTGACCCCCAAGATTTTGATGGTGGGGAACTCGGTGTTGATGGTGCTGTCGATAGTCAAGGGGAGATGGCTGGGCTTACTCTTGCTCAAGATGGCCATTACCTGGCACTTATGTGGTGCACATGTTACCTGACAGTCAGTATCCTGGCCAACATATACCAAAGATAGAGCTCCCTGGATGACTAACGATATAGAGATTAAAATGAAACAGAAAAAGGAGTCTTATGATAAATGTCAGGCTCATAATACAGTAGACACAACCCTCATCCATGCCTTTGTTACCCCTAGACTTGACTATTCCAATGCACTCCTGACTGGCCTCTCACATTCCACCCTACATAAACTTCAGGTCATCCAAAACTCGGCTGTCCATGTCCTAACTCGCACCAAGTCCCGTCTGCCCATCGCCCCTGTGCTCGCTGACCTACATTGGCTCCCGGTTAAGCAGCGCTTTGATTTCAAAATTCTCATCCTTGTTTTCAAATCCCTCCATTGCCTCGCCCCTTCCTATCTCTGTAATCTTCTTCAGCCCCACAACCCCTCGAGATAGCTGCGCTCCTTTAATTCTGCTCTCTTGAGCATCCCTGATTATAATCGTTGAACCTTTGGTGGCTGTGCCTTCTGTTGCCTTGGCCCTAAACTCTGGAATTCCCTGCCTAAACCTCTCAGCCTCGCTACCTCTCTTTCCTCCTTTAAGATGCTCCTTAAAACCTACCTCTTTGACCAAGCTTTTGGTCACCTGCCCTAATTTATCCTTATGTGTATCGGTGTCAATTTTTGTTTTTGTTTTAAAATACTCCTGTACAGCACCTTGGGATGTTTTAATATGTTAAAGGCACTATATAAATACAAGTTGTTGTTGTTGTAGAGAACTAAGCTGAATAAGAGGAGGTACATAAAAGGTTGGCAGCGCTCAAAGTAGAAAAGTCACCTGGTCCAGATGAAATACATCCTAGGTTGTTGAGGGAAGTAAGGCTGGAAATAGCGGAGGCTCTGACCACAATCTTCCAATCCTCCTTAGATATGGGAGTGGTGCCAGAGGATTGGAGGATTGCAAATGCTACACCCCTGTTCAAAAAAGGGGAGGGGGATGAAATCGGTAATGACAGGCCAGTCAGCCTAATGTCAGTGGTGGGGAAACTTTTAGAGACAATGGGGGGAAAATTCGGTTGGTTTGCACCTCCCATTAGCCCCTTAAGAGGGTACTAATGGGGTGCAAAGCAACTAGTGCCCGGGTGCGGCGATGTTTGCCCCGCTCGTGAAATTGACGACATTTTGCGGCGGCGATAAACACTACTGCCACGATCTCCTGCGCCCGCAGATCGTGATGTCAGTCGAGCGTGCAACGCCCCGGTAGCGCCCCAGACCGAATATTGAGTGGCGCCCCCTGCCTTACTGCCTGCCGCTAGCAATGACAGGTTGAGGGGAGCATTTTGCAGTCGGGAAGGGACTGGGGGAGCGCTATTTAAAGGTGACCGCTTCCTGCCTTTTTTTTTCGGCGACATTTTTGCACCACGCATTCTGAGTGAGAGAGAGAGACTTCTGGAGATATTCAACGCTGTGTTGAGGAGTTTTGGGTACTGAGCAGCACTTTGCAGGTTCATTTTGATTTGATCTTCCTTGCATCAATTTAGAAGAGACTATGGGGGCTGCACTCTGAGCTCTTTCCCTGGGCCTCTCCATTGTTCTTTCCAGCAGAATTGATGTACAGGTCTCTCCAGGCCGAGATTCAAGGCTGCAATGAGCAAGGTGTGGATGGAGAGCAAGATCAACTCTCCACTTTAAGAACTGGCCAGTGCCAGTGTGTCTGTGTTCCATTGCTGACTGACATCACATGAGCTTCGCCAGCGCTCTGAGATAGCGCCTCGCTCCTCGGCGTTAGTGCCTTAAGAGAGGTGTGTAGCGCCTGATTTAGCGCTCCAATCACCTCCAGGGGCGATAAAAGCCAAGTTTGCAGTCGGAGGCGATAATTAGCACCAGGCACTAAATTCTGCGCCCGGCCGATAATTGGGCCCCAAATGGGGCGATACCGAATTTCTCCCCCAATAATCCGAGATAAAATTAATTGTCACTTGAAAAAATATGGTTTAATAAATGACAGCCAGCACGGATTTGTAAAAGGCAAATCATGTTTGACTAACTTGATTGAGATCTTTGAGGAAGTAACGGAGAGGGTTATGAGGGTAGTGCATTTGATGTTGTGTGGATGGACTTTAAAAAGGCGTTTGATAAAGTGCCATATAATAGACTTGTTAGCAAAATTGAAGCTCATGGGATAAAAAGGGCAGTGACAGCGTGGATACAAAATTGACTAAGGGACAGACAGCAGAGAGTAGTGGTGAATGATTGTTTTCAAACTAGAGGGAAGTATACAGTGGGTGTCCCCTAGGTTTCGGTATTTGGACCACTGCTCTTTTTGATATATACTAATGACCTAGACTTTGGTATATAGGGAATAATTTCAAAGTTTGCAAATGTGCGAAACTCAGAAATGTAATAAACAATGAGGAGGATAGTAACAGACTTCAGGAGGACATAGACTGACTGGTGAAATGGGCAGACACATGGCAGATGAAATTTAACACAGGGAAGTGTGAAAAGATGCATTTTGGTAGGAAGAATGGGGAGATGCAGTAGAAACTAAATGGTACAATTTTATAGGGGGTGCAGGAACAGAGAGACCTGGGGGTGTATGTACACAAATCTTTGAGGGTGGCAGGACAAGTTGAGAAGGCTGTTAAAAAAGCATATGGGATCCTTTGCTTCATAAACAGAGGCACAGAGTACAAAAGCAAGGTTGTTTTGCAAAACCTCTATAAATCACTGATTAGGCCACAGCTGGAGTATTGTATCTAATTCTGAGCACCACACTTTAGGAAGGATGCCAAGGCCCTAGAGAGGGTGTAGAGGAGATTTTCTCGAATGGTACCAGGGATGCAGGTCTTCAGTTACGTGGAGAGACTAGAGAAGCTGGGGTTGTTCTCCTTAGAGCAGAAAAGGTTAAGGGGAGATTTAATAGAGGTGTTCAAAATGATGAAGGGTTTTGATAGAGTAAATAAGGAGAAACTGTTTCCAGTGGCAAAAGGGTCTCTAACCAGAGGACACAGATTTAAGGTAATTGGCAAAAGAACCAGAGGCGAGAAGAGGAGAATCTTTTTTACACAGTGAGTTGTTATGATCTGGAATGCAATGCCTGAAAGAGTGGTGGAAGCTGATTCAATAATAGTTTTCAAAAGGGAATGAGATAACTACTTGAACAGGAAACATTTACAAGGCTATGGGGAAAGGGCAGGGATGGGACTAATTGGATAGCTCTTTCAAAGAGCTGGTACAGGCACAATGGGCCTAATGGCCTCCTTTTGTGCTGTATGATTCCATGATCTCAAGTTAACTGTGACCTTACTTACCATTTGTCTGCAGTTAACCTGCCAACATTTATCTATTTTCTTTAGAATAAACTCAGACTTTGAACACTACCATAATTAATACTCAGGCCGGAATTTTCTGGGGGGTCAGCGGGTGGGATCGCTGGTGGGTCAAGTGGGAAATTTGATTTTTTTGACAGTGGGTCGGGACCCCGCTGTCAACCCGCCACAACGCGCCTTTCCCAATGGCTCGTGTGTGATCTCTGATCCGACCCGACCCACAGAGGTGGGCGACCCAATTAAACCAATTATTGGGTTGTTGACAGATCCTTAATAATGCTTTTAACCTTACCTTTTAATTTTAACTGCTCGCCCACGGGGTTCATGCTGCTCGGGGACCACGTCTGTGAACCTGAGGTGTGAGTTGAATGGCCATTGATCCAACTGATTACTTGACAGCTTCAAATGTACAGTATGTAAGGGTTTTTTGTCTCTCAGCCTGTGAGATTCGTGTGGCTCTGTGCAGCCCGGATGCTAGTGCGGGTTTAGGCCTTGTTGCCTGTTCTGGTCTCCAGCCAGTCTGGGAGCACTAGACACCTGTGAGTGGTTCAACCCACTCGCCCTTACGGTTCTAGACACTGGACTTAGATGCGAGAGCAGTAATGGAGATGAAACTCAGGTCGACTCGGTTGAATGGTACGAAATGGAAAAATCTTTATTGCATAATATTTAAGATTACGAAATACATGTCATAAGCACAGATTAATGACAGTACAATCTTACACGCAGTTATGTAATTAATTTCAGGGAAACGAGGAACGAACGACACATCGTAAATGGGGGCACACATTACAATTATCCTTAATACTTAAAACCCTCCCCTATCAATATCTGTCCTAAGCTAGATTCGTAGGATTCGAGACTCATGCTCACCACTCGTGATAACTCGGAGAATTCCGAAAACTCTGATCGGATGTTTTTCACCGCAGCACCCACGTGTCGATCAGGGGGTCTCCTGGCCCCACTTGTTTACTCGTTTCTGCTCCGGCTAGCAGGCTGGAACGTCTGCTGTCATGAAGATCTGTGTTGTCCTCGGAGTTCCGACTCTACTCAAAAAAAGAGTCTTCCTGTGCCCTCGCACGGGTACGATAAAATTCGAAGAATAGTCTTCCTGCCAGTTGGGTAGCAGTTACCGATTTATCGGGCGCGGTCGGGGCTTACTGACCGTGACGAGATGTATTGTGTTCTTCTCTTCTCATCTCATCTCATCTCGGGCCTTCGGTTCCAACACCGTTTACCGACTTATCGGGATGGTGCGCCCGCTTCAAGGCTTCAGAGCCCAGTTCTACACAGGTCTTCGCGACACGACATGAGGTAGATCCGAGCGGATCATAAAGTTCAACAGTCTTTTGAAAAGAGACACGAGGCAAGCAGGAACAAGACGGCGAGTCAAGAGCAGCCACGAGGATACGAGTCAAGAGTCAAGAGGAAGATGGACGGTTTGGAGCTTGTAGTTATAGTGCAAAATCTTCCGTTTCCCGCCCAACCTTAATGTCTTTTCTTTTGTTAGGGTTTGGCGCTCAAATGTCTTGTATAGGGTGATCTCCGTTTTAATGGGTTTCGGGGCTACTCGTAATTGTCTGAGTACCTGTTAATATTTCTCCCATTGTTTAATCGGTCGGTGTTCTCCCTGGAGGGGTTTTGGGGCTTCCAAATGTTTTCTGTAACTACCCGCTAACGGCTCTCTCATCGTAGAGTCGTTGGGATTTTACATATTAATGTCTTTGGATGGGTTCTTGATTACTTGGTACAATAGCCCTTATTCGCACCTGGGAGACCGATTTCAGTATTTATGTGTATACTGTAAACCCATGATGTCTCGTGTATTATCTGAAATGTGCTGAGTCTTAATCGATCTTGCACAAATGTTTATTGGAACGCCATCTTGTCTGCCTGTCGAAAAGTCTAGAATGTTCTGCCACGAGGCGCGGCGGCCATTTTACAGGCTGCTTGTGTCCACTTTGAAAACCTGACAGCATTCTGCTGAAATAAAGCTGTTTGAACGAAACTATGTGTTTTCTCCTTATTTATAAAATCGCGATATATTGCGAATTCTACAAGTAAAAGCTCCCACCTGACAGATCATCACTTTCCTCAGCCACAAGCTGTTTCTCAGTCCATTTCCAGCGCAGATTCTGCAGGCTTTCCACTATCCACTCTCCATCCACTCTTACCTCATTGGAAGAACTCTCTCAACATTGACAGAATGCTTCTGTCATCTCTACTTCAACTGTCATCTATTCCATCAACATGGGTGCCCTTTAAACTCTCTCACCTTGGACCTCAAAATACCACCATGATCAGCCCCAACACCAGCAGCACCAGGCACACCAGCATCACCAGGCACACCAACAGCACCAACAACAACAACAACCTTCTCCGCAATCACCTGATGCGGCACAGGACAGAGGGCATCAGCACCCGACCACATTGCTGCCCGGGAGGCCAGGGATGGCCTCACCATGGCCAGATTTACTTCACATGATGCTGTGCACCCTGGCTGCCACGTGATGTGCCAGGCTGGCACCACCCCACAACAACATCATAAAGCATCCCTACAATGTCCAAGCCATTCATTTCACTCTCACCACCATTGCGGGGGTACCGTTATGCCTCACCATTCACTGCAACTCACTAAGCCACTTCCAAAGGGGTGCACACAAATCTGTCCAAGAACGCAAAGTGTTGAAAATAAAGGTTTCAATGTTTGACAGCACATTTTCAGAAACTTTACATGAACATTGGATAAAACACCCAAGTGGCTACCCTTGTGTTTTGTTAGTTGGTATGATTGCACCAAGATGAGGGTAAGTGTGAGGGGTGGCTAGTGAGATGGGGATGTGATAATGCAGATAGAGAGAGAGGGATGGGTGGAGGTGCAAGGTAAGTTGGTGTGAGTAAGGATGTGCAGGAGTAGGGTAGGGAAGGGAGAGTGATGAGAATGTGATGAGAGGCACAGCAGGATGAAGCTGAGTGTGGCTTTGTACTAATGTTTCGTGATCTACTGAGATCATTGAAACGTTTGCGGCACTGCACCCAGGTCCTCCTGACCAGCTTGTGCCCTCCTGTGTAATGTGCCACCAGGCTGTTTTAGTCTCCTGGGGAGATCTCTTCCGCCCATCAGAAGGGAAGAGGGCCTCCCTGCGTGCTGTGACTCCCTCCATAAGCATATGGAGGGAGTCATGGGAGAGCCTGGGTGCAGCCCTGCACCTCTGTGCAATGATTGTCAGTGTTTGCAGCACCTCAGTGCTGTAGAGCACTGACAGCACAAATGTCAAAAGCAAGCTGGCCATGGTCCCTTTAAGGAAACCGGCTGATGACGCGTCATGAATGACGTCACCAGACCCGCTTCCTCTAACTGGCCCGGGAAACGTGCTGGGCAGGCTTAACAAGCCCTATCAATGTAAATTCATTTGCCAGAGCGGGATGGAGCCAGCAGCGGGGCTGCGACCCGCCACCGACATTGCCCGCACCGGACCCGCCGAAGTAAGGAAAATCTCGGCTTCAGTGTTTGTTCATGCTGATTTACAATAATATAGAAACATAGAAACATAGAAGATAGGAGCAGGAGTAGGCCATTCGGCCTCTCGAGCCTGTTCCGCCATTTAATGAGATCATGGCTGATCATCCAAATTCAGTACCCTGTCCCTGCTTTCTCCCCATATCCCTTGATCCTTTTAGCCTTAAGAAAAATATCTAACTCCTTCTTGAATATATTTAATGAATTGGCCTCAACTGCCTTCTGTGGTAGAGAATTCCACAGGTTCATCACTCTCTGGGTGAAGAAATTCCTCATCTCAGTCCTAAATGGCTTACCCCTTATCCTTAGACTGTGACCCCTGGTTCTGGACTCCCCCGCCATTGGGAACATCCTTCCTGCATCTAGTCTGTCTAGTCCTGTTAGAATTTTATAAGTTTCAATGAGATCCCCTCTCATTCTTCTAAACTCTAGCGAATATAAGCCTAATTGACCCAATCTCTCCTCATACGTCATTCCTGCCATCCCAGGTATCAGTCTGGTGAATCTTCGCTGCACTCTCTCCATGGCAAGAACATCCTTCCTCAGATAAGGTGACCAAAACTGCACACAATACTCAAGGTGTGGTCTCACCAAGGCCCTGTACAACTGCAGCAAGACATCCTTGTTCCTGTACTCAAATCCTCTCGCTATGAAGGCCAACATACCATTTGCCTTCTTAACCGCCTGCTGCACCTGCATGCTTACCTTCAGCGACTGGTGCACAAGGACACCTAGGTCTCGTTGCACTTCCCCTTTTCCCAATCTATTGCCGTTCAGATAATAATCTGTCTTCCTGTTTTTGCCACCGAAGTGGATAACCTCGCATTTACCCACATTATACTGCATTTGCCATGCATCTGTCCAATCACCCAACCTGTCCAAATCATCCTGGAGTTTCTCTGCATCCTCCTCACAGCACACACACCCACCCAGCTTTGTGTCATCTGCAAACTTGGAGATATTACATCTAGTTCCCTCGTCCAGATCATTTATATATATTGTGAATAGCTGGGGTCCTAGCACCAATCCCTACGGTACTCCACTGGTCACTGCCTGCCCATCGGAAAAAGACCCGTTTATTCCAACTCTTTGCTTCCTGTCTGCCAACCAGTTCTCTATCCAAATCAGTACCTTACCCCCAATCCCATGTGCTTTAACTTTGCACGCTAATCTCTTATGCGGGACCTTATCGAAAGCCTTCTGAAAGTCCAAATACACCACATCCACTGGTTCTCCCTTATCTATTCTACCAGTTACATCCTCAAAAAATTCCAGTAGATTAGTCAAGCATGATTTACCTTTTGTAAATCCATGTTGACTTTGTCCGAACCTGTCACTGTTTTCCATGTGCTCTGCTATTACATCTTTTATAATGGACTCTAGCATTTTCCCCACTACCGATGTCAGACTTATAATTCCCCGTTTTCTCTCTATCACCTTTTTTAAATAGTGGGGTTACATTAGCTATCCTCCAATCCATGGAACTGTTCCAGAGTCCATAGAATTTTGGAAGATGACCAGCAATGCATCTACTATTTCTAGGGCCACTTCCTTATGTACCCTAGGATGTAGATTATCAGGCCCTGGGGATTTATCGGCCTTCAATCCCGTCAATTTCCCTAACATCATTTCCCTACAAATACTGATTTCATTCAATTCCTCCCTCTCAATACATTAAATTGTCTGTGTAAGCCTCTGTTACTCTTTAGTTAAGTAACTCTGACCATTTAATGATTTGTTGTTCAAAGTGCGAGGTGACCTTGACTACGTCTATTCATACCTATTAAGTGCTTGTATACCCAACGCTTAAGTTGTGATTTTGTAACCAATAAATAGTTGTTAGTGCATGACTTGTTGCCTGACTTCTTTGATGATTTGGCATGAACATGTTAATTCATTCACTCAATAGCTTGTAGGTATCCTAATCATGGGTTGGGAAGATAACCGCTAATGTAAGGCAGTTTGGCGAGCCGACTCAGGCATCATTCACACTTAGACCCAAACTGGGCTGTAAAACCCTAGGCGGTTCCTTAGTAAGGAGTTGTTAAGGATTTGTCTGGTTCCTTGGCATATATTTGTCGGGATACAGATATCCAGTGTTCTTACAAGGTGGTTAACATTATGAAGAGATTCGATAGGGTGGACATTGAGAAACTGTTTCCACTGTGGGATTTCCCCAGAGCAAGGGGACGTCGATATAAGATAGCCACTAACAGATCAAATAAAGAATTTAGGAGGTATGTCTTTACACAGAGAGTGACGAGAATGTAGAACTCACGACCACATGGAGTGGATGAAGTAGATAGCATCGACACATTTAAGGAGAGGCTTGACGCATTCATGAGGGAGAAGGGAACAAAGGGATATGGGAGCAAGGTAGGGCCAATTTTAACTGTTCTCACCAGGCGGGAAACAGAAGTCAAAGAAAAGGAGAATTGGGCGGCGTGTAATCGGTGGCTGATCCACGACCGTCCATTTCCTGCTGAGTGGGTACAGTTAAAATCAGCCCTCTGTACGTAATTCTATTTAAAAACTGTACGCAAATAAAATACGGTGATGAATGTATTACGATGGAATCTTGGCTTAGCTAATTAAGTTGAAATATCTGCTGATGAGAGCTGTCATTCTGGTTACTGGTGTCACAGGGCAGAAAGTACCGATGATTTTTCTTCAGTCACCTAACTCTATTGCTGTGTTGTTTTGGGGCTATTTTTTTATATAATTTGGTATAATACTGTATAAATGGGACAAAAGATTCCTGAGATTTCAGTTAGTTTACTCTCTGCCCATCTGCTCTGCTGAGCGCGGTACCACCCGAACAATTACTGGTAAGAAACAGCTTCCAGGGGCTTGTTCTGCGTATTGATCAGAGATGAGGAGTTATTTTTAGCCCAACAAACAGCATGCAGCATAACAACTGATGAATGGAGGAATAAATGATGTGGCAATCAAGTCATTCAGCTCACATTAATCAAATGTGCTGATATTTTGTTTGAATTTCTGCTTAACGGCATGTGTGGCAGATTTTCACAGTTGGTAGGCTGTGCGCTTTAAAGGAATCGGTGGTATATTTACCAATCAGTGCCAGGGTCCCTTGTGCAGTTCAGTAATGCTCAGTTGGAAGCCTTTAAAATATTAAGGACTGGCATTCACTGATGTGTGGATAATTAGCTAATTGCCATCCTGCATTCACTTACAATTTTCAAGCCTGTGTGTCAGCAAAAAAGAACAATTAGCTTGACTGCATTGATTTTATTACGACTGAGCTTACTACATTGCTTCAGTGTCCCTTCTGTTGACAAACCATAGGCTAATTTAATGAACTATATAATGCAGCATATAGTTTAAACGATTTAAAGGTGTAAAGGTGGGGAGGGGGCCAGGAAAGAACAATTATACTATTAGAGAAGTTGGCATTGTCTAACATTCCTCACTGGAAGACTTAAATAGCCTTAACGGAGACTGTCGCTGGAAGAGCATCAACTTACCACTGCAAATTCTTTATTCATTTAACCAACTTAAAAAAATAGAGGCACAGTAGCACAGTCGAGCCCCTTATGTGTAGAAGAATGAGGGGAGAGCGTAGGAGAATTTAATTTGATGCAGAGAGTTGTTAGGAAATGGAATGCCCCAGTGGCGGAAGTCGAATCTGTAACCATTTTTAAAAGAGAAGTGCTTAAGTTTTTGAAAAAGAAGTTTGAAAGGGTAAGGGCAGGGTAATGGGACTAAGGGGATGGCTGTTTCAGAGAGCCTGCACAGGCTAGGAAGCCTGAGTAGTCGTCTTCTGTGCTGTTAATGTTTCTACGATTCATGTATTAAACGTGACCTCCCATGTGGAAATAGCATTGCGAAGAGGAAAGGGTCAGGAACTCTGAACGATTTTCCAACTTCCCTATCTTAGGGACACTGACACCGATCTTAGCCTCTCTTCTAATCCAGCTAGAATTGACCAACTCAACACTGACCGGAAGTTCAAGTTGGGGCCTCCTTGGCCTGTATGGCTAAGTGCCACATTACATGATGTATTGTATCCACTCAGCCAAGAGACAGAGTGCAGAATTTGCTTTCGGAAAGTTAACCTTTCCTGTTTCAAGTTAAATTGTAACTATAGGACAAGACTGTAAGCACAAACTGGTAAAAGGCAAGTTCAGGATTGATGTCAGGAAGCACTTCCCACAAAGAGTGATTAATCCCTGGGATGATCTCTTGAGTAGGGGAGTGCAGGAAAAACTCTGGAATCCTTCAAGAAGCAGTTAGCTGCTGTGACAGGGGACTGTAGGATTTTACGGAAGGAGGAGTTAGATGGGCCGAATGGCATCATTCAGTTGTACTTTGGGGGAAAAAACATAAAAATTAGAATATAATAAGCATGCAAAAACTTTAATAATTTACAAAAAAATCTTTAAATGTACTCATAAAATTGTCATGCGTCTTGGAAATGCATCCAATATGGGTTACCTCTAGAAGCTTACTCTCTCTCAGACATTCGATGGCTTGGGTTTTGCTCCTTTCCTGAAGTGCTTTCTTCCACTGGCTCTTCCCACCTGACATTTTTCAGGCCCCTGCGTTTGCCTGCCTTACTGCTCAGAGGCTTCAGCCTTGGGCAACTGTGGGCTTCTTCACAGGTACTTTGTGTAAATGTGCCTTTTCCCAGCTTCTCGTGCTTCCGAGCCCAGCTTTCTCCAGCCTGTTATCCCTGGTTTGAGACAACTCAGCTCTGTGTACTTTTCATCTCATCCCGCTCTATCCTGAAACCTTCCTGATCCAGTCCAACCCAGTTCTTCCTGGCCCAGCTTAATTCAACCCACACAGAGTGCTACCCAGCCAACTTTGCCTCACCTTGAGCGACCCGGCTTTGCTCCCATCCATGCAAGTATGCCTAACCTGACAACCTCTGGGCCTACCTACTTCATTTTTCCCTCCCAGCAATGACTGCAGCACCCAGATTCCTGTTCTCCGCAATTTCTGTAGGTTTAGCTCCAGTGTCCCAGCCAGTGCTTGAGCTCCAATTCACAGTGAGCAATGCCATGAGAGATCTGTGAGTCCTATTTATATTTGATGGAGCGAGACATCAATAAGCACATCCTATGCAACATAAGTAACAGATTAATGACTTCCTCACTCCCAAATGCTATTTCTGCAACTATCAGAAATACAAATCTGTTGCAACATATTATTTAAATCACTGCTGAAAGTCTATTGGATATTCTTTAATGGTAATACTGATTGAAGTCAGTCTTGCTGTAGAAGCTTGATGACTCCGTGATCCACAGTCAGCACAAAGATAAAGAGCTTTTAATAAACCGACACTTTATTTACAGCAATTATAGCAAAGGCAAAATAAAAGCATTTGGACTGTCTATTGTCAGTAATGCCTTTCATTAGCGTATTATTCAAGATTTAAGTATTTGTGGCAGATATGTCTCCCTGTTAACAGTTTGCTTAACTCTGAGCTGTTTTAAAAAAAAGACAAATATAATGCCTACTTCTTGCCATTTTGTAACATGCCTTTGATTGGACCAATGCTTCCTTTCTCTCTCTCCGTCTTTCTGAAGAAGAGCACAAGAAACAATGGGGCAGATTTGAACCCTCCCACGGGAGCGATGCGGGTGGTGGTGGGGGTGCGGGGGTGGGGTGTGTAGGGTTTAGGATGGCGGGGCGGCGGGGGGGGGCAAAATACATTTGACAAAATCCCACATTAAAGGTTATTATTCAATATCAAAGCTGTGAGTATTCAGGGGAATCCCTGGGAATGGATAAGAAATTAGTTGAAGTGTGGAAAACAATGAGTACCCGGAAAAGGGGTTATATCAGGATGCGGAGAGAAGTACTGAGCAGGTTGTCCCAGGGCTCAGACTTGGGACCATACAGTTTTTCATTTATATAAATGATCTGCACTCAGAAACTCAATGCAAAGTGGTCACATTTGCTGATGATGCAAAACTGGGAGGGCCAGTGGAATTGTAAGAAGTAACTCAGAAATGTTAGAGTGAGTTGGACAAAAATAAATATGTGGTCTGATGAATGGCAGATAAAATTTAATGCAGACAAGTATAAAATACTCCATATAGGAAGGAAAAATAAGCAACACATGTACTCCATGAATGGTGTTGAAATAGATAAGGGTCGAAAGAGACCTAGGAGTCCAGTAGACTGGCCGGTAAACTTGTCCAATCAGTGCAGAGTGGCAATCAACAAACCCAATAGGATGTTGAACTCCATAGTTGAAACAGTTGAATATGAGTCAGAGGAAGTTGTGATAAAACTGTACAGCACTCAAGTTAGACTGTATGTTGTGTCCATTTCCGGTTGTCAAACAACAAGGGAGACATTCAAGTATTAGAGACAGTGCAGAGAAGAGTAATGAGACTGATCCTCAGTGTTGAGTTCTGAGTGATGAGGGAAGACTGGAGAGTCTTCAGTCTAAAAAAGGAAGCATTTAAGAGTTAATTTTCTAGAGGTGGAAAAGATTTCGAAAAAGGTAAATCCACAATATTATTTTGAAGTAAAATTGTGAGAGTAGGACAAAGGACACAGATTTAAACCAGTAAAAGGTAGCTAAGGACTGATAACCATAAATTCTTTACACACAGTGCTCAACACATGGAATGGACTCCCTGATAGAATAATGGAGACAAAGACCCAGGAGTCAATCAGGAGACAAGTGGATGTTGCAAATGCGAGAACCATGGCTGCTTCTGGATGGATATATTAAGATGGGCTGATTGGCCTTCCACAACCATAATTATCTTGTGATGCTGTAATCGTGTCTGAGATATGATGGTTGACTGACAGTGGCATCTAAAGTGATAGATTTTTGGGCTACTTTCTCCTGTTTGCTGATTTTAGCCAAACATTAGATGGGAGTGTAAAGCAGTGCTCCCCACTTTATAGTCACATCCACTTTTTCATCAAATGAATGAACGGAGGAAAATATACCCCTTTGATTTTTATGTTTGCTTTAATATCCTTCTGTGTAGCAAAGGTGATGCTGTCATTGCCTAACGCATCATGTCAAAATGCACAGAGGATGTGATTTGAAGGTTTTCTACTTCATTTGCTTTTCCAAAGAAAAGTTGCCATTTTCGATTAGAAGTTCTTTGGTGTAGCAGGAATTCCAAAGATTTAGGGTGTCCTCGACTGTGCACTCATGTCATGTACAAGCCCCCTCTACATTCCACCTTCTCAACAGCCCGTGACACATAAAATATTATCACGTGAAACTCTTAAATCTCTGCACTATTCTATATAATTAACGTGTAACTGCAGTGTTTGAGGAAGTTAAGCATCCGCAAGATTATTTGACCAAGGATATCGCCGCTTGAGGCTTGAGGCAAGAGCTTAAACTGATTAACGACACAACATTTTTATTAACAACTCAGCTGAAGGCAAATCAAATACCTTCAAAGACATACTGAAGAGCTTGCAGGATGAATATGTACCTTGAACCAGCAAGCATAGGATAAACAGGACTCTAAACGCATAAATAGAGCGATCAAAAGTGAAACGAGAAAGTAACTGCTCCGAGTCTGCTGGGAGAAAGGTGAGAAGTCCACTGGGAGAATACAGGAATTTTCTGAAACATATTGAAGGAGTGGTCAAACAGACAAGGAGGAATCTGCAAATGAAAGTAACAATGGACACTAAACACAATAACAAAAATTTCTTCCAGTACTATAACAGCAATAGGACTGTCAGGGAAGAGGCAAAAATGTTAAAGGATGGTAACAAGGATTAAACTGAGGAAGAACAGAGAGTAATTAAAAAGAAGCTCATGACTATCTCCTTGCAGAATTGATTCAAAAGTAAGAGAAAATATGCCGCTCTTCTGGTGTACAGTCAATGTAGGTCCAATGAGAGTGTGACGAAAAGACCAGAAATTAGACTGGACTTGAATATGGCGAACCCAGCCTTCCCTGCCAGTTTCCACAGACCCTTGTTTGGGGCTGAGCCTTTGCTTGCACCAAGCATGGAAACTTCCATCAAAAGGGGCTGTGGTTGTGTGTGGGGAATGCCAGGGTTGGGATTGCCTTGTCCTGGTCTGGCGGACCATCGGCAGGCCAGTACACTGAGTTAAAACAGGTATGTTTGTTGACTGGCGGTTGTGGGGCCCATCTGCGATTCAGGCCTGGGACTAAGTTTTTATCTACCCCCGTTATGACACGGCACAGCTAGAATGTTTCTGGGGGCAGGGGCATGCTGAAGTGACCAGCCAATGCCACGCTGTGTGACCTTCCCAATCTGCTGGGCACCCGAGCTGCGCCTCTAGTGGCACAGATGCCTATTCAGCATATTTAACTGAGGTGACCCCCCTTGACCCTGCATACTTTGGCGAGGTCAGCACTGGAGGTCATGGATGCACATATCTTAGCACTTATCCCAGGATGTCGGTCCTGTGGGTTGTTGAGCCCCACATTTTTTACCCTGCTCTCCACAATGAGGAGTGTTCATTACAGACTTTGACATTAACTAGATAGATGTTCCAGATAAGCTTAATGGTTCAAACCCCACCCCAGCAGAAACAGATATTTATCCCAGGGTACCAGGAGAGACAAGTGAAGGGATTTGTGAAGTTGGCACAATCATCATGGGAAAGTCATCGAACATTAAGAAGATTCCACTGGATGGGAAACAAGCTAAGATAATTCTGTTATTCAAAGAATATGACAAATTTAACCTGGGATATGATCAACAATATCATTCTTATCTCAATATCTGGCAAAATAATGGATTGACTACCAGCAGCACAGAAGATTATTTGTTTGATAATAACCTAGTAAATAGTAGCCAGCATGGGGCAGAGGGGCAAATTTCTGCCTGACCAACCCAATTGACTTTTTTTATGGTGCTGACACTCTAAGTGAACTGTGGTAAACCTTATATTGTGGTATTTGGACTTCCAGAAAGCCTTTGGCAAAGTTCCTTACCGAAGTATAGCTGCATTTAAGGGGAGGCTAGACAAGCATATGAGGGAGAAGGGAATAGAGGGTTATGCTGACAGATTTAGATGAGGAAGGACGGGAGGAGGTTCGTGTGGAGCATAAATGCTGACATGTTCTGGTTGGGCCGAATGGCCTGTTTCTGTGCCGTATATCCTGTGTAATCCTATGTAATCCTATGTAAAGGTTGCTACATAAATTCAAAGCAGTGGGAATTTAAAGAAACACCTGAAAATAAGGAAATTACTTTCATTTATATAACAACAGTCATGCCACAAGGACATCCCAAAGCAGTTCACGGCCAACGAATTACTTTTGAGGTGTAGTTCATGTTCTTTTGCAGGTAAATGTAGCAGCCAATTAATACGCAGCAGAACAGCAATGAAATAAATGACTAGTAAATCATTTTTTGGGGAATTGTTGGTTAAGAGATAAATGGTGGTCAGCATGCCAGGAGGACTTTCTGCTCCTCTTCAAATAACACAAGAGGACACAAATAACTTTCCAGAAATGCTAGGGAACCAAGGGTCTAGTGAGAAGGAGGAATTAAAGGAAATTAGTATTAGTAAAAAAATAGTGCTGGAGAAATTAATGGGACTGAAAGCTGATAAATCCCCAGGGCCTGATAATCTGCATCCCAGAGTACTAAAAGAGGTAGCCATGGAAATAGTGGATGCATTGGCTGTCATCTTCCAAAATTCTATAGATTATGGAACAGTTCCTGCAGATTGGAGGGTGGCAAATGTAACCCCACTACTTAAAAAAGGAGGGGGAGAGAAAACAGGGAACTACAGACCGGTTAGCCTAATATCAGTAGTAGGGAAAATGCTAGAGTCTATTATAAAGGATGTGATAACAGGACACTTAGAAAATATCAACGGGATTAGACAAAGTCAACATGGATTTATGAAAGGGAAATCATGTTTGACAAACCTACTGGAGTTTTTTGAGGATGTAACTGGTAGAATAGATAAGGGAGAACCAGTGGATGTGGTGTATTTGGATTTTCAGAAGGCCTTTGATGAAGTCCCACATAAGAGGTTAGTGTGCAAAATTAAAGCACATGGGATTGGGGGTAATATACTGGCATGGATTGAAAATTGGTTAACAGACAGGAAACAGAGAGTAGAAATAAATGGGTCTTTTTTGGGGTGACAGGTGGTGACTAGTGGGGTACCGCAGGGATCAGTGCTTGGGCCCCAGTTATTCACAATATATATTAATGATTTGGATGAGGGAACCAAATGTAATATTTCAAAGTTTGCTGATGACACAAAACTAGGTGGGATTGTAAGTTGTGAGGAGGATGCAAAGAGGCTTCAAGGCAATTTAGACAAGTTGAATGAGTGGGCAAATACATGGCAGATGCAGTATAACGTGGATAAATATGAAGTTATCCACTTTGGTAGGAAAATCAGAAAGGCAGAGTATTATTTAAATGGTGATAGATTGGGAAATGTTGATGTACAGAGGGACCTGGGTGTCCTTGTACACCAGTCACTGAAAGAAAACATGCAGGTGCAGCAAGCAGTTAGGAAGGCAAATGGTATGTTGGCCTTCATTGCAAGTGGATTTGAGTACAGGAGCAAGGATGTCTTACTACAGTTATACAGGGCCTTGTTGAGACCACATCTGGAGTACTGTGTGCAGTTTTGGTCTCCTTACCTAAGAAAGGATATACTTGCCATAGAGGGAGTGCAGCGAAGGTTCACCAGACTGATTCCTGGGATGGCAGGACTGTCGTATGAGGAGAGATTGGGTCGACTAGGTCTGTATTCACTAGAGTTTAGAAGAATGAGAGGGGATCTCATTGAAACGTATAAAATTCTGACATGGCTAGACAGACTGGATGCAGGGAGGATGTTTCCCCTGGCTGGGGGGTCTAGAACGAGGGGTCACAGTCTCAGGATATAGGGTAGGACATTTAGGACTGAGATGAGGAGAAATTTCTTCACTCAGAGGGTGGTGAATCTGTGGAATTCTCTACCACAGAGGGCTGTGGAGGCCAAGTCACTGAATATATTTAAGAAGGAGATAGATAGATTTCTAGACACAAAAGGCATCAAGGGGTATGGGGAGAGAGCAGGAATATGGTATTGAGATAGAGGATCAGCCATGATCATATTGAATGGTGGAGCAGGCTCGAAGGGCCGAATGGCCTACTCCTGCTCTATTTTTCTATGTTTCTATGTAAATAGGGCCATATCTTTTACAGCCACCTGAACAGGCATCCAGGACCTTGGTTTAACATTTTATGCGAAGGATGACACTTTCAACAATGTAGTATGGTACTGAAGTGTCAACCTAGATTACTTTTTAAATCCTGAGTGGAGATTGAACACACAAGTGACTAACTCAGAGGTGAGACTGTTACAACTGAGCCTGGCTGAGACTTACATATATGAAGCTGGCTGAATGAAAGGAAGCTTACTTGATATTGGATGATGTCAGAATGGAAGTGAAGTATCACATGGATTGGTGCTGACTCTAATTGATCAGATGAGGTTATACTAAAGTGGTCAGTCCACATCTGAGTGCAGTTTTTAGTATTCGTCATCCAGCCCTGGCAATTATGCAGAGAAATGCCAGGAGGTTAATTCCCAATGACAAAGGACAAATCAAAAAAGAGCAGAGAAAGTGGGTCTTAGAAGGCAACTGAGAGCAGACCTGATAGAAGTATACAAGATATTAAGTGGCATAGAAAAGGTAAGTCTTCACACAGAAATCAACATGTGAATGCAATTCTGAGTAGAGAAAAAGAGGGGAAAACCTTGGAGTCATTCAAGAATCAGCTAGATGCCAAGAATATGGTAGTGTGATGGTTATGGTACTGGCCTAGCAACCCAGACATCGTGGGGTAGATTTTCATCTGGGCCGATTTTCAAAGAGATCAGGAGAACACAGTGGGCATTCCATGTAACTATAAGTGCAAAATATCTCAGAAAAAGGATAATTTTAATCCTGAGACATGCTAAATGCATTAAGGTCACACTTAAGATTATATGATTATGATCTTGTTACTGTCTTGTTATTGTGAGCATGAAAAGAGTATTAGGATAAAGCCAAAACTGTAACAAATGTCAGAGCAAAAATTATTGTTAATAACTGGCATCATGACTAATGAAAAAGTGGCTGTGGATATAAATCAGGAACTCAAACCTTAAGGCACAAATTAAATCAAAGTCAAAGCTGACCACTTGGTTATGAACAACAGTGATGCCTTACAATAATTGATAGACCAAATTATACCTCAGATTATATCTACTAAGATTAGGAGTCATGGGGCAAATCTAAGCCTTGATTGATATTAATGTTCCGGCTTCATCCAGGTTGCCAGGTAATATTTTGCATTGGAACTTACATGGAATGTACTGTGTTCTCCTGATCGCTTTGAAAATCGGCCCAGATGAAAATCTACCCCATGAACTCTGGGTTGCTAGGCCAGCACCATGAGCAGAAGCAAAGTCCCTAGTTATTGGAGGAGAGGAAAATCAGCAAGGGTTTCACTTCAAGTGGCACTATTGCACCCCAACCAGCAATGGTTGAGGTTGTCTGCCTGCCTTCTCAACCAGGGGGGAAGATATTTCTGCATTTATTCCCTACTTTTATAGAGGTGAATAGGCACCATTTCCTCTTTTGACCTTGTGCAGGGATTTGTACATTTTCTCTGGTGGTCGAAGGCAAAATGTTACTACAACACTAAAACATTTCATCCATACCCATTCTTTTAATCATTTAGAAAATCCAGGAACCATAGTACTAAATGATTGTTGAGATACTCAGGGAGAAGGCTAGAGGATTCGACTGTATTTAACAGTTCAAAGAAAAACTGAAAGTTAGCGAAGGTACTTTGGTATTTAAATCTAGCCCAGATTGATAAAATGCTCCCCTCTGCCTGCTGGTAGTAAGAATACTGGTGTTGTTTTGGTCCAATAGTAGTTCAATCATAATCTGCTCTAAGTCAGAAGGTTGAGGGTTCTAAGCCCCACTATAGGTCTTAAGGACATAATTTGCTGTGTGAAAATTGATTGCTGTAGGATCCAGCTACTAGTGGAGTCCCACAGAGATCATTCCTCATCACCATGTGTGTCAATCATTTGAATTAAGGCATCGGGGGGTGGGTGGGGGGGATGTTTGCTGTTGAGACATAGATATGTGCAGGAATTAGGACTTTAGAAGAAATAAATAAGCTGCGGGCATAACTAGATACATTAGGGGAATGGGTAGATGTGTGGCAGGTGTCCTACAATGTGGATAGATTTTTGGATATTAAGAGAATCAAGGGATATGGAGATAGGGCAGGAAAGTGGAGTTGAGGTAGAAGATCAGCCATGACCTTATTGAATGGTGGAGCAGGCTCAAGGGGCCGAATGGCCTACTCCAGCTCCTATTTCTTATGTTTCTTATGTTCTAGGTGTCCTGCAATGTGGATAAATGCAGCATGAGCAGAAGTGGGACCTAGGGGTCGTAGTTCACCAAACAGTTAAGGTCTATGACCATGTAGTTAGAATGTATAACTAGGACAGTTAAATATAAAATTAGAAACACAATACTTGTCCTATACAAGCTCTTGGTATGCCCACATTGAGAATACTAGGGTAAAAAATTGTTATGGCCCGTTATCGGGTGCATAACTGATGGGACACTTCCAACATGCGCCCAAACTGTGAGGCATGATGCTCAACAGAAGTGGGGCCTCAGGCCTCATTGTAATAAGTGGTGAGCTGCCAGTGCCTGTCATGCCTCCAGAGGCAGCTCACCACTATTTGGTCGTGGCCCTTAGGTGAGTCCTGGGAGAGGGAGGAGAATAGCAGGGAGTCGGCAGCATCTCACCGCAGTGCTGTGGAGCCGAGATGAGTTGAGGGCAGAAGAGTGTCTGGATGGAGGTCAGTATGAGAGAGCATTATATTAGGAGGGAAAGCAGGGATACTGGGCTTCGATGGGAACCAAGGGCAGATTGAGGGGATCCTGTAAATCAAGCTTGGAAGCTGGAGGCAACGAGAAGTTGGGGTTTAGCCTGAGTAAGAGTAGAGAACTGTAGGGTTTTAAGCTGTTGCAGTGAGAAAGTGAGAAATCTAGAACAATAGCTTCTGGGAGTTTTAGTCTGCTTTCTTGCTTATGGTGCTTCATCCCTCATACGACAATGGTGCTCTTTGCATTTGTGTTATGAGTGAGGCTGGACCGCATGTGGCTCATGGAAGTTGTAATGTGGCTGGTTGAATCAGAATGTGGGGAAACTGAGTCCAAAAGTATTGCCTGAAATACACCTGAGGATGGGGAGATCCGTGAGGCCCTGGTGGGAGGTGGTGGGGGTGGGGGTATTGAGCCATGTGTGTGTATCTGGGTGGGGGAGGAAGTTATTGGAAGATGCGATGGATAAATTCATGGATAAGTTTTTGATTTTTTTTTGTTGACTCTCTTTCGTGTTATAAACTTAATTTTAAGCAGTATATAGGGAGTAGGTGAGGAACTGGCGTGAGGACAGTATTCTGCAGATATTTGTTTCTGGAATGTGATTGGGGACGAGATAATAATCAAGGAGAAGGGTTTTGCTTAATATAGTTGGTGAATAATGAAAGAAAGAAAAAAGACTTGAATTTTTATAGCGCCTTTCACGACCACCAGGCATCCCAAAGCGCTTTACAGTCAATGAAGTACTTTTTGAAGTGTAGTCACTGTTGTAATGTAGGAAATGAAGCAGCCAATTTGCACACAGCAAGCTCCCACAAACAGTAATGTGCTAATGACCAGATAATCTGTTTTTAGTGATATTGATTGAGGGATAAACATTGGCCAGGACACCGGGGATATCTCCCCTTCTCTTCTTCAAAATAGTGCCATGGGATCTTTTACGTCCACCTGAGAGAGAGCAGGCAGGGCCTCAGTTTAACACCTCACCCAAAAGACAGCACCTCCAACAGTACAGCACTCCCTCAGTACTGCACTGAAGTGTCAACCTAGATTTTTGTGCTCAAGTCTCTGGAGTGGGACTATGAACCCACAACTTTCTGACTCAGAGGTGAGTGTGCTACCCACTGAGCCATAGCTGACACAGTAATGAAAGAAGAAAACCAAGAGCATATCTGTGATATTAATGGACAAATGCTTAAAATGCTTGTAAGGATTTATCAGTTCAAGTATCAGCTTGGCTCAGAGATAGCATTCTTGCCTCTGAGTCAGAAGTTTGTGTAGTTCCAACCCTATTTGATAGTTGTTAAGCACAAATCCTCGGCAGGCACTTCAGTGCAATACTGAGGGAATGCTGTGCTGTTGGAGGCACCTTCCTTCACCTGGGAGTCCTTAAACACTTCTTTAACGGGGAAGCAGAAAACTGACAGGTGCCACAATGTTGACAACAGACTTCACATATTCAATGTACAGAACAGCCTAATAAAGGCAAAGGATGAGGAAATAGGATTGCAGTGGAAAGCAATTGAAGAACTCACACCTTCACAGAGCCTCATTCCATACTGTGATTTCTATGATTCTACAACACAATTATATTTATGTAATCAGACTAATTGATCAAAAAATGCTAAAACAGTGATTGGAATTATTAACAATTAATTAACGTCAGTAGGCTGTTTTAAAATTAAATGCTTCCTAGTTAGTGAGAACATAACTGAGAAGGGTTATGCACAAATAACACTATCACAATGTCCCCCATGTATTTATTGAATGAAAGGAAAGTTGCTGGTTAGGAACTTTGATGTAGAAACAATTAGAAAATATAATTTTCCTAATCTAAGTTTACTCCTTTTAATATGTTCCTAATGAAAAATAAGTGTGACTGGTTTTATTAACCTTGTGTAATATGCTCCATTAGTTGCTGTCTTAGGGTTGCAACATTTTATAGATATAACTTTACAATTTTATGACTGTATTTCAATGGCCTGTAATTTGCGGTCAGCGTCGAAGCAAAGGCGCTCACCGCTGGCCCCGAAGAAAGCTGCCCACAGAGCAGATCTCGCGATCTCTGTGGAGAGAAGTTTGCCTTTTTCAATGTTCCGTTGATTTCAGCGCTCTGTAATGGGAATTCCCCAGTGCGATGCTGCTGTGACGTCAGCAAGCAGCCAATCACAATGCAGAATTCTCACAGGCAGGAAACCAGGAAATGAGGAGCTGCTTTTATCCAGACTTTCTAAAAATGTTACAGAGAGCGAAATAAAGATTGGGACTCTCACATGGGGATAAGGTAGAAGCTGAAATATCATGAAAAAACTTTACAATTTTTCTTTAAAAAGTTTTTAAAAATTGTAATTTTTATCATAATGGAGAAATTTGACACCCCACAAATATAAAAATTAGTATTACGGGGCTAGAATGTTTATTTACCAGTTAATATGCTGTTAAAACCGCAGTTACACCTATTCCAACAAGGCTTAACATTTAATGGGCTATTTAACAGCGATATAACTGCGGAAAAGCTCAAGTTTTCATCAGTTTCCATGATTTCACAGAATACACTGATTGCCGGCTATGGGGGTGGAGGTGGGGGGAGGGTCACAGCGCAGTCAGTGTCGGAGCAGTGAATGACTGACCGCAACTTCAGGATTTCCACATTTAGATACGCAAGCGCTAAATCCTGAAGTTGCGGTTAGTTTCAGAGGGGTAATGACGGTGAACGCAAATGTGTTTTCTTCCCCTTGATTATACTTTTCAATGTGCAGAGATGTTTGTTGTCACAAACCTGAAAGCACATAGACTGAAGCCCATCAGAGGCTAAGGCCGCGATTTTTCCTATCGATGCGGCTTGGGGGCAGGACAGCTGCCTTCCGGGTTCCAGTCCCACCCCCAACGACATCAGACGCACAGACGCGATTTTGCGTCAATTGACCTTGTTAAGCACACCCTGCGGGCTTGCTGGCCAATTAAGAGGAAGCCGATGTCAGCTGACGTGAGTTGATGACGTGTCATCTGCCGGTTTTCTTAAAGGCGCCATTCACAATTTTTTTTGACAGCTGATTTTTCAGTGTTTGACAGCATTGAGGTGCTGCAAACACTGACAATCACTGTACAAAGGTGAGCTCTTGCACCCAGGCTCTCCAGTGACCTCCTCCTTAGGCTAGAACAGATGGCAGCTGCAGGTGAGGTTACAGAAGCAATCTGTCACTGGTGAGAGAGGTTCTCCCAATGAGATGGGACTACACACACAATTCAAAACTTGTCACCTACAGAAAAGTGTAAATGCAATAAAAATGATTTTCCCAACGTTTTCTTACCTCTGAAACTCACCAGTGTACCATTGGATCCTTCACACCACTTCTTCAGCTGTCATCAATGCAGAAACATTACAGTAGACCCACAGCATGCCACACTTACCTGACGTGGTGTTCGGACATCGGGAAGCCCACAGTAGACCTGTCAAACTTGCAAAAAGCTTCTTAACTGCCTGTTAACAACCTGTTAACAAGCAGTTAAGTGCCTATAATTCTCTTCCCGCCGCTAGGTGTCGGGTCCATGCACAAATCAGGGACCCGACACCTGGGAAGGTTGTTTGGAGGCGGCTTGACAGCGGGTTTCCGACCCGCTGTCAATCTTTGCGATTTTGCCGGATGTCCCGCCTCCAATCTTGCCCCCTGAGCGCCGGCAAATTTCTGGCCTAAGCCTCCATAGCAACAGACAGCAGCAAGAACAATATATTGTCTCTACACCTAATCAGGTTCAAATAACTGCTGCCGGCACCAAGGTTCTTCAACAGGTACAGGGAACTTAACAAGAGTTGTGTTTCTGGGAAGTAGTTGAGAGATGTCCTATTAGTTCTTAAAGTGTGATTCATTATATTCCTTCTCCAAAGGCTTTGAGGCTATGGATACTAGTCTGAGTTTTGATTGTCTTGAGTCCTTGGGACATTATTCCTACACTTGTAGCATTGCTTTCACATGCTGATGCAAGGCTTAAGTCCCCAAAGGGAGTGAATGTCTTGATGTTGATAGATTATTTCAATCCTTTCCTACCTGCTACACCCCAAACCAGCTGCGCATCCTAATTGAAAATAATGGCAATTTGCCAGACACAAAAGTCAGACAATTTGTGCCCCATATTTTGATTTCACCCAAAAATATTTTTTTGCTGGCCCACAGTATATACTTACATAATTCAGATTCCTCAAGGTATGCCATCACTGGCCTACTACAGGAAACTTTCATTTATCCGGCATCGACGGGACCGGCGTGGTGCCGGTTTATCGAAAGTACCGGATAACAGAGAGTTATATCTACCGAGGCTATTTTTAACAAAGAGACTCCAAGCAGCACAGGAGAATCTACTCCTGCTACTGCAATGTTTCGGACTTGCGACAGCGCCAGGAGGCCGAGTAGTGGCACTTTTGAAAAGTACCCCTACTGACTAAATCGGCGTTCTCGGACTCGGACTCGGGATCGGCAACATTGCCGGTTATTTGAGAGGATTTTTCGGAGCACTCTGCGTTCGCGGAGACTCGACTGCGACTCGGCAACATTGCCGGTTATTTGAGAGGAGTTTTCGGAGGATGATTTTTGCCGGTTAAGCGAGAATTCCGGATATTTGGGTGCCGGATAAACGAAAGTTTCCTGTATATCACATTTCATGTTATCCATTATGTATTGTGGGTTCTGCAACTAACACAATATGGCTGTCTCCATATTTGTTGAGGTGGTAAATTGGAATACTTGCAACTAGCTTCTGACTGTCTTAACTCAAGCCGGTGGTAAATTCGGGTGCTGTGTATTGGTATTTGCAGTGCTCCCAGCTGAATGGTTAGTAATGTACTTACCAGCACATAACTATCTAAAATGTCTTAATTACCACAAGTCACAATGCTCCGGAAGTTCCTGAAAAGTTATGTTGTAACCATGGTGTAAGAGCGAGACTTTCTTCCTGAGGAAATTTGCACATAACTGATTTATGCCAGTTTTACGTTGAAACATGACTACGCACAAATTTTCTTGATCATTTACATCACTTCCAATATACGTCTGCTGATACTTTCTGACACTCATTTACATAACTCCAACCCCAGGCAAAAGTCCAGCTCTTGCAAGTTTCCTGGATTTACGCAAATAATATGCTGGCGTAGATATTATCCAAAAATATAGGAGCAACACGGCCCAAAGTCACCCCATATCAGCGTATCTAAAATTTCTAGAGTTTGATAGTAATTCACAATTTAATTTTTTCTTTCCTTACTGGAACCTGTTTATTTATTTGAAAGTGTATTTCTGTATTTCATGCACATCTAGTTAATTCATTGCTTGACTGCCTGTATCAAATATCTCTATTAATTTTATAACAAATAGAAAGAACATTTTCACCCTCTCCTACCAATTTATATTTTGTTTATAACCTTGATGACATATTCTTGAAGAATTTTTTTGGTTGTTATCAATTTAAATGAATCCGTTATGTCACTGATATTCCTTGTTGTGGCCATGAAGTTATCAGGGACCAATGAGCAGGGTCTCAGATAACATTTTCTCAATCGCATTGTTCCCACTGGCCAATTACAATGTTGAAAAAACAATTCACAATGGTTACCGTAGAAAGGGTCACATGATTACCAAGGACTAATTTCAAATCCCTGCTCCACCTAGCTGGCCAATCATACACAGAATAGTCAGCTAGGCTGCAGCCAAAAAAATTGATAGAGAGTGACATGATAGAATAGTAACATAATTGGTATTTTGCAGCTCACTAGTATTACTAGGTTTTGAAAAGTCAATTTGTCCAGTGAGATGTGTCACTCAATTGAAATATTCTCATGGTCACTTTTGCCCAGTGAGATTGCTCCAACGTGTGACACACCAATTTTATTAACATGATACTAGTAGATCTAATTCTGGCACAGTTCATGGATACACAAGCCAAGAAGTGGAATAGCAAGAAAGATTGATCAATAGATCAATAGATGATCGATAGATAGATTTAGATATTTTTTATTGGTGAAGTTTCACATTGTTGCCTCTGTTGTCTTTCAGAGTATGTGCTTTGATGTAAGTGGACAGATGATATTGATTGTGTGACTGGCAGAAGTTATTCCCTAACCTTGTTTCACTGGTACAGCAATGTAGGAATCCAGGTGAAAAAAGAAGGATGGAGGAATGTGCTTCTCCTTCCCAGGATTATGTAGCACAATGTTTCTCTGTAGCATTTTCTGGAATGAAAACAAATAATGCTCACATATATGTTTGCTATTATTTCTTGCAAGTAGAAGGTAAATACAGGGAAATTGCTTTCAATGTATTTCTGTCTCATCCTTAGCTGAGCTTTAAACAAGAGTTTTCACTCAAAGGCAGAATCTCCTCTGCTCGGAGTCCATGAATGACATTTTCATTAAAGAAAATACTGTCCAGTGACAGTCGTTAAACCATCTCTAAACGACAAGCACTTTTAAAAGGTAAACCTGTCGAAAGAATAAGGGGTGAAGTACAAAGAACCTTGCGTTGGAAACACTTTCTCTACAAGACCTTAAATGACATTGTTTTGCATTTAGATTCAGGACATTTCTTCTGGGGTCCTGACCGATAATAACTTTCAATTGCATCGGATACACGGCACAGAAACAGGCCATTCACCTCAACCAGTCCATGCTGGCGTTTATGCTCCCGAACCTCCTCCCGTCTTTCCTCATCTAACTCTATCAGCATCACACTCTATTCCCTTCTCCCTCATATGCTTATCTAGCCTCCCCTTAAATGCATCTATACTATTCACTTCAACCACTCCCTGTGGTAGCGAGTTCCACATTCTCACCACTCTCTGGGTAAAGAAGTTTCTTCTGAATTCCCTATTGGATTTCTTGGTGACTATCTTATATTGATGGCCTCTAGTTTTGCTCCATTAATTTGATCACTAAAAATGTAATTGAGAGAAACAATATAGGGTTTATAAATTACCAACGATGAACTTAATGTGCAAATTCTTAATGCATTCATATCAAATTCCTCTCTCTACTTTAACATGAGTTAGAACTGGTGCACCCCAGAGCAAATTATGCTGTTAAACAGATTTGAAGCTCTATCTTCCTTTGGGGAAAATGAGGACTCAGGGCAGAGCTGTTAAATAAATATCAATGGCACCAACAAACAAAAGATGGCTCAAGGGAGCAGGGGGAGATTGGTAACACAGCTGGAAATGCAGTAGTGATAGTTCAGTAGTTAGAGGGGCTGACACAACCTGTAGCAGTCCAGACTGTTGGTCCTGATGCTTTGTTGCCTCCCAGATGCTAGGGTAACGGACATTTTGCATAGGCTAGAAAGGATTGTGCAAGGGGTGGGAGAGCAACTAGTTATTGTGGTCCATGTGGGAGCCAGTGATGTAGGTAAAGGCAGTTCTGAAGTCCTGCTAGCTCAATTTATGAGATTAGGAAACAAGTTTAGGAGCTGGACTTCACAGATAGTAATCTCAAGCTTACTTCCCCAGCCATGTGCTAGAATAGGGAAGGACAGGAAGATTAGGGAACATAAGAACATAAGAAATAGGAGCAGGAGTAAGCCATTTGGCCCCTCGAGCCTGCTCCACCATTCAATAAGATCACGGCTGATCTGATCTTGGCCTCAACTCCACTTTCCTGCCTGCTCCCCATAACCCTTGACTCCCCTGTAGTTCCAAAATCTGTTGTTCTCAGCCTTGAATATATTCAATGGCTCAGCAGCCACAGCCCTTTGGGGTAGTGAATTCCAAAGATTCACAACCCTCTGAGTGAAGAAATTCCTCCTCATCTCAGTCTTAAATGGCCGACCCCTTATCCTGAGACTATGGGCTGGATTTTGTCTTGGGGTCGGGTTGGGGTCGTGTTACCCACATTTCGTGTTGCCCCCCCGACTCCAGATTAATGTGGATGAATGATGCAATTTTCACTTAATTGGGTAATTGAGTTCCAGCATGTGGGAACCCATGAACCAATTAGTGGTTTCAGTCTAAAAGTCGCCTCTGATGATGGGTCTCAGAGACTGCCTGGCTTTTGGTGTGAGAGGACCTGGATGCAAAATAAGCAGCAGCTCTAAGGAGAGAGAGAGAGAGAGAGAGAGAGAAAGAGAAAGAAAGAAAGAAAGAAAGAAAGAAACTTTTTTGCATCCAGGTCCTCTCACAGCAAAGGCCAGGCAGTTTCTGAAGACATTCAATGCAGCAGCATCAGAGGCGACTTTCAGACCTAATACTACTACCTTCATCACATCTCCATTGTAATAGTGGACCTGCAGCTGATAGTCAGCTATCCACTTGTGCTCCCGCCAGGTTTCACTGGCGTGTTTCACATCAGGCGTACTTCATGTCGGAAAAGGGTTAAACTAGCTAAAATGTTTCAAAATGGCATTACTGAGCCACTTTAGGGATAGTTAAGAGCGCTAATGGCCTCTCGCGCCTCTTGGAGGCGGGACGGAGTCGGGAACCCTGCGACCCATTTTGTCAAACTTGCGTGGAGGCGTGGATGGGGTCGGGACCCCCGAATCTGCTACTTTAACCCCCCACACGCCTCCAAACCCGACTCCACGGGTCATTGAAAATCCAGCCCAATGCCTCCTAATTCTAGACTCTCCAGCCAGGGGAAACAACCTCTCAGCATCTATCCTGTTTATCCCCCTCAGAATCTTCTATGTTTCAATGCGATCACCTCTCATTCTTCTAAACTCCAGAGAATATAGGCTCAATCTACTCAATCTCTCCTCATAGGACAACCCTCTCATTCCAGGGATCAATCTAGTGAACCTTCGTTACACTGCCTCTAAGGCAAGTATGTCCGTCCTCAGATAAGGAGACCAATAATGTGTGCAGTACTCCAGGTGTGGTCTCACCAAAGCCCTGTACAATTGTAATAAGACTTCCTTACCAAGGTAGGACTGTATCTGAACAGGCAGGGTGCTACTGTACCAGAAAAAATTGTTAAATAGATTAAGTGACATGTCATTTAAACTAGAAAGCTAGGAGGGATCAGAAAATAAAGCCAACCAACAAACAGCTAATAGCAAAGGGAGAAAAAGATGAGGATAAAATTAATGCAGAAAGCAATTTAGTAAGAGTGATATATAGAGGAATAACATCAAATGGAATCACTATAAATGGGGAAGAAACTGAAGTAAAGGTAATGGGTAGCTTAGACAAAAAATCATGGGATAAGGAGTAGTGTTAAAAAAATAATTTAAATGTATATATTGCAAAATGTGAGAAATACACTTGGGGAACAGTAAGCAAATATTTCACAGGAAGATCTGGACTTAATATCATTAACTGAAACCTGGCTGTAAACAAGACAAAAATGGAAAATTAAACATATTGGGTTATAATGTAGTTAGGAGGGATAGAAAAGATGAGTGGCAATATTGGTAAAAGAGGGAATCCATGCTGTAGAGAGGGATGATGTAGACAAGGAAGAGGTACAGACAGTCAATGTGGTCGCAATTCAAAGACGAAAGGCACTAGTTACATTGATGGGGGTGTATTACAGACCTCCAAATTGTGAGAAGCAAATGGAAGGAAGGAAAAAAATCTATTGTCACATTAGATAAATGGGTAGGAATAACAAAATTATTGTTCTAAAATTATCCACTTATGGGTTCGGAGACAGAGGAAGTAAATGGAGAAAAGAGAATGGAATTCCTAAAATGTGTACAGGACTCCTTCCTGGAGCAGTATGTTAGTAGACCGATAGGAGTGGAGATGTTGCTAGATCTGATTAAAGATCCAACTAGATCGGGAAAAAAGTCAGTACAGAAACTGAAATACCAGATTGGATTAGAACAGATTTTAGGAAGATAAGGAACAAGCTAACTGAGGTGAGGTGGTTGGAAAAATTGGCACCCAGGACTGCAGGGCAACAGTGGGAAAGTTTTTAAAAATAGGTAGCAAAGGTACAGAATAAGTATATTCCTCAAAAAAAAAGAAAGCTACTAGTAGTTTTAGGATGCCATGGATAAAGAGAGTAGAAACCAATTAAAATTGAAGACACAGGATGATAAGAATTATAATTAAAAAACGAAGGAAAAAATAACAAAACTATGAGGAAGAATTACAACAAACAATCAATGTAAAGTATTTTCCATGTATATCAGTCAAAAAGAGAGTTGTTAAAAACCAGGTGGGTCCCCTGAGAGGAGAGGATTTTCAATTTGTAGATTATGATCGAAAAATAATGGAGGTATAAAATAAATACTTTACTAAAGAGAAAGATATCAGAGAGGAGGTGAATCCTGAAGTGGTTAAGAGAGAGATGAGTGATATTAAGATGGATAAAAAGAACATTTTAGATAATTAGTTAGACTAAAGGAAAGCAAAAGACTGGAATTTAAATAGCAGATGTGCTGGGAGCGGGGAATGCGTGGGAAACTCAGAAATATGTTAATCGCGTCTGTCGGTGGCTTTTAAGAACATAAGAAATAGGAGCAGGAGTAGGCCAATCGGCCCCTCGAGCCTGCTCCGCCATTCAATAAGATCATGGCTGATCTGATCCTCACCTCAAATCTAAAGAACACAAGAAGTAGGAGCAGGACCTGGCCACTCAGCCCCTGGGCCCGCTACGCCACCCACAGGGCCTCGACCGATCCGAACTCAGCCTCATGTCCAATTTCCTGCCCGCTCCCCGTAACCCCTAATTCCCTTTACTTCTAGGAAACTGTCTATTTTTGTTTTAAATTTATTTAATGATGTAGCTTCCACAGCTTCCTGGGGCAGCAAATTCCACAGACCGACTACACTTTTTAACTCAGCCTCCTCATTATTATATTCCTTCCGGGTTTCCCATCCAATCAGCGGCAGCGGGCGTGATGTGGACCTGCATAACGTGATCTCAACTCCAGTATTTAAATGGACACTCCAAACATGCAAGTTGAAGGAGTTGGCTGTCAGAGAACTGGAAGTGTTGCAATGGAGATGAGATGGGCAAAGGCTGCACCCCGCTTCACGGACACCTCCCTGGATGTGCTGCTGGGGGCTGTGAGGAGCCGGAGGGAGATACTGTTCCCTAGCAATGGGAGGATGAAGCCTGCAGCTGAGACCAATAAGGCGTGGTTGGAGGTTGCGGAGGAGGTCAGCAGCAGGAGCGTGGTGTCACGCTACTGGATTCAGTGCAGAAAACGGTTTAATGACCTCAGCAGATCAGGAAAGTTGAGTACAGTGGCACATTCACCTACATCAAGCTGTGCCTATCACCCCAACACCCTCACTCTGCCTTCTCACGCCTACTCCATCACATCACTCCTCACACCCAATAACCTTGCAGGTGCACCCATCTTTCTCTTTCTATGCACTTCCTCACATCCCCATCTATCCATCGACCACTCCCACTCACTCTCATCCTTATGCAATGTCATGCCGCTCCCTCATGGTCACCCTCACCAAATGCTCTCCATGCATCAAGTGAACTCATGCCATTACACTCACTCAGAGGTCTAATTTTTCTCTCCTTGCAGGAGAAGAGAGCACAGAACACCAGGGAGAGGTAGAGAACCAGAGGGGGCCCTCCGCAGATCATGCAGCTGACAAGCGCAGAGGAGGAGACGCTGGAGACCAGTGGAGTTTCGGTGTCCCTGTCTGTCGGAGATGGGGAGACTGGGAGCTCCCAGCTACCTTGTGAAACAATTAAATAAAAGCCATCCACATGTTAAATGGCACTCAGTCATGTTGACTTGGTTTCAACAGCGAGTGAAATATGATCCTATTCATCATGATAATTTGCAACTAATTTATGTCTTTTATCTCCTACAGGGCCTTCATGCGTGCAGCAGGAGTCGGTGGACGTGGCAGGCAATGATTCCTCAGCGGAGCAGAGTCCTTCTGAGGGTGCAGCATCACAGAACTCATTCCGACCATGCTCCAGCTCAGATACTCACACATCTGTGGGACCAATAAGGCAGATAGTTGGGTTTTCACCTGGTGACTCACACTTCACATGTGAGCAAGAGATCATTTTGGAGACAGGGACACTAGTGGAGAATCTGTGTCGGAGGGCACAGCCCTCTCCAAGCTCTGCTCGGCTGGACACTGATGTTGTACCGCAGGGGCTGTCGATGAAGAGCAGAATCATTGAGCAGCAGCAGATAATGTGCGATGTACTGACAGGCCTTCAAAGTGGACTCACCATGATTGCAGAGAGATTGGAGGAGTCCACTTCAAACATGAGGGGGGTGATGTCACAGGCCATTGAGATGATGTCTTCTTCCATATATAGAGTGGCCAGCGCCATGGACCGTCATACGCTCCAATCAAATAAGTCCATGGCGCCTTCAACACCACCGTGTAGACTTTGGATGTCAACATGTCTGCCACCTTAAATAGGTTGACAGATACCATAGCCTTGGCCTTACAGGACCGCACTGGTCTGCAGCAAAGTGTTCTCCAGCACAGTCGTAGCAGTGAAGTGTGGCTGGGCCATGAGAGGGTTGATGGCAAAAGGGGTCATGGAAGTGGGGACTCCACTCAAAGCGCTACCACTTCTCACCCATTGCTCACCTCTCAGTCAGTAGTCCACATGGATGCCTTGTCTCCTGATGGCCGTGTCTGCCCCTGCACAGGTGCAGGTGGAACAGTCTTTGGCTGGGTCCTCACGGGCTCCAAAGCCCAGAGGTCGTTGGCCAAGAGCATCTCAGCAGTCAGAGCTGGGGTGTGAGTAGCCTGCCTCTAGCTCTGCTGAAGCCTCACAGTTTGCACCACATAGGAGTAGCAGGAAAAGGAAGAGTAAAGCTGTGTAGTTGCACAAGGGCATGCACATGGGTGTCTGAGATAATGTTGTGTTGATAAGTTTGTGTTCATTATTTACATCTCATAAATGTTATTCTTTTTCAACACTTTCCAGTCTTGTCCCTTGTCGGGTGCTGGGCAGTAATTGGCCTTCTAACTTGCTTGATGATGAATGTGAGGACATGAATTGATGGAGACCAATGGGGAAATGTTGAAGGATTGGTTGGTTGGTTGCAGGACTGCTTTGTGTCAGTGGCATGGGTGGGGGGTGGTGCAGGTGAGCAAGAAGAGTGATGTTTCCATTTCCTTGTGACATGGGTCCACTGGTGCAGCCTAACTGAATCTTGCATTAATAAGGGCATCCCTGGCAGCTATGTGAGCAGCTGGAAGTGCATTGCCCTCATCACCCTGCTCATCTTCTTCTTCCTCCTGCTACTCTGAATCATCCGAGGAGGATCTGAGTTCTCCGCCATGTTCCTCCTGCAGGTCCAAGCCTTGCTGTTGCGCAATGTTGTGCAGAGCACAGCAAACCACGACCATTCTGGACACCCTGGCTGGTGCATACTGCAGGGAGCCTCCAGATCTGTCCAGGCACCTGAAGCACGTCTTCAGCATGCCGATGGCCTATTCAATCACAATCTCGTGGTGATATGGCATTCATTGTAGCGCTGTTGGGTTTCAATGGTTGGGTTTCAGACGGGTGTCATGAGCCAAGTTTGCAGTGGGTATCCCTTGTTTCCTAGCAGCAACCCCTTAAGTCTGCTTCCAGGTGCGAAGAAATCAGGGAGCTTGGACTGCCAAGGGCAAAAGCATCATGGCAGCTGCCCAGGAACCTTGTGCACACCTGCATAAAGATCTTTTTGTGGTTGCACACCAACTACACATTGATGGAGTGGTAGCCCTTGCAGTTGACAAACACTTCTGGGTAATCTGGGGATGCACAGATTGCCACATGTGTGTGATCGATGGCGCCATGGATCTGTGGGAAGCCAGCCAGAGCCACAAACCCGAGCACCCACTCACTCTGACTGGCTTGATCACAGGCGAAGTTGACATAATTGCCGGCCTTGGCAAACAACCCATCAGTCACCTGTCTTACACATTTGTGGGCAGCTGATTGGGAGATCCTGGATTTGTCTGCGGCAGAGCCCTGGAAGGATACGGAGGCAAAAAAGTTGAGGGCAGTGGTGACTTTGATAGCCACTGATAACGCATGGCAACGAGGCCCAGCAGGCAGCAGGTCTTCTTCTAGGAGGCTGCAGATGTCGGCCACCACCTGATGTGACATCCTGAGCGTCCTGAGACACTGGTTGTCAGACATGTGAAGGAAACTGAGCCTCTTCCTGTAGACCCTGTTTCATGGTTATTGGCTTCAGTGAGCTTCATCTCTCTGCTTATCCCCTCTCTGCTGGTTGCCTCTCTGCTGCTCCCGTATCTGTTGTTGCCATCTCTCCTGTGGAGCTACAGGTCTATGAGCAGTAGGCTGCTGCATGTGCTGTTGCTGGTCATCTTGGTCCTCATCTGAGGTCCAATCTAAGGCAGCATAAGCGGCACCCATCCTGATGTGATAGAACAAACCTCCAAAGTGTAGAAAGTAACCTCTCAGCAAAAGTATTGTGAACAAACCCTTTCCCACAAGCAGGTAAGAAAGCAGCTGTGGGTACTGAGTATTTATTGGCATATTGCCCTGAGATTGATTCAGCCCTTCAATTGCCTCTGTAAACTCGCCTTGCTTTCACTTCGAGTTTCAGGAAGCCCAGAAAACCCGTGGACCCTGCGTTAAAGTCAAAGTGAGTGTTAATATCGCTCTAATTGATAGACTAACATATGATAATTGGCAACCCGCCTCTCCCGAGGGGGTTGCACGCAGGCAGCCTAACACGTTCGAGTTAAAGGCGGAAGTAAGCGCATTGGAGCCGGCTTCCTGATGCACTGATATTTTTGCCGGATTTAACCCCCCCACCCGCACCCGAACCCACGTGCTCCTGAAGATTAAAATTCAGCCCAAACTATCAGGGCCTGACAGGATACATCCCAGGATACTGAGACAGATGAGGAACAAAATTGCTGAGGCCCTAGAAATCCTAGGTGTCATTTTTTAGCTACCGACCCGGCGGCAAACTGATTGGATTGGATCGGCCGCCCATTTTACATTCCGCCCGATCTTACTTTCTATTGACTTCAGTCAGGTGGGTTGTAAAATGGGTGGGTAATCCTATCCTGTCAGTTTCCTGCCGGGCGGGTTACATTGAAATTACTTCCTGCATTTCCAGACTCTAGTGGTCAATGTAGCATCTATTTTTAAAAAGGGACACAGAGCTAATCAAGGTAATTACAGGCCAGTTAGCTTAAGTGCTGGAGAAACTTTTTAGAATCTGTAATCAGGGTTGAAATTACCACGTATCTATACAAAGAGAAAATAATAATAAGTAGCCAGCGCAGATTTCAGAAGGGTCGATTTGCTTGAGGAGGCAATGGTTATGGTAGATTGGGAAATACAATGGATGTGGTGGATGTGGATTTTGGGAAAACTTTTGACAAGGTGTCACCAGTGGTGTCCAGCAGGGATCGGTGTTGGAACCGTAGCTCTTTTCTATTTTTATTAATGGTCTAGATGTAGATATTAGATGCACAATCTGCAAATCTGCAGTTGATATTCAGATCTGCTGTGCAAGTATTAGGACTGTAGACGTTGCTTGACTGCTTCGGGCCGATCTTGATGTGTTGGGGGATTGGGCTCATGACTGGCAAATGTTGTTTAATTTGGAAAAGTGCAGTGTTATGCATGTGGGCAGGGCGAATGCTCAACATACATACAAGCTTCAGGGAAAATCATTAAAGGAGGTGGAGAAAGAAAGTATAGATCTCTAAAGGTTCATGAGCAATGCCATGAAGCAATAGCTACAACAAATAGGGTGTTGGGTGCATTTATAGGACAATTGACTATAAGACAAAGCACACTATTTTGTCCTTGTACAAGACCTTGGTCAGGCCTCAATTAGAATACTGTGTCCAGTTTTGGTCTCTTCACAAGGTGGTTGATATTGAGGCTTTGGAGAGGGTGCAGAGGTGGGCCACTCGACTAATTCCCAGTTTAAAGCATCTTAATTATCAAGATAGGCTAAAAAAGTTGGGACTCTACACTTTAGAGAAGCGTAGATTTAGGGGTGATCTGATTGAGGTTTATAAGATACTGAAGAACATAAGAACATAAGAAATAGGAACAGGAGTAGGCCATTCGGCCCCTCGAGCCTGCTCCACCATTCAATGAGATCATGGCTGATCTGATCTTGGCCTCAACTCCACTTTCCTGCCCGCTCCCCATAATCCTTGACGCCCCTGTTTTTCAAAAATGTGTCTATCTCCGCCTTGAATATATTCAATGTTTCAGCCTCCACAGCTCTCTGGGGTAGAGAATTCCAAAGATTCATGACCCTCTGAGAGAAGAAATTCCTCCTCATCTCCGTTTTAAATGGGTGACCCCTTATTCTGAAACTATGCCCCCTAGTTCTAGATTCCCCCACGAGGGGAAACATCCCCTCTGCATCTACCCTGTCAAGCCCCCTCAGAATCTTTTATGTTTTAGTAAGATCACCTCTCATTCTTCTAAACTCCAATGAGTATAGGCCCAACCTGCTCAACCTTTCCTCATAAGACAACCCCTTCATCTCAGGAATTAACCTAGTGAACCTTCTCTGAACTGCCTCCAATGCAAGTATATCCTTCCTTAAATAAGGAGACCAAAACTGTACGCAGTACTCCAGATGTGGTCTCACCTGTACAGTTGTAGCAAGACTTCCTACTTTTATACTCCATCCCCCTTGCAATAAAGGCCAATATTTCATTTGCCTTCCTAATTATTTGCTGTACCTGCATGCTAACATTTTGTGTTTCATGTACAAGGACACCCAGATCCCTCTGTACCACAGCATTCTGTAGTCTCTCTCCATTTAAATAATATTTTGCTTTTTTATTCTTCCTACCAAAGTGGATAACCTCACATTTTCCCACATTATACTCCATCTGCCAAATTTTTGCCCACTCACTTAACCTATCTATAACCCTTTGCAGACTCTTTGGGCTTGATTTTAATAGCCCTGAGGAGGCGGGTTTGGAGGCGGGTCTGTAGCGAAAATCGGAAAAAATGGCTTCAGACACCCAACCCGCCTCCATCCCGCCCCCACCCGATTTTCGTGAGTGTCTGTTCAGCCACTCCCAATCTGACCCGACTGGAACCGATGGGACAGGTAGTTAAGGCAATTAAGAACCTGTTATAAAAACAGAAAATGATGGAAATACTCAGCAGGTCAGGCAGCATCTGTGGAGAGAGAAACAGAGTTAACATTTCAGGTCGATGACCCTTCGTCAGAACTGGTAAAAGTTGGAGATGGAACAGGTTTTTAAGCAAGTGTAGGGGCAGGGAAAGGGGGGAGGGGAGGAAAGAACAAAAGGGAAGGTCTATGATAGGATGGAAGGCAGGAGAGATTAAGAGACAAAAGGGATGATGGTGCAAGGCAAAAGGAGATGGTAATGGGATAAGTTAAGAAACAAAAGATGACTCTAGATGAAGTGTAAATGGCACTGGCAGATTGATCGACAGCTGCCATGTGAGAGAGAGAAAAAAATGGAAAAAAAGATAGGGGCAGAGGTTATGGTCTGAAATTGTTGAACTCGATGTTGAGTCCAGAAGGTTGTCAAGTGCCTAATCGAAAGATGAGGTGCTGTTCCTCGAGCTTACGTTGCGCTTCATTGGAACAGTGTAAGAGGCCGAGGACGGAGAGGTCAGAGTGGGAGTGGGGCGGAGAATTAAAGTGACAGGCGACTGGAAGCTCAGGGTCACCCTTACGGACTGAACGGTAGAGGAGACCACATTGTGAGCAGCGAATACAGTATACTAAATTGCAAGAAGTTCAAGTAAATCACTGTTTCACCTGGAAGGAGTGTTTAGGGCCCTGGACAATGGGAAGGGAGGAGGTAAAGGGGCGTGTGTTGCATGCCTGTTAACTGCTTTGCTAATCCTATTTTGATAGTGGTTTCCCATTTTCATGCTTCTGGCTCCTGTTTCCCGACGTGTCAGAAACAGGCCAGGTTCAAGGAGATGAGTTGCTGGAGGACATGATTTGTATTCATTGGTGGAGCACTTTAAAAGCGCCCCTGAAACATGGCTGACATTCAAATGCAATAACTTTGCTGTTGTAGGTATGGGATAGGATTTTGCACATCTACTGACCTTCTGACTGTTCAAGCTGACACCCATCTGCAGTGTGATATGAATGGATTAATTTCAGGCCACTTCGACTGTGCGCTTGCAAGCTTGTTGCCTCAAATGAAATCTATAGCAAGGGGATGGGAAAAATGCATGCCTCTCATCCTGGTCCTCATAATCGGAGGAGTAGCAGCCACGTGGCTCAGTGCAGATCTTCCTGGGAAGAGGAGTAGGAGGTGGACGAGGCGTGCCTTGCATGCTCTGTTGTGACCAATGCAGCATCCCTCCAGTTCACTGCTGCCCGTCAAGCAGGGTATGCACACTGCCATGCCACATTAACATAAGCTTACTCTTCAACCACTTGTCCAACGTCATACATCATCTCTGCTATACCCTATTATTTCCTATCACTTTTACCATCAGCATTACAAAAGCAAGTCACCCTGAGCCCTCAATGCGCTTTTGCCATTTCCCATAACACATAGGCCACACAATCAACTGTTTGCCATAACAACAGTCAGAAAAAAAAGATAAATTACCCAAGTGACTCCCCCTGTGACTATAGGTGCTTAATCTTTCTCTTATGCATGGTGCTTCCCCTGTGGCTTCAGCAGATGTAGAGGCACCTTGTTGACTAGGATGCTGTGCCTGCTTAGACGCCTTTGGTGGGCATCCTCTGGGTTTGGGAGCCTGGGAGGGCTCTTCAATAGTCTGCTCTTCCTGCGGCTGTGCAGGGGCTGAAACGACCATCTCAGTTGTCTCTGCAAAGTGGGTCTCTGACCGAGGGCTCTGCAGTGGCATGGTTGTGTGAGCGCTTTGAGAGGAGCCCACACTTCCTTCTGTCCTGCCAACAACATCCCTCTCATGGGTCAGCTGCACCTCAGTGCTGGCAAGTGGCTGGAGAACACCTTCATGGCAGTAGTCATCCTTTCCACGGAGGTAGCCAGCCTTTCCATGGAGGTTGCCATCCTATCCATGGTGGTGCGTTCATGCGCCATTGCCTCCACCACGGCAGTGCTGATGTTAGAGATGGACTCCTCCACTCTCTCCACACTCGCACTAACCCTGGAGGCAAACCCTTCCAGAGACTCCTGCACTTGTTCCTGTATTTCCCGAGAGGCTCTTTTTCTGGATGGCCCCAGAGGCACAGCGTCTGCATGCAGCTCAGCAGAGCTAGGAGATTGCTGCGACCTCCACCAAGGACTCTCCACTGCTGTCGCTCTCTCCACCATCTGCTGATGCTCACTTGTGCGCTTTGATAGACCAGGTGTCAACACTACTCTAACTCGCGATGGCCCCACCGAGGTGTGCGTTGCTGCGCTGGTGCTGGGTGCGCTGAGTCCTGGTGACACTGCTCCCTCAGAGGCTTCAGGTTCCTCTGAGGAGTTGTCCGGCTCTTCATCCTGGATCATGGGGAGGGGGGCGCTCGATGGTCCTGTGGGAGAGTAAAAGCATGATTTAGACACCTGATATTGATGTAGCCGACACATCCTATTCAGCTGATGATACAACGCGATTCTCTATGAACATCATATGCCATTGCATTCTGAGAGGCATGAAACTCTATTATGTCACCAGCTGCCTCTAGTGTGCCCGTCTCGCCATCGCCCACTTCCAGGTCCTCGCCACCTTCAACAATCTTGTATGCAGCCTTCTCAGCACTGGTCAGTGTGGCTAGGGTAGCTGTTCCTCCTCCAGTCATTGCTCTCTCCCTCTTACTGTGGGCTATCTTTTCCTGCAAGGAGGGACACAAGCGGTGTTTCAGCCACAGTGATGGAGTGAGTGTGATTAATCCCTCCCATAAAAGCTTTGAGGGAGACGAAGATGGGGTAAGGTGCCAAGAGGAAGGTAGCTCCCTGTGCGTTGTTATTTGATGTCACTGCATGACAGTGAGAACGAGACTAAAGGGTGCATAGGCAGGATGCTGAAGTGATTCAGTGCAGAGACAGAGATGGATAGGAAAGGGTGCAAGGGAAGTAAGAGTAAGGTGGGATGTGAAGGAGGAGGCTTACAACGCAGAGTGCTGGTGATGAGAAGAGAAGGGAAGCAGAGTGAAGGTAAGTGTGATGTGATACTCACTTTTGATGTTCGCACAAGATCATTAAACCTTTTTCGGCACTGGATCCATGAGTGTGAACATATGGACCTTGCGCTCACCTCCTGAGCAATGCGCAGCCAGGCTGCCTTGGTCTGCTGAGGAGGCTTCCTCCGGCCATCAGGAGGGAAGAGAATCTCCCTGCGCCCTCTGACAGCATCCACAAGAGCATGGAGGGACTCATCATTAAACCGAGGAGCTGCCTAGCCTCTGGAAGAAGTCTTGCGTCAAAATCAATATCAATGAGTCCAGGAATCCACATGAGAAAGGCTTAGGTTGAATGGCAGCTTTAAAAGCAGCTGCTATGATGATGTCATCAGAGGCGGCCAGCCGACCTGATCGCACTCATTGGACTGGCCAGTGTGCCTCATTGAAATCAACAAGCTCACTGAATCAAAACCGGACATCAGTAGCTGATCCTGCTGGAAGCGGCTCCCGAACCCGCCCAGCACGCAACCCGACTCCAACCCGCCTCGGCAATTAAAATCGAGCCCCTTGTGTCCTCCTCACAACTTGCTTTCCCACCTATCTTTGTACCATCAGCAAATTTGGCAACAGTACACTCGGTCCCTTCATCAAAGTCATTAATATAGATTGTAAGTAGCTGAGGCCCCAGCACTGATCCCTGTGGCACCCCACTAGTTACAGTTTTTCAACCTGAAAATGACTCATTTATTCCGACTCCCTGTTTTCTGTCAGTTAGCCAATCCTCTATCCATGCTAATATATTACTCCCAACACCGTGAGCTCTTATCTTGTTCAGTAACCTTTTATGTGGCATCTTATCGAATGCCTTCTGGAAATCCAAATACACTACATCTACTGGTTCTCCTTGATCCACCCTGCTCCTTAAAGAACTCTAGTAAATTTATCAAACACGATTTCCCTTTCATAAAACTATGTTGACTCTGCTTGATTGTATTATGATTTTCTAAATGTCCTGCTATTACTTCCTTAATAATGGACCCCAGCATTTTCCCAATGACAGATGTTAGGCTAACTGGCCTATAGTTTCCTGCTTTCTGTCTCCCTCCTTTCTTGAATATGGGCGTTACATTTGCGGTTTTCCAATCCGCTGGGATCATTCCAGAATCCAGGGAATTTGGGAGATTACAACCAATGTATCCACTATCTCTGCAGTCACCTCTCTTAAGACCCTAGGGGGGAGAAATTCAGTATCGCCCCATTTGGGGCGCAATTATCGGCCGGGCGCAAAGATTGGCGCATGGCGCTAATTATCGCCTCCGACTGCAAACTTGACTTTTATCGCCCCTGGAGGTGATTGGAGCGCTAAATCAGGCGCTACACACCTGTCTTAAGGTGCAAAGGCTGAGGAGCGAGGCGCTAACTCAGAGCGCGGGCGCAGCGCAGGTGCTGTCAGTTAGCGATGGAACACAGACACACTGGCGCCGGACAGTTCTTAAAGGGGAGGGTCAATCTTGCACTCCAGCCACACCCTGCTCATTGGAGCCTTGAATCTCGGCCTGGAGAGACCTGTGCCTAAATCTTCCAGCCAAGGACTATGGAGAGGGTGAGAGAACGAGCTCAGCGCTTCAGCGAGCGGACCTTGGATGCTCTGGTTGGCGCAGTGGAGCGCAGAAGATCTATACTCTTCCCTGAGAGTGGCAGGAGGCCTTTGCCGTGCGAGTACAGAAGAGTGTGGAGGGAGGTGGCTCAGAGTGTCTCCTCCAGGAGCATGGTGCCCAGGACCCATATACAATGTCGAAAAAAGTTCAACGACCTCACTCGGGTCGTCAGGATGAGTGGCTTTTTTTCAATACCTCTCCATCCCTCCATCTCAACCTCACTCTATGGCCAGAGGGTCTTAAAACCCCAATGCACAACGCTCATCCAACACCTATGGCCCTCTCATGAAACACACATGCACATTCCACACTTTGCATACAGTAAGGGCTATTCACCTATGGGAGGCACATCAGGCAAGACCATGGCTGTATATTTACTCAGACGCCGTCCTTTTTCTTGCAGGCCAAGCTATCTCATAATAGGAGACAGCAGCAATGGACGGGTGGAGGGCAGCCTCAGCTGCAACCCCTCAGCGATCTTGAGGCGCGCGTCCACAGGACGCAAGCCGGGTGATCGGTCCCCTCGCCACTGGAGACACCGACCCTGATCTGGACAGCAATGGTAAGGTCATCACCTTTATGTCCTCTGTCCTTCCACTTGTCCCTCACAACACCAGCCTTTGACACTTTCAATCCAACTTACTAAATCGCTGCACTCATTCCTCCCTTACTGCCACCCTGTCCTCACGCTAAAGCCACTCTTGTACCTCCCTGCTTTCAGATGGTGATTCACCAGCTGAGGAGACGGGCCTTCAAGCTGCCAGTGGGAGTGAAGCTGCAGCCGAGGAGGAAGATGAAGGCGGAGCATCAGCGCCACCCTCTCCCGAGGAAGCCCATGCCTACACTGGGAACATGCCTTCCCTGGAGGGGAGCAGGGGGGAAGGGTCTGATGAGGGTGAAGCTCCAAGACCCAGCGGGCTGCAGCAACGCCATGGGGGTATGGAAGCTCGGGGCCTTCTCCCCGGAGGGAGAGTATGCCAGCGAGTCCTACTGCACTGGACGCAGAGGAGGAGCGGCTCATCGCTGAAATGAACACACAGGCGGTGGACATGCACACTCAGCTCATGGGTGCAGTGGGAAGGGGGCCCGAATGCATTGAATCACTGGCAAGGAGTGTGGAGCACTTCGCTGTAGCACAGGCGGATGCCACACAAATGTTTAGTGCTGCAATTCAGTCAATGGCTGCCATGAAGCCATCTCTGACTGCTCTCCTGCAGACTCACATTGAGGCAACGCGACCACTGACTGCTGACATCCTCGATGGTTCATACACATTTCCCCGTTGCGCTCACCGCGCCGCAGCAGGCCAGCAATCTGTGCTCCAGCAGATTGCTCCGGATGCTGAAGTGCTGCCCCGTGGGAGTGCCAGTGTGTCGGTCGAGCAGGGAGTTGCTGTCCTCTCTCAAGATGACAGCATTCCTGCTGCCACCAGTGTCACTTCTCCACTGCACTTGCCATCGCCTGTAGGACAGACTGCTGCCGCCCATGCAGAGTTGGTACAGTCTGCAGCCAGGCCCTCCAGGCCCAAAGCTTGTCGAGGCCGTCCTTCAAGGGCATCTGCAGTCTCAGGTTCTGACAATCAGCAGCCTTCCACCAGCCTTGCTGCAGCCACTGAGGTCCCATTACAGAGGAGCAGTAGGGTGGGAAGGGGGGAAGTGCGCAAGGGAAGGAGATCACCCTCGAAGGGCAAAATGTAGGAGGTGTGACAAAATGTTGTTCATTTTTTTATTAAAGGCTGAGGTTCGTGGTCAAACTTTTAAACATTGGCCCAGAAATTGGAGTTCGATGGTTGCTGCGGGGGTAAGGATCCCCCGCGATATCGCACTCCGCGCCGACCTTTATGGTTTTGACCCACACGAACTTCAGTTCCTGGGCCTTTCCCTGGTGCTGGCGCACAGTGTGTGCGTGTCCCAGAGGCGCAGTTAGTGCGATGCGACCTCTGGGATCACGTGGGCCAGTTAGAGCCAATGGCAGCACACCATCTTTCATTCATGCTGTCAAAACTATGAATACAACAAGCCCCCAAAAGAACAGCTAAACCTCAATTAAATTTAAAAAAAAAGCCATCACATTAATAAAATAACTAATTAAATAAATTAAACACTTTATACAAAAATTTAAATTTTGAAAAAATTTTAATTCTTTTTAAAAGTTATAAAAATAAACTTACCTTTCTTTAAAGTCTCTAAAAAAGATAAACCTGTTGAAAAAAATTTAAAATAATACTTAATTAACTACTTACCTTGTTAAAAGGGGGTCTTACGCCTGCTTTCTTTATGTGTAAAATCTTCAACACTTACCCTCGCGTTCAAACCTGAAAAAAAATCTAAGTGCGCTGCGTGCGCGCAGCCTGTAGCACGCACGCGGTTCACTTAGGAACCGTCCTCTTCGCAATACCCAAAGTGCTGGTTTCCCGCGCATGCGCAGTGCATGCAGGAAACCGTCACTTCGGGACCTAATATGCGAGATAATTTTCGGGCCATTATCTCCAGGTTATGAGAACCAGTTATGTTAATGACTGTGTTTTTGTGTTTCTTTCTATTAGTTTGTTATGAGGAAATGACACACACACAGTTTGTGAAATAAATAAGTTTTTGTATTCAAAATGTACATGTTTGGTCTTTGGAATAATTGCTGCCTTGGCCAGCTTAGGGGTTGCAGGTTGGTTTCATTCATGTTGTTCTCAATGGCAGAAGCCATTTCCTCAGCAGGGGCCTAGAAGCGGCTTGCTATCAGCCGCTGACGGACGGCCCTTCCAGTTTCTACATTGTGGGCCTCCCTCCCGCCTTGGTGCTGCTGATGATCATCCTCCTCCTCTTCCTCCTCCTCTTCCTCCTCCTCTTCCTCCACCTCTTCCTCCTCCTCCTCCGGTGGTGCTCCAAGGCCTGGTGGCATTGGCTGGGTCCTGAGGATTGCCAGGTTATGCAGCATGCAGCACACAACTACGAAGTGGGAAACTCGCTCAGGCGAGTACTGCAGGGCTCCTCCAGAATGGTCCAGACAGCGGAACCGTTGCTTGAGCACGCCGATTGTGTGCTCAGCGATGTTCCTGGTAGCTTGATCGCTCTCATTGTACCGCAGCTAAGCAGGGGTGTTGGGTGTACGGAGCGGTGTCATCAGCCAGGTGCTCAGTGGAAAACCCTTGTCCCCGAGAAGCCAACCAACTGGCTGATGCGATGCCTGGAAAAGTTCTGCCACAGTAGTCTGGCGCAGGATGAATGCATCGTGGCAGCTGCCAGGATAGTGGGCATTGACAGCGAGTATCAGCTGTCTGTGGTCACAGACCAACTAAACGTTTAAGGAATGGAACCCCTTTCTGTTGCAGAAATCCTCGGCATTCTCATGCGGAGCACGCAAAGCCACAGAAGAGTGTGGAGGGAGGTGGCTCAGAGTGTCTCCTCCAGGAGCATGGTGCCCAGGACCCATATACAATGTCGAAAAAAGTTCAACGACCTCACTCGGGTCGTCAGGATGAGTGGCTTTTTTTCAATACCTCTCCATCCCTCCATCTCAACCTCACTCTATGGCCAGAGGGTCTTAAAACCCCAATGCACAACGCTCATCCAACACCTATGGCCCTCTCATGAAACACACATGCACATTCCACACTTTGCATACAGTAAGGGCTATTCACCTATGGGAGGCACATCAGGCAAGACCATGGCTGTATATTTACTCAGACGCCGTCCTTTTTCTTGCAGGCCAAGCTATCTCATAATAGGAGACAGCAGCAATGGACGGGTGGAGGGCAGCCTCAGCTGCAACCCCTCAGCGATCTTGAGGCGCGCGTCCACAGGACGCAAGCCGGGTGATCGGTCCCCTCGCCACTGGAGACACCGACCCTGATCTGGACAGCAATGGTAAGGTCATCACCTTTATGTCCTCTGTCCTTCCACTTGTCCCTCACAACACCAGCCTTTGACACTTTCAATCCAACTTACTAAATCGCTGCACTCATTCCTCCCTTACTGCCACCCTGTCCTCACGCTAAAGCCACTCTTGTACCTCCCTGCTTTCAGATGGTGATTCACCAGCTGAGGAGACGGGCCTTCAAGCTGCCAGTGGGAGTGAAGCTGCAGCCGAGGAGGAAGATGAAGGCGGAGCATCAGCGCCACCCTCTCCCGAGGAAGCCCATGCCTACACTGGGAACATGCCTTCCCTGGAGGGGAGCAGGGGGGAAGGGTCTGATGAGGGTGAAGCTCCAAGACCCAGCGGGCTGCAGCAACGCCATGGGGGTATGGAAGCTCGGGGCCTTCTCCCCGGAGGGAGAGTATGCCAGCGAGTCCTACTGCACTGGACGCAGAGGAGGAGCGGCTCATCGCTGAAATGAACACACAGGCGGTGGACATGCACACTCAGCTCATGGGTGCAGTGGGAAGGGGGCCCGAATGCATTGAATCACTGGCAAGGAGTGTGGAGCACTTCGCTGTAGCACAGGCGGATGCCACACAAATGTTTAGTGCTGCAATTCAGTCAATGGCTGCCATGAAGCCATCTCTGACTGCTCTCCTGCAGACTCACATTGAGGCAACGCGACCACTGACTGCTGACATCCTCGATGGTTCATACACATTTCCCCGTTGCGCTCACCGCGCCGCAGCAGGCCAGCAATCTGTGCTCCAGCAGATTGCTCCGGATGCTGAAGTGCTGCCCCGTGGGAGTGCCAGTGTGTCGGTCGAGCAGGGAGTTGCTGTCCTCTCTCAAGATGACAGCATTCCTGCTGCCACCAGTGTCACTTCTCCACTGCACTTGCCATCGCCTGTAGGACAGACTGCTGCCGCCCATGCAGAGTTGGTACAGTCTGCAGCCAGGCCCTCCAGGCCCAAAGCTTGTCGAGGCCGTCCTTCAAGGGCATCTGCAGTCTCAGGTTCTGACAATCAGCAGCCTTCCACCAGCCTTGCTGCAGCCACTGAGGTCCCATTACAGAGGAGCAGTAGGGTGGGAAGGGGGGAAGTGCGCAAGGGAAGGAGATCACCCTCGAAGGGCAAAATGTAGGAGGTGTGACAAAATGTTGTTCATTTTTTTATTAAAGGCTGAGGTTCGTGGTCAAACTTTTAAACATTGGCCCAGAAATTGGAGTTCGATGGTTGCTGCGGGGGTAAGGATCCCCCGCGATATCGCACTCCGCGCCGACCTTTATGGTTTTGACCCACACGAACTTCAGTTCCTGGGCCTTTCCCTGGTGCTGGCGCACAGTGTGTGCGTGTCCCAGAGGCGCAGTTAGTGCGATGCGACCTCTGGGATCACGTGGGCCAGTTAGAGCCAATGGCAGCACACCATCTTTCATTCATGCTGTCAAAACTATGAATACAACAAGCCCCCAAAAGAACAGCTAAACCTCAATTAAATTTAAAAAAAAGCCATCACATTAATAAAATAACTAATTAAATAAATTAAACACTTTATACAAAAATTTAAATTTTGAAAAAATTTTAATTCTTTTTAAAAGTTATAAAAATAAACTTACCTTTCTTTAAAGTCTCTAAAAAAGATAAACCTGTTGAAAAAAATTTAAAATAATACTTAATTAACTACTTACCTTGTTAAAAGGGGGTCTTACGCCTGCTTTCTTTATGTGTAAAATCTTCAACACTTACCCTCGCGTTCAAACCTGAAAAAAAATCTAAGTGCGCTGCGTGCGCGCAGCCTGTAGCACGCACGCGGTTCACTTAGGAACCGTCCTCTTCGCAATACCCAAAGTGCTGGTTTCCCGCGCATGCGCAGTGCATGCAGGAAACCGTCACTTCGGGACCTAATACGCGAGATAATTTTCGGGCCATTATCTCCAGGTTATGAGAACCAGTTATGTTAATGACTGTGTTTTTGTGTTTCTTTCTATTAGTTTGTTATGAGGAAATGACACACACACAGTTTGTGAAATAAATAAGTTTTTGTATTCAAAATGTACATGTTTGGTCTTTGGAATAATTGCTGCCTTGGCCAGCTTAGGGGTTGCAGGTTGGTTTCATTCATGTTGTTCTCAATGGCAGAAGCCATTTCCTCAGCAGGGGCCTAGAAGCGGCTTGCTATCAGCTGCTGACGGACGGCCCTTCCAGTTTCTACATTGTGGGCCTCCCTCCCGCCTTGGTGCTGCTGATGATCATCCTCCTCCTCTTCCTCCTCCTCTTCCTCCTCCTCTTCCTCCACCTCTTCCTCCTCCTCCTCCGGTGGTGCTCCAAGGCCTGGTGGCATTGGCTGGGTCCTGAGGATTGCCAGGTTATGCAGCATGCAGCACACAACTACGAAGTGGGAAACTCGCTCAGGCGAGTACTGCAGGGCTCCTCCAGAATGGTCCAGACAGCGGAACCGTTGCTTGAGCACGCCGATTGTGTGCTCAGCGATGTTCCTGGTAGCTTGATCGCTCTCATTGTACCGCAGCTAAGCAGGGGTGTTGGGCGTACGGAGCGGTGTCATCAGCCAGGTGCTCAGTGGAAAACCCTTGTCCCCGAGAAGCCAACCAACTGGCTGATGCGATGCCTGGAAAAGTTCTGCCACAGTAGTCTGGCGCAGGATGAATGCATCGTGGCAGCTGCCAGGATAGTGGGCATTGACAGCGAGTATCAGCTGTCTGTGGTCACAGACCAACTAAACGTTTAAGGAATGGAACCCCTTTCTGTTGCAGAAATCCTCGGCATTCTCATGCGGAGCACGCAAAGCCACATGCGTGCAGTCAATGGCGCCCTGCACCATGGGGAAGCCCGCTATCCTAGCAAAGCCCATTGCGCGTTCTTGCTGCTTGTCTGGGGTCATGGGGAAAGAGATGTACTCTTGTCTCCTTTTAAAGAGGGCATTTGTGACCTGACGGATGCAGCAATGCACCGCGAACTAGGAGATATTGGCGATGTCCCCAGTAGCTGATTGAAATGAGCCAGTGGCATAAAAGTTCAGAGCCACTGTGATCTTCACTGCCACCGACAGAGACGTCCTGGACCTCAGTTGAGGCTGCAGATCTGGCTGCAGCAGGTGGCAGAGATCAGTGACTACCTCCTTGCTGAAGCGCAGCCTTCGCAAACACTGCTCCTCAGACATATTAATATATGTGAATTGTTGGCGATATACCCTGGGAGGGTAAGGTCTCCTGTACAGAGGCCTGTTGGCCCTCTTCCATCTGGCCATGATTGCCACTCTCTATCTGCGTCTCGGTGTCCTCCAATTCTGGTGGAGCAGGACGACGCCTCCAATCAGTGCAGCCCCCACAGTCTCTTGGCAATCAAAGTTATGAAGGTCAAAAACCAAAGTACCTGCAAAGTAATGATCAGTAGCCAAAACTACCTCACACAGCGTTGACTCAATGCAGAAGTCTCTCTATCTCTCTCTCAGAACGAGTGGTGCAAAAATGTCAACCACAGAGAAAGACAGGAAGAGGCCCCCTTTAAATAGCGCCCCCCCCAGCCCCACAGCGACTGGGGAGCATTCCAGTCTTCCAGTCGTTGGTTGCGCCAGGCGGAAAGGATGGGGCGCCACTCAATTCCTGCTCCGGGGCGCCACAAGGGTGTTGCACCCTCGTATGACGTCAAGATCTGCGTGCGCAGGAGATCGTGGCGGTAAAGTTTAGCGCTGCCGCAAAATGTCTAGTTAATTTCGCGAGCGGCGCAAATATCGCTGCGCCCGGGCGCTAGTTGCTTTACGCCCCATTAGCGCCCTCTTATTAATTCCCCAGTCTCATCCTCTAAGGGACCAATGTTTACTTTAGCTACTCTCTTGCTTTTTATATACCTGTAGAAGCTCTTACTGTCCTTTTTTATATTTCTTGCTAGATTGAATAGATTGTGTTCCAGTTGACAGTTTATTCCAAAGGGTAATGGTTGAAAAGTGTTTTTGTGACTGGAAGGCTGTTTCCAGTGGGGTTCCACAGTGCTCAGTACTGGGTCCTTTGCTTTTTGTGGTATATATCAATGATTTGAACTTGAATGTAGGAAGTATGATGAAGAAGTTTGCTGATGATACAAAAATTGCCTGTGTGGTTGATAATGAAGAAGAAAGCTGCAGACTGCAAGAAGATATCAATGGACTGGTAAGGTGGGTAGAACAGTGACAAATGGAATTCAATCTGGAGAAGTGTGAGTTAATGCATTAAGGGAAGGGCTAACAAGGCAAGGGAATACACTATAATTGGTAGGACACTGAAAAGTGCAGAAGATCAGAGGGAACTTGGAGTGCATGTCCACAGATCCCAGAAGGTAGCAGGCCAGGTAGATAAGATGGTTAAGAAGGCATACGGGATACTTGCCTTTATTAGCCGAGGCATAGAATATAAGAGCAGTGAGGTTACGCTTGAACTGTATAAAACACTAGTTAGGCCGCAGCTAGAATACTGCGTGCAGTTCTGGTCACCACATTACAGGAAGGATGTGTTTGCACTAGAGGGGGTGCAGAGGAGATTTACGAGGATGTTGCCTGGGCTGGAGAATTTTAGCTATGAGGAAAGATTGGATAGGCTGGGGTTGTTTTCTTTGGAACAGAGGAGGCTGAGGGGAGACCTAATTGAGATGTATAAAATTATGAGGGGCCTAAATACAGTGGATAGGAAGGACCTATTTCCCTTAGCAGAAGGGTCAATAACCAGGGGGCATAGATTTAAAGTAATTGGTCAGAAGTTTAGAGGGGATTTGAGGAGAAAATTTTTCACCCAGAGAGTGGTGGGGGTCTGGAACTCACTGCCTGAAAGGATGGTAGAGGCAGAGGCCTTCATCACATTTAAAAATTGTTTAAAAACAGAACTGTTCTGACAAAGGGTCATCGACCTGAAACGTTAACTCTGTTTCTCTCTCTACAGATGCTGCCTGACCTGCTGAGTATTTCCAGCATTTTCTGTTTTTATTTCAGATTTCCAGCATTTGCAGTATTTTGCTTTTGTGTTTGAGTTATCCTCAGTGTCCTGGCCAATATTTATCCCTCAATCAAAATCGCTAAAACAGATTATCTGGTCATTATCATGTTGATGTTTGTGGGAGCTTGCTGTGTGCAATTGGCTGCCGCATTTCCTACATTATAACAGCGACTACACTTCAAAAAGTACTTCATTGGCTGTAAAGCACTTTGGGATGTCCGGTGGTCGTGAAAGGTGCTAAATAAATGCAAGTCTTTCTTCCATTTTATTTTTAATTATTTTTTCAGAAGGCAGTTCACCTTTTTGGGCTCGAGACTGTTTTCAAAACTGACAGCCTTGCTTTAAGAAAATGCAGCGTCTCTACAGTGATGCGACATTGGGCCTCCTGCTGAGTGCACAGCCTGAAGCAGCGCGATAGTCGCTGGGCTGTGCGCTAAGATCATTCAAATCAGCAGGCAGCACCAAAGTAACATGCTGCCTGTGCTTTCTAAATGGGGGCGCGATCAAATCTCGCCCCCGAGGTGCCCCCGCCCGTTTTCGGGCCTAATCGATTTTCACCCCCTGGATTATGGGGTGATAAAATTATGAAAGGATGGGTCAGGGTAGATAGAAACTGTTTACTGTAGTTGAAGGATCAAGAACAAAGGGCCATCGATACAAGATTAAGTGTAAGTGACTTAGAACAGAGGGCAGGAGAACATTTTTTAAACAGAGAGTTATTAGGCTGTGGAATTCACTTCCTGCATTAGTGGTTTGGGGCAAAAACCATGTCAATGTTCAAAATGAATAGATAGGTGGATGAAGGAAAATGGGATGAAAGGGAGCAGGGTGGGTAAATAAGGATAGGACTATTTGCTTACGTGGAAGGCAAATGCCGTCGTGGGCTGGTTGGGTCAGATAGCTTGCTTCTGTGTTGTAACTTCTATCTATTTCTCTGTATTTCTAAAAGTGCGTTTATACGTTAATTCCAGCAGGTATTTAGAAGCATTTTACTGGAAGTGGAGGGACTTTATGAGAAAATAAAATGATCGATAGGAATGGATTTTAATTTCTTTTTTGTTTTGATCTTTGCCTTCGTGGGAAATCAAAGGTTGACACCCTCAGGAGGCATGATGGGAAGCCGTTCAATATCAATGCATTCCAGTTAAAGTTACCAGTCCTTTAACACTGAACATTGTATTAGTACAGGAATAATTAAAGAGATTCAGTTGAATTAATCATGTTCTGCCTTCTAACTGAGGTGGTGTATCACATGGGAAACTACATTCAATGCAGTTCATTTATCTTTTAGACCTTACTTACATGCAAGTAATAGCTGCAACATCTAGGAACAGATAGCGGAGAAGATGCCATATTATAAGGACCTGCCAAGGTAAGGCTATACAAAAGTAATAGGTTTTTGCTGCAGCATTATATGCCACCAAATCATAGAATCATAGATTCATAGAAGATAGGAGCAGGAGTAGGCCATTCGGCCCCTCTAGCCTGCTCCGCCATTCAATGCGATCATGGCTGATCATCCAAATTCAGTACCCTGTCCCTGCTTTCACCCCATATCCCTTGATCCCTTTAGCCTTAAGAAATATATCCAACTCCTTCTTGAATCTATTTAATGAATTGGGCTCTACTGTCTTCTGTGGCAGAGAATTCCACAGGTTCACCACTCTCTGGGTGAAGAAATTCCTCCTAATTTCTGTCCTAAATGGCTTACCCCTTATCCTTAGACTGTGACCCCTGGTGCTGGACTCCCCGACCATCGGGAACATCCTTCCTGCATCTAGTTTGTCCTGTCCTGTCAGAATTTTATAAGTTTCAATGAGATCCCCTCTCATTCTTCTAAACTCCAGCGAGTTTAAGCCCAATCGACCCAATCTCTCTTCATACGTCATTCCTGCCATCTCAGGTATGATTGCATTAGGATGATGGTGAGTGTGAGGGGTGGCTAGTAAGATGGGGATGTGATAATGTAGATAGAGAGAGAGGGATGGGTGGACGTGCAAGGATGTGCAGGAGTAGGGTTAGGGAAAGCAGAGTGATGGGGATGTGATGAGAGGCACAGCAGGATGAAGTTAAGTGTGGCTTTGTACTCACCTTTCCTGATCTAATGAGATCATTGAAACATTTCTGGCTCTGCACCCAGGTCCTCCTGAACACATCCCTGCCTGTGACCTCCTCTGCAATTTGGAGCCAGGCTCTTTTTGTTGCCTTTCAATCTGTCCTACACACACTGTTTGTCTATGTCAAGCCCTCAGATCACCTTATAGCTCTTTCATTGCATCTCATGTACACCTATACATCAGCAAGCTGCAGCTTACAATGGAAAGCCTATCACACTCATATTTTGAAAGGTTTTATATGTCAAACCACTGTATCACAAATATAGGTCAGAATTTTCTTTACATAGATACATAGATACATAGAAGATAGGAGCAGGAGTAGGCCATCCGGCCCTTCGAGCCTGCTCCGCCATTTAATGAGATCATGGCTGATCCTCCAATTCAGTATCCCGTCCCCGCCTTCTCTCCGTAACCCTTAACCCCTTTTGCCTGTAGAAATATATCTAATTTCCACTTAAATATATTTAATGAGCTGGCGTACACTGCCCTCTGTGGCAATGAGTTCCACAGGTTCACCACCCTCTGAGTGAAGAAATTCCCCCTCATTTCTGTCCTAAATGGTTTAGCCCTTATCCTTAAATTATGTCCTCTAGTTCTGTTCTCACCCGCCAAGGGAAACATTCCTTCTGCATCTAGTCTGTCTAGACCTGTCAGAATTTTATACACTTCTATGAGGTCCCCTCTCAATCTTCTAAACTCCAGTGTGTACATCCCTAAACTACATAGTCTCTCCTCATAGGTCAATCCCGCCATTCCTGGTATCAGCCTGGTGAATCGCCGCTGCACCCCCTCCATGGCAAGAACATCTTTCCTCAGATGAGGCGACCAAAACTGTACACAGTACTCGAGGTGTGGTCTCACCAGTGCCCTGTACAGCTGCAGCAAGGTATCCCTGTTCCTGTATTCCAACCCTTTTGCTATGAAGGCCAGCATACCGTTTGCCTTCTTGACCGCCTGTTGCACCTGCATGCTCGCCTTCAGTGACTGGTGTACAAGAACACCCAGGTCTCTCTGTACTTCCCCCTCTCCCAATTTATTGCCATTTAAATAATAATTTGCCCTCCCGTTCCTGCACCCAAGATGGATAACTTCTCACTTGTCCACATTATAGTGCATCTGCCATTTATCCGCCCAATCACCCAGTCTGTCCAAATCGCTCTGGAGCTTCCTGGTCTCCTCCTCTGAGCCCACCCCCCCTCCTAGTTTAGTGTCATCTGCAAATTTGGAAATGCTGCATCCGACTCCCTGATCCAGGTCATTAATGTAAATTGTGAACAGCTGGGGACCCAGGACAGATCCCTGTGGTACCCCACTTGTTACTGCCTGCCATTCAGAAAATGAGCCGTTTATTCCAACTCTCTGTTTTCTATCTGACAGCCAGTTCTCTATCCACGTCAATACTTTCCCCTTTATCCCATGAGCTTCAATTTTCCATGCTAATCTTTTATGTGGGACCTTATCGAAGGCCTTTTGGAAGTCCAGGTACACCACATCTACTGGTTCTCCCCCATCTATTTTACCAGTTACTCCCTCAAAAAATTCCAATAGATTAGTCAAGCACGATTTACCCTTTGTAAATCCATGTTGACTCTGTCCTATCCTGTCCGCATTTGCTAAGTGATCCGCTATTTCATCCTTAATGATGGACTCCAGCATTTTGCCCACAACTGATGTAAGGCTTACAGGTCTGTAATTACCTGCTTTTTCCCTACCCCCTTTTTGAATAGTGGGGTAACGTTAGCTACCCTCCAATCCATGGGCACTGTTCCCGAGTCTAATGAATTCTGAAAAATCATACTTAGTGCATCCGCTATCTCTAGGGCCACCTCCTTCAGTACCCTAGGATGCATGTTATCAGGCCCTGGGGATTTGTCCGCCTTCAATCCCTTTAGCTTCCTGGGCGGGTCGGGTGTGGGCGGTCGCTGTGGTGGGTCGTGACCCCGTTGTTGCTCCCATCCCACTCCAGACATCGACTTTGCGCTAATGGGGCCTATTAAGCCTGCCCTACGTGTTACCCGGCCCTATTAAATGGTGCGGGTCTGATGACATCATCCATGATGCATTTTCAGCCGGGATATTTAAAGAAGCCATGGCCACATTGCATTTGAAAGTTCATTTAGGAGTGTGCAGAACGCATTGGACAAATCGACTGCTGTAAACAGTTCAACAGATGACTGCACAGAGACAGAGGGCTGCACCCAGGACCTCCTATGATGCCCTCCATATGCTTCTGGAGAGAGTCAGAGCACGCAGGGAGGTCCTCTTCCCTTCAAATAGGCGGAAGAGGCCTCCCCAGGAAACAAAAAGAGCCTGGCTCCAAATTGCAGAGGAGGTCACAGGCAGGGATGTGTTCAGGAGGACCTGGGTGCAGAGCCAGAAATGTTTCAATGATCTCATTAGATCAGGAAAGGTGAGTACAAAGCTACACTCAACTTCATCCTGCTGTGCCTCTCATCACATCCCCATCACTCTGCCTTCCCTAACCCTACTCCTGCACATCCTTGCATGTCCACCCATCCCTCTCTCTCTATCTACATTATCACATCCCCATCTTACTAGCCACCCCTCACACTTACCATCATCCTAGTGCAATCATACCAACTAACAATACACAAGGAGGCCACTTGGCATTGCCACCCCACTCCATCATAGTCTCCCTCTAAAGATCTAACCCATCCATTCCTTACATTCATTCCAGCACTCACACTCAACCTTCTCTTCATTCCGTCCTTGCAGGAAAAGAGAGCGCACACTGAGAGGGAGAGGGAGAGAACCGGCGGTGGCCCTCCATTATTTGCCACCCTCACAACAGAAGTGGAGGCTGCCTTAGAAGTATCTGGAGTCACCAAGCAGCTGGAGGTGGGAGACAGAGAGAGGGGGACATCTCAGCAACCTGGTGACAGAATTACGTATCATACAGCTACAGGGCATACATCAGTCACTCATATGGAGACTGATGTCAGCAGCCATTGAATGGTCATCATGTGCATAATGGTATCTGTACTCATTCTTGATATGACATATCTAACTCATCTCTTTACTCTCCCACATGTCCATCAGAGCCCCCACTCCACTGTCCAGCCGGAGGAGGAAGACGACTCCTGAGAGGAGCCTCCAGTCTCTGAAGGTGCACCGTCAACAGACATAAGTCCACCCAGCACCAGCGCAGATACACACACCTCGGTGGGTGCCACGCGACAGAGTAGTGTTGTCACCTGGTTTCTCACAACTCACAAGTGAGCAAGAGCAGATGGTGGAGACAGGGACAGCAGTGGAGAATCCTCGCCAGAGGGCGCAGGATGCCCCCAGCTCTGCTCAGCTGCATGCAGACGCTGAGCCTCAGGGGCCATCCAGGAAAAGGGCGATCCTGGAGGTGCAGCAAGAAGTGCAGGAGGCTTTGAAAGGCAAGCGCGATGTCTGCAAATGTGCAGAGAATGGAGGAGTCCTTCTCCAACATGTACACCTCGTAGAAGCACGCCAAAGAGAAAGATGAAACACAAGTAGATTCACAACGGTAGACACTTGGGTGTTTTATTCAATGTTTATGTAAAGTTTCCGTTATTGTACTGTTAAACATAAAAATCTTAATTTTCACCACTTTGGACAAATTTGTGTGCAGCTTTGGAAGTGGCTTAGTGAGTTGCAGTGAATGGTGAGACATAACGTTACCTCCAGCAATGGTGGTCAGTGTGAAAGGAATGGCTTGGTCATTGTAGGGATGCTTTTTTGGTATTGCTGTGGGATGGTGCCAACCTGGCGCAGCATGTGGCAGCCATGTGGGTGCAATGCATAAAGTTAAGTAAATCTGGCCATGATGAGGCCATCCCTGGCCTCCTGGGCTGCAATGTGCTCAGGTGCTGGTGGGATCTGGCCTGCCAGTTCCTCCAGCTCCTCCCCCTCCTCATCTTCAGCTGATGCTCCTCTTCCTCCTCCTCCTCCTCCTCTGAAGAGGCTGTGCGCTCAGTGCCTTGCTCCTTATGCAGTGCTAATCCTCGCTGCTGCGCTATGTTGTGCAGGGCGTAGCAGACCACGACGATTCTGGAGACCCTGGCTGATGCGTACTGAAGGGCTCCTCCAGATCTATCAAGGCATCTGAAGAGCATTTTCAGCAAGCCTATTGTCTGCTCTATGGCACATCTGGTGGAAATGTGGCTTTCATTATATTTCTCCTGGGCCTCAGTACTTGGCCTCCTCAAGGTTGTCGTAAGCCACGTCTTCAGTAGATAGCCCTTTTCTTCAAGCAGCCAGCTGGAAAGTCTGTTTGGAGGAGTGAAGAGCTGAGGGAGGGTGGACTGGCGCAGGATGGAAGAGTCATGGCAGCTGCCAGGGAATTTGGCGCACACATGCATGATGATCTTCCTATGGGTGCAGACCAGCTGCATATTGAGGGAGTGGAAGCTCTTGCAGCTGACAAAGACTCCTGGGTTAGGATGGGATGCACTGATGGCCACATGTGTGCAGTCGATGATGCCCTGCACCCGTCAGAAGCCAGCCAGAGTGACAAAACCGAATGCCCGCTCAGCAACACTGGCTTCATCATTGGTAAAGTTAATATAATTGGCTGACTTGTCAAAGAGGGCATCGGTGACCTGTGTGATGCATCTGTGGGCAACCGACTGCGAGATGCCGCAAAAGTCTGCTGCAGATCCCTGGAAGGAGCCTGATGCGAAGAAGTTGAGGAAGCTGGTGACTTTGACAGCCACTGCTAAGACGTGTGCAGCCGCTCCTCTGGGCTGCAGGTCTTCCTCCAGCAATGTGCAAATGTCTGCGATGACCTGGCGCGATAGCCTGAGCCTCCTTTGGCACTGCTGCTCAATCATGTTGAGGAAGCTCATCCTCTGCCTGTATGCCCTGTGTTGGGGGTATCGCCTCCGGCACGGTGCAGCCTGCGCTGATGCCCTCTGCCCTGTGCAGCATCAGGTGGTTAAGGAGAAGGTTGATGGTGTTGTTGTTGTTGCTTGTGTGCCTGGTGCTGCTGGTGCTGCTGGTGTTGGGGCTGATTGTGGTCCGATTCTGAGGACGAAGGTGAGACAGTATAAACGGCACCCATGCTGATGGAATAGATGGCAGGTCAAGTAGAGATGACAGAAGCAAGCTGTCAATGATGTGATAGGTTCTACCAATGAGGTGAAACTGGATGGCTGGAAACATTTGCTTAGAAATCTGTGCTAGGAATGCAGTCAGCAACAGCTTCTGCCTGAGGAAAGTGATCAGCTGTGAGGTGGGAGCTTTTATAGTACATTTCAACTAATCAGCTGAATCAATGCCCACTCAACTCCCGCCTCAGTTGACAGACATGGTTCCCGACCTGCGTAATTCCCGTGGTCATCCAGGGAAATTTGAAAAGTAGGGTTAAAATGGAGCTTAAGGGTCTGACAAGTACCTGTTAGTGATTTGAATTAGGTCGCCCATCTCTGCCGTTCGGAAAGGCACGTGGGGGCAAGATGACGGCAGGTTCCCGACCCGCTCCAACATATTTCAAATTTCCCACCTGACCTGCCTCCGATCGTGCCTGCCCAAACCCAGAAAATTCTGGCCATAGTCATTAATTGATACCTGGGATGGGTTTCAGGTTGGGCATTTGCCAGTTATCATTGACCTTTTGTACTTTGGGACCAAAAAACAGTATGGTAACATTGCCCATCAGTGGGGAAGAGGATGAAAGCTTAGGCCGTGCTGACCGATGCACAGGTGTGATCTGTGAGCAACAGATTAACTAATATTGGAGTGGGGTGCCACCAATGAGCAAGAATTATAAAAGTTGAGGGAAGTGTTGTATCTGTGCTGCAATTTGCCTACAAGTGTGATAGCTGGAACTGGCAAAGCTCTGCACCTGACACCCTGCTGATTCATAGGATGTCGAGCCAGTTGTCCATGGCCTCAGTTGTCCTCAGCCATGTAAGTGTGTCAAGGCCTGCAAAAATGGTCTGCAGTCTTCTGATCTCCATTATCCTTCTTTCATCTTGGACCACCTAAACTATGGAATATTGTATTTTAGCCACTTTAAAAATAAACTTACCGAAAGGAGTAAAACAGAATTGGCTTTTAATTCTGATTAGTCTACGCCCGTGAGCGCACTAGAAACAATAACTTTGGACACCTGCAGACCACGCATAAGAAAGCATGTCTTTGTCCACAAATAAGCACTTTCCCAGAATTACAGAATAATGAAACCCTTATTGATACAAATTTAAGATAAAGATTACAAATATTGAAAAGATTGTCAGGTTGCCAGAAATAATAGGATAGATGTTGCAGCTGGCATGGCAGTGCCCTTCTTATACTAAAGATTGGCTGAAATTGTTCTTGCAGCAGATGGCCCATCTCTGCTGACTGTCTCTCTGCCGACTGGAAACCTGTGAAGAGGAGGTTCCCCTCGGCCATTGCCAAGTAGATGTGCCAGGTTAGTGGTATCATGGCAAGTGTCAGCAGTTTAGTTCTGGTGTTGGCCGGACTCCTTAGCATAACTTCTTTTATCTTGCACTATTTCAGTCATGTACCATTACAATAATGAAATGCTGTGAATTGGGTACTTTAAAAGTAGCTTCCATTATTAATTTTAAATTGACTAGCTAACCGGTTATGGACTGAATAGCTTGCAGTTAAATGCGTTGTTGTTCCCTGAGCTGTGGTGAGAGTCTATGATAAATGCTTCAATTATAGTTACTTTGTTGGTGATTTTGCAGATGTTTAACTGCTTTTGATTCAACATAAGCATCACTCACTTGCTCGCATGCCAAGAAAGGGAAAAAAACAGGAAAAATTAAAAAAGAAACACAGAAAATGAACATTAGAAAAGGGCGAAAAAGGTACTGAAAAAAAGAGCAATGACCCTGACAATCCTATGAGGCTCTACTCCCACTGCAACTCTGGCAGGAGACTGATGGAACCTCCAGGCGCAAATAGGCGTTTTCAATAGGATTTAAGTCTATGTTTTAACTGTGTCAATAGGTTGTAGACTTTGATACCGACTTGGGAGCAATTCATCCCAGCATTTATGCCTTGTTTAGGCCAAAGCTAAGGAATGGCGTGGGCAGTGTTCTTAACCAGCAGAACTTGGACTGGCTGATTCCCATCCAAGAGTCTCAGTGGCTTGTCACACTCCCGCCAGATCGTGGACATGCAAAAGCAAAGTACTGCTGATGCTGGAAATCTGAAATAAAAACAGAAAATGCTGGAAATACTCAGCAGGTCAGGCAGCATCTGTGGAGAGAGAAACAGAGTTAATGTTTCAGGTTGATGACCTATCGTCAGAACTGGAAAAATTTTACAGATTTAACAGGTTTTAAGCAAGTACAGAGGCAGGGAACGAGGGGAGGGGAGGAAAGAACAAAAGGGAAGGTCTGTGATAGAGTGGTGAGGTTGTGAAAGGCGCTATATAAATGCAAGTCTGTCTTTTCCTTTTTATAACAGGTGGCTGATCTACTATCGCATGTTTTGTGCCCTGTTGACGTTGAATTTCACCCCATGTATGAATGACTAGAACAGTGACTGAACCATTTCCAGAAGGTTAAAATTCAGTTCTTTACTATTGATTTATTTTGCTTCTTAATTAATTTACATCTTGCTTAAAAATTAATTAATAGATCTTCCAATGTGATGTTTTTTCACCTGAAGGAGAGCTCAGGCATTTACATGCAGTAGGCATGAAAGGGGTGACTAGCAGTGCTCCTGGCAGGGGCAGAAAGCGGAAAATTTAGCTTGGGGTAGGCCTTACCACCCGATTTGTCCCCCGTACTTTTTATGCCATTATCCTGTCCAATTTCTAATGGGAAAGTGGAGAACAAGACAGCTCTATATAATGTATAGATGTGAGCCAAAAAATATTAAACTTTTTTGATGGTTTTTGCATGTTTATGCTTAATTTATTTTGCATTGCATAGTGATTTTATCACGTCAAAACGTTCTCTGAAAATATTAGAAGACTACTGAGGTCATTAAATGCTCAATTTGATCATAATCTCTCTCCGTACATCTCATTAATCTGATGCTCTGCTGATTAATTGCTTTGTTGATGATTCTTACTCAATGACGTGAATCTGGCGACTCTTTCTAAGTCATTGAACGCTTAGATATTCTTTCTCTCCTGCCAGATTTTAACAATGCCTTCTTGCCACTTATAAGCTCAGAAATGACTGTCGATGCTATCAGTGGACAAATCCTCGGTGTGCTTAAAAGACATTTCTCGCTTTCTTGTTTTAACTGAGGCTTTATTCCATTCGAAATGCATTTAGATAGGAGACAAAGGAATGTCATCTGAATGTGTGAAATGTTTGTAGGCTGACATTGCCAACAGTAATTTCTATGCTATTTGTTTCAATCAGTTTGATCCGATTGTTCCTGCTCTTGCTTTTACAAACCCTGAACCTCCTCACTGAATTGTTAATGATTGCAAAGAAATTGGAACACTGTGATTCTATGATCTGGTTCTATCAGTGGGGACTGGGACAAGTAAAGAAACAAAAGAAGAGGTGTAAATGGGAATGGTAGAATCATCAACAGCTGTCATTTGAAAAAATAGGAGCAGAGGTTATAGTCTGAAATTGTTGAACTCGATGTTGAGTCCAGAAGGTTTTAAAGTGCCTAATCGAAAGATGAGGTGCTGTTCCTTGAGCTTACTTTGAGCTTTGTTGGAAGAGTGTAAGAGGCCGAGGATGGGGAGGTCAGAGTGGGAGTGGAGCAGAGAATTAAGGTGGCAGGCGACTGGAAGCTCAGGGTCACGCTTACGGACTGAATGGAGGTGTTCCGCAAAGCGGTCACCCAATCTGCGTTTGGTCTCCCCAGTGTAGAGGAGACCGCATCGTGAGCAGCGAATACAGTACCCTAAATTGCAAGAAGTACAAGTAAATCGCTGTTTCACCTGGAATGTTTGGGGCCCTGGACAGTGGGAAGGGAGGAGGTAAAAGGGCAGGTGTTGCATCTCGGGAAGGTGCCATGGGAAGGGGAGGAAGTGTTGGGAGTGATTGAGGAGTGGACCAGGGTGTCGTGGAGGGAGTGGTCCCTTTGGAATGCTGAAAGTGGAGGGGAGGGGAAGATGTGTTTGGTGGTGGGATCATGCTGGAGGTGGCAGAAATGACGGAGGATGATCCGTTGAATGTGGAGGCTGGTGGGGACAAGGGGAACCCTATCGTGGTTCTGGGAGGGAGGGGAAGGGGTGAGAGCAGAAGTGCAGGAAATGGAACGGACACGGTCGAGGGCCATGTCAACCTCAGTAGAGGGGAATTTTCGGTTGAGGGAAAAGGAAGACATATCGGAAGCACTAGTATGGAAGGTGGCATTGTCAGAGCAGATGCGAAGGAGATGGAGAAACTGGGAGAATAATAGAGTCCTTACAGGAAGCGGGGTGGGAGGAAGTGTAGTCCAGGTAGCTGTGGGAGTCAGTGGGCTTATAGTGGATATTGGTCAATAACCTAACCCCAGAAATGGAGACAGAGAAGTCGAGGAAGGGAAGGGAAGAGTCGGAGATTGACCATGTGAAGGTGAGGGAAGTGTGGAAATTGGAAGCAAAGTGAATGAAATTTTCTGGTTCAGGGCGAGAGCAGAAGCAGCACTGATACAGTCATCAATGTACCGGAAAAAGAGGTGAGGGAGGTGACCTGAGTAGGACTGGAACAAAGAATGTTCCACATATCCCACGAAAAGGCAGGCACAGCTAGGGCCCATGCGGGTTCCCATAGCAACACCTTTAATTTGGAGGAAGTGAGTGGAGTCAAAGGAGAAGTTGCTCAATGTGAGAACAAGTTCAGCCAGGAGGGTGGTGGTGGATGGGGACTGGTTGGGCCTCTGTTCAAGGAAGAAGCGGAGCGCCCTCTGGCCATCCTGGTGGGGGATGGAGGTGTAGAGGGATTGGACGTCCATCGTGAAAAGGTAATTCTTCTTGTTGTGAGTGTATAGGTGTCAGCACTTAGTTTCACTTTGCATTAAGAACATTGAAAAGCAAGTCTATAAAGTCCCCAGAAGATTCAAAAGACCAATGAGCATTTAATAAAATAAGACTTCACACCAGGCTGGAGTTCTACTGGACACGGTGCACAGTAATACTGTTGTGAAACAACCTCCTGGATGGGTCTCACACCTTTTGGCTTCAATGCACTGAGCTGTAAGATTGGGAATTGAAACACAAATTATACTGGCACTGTCACATTGATACACATCCAAAACCGCCTTACATTGTCGCAAAAGTACTATTATAACTGTAACTTGATATCCTGTATTCACCACCTGCCTTTTACACTTGCGTTTCTACTTGGGTTTTCAAGCGAATTTACACACTAAACACTCCAGAAATAAGTACTTCATAATGCCACAATGTACATTGAAACTGCCCTATTCACTCACAGTCTTCTTTAGGGACAGAACTTTGATGTGGTGGGAAGGCTTGCATGCTCCAATGACCCTGAGAGTTATGCTGGCAAGAGTATACCTCCTGGCAGGACCACCCAAGCCAGACAAGTTGAAAGGTAGGAACTGAACTAAAGGCAATCCACCGGTCCCCGTGGTAGCGGCTGTGAGTCAGGCTAATGCACTGTCCACTTAAAGAAATACCTTTTGATATGGAAAAGATCCAGAGATAAGATCAGTATTTTACAGACGGGCAAATACAAACATCAACTGTGGAGAACAACGATCTGTCGGATTTAAGGTAAGATGATACTCCGACAGTGTCAAATATCTTGCCTTGGTCAGACAGCAGTGGACAGGAGATAGACAGAAAGCGTAAGGTACAGGAGATTCTAAGGCTGCGATTTTGCTGGCGGAGGCGGGATCGCGGTGGGAGAGGTGGTTGGCGGGTCCCGGTCACGCTCCCGGCTCCAGCCCACTCTCTCCAAGTGATTTTAAGTAGATTGGGCTTGTTAAGCCCAACCTGTGTGTTTCCCGGCTAATTAAAAGGAAGCGGGTCTGATGACGTAATTTGATGACGCGTCATCAGCCGGTTTCCTTAAAGGGCCAAACCCACATTCATTTTGACAGTTCTGCTGTAAGTATTCTACAGCATTGAGGTGCTGCAAACACTGACAGGCACTGCACAGAGGTGCACGGCTGCACGGAGGCTCTCGCATGACTCCCTCCATATACTTATGGAGGGAGTCACAGCACGCAGGGAAGTTCTCTTCCCTTCCAATGGGCGGAAGAGACCTCCCCAGGACACCAACGCAGCCTGGTTGCACATTGCGCAGGAGAACAAAAGCAGGGATGTCGCCAGGAGGACGAGGCTGCAGTGGTGCAAGCCTTTCAATGATCTCAGCAGATCACGAAACATTACTGCCAGGCCACACTCAACCTCATCCTGCTGTGCCACTCATCACATCCCCATCACTCTGCTTTCCCTCCTACCCTACTCCTGCACATCTTTACTCACACCAACTTACCTTGCACCTCCACCCATCCCTCTCTATCTACATTATCACATCCCCATCTTACTAGCCACCCCTCACACTCATCCTCATCCTACTGCAAGCATACCAACTAACAACACACAAGGTTAGGCACCTGGGTGGTTTAACTAATGTTCATGTGAAGTTTCTGTTAATGTCTTGTCAAACATTGAAATCTATATTTTCAACACTTTACCTTATTGGACAGATCTGAGCTCACCTTTAGCAGTGTCTTTGTGAGTTCCAGTGAATGTTGAGACATAACTTCCCCACCCCACAATTGTGATGAGTGTGAAAGGAATGGCTTGGACATTATAGGGATGCTTTATGGTGCTGGTGTGGGGTGGTGTCAACCTGGCGCATCATGTGGCAGCCAGGGTGTACAGCATTAAGTGAAGTAAATCTGGCCATGGTGATGCCATCGCTGGCCTCCCGGGCAGCAATGTTGTCGGGTGCTGATGCCCTGTGTCCTGTGCAGCATCAGGTGATTGCGGAGAAGGTTGGTGCTATTGTTGGTGTGTCTGGTGGTGTTGGTGTTGGGGCTGATCGTGGAGGGATTCAGAGGACCAGGGTGAGATTTTTTGGAGGGCATCGATGTTGTTGGAATAGATGGCATCTGAAGTGGAGATGACAGGAGCGATCTGTCAATGGGGAGAGAGCTTGCTCCAAGGAGGCGACAGTGGATAGAGAGTTTACTCCAAACACTTCCAAACTGCATACAGCTCAAAAGTGTCTTCCAAGTCCTGAAGGCTCAAGCTTCTGACATTGGAAAGTGAACAGCTGTGAAATGGTAGCTTTCATACCACTTTTGCAGCTGTCACCTATTCACAGCAACGGGGAGAGATAGAGAACCTGACCTACTTACCTGACGTGATCTCCGAACGACGTGAACCCCATTAAAAATGTTGTAAAATAAAAAAAGGCTGGCAAAATAGTAGTTAACAACTGTTTAACAAGCATTTAACTATCTTAAATGCCTCCCCCGCCGCTTGGTGTCAGGTCTGTTCTGAAATCGCAGACCCGACACTTTGGAAACTTACATGGAGGCGGGTTCGGAGCGGGTTCCAAACCCACTGTCAATCATTTCGATTTTGACAGCGGACCCGCCTCCGAACCCACACTCTGAGCGCCGGCAAAATCGCGGCCTAACTAACTAACTAAATTAATTCACAGGCATGAGCCCATCTGCCCAACAACAAAAACAAGCCACACACACTGACTGATCTGCTGCCTTCCAACACTGAAGCAGTACATGCAAATCAGCATGTACAAAGAGCCACTCTGAGATTAAGAAGAAACCAGAGAGAATGGGGTGGCATTGGTTAATGTTTCTCACTCGCACTGGCTCGAAAGGCGCAACAATGTGGCATTAATAAGGGGGCATTGATGCCACATTGAGCTGTCAGGAAGGCAGTCATGTATCCTTACAATCGGTGGGAGCAGTCATGTACAAAACTAATTTTCTTCAATTTTTTTATTGTGTGTTGGATTTTACACACCCTTTTAAATGTCATAGAGTCATAGAGTTATACAGCACAGAAAGAGGCCCTTCGGCCCATCGTGACTGCGCCGGCCATCAAGCCCTGTCTATTCTAATCCCATTTTCCAGCACTTGGTCCGTAGCCTTGTGTGCTATGGCGTTTCAAGTGCTCATCTAAATGCTTCTTGAATGTTGTGAGGGTTCCTGCCTTTACCACCCTTTCAGGCAGTGAGTTCCAGATTCCAACCACCCTCTGGGTGAAAAAGTTTTTCCTCAAATCCCCTCCAAACCTCCTGCCCCTTACCTTGAAACTATGCCCCCTAGTTATTGACCCATCTACTAAGGGGAAAAGTTCCTTTCTATCTAGCCTATCTATGCCCCTTATAATTTTGTACACCTCAATCAGGTCCCCCCTCAATCTTCTCTGCTTTAAGGAAAACAACCCCAGCCTGTCCAGTCTCTCCTCATAGCTGAAAAGCTTCAGCCCAGGTAACATCCTGGTGAATCACCTCTGCACTCTCTCCAATGCAATCACAACCCTCCTATAGTGTGGTAACCAGAACTGCACACAGTATTCCAGCTGTGGCCTACCTAGCGTTTTGTACAGCTCCATCATAACCTCCCTGCTCTTATATTCTATGCCTCGGCTAATGAAGGCAAGTATCCCATATGCCTTTTTAACCACCTTATCTACCTGTCCTGCTGCCTTCAGGGATCTATGTACATGCACGCCAAGGTCCTCTGATCCTCTGTCCTTCCTAGGGTCCTACCATTCATTGTGTATTCCCTTGCCTTGTTAGTCCTCCCAAAATGCATCACCTCACACTTTTCAGGGTTAAATTCCATTTGCCACTGTTCTGCCCATCTGACCAACCCATCTATATCATCCTGTAGCCTGAGGCTTCCCTCCTCGCTATTTACTAATGTGTTCCCTATTAGAGCCTACAACTCCTGCTAAGTGACCAGTTCCTTGTGCAGACAGGTCTTCTGCCTCCAGTTGCTGCTGCCCATCTTCTGCCTGCTCTGTAGCAAGACCCATTTGCAGAGTGAAATTGTGTAAAATTGTGGCAAGAATGATCTTGGACACCTGCTCTGTACTGCAGAACTCCCTCTGATGAGCCCTGACATCTGAAACTTTGCTTCAGGATGGCAATAGTCTGCCCCACCAGGATCTGGCAGCAGCATGCACCTCATTATATCACTCTTCAAGTATTGTCCTTGGATGGCTAAAAAGGGTAAGTGTTCATGGCTCCAGTGGATAGACATTTTCCACTAGCCTTCCTGGCATTTGAAATAATGTTGGTACTGTGAATTGATTGAAAGGAATGAATCATGGCAACTGGCAGGGTAACAGCCATCCCTATGTATGCTTCTGTACTTATTATCATGGACTAGGTGTATATTAATGGAGTAGAACCCTTTCTTCATGAAGTGGGTGATACTGGGACTAACGGCCTGTCAGGTCACATGCATGTCACTAATAATACACCGCGCTTTGGTCATTCCAGCAAGATGGTAAAAGTGCAGGGATCTCCAATGTTATCTGCCCAACATGCGACCTATCTGAAGCCTTCGACATGGTTGACCACACCATCCTCCAACGCCTCTCCTCCGTCGTCCAGCTGGGTGGCACTTCACTCGCCTGGTTCCATTCTTACCTATCGAATCGTAGCCAGAGAATCACCTGCAATGGCTTCTCTTCCTGCTCTCGCATCGTTACCTCAGGTGTCCCCCAAGGATCTTTCCTTGGTCCCCTTCTATTTCTCATCTACATGCTGCCCCTCGATGACATCATCCGAAAACACAGCGTCAGATTCTACATGTACGCTGACGACACCCAGCTCTACCTCACCACAACTTCGCTCGACCCCTCCACTGTCTCTAAATTGTCAGACTGCTTGTCCGACATGAGCAGAAATTTCCTCCAATTAAATATTGGGAAGACCAAAGCCATTGGGGGAGAAATTCGGTATCGCCCCGTTTGGGGTACAATTATCGGCCGGACGCAAAGTTTAGCGCCTGCCGTTAATTATCGCCTCCGACTGCAAACTTGGCTTTTATCGTCCCTGGAGGTGATTGGAGCGCTAAATCAGGTGCTACACACCTGTCTTAAAGCGCAAAGGCCGAGGAGCGAGGCTCTAACTCAGAGCGCGGGTGCAGCACAGGTGATGTCAGTTAGCAATGGAACACAGACACACTGGTGCTGGCCAGTTCTTAAAGGGGAGGGTCGATCTTGCTCTCCGGCCACACCCTGCTCATTGGAGCCTTGAATCTCGGTCTGAAGAGACCTGTGACTACATTTTCCAGCCAAGGACTATGGAGAGGGTGAGAGAACGAGCTCTGCGCTTCAGCGAGCGGGCCTTGAAGGCTCTGGTTGGAGCGGTGGAGCGCAGAAGATCTATATTCTACCCTGAGAGTGGCAGGAAGTCTTTGCCGCGCGACTACAGAAGAGTGTGGAGGGAGATGGCTCAGTACGTCTCCTCCAGGAGCATGATGCCCAGGACCCATACTCAATGTCGCAAAAAGTTCAACGACCTCACTCGGGTCGTCAGGGTGAGTGGCTTTTTTTCAATACCTCTCCATCCCTCCATTTCAAACTCACTCTATGACCAGAGGGTCTTAAAACCCCAATGCCCAACACTCATCCAACACCTATGGCCCTCTCGTGAAACACTCACGCACATTCCACACCTTGCATACAGTAAGGGCTATTCAACTATGGGAGGCACATCAGGCAAGACCATGGCTGTATACATTAAGGGCTATTCAATTATGGGAGGCACATCAGGCAAGACCATGGCTGTATATTTACTCAGACGCCGTTCTTTTTCTTGCAGGCCAAGCTATCTCATAACAGGAGACAGCAGCAACGGACGGGTGGAGGGCAGCCTCAGCTGCAACCCCTCAGCGATCTTGAGGTGCGCGTCCACAGGGTTGTGGCAAGCCAGGTGATTGGTCCCGTCGCCCCTGGAGAGGTCGATCCTGTTCGGGACGACAATAGTAAGGTCATCAGCTTTCTCTCCTCTCTCATTCCACTTGTCCCTCACAACACCAGCCTTTGACACTTTCAATCCAACTTACTAAATCGCTGCACTCTTTCCTCCCTTACTGCCCCCCTGTCCTCACGCTAAAGCCACTCTTGTACCTCCCTGCTTTCAGATGGTGATTCACCAGCTGAGGAGACGGGCCCTGAAGCTGCCAGTGGGAGTGAAGCCGCAGGCGATGAGGAAGAGGAAGCCGGAGTCTCAGCACCAACATCTCCCGAGGAAGCCCATGCCCACACTGGGAACACGCCTTCCCTGGAGGGGAGCAGGGGGGAAGGGTCTGATGAGGGTGAAGCTCCAGGACCCAGCGGGCTGCAGCAATGCGATGTGGATAAGGAAGATCGGGGGCCTTCTCCCTGGAGGGAGAGTAGGCCAGCGAGTCCTGCTGCACTGGACGCAGAGGAGGAGTGGCTCATCGCTGAAATGAACACCCAGGCGGTGGACATGCACACTCAGCTCATGGGTGCAATGGGAAGGGTGCTCGAAAGCATTGATGCACTGGCAAGGAGTGTGGAGCACTACGCTGTAGCACAGGCAGATGCCACGCAAATGTTTAGTGCTGCAATTCAGTCACTGGCTGCCGTGATCCAATCTCAGACTGGTCTCATGTAGACTCAGATTGAGGCCACACAAGCACTGACAGCTGCCATTGTCGCTGGTTCGGACACATTTCCCCTGGGCTCTCACCGCGCCGCAGCAGGCCAGCAATCTGTGCTCCAGCAGATTGCTCTGGATGCTGAGGTGCTGCCCCGTGGGAGTGCCAGTGTGTCGGTCGAGCAGGGAGTTGCTGTCTTCTCTCAAGATGACAGCATTCCTGCTGCCACCACTGTCACTTCCCCATTGCACTTGGCACCGCCTGTAGCCCAGACTACTGCCACCCATGCAGAGTTGGTGCAGTCTGCAGTCGGGCCCTCCAGGCCCAGAGCTGGTCGAGGCCGTCCTTCAAGGGCATCTGCAGTCTCAGGTTCTGACAATCAGCAGCCTTCCAACAGCTTTGCTGCAGCCACTGGGGTCCCATTACGGAGGAGCAGTAGGGTGGGAAGGGGGGAAGTGCGCAAGGGAAGGAGATCACCCTCGAAGGGGAAAAAATAGGAGGTGTGACGAAATGTTGGGAATTTTTTTATTAAAGGCCGAGGTCCGTGTTCAATCTTTTGTTTAGTGTTTTGGACATTATCTCCAGGTTTTGAGAACCAGTTATGATAATGAATGATTTTTTGTGTTTGTTTCTATTAGTTTGTCATGAAGAAATGACACACACAGAGTTTGTAAAATAAAAATGTTTTTGTATTCAAAATGTACAGGTTTGGCCTTTGGAATCATTGCTGCCTTGGCCGGCTTTGGGGTTGCGGGTTGCTTTCATTCATGTTGCTCTCCATGCCAGAAGCCATTTCCTCAGTAGGGGCCTAGAAGCGGCTTGTTATCAGCCGTTGACGGACGGCCCTTGCAGTTTCAACATTGTGGGCCTCCCTCCCGCCTTGGTGCTGCTGATGATCATCCTCCTGCTCTTCCTCCTCCTCCGGTGGTGCTCCAAGGCCTGGTGGCATTGGCTGGGTCCTCAGGATTGCCAGGTTATGCAGCATGCAGCACACAACTATGAAGAGGGAGACTCGCTCAGGAGAGTACTGCAGGGCTCCTCCTGAGTGGTCTAGATAGTGGAACCGTTGCTTGAGCACGCCGATCGTCTGCTCAATGATGTTCCTGGTGGTGAGATGGCTCTCATTGTACCGCAGCTCAGCAGGGGTGTTGAGGTTACGGAGCGGTGTCATCAGCCAGATGCAGCTTGGATAACCCTTGTCTCCGAGGAGCCAACCACTTGGCTGATGCGGTGCCTGGAAAAGTTCTGGCACAGCAGTCTGGCGCAGGATGAAAGCATCGTGGCTGCTGCCAGGATAGTGGGCATTGACAGCGAGTATCAGCTGTCTGTGGTCACAGACCAACTGGACGTTTAAGGAGTGGAACCCCTTGCGGTTTCGGAAAACCTCTGCATTCTCATGCGGTGCCCGCAATGTCACATGCATGCAGTCAATGGCGCCCTGCACCATGGGGAAGCCCGCTATCCTCGCAAAGCCCAGAGCGCGTTCATGCTGTTTGGCCCGGGTCATGGGGAAAGAGATGTACTGGCGTCTCCTTTTATAGAGGGCATTTGTCACCTCCCGGATACAGCAATGGACAGCGAACTGGGAGATATTGGCGATGTCCCCAGTAGCTGCTTGAAAGGAGTCAGTGGCATAAAAATTCAGAGCCACTGTGACCTTCACTGCTACCGACAGAGACGTCCTGGTCCTCAGTTGAGGCTGCAGATCTGGCTGCAGCAGGTGGCAGAGCTCAGTGACCACCTCCTTGCTAAAGCGCAGCCTGCGCAAACACTGCTCCTCAGACAAATTAATGTAGGAGAATTGTTCCCGGAATACACTGGGAGGGTAAGTTCTCCCGTGCAGAGACCTGTTGGCCCTCCTCCATCTGGCCATGATTGCCACTCTCTCTCTGCACCTCTGTTGCCTCTGATTCTGCAGGCGCAGGACGACGCCCCCAATCAGTGCAGCCCCCAAGTCTCTTGGCAATCGAAGTAATGCAGGTCAAATCCAAAAGTACCTGCAAAGTGATGCTCAGTAGCCAAAACTACTTGACACAGCATTGACTCTGTGCAGAAGTCTCTCTATCTCTCTCTCAGAAGCTCTCTCGCTGTCAGAATGAGTGGTGCAAAAATGTCTACCACAGAAAAAGCCAGGAAGAGGGCGCCATTAAATAGCGCCCCCCCAGCCCCTCACCGACTGGGAAACGTTCCAGTCTCCCTGTCGTTGCTTGCGCCAGGCGGAAAGGAGGGTGGCACCACTCAATATCCGGTCCGGGGCACCACCAGGGCGTTGCACGCTTGACTGATGTCACAATCTGCAGGCGCAGGAGATCGGGCGGTAAACTTTTGCGCCGCCGCAAAAACTCGAATCAATTTTGCGAGCGCCGTAAACATTGCCGCGCCCGGGCGCTAGTTGCCTTGCGCCCCATTAACGCCCTCTTAGGGCACTAATGGGAGGCGCAAACCAACCGAATTTTTCCCCCATTGTCTTTGGTCCCCGCCACAAACTCCGTTCCCTGGCCACCGATACCATCCCTCTCCCTGGCAACTGTCTGAAGCTGAACCAGACTTTTCGCAACCTTGGTGTTGTGTTTGATCCCGAGATGAGCTTCCGACCACCTACCCTCCCCATCACCAAGACTGCCTACTTCCACCTCCGTAACATCGCCCGATTTTGACCCTACCTCAGCTCATCTGATGCTGAAACCTTCATCCATGCCTTTGTTACCTCTAGACTCAACTATTCTAATGCTCTCCTGGCCAGCCTCCATCTTCCACCCTACATAAACTTGTGCTCATCTAAAATTCTGCTGTCCATGTCTTAACTCGCACCAAGTCCCGTTCACCCATCACCCCTGTGCTCGTTAACCTACATTGGGGTCAAAGCCTCAGTTATAAAATTCTCATCCTTATTTTCAAATCCCTCCATGGCCTCGCCCCTCCCTATCTCTGTAACCTTCTCATGCCTTACAAGCCTTCGCGATCTCTGCGCTCCTCCAATTCTGGCACCTTGTGCATCCCCTATTTTAATCACTCCACCATTGGCGGCCATGTTTTCCGCTGCCTAGGCACTAAGTTCTGGAATTCACTCCCTAAATCTCTCCGCCTCTCTACCTCTCTCTCCTCCTTTAAGACGCTCCTTAAAACCTACCTCTTTAACCAAGCTTTTGGTCATCTGTCTGGATATCTCCTTCTGTGGTTTGGCGTCAAATTTTGATTGATAACACTCTTCTAAAGCGCCTTGGGATGTTTTGCTACGTTAAAGGTGCTATATAAATGCAAGTTGTTGTTGTTGCTAAGGTAGACCTTTTACTCTGCATTTAAATACATCTAAATGAATGTTAGAAAGCTCAGCGGATTTTCCTCCTGTTTGCTACTGGTCTTCCAGTGGTAAAAGGGCGGTGGAGACAGAAAATTGGGTGCGGACCAGTCCTGCCAGATCCCCCTCCATTTCGGCGCTATACCGGTCTTCTGTCATCACTTCCAGCAGGTGCTGAAAGAGTCTACTCCAAACGCAGGCAGCCACATTCAAATAAGGTGGCCATGGTCATGTGTCACATTTTCACTCTTTACCACCTTAACAATGCTGGGGACTAGGAATGCCAGCATTTCACTGACTTATTTTTAAATTCATTCATGGGAATCGCCGGCAAGGCCAGCATTTATTGCCCATCCCTAGTTGCCCTCGTGAAGGTGGTGGCGAGCTGCCTTCTTGAATAAGTGGCTTGCTAGGCCATTTCAGAGGGCAGTTAGGAGTCAACCACATTTTTTTGGGTCTGGAGTCACATATAGGCCAGATCGGGTAAGGATTGCAGATTTCCTTCCCTAAAGGACATTAGTGAACCAGATGGGTTTTTATGACAATTCGTGGTCACCATTACTGATGCTAGTTTTTTTTTCCAGATTTATTTAATTGAATTTAAATTCCCCAGCTGGGATTTAAACTCATGTGTCTGGATCATTAGTCCAGGCCTCTGTATTACTAGTCCAGTAACATAACCACTATGCTGATGTCTAGCATTGCTCGGGGATGATGGGGGTACTTCAAAATGTAAATAGCCTACTCCAGTGAGTGCAATTGATCGCGGGGCAATTAGTACATTCTCTCACACTGGTAGATTTTGCCGGTTGCTGCGAGGCTGTAGCACTTCTTCCTGTCTGGGTGGAAGGTGGTCCATTTAAGCTGTGGCAGGCGTAAGCCTACCAAACAAAATTCAAATTGGGCTGACCCCAGGAAATCTGCCGGGGTTAGCGGTGGGCCAATTAGTCAAGCTCAAAGCCTAGCCTGTCATCCTAACGAGTGCCAAAATGAAAGTGTAGGCTAAGTGGTTCTGAGAGACTAAGGCAAAATAGAAATGCCAGTAAAAATTGCCAGCTTAATTGCAAGAATTCTTTTAGTGAGTAAGAATGTATTTCTCAGATTGCATTTTAGGGGATGGTGTAGCTGGATTCTCCTGAAATTGAGATTAATTGTTGTAATCAGCCTCAGAAGCATTCCTTTTACAATAAGAAACTGAAGAAATGGGGTATTGACTCCATTTTCTGGAGGTGCATTATGGGCTCACTAACCAGTTGACCTTTTAAATTATTAATAAAGTCATACAGCGAAAAATGAAATAACATGATAAATGATGCAGTCTTGCACCCAGTGATAATTCTTAAGCCATTTTTAAAAACTTGAATGAAATCGTTAGTACTTCGGAGCAATTTTGAGGCACTTTTAACTCCAAAAATCGGGTGGGTGGGAGGTTAAAGAGTTAAAAGTCTCAGTCCCGATCCCAACCCGCTTCCACTCCACCCACTTACGGTTTTAACGGAGGTGGGATGGGAGCGGTGTGGGGGGGTGGGGGTGGTTGGTGGAGGCGGGCAGCCAATCCGCTCCCAGAAGGCGGTTTGGCACTTTAAATATTATAAAGAGGCTGCGTGCCTCATGGTGATCCACCTTTTTAAATTTAACTGTGGGCAGGCGGGTTTCCCAGGCCTCGGACTGTTTGGTATATTTCAAAATCAGTGATAGTTGCCTGTGACAAGACAATAGCAAAGCCACGGATTCCACATAGTTTTACTGTAGGCAAAACAAACTTTCCTGTCCGGTCATCTGAAGCCATTAATGTTGCAAAATTTACAGCTGCTCTCAAGTCTCCCAAGCAGGTCAAGATTCATTTCTCGAAGGCTGGTTGTCTTTCTGCTGAAGCCCTCTTCCCTTTATTTGCGAGCTTTATTTTACTTTGATCGCACTGCCCTTGTCAACTTTTTAATTTTAATTCTTTGAAATTCGATTTTAATCAGTACAGCAGAAATTTAACCATTGCTGATTTCCAAAGAATAAAAATACAAGCTCTCAGTACATCAATATGAGGAAGTGGGAATGAGAAGTGGTCATTCTGTCCACTGAGCTGGCAGTGAATACGACTTATTGCTGATGTGTGCTATATTTTTGGGCCTTTCTATCCTTCTTATTCAACCGGGTAGAATTTTTCTGATCATCCACTGTAACTTTGGTAGAAGATTCGCGGTAACCCCAGAGAAACGGTGTATATCACTGTCAGGATCGATTACCAACTTCCCGTACTTTTGACAGTGTCCATCCTGACCTTGACATATAACTAAGCTTTTAATAACACACCCTGGATAATGAAACAGGAGGTTTGAGCTTGGATATAATGGTCTGACAGAATGATAGTTGCCACCTCTCAGAGATAACAGGAGTACATGGTGGGAATCCTACATTTTCTCCAGTGCAAAGTATTGCATTGCAGGGGTAATTGTTGGTCCCATGGAACGCTATCGCCATGACAACATACACAAGGGTTCAGGTTTCGGGCCATAGGAGACTTGGTCTGCTGATGGAAACTGCCTTCCTGCCATAAGTGGAAGTTAACAATTTGGGGAGAAAGCCTGAACTGTAACAGTGAGATCATCATGGCTGCCTTGATTGAATTAAAGGACATAACACACTCCATCATGTTATACTATCTATCTGTACAGAATAATCCGTGCACAAACAATGCTGATCAATACCCGTGTACAGAGGGATATTTCTTTGGATGTAGTTATCGGTTGTTTTTCTAAGCTGTACGTTTAATCATCCTTGCCAAGACCCTCATCGAGAAGTCAATATAGTGCTTCAGGAGGAAGGACCTGTGTTCCAATGCTAATCAAAGCACAATAAAGTCGACCAACTCTACTACCTGATCTACTACACTACTTGTTATCGCACCAGCTCAGTCAGCCTCAGAGATAAAATGAGTGCAAACTAGCAGAAACCCTACTCCAACATGATTTTCCATTACATGTGTAAGCTTCACCCTAAATTAAGACTCATTCAGACCAGGTTTAAACAATGTACAATCTGAGACACAAAGAAAAGAGATAATATAATTAGAAATGTAACATTAAGCTCACAATAGAATGAATTTTCTATTGTTATTTTTCTACTGGTAATAATTATAGAAGTAAGCTAATGATTTCATCGACTGTCGAGTGCTAAACGAAGATATAATTGTATGTAGGCTATGATGGAATGATCAAGTTTAAAAATATCCATGTGGAAATAACTGAGTGTTGCAAATAATTTATTGAGGTAAAAACAAACAGTGAATGCTGGTTAAATTATGAGGAGAGATTACACAAACTGGGATTGTATTCCGTGGAATTTAAAAGGTTAAGGGGTGATTTGATCAAAGTTTTAAAGATATTAAGGGGAACTGATAGGGTAGATAGAGAGAAACTATTTCCACTGATTGGTGAGCCCAGGTCTGGGGGCATAGTTTAAAAATTAGAGCCAGACCTTTCATGAGTGAAATTAAGAAATACGATGGCCGCGATTTTCTACTTCGAGGTGGCTTGGGAGCAGGTCAGCTGCCTTCCGGGTTCCAGTCCCGCCCCAACTACATCCGGCCCACAGTCATGATTTTACATCAATTAGCCTTATTAAGCCCACCCTGCGGGCTTGCTGGCCAATTAAGAGGAAGCCGGTGTCAGATGACGCCATTTGATGAGCGGCGGCGGACCTGCGGGGAACCAGGTGGCGGCGGCGAGGTTTAAGAGGTGGCAGAGACCAGGTAGGCCTCAGAGCGGCGGCGGACCTGCGGGGAACCAGGCAGCGGCGGCGAGGTTTAAGAGGCGGCAGAGACCAGGTAGGCGTACCAATCTCTGAGCTCGGAGGGAGAGAAGTAAAAAGTAATCGAAGTGTGACGTCACTAGAAAGCAGGTAAGTGATTGGTTGGTGAGTATTTCTCTCTTTTTAAACTTAAACTCTGTGGTTTATAGTTTCTAAGCTCTCTGTGGTGTAGCGGGGACTGTTGGTAAACCAGGGCCCTTAAGTATATCATTTAACTGTAGTGCAATTGGTGGGATTGATTTGTTTTAATTTAATTTGAATTAATTAAAGGGTAAGTCATGGCAGGAGAGCTCAGCCCCGTGGTATGCTCCTCCTGTGCTATGTGGGAAATCAGGGACCCTTCCGGTGTCCTTGACAACCATGTGTGCGGGAAGTGTATCCAGCTACAGCTACTGGCAGACCGCATTACGGTGCTGGAGCTGCGATTGGATGCGTATTGGAGCATTCGCGATGCTGAGAACCTCGTGAATAGCACGTTTAGCGAGTTGGTCACACCGCAGGCAAAGGGTGTACAGGCAGGAAGTAAATGGGTGACCACCAGGCAGAGTAAGAGGTGCAGGCAGGTAGTGCAGGGGTCCCCTGTGGACATCCCCCTCTCAAACAGATATACCACTTTGAATACTGTTGCAGGGGATGACTTATCAGGGGAAGGCAGCAGCAGCCAACTTCCTGGCACCATAGGTGGCTCTGCTGCACAGGCTGGGAGGAAAAAGAGTGGAAGAGCTATAGTGGTATGGGACTCAATTGTAAGGGGAATAGATAGGCGTTTCTGCGGCCGCAACCGAGACTCCAGGATGGTGTGTTGCCTCCCTGGTGCAAGGGTCAAGGACGTCTCGGAGCGCCTACAGAACATTTTGGAGGGGGAGGGCGAACAGCCAGCTGTCGTGGTGCACATAGGCACCAACGATATAGGTAAAAAAGGGGATGAGGTCCTAAAAGCAGAATATAGGGAGTTAGGAGGTAAATTAAAAAAGAGGACCTCAAAGGTAGTAATCTCAGGATTGCTACCAGTGCCACATGCTAGTCAGAGTAGAAATAGGAGGATATTTCAAATGAATACGTGGCTAGAGGAATGGTGCAAGGGGGAGGGATTCAAATTCCTGGGACATTGGAACCGGTTCTGGGGGAGGTGGGACCAGTACAAACCGGACGGTCTGCACCTGGGCAGGGCCGGGACCGCTGTCCTAGGGGGAGTGTTTGCTAGTGCTGTTGGGGAGGGTTTAAACTGAAGTGGCAGGGGGTTGGGCACCTGAGCAGGGAGACAGAGGAAAGCGTGTCAGGAAGGAACAGAAGGTACGGAGTAAAAGGTAAAGTGTTAAAAAAGGAAAAAGCAGGAACGAAGTGTCACAAAACATATTTGAAAGTTCTTTATCTGAATGCACGTAGCATTCGTAACAAAATGGACGAGTTAACGGCACAAATAACTACGTATGGGTATGATCTTGTGGCCATTACAGAAACATGGCTGCAGGGTGACAACGACTGGGAACTAAATATGCCAGGGTATTTAACAATCAGGAAGGACAGGCAGGAAGGAAGGGGAGGTGGGGTGGCTATGTTAATAAAGGAAGGAATCACTGTAATACAGAGAAATGATATTGGGTCAAAGGATCAGGATAATGAAACAGTTTGGGTGGAGATAAGGAATAATAAGGGGAAAAAAAACACTAGTGGGAGTAATATATAGGCCTCCTAATAGTTGCAACTCTGCTGGAAGAAGTATTAATCAGGAAATAGTTGGGGCATGTAATAAGGGAACAGCTATAATTATGGGGGATTTTAACTATCATATTAACTGGACAAATCAAATTGGGCAGGGCAGCCTTGAGGAAGAGTTTATTGAGTGTATTCGGGATGGATTTCTTGAGCAGTATGTAACTGATCCTACAAGGGGGCAAGCAACCTTGGACCTGGTCCTGTGTAATGAGTCAGGATTAATTAATAATGTCCTAGTTAAGGATCCCCTTGGAATGAGTGACCATAACATGGTTGAATTCCATATCCAATTAGAGGGTGAGAAGGTTGGTTCTCAAACAAGCGTACTGAGCTTGAATAAAGGAGACTATGATGGTATGAGAGCGGAATTGATTAAAGTGGACTGGGAAAATAGATTAAAGGGTAAGACGGTACATGAGCAGTGGTGTTCATTTAAGGAGTTATTTTACAACTTTCAAAAGAAATATATTCCACTGAGGTAAAAAGGGTGTAAAGGAAATGACAGCCATCCGTGGCTAAGTAAAGAAATTAAGGATAGTATCCGACTAAAAACAAGGACATATAAGGTAGCCAAACTTAGTGGGAGGATAGAAGATTGGGAAGTCTTCAAAAGACAGCAAAAAGTAACTAAAGGATTGATTAAGAAAGGGAAGATAGATTATGAAAATAAATTAGCAAAAAATATTAAAACAGATAGCAAGAGTTTCTATAGTTATATAAAAAGAAAAAGGGTGGCTAAGGCAAACGTAGGTCCCTTAGAGGATGAGACCGGGAAATTAATGGTGGGAAACATGGAGATGGCAAAAATGCTGAACAAATATTTTGTTTCAATCTTTACGGTAGAAGACACTAAGAATATCCCAACACTGGACAAACAGGGGGCTCTAGGGGGGGGGGGGAGGAGCTAAATACGATTAAAATCACTAAGGAATTGGTACTCAGTAAAATAATGGGACTCAAGGCGGATAAATCCCCTGGACCTGATGGCTTACATCCTAGGGTCTTGAGGGAAGTGGCAGTAGGGATTGTGGATGCTTTGGTAATAATTTTCCAAAATTCCCTGGACTCAGCAAAGGTCCCGGCAGATTGGAAAACTGCTAATGTAACACCCTTATTTAAAAAGGGTAGTAGGCAGAAGGCTGGAAATTATAGACCAGTTAGCCTAACATCTGTGGTGGGTAAAATTTTGGAGTCTATTATTAAGGAGACAGTAACGGAACATTTAGATAAACATAATTTAATAGGACAAAGTCAGCATGGCTTTATGAAGGGGAAGTCATGTCTGACAAATTTGCTTGAGTTCTTTGAGGACATAACGTACAGGGTGGATAAAGGGGAACCAGTGGACGTAGTGTATTTAGACTTCCAGAAGGCATTTGACAAGGTGCCACATAAAAGATTATTGCTCAAGATAAAAAATCACTGGATTGGGGGTAATATTCTGGCATGGGTGGAGGATTGGTTATCTAACAGGAAGCAGAGAGTTGGGATAAATGGTTCATTCTTGGACTGGCAACCAGTAGCCAGTGGTGTTCCGCAGGGGTCGGTGCTGGGTCCCCAACTCTTTACAATCTATATTAACGATTTGGAGGAGGGGACCGAGTGTAACATATCAAAGTTTGCAGATGATACAAAGATGGGAGGGAAAGTAGAAAGTGAGGAGGACATAAAAAACCTACAAGGGGATATAGACAGGCTGGGTGAGTGGGCAGAGATTTGGCAGATGCAATACAATATTGGAAAATGTGAGGTTATGCACTTTGGCAGGAAAAATCAGAGAGCAAGTTATTATCTTAATGGCGAGAAACTGGAAAGTACTGCAGTACAAAGGGATCTGGGGGTCCTAGTGCAAGAAAATCAAAAAGTTAGTATGCAGGTGCAGCAGGTGATCAAGAAGGCCAATGGAATGTTGGCTTTTATTGCTAGGGGGATAGATTATAAAAACAGGGAGGTATTGCTGCAGTTATATAAGGTATTGGTGAGACCGCACCCGGAATACTGCATACAGTTTTGGTGTCCATACTTAAGAAAAGACATACTTGCTCCCGAGACAGTACAAAGAAGGTTCACTTGGTTAATCCCGGGGATGAGGGGGTGGACATATGAGGAGAGGTTGAGTAGATTGGGACTCTACTCATTGGAGTTCAGAAGAATGAGAGGCGATCTTATTGATTGTGAAGGGGCTTGATCGGGTGGATGCGGTAAGGATGTTCCCAAGGATGGGTGAAACTAGAACTAGGGGGCATAATCTTAGAATAAGGGGCTGCTCTTTCAAAACTGAGATGAGGAGAAACTTCTTCACTCAGAGGGTAGTAGGTCTGTGGAATTTGCTGCCCCAGGAAGCTGTGGAAGCTACATCATTAAATAAATTTAAAACAGAAATAGATAGTTTCCTAGAGGTAAAGGGAATTAGGGGTTACGGTGAGCGGGCAGGAAATTGGACATGAGGCTGAGTTCGGATCGGTCAGGGCCCTGTGGGTGGCGGAGCGGGCCCAGGGGCTGAGTGGCCGGGTCCAGCTCCTACTTCTTGTGTTCTTTAGATTTGAGGTTAGGATCAGATCAGCCATGATCTTATTGAATGGCGGAGCAGGCTCGAGGGGCCGATTGGCCTACTCCTGCTCCTATTTCTTATGTTCTTATGTTCTTATGTTCTTATGACGCGTCATCTGCCGGTTTTCTTAAAGGGACCATGCACAATTTTTTTTGACAGTTGATTTTTCAGTGTTTGACAGCATTGAGGTGCTGCAAACATTGACAATCACTGTACAAAAGTGAGCTCTTGCACCCAGGCTCTCCAGTGACTCCTCCTTAGGCTAGAACAGATGGCAGCTGCAGGTGAGGTTACAGAAGCGATCTGGCACAGGTGAGAGAGGTTCTCCCAATGAGGTGGATCTACACATACAATTCAAAACTTGTTACCTACAGAAAAGTCTAAATGCATTAAAAATGAATTTCCCAACATTTTCTTACCTCTGAAACTCACCAGTGCACCATTGGATCCTTCACACCACTTCTGCAGTTGTCATCAATGCATAAACATTACAGCAAACACAACATGCCACACTTACCTGGCATGGTGTCTGGACGTTGGGAAGCCCGCAGTAGAAATGTCAAAATTGGAAAAAGCCTGTTAACTGCCTGTTAACAACCTGTTAACAAGCAGTTAAGTGGCTATAATCCTCTTCCCGCCGCTAGGTGTTGGGTCCATGCGCAAATCGGGGACCCGACACTTGGGAAGATTGATTGGAGGAGGGTTGACAGCGGGTTTCCGACCCGCTGTCAATCTTTGCGATTTTGCCGGGTGTCACACCTCCAAACCCGCCCCCTCAGCGCTGGCAAAATTCCGGCCTTTTTCACACAAAGGGTGGTAGAAGTTTGGAACTTTCTTCCACAAACGGCAATTGATGCTCGATCAATTGTTAATTTTAAATCTGAGATTGATGGAGTTTTGTTAACCAAAGGTATTAAGAGATATTATGGGGCAAAGACGGGTATATGGAGTTAGGTCACAGATCAGCCATGATCTCATTGAATGGCTAAATTTAGCTCGAGGGGCTAAATGGCCTCCTCCCATTCCTGTGATCCTATGTTCCTATGTGTTCCTATGTCCCAAAGCACTTCATATCCAATGAAGTACTTCTGAAATGTAGTCACTGTTGTAATGTAGGGAAAAACAGAATGCTCAATGGGTCAATTAGCATCTGAAAATGTTTTAGATACTGATCAACCTCCTGTGTATTTTCAAAACGTTCTTAATCACAAATAATTCATATTTGTGATATGAGTTAAAGCAGGATGCATTAAATCATGCGGAACAATTCAATGCAGAAATATGACAAGAAAGACATCCTACGCTGTATTCCCTGGCAGGGCTGACCTGCCATTTTTAAGTGAAATGTAAAATACCAGCATACCGGGGGGAAAAGCAAAGCACAGAACACAAAAATAATCAACGCAGTTGCTGGAAAACTCCTCAGAGCTGCTCCTGCTCCTCTGCTGTAACTTCATCAGACGTGTAGAATTCGCAAAATTATCGCGATTTTATAAAAATAAGAAGGAGACATAAAGTTTCGTATAAACAGCTTTATTTCAGCAGAATGCTGTCAGGTTTCAAAACGGACACAAACAGCCTGTAAAATGGCCGCCACGCCTCGTGGCAGAAAGTTCTAGACTTTCAGTAGGCAGACAAGATGGCGTTCCAATAAACATTTGTGCAAGATCGAAAAGATCCAACATGATGAGATAATGACAAGACGCGATGGGTTTACACTTTAAACATGAATACTGAAATCGGTCTCCCAGGTGCAAACAAGGGCTATTGTACTGAGCGATCAAGGACCCATCCAAAGACATTAATATGCAAAATCCCCACGGCTCTACGATGAGAGAGCCGTTTGCGGGTACTCACAGCAAGCATTTGGAAGCCCCAAAACCCCTCCAGGGAGACTACTAGCCGATTCCACAATGGGAGAAATATTAACGGGTACTCAGACAGTTACAAGTGTCACCGAAACCCATTAAAGACTGAGATCACCCCATACAAGAAGTTTGAGCGCCAAAAACCTGACAAAAGATAGACATTAAGATTGGGCGGGAAAAGAGGAATTACAGCACTATAACTGTAAAGTACAACCGTCCATCTCTCTCTTGCTGCTTTGACTCGCTGGAAGACTGCTGAACTTTTATTCTCTTGCCTGACGGCTCTGGACGCTGATCCGCTAGGATCAACCTCGTGGCTTGCCGCGAAGATCTGTGGAGAACTGGGCTGTGAGGCCTGGAGGCGGGCGCACCATCCCGAGGAGTCGGTAAACGGTGTTGGAACCGAAGGCCCGAGAGGAGATGAGATGAGATGAGATGAGAAGAGAAGAAGACGACAATACGCATCGCTACAGTCAGTAAGCCCCGACCGCGCCTGTAAGTCGAATAAACACTTCTTTGAATTTTATCGGCTGCTCCACAACTGGCCCAGGAAGACCCTTCTTCGAGTTCTATCGAACCGGTGTAGGGCACAGGAAGACTCTTTTTTGAGTAGTATCAGAACTCCGAGGGCAACACAGATCTTCATGACAGCAGACGGTCCAGCCTGCTAGCCGGAGCAGAAACGAGTAAACAAGTAGGGTACAGAGACCCCTGATCAACACGTGGATAGTCAGGTGCTGCGGTAAAAACATCCGAGCAGAGTTTCGGAATTCTCCGAGTTATCACGAGTGGTGAGCATGAGTCTCGATCCTACAAATCTAGATTAGGACAGGTATTAATAGGGGAGGGTTTAAGTTTTAAGGATAATTATAATGTGTGTCCCCTTTTACGATGTGTCGTGCGCTCCTCGTTTCCCTAAAATTAGTTTCATAACTGTGTGTAAGATTGTACTGTCGTTAATCTGTGCTTATGACATGTATCTCGTAATCTTGAATAATATGCAATAAAGATTTTCCATTTCGCACTATTCAACCGGGTCTACCTGAGTCTTCTCTGCATTATTGCTCTCGCACCTAAGTCCAGTGTCAGAACCGTAAGGGCGAGTGGGTCGAACCACTCACAGGTGTCTAGTGTTACCAGGCTGGCTGGAGACCAGAGCAGGCAACAGGGCCTAACCCCGCACTAGCACCCAGGCTAAGCACAGAGCCACAGGTCACCCCTTACAGACGTGTGGCGGAAATCTAGTTTATGAGCATAAACAGGCTTTCCGCTGCACTACTGGTGATGTTACTATTACGGAACTGGAGCAGCTTGAAGGAAATCTTTGGTCAATCTTTTTAATCCAAAGAACATAATTTTTTTATCTTAAATTAATAAAACAAGTCTATTTTATAAGTCACTGAAAATTACATAGGCTGGAATTTTGAGGGGTGTCAGCGGTGGTGGGTTGGGTGGAAAAGTGTTTTTTTTTCACAGTGGGTCGGGAACCCACTGTAAACCCGCCGCCATGTACCTTTCTCAGTGTCGGATCTGTCAGCGCTGAGCAGACCCGACACGCAGCGGAAGAGGACACAATTAAACTCATTATGAATTTGTTTAGGCATCATTAAGAATACATTTTAGCTTACCTTTTGACTGTATGTGCTAGTCCACGGGGTCCTCGCTGCTCGGGGATCAGGTCCATTAAGCTGAGACAGGAGATGAATTGCCATTGAAACAGCTGATTACTTGACAGCTTGAAATGTGCTATAAAAGCTTCCACCTCACAGCTCATCACTTTCCAAGCTTAGAAGGTGTTGCTTCCTGCATTTGGAACACAGATTGAGCTTTATGCAGGTGGCAAGTGTTTGGAGAAAAACACTCTATCCAGTGTAACCTCCTTGGAACAACCTCTCTCACCATTGACAAAATGCTTCTGTCATCTCAACTTTATCTGCCATCTATTCCATCAACATGGGTGCCCTTTATACTCTGTCACCTTGAATCTCAGAATCTCACCATGATCAGCCCCAACACTAGCAGCACCAGGCACACCAGCAGCACCAACATCAATACCACCAAACTTCTCCATAATCAACTGATGCTGCACAGGACAGAGGGCATCAGCACCCGACCACATTGCTGCCTGGGAGGCCAGGGATGGCCTCACGATAGCCAGATTTACTTCACTTGATGCTGTACACTCTGGCTGCCACATGATGCGCCAGGTTGGCACCACCCTACACCAACACCATAAAGCATCCCTACAATGTCCAAGCCATTCCTGTCACACTCATTGCCATTGCAGGGGGTACCGTTATGTCTCACCATTCACTGCAACTCACTAAGCCACTTCCAAAGGTGCACACAAATCTGTCCAAGAACGCAAAGTGTTGAGAATAAAGGTTTTAATGTTTGACACCACATTAACAGAAACTTTACATGAACATTGAATAAAACACCTAAGTGCCTACCCTTGTGTGTTGTTAGTTGGCCTGATTGCACTAGGATGAGCGTGAGTGTGAGGGGTGGCGAGTGAGAGGGGGATGTTATAATATAGATAGAGGGGGATGGGTGGAGGTGCAAGGTAAGTTGGTGTCAGTAAGGATGTGCAGGAGCAGGAGCAGTCCGATTGCAGTAATTACAGAAGAGTTTCCCTGCTGTCTGCCACAAGGAAAGTCATCGCAAGAATCCTCCTCAATCGCCTTCTTCCAGTGGCCTGAAGAGCTCCTCCCAGAGTCGCAATGCGGATTCCGCCCACTAAGGGGCACAATGGACATGATCTTTACCGCGCATCAATTACAAGAGAAATGCAGGAACAGCACCAACCGCTGTACATGGCCTTCTTTGATCTCACAAAGGCCTTCGAAACTGTCAACCATGAGGGATTATAGGGTGTCCTCCTCAAATTCGGCTGCCCTCAAAAGTTTGTCAACATCCTCCACCTGCTTCACGACGACATGCAAGCCATGATCCTGACCAACGGTTCCACCACGGACCCAATTCACGTATGGACCGGGGTCAAGCAAGGCTGTGTCATCACACCAACGCTCTTCTCGATTTTCCTTGCTGCAATGCTCCATCTCCCCCTCAATAAGCTCCCCACTGGAGTGGAGCTAATTTACAAAACAAACGGGAAACTGTTCAACCTCCGTCGCCTCCAGCCCAGATCCAAGGTCATCCCATCCTCTGTTGTCAAATTACAGTATTCAGACGATGCTTGCATCTGCGCTCACTTGGAGGACGAACTCCAAACCATCGTCAACACCTTCACCGAAGTGTACGAGAGCATGGGCATGGAAGGCAAAGGTCCTCTACCAACCTGCCCCCACCACACAGTACTGCCCCCCAATTATCAAAATCCATGACAAGGCCACTTTCCATACCTCGGGAGCCTACTGTCAACAAGGGCAGACGTCGATGACGAAGTCCAACACTGCCTTCAGTGTGCCAGTGCAGCCTTCGTTCGCCTGAGGAAGAGAGTTTTTGAAGACCAGGACCTCAAACCTGGCACCAAGCTCATGGTCTACAGAGCAGCAGTGATACCCGCCCTGCTGTATGCCTCAGAGACATGGACCATGTACAGCAGGTACCTCAAAGCACTGGAGAGGTACCACCAACGCTGCCTCCGCAAGATCCTGCAAATCCATTGGCAGGATAGGCGCACCAACGTCAGTGTTCTTGCTCAGGCCAACATCCCCAGCATCGAAGCTTTGACCACGCTCGATCAGCTCCGATGGACGGGTCACATCGTCCGCATGCCCGATACGAGACTCCCAAAACAAGCGCTCTACTCGGAGCTCTGACACGGCAAGAGAGCCCCAGATGGGCAGAGGAAATGCTTCAAGGACACCCTCAAAGCCTCCTTGAAAATGTGCAACATCCCCACTGACACCTGGGAATCCCTGGCCCAAGACCGCACAAAGTGGAGGAAAGCATCCGGGAAGGCGCCGACCACCTCGATTCTCTTCGCCGGGAGCAAGCGGAAGCCAAACGCAAGCAGCGCAAGGAGCGCACGTCAACCCAAGCACCCCACCCACCCGCCCCTTCAACCACCGTCTGCCCCACCTATGATAGAGACTGTAGGTCCCACATTGGACTCATCAGTCACCTGAGAACTCATTTTTAGTGTGAAAGCAAGTCACCCTCAGTTCCGAGGGACTGCCGAAGAAGAAGAGGAAGAAGGAGCAGGGTAGGGAAGGCAGAGTGATGGGGATGTAATGAGAGGCACAACAGGATGAGGTTGAATGTTGCTTTGTACTAATGTTTCGTGATCTACTGAGATCATTGAAATGTTTGCGGCACTGCACCTAGGTCCTCCTGACCACATCCCTGCTTGTGCCCTCTGTAATGTGCAACCAGGCTGTGTTGATCTCCTGGGGAGCCCTCTTCCGCCCATGGGAAGGGAAGAGGACCGTCCTATGTGTTGTGACGCCCTCCATAAGCATTTGGAGGGAGTCATGGGAGAGCCTGGGTGCAGCCATGCACCTTGGTGCAGTCATTGTCAGTGTTTGCAGCACCTCAATGCTGTAGAACACTGACAGCACAACTGTCAAAATAAATTTGGACATGGACCCTTTAAGGAAACCGGCGATGTCATGCCATCAAAGGACGTCACCAGACCCGCTTCCTCTAATGGGCCGGGAAACGTCTGGTCGGGCTTAACAAGCCCAATCAAGGGAAATTCATTTCGGACAGCGGGCTGCAGCCAGCAGCGGGGTCGGGACCCGCCACCGACATCGCCCGCCGAGGTCAGCAAAATCCCTGCCATAGAATGACATCGAATTTACCGCACAGAAACAGGCCAATCTGCCTAACTGGTCTGTGCCGGTGTTTATGCTCCATACAAGCCTCCTCCCACCTTACTTCATCTCACCCTATCAACATATCCTTCTATTCCTTTCTCCCTCGTGTACTTATCTAGCTTCCCTTTAAAGGCATCTATGCTATTCACCTCAACTACTCCTTGTGTCAAGTTCCACATTCTAACCATTCTCTGGGTAAAGAGGTTTCTCCTGAACTCTTCATTGGATTTGTTATTGACTATCTTATATTTATGGCCCCTAATATTGTATCCCCTGCCCCCCACAAAAGTGGAAACATCTTCTCTACGTCTACCCTATCAAACCCTTTCATAATCTTAAAGATCTTAGCTATAAGGACAGGTTGGAGTAGCTGGATTTGTTTTCATTAGAGCAAAGGAGGTTGAGGGGTGATTTGATAGAGGTGTACAAGATTATGATGGGTTTGGATCGGCTATACGGGGAAGGCTGTTCCCACTAGTTGATGGTACAAGGACTAGGGGAGCCAGATTTAAGGTTTTGGGCAAGAGATACAGGGGGGACGTGAGGAAAAACTTTTTTACACAGCGAGTGGTGAGGACCTGGAATTCGCTGCCGACAGACGTGGTGGAAGCGGAGACACTCAATGTTTTCAAGGGGAGACTGGATAGGCACTTGAGGGAAATAAACTTGCAGGGCTACGGGGATAGAGCGGGGTAATGGGACTTACTGGATTGCTCTACAGAGAGCCGGCACGGACTCGATGGGCTGAATGGCCTCCTTTGGTGCCGTTATGACTCTATGACTATGACTCTATCAGGTCACCCCTCAGCATTATGAACCCCTCAGTCATATGGACCTCGGCTTGTGAGAACTGGGAAGACTTGGTCGACCGCGTTTGATCATCGCTAAGACTGGTTAGGGAACTCTGAGAGAGAGAGAGGGAGCATGTCAAATAAGTGAAAACAGAGATATAATGGCATTGGCATATCACAGGGAACAGTTGATAGATAGCCTGACAGAGAAAACAGGCACACCTGGGGTGATGGACATTCTAAAAATCTTAGAAGAGTGTGATGGGAACTATGATTGTATTCTTGACAGGCTCTCTGAGGATGTCCAGAAACGCAAGCTTAAGCTGAAAAAAGACCAAGATAAGTTGGCCTACAGACCACAGTTAAATAGGAAAAACAGAGAGTTAAAGGAAGAGGTAGACAAGCTACAAAAAGAAAGTGAAGGTTGGCAGGAAAGCATTGCCATCCTGCACAATCAGTTACGGTGAGAACAGGAAGCGTATGATGGAGCGCGTTATACACAGAAAAAGCTGGAACAAATACTAGAACAAAATATCGAGATACAGGCGGAGAATACCAGGCTAGGTGAGGAGTTAGAAGATGCGAGGGGGCTCTGACGGAGTTAGACTGGCGCCAAACCATCACCTCCCCGAAGCAGACCACACCACGTGTTTAGCGAAAATCCGACAGCTTCAGGCACAAAGCGGGCAGTGGTGGCTGCTGTCTCCAAAACCAAACCGAGAGATCCCGGCCCTTGGGACAACATAGTTGAGGACCTCTGCTCCGCGTCCACCGTACAAGGATGGCACAGCAAATGAGACGCTACCAGTGTGTGTGGTCACCTGAGCCAATGCTGCATGCCAGCCTAAGCAACAGACTGACCAAGAGGCGGGCAACAGCCAATCCTACTCGACCGCTAATGACGAGGCCCCTTACCGCAGTTGAGGTCAGAGTGTTAAAGGATGACCTAGGGATGGTGGACATGAACACCAGCCCCCTTGACCTCAGGCAGCGGTGGAGGATTTTTAAGGTCACTAAGGAACTACAAGGGGGCGACCTTAATCAGGTCCTCCTGGCTGCTTGTTCCTCAGAATTAAAACAAGAGGTGGATCAGGAAATTCTGGGTGAGGGCGCGATACAGGATATTGAGATAGACCTATGTAGAACACTAGTGGAGGAGGGCATCGACTTCCACCAGCTCCTGGCTAATACCAAGCAGGGCCCTACCGAAAGCCCGAATGCCTTCGCGCATAAGCTCCATGACATCTTCCAGCACACTAGGGATGGCAGAGGGGACAACTTTAACTCCCTGGGCTTCAAAACCCTCTTTTTGAACGGCCTCCAACCATTAGTCCGTAACGCACTGGGCATTTATGTCTCCAAAGGCACACCCTGGGAACAACTGCGCACCCATTCTGGGACTGCTTGGGAGCAGACCCGTGCCAATATTATCAGAGTACCCACCAAAGTTAAAATAGTGGCCATCGAGGGCCCACTACCTGGACAGAAATCAGGGCCATCTAAAACCCCTGTGCCAGAGAAGAGTGTCCCAGTACGCTGCTCTCTTTGCAATCACCTAGGGCACTATGCCCATTACTGCTGCAATAAGCGCACTATTGAGACTGACAGCGACGGCGAATCCCACTATTCTCCAAGACAGACGGGTCCTGACTCAGTCGAGCAGCAGCCGGAGAGTATGGAGGCAGAGATAGGGGCCATGCAGATTAGCCAGGGGGCTCGACTGGTTGCCGCGGTGCATCAGCAACCCGAGAAAACGGCTCCTCCTCCACCTCCCCTGTGACTCCTGCAGGCCTCTCAGCGAGAGATGACTTCTCCTCTCCGATACGATAGTGGAGGGAGACCGGTAGTCTGCACTGTTGATCCTGGAGACCATCAACAATGAACATTAGTCGACTCCGGCTCCTCCGCCACCATCATTCACAATCCCCACCCCGACCCTACGAAGGGCGTGCCCCAAGTTTTATCTGGCTTTGACGATTCAACCCAGACAACTATACAAGGATACCTTCCCTTAGAGCTAGTCATAGACGGGGTTCGAGTCACAGTCCTGTCTCCCATCTATATGGCCATGCATAACGAGTAGGGACTACTGGGTAGTGATGTGCTCAAAAGTTATCGAGCAGTGATTGATTATACCAACAATTTTATCTGGTGGAACCTTAAAAATGGAACCCCTCTGTCTAGCACGCACTCTGCGTTCGCGATTAAAAATCAGAGGAGTACGGGCCTGCCACCTCTGCTCATCCAGAGGTACAGGCAATCCTAGAGTTGGTGCCGGGTGTATTCGCAACCCATAAACATGATTGCGGAAGCATGACCGGACCTGAAGAAATTACCGGACCGCTACATGCTCCCGTGAAGCAATACTCTTACCCAGCCAAGAGTATACCGTATATTCGAGCAAGCATCGAGTCATTGTTAAAGCAGGGTGTTGTTCGCAAAGGCACGTTCACGACCAACTCCTCAGTTTGGCTGGTTAGAAAACCGGATGACAGCTGGCGACTGACTATTGACTATCGTAAACTCAACTCAGTCACCCCCGCGTGTGCTCTAGTGGTTTGGGAGACACTCACCCTACTCTCCCAGATTCCCAATGGCAGTACTGTCTTCTCCACCTTCGATATCTCTTATGGTTTTTGGAGTATCCGAGTAAAACAGGGGAATCAGTTCAAATTTGCATTTACCTTTGAGGACCAGAGTTATACCTGGATGAGCTTGCAGCAAGGGTTCGATAATGCCCCCACTATTTTCCACAAACGTATGGCAGGGGTCCTAAAGAGCTTTTCACAGCCCTCCTGCTTGCTTCAATAAGTTGATGGTCTTCCTGCTTGCCACCACAGGCCGCATCCAACATTTAACCCTCTTACAAGAACTATTGCGGCTACTTGTGGGAGCCAGACTGAAGTGTGAAGGAAATAGCCATATTCCAAGAAATGTATCATCCTATAAACAGATTTGATAATATTAAAACATGACAAACTGGGATTAAAAATCTAAAAGCCTCAACGACACAAGCCGTAAAGCAGAAATGCATGCTTCTGAGATAAAGATCAGTTGTTAACAAAGTTGTAAACATCACAAGCATTGAAGTGGGAAATGTTTGTAAATACAAAGACATGGCCCTATTGAAACAGTAGGCTGAAAGTTCCTCTATGTCTGAACATTGGAACCAACACAATGAAATACCCAAGTAAAGTGTCAAAATTTAACACGTCGAACAGGTGCACAGAACATTAAAAAACAAGTGCCTTTGAAAAAATGACATCAAGTAAAAGAAATACCTGCCGTAAAATAGTTTTATGTTAAACTTAGAAACAGGAGACATGATTCTTAATACAACCAATTGAAGTAAATAAGAAATGCATGGAACACCCCAGATGAAGTGTTTACAAGTTGTAAAAGGTACAACTAGGAAGGCTTTGAAAATATAATATCAATAGATGACACCAAGCAATTACATTGTGTTTGTATTGAAAATGGAATAGTTAGGAGACACGACGCCTGGCTTACAAGCAGTTAAGTGATATTAAGAATTCAATAGAAAGACTTCCTAAGAATAGCATCAAATAGATAAATCGATAATAACCATAAAAATGATAAGTTTTTGAACACCTAAAGGTAGAGACACAAGTCTGGTTGCAACAGTTGAATTGACAGTAAAGAATAGAAAACAATTCAATAGAGTATCACTAGAGACAATTAGCTTACATCAGCAGAATACTTCAAAGAAAATACCACTAAAAAAGAGTATAAAAATAAGAGCTTTTCAGATGAAAAGTCAGAAGTCGCTGGGAAGGCAAACGTTTCTCAACTTCACAGGCACGCTCTGTAAGTTTACAACTCTGAGTCTCGGGTAATCAAGGTATTTGATTTTGGTGGATATTCTGGATTAAGAAATAAGTAGAAGTGTGGAAATGTAACAAAGTTAAGATTTGAGAATAAGGATCTCTGATAAGAAATGTAAGCTATTTGTATTTTGAACGGTTAAAGTTGCGATTGCCATAACAGCTGTTAACTAAATGCTGGTTCTTTAATAAATCTATATAATTTTAGAATTATCTCACAGAGTATTTCTGTATAAACTCGTGAACTCAATTTCTGTATACTCAAAGGAGTTGCAGAATTCTGGGGGGTATTCCGAACCCTCATAATATCCAGAAGGTTGCAGTCTAGTTAAACTTATTAAAAGTGCTATCTTCACATCGTTCCTTTCCTTTAGGGAGAGGTAGTCTGACCTTTAGACCCAATTAAACGTCTTATAGAATTCGGCTATCTTCAACTTTAGTTGAAGGTGAACGTCTGGGGAATATGCCTGATCTGGGGTAGCCCGAAAAGGGCTAGGACTTGTAATTATCCCTTCAGAAGGTCCACCCGTGTGAGGCCCAATTGGCACAAGATTGTGTCACCTTTTTAGGCGTCCGGATTGGATCGTCTGGCATCAGCCCAGACCAGCTTAAGGTTGAGACCATCCAACGTCTGCCCTTGCCCACCTTGAAGACTGCCCTGTGTTCTTTTCTCGGGCTGGTGGGGTATCAGCGGAACTTCATCCCTTGATTCGTGGAGACTGAGGCACCACTTTATGAACTACTTAAAGGTGATAGCGACCAGGTCCAACTCGGTTGGACTGAGGGGTGCACAGAAGCAGTAACACAATTAAAGACAGCTGTCATCCAGGCCATATGTCTTATCTCACCTAATCCCGACAAGCCCTTCCTCATAGAAGTGGGAGCCACAGAGAAAACCCTGGCTGCCATCCAATGCCAAGAAAACCAGGGCAGATTACTATCCATTGCGTATGCTTCCAGAATCCTAAGGGGGGCTGAACTGACTTACGCTGCCTGCGAAAGACACCTGTTAGCCACGTTCTGGGCTGTCAAACCTGCATCACGGGGTTCAACAGAGTGATACTGCACAGTCCACACACTCCCCTGAACCTGCTGCTCCGACCAAGTGACACACTAGTGTCATCAGCTCGGCTGAGCCATTGGACATTGGAACTGACTCAACGCGACTTGGAAGTCACTCCCAAACAAACTACTTTGCTGCCTCAGCGTCTCCTGTACAACAGACCCCTGCATGAATGTCCCTTTCCCCCCGTTAGACTTCAATACCCCTTCGGTCCGGGCAGGACTGATTAAAGAGGCACTGGATGCCTTCATCGAAGGCTCATCATTTCACAAAGACGGCAAACTGCGTACCGGGCTCGCCATCATCCTACCGAACGAGATTATTCAGCACAGATGCATCCCTCACTCTGCACAGTACGCTGAGGTGGCTGCACTCGTCACTGTCATCCAAGTTACCAGTTTTCAAAGCATTAACATTTGGTCCGACAGTGCCTATGCTATCAACACCCTGCTGTCCTTACCATTGTAGGCGCAGAATAATTTTTGTACTACCGACGGTAAAGCTTTGCTGCACGCCATCTTATTTTGGATCCTAGATGCGGTATTGCGAGAGTGAATGGCGCCCGTCTATGTAGACAAAGTTATCGCACACTCCCGGTCCACAGAACCACTCGCCAAGGGTAATTCTACGACAGACAAGGCCGTAAAGCAAGCTGCCATAGATGCCCCTATGTGGGAAAAGCCCCAGGAACCCAACACGCTACCTGTATCAGCTGTAAGCCTGGTCAATGACCTAGCCTCCTTGCAAGCCGCATATGACCCTTACTCAGTTGTCATCGCATGGCACCAACAGCGCCAGCCGTTGCCGGTCCCGACGCCTTGGGCCCAGCTCACCTCCCTCTACCAGGATGCAATTGGCACCCCGCCACCCATCCTTATGTACGGTGACACCCCTGGTGTTTGCGTTGCCTGCGTCCCCCCCGGCTATGGGAGACGAATTATTTGAATTATTGCATACTCACCCCGTAGGAGGTCATTATTCAGCAAAGACCACCCTGGAGAAACTATCCACCATGGCCTGGTACCCGGGCTGTGAAGGAGAGTTTGAGACCAGAACTCAGAGGTGCCTTTCATGTCTCCAGCATAATCCGGGCAATCATTCCAATGGGGCACGATTGCAACAACACCCCCCTCCCCCCCCCCCACCGCCAGACGGGCCCTGGATGCACATTCGGATAGGCTTTATAGGTCCTCTTGCCACGGCGCCCTCGGGCTACAAATATTGTCTGGTTCTGATAGATCAACACCGTCCTCACAGCAGCAACACTACTATTGTGTGAGGTGGTCTGCGGACGGGGAATGCCAATCCAGGTAGATAGCGACCAGGGCTCACACTTTACCGGGAAAATCTTCTCAGAGCTCCAACAACTCATGAAAATCACCCATAGGTTGCACGTGGCACATCACCCACAATCATCAGGGGTGGTGGAAAGGGGCAACCGAACCCTTAAAACAATGCTCCAAAAATTCAGTGCAGACCGCCCCACACAATGGGTTAACATGCTACCCATGTGCCTGATGGCCATGAGAGCAACCTAACAGAGCACCACAGGTATTTCACCTTGCCTAGCTATGACGGGACGGTTAATGAGGACGCCTGCCCACCTCCCCACTCCATCTCTCACCCCACTGTTACAGAAATGGCTAGAGTCAATGATAGACCACATTTGGAAGACCAATGAGTTCGTGGCCTGGCACGCCGGGAAAAATCAACAACAAATCAAAAAATACTTTGACAAAAAGGTTCAGACATTTGAATATTAGTTGGGAGATGTGGTCATGGTCCTAAACAATCTAAAGAAGGAGCATGCCTTTGAACCTAAGTGGGTGGGACCCTGTCCAATTGTGGACAGAGCCAGCCCCACTGTGAACTTGGTCCAGATCCCAGATAAAAAGGGGACAAAGAAACCCAAATGGTACCAGATCAATTAGTTCAAAACTGTAAAAGAATAAATACTCCACAATTTCTGTTTGCAGATTGACACAGGATGGCACCGCTGAAGGTCGTGATAGAACTGACAGTACTCATCGGCGTCATGCAGCCATGGTCATCATCATAAAGCGAGGATTGACCTTACGGCCCACTAATACGACCACACAGAACAACCGCGAGAATCAAGACGACATTTGGGAAATCCCAGAGGACAGGTGTAATATGACTGTCCATTGTACTTATTGTGGCTGAGAAAGACCCAGCACCGACAAACCACCCGTGATACGGGTACAGGATGGAGAAGGGTTGAAGGTAGCGTGCCAATGTACTAAAAATTACATCAGGGTAACACCAAGGTTCCAATTGGGAAATGGAAAATGGGAAGACTTCGGGTTCGGATTCATGAATTTGGTCAGGATCACCCCAAAAAGAATAGGGGTCCCATACCTAGGAAAACACAAGGATACCCTAAACTGGCCAAAGATGAGTAAACGGCATCAAGGAATGGTGGGATGTTTTAACATCGACCCCTTGGGCAAAAACAATCCAGGCACAAGGCAAGGAATAATTCAACAAATTAAGATACGGAAAAAGGAAGGCCAGGGAAGGAATAGCACTAGAATAGAAGAATGGCCACTGCTGGAAAAAGGGCCAACAAGTGGATTAGTGGTCACCCGCACTTATAAACGGCTATATAATGATGTAAGGTACGAGATAGTGCCTGTCACACTCCACTTCGGGAACATCCCCCTCCCGCAAGGGTTAAGTCAAACGGGGTACTGAGTGTACTTTGATCAGCTAGTAGAAAAGACGGTGAAGGATTTTCTAGCAAAGAATCAGGCACAAGACAATTGGGGATCGTGGGATGCTGCTGTGATGTAAGAAATCTGGGAAGACCAGCCTGTGGCTTCAACCTGGATTCAGAGTCGCCCACCTGTGACATGAGCCTCCAGAGGTGGGGAGAAAACAGCATAAAATATGCATACCTTCAGAAGGGAAAATACTGCGTTACGACCAATGCTAGGATAATGAAACATGGGAGCAAGTAATTCCCTATTCGGGATCCTACTTTCTGTTTTAAGCCTACCCAAACGACTATGATAGGGAGTCATGTCCTGTTTCCCGTCTCAACCCACAACATCACAGAGCTGAGAAAAAACATCTCCATGCAAAACAAAGCCCTTAAGGCTGTGGCCCAGTTTGGCCAGTTTGGCCACACGATTGCCCCCGCTGTCTTAAACCTTGAGTCAAATTTAGGCAGAACCTTGGAAAAACATCTGGTTAAGATGGCTCAACAAAATGAGGAAATAGAGCAGGAAAACCAGAATCTAGGAGAATGAGACTGCTATGAATCAGTCTACAATGTTAGCCAAATTCCCTGGTTGAGAATGCTTGCTCTATTCTTGGTGACAGCTCAAGGGTTTGTGCTAATGATTCTGATGATATTGGTATGTTACCTGCGGCGTCTGATCAAGGATTTAGGGAAACGGGCTGATAACTTAGAAATAGCTAGATTAGTCAAGAGCCGATTGTGAGAAGTCAATAAGGATATTTCCTTCTCAAGGTGGGGAATTGTAAGAAATCATGAATTGTAAGAAATTGGGAATTGTAAGAAATAATAGTCTTATAATAAAATACGGGTTTCCCTAGCTTAACCGTCTGCCTGAGTTGATGACACAGAACAATTCTAATCATGTCAGATAAAGATTTTCACAGAGAGCTCGTTACAAGGACATAACACAGAACAGGCCTTCAAGTAGGTTTGGCTGGGCCTGATAAGAGGTTGAGTAAGGAGCCTCATGATAAACAAACTGTCCAGGAGAAGGTAGCAAGATGTCCAAACAAGAGATAAGCAGAGAGATGATCTCATGAGTCTGGGAGGGGTTTGCCATAGGTACCTAATCCTCTGTAATTGGACAATTGAATGGGTAAAAGTGATTAAACAAATGATTGATGCGAGGTATCCACCGGCCCCCCGAAATAAGGTATATAAACGAGCAGCCGAAAAGGAAAAATAGACAGAGAGGGGAAGAGCTTCCCCGAGGTGGATTCATGCTAGCTTCAGTTTAACACCTCCGCCAGCCTCGGGAGATGATCAAAGAGGAAGAGACCACTGCCGCAGGCTGCAGGGATCCATCCGAGACCACCGTTCTGCCTCAACGTCCGTCCGCCTGTTCCAGGGCCGGTAAACCGTTCTCATCTGTTATGGGTCGTATGTCTACTATGTCTATCCTGAGTGCGTGTTGTATTTGATTATATTTGAACTGCCGCTCCTTAATAAAATGACCTATGACTCCTAAGACCCTTTGGGTAATCTGTGTGTAACCTGTGATTCAACTCTCACAGCCTTCTCTTTTCTAGAGAAAAGAGCCCCAGCCTGTTCAATCTTTCCTGATAGGTATAATCTCTCAATTTTGGTATCATCCTTGTAAATCTTTGTTGCACCTTCTCCAGTGTCTCTATATCCTTTTTCTAATATGGCGACCAGAACTGTGCACAGTACTCCAAGTTTGGTCTAACCAAGAAATAACAACAGAAAACGCTGGAAAAGCTCAGCAGGCCAGGCAGCATCCGTGGAGAGAGAAAGAGAGTTAACGTTTCAGGTCGATGACCTTTCATCAGAACTGGGAAGAGCCGGAAATCAAATAGATTTAAGGCCAGGGTAAAGCTGGGAAAAGGGGGAGGGGATAAAGGAACAAAGGGGGAGATGAAGAGACATAGAGGCATTAAGAGATATGCAAGGCTAGAGGTGGTGTTAATGTGACAGATTAAGGCTGAATGAAGTGTGAAATCCACTGGCAGAATGAAGGACAGCTGCCAGCTTCTAGGAGGAAAAAAAAGGTGGGGGGGGACAAATAAAAGGGTGGATAAAATAAAATATAAATGTGATTGGAGCTGAGGTTATGATCTAAAATTGTTGAACTCGATATTGAGTCCAGAGGGCTGTAGCGTGCCTAAACGAAAGATGAGGTGCTGTTCCTCGAGCTTACGCTGAGCTTCCGTGGAACAGTGTAATAGGCCGAGGACGGTGAGGTCAGAGTGGGAGTGAAGCGGTGAATTAAAGTGACAGGCCACCGGGAGCTCGGGGTCCCCCTTACGGACTGAACGGAGGTGTTCCGCAAAGCGGTCACCCAATCTGCGTTTGGTCTCCCCAATGTAGAGGAGTCCACATCGTGAGCAGCGAATACAGTATACTAAATTGCAGGAAGTACAAGTAAATCGCTGTTTCACCTGGAAGGGGTGTTTGGGGCCCTGGACAGTGCGAAGAGGGGAGGTATAAGGGCATGTGTTGCATCTCCTGCGCGTGCACGGGAAGGTGCCGGGCGAAGGGGAAGGGGTGCTGGGGGTGGTAGAGGAGTGGACTAGGGTGTCGCGGAGGGAGCGGTCCCTACGGAATGCTGAAAGGGGAGGTGAGGGGAAGATGTGTTTGGTGGTGGGATCACGCTGGAGGTGGCGGAAATGGCGGAGGATGATCCGTTGAATGTGGAGGCTGGTGGGGTGAAAGGTGAGGACAAGGGGAACCCTATCGTGGTTCCGGGAGGGAGGGGCAGGGGTGAGGGCAGATGTGCGGGAGATAGAACGGACACGGTCGAGGGCCATGTCGACCACGGTAGAGGGGAATCCTCGGTTGAGGAAAAAGGAAGACATGTCGGAAGCACTGGTATGGAAGGTGGCATCATCAGAGCAGATGCGGCGGAGACGGAGAAACTGGGAGAATGGAATAGAGTCCTTACAGGAGGCGGGGTGGGAGGAAGTGTAGTCCAGGTAGCTGTGGGAGTCGGTGGGCTTGTAGTGAATGTTAGTCAATAACCTATCCCCAGAGATGGAGATAGAGAAGTCGAGGAAGGGAAGGGAAGAGTCGGAGATGGACCATGTGAAGATGAGGGAAGGGTGGAAATTGGAAGCATAGTGAATGAAATGTTCTAGTTCAGGGCGAGAGCAGGAGACGGCACCGATACAGTCATCAATGTACCGGAAAAAGAGGTGAGGGAGGGGACCCGAGTAGGACTGGAACAAAGAGTGTTCCACATATCCCACGAAAAGGCAGGCATAGCTAGGACCCATGCGGGTACCCATAGCAACACCTTTAATTTGGAGGAAATGGGTAGAGTCAAAGGAGAAGTTGTTCAATGTGAGAACAAGTTCAGCCAGGCGGAGGAGTGTGGTGGTGGATGGGGACTGGTTGGGCCTCTGTTCAAGGAAGAAGCGGAGCGCCCTCAGGCCATCCTGGTGGGGAATGGAGGTGTAGAGGGATTGTACGTCCATAGTGAAGAGGAGACGGTTGGGGCCGGGAAACTGGAAACTGTTAAAATGGCGGAGGGCATCGGAAGAGTCGCGGATGTAGGTGGGAAGAGACTGGACAAGGGGAGAAAAAATAGAGTCGAGATAGGAAGAGATAAGTTCCGTGGGGCAAGAACAGGCTGAAACGATGGGTCTACCGGGGCAGTCCTGTTTGTGGATCTTGGGAAGGAGGTAGAAGCGGGCTGTGCGGGGTTGGGGAACTATGAGGTTGGCGGCCGTGGGGGGAAGATCTCCAGAGGAGATGAGGTCAGTGACAGTCTTGGACACGGTGGCTTGATGTTCGGTAGTGGGGTCATGGTCCAGGTGGAGGTAGGAGGAGGTGTCAGAGAGTTGGCGTTCAACTTCCGCTAGGTAGAGGTCGGTTCGCCAAACAACAACAGCGCCACCCTCGTCAGCAGGTTTAATGACAATGTCAGGGTTGGATCGGAGAGAATGGAGTGCTGCAAGTTCAGAGGGAGGTAGGTTGGAGTGAGTGAGGGGAGCAGAGAAATTGAACTGGCCGATGTCACGGCGGCAGTTAGCAATGAAAAGATCAAGAGAGGGTAAGAGGCCAGAGGGAGGGGTCCAGGTGGAACGAGAATTCTGAAAGCGGGAGAAAGGGTCAGCCGTGCGGGGGGAAGACTCCTGGCCAGAGAAGTGGGCACGGAGACGGAGGCGGCGGAAAAAGAGCTCAGCATCGTGCCGAGCTCGAAATTCATTGAGATGGGGGCGTAAGGGGATGAAGCTCAGGCCTTTGCTGAGGACTGATCGTTCGGAGTCAGAGAGGGGAAGGTCAGAGGGGATAGTGAAAACGCGGCAGGGGGTGAGATTGGGAGAAGGGGGGTCAGAGGAAAGTGAAGGGGAAGAAGGTTCCGGAGGGGCTTTAGTGTCCAAGAGTTGTTGAAGCTTGCGATCCTTGACATCGGAAAGGAAGAAGAAAAGTTTTTTGTTGAAGCGTCGGATGAGTCTAAGGATGAAATGGAACTGTGGACCCGGACAGCTTTGAGATAGAGTGCGTCGGTGCTGCTGAAGAGAGATGTCGAGAGTGTTCATGTGGCGCCGCATGGCGTTGAGCGTGGATCTCAAGATGCGGCGAGAGCAGTAGTTCGAGGAACGATGAATATCTTGGAGATATTTGTAATCCTGGGTGGATCCGAAACACGAAGGGTGGAAGTTTAGTTGGAATCCACGTGGGATAAGTCGGAACCAGAGACAGTTGCTGAGGAAAGTAATGTGGCTGTGAAACCGAGTCTTGGCAGATACCTGATCAAACACGAGAAGGGAAACTGAAATCAATGAAGATGAACAAGGTTGAAGAGCCAAACGGAAATCCCGTCGAAGAGAAGAGCAGAACTTCTTCAAGGTAGGCATTCCAAGAAGAGAGGTGGCAGTGAACCAAACACTAATACGATAGCAAAATACTGCGGATGCTGGAAATCCAAAATAACAACAGAAAACGCTGGAAAAACTCAGCAGGCCAGGCAGCATCCGTGGAGAGAGAAAGAGAGTTAACGTTTCAGGTCGATGACCTTTCATCAGAACTGGGAAGAGCCGGAAATCAAATAGATTTAAGGCCAGGGTAAAGCTGGGAAAACCAAGGTTTGATACAAGTTTAACCTAACACTTCCGCTTTTAAATTCTATTCCTCTAGAAATGAACCACAGTGCTTTGTTTGCATTTTTTATGACCTTATTAACTTGCATTGCTACTTTTAATGATTTGCGAATCTGTACCCCCAGATTCCTGCGCTTCTCTACCCCATTCAGAATCTTATTTTCCATGAGAATTCCTCCTACCAAGATGCACCACCTCACACTCATGTATATTGAATTTCATTTGCCATTTACAAGCCCATTCTGCAAGTTTATTAACATCTTCTTGTATTTTGTTGCAGTCTTCCTCAGTATTAACTATAATCCCAAATTTGGTGTCATCTGCAAATTTTGAAAAGATGGCCCCGATATTGTCTCAGAGGCACGTTCAGTGCGGGGGCGGGGGGGGGGGGGGGGGTGGCGGGGTTGGTGGGTGGGGGGAGTTATGGACGGGAAACCCGGACGTACTTTACATTTTTCTCCAGGTTTCCCGCGTGAAGTTGATTGCTGGTTGCCTGTCGGACGGGAAAGCATGCAGTAGGAGGACGCAGCGGAGCAGCAAGTACGGAGACATCGCTGTCGAGGGTCTAGTGGGGGGGAGAAATCAGGGGGGGTGATGGTGCTGGGGGGGGCGGATATAAGATCCCAGAGGGACCCAGGCTCCAAATGATTTGAGGTTCACCCGTACTGGGGACAGTGATTTAACTTTATTAAGCACAAGCAAGACTTAGTAATTACAGTATTCGAGCAGCAGTTTATAATTGAGGCTTATATTACCACTTATACTCTGGGTAGAAGCACAACTGTGAGCAGGCTGCGCCCTGTGTCTCTTGACTCTCACTCTATCTCTCCGTCTCCCGGGTGTCTCCTTTATTCTTCCTGAAATCTTCTACTCCTGAATTCTTCTACTCCTGAAATCTTCTACATGTTGTGGCTGTTAAGACCCCCTTCTTCTACCCTTACTCTCATTCAAAACCTATGGAGTCCTCCTGAACCAATCACTGGCTGACACCCAAACCTAAAATCCAATCATAAAGATGCCACGTTTGCAGCACCCTGGCTTACGCAGGTTTTTAGTCTCATGACACTCTTACATCATCTGTTTCTGACCATCAAGACTCATGTCTGGGGTAGTTATGGCAACACAAAAGGAAGATGCCTCCTTGCTGTTGGCCTTTGTTTTTAATTCACTGCGGATGTTATAACATTCCAGCACAATGGAAACTACAGCTAACCTTGGTTCCCAGGCCATTCGACCATGGTAATCTCTTGCTCACCCCAGGTTGTCTGGTTACAGCCTACTCACAGATTCTTAAGCATAAGAAAAAGGGTTACATGTTATACATAATTCAGGTTATCATTGCAGGCAGTTGATGATTACAAATTTCAACATTTAATCCTTACACACGATTATAGCTCTATTATTGATGATTATAAGATATTAAAGGTTATACGATATCAAAACAAGTATTCAAAAAACAACTAACATGTCATTCATAACAATCTTACAGTCCCTGCCTCTTATCTCAGCCCTGGAATTCCATTAATTCTTTCAGCTTTTCCCACAGACTGACTGCCACCTTGCTAACAAGGCTTGCTGAGGTCTGCATTTTTAATATTTGCTCAAGCAAGGCCCAACGCCTTGTTTCTTCCATTTTAAATCTAACCGGGTCAACCCAGGGCATATTGCACTAGTTTAAAAACATGATTATTCAAGAATCGCCGTGCATTGGGTAACAGTTACATAATACAAACTTAAACCTACAACTAATAATGCTTATTTCATTTCATCCATGTTAGTTCGTGGGAAACTGAAATGGGGATTTCTTAGGATTCTTACAGGGAAATGGTGGTCGAGGGGGTCCGATCACAGGGTGATGGGGAGAAGATGGTGGTCGGGGGTTAGAATGTGGTTGGGTGTGGGCAGATGGTGGTGGGGGAGGTCTGGTCACGGGGGTGGGGGCAGACAGATCATTGGGGTGGGTTTATAGGTAAGCTTGTTTTTTTCCTTCGTTCCTGGGATGTGGGCATCGCTGGCAAGGCCAGTATTTATTGCCCATCCCTAATTGCCCTTGAGAAGGTGGTGGTGAACCACCTTCTTGAACCGCTGCAGTCCGTGTGGTGAAGGTACTCCTACATTGCTGTTAGGGAGGGAGTTCCAGGATTTCGAACCAGCGACGATGAAGGAACGGCGATATATTTCCAAGTCAGGATGGTGTATGACTTGGAGGGGAACTTGGAGGTAATGGTATTCCCAAGCGCCTGCTGCCCTTGTCCTTCTAGGTGGTAGAGGTTGTGGGTTTGGGAGGTGCTGTCGAAGAAGCCTTGGTGAGTTGCTGCAGTGCATCTTGTAGATGGTACACACTGCAGCCACGGTATGCCGGTGGTGGAGGGAGTGAATGTTTGGACAGGTTGGGTGATTGGGCACAAGCATGGCAGATGCAATATAATGTGGATAAATGTGAGGTTATCCACTTTGGTGTCAAAAACAGGAAGGCAGATTATTATCTGAATGGCAATAGATTGGGAGAAGGGGAAGTGCAACGAGAACTGGGTGTCCTTGTGCACCATTCGCTGAAGGTAAGCATGCAGGTGCAGCAGGCGGTTAAGAAGGCAAATGGTATGTTGGCCTTCGTAGCGAAAGGGTTCGAGTACATGAACAAGGATGTCTTGCTGCAGCTGTACAGGGCCTTGGTGAGACCACACCTTGAGTATTGTGTGCAGTTTTAGTCGCCTTATCTGAGGAAGGATGATCTTGCCATGGAGGGAGTGCAGCGAAGATTCACCAGGCTGATACCTGGGATGGCAGGAATGACGTATGAGGAGAGATTGGGTTGATTGGGCTTATACTCGCTGGAGTTTAGAAGAATGAGAGGGGATCTCATTGAAACTTATAAAATTCTGAAGTCCAACAGATTTATTTATAAAATTCTAACAGGACTAGACAGACTAGATGCAGGAAGGATGTTCCCGATGGCGGGGGAGTTCAGAACCAGGGGTCAAAGTCTAAGGATAAGGGGTAAGCCATTTAAGACTGAGATGAGGAGGAATTTCTTCACCCAGAGAGTGGTGAACCTGTGGAATTCTCTACCACAGAAGGCAGTAGAGGCCAATTCATTAAATATATTCAAGAAGGAGTTAGATATATTTCTTAAAGCTAAAGGGATCAAGGGATATGGGGAGAAGGCAGGGACAGGGTACTGAATTTGGATGATCAGCCATGATCTTATTGAATGGCGGAGCAGGCTCGAGGGGCTGAATGGCCTGCTCCTGCTCCTATCTTCTATGTTTCTATGTTAAGGTGGTGGATGGGATAGCAAACAAGCGGGCTGCTTTGTCCTGGATGGTGTCGAGCTTCTTGAGTGTTGTTGGAGCTACACTCATCCAGGCAAATGGAGAGTATTCCATCACACTCCTTACTTGTGCCTTGCAGATGGTGGAAAGACAATCACCGCAGAATACCTAGCCTCTGACCTGCTCTTGCGGGCACAGTATTTATGTGGCTGTCCAGTTAAGTTTCTGGTCAATGGTGACCCCAGGATGTTGATGGTGGGGGATTCGACGATGGTAATGCCGTTGAATGTCAAGGGGCAGTGGTAGACTCTCGCTTGTTGGAGATAGTCATTGCCTGGCACTTGTGTTGGGCCTGGAGGAAACACTCCTGCTCCTCCTGGCCCACAAGCGGTGCTGTAAAGGCATTTACCTTATGGATCCAGCCCTTCTCTTTCAAAGCTCGTTCAAAGAGCCAGCACAGGCCAAATGGCCTCCTTCTGTGCTGTAAGTTTCTATGATTCTATGATTCTCCCCTCCTTTTACCTGCCAGGTTTCCCAATGCCAGGGAAACCTGGCTAACTGTGTTTAAACATAGATTCCCTGTTAAAATGGAGGCACGCAGCCTCCTTAAAAGGTTTCAACGACCGGCCCGTCTCCTGTGAGCTGATTGTTTGCCCGCCCCTTGTATCGCCTCTGTTAAAACCGGAAGTGGGCGGGTTTGATGCGGGCTAGGTTCCGGTTTTAGTTTTTTAAGTTATTAACCTCCCACCCAAACAAAACCCACCCATTTTTTGGGATTAAAATTACCCCCTGCATTTCTGATTCCTGAGTCCAAATTGTTTATGTAATTGGTGAGCAGCAGTGGTCCCTGCACCGATCCCTGTGGAACATCACTTCCCACCTTCCGCCAGTTTGAATAACTATGTTTAACTCTCTTTCACCCCTACTCTTTGTTTTCTGTTTTGTAGGCAGTTTGCTATCCATTCTGCTATTTGTTCCCTGACTCCAGATGCTCTGACATTAGTCCTGAGTCTACTACGCGGTAACTTATCAAAGATCTTTTGAAAATTCAAGTACATTGCATCTACTACATTACCCTTGTCTACTCTTTCTGTTACTTCTTCAAAGAATTCAATAAGGTTGGTCAAGCATGACCTTCCCTTTTGAAATTTATGCTGACTATTCTTTATTATATTTCATTAGTTAAGTCATATTGACTACATGAGCTTGGCCTGGTGTTAGCATACTTGCCTCTGACTTAGAAGAGCATATCTTCAAGCTCCACTCCTGGGCTCGAGTCCATAGTCTAAGCTGAACCTCAGCACAGTATTGAGGGTGTGTTGTATTGTGGGAGGCGCTGTCTTTCGGATGATGAATTAAACAAAGTCCTTGTCAGCTTGTGCTGATGGATTTAAAATATCCCAACATGCTATATTGGGAATTCTTCAGGTTTCCTGGCCAAAATTCTTCCCTCAACTAATGCCACCTTGTTGCTGCTTGTGGGACCTTGCATTGTGCAAATTAGCAGCTGTATTTGCCAAGAAATAAGTGTCTATACTTCAGAAGTAATTTATTGGCTGTGAAGTACTTTTGGGACATTGTGTTATATAAATGCAAGTTTGTTCTTTCTTTCCATAATTTAGTAGTGGCTTGCTGCAATACATGTTAAAAGTTTTTTAAGTGTGCAGGGAGTGCTGCTGGACGCTTGCCAGGCCTCAGATGGTAAAGGAAGGCCTCTGAGAAGGCAGAAAATGCTGGAAATACTCAACAGGTCAGGCAGCATCTGTGGAGAGAGAAACAGTTCATGTCTCAGGTCAAGATGCTGCCTGACCTGCTGAGTATTTTCAGCATTTTTTGCTTTTATTTCAGATTTACAGCATCTGCTCGCAGAGGGAAGAGGAAGACCGAGAAGAGGAAGACACAGAAGGGGAAGAAGCAGAAGAGGAAGAAGTCAAAGAGGAGGAAGCCGAAGAGGAGGAAGCAGAAGAGGAGAAAGCAGAAGGAAGGATGCAACCCAGACAGCCCCTTTCTGGCCGGGATATCCGGGATGGAATCATCCACCTGCGGTACCAGTGACCACAACCCCAAGTCCCTTTTCAACATTTGTCCCACACCTTACCTTCCCTCTGTTACTGATCATCACAGCATCCTCCTGGCCACAATGCTGAAATAAAAGTCACCACAAAGCAAACTTTCCAATCCAACTTTATTCATCTATCCATCCAATTTGACATCAAGAAATGAATTCATCACTCTTATGCATTCCCTTAGTGACTGTCTTGTGTGTGCTTTTGCCTATCCTAGTGATGTCACGCAGTGCTACCCCAGTGGCTGCAGTATGGCTGGTGGAAGGCTGCTGACTTTCAGTGGGAGACTGCAGATGGCCTTGCAGGACGACCTCGAGGAGCTGGTGGCTGGAAATGTGAAATTGAGTTATGGTGTTTCTTTTTCTTCTTCTTCTTCTTCTTCTTCGTCTTCTTCTTCTTCTTCTTCTTCTTCTTCTTCTTCTTCTTCTTCATTCTCCTCTTCCTCCCTTGATCAACCACTGGCTGGGCAGGCTGTATTTCTTGGATGTGTGAAATGAGGAAGGCACAAGGCTAGAATTGTGGTGGGAAAGCAAGAGGTGCATGCGAGAAGGAGAATAACGTATGAGGATACCAGAATCTTGTATCCTTTCAGCCCCACTGCTGTCCAAGGGCTCAGCCATGCACCTGCCAAAAATGGCCTGCACCGCCTCCTCCAAGGGTGCGAGGTGAAGCTAGGAATGGAAGGTGTGCCTTGTGTTTTGTACAGATTGTTTGTAGGTGAGTGATGGGGGAGGGGGAGTTGTGCATTGAGCAGTGTGTGAGGCTAGTGGTGCAGTTGGTAGGAGATGGCTTTTGAAGATGCATTCACTGACCATGACCACTCGTCTGAGGTCATGAAGCTTCTTTGGGCACTGGAGCCAGATCGTGGGGGCGACACTGCCGGCAGTGACGGCCTCGGTGATCTGGTCCCACATCCTTCTTTCTGGAGGGCCTCCTGGCTCCTGTGGGTAGAGGACCTCTCTTGCAGTGTTGACCCCCTGCACAAAGCTGGAGTGCTGCATGTGAAACCCTGGGTGACCCTTCCCTGGCTTGCTGAGCCATTTGTGTTAGTGCTGAAGCGCTTTTCCCATTTTTTTAGGCGTGGAAGGCAAATCAGCTTTAAGAGCTGAAGACACCCATTTGGGAATTCACTTTAATGTTAATTATTTTTCAGAAGGCGGTTGAGCTGTAATGGGTAAAAAGTGCATATTTTTTCATAATTTTTATTTTTTCATTTCCGAAGGTAGTTCCCCTTTAAGGGACCAAACTGCTTTCTGAAATGACAGCCTTGCTTTAAGAGAAGGTTGTTCTTGTTGCAATGACGCTATGGCCACACTACATTGGGGCCTCATGGCTGGAGTAACGCTACTAGAGTGGTGAGTTTAGCACTGGGCTAATATTAATTAGCCAACAGCACCAATTTACCGGTCCTGCCAGTGCCATCATTTTCAGTGGCAGTTCACACTGGCCCGTGGTGGCACCAGCAAGTTTTTTACCGATATCGAATTTCTAGGCCCAAAACTGTGCACAGTACTCCAGGTGTGGTCTCACCAATGGCCCATATAATTGCAGCAAGACTTCCTTACTCCTATACTCCAACCCCCTTGTAATAAAAGCTAACATACCATTTGCCTTCCTAATTGCTTGCTGTACCTGCATGTTAGCTTTCTGTTCCCTTTGTGTTTCAGTGACCAGAATTGATCAGCCTGATCAGAGCCCCATACATTTTGAGCTTGATTTCCTCTGGCTTGTACTCTATAGTTTTAGCTGTGGTGTCCAACATTCTGTTTGCTGTGTTCATTGTTACTTTGCAGTGGTTAGACATGTTGAATGTCAAGTCTACTAAAATCCCATGATATGTTTCGATCTCACCCGTAGCTACTTCAATTCCACTGCTGGAGTGCTCATGTATGCATTTCAGTTTAATAGGCTTTCCTATGGCCGCAATTTTACTAACCTCGGCGGGCCCGTGACGGGCGACGTCAGCGGCAGGTCCCGACCCTGCTGCAGGCTCCATCCCGGCTCAGTGAAATGAATTTCCCCTGATTGGGCTTGTTAAGCCCGCCCAGCGCGTTTCCCAGCCAATTAGAGGAATCGGGTTTGCTGGCATCATTTGATGGCGCGTCATCAGCCGGTTTCCTTAAAGGGACCGTGGCCAACTTTATTTTGACATTTGTGCTGTCAGTGTTCTACAGCATTGAGGTGCTGCAAACACTGACAATCACTGCACAAAGGTGCAGGGCTGCACCCAGGCTCTCCCATGACTCCCTCCATATGCTTATAGAGGGAGTCACAGCACGCAGGGAGGTTCTCTTCCCTTCCCAGGGATGGAAGAGACCTCCCCAGGAGATCGACACAGCCTGGTTGCACATTGCAGAGGAGGGCACAAGCAGGGATATGGTCAGGAGGACCTGGCTGCAGTGCCACAAACGTTTCAATAATCTCAGCAGATCACGAAACCTTAGTACAAAGCCACACTCAACCTCATCCTGCTGTGTCACTCATCACATCCCCATCACTCTGCCTTCCCTACCCTACTCCTGCACATCTTTACTCACACCAACTTACCTTGCACCTCCACCCATCCCTCTCTATCAGCGCTGACAGACCCGACATCGGGGAAAGGTGTGTGGCGGCTCGACCCATCCCTCTCTATCTATTTTATCACATCCCCATCTCACTAGCCACCCCTCACACTCACCCTCATCCTAGTGCAATCAGACCAACTAACAGCACACAAGGTTAGGCACTTGGATGTTTTATGCAATGTTCATGTAAAGTTTCTGTTAATGTGGTGTCAAACATTGAAACCTTTATTTTCAACACTTTGCATTCTTGGACAGATTTGTGTGCATCTTTGGAAATGGCTTAGTGAGTTGCAGTGAATGGTGAGACATAACAGTACCCCCTGCAATGGCAATGAGTGTGAAAGGAATGGCTTGGGCATTGTAGGGATGCTTTATGGTGTTGGTGTGGGGTGGTGCCAACCTGGTGCATCATGTGGCAGCCAGGGTGTACAGCGTCAAGAGAAGTAAATCTGGCCATGGTGAGGCCATCCCTGGCCTCCCGGGCAGCAATGTGGTCGGGTGCTGATGCCCTCTGTCCTGTGCAGCATCAGTTGATTGCAGAGAAGGTTGGTGTTGTTGTAGGTGCTGCTTGTGTGCCTGGGGCTGCTGGTGTTGGGACTGATTGTGGTGGGATTCTGAGGACCAAGGTGAGAGAGTATAAAGGGCACTCATACTGATGGAATAGATGGCAGGTGAAGTAGAGATGACAAAAACGATCTGTCAATGGTGAGAGAGGTAATGAGGTCAGACTGGATGGAGACTTGTGTAAAGACTTGCAGCATGGTGAATCTGCTGTGGAAATGCAGTGAGGAAGCGCTTGCGGCTGAGGGAAGATATCTCTGTAAGGTGGGAGCTTTTACTGTACATTTGAAGCTGTCAATTCAACAGCTGATTCAATGGCCACTGAACTCCCACCTCAGCTTAACAGACGTGATCCCCGAGCAGTGAGGACCCCATGGGCGAGCATGTAAAATCAAAGGGTGAGCTCAAATGTATTCTTAATGATCTCTAAATAAGGTCATAATTACCTGAATTGGGTTACCCGCCGCTGCCTGTCAGGTCTGCTCAGCGCTGACAGACCCGACATCGGGGAAAGGTGCGTGGCGGCGGGTTCACAGCAGGGTCCCGACCCGCTGGGGAAAAAAACACTTTCCCACCCGACCCGCCACCAATCGCGCCTGCTGACCCCCCGGAAAACCTCATCCTATCTTTCCTTTACATAATCTGTTTTCTGTTCTGTAAGTTCTGGTGAGGATTTTCTGGGTTTTTTTTAAACTTGTAATTCAGATCAGATATACCCCAACAGAATTGGATATTCTTTTTTTAGCTGTGGACGGTGTACTGTAGAGATTCGGCTCGTGGTCTTGTTTAATTGTTGTCATTAAGGAATCGGACCCACCTGATGTTCTGCGTCAATTCACGAATGAAGCACATGTATTGGACTGCTGCACTTTGCCTTCAATAATAAATGGAACAAATCAATGCTCAATCTGATATTTGGATTGGCGGAGTACACACACGGTAGGCATGGGTGAAGAATTTGCCTGAGGGTTAGCTTGTATGATGATAGAAGGCTTGCACCAGCTTTTCCTTTCATTAAAAGTGCAAGATCACACCGACAAAGTCACAGTTCATACATGATATTATGAATGCAATTCTAAACCAGCTGAAATTCCTCTTCTTGGAGCAATCATTTTAGCAAGGTGGCATTGATTCATGATTTAATTTACCATGGCAACAAAGTGTGCTCCGCGCCCCGGCGTAACATCAATTTGTTTCCTGAGGTAATCTGAGTTCCGATTTTCTTGTTGCTTTTTCTATCCATCTCCTGATGTATATTTTATGAAAGCAGTCATTTGTGATTTTTATTTTTTAAGTATGAGAAATACTGGTTGCTTACTTAACGTAATCTGCGTCACACAACATTTTTGGAATGACTTTGTACTTCAACACAACTAGTTCTTATTAATTCTACTTGCATTGTTCTGTTCATTATAATATATTAAGGACATAAGGAAGCATTGGCTAGTTACCTTCTCAATCTTGCTGCTTGGCAGAGGAATGAACTCCCAGTTGACATGCTAGAAATGTTGTATAAATTGAAATATATATATATGCAATTCAGCTACTCTTGCAGGCTTTATCTGCTAAGATGTTGCCACATTAAAACATAATTATTTAAATGTGTTGAGGTAAGATTATGCCTCAGCAACGAAAACACATCAGCAGGACCGATACATCATTCTTTCACTGCACAAGAGCCAAAAGACTGAGTTATGAGGAAAACCTGAAGAAAAATGAGCTTTCAGCCTTGAAATAAGGTCAGTGTGGGATATAGGAGCAGGAGTCGGCCATTCAGCCCCTCCAGCCTGTTCCGCCATTCAATTAGATCGTGGCTGATCTGTATCCTAACTCCATCTACCCGCTTTGGTTCCATGTCCCTTAATACCCTTGCCTAACAATCTATCAATCTCAGTTTTGAAATTTTCAATTGACCCCCAGCCTCAACAGCATTTTGGGGGAGAGAGTTCCAGATTTCCGCTAAACTTTGTGTGAAGAAGTACTTCCTGACTGCACCCCTAAATGGCCTAGCTCTAATTTTAAGGTTATACACCCTTATTCTGGACTCTCCCACCAGAGGAAATAGTTTCTGTCTATCTACCTTATCAAATCCTTTAATCATCTTAAACACCCCAATTAGATCACCCCTTAATCTTCTATACTTAAGGGAATACAAGCCTAGTCTATGCAACCTGTCCTCATAATTTAACCCTTTTAGCCGCATTATCATTCTGGTGAATGTGTGCTAAACCTCCTCCAAGGCCACGATATTCTTCCTGAGGTGCGGTGCACAGGCCTGAACAGAGTGGGCTGGATTTTCTGGGGGGTCAGCGGGAGCAATTGGTGGCGGGTCGGGTGGGAAAGTGTTTTTTTTCCCCGGTGGGTCGGGACCCCACTGTGAACCCGCCGCCACACGCCTTTCCCCGATGTCAGGTCTGTCAGCGCTGATAGAGAGGGACGGGTGGAGGTGCAAGGTAAGTTGGTGTGAGTAAGGATGTGCAGGAGTAGGGTAGGGAAGGCAGAGTGATGGGGATGTGATGAGAGGCACAGCAGGATGAGGTTGAGTGTGGCTTTGTACTAACGTTTCGTGATCTACTGAGATCATTGAAACGTTTGTGGCACTGCACCCAGGTCCTTCTGATCACATCTCTGCTTGTGCCCTCCTCTGCAATGTGCAACCAGGCTGTGTTGGTCTCCTGGGGAGGTCTCTTCCGTCCATGGGAAGGGAAGAGGACCTCCCTGCGTGCTGTGACTCCCTCTATAAGCATATGGAGGGAGTCATGGGAGAGCCTGGGTGCAGCCCTGCACCTCTGTGCAGTGATTGTCGGTGTTTGCAGCACCTTACTGCTGTCGAACACTGACAGCACAAATGTCAAAATAAAGTTGGCCACGATCCCTTTAAGGAAACCGGCTGATGACGCGTCATCAAATGATGCCAGCAGACCCGCTTCCTCTAATTGGCCGGCAAATGCGCTGGGCCGGCTTAACAAGCCCAATCAAGGGAAATTCATTTCAGAGGCCAGGATGGAGCCAGCAGCGGGGTCGGGACCCGCCACTGACGTCACCCGCCACGGACCCACCGAGGTCGGCAAAATCGCGGCCAGTACTCCAGATGTGGTCTAACCAGAACTTTGTACAACTGTAACATAACTTCCACCCCTTTGTATTTCAGCCCCTTTTTGATAAGGGCTAACATTCCATTAGCTTTTTTGATTATTTTTTGTACCTGTCCACTAGTTTCTAGTGATTTCTGTATATGGAGCCCTAAATATCTCTGCTCCTCCACAGTTCCTAACTTCTCACCATTTACAAAATACTCTGATCTATCTCTCTTAGGTCCAAATTGGATGACCTTGCACTTCCCACATTGAACTCCATCTGTCACAGTTTTGCCCACTCACTTAATCTATGAATGTCCCATTGCAACTTAATGCTTGCATCTACACTACTGTGCCACCTAACTTAGTGTTGTCAGCAAACTTAGATATACGGCTCTCTATTCCTTCATCTAAGTCATTGATAAATATAGTGAAAAGCTGAGGCCCTAGTGGATTCCTGGGGGACACCACTAGTCACATCTTGCCTATTGGAGAACATACACATTGTCCCTACTCCTACTCTCTGTTTCCTATCTCATAACCAATTCCATAACCATGTCAATAGGTTGCATCCAAATCCATGAGCTTTCATTTTTGCTAACAGTCTCTTGTGTGGATCCTTGTTGAATACCTTCTGGAAGTCCATATAAATAACATCCATAGACATTCTCTTATCTACCATGTTAGTGACATGACTTACCCTTTATAAACCGATGCTGGCTCTCTGATCAGTTCATGTTTGTCCAAATGTTCAGCCACTCTGTCCCTAATGACAGATTCTAGTAACATCCCCATGACAGACGTGAAACTAATAGGTTTATCATTTCCTGGTTTCTCTCTCCCACCCTCCTTAAATAATGGAGTGACATTGTCAATTTTCCAATCCAAGGGGACAATTCCTGAGTCGAGAGAGCTTAGGAGGAGCGTGACTAAATTGCATCTACAATTTCCTCACTTACTTCTTTTAATACCCTGGGGTGGTCCTGGAGATTTGTCTATCTTTAGTCTCATTATTTTCACCATTATCATTTTTTAAACTTTTATTAAGTCTACTAAGTTCCTCCCCTTAATTTAATTTTACTTTTCCTCGTATCTCGGGTACTTTATCCTCATTCTCTACTGTGAAGATCGATACAATGTAAGTATTTAGCAAGTCTGCCATTTCCTTATTTTCAATGACAATATGATCTGCGTCTGTCTTTAAGGGGTCCCACATTAGCCTTAAACACCCTGTTTCTCTTAATATATTTGTAAAAAGTTTTAGTGTTATCCTTGATATCCTTCGCAAGTTTTGTGACTAATGTGGTACCTTAAGGTTCACAGTTTTTAGTACCCAAGCTTTTTGTTCTCAGCTGTCTGGTTTGCTTCATCCAAGTTTGATCCTGCTTCTTTCATATCTCACTCACTTGGAAATTTCCAGGATGGCTGAGATCTCCCTCTTTTTCTATTCCTCTGCTACTAGCTCAGAACCATTTTAGGTCCTGTTCGAATTGCATTCATCTTTTCTTATGTTTTTGTTCACTCAAACTGCTTTTTACTTTTCCCCCTCATTTCACTATTCTTGATCACTTTTGCCAGTTGCTGTTTATTATCTTGTTTGGGTACCGGATACATTTATAAACAGTGCCAACAGAAAATGATGGGAATACCGAAGGGATCGGAAAAGAGAAAAGACTGTTAAAGGTTTCAGTTGTAGACCGTTCAGAATTAACCAGAAGATAGGTGAGCTCCTTTGTAGGATTGAGCAAAATAGTGGGGATGGGGTGGGAGAACATGAAACTGGTAAAAGTCAAGAGTCAGGAGTGCTGACTCCTGTCACAAAAAGGCTGTTAATAGCTTAACTGGCCACCAAACAGATTCTTTGCAAAGCTGGAAAGAGGTGAAGACTGGTGAATGACGTATAAAGATCATCTCAGCGAACAACAAAAAGGTGCGAAAGGAGCTAAGTAAGGCAGTGAAAAGGCAAAAGAAATAGAAACAAAACACAGCTCCAAAAATGGAGGCAAGTGAAGTGGAAGGTTAATGGCAAAAAAACTGCATGTAAACGGGAGAGATGTCCTAGTTATGAAGCCAGAACAGGAAATGTTGGAGACACTCAGCAGATCAGGCAGTTTCTGTGGAGAGGACAGATACATTCCAGATGTTGACCCTTCGTCAAATCACTCTGCAGTTGCTCAATGAAATGATCAAAATAGAGGCCACGTGGGCCAAGGAGAGCCAATCGGAGCAGGGAATCTCCATTCATAGATTTTGACAGGAAGACCTGTCAAATCTATGAATAGAGATCAGCCCCAAAACCTCACTTAAACTTCAAATAAATTTTTTAAAAACATCACATTTTTAAAATAACTATAAATTACATAAATTAACTACTTTAAACAAAAATTTAAATTTTTGAAAAAATTAATTACACTTTTTAACGGTGCTAAAAATAAACTTACCTTTCTTTAAAGTATGTAAAAAAGATAAACCTGTTGAAAAAATGTTTAAATTCTACTTAATTCACCACTTACCTTGTTAAAAGCAGGCCTTGCGCCTCCTTTTTGCCTGCGCAGCTTCTCCATACTTACCCTCACGGAGAAACCTGAAAAAAAAAACGAAGTTCGCTGCGTGCCTCTCCGGCGCACACGGTTGACCCTCGAACCCCTTCTTTCACGAGACCGGAAGTTCCGGTTTCCGGCGCATGCACAGTGCATGCGTGAAACCGACACTTCCGGTGGCCCTACGGGTGAGTACACAGCGCGTACTCACCCGTGGAGACCCGAATTTCTGCCCCATTGTCTTTCCTCCCTAACAGTTTCTGCTACCATCCATAGTTTAGTTGTAAAAGTTCTTGTTGTTTTACTGTTGGAGCAATGGCTTATGACAACTGAATAATTTGGAATCCATTTATATTGTATGGGATTGTGATATTTTAAATCCAATATTTTGGGGATTGGGTTCCACAATTCAATCCATATTTCTGTCAAAATCGAAAGTCAGTGTGCTCGCCTTTAATATACAGATGGCCAGCTATTTCCAATGTCACTGGTTTATGATGAACTAGTCAAATTCTAGTTTTATTACATGGGATTCCAGGATTTTATCCAGGTTTTGCTGATTGATTTCTGCGATTCTGACCATTTTTCGATTGAAACCAATATCAGTGGCCTCGCTTACCTTCAATGACATGAGTCCTCCAAAGTGGGAAACAAATTCTGTTCCCCACCTTGATGAAATTATCTTGACCACTGTTTTTCAATCACCTTAAAATCTGAGCGTAATAAATTTATATTTTTGCGGCCTGTTCCAAAGTAGCTCCCATCCAAAACTAAATGATTAGTTTCCAGAGCAACATATCAGCACATTGCCTTCCACATGCGATCCTCGACTTTCTTCTTTTACTGCTATGCCACCATAAGTGTGGAAGGATGGGAATTTCACCACCAGCACCTGAACCGCTGACCCTGGTTAACTGTCCAGGATCAGCCTAATTTTTGAATAATTTTGGCAGGGTCACTGCCCGGGGGTGGGGGAGGGTAGAAACTCCTAGCTGCTACAGGATTTGGGCATCAGCAGCTGCTTAAATAGCCCGTGCCACAGTGAAATATGAAGCAAATTCTGCTGGTGTGGAAAAAGTTCATCGAGACATGAATCACACTGTGAAAGATTGCACTCACTGGCAGGGGGGTGGGGAGAGAAATGTAAAGTTTAAAAACCCCTTCCACGAGCTTTAGCAATGCTGAATGTCAGTAACATCCTGGTGTTATAAGCGCTGCTATGGGGGTAATCATGAAGATGATGATGTGCAACATCACTCTATCACTACTGCCCTCAAAGGGGCAGGGCTTCCAGTGGGACAGATGTCGGAAGATGGTTACAGAAACAGCGAAGTTCCAGTCCACTGTGCATCCCACACTCTTTTATGCCCCTGAGTTACGCTGGAAAACCGGTGCAACTTCACTGGAAAATCCTATATTTTAGTGATAAAATTGTGTTTTGGCTCAGCTTTAATCTATATCTGATACTGGACAATGCGGTAAATGTGGATTGTGCAAGATGTAAGATGCAAATCAATATAAAGGTTGTTCGAAAAGTTCCTCAAAAATGTACACGGTCAGCTGAAATTAAGCAAAACATTGGGCCGAAAATTGATCCCGGGACGCGAGAGTACGCACTGCGTACTCTCGCGTATTCCCACTCCAATTGCCGGTTTTCTGCATGCCCTGCGCATGCGCTGAAAACCGGCAATTGCTCTTCTGAAAAGGGGGCGGGTCCTGGGTGCATCGCGTGCGCGCTACAGGCTGCGCGCACGCTGTGCACTTCATGCTTTGGACGCGCAGGTAAGTAGGGAAGATTTTGGAAATGTAAAAAGGAGGAGTAAGACCCGCTTTTAAGAAGGTAAGTAGTGAATTAAGTATTTTTTTGAATTTTTTTTTACAGGTATATCTTTTTTATAGACTTTAAAGACAGGTAAGTTTATTTTTATAACTTTTTAAAAGATTTTAAATTTTTTCAAAAATTTAATTTTTTATTTAAAATGGTTAATTTAATTAACTATACTTATTTTATTAATGTGATGGGTTTTTTTTTTAATTTAATTGAGGTTTAGCTGTTATTTTGGGGGGGTGTAAGATTCATAGATTTCACAGCAGGTCTGTGAAACTTATGAATGGAAGATGGTGTGCTGCCATTGGCTCTAACTGAGTCACGTGATCCCACAGCTCGCACGAATTCACTACGCCGCTGGGATACGCAAGCCCAGCACAGCTGATGTCTGGAACATCAAGTTCGTGCGAGCTGGATCTGAAAAAGCACAAGCGAGGTGAGACATCGCGGGGAAGGCTTACCCCCGCGGGAACAGAGCGAGATCAATTTCTGGGCCAACGTTCTAAATAAAAGCATTCCCGGATGAAAATTCCAGTTGAACATCCATTAGGCTGCTACTTATAAGGAAAATAATAAATGGCATTTAAAACATTTTTTTATTCGTTCATGGGATGTGGGCATTGCTGGCAAGGCCAGCATTTATTGCCCATCCCTAATTACCCTTGAGAAGGTGGTGGTGAGCCAAGGGCAGTTAAGAGTCAACCACATTGCTGTGGGTCTGGAGTCACATATAGGCCAGACCGGGTTAGGACGACAGATTTCCTCCCCTAAAGGACATTCACTAATGGGTTTTTACGACAATCCGGTAGTTTCATGGTTACCATTACTGACACTAGCTTTTTATTCCAGATTTATTTAATTAACTGTCACATTGACCATCAAATCACGGCAGTCTCTGCAACAAAATATGACGACTACTTAGTAACCTAAATAAATAAATGGAATTCAAAACCACTAGTGGGACAATAAAAGATGCACTGCAGCCAAGCTTTGCATGAACACCAAAAATCTTTAATATAAGAAAAAAATACCTACGACATATTTAAGGAAGTCTGAGATTCTTCAGGGCACTTTAGCTGCACACCTGGTCAAATACACAAAAGGCAGCCCTGCTACTCCCTGGGTTTTTAAACGTGATTTATACTTTGCAAAATCAGAGAAATTAATTAATGAAGCCTATTCTACTGGAAAGTATGTATCAACATCTTCTTAACATGTTGTCAGCAAGTCATGCAGCAGCTATTTTAATGTTTCAAGTAAATGAATAATTTCCCTTCCATTATCTACTGAACTGTAGTGCAGAATTAATGTGATGAAGCAGATATTGTGCTATGACTGATGTGTGCATTGCGGGTAGGACCTGCGTACTGTCACCCCGACCCCCTTACAATAACCAATAATCAATAATAATCAATAATGATTCCTCTGCAAACCCGCCTGAAAGGACTGTGGTGGTAAATGGGGAACATCCAGATGGCCAGACCTACTGCCATCTCCCCAGCCTGAGCTCTGTGTCCCTCCAGCTGCCCCTTTCCCACCTACCACATGTAAACACTGGGGAGGGGGTAGGGCCTGGCTTTCCGACCCATTTTGCTCCCGCTTGCCCTTCTTACTGCCGCTCTCTAGTACCGCCTGTTGGAAGGTGGAGGTAGGCGTGCGGTGGTGGCAGTAAGGCCTTAAATTAATAGTGGCCTCATCTCTCTCCAATTCAACCTCCAGCACTTACCTCTGTAAACCTCTGTCTCTACTGAGGCATATAAAGCCAGGTGGTATTTCTATGCCTTTAAGTTCCCTTGTTACCTCTTTTGGTGCTACAGCAACATTCTCACTGCAGAACTGCTGGGATTTTGCCCCACTGTATGACAAATGTGCCCCGACCAAGGAAAGTGGGTCACCAGGAAAATGGGTCAGGGTTGTGATAGTCTCAGGGTGGCTTGCTGAAGTCTTACCCGACTGCGAAGAGGAGAATCGAGCCTCACAGGTTTGGTAATTTAGTGCAGTTTTAAAAACAGTTGGTTAGCAACAAATACTGGACCGAATACGGAGTGTGGTCAGAAGGAGCACAGTGGAGCTGGCGGTTGTTGCGTAAGTCATTGTTTGCTCACACTGTTTAAAGAGGAACTTTCACAATTTGATAATATATTTGGATATCTTGAAAGGCAAAGGTTAGAAGTGAAGTAATCTAGAGCCTATGGTTTATCAGAGCTTGCCCTAGCCAGGGGCAAAATATTAAGTAGATAATTTACAGTTAATTAATTTTACTGACATAAGAGATATCTTCACATTTTTGCAAAATATTGCGCAAACAGCAAACAGTGTTGTTACTATTTAAGAAAATATTTCAGCAAAATGGAAACATTTTTTAAAGTTGTGAAATTTGGTTGGTTTATTGATCTCAACATTGGCTTCAGTCACCTCCACTGCCATTGTTACTCTCATTGACATCCTTTCTGCCTCCAGGCTCGACTTTTACAGTGCCCTCCTAGCTGGCCTCCAAAACTGCTCTGCACAAAAATTCCAATTCCACAACAACAGCAACTTGCATTTATATAGCGCCTTTAATGTCGTAAAATGTCCCAAGGTGCTTCACAGGAGGGTAATCAGACAGGCATTGACACCAAGCCAAAGAAGCAGACATTAGGACAGGTGGACAAATCACCAGAGGCGTTGCCAGATCAGGAGACACTGTAGGTCAGCGAGCACAGGGGTGATAAGTGACTGGGACTTGGTGCGGCTTAGCATACAGGCGGCAGAGCTTTGGCCATGCTCAAGATTATGGAGGGTGGAAGGTGGGAGGCCGGCCAGGAGAGCATTGGAATAGTCAAGTCTAGAGGTAACAAAAGCATGGATGAGGGTTTCAGCAGCAGATAGGCTGAGGCAGGAACTGAGTCGTGCGATATTACAGAGGTGGAAGTAGACGGTCTTGGTGATGGAGCTCAGCTCATCCCGAACTCTACGTCTGCATCTTGTCTCTTACTAAATCCTGTTCACTCATCATTTCCAGTTCTTGTCAATCTCCACTGGCTCCCCATTCCCCAGTACGCATTGAATTCAAGATCCTCATCCCTGTTTACATATCCCTCCATGGCCTCACTGAACTCGACCTCAATAACCTCGTCAAGCCCTATGTCCCAGCTTGCACACACCTCTCTTCAGACTCTGGAAAGTGCATCAATCATCTCCACTCTCAGTAGCCCTGCAACTTTCTTCCTAAATCCCTCTGCCTTGCAATACCTCTGCCTACTCTTAAAAGCCTCTTTAGTTATTTACTGGGGCTGATTTCCTTCCTGCCCACCTCGACCTATGGACTGGTCAGACAGACTGCCTCTGCCTGCCACAAAGATGCAGCCCTGATTCCAGCCAATTTTTTAACCTCGGGTCATTTAAATAACAGTGGAGTTTGGCTGCAGCAGGACTCAATGCTTTTGGTTGAAGTTTTTAATTCTTGAAAAATTCATGCTTAGACATGCACAGTCAATGAATTGCAGAGGATTTCTGGGCTTTAAATTTTAACTACCCCCTCTCTGCCATCATAGCAACATTGGATGTAAGGGAGAAACAGGCATCCCTGATATCCAGTGATGGGAAAGATATCAAGCGACGCATTTCTGACATTTGACTATTACATTATGCCAGATCATATATGGGTCTCTATAATGTAAGGCACCCATCACCTCTGCCAGCAAATTAAGAGCCTGGCCCATTTCTCATCCTTGTTTACCCCAGTTCTGGTAAAACCTTGGCAGAGGGAGGACGGAAAATCTCAGCCAATATGTTTGGCTAGGTATCTGAGGGAGGGGCCAAACCATTCAATTCAAATACCAGAACCTTGTGGATTTTATTTGTATGCATGTTTGAATAACGGCTCTATTTGAGTTTAAGGGACACAAAGTTAAACGTTGTTTGTCCCAGTCATATTTGTTAGTCTGCTTTGTTCACATTGAGCAGTCCAATTTTTAATATTTGTTCTTGGAAGGTGGGTGACGCTATCAAGGTTGTATTTATTGTCCATCCCTAGTTGCTCTGAGAAGGATTAGCAGTCTTCTGCTTGTATCACTGCACTCCTTACAGTGATGCTGCCACACTGAGATTAGGTAGCCAATTCCAGAATTTTGACTCAGTGACAATGAAGGCATGGTGATATAAGTCCAAGTCAGGATAGTGTGTAACTACAAGGGGAACTTGCAGGTGATGGTACGCCCATGATCTTGCTGCTCTTGTCCCTCTTGGTGGTAGAGGTTGTGGGATTGGGAGGCCCTATTGAAATCATTGTGAATTGCTGCAATGCATCCTGTAGATAGTACATACTGCAGGCAGTGTGCGGGTTGTGGAGGGAGTGGATATTTGTGTCCAGAGAGAGGCACCACAGATGGTTAACAAGACACTCTATTTAAATAACAATATTCTGGGACTCTCTCTGTCTGGTCCACTTTATATTGCAGTTTAGTGCAGCAGATGCAACTGTTATTTTCTAAGGACGGGCAGCTAAGCTTGTAACTATTGAAAATCTACAGTGTGTCATTGCTTATCCGCTCACTTGTTAATAAATCTGTTGGCAGTTTATAGTCAAAGATACAGCTTAATGGATCGTTTATTTTATTGCTTCCAAAATTGAGGAAGAGCATAAGAAGACAGGTGATATAACCAGTAGCTGAAATATAGTTACGAGAATTTTCTGTTTGATCACTGAGTTCGCTACAAATTATCTAGATATTGGGCAGGTCCAGGTCATAGAGAGCAAGGGTTCACCTATAGGAGTGATCCGAGATACTGGACTGGCCTCACCGTCCAAATTGCATTTCCCTCCCCTCATCTGTGACAAGACAGCTGCATGCAAATGGTAGGGCCCAGTCCCGGTCGATTTTCTGTGTCCTGGAACTGCCATGTGGAAGGTAGTGGTAGGCCCTGGGAAGCGGTAATAATCCCTTAGGTCCTCCCATGGTGAGAGAGGACCTTGTAGCAGCCTCACTTCCATCCGTTTTGCCCCCAAACCTTTTTGCCGAAGGCCCCGATCTTGGCTAAGGCTTTCATTGGAGCAGTTCTTCCAATCTTCAGCATGTTTAATGTAGTTCTCATCTTTTGTGGTGCTGCAGTGGCAATTCTGCTGCACCAGCCCTGGCATTTCCCTCGGGGTCGCTGGTGGGTTACCTTTTGGGGGCAGTTACCCTGTCGGGAGACCACCATGCTTGGGGCATGACCTTCGACCCAGGGAAACGGGATGGGGTTGGGGCAGGATCAGCAAGCCAGGCAGAAGTTCCACTCCCACTTCTCCACTCTTTAAAGGAAAGTCCAGCCCAGTGAATCCAAGAAATACATCTAAAGCCCCAACACACATTTCACACTCATAAAATAGTTTATAAATGAAGTTAACCTTGATAAATGTGGTCATGATGCGGAGATGCCAGTGTTGGACTGGGGTGGACAAAAATGAGAAGTCGCACAACACCAGGTTATAGTCCAACAGTTTTATTTGAAATCACAAGCTTTCGGAGCTGTTGCTCCTTCGTCAGGCGAAGTCTGCTGCTCCTTCACCTGACGAAGGAGCAGCAGCTCCGAAAACTTGTGATTTCAAATAAAACTGTTGGACTATAACCTGGTGTTGTGCGACTTCTCATTTTTGATAAATGTAAACTGACCTCGCATTCTGATCCTTGGATCAGACTTATGTTTGGGTTCTAAGAAAGGAAGAAAGAAAGAAAGACTTGCATTTAAAAAGTGCCGTTCACAACATCTGGACTCCCCAAAGCCCTTTACAGCCTTCAAAGTACTTTTGAAGTGTAGTCACTGTTGTAATGTAGGAAATGCGGCAGCCAATTTGTGCAGAGCAAGCTCCCACAAACAGCAATGTGATAATGAGCAGATAATCTGTTTTAGTGATGTTGATTGAGGGATAAATATTGACCTGCTCTTCTTTGAAATAATGCCTTGGGATCTCTTACGCCCAGACGGGGCCTCGGTTTAACATCTCATCCGAAAGACGGCACCTCTGACAGTGCAGCGCTCCCTCAGTACTGCACTGGAGTGTCAGCCGAGTTAATGTGTTCAAGTCTCCGGCGTGTGACTTGAAACCACAACCTTCTGACTCTGAGACAAGAGTGCTACCCACTAAGCCACGGCTGACAACTATCTATCAATAATCTATGCACAGTGGGTATGAATGGGAATAGCGCTATGGAATTCTGAACTTGGGATCAGATATTCCTTTATCCATGGCTATAGTTCAAAAATCAGAAGCTCATAAGTGAAGAATATCAATTAGCTTCAGTGAGACAGCAAAATATAAAAGTAGTGCTTTGATGTTAAATCTTTCATATGCTGGATAGTTTCCTTTCATGTTAAAATTTTGAAATGCTGTCCTTTTATTCTTACCTTCCCGGGAGGACTTATTATACAAATCCAACATTACTTTGCTCCAGGCAGTTTACAAAACATTGATGTTCCCAGCTACTAATTAATTTCTCCCTCTTAAATCGGAGTACAATTGGGGGAAGATTTCATCTGTGTTTTATGCGTAACAAAATTGCAAGCCGCTTCTTTACAGACAGATTTAGAATTAATTTATACATAGTGCACAGAGGAGATCTTGGCCCAGTGTTACTGTAGCACTCACTCGCTCGGATGCAAAAATACAGAATATATAATTTGATGTTGTATTCATTTATTTTTAAAAACGGCCACTAGCAATCAGTGCCACGGAGCTGGGATGAATCCAGATTCAAGCCCTGCTTCATTCAGCTCCCAATCGCATAGCGGAGGGGACTGAGTGGAAGCTGTGGCATCTCCAGCATGGGCTAGGGAAAACTGGGAAGGGTAAGAGCAATTTCTGTTGCCTCCTCGACAACTATATGGGGCATTGACAGTAGCCTGTACCAGCCCTCTCGGCTGAGCCAGACAAAGACTAGATTTTATCTCGGTGGGAAACCGTTCTGGCGAGTTAATTTCCCAGAGGAAGGAGGAGGCCAATGATGATTGTAGCCACCAAGCCTGCAACAGGCAGGAAGAGGGCACAGAGCACTCCTGCTCCTCCGTATCCCCCAAAGCAAATCCTCAACTCGCCTGGAGAGCCTCTTCCTCCTTCCCACGAGTTCCCAACCTGCTTCAGCCTAGTGGGAAAGCTGCTGTGTGATCCCTGCTCAACCCCCGGTTAAGATCCCATTGGGATCCTATTGAAGTAATAAGACCCTGATTTGCATTAATTAAACAGGCTCCTGCCACGTTTCGCGGGCACCTCATCCATCAGCAGGTTTATATTGGAGACGGCGGGAGACAGTCGAGTTCTGAGCAGGTAAGTAACCTGCTTGTTTTTAATTGTGCACCTACCTCTTTTCCTTTAGGTGAGTAGGGTTAAAATCGACCCCAAAGAAAGGGAGATGAAAATATGAAAAAATAATGAAAACTAATGAAATTAAAATTACTTTTTTTTTTTACATACAGGCACAAAGATAATTAACTTACTTGTATTATCATGTGATGAACTGCAATAAGAATGTCCAAAAGTGACTTTCCCTGTTTGAAATGCTAGTGGTAAGCTTGTCCCATCAGTACAGTACAGGTTGCTATGTTACATCTCTCATTGATTTTAAGGGGAAATATAATGATTATATTGTAGTGGAAGTTGCCAATGACCGTTAGATAAACATTGTTACATCTAACAGTTTTCCCTGCCCCACAGCTTCCACAGAGTCCCCTCCACTTCAAGATTGGGAACTAGATGAAGCAGGGTCTGAACTTGCATTCATCCCAACTTTGTGGCATTGATTGCTAGTGGCAGCTTTTTAAACCATTGCATTCATACCCACTGTGTAGTGGTGCTGGTCTAACTCTGCAACTGACTGCTTAATCAATTCCAGAATCAGTTTGCTGTATCTGCTCTCCAGGGCCAACATGAGAAAAATTCAGTCAGACAAAATGAAAGCATACATCTATAAGATGTTAGTTTCCCAAAAGCAAAAGCAATAAATAAAATCCTATTAACTGCAGCATTCTGACAAGACAGCGCCAGCACTGACACACTGCTGCTCTGTTTTCAGATGTTAAAATCATCTCTGGAATTACGAAGACTGTTTCTGTAATTTTCACTGGGGCTTTCATTATTTTACAATAATGCCAACACTGACAACTTGCACTTCTATGACACTGTTACTGTAGAAAAATATCCAAGGTGCTTCACCGAGAAATAAGGAAAAATGGACGCTGAGGCAAATAAGGAGAGATTAGGAGGGGTGACCCAAAGCTTGATCAAAGAGATGGCTTTCAAGGAGGGTCTTAAAGGTGGACAGGGAAGTGGAGAGGAGATAGTGGAGAGTCCCCGGACTCCCCAGATGTACCGCCCACTTCGGGGCTTGCACGTACCATACCCGCACTCCCTTTAAAATCAGGTTCTTAGTATCTAATCCAACTGCAATCACAGTGCAGAAGCTAACTTGACATTGTGACATTTCATACATTTTGCTGATGAAAAAAAAATGGATCAAAGTCAGAGTCAGAATATTCAAGAAATTACCGGTCAACAGTTTTTGCACCTTGGTTCAGGACCAGTTCATGGGGTGGTTAGCTGCAGAGTAAAGTTCCCACATATGGTTGACTCTTAACTGCTCTCTGAAATGGCCTAGAAAGCCACTCATTTGTCAAGAAGGAGGCCACCTTCTCAAGAGCAATCAGGGATGGGCAACAAATGCTGGTCTTACCAACGTTGCCCACATCCCAAGTACAAATTAAAAAAAACTTACTAAATTAGTGCTTAAATATGGCTAGTCTTATGCTGAGGATTTGTGTCCAATAGATTCTGGATTGATAAAGTTGAAACCAATTTCACATGGGATCTTTACAGAAACCAATAGGGGCGCTTTCATCAAATGGGTTTGGGTTGGTCCAGAGGTTAAAGCTCAGTGGGACCAAAATTCCACAGCCCTTCTGGTGCACTTCTACTGGAAGTGCCTGCAAAGTAGGCCAAGACTTGGATTTGCACAGAGTTTCTGAATGCCTGCCCCTTACAAGGTCAGTAATGAGAAGGGGGCAGTGGCAGGGCTAGGGGCAGGGACTCCCTACAATGTGAATTCCCACGTGTTCAGCCTCTCAGATCTGGAGTAACAATGGTGGCTGGTACACTGGGTGAAGAGAAGCGTATCTGCTACTACCTGGCAGAAGTGGGGCCCATCTGGGCATCCAGGCCTGGGTTGAGGCCTAGATCTCTGACAGGTCAATGACATTTTTTTAATAATTGTTATTACTGGCCTCCTTACAAAGGCAGTGGAAGGGATGACAAAATCTTTTTTACGGAGGGTTTTGATCTGGTTTTTCGCCTCTTCCCCAGGAGATCCTTTGGCTCCTGGTAGGTAGAGCGTGTCTAATCATGATGCATAAAGCATCATGACTGTGTGGGACAGGCTAGATGGACCAGCTAGTCTTTTCCTGACGGACATTTCTGTATGTTTGTCTGTTCGTAGGACAGGCAGCAGACACCAGACTGTCCAGCTTTTGTGGGCTGTCAGGCACCAGAGTTGCATTCCTAGTGGCACAGGTGGCTGCCATGAATATTTAAATGACAGCACCTCCCACTGACCCTGCACATGCTGTGTAATTACTGAGATCGCATCCAAGAGGATTTTCAGGGCAATTGTTCTAACACACTGCACCACCCATCCTTCACACACAGAAAAACATTGGAAATGAGATTTGCTAGTAACTGACATCTTTTAAAGAGCTACCAAGTTTATGCCCAGCGAGGTAGTATAACCGGAGAACCACTAATCGTCACAATAATGTCACACAATAACAACAACTTGTATTTATATAGCGCCTTTAACATAGTAAAACGTCCCAAGGTGCTTCACAGGAGTGTTATAAGACAAAAAACTTGAGACCGAGTCACATAAGGAGAAATTAGGGCAGGTGACCAAAAGCTTGGTCAAAGAGGTAGGTTTTAAGGAGCGTCTTAAAGGAGGAAAGAGAGGTAGTGAGGCGGAGAGATTTAGGGAGGGAATTCCAGAGCTTAGGGCCTAGGCAACAGAAGGCACGGCCACCAATGATTGAGCGATTATTATCAGGGATGCTCAAGAGGGCAGAATTAGAGGAGCGCAGATATCTCGGGGGGTTGTGGAGCTGAAGGAGATTACAGAGATAGGGAGGGGCTAGGCCATGGAGGGATTTGAAAACAAGGATGAGAATTTTGAAATCGAGGCATTGCTTAACCGGGAGCCAATGTAGGTCAGCGAGCACAGGGGTGATGGGTGAATGGGACTTGGTGCGAGTCAGGACACGGGCAGCCGAGTTTTGGATGACCTCAAGTTTACGTAGGGTAGAATGTGGGAGTTGGCCAGGAGTGCTTTGGAATAGTCAAGTCTAGAGGTAACAAAGGCATGGATGAGGGTTTCAGCAGCAGATGAGCTGAGGCAAGGGTGGAGATGGATAATGTTATGGAGGTGGACATAGGCGGTCTTAGTTATGCTGTGGATATGTGGTAGGAAGCTCTTTTCAGGGTCAAATATGACACCAAGTTTGCGAACAGTGTGGTTCAGCCTCAGCCAGATGTTAGGGAGAGGTATGGAGTCGGTGCCTAGGAAACGGAGTTTGTGGCGGGGACTGAAAACAATGGCTTCGGTCTTCCCACTATATAGTTGGAGAAAATTTCTGCTCATCCAGAATTGGATGTCGGACAAGCAGTCTGACAATTTAGGAACCGTGGAGGGGTCGAGAGAAGTGGTAGTGAGGTAGAGCTGTGTGTCGTCAGCATACATGTGGAAACTGACGCTGTGTTTTCAGATGATGTCGCCAAGGGCCAGCATGTAGATGAGAAATAGGAGGGGGCCAAGGATAGATCCTTGGGGGACACCCGAGGTGACGATGCGGAAACAGGAAGAGAAGCCGGGACGAGCAGTGGACACAGTATAATTTCATTTAAACGTGCAAGGGGCTATTTAAATGAATTAACATATCACAATGAAAGCCTTGTACGGAACAGGCAAGAGGACTTGAGAAGGCAAAATAGATGCCTGCTCAATTTCTTCGCTCTGGTATGCTATTATTCACCTATGGAACCGATCACACCAGCCTGATATTCTGCTCTATTGTTTTAGCTTGAAGCATCTTTTAGAACATATTCTAGGTGGTAATTGTGTGGTACAGGGGCTATGACTGCATTAAAGAAACTGTGGTACTTTTCATCGCTCTGCTTAGTTGTTTGAGTTTCTTTCAAAGGAAATAGTTACCTGAAGGAAAACTATAATAAACCTCCCTTCTATCACCGTGCTCCACTCCCCGGTCCTGCCTGTCTCCAGTCACCAACACTCCCTCCCCCATCCCGCCCACCCCCCCCTTACTGTGCTCCGCTCCCCAGTTGTCGCCCCCATGTTCTCCAAACTCCTGTTGTGTGTCATTCCCCATCCCCCTGTATCCCATAGCCTAGCATCACATGATGTTTCATTTCCTGCCCCGCCCCCATTGGATTGTGCTCCCTAGTTCTAAAAACATAAGAACATAAGAAATAGGAGCAGGAGTAGGCCATACGGCCCCTCGAGCCTGTGCCGCCATTCAATAAGATCATGGCTGATCATCAACCTCAACTTCACTTTCCCGCCCAATCTCCATATCCCTTGATTCCCTTAGAGTTCAAAAATCTATCTATCTGAGCCTTGAATATACTCAAAGACTCAGCATTCACAGCCCTCTGGGACAGAGAATTCCAAAGATTCACAAACCTCTGAGTGAAGAAATTCCTCCTCATCTCAGTCTTAAATGGCCGACCCCTTAGCCTGAGACTATGCCCCCTAGTTCTAGACACTCCAGCCAGGGGAAACAACCTCTCAGCATCTACCCTGTAAATCCCCCTCAGTATCTTATATGTTTCAATAAGATCACCTCTCATTCTTCTAAACTCCAGAGAGTATAGGCCCATTCTACACAATCTTTCATCATAGGACAGCCCTCTCTATTGTGCTCTGCTTCTTGGCCACTCCTCCTCTGCCTTCCCTCCCCACCCACTGTACTCCACTCCCTGACCACTCCCTGTCTGAGAATGGGACCATGTTGACCACATTCCAGACCCCCGAATACCCATGAGCAAGGCAATAATAAGCTAATTCTCATAATTGTTATTGGACTCTGCCAATCCCCCTCCCCAAAAAACGAACATTATTCAAATATTATTATCGTTCGCTGCTCTACAATAAAAGACACTCATGTAAAAGCTTCAAAACGTTCCAGTGCAAGGCAAGCTGGGGGTCTGGTGTGTGACAACATATTCACCCACATGTTCACTTAAAGTAATGATAAAGGAGATGCATAAGTAAGAAGCCATGATCTGAGATGGATCCGACGAGTAGTGTGGAAAGCATTGTTGTACAGCCTAAGCTATCAGTTTGAACATTTGAATATATGAACATATGAAAATCACAGACAGGAACAGACCTGCTGGTCCATACAGCATGTCCCACACAGTTGTGATGCCTTATGGATCCCAGTGTGTTCTCCTGGGAGAGGCAAAAACACAGACTAAATGGAAAGTTCCTCTCCAACTCCATGAAGCAATCAAAACCAGTCCAGGAGACCAAATAGATTTTGATTTATATTGCAGGATACCTACCTCTTGTATGAGGTGATCTCCGCCCCAGCCAGAAACAGGTTCAACTCTCGCTTGAAGGAATTCAGCGGATCAGTATTCACCACACAAGACGGCAGGTCTATTGTTCTCTGGGAAATCAAGAACCGCCTGGCATCTAACCTAGTTCTGCCCTTACATAACTTGTAAGCGTGAAAGATTTATATATTACCTGAGATTCTTTTGGCAGTGCAGTGAATGAATGTAGCCCTGACTGTAAGAGTGTTAATCAAGTGATGATGCAGGAGAATTCACTGCTGCAATCCGACTCATTGACAGCAAGAGAATTATCAAAACTAACAACAGCAATACTGACCAGCGCAGGACAACTAAATACTCCGGCTAAGCAGCTCAGTACCGCAGTTAATCTAAAAACGCCATTAAAGTGAGGAAGTGTGAAGCTTAGTATAAACACAGCTTTGCAACCCAAGCCAGATCCAGTAAACAACATAACGAGAAAGTTGAGGAGACAGTGCTGCACAGGCTAGCAGCTCCTTAGTTAAACTCAGGAAATAATGCTAGGAGGCAGGTGTTCACAATGAGAAAAGCACGTGATAAGCTGAGGTTAAAGGAGCACTTGGGGCTAATTTAGGCCTTGTAGCACCCGTCTTTTAGGCGCTACACGGCCACATTAAGATTGAAAATGGGGTCCGAGATGCACGCGTGCACTTCCGATGGGAAGAGCGCAGGACGCCATCTTAGTAAAGGGGTTTGCGTGTGGGCGCCTAATGACCACCTGCAGCATGTAGAGCAGTGAGATGATAATGCCAATCAGTGTGCAATGCTGATTTGACGCCAGCTTTGCTGTTTTTGAACTCCACACTCTAGCCACCGCCCTGTCTTATCCTCGCACAGCTAAATGCAACGTTCAATGGAATGAAGGACCCCCCACCAGCGCTATTTAAAGGGATCGTGAACTACTTCCAGGTTAGTTGCTGGAATATTTCTTCTGGCTGCTGGTGCAATTGTATGTGTTTTTGAAGCTTTCTTATACTACAGGGTCTGGCTGATGCTGAAGTACTTTTTTGTTCATTTAAAAGCTTGTGTTGAAACAAGTTGCTTCCAGACATGGGTGACCTGGTAGGGCTTCCTCTGGGAATTGACCATGACTGGGAGAATGAAGAGAGGCCACGCAGAGCAGGACAAGTTGCTGGAAGAGGGAGGAGGCGTGGGGGGCGGGGAGGGAAGAAGGGCTCTCAGCAGGAGGCCATATCCGCAAAGGGTCTTTAGGGAGCAATTCTCTTATCTCAACTTCAATGAGGACCAATGCTTGCAACATCTTCGCTTCACTAAAGAGGTTGTGACTGAAATCTGCCAACTGCTGTAGCCGCAACTGCAGCCTCAAGGCGGGGCAAGGACAGCATTGCCTGTGGCTGTCAAGGTGACCGTGGCTCTTAACTTCTATGCGTTTGGTTCCTTCCAGGCTGCTGCTGGAGATATAAGCAACATCTCTCAGTTTGCAGTGCACTGCTGCATAAGGGACGTCACTGAGGGTCTCTATACACAGAGAGAGACAGTTTAATCTCATTCCCTCTTGCCAGAGACAAGCAGAGAGAGCACAAAGGTTTGCACGGATTGCAGGTTTCTCCATGGTGCATGGTGCCATTGAGTGCATGCACATTGCCTTGTGTGCACCTCATATACACTCTGCCATTTTCATCAACCAAAAGGAATTCTACTCCCTCAATGTGCAGCTGGTGTGCGACCACAGGCAGTGCATCGTGCAGGTGAATGCCCGATATCCTGGCATTAGTCACGATTCCTCCCTTCTGTGGCAGTCCTCTGTTCCACCTGTATTTGAACCGCCACGGCAAGTCAAAGGCTGGCTACTGGGTGACAAGGGTTGTCCACTCATGACATGGCTCATGACGCCGGCCCGTTCTGCTTTTTTTCTCTCACGATGAATTTACGTGCAAGTGATAAAATGACACATTTCAACATTAATGTCATTGTTTCTGCTATGTATTTGGGTAAAAAAACGGAAAAAGGGGATCAAAATTCCTGAAGCCTTGCTCTGCTGCCACAAGTGTGCTGGGGCAGCACTTCCATTTCTTCATGCCCTGCCCTCATCCCAAATCACAGGGATGAGCATTAGGGATGGTCAGTTGTTCCATTATCTCAGCTCCTGTCACACTTGTCCTGTGGAGCTAGTGGGATTTCAGAGCAGTATCTTGCCACTTCATGGAGGTTGGTCTAGTGTAAGTCTCAAAACTATAGCCTGCCACTATCCGAACAGCAATCAGTCTCTCTTGGACCAATTGTCATTTGGATACAGGAATGAGGTGCCTACTATACAGGCCTCGCACAGCAAGTAAGCCTGCTTCATGCTCACTGATAATCATGGGATGGGCAAAACTGGTGGAATTTCTGGGGAAGCTTGGCATCCTAACCGCCCCTGCCTCCAAAACTGATGGCATGATGGAGGGAAGTGGTCAGAAGGTGTGCCAGTACACCCCCTCCCAGTTTGGAATTTCTCATCGCTGCCAGTAAAGGGCAGGAATGGATTCCGACCGACATCTTACCCCTCTGCTCCCACTGCACTGAGATTTTGCTGCCTCTCCTCAAAAAATGCAGCAATATCAGGGTTAAATTCCGTTACTAAACACTTGTTGGTTTATAATGACAATTCACACACAGAGGTTACTAATGACAGATGGCATAAGATTGGAATGGACAACCAGGGGCTGGAGATCGCTCTTACCAGATCTCCATCCATGTGCTCCACCTGTGGTCTTCTGGCTGGCCTTTTTAGGCCACCTAAGGTGCTATCACACAGAACCTGTGGGAACTCTATTTTAATATTACAGTGAATGTTAATGAGATATAAATCAGCGGAGAAATGATTCCCAGATTTTCGCGTAGGAATCGTGCTGTAGACTTAGATTGCACATATAAAATGAACGATCAGGGTCGGGCATGTTCTGGGCCTACAGGAAATCAAAGGCCAAAAATGCATGGGTTTGCAATTGCGGTGTAAATAATGGGATGCACCCACTGGGAATTCTCTGGGGTCTGGAAGAGATTCCTCATTCCCACATTATTGGCGACACCCCCACTACTACGCCTGCATCTCAGACACCTACCGTAGAAGGGAAGTCGGCAATGTTGCGTAGGCAAGCCATTGCAGGATGGATACTGCCCCCATGAAACATTACCCCTGGCAACCCCACGGGTTCCCCATTTAGTGGTTGAATAAAAAAGAAACTTGAAAATAATCTTTCAGGAGTTCTGGCCAGGACTCAGATCTGCATCCCCTGGTAGGCCCTACTTCCTCTGCAGGACATGCTGGTCAGTGCATCTCATTCATTTGGGCATATCATCCGCTGGACTACTTGCAGGCCAAGTCCGGGGAAATTCCCAGATTGAGAACACCTTCCTCCTAGCCACATCTCCTGTGACACCAGGGGACATGTTTGGGGTGGACAAAGGTTCTGCTCTAAACAGCTGCTCCCTGCCCCCCAAACATTTGGCATTGAGGTTGGGACCTGGTGTACGTGTGTCCCAGCCCAATTTGTGGGCCTTACATTGCACTGCCTATGGTTTACTGCCAGGTGTGTGTTGTTCAGGTTCACAAATTCAGGGCCTCACTATTTAAAGGGCTGCTGCTGCATGTTTATTTGGAGCACGTATGAAAGTGGACTTGGGCTGGTGAGGGCTGTGTTTTGTATTTATTTTTTGGCAGGTCATTTATCTTTGAAGATTTTTGTCCCAGATTTTTGGCAGCAAGATTTATAAATGCTACAATCCAAATTTTGATCGGGAAATGCCAATGGTTATTTTGTGTTATATGGAGAAGGAAGAAAGAAGTGAAAGGCAGGTTCAATTGTGCATGTGGTGGGCTACCCACATCTACTCTTACCCATGCAGCCCAGGTACACCTACCTGGATTTGTCTGAGAAAAACTGCCTTTGTTCCCACTTCACCACAAGGCGGCAGCGGAGTTGTGCTATCTGCTTGAATCCGACCTGCAAACAATGTCCATTAGTGGGATGGCACTGCAAGTGACTGTCAAGGTCACCACAATCCTGGACTATTGGCTCCTTCCAGGCTACTACAACGTTAGTCAATCCACCACACACGTGTATCAAGCAGATTACTGATGTGTTATTTGCCAGGGCAAACAGCCTTACCATTTTTCCCCTGGAAACTCAGGAGTAGAATGAGAGGGTCTTGCAATTCTTTCACCTCACACAATTCCTCAAAGTCCTGCGGGCTATTGATAGCACCCATGCAGCCTGTACACAATCCCATGACCTTCATGAACTGCAAGAGATTCCATTGCATGAATGTGCAGATGGTCAGGTACCGCCAACACAAGTTAATACCTAATTCCCAAGTAGCCATCATGATACTTTGATTTTATTACAATCTTCTGTGCCAAGGCTATTTGAAGGAGAATTCTGACAGCAAGGATGGTTTTAGGAGACCAAAGACAGCCTTTCGAACCCTGATTCATGATACCATTGAGACAGGCATGAACAGCAGCTGAGAAAAGATACAATGAGGCCCATCAAGCCAACTAGATCATTATCGAACACACTATAGGAATCTTGTAGCAGCACATCAGATGCCTGGATAGATCACGGCACATCTTACAAATACAGCCCTACCAGGCTCTCTAATTAACCAATTCAGAACAAGATGCAGCTCTCTAGAATGTTCTGCATGCAGAATAAATCTCCTTGCAATCTCATTCTTACCCCTCCCTCAGCCTCGTCTCCCCACACACACTGTTTGAACTCTCCACACTGTTTGGCAGCATCTGTGGATTTATTTCAGATTTCCAGCATCCGTAGTATTTTGCTTCTGTCTCCACAATATTTGTTGCACTGTGAGAATGTCTCAAGCAGTCATTCGTCATTTTCAGTTTTCTATCTACAAAAAAAACTGTGACGGAAATTTATCTAGAATTCTAGTTTAAATACTTTGAAATTCATTTGAATGAAAACTTTCAACTTGAACATATCGCGGTGAACAAAAGAATTTTTAAGTTATTTTAACTTGCCCAAAAGATGGCGAGCTCTGGTGAATTTTTGATAGCCCGGATTTTGCGGTGGCTAATGGCGGCGAAACTGTCAGCGTTCACCGCCATTCCCCCTCTGAAACTGACCGCACTTCAGGGTTTAGCACATGCGCAGATAAATGCAGAAATCCTGAAGTTGCGGTCAGTCATTCACTGCTCCGACGCAGGCTGCGCCGTTGGGTTTGCACTTGGTGATTAACAACCTACAAGTGAGCACGAGCAGACACTGGTGGCAGGGACAGAGTCCACGTCAGGGGACATAATCCTCTCCGAGCTTTACTCAGCTGGACACAGATGCTGAACCCCGGGGGCTATCGTTGAGAAGGAGGAGGTGCATCAGCAACTTAGCCAGGTACTGATGGACATGCCTTGCTCACTCGCCACAATAGAGAAGACGATTGGTGGAGCAGGGAATTGCGAGAATGTCTGCCATGGAGAGAGTGGCCGCCTCCGTGGGGCTTCAAGCACGGCTCTCAAATGGCCGTGCAGACTTTGGATGTCAACTTGTCTGCCGCCTTAAACAGGACGACAGATACCTTGTCCGTGGCCTTACAATGCGTTATTGAGCCTTCATGAATTATACAATGCGAATCAGCCACACGTTTTTACCAATCAATCAATGGGTGAACTCCATTGCAACGAGTGAAGATGATCTGTTAAAGGATCTCTTTTATCTGCAATCATGTCATAAACAAATAAAAAATCGACAAAAATCGGGTGGCAGCTAATATTTTTGGAGCACGTAGGGCAACTGTTCGGGTCACTCCTTTCTTCCCTGCTCCCCAACACTGCGAGCGGGAGACAGAGGCGACCTTTGACCTCGTCTGAGATTAGCGCAGCAAAGAGAGCGTTGCGTTAGAAAATCACCGCCAGTGCTGCCTGCGTTCTCTCGGCCGGCGGCTGTTAGCCTTGGCCGCCACTGTTATCGGCAGGTTTCCCAATTTCTATGCCATAGTCTTTATACAACATGTCAAAGCTGTGTTTGCTTGGCAGACATTCCGATACACTGGTGCAATCTGTGACAAAATCTGTTAAATTACAGATCATCATTGGGTTACTGGTGTGTGACCACACATCCATCGCATCACTAAGACTGTCTATTTCCACCTCTGTAACATCGCCCGTCTCTACCCCCTGCCTCAGCTCATCCACTGCTGAAACCCTTATCCATGTCTTTGCTACCTCTAGACTTGACTATTCCAACGCACTCCTGGCCAGCCTCCCACATTCCACCCTATGTAAACTTGAGGTCATCCAAAACTCGACTGCCCGTGTCCTAACTCGCACCAAGTCCCGTTCGCCCATCATCTCTCTGCTCGCTGACCTACATTGGCTCCCGGTTAAACAACGTCTCAATTTCAAAATTCTCATCCTTGTTTTCAAATCCCTCCATGGCCTCGCCCCTCCCTATCTCTGTAATCTCCTTCAGCCCCACAACCCCCCGAGATATCTGCACTCCTCTAATTCTGCCCTCTTGAGCATCCCTGATTATAATCGCTCAACCATTGGTGGCCGTGCCTTCTGTTGCCTAGGCCCTAAGCTCTGGAATTCCCTCCCTAAACCTCTCCGCCTTTCTACCTCTCTTTCCTCCTTGAAGACGCTCCTTAAAACCTACCTCTTTGACCAAGCTTCTGGTCATCTGCCCTAACTTCTCCTTATGTGGCTCAGTGTCAAATGTTTTGTCTTACAATTCTCCTGTGAAGCGCCTTGGGACATTTTACTACGTTAAAGGCGCTGTATAAATACAAGTTGTTGTTGTTGTCCATCTAGAGTTGGTGTAACCACTGCGTGTGAAGGAGAACTTAAAGGGTAAAGGCATCTATTTTGGGTTTTTTTATTTAAATTTTTTCTCGTGGATTTTAAAGATAAAGAAAGAAAATCTGCATCAAACATTTAACTCAGTAACGACAAGGATGGGATTCGAACCCATGCATACAGAGGTCTAATGGATTAGTAGCCCATTGCTTTAACAACTCGGCCACCTCGCCTCACAGTGGAGTGCTGGATTTTTTATTTTTTTTGGCTTCAGCACATGGTGGGAGTGTTTATGTTGAAACAAAAGCTAATGAGCGTCGTCTGCAAATCTGTCAGAAAACTGACTACTGCTGAAGTATTAATAAGAGCGCAGCCAACAGGAAGATCACAGAAGAAGAGAAGCCATGAAAAGGGGCTCGTATTATGCACTTTCACTGCAGCTTCGGGCTTCTAGGGATAAAATTAATAACTTGGACTAATAATTTGGAAGGCTGTGAATTGGGCCTTGCTGACCCCTATCTGATCTGCCCTCCTGTCAAGTGAGACTCCACAGAAAGAAAACTGAATCGTGAAATTTACCCCTTAATTGCTACCTGCAGAGTCCAGTGCTGGTTGGAATTTCAATGTGAAATGAATGATGGGGGTTGCTGTTAAAGAGATCAGTTGGAATCAAAACCAGTGAGCCACCAGAGGAAATTAATTCACTGATATTTATGATTGGCCCTTTCTATAAACATGAATGTGTTAAAGCAACCAAGGCTGAATAATACCTCTTTTCAGTTTGTGCCTGTCTGATCTGAGTTCATTATGGTTATATAGCATCATCTATTTTAATTTTTCTTGTTAATTAAATCAGAGGTTTCATGCACTGCCTCTTGTTACAGGATCATCTAGGTGGCACAGTAACAGATGGTAGTGTTGCAACACTAGAATTTAACTCACTGTTAAAAAGAATAGATAATGGTGTTGATTTTAACCCTAACCACGTGGTGGAAACACCCTACTTGCTCAGCAGAAACCTAGCGGGCGGGCAGTTAAAATCACCCTGGCTCTTACCTGCCCGAAAGCCGCCATGATCGCAACATCTGCAATTTTAACCTACTCTCCTGAGCAGGCAGCAAGGACACGCACCCGGAGTCAACAGGGTCCTTCTTTACATAGACATGTTGCGGCCCGATGACATCAGTGAGACCCGACTGTAATTTTAACTCAGGCCTGAGCGGGGAATCCACTTGGAGTTAAAATCGGGGCCCACCAGTTAAAAATGGGCAGATTATTTACCTGCACAGACCCCAACCATTTCTGATATTAACCTCTAGGCTTTTGCAGGCTGATGAGGCGCCCACCTAGAGCAGGGGGGGACTCGCAAATATATGTAAATCTGGATCCCATCATGTCAATAAAACCGCGATGCAGTTTTAATCAGGGCCTGAATAGGGAAGGCCCCCCACCTCCCGCGTGACCATTCTGAACCCCTCCCCCACCGCCCCTTGCTACTTACCTGGAAGCAAGGGGGCAGCAAAGGGCCACCCAATCTTCAGCTGTCAGCAGCTGCTCACTATCCTTTTCACACACGTTACAGCAGGAAGTGGCTGGCTGCATTTATATAAGTCCTGCCGGTTAAAATCAACGCGACCTCCTGCTGCCTCTGCCAGGAAATCAACTCGCCAGAGCGGTTTTCCGCTGGGATCTTGCTCAGAGTTCAAATCCACCCCCATGATATTTATCATAGAATCATACAGCACAGAAGGAGGCTATTCAGCCAATTGGGCCCGTGCTGGCTCATTAAAAGAGCTATCCATTTAGTCCCACTCTCCAGCTCTTTCCCCATAGCTGTGCAAAGTTTTCCTTTACAAGTATATAACCAATTCCCTTTTGAAAGTGACTATCAAATTTGCTTCCACCATCCTTTCAGGCAGTGCATTCCAGATCATAACAACTCGCTGTGAAGTAATTTCTCCTCATCTTTCCTCTGGCTCTTTTGCCAATTATCTTAAATCTGTGTCCTCTGGTTACTGAATCTCCTACCACTGGAAACAGTTTCTCCCTATGTACTCTATGTAAATTGCTCATAAATTTGAACACCTCTATTAAATCCTTTCTTCTCTGCTCCAAGGAGAACAATCCCAGCTTCTCTAGTCTCTCCACATCCCTGGTACCATTCTAGTAAATCTCCTTTGGACCCTCTCCAAGGCCTTGGTATACTTCTTAAAATGTGCTGCCCAGAATAGGCTTTTCTTTTCCAGCTTACCCGTGCCTCAGGTCCTCATCCCCTCCCACACTTTGCCTTCAATCTGCTCCACTCCCATACTTGCCTTGGAAGCCCCCTTTCTCACTCCATGCTGACAGAAGCTTTTGATGCCTTCAATCCTTTCAGGGCTCACCTTGCTTCTTGAATCCTCCTTGTATCTCGAAGCCCCTGTCTCCTCTATTCAATAGGCTTCCAAGTTCCTCCTTTAGCCAGGTTAATTTTCCTTAATAAATTATCACTACTTCCCGCTGCCCTGTATCCTGCAGTCAAGAGATTCGGGGAACGCTGCTGAACAGAGGGGCTCCGCAAACCTCCTGCACACTCAAATACTGGTCTGTTGCCCATGTAATAGTTTAATACAGTGTAATCAGGCTATGTGATACCAGCACACAAACAAATTCCCATATTCAAATTACAGTTCTCTCACTGTAGAGAATAACAGAGGCATAACCCATTTAAAGTAAATGAGTTAACTAAAGCATTGAAGTAGCACACAAAGGGATTTCACATAATCATGCTAATGCATTTGCTACGGACAACACTGAGAGTAGTTTCACCTCTATGGAGCCATCAGTTAACCTGTAAGGTAACTATAAGATGAGCAACCATTTATCAATTAGCGTGTTACCAAATATCCAACCAGTCATTAATTATTATATTGCAGCATAACCTAAATACTACATTTGATTAAAAAAAAACATGTAATCCATAAATTTCCATAAAATTCTCCCGAACTGCAATTTCTTTTAGCTGAACCAAAGGGAAACTTCTTCATATGAGAGTTGTTTCAAATTGAACAAAGTAGGAGCTTTTTGGAGATAGAGGACAAATAATTGATGAGTATTTGTGAGATAGCAAAAGGAGAAGGTTCACTTGCAGCTTCCTCACATGGAGCCAGAGACATGATTCAGAATTCAGTGCATATTGATTTTGTGACCAACAGAATTCAAATGCAATTTAAGGGAAGATCCTTTGACCAGATTTGTGACTACTTTTGGAAAGATTTGTTAATTGTTACTGAAAGACGGCAAAAGCCTGCTGACCGTGGTTGAAATGTACCAGTTAAAGTACCCAGGATACTAATTAGTAAGAAAGAAACACTTGCATTTATATAGTGCCTTTGAAACATACAAAATTCTTACAGGGCTTGACAGGGTAGATGCAGGGAGGATGTTTCCCCTGGCTGGGGTGTCTAGAACCAGGGGTCACAGTCTCAGAATAAGGGGTCGGCCATTTAGGACTGAGATGAGGAGAAATTTCTTCACTCAGATGGTGGTGAATCTTTGGAATTCTCTACCCCAGAGGGCTGTGGAGGCTCAGTCGTTGAGTCAAGATAGAGATCGATAGATTTTTGACTATTAAGGGAATCAAGGGATATGGGGAAAGTGCAGGAAAGTGGAGTTGAGGTAGGAGATCAGCCATGATCTGATTGAATGGCGGAGCAGGCTCGAAGGGCCAAATGGTCTACTCCCGCTCCTATTTCTTATGTTCTTATGTTCTTTCATGACCTCCAGACATCCCAAAGCATTTTACAGCCAATGGAGGACTTTTGAAGTGTAGTCACTGTTGTAATGTGGGAAACGTTAGAGTAACCATTTAGACATTGACTGGAAAAGAAAATGTTTAAGTAACATGAGTGTAGTATCAATATTAAATCTAAGAGATGGTAAATTACTGGATGCGTGTGTGCAATTTCCCAATATACACTCCTGTCATGCACAGTACTGGAAAATTTACACAGTATTATTTATTTTATTCGGTCATTTTCATAAAAAGCAGATGAGTATAAACAGGATAACACTGCTAAAATCAGCGAACTGAGGAAAGTATCCCAAGGATTGCAGCAATGTCTGGTGGGCGCAGAAATCAGTTTGAGCGTCTTTTGCCAATGAGAAGTTCAAATGAGTACAGAGGCCGTGCATTAAATGGGTATTAAAATTTATGCCCCTTTTTAATGTACTCACAGGAACACTAAACCTCACTCTGTAAGGTAAGTTGGCCAATCCTGTGCTTCCAATGGGGACCTTGCTCAAAGTAAGCATGGTTGGACAGACAGCTGCAATACTGTGTGCCGATTGTCCAACCCACAGTCCTTTCAAGCTCTGTCCCGTGTTGGGAGCATGGGATCGAAGAATTTACCTTTGTGTGCTTTCTGCTATCTCGGGGTCATTAGGTGAGCAAAAGGAAATGCACAACTGAGATGCCAATTGGAAAGCACCTGTAAGATTGCTACTTAATGATCTATAGTTAAGGGACACAAACTTGAACATTTATGGCAGACAACTGGCTTAGCCATTCATCGCCAGATCTGGCTGGATGACATAAAGCACTATTGGGTCCTGCTCTCCTCTGCCAAAACTACTCACTACCCAAGATCATCCTGGAATGCAAAGATAACCCCTGGCTTCTCTTCTCCACCACCTACCATCTTCTTAAACTCCTCTTCCCTGCCCCCTCCACCCTCCCCTCCAACATCAAGTGTGAGGAGCTCATGGACTGCTTTGTCACTGAGATTGAGACCACCATTCAGCTGCCTCTGCCGCATCCCTCCCTTCCCCTAGCCCACCGGGCCAAACTTCCCCCAAGGTTGCCCCCTGCCCTAGCCCTGAGCTTGCATTTTCTCTAGTTTACCTCCTATCTCCCCTCATGCCCTCTCCGAGCTCATCTTGTTCCTGAGATCCACCTCGGGCTCTCTCGACCCTATTCCCACTAAACTGCTGATCATCCAACTTCCCTTTCTAGTTCCCATGCTAACTGATATTATAAATGGTTAACTCTCTTCTAGTACTGTCCCCCTCCCTTTCAAATATGCCGTCGTCACGCCCCTCTCAAAAAACCCACACTTGACTCCTCTGTCCTTGCAAACTACTGCCCAATCTCCAACCTCCCTTTCCTCTCCAAAGTCCTCAAACATGTTGTCTCTCAAATCCGTGCTCATATTTCCTGCAACCCCATGTTTAAACCTCTCTAATCAGGTATCCCCCGGCCCCGCCACAGCAATGAAACAGCTCTTATCAAATTCATAAATTACATCCTTTGTGACTGTGACCATGGTGCACTGTCTCTCCTCATCCTTCTTGACCTGCCTGCAATCTTTCATACAGTTGACCACACCATCCTCCTCCAATGCCTCTCCTCCGTTGTCTAGCTGAGTGGGACTACCCTCTGAAGGCTTTTATAGATCTAGAGGAATAATCATAAGGTGAATCTCTTCATATGGGTGTGGAAGGAACAAAAGGAAAGGGCTGGATGCTGCCTAACAAAGGCATAACATGGCCATGGACCTTGTTGAATTGATTAATGAATCTGCCCTCATGAAATCGGCTATAAAAAGGTGAACACTTTATGAGCATAAAGAGATGCACTTACCTCCTCACAGACAATGCTGGGTTCTTGCTTCATTACAGTTGTGGATTTTACCATCCAGATGGACACTGTGATGAAGCAAAGGTGCTCTGCTTTGCAGACTACCAGTGAGCAACATACAGCATTAGTGGCATCAGCCGTGAGACATCAAATATGTATTGCTTATGAATGCTGCCACTGATGATGTCAAGATATTGAGGCCCACTCAATGATGTGATCAGGTATGTCCCTTTTGACAGCTATGCTGTGCAGCATGCAGCACACCATCAAAAATCTACCAACTCATTTTGGAGCAGCTCAGTATAGGCCACAAACTGGAACCCTTGTTTGAACATGTTAATGTCTGCTCAGTAATGTTCTGCTTCTTGAACCTTTTTCTTTGTATGCTGGGGGCTTTGAGGTTTGCATAGCATTGTCATGTCATGGGCCATGCTTTGAATGGATAACCTTTTTCTCTGACAGGATACAGCAAAGAGTATGGACCCTGGCAACATCCTGGCTGTAGTGATGAAGACCTGTGCATCAGAACTAGGTACCCCATTGCCAAATTATATCCATATGGTTATGACATGACATCTATGCAACATCAAGGTGGAAAGTTGCCCAGATATGTCCTATGTACAAAAAAAAGGACAAATGTAACCTAATTATTGCCCTATCAGCCTGTTCCTGATCATGAGCACAGTGATGGAATGAGTCATCAATCATGCCATCAAGAGCTACTTACTGACCAATAACCTGCTCACCGACACTCAGTTCAAGCTTTGTTGTTGTTCAACTTATCTGCATGCTACGATAAATGTGGAACTCACGTTCCTTTTAAGATATGGAACATTCTCCAGAAAACACATGCATAATTGTTTTTGCCAGTGGCCAGCCAGTTGAAGGGATAATTACTAGTCCTAGCCCTTTTTGGGCTACCCCAGATCAGGCGTATTCCCCAGACGTTCACCTTCAACTAAAGTTAGTGATAGCCGAATCCTAGAGATGCTTAATTGGGTCTAAAGGTTCAGGCTATCTCTCCCTAAAGGAAAGGAGCGGCCTGAAGATGTTACCATCCTCCGGATAGCACTTTTAACAAGTTTAACTAGACTGTAACCATCCGGAAATTATGAGGGTCCGGAAAACCCCCCAGAATTCTGCAACTCCTCACAAAAGAGTGTACAGAAATTAAGCTTGCGAGGTTGATACAAAATTACTCTGTGAGACAATTCTAAAAATATATAGATTTATTAAAAAACCGACATGTAGTTAACAGTTGTTGATTTCAATCGCAACTTTAACAGTCCAAAATACAAATAGCTTACATTTCTTATCAGAGATCCTTATTCTCAAATCTTAACTTCATTACATTTCCACACTTCTACTTATTCTTAATCCAGAATATCCACCAAAATCAAATACCTTGATTACCCGAGACTCAAAGGGTTAAAGAACTTACAGAGCTTGCCTCTGAAGTTGAGAATCGCTTGCCTTTCCAGCGACTTCTGACTTTCTATCTGAAAAGCTCTATTTTTATACTCTTTTTGCAGTGGCATATTCTTTGAAGTTTTCTGTTGATGTAAGCTAATTATCTCCAGTGATACTTCTGTTGACTTCTTTCTATTCTTACTGTTAATTCAGCTGTTAACTTTCAGACTTCTGTCTCTACCTTTAGGTGTTTCAAAACCTATCATAAAATGGCTACAACAGATTTATCTCTTTGATGCCATTCTTATCGAAGGTCTTCCATTCAATTCTTAATATTGGCTTAACTGGTTATTAGCAGACATCGTGTCTCCTAACTATTCCATTTTCAATACAAACACAATGTGATTGCTTGGTGTCATCTATTGATATTATATTTACAAAGTCTCCTGTTTGTACCTTTTACAATTTGTAAATCAAAAACACTTCATCTAGGGTGTTCTTTGCATTTCTTAGCTACTTCAATTGGTTGTATATATAATCGTGTTTCCTGTTTCATTTGATGTTACTTTTACAAAGGCACATGGTTTTTTAATGTTCTGTTTTTCTTGTTCGAAGTGTTAGATTTTAACACTTTACTTGGGCATTGCTATTGTGTTGGTTCCAAACTGCAGACTCCTTGGAACCAACTCTTTGCTTCTTCAATAGGTCATTGTCTCAGTGTCAATAACCAATCTTTATCTCAAAAGCCTGTATGGTGTTTACAGCTTTGTGATGTTGAGGCTTTTAGATTTTTAAACCCAGTTTGTCATGTTTTAATAAAATCAGAGTTCTGTACATAGGATGGTGTATTTTTCTGAATAGGTTTGGCTCATTCGTTTACATGGTCAGCCTCTCTTGCTGCTGCCTGTACTCACCAGCACAGTGAAACCAATCGCCTGTGATCTGGGTAATTCAGTGGCGAGCCTTACCAAGGAGCTGGAAGGAGTCTATAGCAGAAAGGTTGAGTGCTGTTGTCACTATTACCACTTCTGGCAGCAGGGTGATCATATTACAGTGATGATTGACAGGTCACTAAAGCCATCAGTACAATGTTCCCAGGGTGTTAAAGAAGGAAACAGAACATTAGGCTGCATAGCAAGGAGTATAACAAATAAATCCAGAGAGGTGATTTCAAATTGTATTTGACCCTGGTGAGACGACATCTAAAGCAATGAGTGTAGTTTTTATCTCCCTATTTCAAAAATATATTCAGTTATTGGGAGGGGTACAGAGAAGATCTACATGGTTGATCTCAGAACTTAAGGGAATGACATCTGAGGAAAGATTGACTACCCTGGGTCTTTTCGCTCTTGAAAAGAAAAGAATGAGAGGGGCTATGATAGAAGTGTTTAAAATTGGATCCATGTAAGCTTTTCTGCTATGTACAAAATTTAAGCACAATGGGGGAGAAATTGGCCTCCTTTGCGCCTCCCGTTAGCGCCTCCGGGGGGTGATAACGGGGCGCTAAAGGCTTACCGACCGGACACGGTGAAATTACCGATGCCCACGAACTTCCATGGTGGGTTAGCGCTGGCACTAAAGCTTATCGCCTCGATCTCCTGCACCCCGGAGATCGTGCCATCATCCGGTGCGCAGCGCCCTGTTATCGCCCCGGATGTAAAATCCGCTTCTGCCTCCTGCAGCATCGCCGGGCGTCAACAACGGCAGCTGCAGGAGGTGTTGTCACCTCGGCTGGCTGCTTGGAGAACGCTAATTAAAGGCAGTGGTGGTCAGGTAGGCCAAAATATTAGAATATCCCCAGCGTGGTGTATTTTGATTTTTTTTCCAGCCCGCAATTGATCAGCCCTACACTCTCTTAGAGTGCTTGGGGCTGCTATGCGCGTATCACAGGCGCCGTCGACGACCATTCCCAGCCTTAGCCTTCAATGACCGCAGCATTGGCCCTTCCCTTTAAGGGAGGGAAGGAGCCTGTAAAACTGTAAAAATTGTGCAGCGCTCTGCCACTACTGACCCTCTCGCTCCCTTTAGCACTCTAAGGGAAGTGGTAGCGTTTGATTTAGCGCTCCACTTCCCTCTTGGAGTGCTAAACCGGAAGTTCCCGTCGGAATCAATTGTGTAGTGCCCAGCGATACTTTCGCGCCCGCAAAAGTTATCACCCCAAAACAGGGCTCTAGCCCAATGAGTCATATTTACAAATTAAGGACAACTAAAGAAAAATAGGAAATGCAGGAGGAATGTTTTTTGCTAAAATGATGGTAAGTATGTGGAACAGGTTACCAAAATGGGTGATTGAACAAGAAACCTTATTGGGTTTCAAGAATGAATTAGACAGGCTCTTGTCAACAAACGGGATTTAGTGTTATTAGAAATGCACAAGGGATTACTGTGGATAGGTGGGCCAAAAGGACCGAAGGTCTTCTCCTGTCTGTAACTGTTACTTTGTTACTTCTTGGTTGCAGTTCTGGTTACAGGAGATGGCACAATTCACCCATGGCTTCTTTGGTGAGATGTAGCCTTCCCACACTTTGGGGTTAATTTAAAAATATATATTTTTGGTGAATCAACAGCCGATTTTACACCTCGTACGATTTTGACTTAAATGAAAAAGAAAATGAGACGAGGTGTAAAACGAGCTGCCGATTCGCTATCACCCACTTTGCGCCTGAGGATAAACTGCTAGGTGTGTCTTATCCTCCAAGGGGACCAATCAGAAATCTGATCTTGTCATCCAAGGAGACCAATCAGAACTTTGGTGTTGCAAATATACACTGCCTTAACATTACCTTATTTTTTTGCTTGGCCTGTCACCAGCACTGCACACTGCCTGGAGTTGTGGTGGATTCTAGTAATCCTCCTTCAAAGGTCGTAGACCTCCCTTACTCTCTTCCATTCCTTATTTTCATCCTCAGCCATGCTCCAAAAACCAAGACTTGCTACTGCATCATGCTTCCGTTTGGCTGAGTTGCTTTTTACAATATCTCTTGTTCTGCTCTATGCTGGACCTCTGCTGACTCCTTTAATATCACTTTTATATACTCTTGAACTACCTTCTCATGGCGAGTTATTTTTGAAGGACATCTATTTCCTTTTTTGAAGAATTGGGATTCTGAAAGTGAGCTGGAGTTGGTGACAAAAATGTACTAAATTTTTGATGTTTTTCATAACTTTTTTATTGTCTGAAATCCGTCACGTTGTTACATAATTCATTATAAACATAATTTGACAGCCTCATTGTTATTCATTATCAATGATCAAACAAAACTACAAGAGGAACATTGTCATACTAAGGCTAAAATGTTAAGGAACAGCTTTCAGAATAAGTTAGGCGGCCAAAAATGATCATTATTTTGACTGGAATTGGTAATTACAAAAATGATTCTAGACGCATTTTTGGATCTTGCCTCGGGAAAAGAACATTTAAAAAATGTGGAGCTGAAGATGATTGATTTTGAATGTTAGATAAAGAGCAATTCTTTGAACACTTGCAGATTCATTATTTTCACGGCTGAACTATGAAAAAAGCTGAATAAAATTAGCAATCTTCACTGATGGAAAAAAACTGTAACAGACAAATTGATGTATGTAGGTCTAACTTTTGTTACATTTAATGAAAACCAAGGTAAGGAGACAAAGCCAGCAGTACAGACGCTATCATAACGGAAAAAGAAAGACTTGCATTTATATAGCGCCTTTCACAACCTCAGGACATCCCAAAGCGCTTTACAGTTAATTAAATACTTTTGAAGTGTAGTCATTGTTGTAATGAAGGAATTGTTGCCATGGTTGAAAAGAATGAAATGGTAGCCATGGCTGTGCTTGTTATGCATTCCATCTGGTCCCAAACTTAGAAGCAGCCACAGGAGTTGAACAGAAAGCTTTGGAAGCCCATGAAAGCTGTAATTGACCTATCAGCAAGCTGTTAGCCTTAGAGATAAAACCAAAGCCAGAATCATAGAGCTGAGCAGAAACCATCCATACTTCCAAGTCTCTAAAGCTAGAATAGCTTGGACAGGGGAGGAAGCTGGTAAAAGGGCCATGCATTGCATTGTTGCTCAAAACTGAGTGATGTATAGGCTTCAGAGGGGCTCCACACACCGCCAGGTCTTGACAACAGCATCCTTGGTGACAGGGAATTTGCATAGGAAATTTGCTATTTTTTATTCTGAATGATTCCCTCTCTTCAAAATCTGTTCTTGTGCTGAGAGGATCTGATCTGAAACAAGTAGTATTAATAGTCTAGAACACAAAATCAAATGGAAGCATCGAAGGGAATAGTCAAAACTGAATTGATTGCAGATAAAAATGTGTTCCTCTATGTTCCATGCCTATAACCCCTTGTATATTAAGTTGCCATTTCACCTCTCTGCCTGGTTTCAAATCCAACCCAGATCAATGGAAAGTCTGTTCTCTATATGGATGTTACATAAACTGAATTGGGACATTATCAATCCAGCTGCTAATGGCCATGGGCTCATAGCACAGAATGATTGTGAATGGGATAATTTTCATGCTCCCAGTGGGGAGCCATTCACATTGAGAACATCTATTCAAAAAGTCTAATGTGTACTTCACACATGTCCCCTTAACCAAATTCCATCCAAGAGCTACAAGGATGACTAGTGTGGAAAGTGGGGAGATTCACATTGGTGAGGTAGGAGGTATTCTTCAGAAATGGGAGTGAAACATAAGAATATAAGAATTAGGAGCAGGAGTAGGTCATACGACCCCTCGAGCCTGCTCCAACATTGAATAAAATCATGACTGATCTTCGACTTCAACTCCACTTTCTTGCCTGATCCCCATATCCCCTAATTCCTCTGGAGTCCAAAAATCTATCTCAGCCTTGAATATATTCAATGACTCAGCATCCATATCCCTTTGGGGTAGAGAATTCCAAAGATTCACAACACTCTGAGTGAAGAAATTCCTCCTCATCTCAGTCCTAAATGGCCAACTCCTTATCCTGAGACTATGCCCCCTAGTTCTAGACTCTCCAGCCAGGGGAAACAGCTTCTCAGTATCTACCCTGTAAATCCCCTTCAGAATCTTATATGTTTGAATGAAATCACCTCTCATTCTTCTAAACTCCAGAGAGTATAAGCCCAATCTACTCAATCTCTCCTCATAGGACAACCCTCTCATCCCAGGGATCAATCTAGTGAACCTTTGTTGCACCACCTCTAAGGCATGTATGTCCTTTCTCAGATAAGGAGACCAAAACTGTGTACAGTATTCCAGGTGTGGTCTCACCAAAGCTCTGTACAATTGTAATAAGACTTCCTTACTCTTGTACTCCAAACTCCTTGCAATAAGGGCCAACGTGCCATTTGCCTTCCTAATTGCTTGCTGTATCTGCATGCTAACGTTCTGTGTTTCCTGTACAAGGACACCTAAATCTCTCTGAACACCAACATTTAATAGTTTCTCACCATTTAAAAAATATTCTGTTTTTCTATTCTTCCTACCAAAGTGAATAACCTCACATTTTCCCACATTATACTCCATCTGCCACTTATTGCCCACTCATATAACCTGTCTATATCCCTTTGCAGGCTCTTTGTGTCCTCCTCACAGCTTACTTTCCCACCTAGCTTTATATCATCAGCAAATTTGGATACATACAAGGATAGTACAAGGACTAGGGGACACAGATTTAAGGTTTTGGGCAAGAGATACAGGGGGGATGTGAGGAAAAACTTTTACGCAGCGAGTGGTGAGGACCTGGAACTCACTGCCGACGGAAGTGGTGGAAGAGGAGACACTCAATGGTTTCAAGGGGAGACTGGATAGGCACTTGAGGGAAATAAACTTGCAGGGCTACGGGGATAGAGCGGGGGAATGTGACTGACTGGATTGCTCTACAGAGAGCCGGCACGGACTCGATGGGCCGAATGGCCTCCTTCTGTGCCGTATGACTCTATGGGGGAAAAATTCAGTTGGTTTGCGCCTCCCATTAGTGCCTTAAGAGGGCGCTAATGGGGCGCAAAGCAACTAGCGCTCAGGCGCGGCGATGTTTGCGCCGCTCACAAAATTGACCAGACATTTTGCAGTGGCATTAAGCACTACCTCCATGATCTCCTGCGCCTGCAGATCATGACGTCAGTCAAGCGTGTAACGCCCTGGACCGGATATTGAGTGGCGCCCCCTGCCTTACCTCCTGCCGCTAGCAACGACAGGTTGAGGGGAGCGTTTTGCAATCGGGAACGTACTGGGGGAGCGCTATTTAAAGGCGACTGCTTCCTGCCTTTTTTTGTCGCTGACATTTTTGTACCACGCATTCTGAGTGAGAGAGAGAGACTTCTGGAGATATTGAACGCTGTGTTGAGGAGTTTTGGGTACTGAGCAGTACTTTGCAGGTTCATTTTGATTTGCCCTTCCTTGCATCGATTTAGAAGAGACTTTGGGGGCTGCACTCTGAGCTCTTTCCCTGGGCCTCTCCATTGTTCTTTCCAGCAGATTTGATGTACAGGTCTCTCCAGGCCGAGATTCAAGGTGGCAATGAGCAGGGTTTGGATGGAGAGCAAGATCGACCCTCCCCTTTAAGAACTGGCTGGAGTCAGTGTGTCTGTGTTCCATTGCTGACGGACATCACATGAGCTTCACCAGTGCTCTGAGGTAGCACCTCGCTCCTCGGCGTTAGCGCCTTAAGAGAGGCGTGTAGCGCCTGATTTAGCACTCCAATCACCTCCAGGGGTGATAGAAGCCAAGTTTGCAGTCAGAGGCGATAATTAGCACCAGGCACTAAACTTTGCGCCCGGCTGATAATTGCGCCCCAAACGGGGCGATACCGAATTTCTACCCCATTACTCTATGACATTGCACTCGGTCCCTTCATCTAAGTCATTAATATAGATTGTAAATAGCTGAGGGCCAAGCACTAATCTTTGTGGCACCCCACTAGTTACAGTCTGCCAATCAGAAAATGACCCGTTTATCCCTACTCTCTGCTTTCTGTCCGTTAACCAATCCTCTATCCATGCTAGTATATTACCCCCAATCCCATGAGCCCTAATTTTGTTTAATAACCTCTTGTGTGGCACCTTATCGAATGCCTTCTGAAAATTTCAAATACACCACATCCACTGGTTCCCCCTTATCTAATCTGCTAGTTACAACCTCAAAAAGCTCTAACAGATTCATCAAACATGATTTCCCTTTCATAAATTCGTGTTGACTCTGCCCAATCCTATTATTATTTTCTAAGTGCCCTGTTACCACGTCCTTAATAATAGATTCTAGCATTTTCCCTACTACTGATGTCAGGCTAACTGGTCTGTAGTTCCCCGTTTTCGCTCTTCCCTCCTTTTTTAAATAGTGGGGTTACATTTGTTGCCTTCCAATCCGTGGGAACCGTTCTAGAATCAATGAAATTTTGGAAAATGACAACCAATGCATCCACTATCTCGATAGCCACCTCTTTCCAAACCCTAGGATGAAGACCATCAGGTCTAGGGGATTTATTGGCTTTCAGTCCCATTAAGTTCTCCAGTACTATTTTTTTTACTAACACTAATTTCTTTCAGTTCCTCATTCCCGCTAGACCCTTGGTTCTCCATTATTTCTGGGAAGTTTTTTTCGTCTTCTTCCAGATTTGGATGAGGGGACCAAATGTAATATATCCAAGTTTGATGATGATACAAAGCTAGGTGGGAATGTAAGTTGTGAGGAGGATGCAAAGAGGCTTCAAGGGGATATAGACAAGCTAAGTGAGTGGGCAAGAACATGGCAAATCGAATAAAATGTGGAGAAATGTGAAGTTATCCACTTTGGTCGGAAAAATAGAAAACCAGAGTATTTTTCAAATGGTGAGAGATTGGGAAATGTTGGTGTTCAGAGGGACCTGGGTGTCCTTGTACACGAATCACTGAAAGTTAACGTGCAGGTACAGCAAGCCATTAGGAAATCAAATGGTATGTTGGCCTTTATTACAAGTGGATTTGAGTATAAGAGTAAAGACGTTTTACTGCAATTATATAGGGCCCTGGTGAGACCACACTTGGAGTATTGTGTACATTTTTGGTCACCTTACCTAAGGAAGGATATACTTGCCATAGAGGGAGTGCAACGAAGGTTCACCAGACTGATTCCTGGGATGGGGGGATTGTCCTATGAGGAGAGATTGAATAGACTAGGCCTGCATTCTCTGTAATTTAGAAGAATGAGAGGTGATCTTCTTGAAAGATACAAAATTCTTACAGGGCTTGACAGGGTAGATGCAGGGAGGATGTTTCCCCTGGCTGGGGAGTCTAGAACCAGGGGTCACAGTCTCAGAATAAGGGGTCAGCCATTTAGGACTGAGATGAGGAGAAATTTCTTCACTCAGAGGGTGGTGAATCTTTGGAATTCTCTACCCCAGAGGGCTGTGAAGGCTTAGTTGTCGAGTATATTCAAGACAGAGATCAATAGATTTTTGGATATTAAGGGAATCAAGGGATATGGGGATAGTGCAGGAAAGTGCAGATGAGGTAGAAGATCATCCATGATCTTACTGAATGGCGGAGCAGGCTCGAGGCGCCGAATGGCCTACTCCTGCTCCTATTTCTTATGTTCATATGTTCTTATTATAGTCCAGGATTGGGCGGTAACTTCAGAAAAGTTTGAGATTTAGCAGCAGACTGAATCGCGCTGCATGCAAAATTAAGTCTCATCGCTGAAAGAAAGGATTGGAGTGCTAAATCAAGCGCTAATGGCCTAGCTCAATGGCGCTACACTCAAAGCGCTAACCAATATCAGGTGCAGTCTAATCGCAAGTCATCATTGCCATAGGCTCATTCCAGTTTTTAAAGGGGAAGTTCGTTGATGCTGCAGAACCTCATTATCAGCATTGCTGGGTTTGAACCTGTATCAGCAAACAGGAGCAGGTCAAGCCCAAGGAGCCGGATGACTCAAGCAGGTGTCATGATTGCAGTTCCACGGCCCCGGGAGAGAGCCCTCAGATTTTCGGACCAAGCATTGGAGGAGTTGGTGTCCGCTGTGGAGAGATGCCCGGCAAGTGGCAGGTGGCCCCCGCCGCAAGTCTTACGTGCCATGTGGAGGGAGGCTGCCCAGCATGCCTCAGGCAAGACTGTGGTCCCCAGGACCCATACACAATGCAGGAAGAAATTTAACAACCTCACTCAGGTGGTCAGGGTGAGTCAACAAGTAATACATTCCATCATCTGAAGCATAGTCTGCACACACTGGCCAAAGCACCACACCCCAGCACTCACCCACCAACAATCTCTACCTACCACCCTACCAACACTCACACCCACATCTCACAACTTACACACAATGACAGCTATTCAACTATGGCAGGCACATCTCCCAAACACATTGCTCCACACTCACTCACTTTCCTTTCTCTTGCAGGCCAAGGTGGCTCACAACAGGAGGGAGCAGGAGCGCACAGGCGCTGGAAAATAGAGTACTGGAGATTATTGGGCACCAGGTGGTGGGCGCCGTGGCCACTGGCGACGTTGAACAATGGTATATTCATCCCTACTCCTTCTCACATCCCACTTGCCCCTCACCCCACAAGCCTTTTGCATTTTCCAACTAATCATGCTGTATGCATGCATTTCTCCCTTCCTGCCCCCCTCCCCTCATCTTAACCCATCCCATGTGCCGTTATGCTTTCAGATAATGAGCAAGCACCTGAGCAGCCTGTCCCTGAGGGCACCGTAGAGAGCGAGGCGGGAGAAGAGGAGGAGGAAGAACACATCGCATCACTGCATGTCTCACGCGCAGGCATCAGCTTAGATATTGGCACTACACGTTCTTTAGAGGCTAGTATAGTAGTGGGATCTGCACAGGGTGATGCACCGGGAACAAGCGGGCTGCAGCAAGGCCAGGGAGTCAGCTCCCCGGAGGGCGAGTTTGCGCATGAGATCTGCTGCACAGTGTAGAGTTTCGCAATTATCGCGATTCAAAATAACATGAGAGAAGCAGATTCGATTGATCAGTTTTATTAAACAAAATGCTGTCCTGATAATAAAGGACACAGAAGCCTGTAAAATGGCCGCCGCGCATCGTGGCAGAAGCTTCCAGAAACACAGTGGGCAGACAAGATGGCGTCGAATATACATTCAGTATAAGATTGGATCATACTCGGTACACATTGATAAAGACAGGATGCAACCCGTTTGCATTGTGAACAATAGCAATGATATAAGTGCTGGAATCGTTTTCCTATGCACAGTAAGGATCATTGAACTGGGCAATCGAAGGCCCATCCAGACACATCAATACACAAATACCCCCCCGGCTCAACAATGAGAGAGACATTGGCGGGTGATTAAGCCAGCATTCGGGGGGCCCCAAAACCAGTCGAGGAGACGATTCATGCACATCCTGGCTGGTTCAACAATGGGGAAGACATTAACGGATAGTTGGCCAGTTTCAGGTGCTACCGAAACCCGTTAAGAAGATAATCGCCCCATGCTGGGAGTTTTGAGTGCCAATATCACACAAAGGATAAACATTAAGATTTGAGCGGGAGATAAAGCGGACACATCAGTATAACTATAGAGAACAAATGTCCATCGGTCTCTTGCCTCTTCCTGAACTCGCTTGACTTGTGGGCTCTTGTTTTTCTCTCTGGACTTTGTTGACTCTTGACTCTTAGCTGTACTGGTCGGTTATTCGAGTGTTGGGTGGAGCTCAATCGGAACGAGACGCCCCGACAAGGGCAAGTAACAGGGTACACCATCCCAAGTGTCGGTAAACGGTGTCTGGACCCGGAGGCCCGAGAAGACGAGAAGAGAAGAAGACGAGAAGAAATTCCACGTGCCGCCACGGTCAGTAAACCCCGACCGCGCCCGAAAATATAACTACAGAACTTTCCTTTGAGTTTTACCGACTCCTACATGTACCGTAACACAGGAAGACTCTTCTTTGAATTTTAAGACGGTTTGAGTCCACCGATTGCTTCATGACAACAGGGATTCTGGCCTGCTTTTCGCAGCAGCGAAAGTAAACAAGTGGGGTGCAGAAACCCTTCCAAACACGTGACAGTCAGGCGCTGCAGCGAAACGAGCTGAGTGCCTCACTTTAAAATCTCCGAAGTAAGCCGAATGGTGAGCATGTTTTCCGATCCTACAAATCCAGACGTAGTTTAGGTATTGTTAAGGGAGGGTGGTTTTTAATAAGGTTAAGGTATAATGTGTTCCCCTTTTTACGATGTGCCGTGTGTTCTCCATTTCCATAGACCAAGCTTTATGAATGTGTGTATACTTGTACTCTCTTTGATTTGCGCCTATGACATGTATTTCATGATTTTAGACGCCATGCAATAAAGATTTTCATTTTCTGCTATTCAACCGGGTCTATTTGAGTTTTCTCTGCATTACTGCTCCTTGCATCTAAGTCCAGGTGTCAGAACCGTAAGGGCGAGTGGGTCGAACCACTCACAGGTGCTTATTGCAAAAAGGCTGGCTGGAGACCAGAGCAAGCAATAGTATAGGCAACGAAGGCCTAACCTCGCACCAGCACCGTCTGAGACACGCCCCCTTACAACAGGACTCAGATGAGGATCTCGATGGGGAGGCCTTTAGAAGAAGGGTGATGGGCATGCACACGGAGATGATAGGTGCAATGGCAAGGGTTCCAAGAGCCTGTCGGCAATGGTGAGGAGCATGGTGGAGTCCGCCTCCAACATTGCACAGAGCTCTGCGCACACCATGGAGCACATCATTTCTAGTCTGCAAAGGATGGTAGACTCCCAGAGAGACTGTGGCGACCCAGACCTGATGCCGTGTGTGATGGGCAATCTGGCAGCTTCCATTGCAGCACAGGCGGAAGCGACACAACGTCTTAGTGCTGTAATACAGTCTATGGTTGGTGCCATTCAATCTCAGACTGCTCTCATGCAGTCTCAGCTTGATGCCACGCAAGCTCAGACGGCTGCCATTGTGGCTGGGTCTACCAACATCACAGAATCACAGAATCCCCACAGTGCAGATAGAGGCCATTTCGGCCCATCGAGCCTGTACCAACACATATCCCACCCTATCCCCGTAACCCCACGTATTTAATCCCCCAAACACTAAGGGTTAATTTATTATAGCCAAATCAACCTAACCCGCACATCTTTGGACTGTGGGAGGAAACCGGAGCACCCGGAGGAAATCCACGCAGACACGGGGAGAATGTGCAAACTCCACACAGACAGTCACCCGTGGCCGGATTCAAACCCGGGTCCCTGGCGCTGTGAGGCAACAGTGCTAACCACTATGCCACCATGTTGCCCTTAGTGCTGTAATGCAGTCTATGGTTGGTGCCATTCAATCTCAGACTGCTCTCATGCAGTCTCAGCTCGACCGGGGCTTTCACAGTGTCGTAGCAGGCGAGCAATCTCTGTAGCAACAGATTGCTAGGGATGCTGAGGTGCTATCCCGGGGGAGTGGCAGTGGGTCAGCGGAGCAGGAACCTGCTCCCACTGCTGCCACTCCGCCATTGCCCTTGTCGCTGCCTGTCATCCAGCCAGCCCAGACTGCTGCCGTCCATGCTGAGGTGGTGCAGTCTACAGCCGGGCCTTCTAGGCCCAGAACTGGTCGTGGGCATGCTGCAAGGCCATCTGAAGTCTCCCGCACGGACACTCAGCAGCCTTCCACCAGCCGTGCTGCAGCCACTGGGCCAACACTTCGTAGGAGTACTAGAGTAGGCAAAGGTACAGTAACGAGAGGCACTGAGGGATTGCACAAGGGTGAATAGTAAATATTGTTGTTGTAAAGATGGGTTCACTGATTATTGATAAATTTATTAATTCACTTCGGATAATTTTGTACTGTCTCTCATTTCAGCTGTGCGCTGTGATATAGCTGTGACAGGGATGGAATGATGGGGATGTGGTGAGCAACGGGGATCTGGGGTTGAATTTACTGGAACTGCAGTCCAGAAGGCCGATTGAATGGCTGCCTCCCCCCTCGCTCCTGTGCCTCCTCCCTCACTCCTGTTCCTCCTCCTCCTCCTTCTCCTCATCGTCTGCCTCATCCTCCTCATCGTCCTCCTCCTCCTCCTCTCCCTCTTCCTCCTCCTGAGGTGGTCCCCCAATCCCTGCTAGCAAGGGCTGGGCCCTCATGATGGCCAGATTGTGGAGCATGCAGCAGACCACCGTGAAATGGGACACCCACTCCGGCGAGTACTGGAGGGCTCGTCCCGAGCGGTCAAGGTAGCAGAACCGTTGCTTGAGCAACCCGATGGTCTGCTCAATGATGTTCCTGGTGGCAGCATGGCTCTCATGATGTGAGTGCTGAGCAGGAGTATTGCGGTTGCAGAGGGGAGTCATGAGCCAGGTGGAGAGCTGATACCCCTTGTCTCCAACCAGCCAGCTGCGAGCTTGATGTGGTGGCTGGAAGACTGATAGAACACCGGTCTGGCACAGGATGAAGGCATCGTGGCTGCTGCCGCCAGGATAACAAGCATTCACATTGAGGATTTGCTGTGCGTCATCGCACACCAACTGCACATTAAGTGAGGTGTAGCCTTTGCGGTTATGGAAGTTCTCAGGATTGTTATGCGGTGCCCATAAAGCCACGTGGCTGCAGTCAATAGTGCGCTGCACCATGGGGAAGCCCGCTATCCTGGCAAAGCCACATGCACGCTCGACCTGCTTCTCTCTGGTGATGGGGAAGGAAATGTAGTCCCTTCTCCTACTGTAGAGAGCCTCTGTGACCTCCTGGATGCAGCGATGGACGGCAAACTGCGAGATGTTCGCTATATCTCCTGTTGCAGACTGGAAGAATCTGCTGGCGAAGAAATTGAGGGTGACGCTGACCTTGACTGCCACTGAGAAAGCCGTCCTCGTCCTGATCAGCAGCTGGAGTTCTGGTTGCAGGAGGTGGCAGATTTTGTGACCACCTCCTTGCTGAAGCGGAGCCTTTTAATACACTGCTCCTCGCTTAATTGGAGGTAGGAGAATTGCTGTCAAAAGACTCTCTCCTGTTGAGAGCCCTGATGGCCCTCCTCCTCCCTCTGGCCACATGTTCCAATCTTTCTCACTGCCTCCGCTCCCTCCGTCTTAGATCCTGGAGGGTGAGGTTGACTGCCAGTACAGCCCCCATTATTGTAAGGAAGTGCTGCATTTTGATATTTTGTGAGAATAAATGGCCCGTATTTTCCAATCGCAGGCCTCCCGCGGGCGGAGGACTGCGATCTGGAAAGATCTGCGCCCTTACCTGAGGGCTCCCGGGGCGCACACACTTCCGCTCCTGGGCCTCTCCAAACTCCAAGTGCGCAGGGCCCACGTATCCCAGAGGTGCATGTAGTTCGCAGTGTCCCGGGATCACGTGGGCCATGGGGAGCCAATCACAGAAGGGAATCTCCCTTCATACATTTGACAGGAAGACCTGTCAAATATATAAATGGAGATCAATGAAAAAACATAGTAAAACTTCAAATAATTTAAAAAAAGAATCACATTTTTAAAATGACTTGAAATTACAATAAATTAAGTATTTTAAACAAAAATTTAATTTTTTGAAAAAATATTTAAAGTTTTTTACGGGGCTAAAAATAAACTTACCTTTTTTTAAAAGTATTTTTAAATGATAAATCAGTGGAAATTTTTTTTTTTCTTTTTTTTACTTTTTTCAACTCTTATCCTGGTTTTACCAGGCGTAAGAATTGTAAGGGTTTTCTGCGGGCGGAGGGTCTCCAAAAAGCGAACTATCCGCCCGCAGAGGCCCTTCTCCAGGGCAGCCGGAGGATCTGTCAAGAGCATTCTTGACAGATCGGAAATGCCGGTTTTCAGCGCATGCGCTGTGCATGCCTGAAACCAGCATTTCCGATGTCCCTACGGGTGAGTACACAGTGCGTACCCACCCGTAGGGATTGGAATATCTGGGCCAATGTAACTAACTTTTAGAAACCGCAACACCTCAGAGACTAAACAACCTTTGAATGACTGAATTCAACTCTTGAACTATCTCAAACTGACAAGGAAGCACTGAAACAGCACTAAGCTGACAGCTGCGACTCATTACTACTGATCCCTTTATCATTTAAATATCGCCCCTGGAGTCGACATCTGCCTGCTTGATGCCTCCTCTCCCTGTCGTTGTCGGGACGAGGCGCTAAGGCAGGGGGTGATACTCAATTTGGCAGATCGGGTGCCGAGTGAGCGTTGCACGCTTGCTGATGTCATGATCTGCCTGGCGCTGAAGTCCCCGGTGCTAACTCGTACCAGCTGCACTACGTGGGGAGGGGGCCGAATTTGGCGTGCAGCGCTGGATTCACCTCGCCGCAGCGCTACTGCCTCAGCGTCCCGTTAGTGCCCCACCAGGCGTTAACTGGAGGTGCTAAGATACTGAATTTCTCCCCCAAAATGTTTTTGTCCACTTATTTTGACATTTGTTCTCATTCCTGTAAATGTCATCTACGTGCAATGTTTTCTCTACCAGAATGAGTGTGTTACCTGCATATGTCCAAACCTACAGCTAGAGCTATGCATAATTATCATAATGGACTGACCGTGGAAAATTAGGTGCAAATAGCACACTTCAAGTGAGCTTTGCAACCATTTTTAACCTTCTGGAAGTAAACTGCACCCTTATTGAAAAATCTAACCTTGGGTGTCTGAACTGGAAAATTTTTTTAAACTGCAGTATTAACATTTTTCAGCTTGATAAGCACATTGAATAAAACATATCGTATTGCCTGTCTGACTTCAGACAATTATTTTCTTACCAAAGTGGCTAAGAATGTCAGTTAACTTTTTTATAAAAAGGAGCTTGCCACATATCTGGTAATGAAATACACTGAAGGTTATAAGGATAAAGTTAGATTCAGGTGATCAAATACTGTATTGAACACTATTATGGCTTCAGTCCTACTGGGAGTGCAAGAATGTCATCCGCGAAATGCAACTAGAGGTTGACTAATGTGTATACAATGTCAGATCGATATCTTAGAGTTTATTGCTTGACTGCCTTTGAGGTTTAGGGAGATAGCTTACAATTTTTTGGGAGGCTTTTCCTGCAGTTAAACTCTTCCCTCAGGAGATTAAAGTAAATTAGGGTGTCAATGGCAATGCAAAATATATGATCCGCTGGAAGTTGTAGCTTCAATAGGCAGTAAACTGAACCCTTATTGAAAAATCTAACCTCTTCAATGCTTTCTCATATTCTGCTTTAAATGTCTGATAATCTCACTGCTCAGGCAATAAGATTCTATTTTGAAATGGACTAAATTAGCTTTTTATTTACCGTTAATTGCAAATTAAGCATCAACCTCAGGAAATTATCCCCTCAAAAAGAAGCGATGCGCGAACAACCACCGCCCGTTCGTTCCGATGCAGGCAGCACGCAAACTTCATGCTGCCTGGTAATTTACATGATTGCAGCATGCAGCCCAGCGCTAATGGCGCTGCTGAGTGGCTGCACACGCAGCAGGGGGCCTCAGTTCGTGCGAAGCTAGCACCACATAAAGCTAGCCTGCACTTCTTAAAGGGGAGTTTCAGTTTGACGCGAGCAGGTGCTGGAAGTCATTCCAGAAGTGAGTTTGACCTGGCAATGGCACAACATACCAGAGAGAGGGCTCCAAGGTTCTCCGACGCGTCACGACTGGCCTTAGTGCGGAAGGTGGACAGGGGAGAGAGGTCCTGCATCTGCGGGGGGCCAGGAGGCCCTCCAGACAGACACTGCGAAGACAGTGGGAGCAGATAGCCATGGATACTTCTTATGTTAAGAGATAATGAATCGGGCTTGTTCGTTCAGCTTTCCGGGCATACACGTGGCCGTCGCCAAAAAGTAGGTACATTTTTTTAAAGATTAATGGCGCCACATCATCACTGAGGCCTCTGCTTACCTGCAATCTCTCGTTGTCCTCTCTTTCTCAATCATGGACTTACCTGAGAAGTAAATTGTGCGGTGAGTAAAGCGGGTGGCTGATCTGCTTGCGTCAGTTTCTTGCTGGATGGGTTAGGTTAAAAAGCTCCGCCCCCGCACACCCTGGACTTGCTTATTACTGCTTCTCATAGGGCCGGACCATTGTCGGATTTTTAGACTCCCCCAACTCCACCACCCCCTACGCATTGTCAGTGCTGCTCAGGTACACGTATGGCATTCCCTCTGGGCACCTATTCCCATGCTTCTTCTGGGTACCATCTGGGAGCCAGTAGCGTGGGAGGTAATTGGTTTCTCATACTCTAGAGAGGCTCATGGGATTGAGGTGGCTCTCATCTTATGCCAGCTTGCTTCTTGGCAACTTGGTGCCGCCTTCCACTTTAGACTTGTGCAGTGAGGGGATGGCTGGAGGCTTGGCATGTGCTGCTGGTGTGAGACATGTCAGTACCATGCAGCTGAGGTTCCTGGATGGCTTGGTCCCCTCACCATACTCTTAACCACCATCATCATCTTCCTCCTCCTGCACTGCCTGTTGCTGTGGAAGACCTGCAGCTAAGGAGGATAGAAGTTAAGAATGGATGAACATGCCTGAGCTGGAGCTCCCTTAACCAGGGCGTATTGCGAAGGATTGGTTGAGCAAGTGTTGCTTTAAGAGGGTGAAGAGTGCGCTGGTACCCAGGGTGCTACCTTGTGTATCTCACCGATAATTCTGGGTGACTTGGTGACACCCAGGCGTTTACTTGTCCTGCCTTCATTGCCCGCCAGGAGGGGTTAGAGATCTGAATGAGTGAAGTTGTGCATTCTTCTCTGGCTTGTTGCCAAGCCCATCTGCTCTCTGGGCACATATGGTGCTTGAGTTGTCATAATTGTGTGCAAGAGTAATAAAAATATTAATAAGCCATGCTGTGTAATTATCAGAGAGTGAAGTGCACAAGCCAAGCACTGTTACTTACCTGTTTGTCCCCCAGTCTGCTGCTAAAGAGTGCAGGCTAAACTGTGTTTTTAAAGTCTGTACAGGAAATTCCTGGTAGTTCAGCTAATTGCACTACTTTTACACCGGTCGAACACCAATGTCTGCTTCAATGGGAATGCAAATAAACAGACCCAGGAAATGAATCTGTATCTTCCTCTAGAGGCGACAGGTGGGTGCAATGGCTTTTTTTAAAGGTGCAACAGGAGTGTAACTCATTTAGAGAAAATTCTAAATCCATATCAACACTAATTGAATGAAGGAAGAAGTTAGAAGAGTTTTCAGCTTTGTCAGTTGTGGCTCAGTGGTAACACCCTCACCTCTGAGCCAGAAGATTGCGGGTTCAAGTCCAGAGTCTAATGTGTAATGAGACAGGATTAATTAATGATCTCATAGTAAAGGATCCTCTAGGGAAGAATGATCATAACATGATAGAATTTCACATTCTGTTTGAGGGTGAGAAACTGGGGTCTGAAACTAGTGACTTAAACTTAAATAAAGGCAATAACAAGGGTATGAAGACAGAGTTGGCTAAAGTGGACTGGGAAAATAGATTAAAAGGTAAGACGGTAGATAAGCAGTAGCAGACTTTTAAGGAGATATTTCATAACTCTCAACAAAGCTATATTCCAGTGAGAAAGAAAGATTCTATGAGAAGGATGAACCATCCGTGTCTTACTAAGGAAGTTAAGGAAGGTATCGAAATTGAAAGAAAAGGCATACAATGTTGCGAAGATTAGTGGTAGGCCAGAAGATTGGGAAATTTTTAGAAACCAGCAAAGGATGACTAAAAAAAAATAAAGAGGAAGAAAATAGATTATGAGAGTAAACTAGCAAGAAATATAAAAACAGACAGCAAGAGCTTCTACAAATATATAAAAAGGAAGAGAGTAGCTAAAGTAAATGTTGGTCCCTTAGAGAATGAGACTGGGGAATTAATAATGGGAAACAAGGAAATGGAGGAGACTTTGAACAAATATTTTGTATCTGTCTTCACGGTAGAAGATACTAAAAGCATCCCAATAATAGTGGAAAATCAAGGGGCAAAAGGGAGGGAGGAACGTAAAACAATCACTAGAGAAAAAGTACCAGGAAAACTAATGGAACTAAAGGCTGACAGGTCCCCTGGACCTGATGGCCTGCATCCTAGGAAGTGGCTGCAGAGATAGTGGATGCATTGGTTGTAATCTTCCAAAATTCCCTAGACTCTGGAAAGGTCCCAGCCGATTGTAAAACTACAAATGTAACGCCCATATTCAAGAAAGGAGGGAGACAGAAAGCAGGAAACTATAGGCTCGAAACTAATTTTATTTTGCCTGAAAGAACTCTTATGGTGCTTGTGCATCATATTTTATAAAATGTGATAAAAAAACAGAGATCTTGAAGGGTAGAGAAGTAAAGGGAAACCTCAAATACTGGAAATTTGAAATGAAGACAGAGAAAGCTAGAAATGTTCAGCAGGCCAGCCAGTAACTGAAAGAGTAAGATTGGGTTCATACTTTATCTGAACTCATTTCTTCTGGTTACAGATCTCACCCGAAACATTGACCTATTTGTCCCTTTAAGATGCTACCATAGATGACTACCAAGGTTATTCACTGATATAGACAGTATTGTCCAGTATTGTGAAACAGATTGCAAAGTGTTACAGTTCAGGCTTTTCCCACTCCCTTTTTCTTATGTAAATGGCTTGGCAACAGCTTCCATAAGCTGATTGAATCTCTTATGAAAATTCAGCTCATGTTGTGAATGGTTAGCATTGCCCAGGTCACACAATTAATTCTGATTGCAGTAACTTGGAAAATATATAGGATGCCCATCATATTCTCCGCACCGCTGAACCACTTCAGACAGGCTGAAACCATTTGCTAGATTTATTTATACAGAAAAAATAATGAACAGTAACAGGAAGACATAGGCTAAATATCATGCAGCGCAATCATCAAAATTACACTACATACAAACTAAATTAACTGTTTTTAAAAAATCTACATGCTACAAGCTTCCTGCGACAAGGACTTCGAATGACAGTTTCCGGTGGTATATATGTCTTCTTCTCTTCTTCTTAGGCAGTCCCCCGGAGTCGAGGATGACTTGCTTCCACTCCAATATTGTAGGTTCTAAGGTGACTAATGAGTCCTATACGGGATCTACAGACTCTGCCACAGGTGGGGCAGGTAGTGGTTGAAGGGACGAGTGGGTGGAGTGCTTGGTTTGTCATACGCTCCTTCCGCTGTTTGTACTTGGCCTGTATATGTAAGCACTCTGTTTATGGAGCTCTATTCATTCCTGCGCCATGTAGAAACACAGGGGTAGAATTTCTGCAGGGGTTCTCCTATCTCCAGCTTCCGCTGTTTTACGGGGTTTCCGTTAATCTTTTATCAAAGTTACGGTGGAAGATTGGGAAACCACTGTAGAAATTTTACCGTATTACGATTAGAAAAGCTACAAGACTACATTTATAGATGTAGATGCAGTCTCTTTGCGGATGATCTTTAATCTCTGCAGTCTAACATTTCAGTAAACATGTGATGATGGCCTAGTATTTATAAAGGTAATTCCAATTTCCCTTGCTACTCGTAGGGAGGCACTCTCACAGGATGTGCGAGTCAGAGAACTGAAGTTACATTATTGTAGTCCGAAAACCAACTTGTACCTCCTCTGAGTCTGGCTTCCACTGTGAGTGCAAAATTACCCCTCATGTCTCCTTTTGGTGTACTATTCAAAAACAGTCTGGCCTGGAAATTTGTTTCGGGCGGTGTGGCGAAACGGGCGGTATTGGATCGGATCGGATCGGCCGGCCATTATAGGCAGCGCCTGATACTGAGTTCAGACTGAACATCAGGTGCTGCCTATAACGGCCAGCCGATCCGATACTGCCCGTTTTCCACCACCGCACAAGACGAATTTCCAGGCCACTATTTTTTTTAACAGCTGACAATAGTTGGAAATTAGTTTTAGATATCCAGCAGCAAGTTAAATTCACATCAAATTGCCCTCCAGAGGATTCCATGGTAACAAGCAAAGGGCTGTGATTCAGGCAACCAGACATGGCTGTAGAGCAACAGAAGTATATTTAGGTCAGACAGACACTTTGAGTAAGTTGACTGGGGCTGTTTACATTGTAGCCCGTGACATTTATTAGCCATTCTACAGACTCACTTTGTCACGGAATAAAGGAAATTTCAGAAAGACAAAGGACACAGCTGGTTGATGCAATTTTATATATGGATTTACACTAGCTAGTTAAAAACATAAAATGTAAGGAACATTTTTTTTTTTTTGTTCTATAAGGTATAATACCAAATGTGCCTCATGTGTTTTTATGTCATATTATTATTGAGGAACTCTAGATCGCTAAGCCGTTGGGCCCGATGGTATATACTTTAGGGTGCTGAAGCAATTTGCCATGGAAGAGTCTCTGGGTACTGGTGTGACTCTGCAGGATTCAGACCCTATATTTGCAAAGTGTGACAAATGAGAGACAGTCAATTACAGGCCCAATGGCCCAACATCACTGATAGATATAATAATGGAATGTATTGTAACATAGAAACATAGAAACATAGAAGATAGGAGCAGGAGTAGGCCATTCGGCCCCTCGAGCCTGCTCCGCCATTCAATGCGATCATGGCTGATCATCCAAATTCAGTACCCTGTCCCTGCTTTCTCCCCATATCCCTTGATCCCCTTAGCCTTAAGAAATATATCTAACTCCTTCTTGAATATATTTAATGAATTGGACTCAACTGTCTTCTGTGGTAGAGAATTCCACAGGTTCACCACTCTCTGGGTGAAGAAATTCCTTCTCATCTCAGTCCTAAATGGCTTACCCCTTATCTTAGGCTGTGACCCCTGGTTCTGGACTCCCCCACCATCGGGAACATCCTTCCTGCATCTAGTCTGTCGAGTCCTGTTAGAATTTTATAAGTTTCAATGAGATCCCCTCTCATTCTTCTAAACTCTAGCGAATACAAGCCCAAAAGACCCAATCTCTCTTCATACGTCATTCCTGCCAGCCCATGGCAAGAACATCCTTCCTCAGATAAGGCGACCAAAACTGTACACAATACTCAAGGTGTGGTCTCACCAAAGCCCTGTACAACTGCAGCAAGACATCCTTGCTCATGTACTCAAATCCTCTCGCTATGAAGGCCAACATACCATTTGTCTTCTTAACCGTCTGCTGCACCTGCATGCTTACCTTCAGCGACTGGTGCACAAGGACACCCAGGTCTCGTTGCACTTCCCCTATTCCCAATCTATTGCCGTTCAGATAATAATCTGCCTTCCTGTTTTTGCCACCAAAGTGGATAATCTCGCATTTATCCACATTATACTTCATCTGCCATGCATCTGCCCAATCACCCAACCTGTCCAAATCATACTGGAGTTTCTCTGCATCCTCCTCACAGCACACACGCCCACCCAGCTTTGTGTCGTCTGCAAACTTGGAGATATTATATCTAGTTCCCTTGTCTAGATCATTAATATATATTGTGAATAACTGGGGTCCTAGCACCGATCCCTGCAGTACCCCACTAGTCACTGCCTGCCACTCGGAAAAAGACCCGTTTATTCCAACTCTTTGCTTCCTGTCTGCCAACCAGTTTTCTATCCAAGTCAGTACCTTACCCCCAATCCCATGTGCTTTAACTTTGCACGCTAATCTCTTATGCGGGACCTTATCGAAAGCCTTCTGAAAGTCCAAATACACCACATCCGCTGGTTCTCCCTTATCTATTCTACCAATTACATCCTCAAAAAATTCCAGTAGATTATTCAAGCATGATTTACCTTTTGTAAATCCATGTTGACTTTGTCCGATCCTGTCACTGTTTTCCAAGTGCTCTGCTATTATATCTTTTATAATGGACTCTAGCATTTTCCCCACTACCGATGTCAGGCTTACCGGTCTATAATTCCCCGTTTTCTCTCTACCATCTTTTTTAAATAGTGGGGTTACATTAGCCACCCTCCAATCCATGGGAACTGTTCCAGAGTCTATAGAATTTTGGAAGATGACCAGCAATGCATCTACTATTTCTAGGGCCACTTCCTTAAGTACCCTAGGATGTAGATTATCAGGCCATGGGGATTTATCGGCCTTCAATCCCGTCAATTTCCCTAACACCATTTCCCTACAAATACTGATTTCATACAGTTCCTCCCTCTTATTAGACCCTATGTTCCCCGACATCTCTGGGAGGTTATTAGTGTCCTCCTTTGTTAAATCAGAACCAAAGTATGTATTTAATTGGTCTGCCATTTCTTTGTTCCCCATTATAAATTCCCCTGATTCTGACTGCAAGGGACCTACATAAGAGGGCAGGCTGGTGAAGTATTGTTTAATAAGGAACAGCCAACATAGATTTAGAAGGGGAAGATACTGCCTGACGAATCTCCATGACATTGAAATGATTACAGATTTCTTCAGTTAATAAAATAATAAACGTGGATTTGGCTGACTCTCATTTTCACCTTCCTGGCCAACAAAAGTGACAATAACTGGGGTTTCACTCTAATATTATAATGTTTTGTCATAAAATCACCAAAAAAAACTTCTTTATTTTTGCAATGCCTGCTACTGCAATTTTGTGGAGATTTAGATGGCAGCACTGAACACTGACACCTGATTTATGCAGCCAAGGCAGGTAAATGGAGTTACGATGCAGATCAGTCGTTTTCTAATTGAATGGCGGAGCAGACTCGGGGCTGAATGGCCTCCTCCTGTTCCTATGTGATGAAATATATATATATATACAAACGTTCTGTGTGAAAGAAGGAACAATCTGTGGGGATTGTCAATTATATTTTTTGGCCTTAATTATTTTTCCTCAACAATCATTTAACTAAAGGGATGCTCATTTTGTTTATAAGTCACAGGTCATGTAATCACAATATTAACAACTTGTATTTATGTAGTGCCTTTAACTTAGAAGAATGTCTCAGTGCATTTTACAAGAGGTTGCTGAGCAGGAGACAGTAAAGGATGAAAGAGTCAAAATGCATAAAGAAAGAAAGACTTGCATTTTTATAGCGCCTTTCACGGCCACCGGACGTCTCAAATACTTTTTGGAGTGTAGTTGTAAGGGGTGAGACCTGTGGCTCTGTGCTTAGCCTGGGTGCTAGTGCGAGGTTAGGCCTTGTTGCCTGTTCTGGTCTCCAGCCAGCCTGGTAACACTAGACCCCTGTGAGTGGTTCGACCCACTCGCCCTTACGGTTCTGACACTGGACTTAGGTGCGAGAGCAATAATGCAGAGAAAACTCAGGTAGATCCGGTTGAATAGTGCGAAATGGAAAATCTTTATTGCATATTATTCAAGATTACGAAATACATGTCATAAGCACAGATTAATGACAGTACAATCTTACACGCAGTTATGTAACTAATTTTGGGAAACGAGGAGCGCACGACACATCGAAAAAGGGGGCACACATTACAATTATCCTTAAAACTTAAACCCTCCCCTATCAATACCTGTCCTAAACTAGATTTGTAGGATCGAGACTCATGCTCACCACTCGTGATAACTCGGAGAATTCCGAAACTCTGCTCGGATGTTTTTCCTGCAGCACCTGACCACCCACGTGTTGATCAGGGGTCTCTGTACCCCACTTGTTTACTCGTTTTCTGCTCCGGCTAGCAGGCTGGACCGTCTGCTGTCATGAAGATCTGTGTTGTCCTCGGAGTTCCGACACGACTCAAAAAATAGTCTTCCTGTGCCCTCACACCGATGCGATAAAACTCGAAGAATGGTCTTCCTGGGCAAGGAAAAGTGTTTATTCGACTTACAGGCGCGGTCGGGGCTTACTGACCGTGGCGATACGTATTGTCGTCTTCTTCTCTTCTCATCTCATCTCATCTCATCTCATCTTATCTCGGGCCTTCGGTTCCAACACCGTTTACCGACTTCTCGGGATGGTGTGCCCGTTTCAAGGCTTCACAGCCCAGTTCTTCACAGATCTTCGCGGCAAGCCACGAGGTTGATCCTGGCGGATCAGAAAGTTCAATAGTCTTCCAGCAAGTCGAGCAGCAAGAGGCAGAGACAGCAGTCAAGAGTCAAGAGGCAGAGTCAAGAGTCAAGAGGCAAGAGCAAACGGCAAGAGCAAACGGCAAGCGCAAACGGCAAGAGACAGATGGACGGTTGTACCTTACAGTTATAGTGCTGTAATTCCTCTTTTCCCGCCCAATCTTAATGTCTTTCTTTTGTCAGGGTTTTGGCGCTCAAACTTCTTGTATAGGGTGATCTTCGTTTAATGGGTTTCGGTGATACTTGTAACTGCCTGAGTACCCGTTAATACTTCTCCCATTGTGGAACCGGTCAGTATTCTCCCTGGAGGGGTTTTGGGGCTTCCAAATGTTTTCTGTAACTACCCGCAAACGGCTCTCTCATCGTAGAGTCGTGGGGATTTTGCATATTAATGTCTTTGGATGGGTTCTTGATCGCTCGGTACAATAGCCCTTATTCGCACCTGGGAGACTGATTCCAGTATTTATGTGTAAAATGCAAACCCATTATGTCTTGTGAATTATCTCAAATGTGCTGAGTCTTGTCCGATCTCGCACAAATGTTTATTGGAACGCCATCTTGTCTGCTCATTGAAAAGTCTAGAACGTTCTGCCACGAGGTGTGGCGGCCATTTTACAGGCTGCTTGTGCCCACTTTGAAAACCTGACAGCATTCTGCTGAAATAAAGCTGTTTGTACGAAACTATATGTCTCCTTCTTATTTTATAAAATCGCGATAATTTTGCGAATTCTACATAGTCACTGTTATAATGTAGGAAATGCGGCAGCCAATTTGCACACAGCAAGCTCCACAAACAGCAATGTGATAATGACCAGATATCTGTTTTTGTTATGTTGATTGAGGGATAAATATTGACCAGGACGCCGGGGATAACTCCCTTGCTCTTCTTTGAAACAGTGCCATGGGATCTTTTACACCCACCTGAGAGAGCAGACAGGGCCTCGGTTTAACATCTCATCCGAAAGAAAGCACCTCCAACAATGCAGCGCTCCCTCAGCACTGCACTGGAGTGTCAGCCTAGATTTATGTGCTGTAAGTTTCTGGAGTGGGACTTGAACCCACAACCATCTCACATCAGAGGCAAAGAGTGCTACCAATTGAGCCACAACTGAAACTTACATCGTTGAAGAGGCAAGTTTTTAAGAGGCTTTTGAAGGATGGGAGAGAAGCAGCAAAGTACAGTGGTGTAGGAAGAGAGCTCCACAGGGCAGGGGGAGATGATTGGAGGCATGACCTCTGATGGTGGAGTGGAGGAGATGGGGGACGAGCAATATACTAGAGTTAGAGGAGCAGATGTTGCGTTCCCCGGTTGATTAATTTTGCAGGATATTGTGTGGGGATACCCTGGAAATCTTGTACCATGTTAGATGGCTTAGAGTCACTGTGTTAGCAGGACTCTCATCACCCTGGGACCTTGTTCTAGTTTCAGGCACTGTGTGAAGTTTCCCTCAATTTTTTATACATTTTCCTGTCTGCTTCAGGTGTTGGGTCATAGGCATTGAGAATATAAGGGGCAATAATTTGCTGTTAAAATAATGGTGAGGGTAATGACGCTCCCTGTTATTTATGCACAAATAGTACAGCAACTTCAGGCGAGGGACAGATGCACAGTTAAACATGAATATCCAAAAGTTACTGTCAGAGTTGCGTGCTCCACTGTTAGCTTTGTGAAAACGACATTTCGCGGTCTGGCTTACCATTGAAATGCATTGAATGGCGTGAAGTTGCTGTATTTGCGCAGTAGATACGAACTAAGCTCGCCATAGAAAGTTAAGGCAGTGTGTATTTGCAACACCAAAGTTCTGATTGGTCCCCTTGGATGACAAGACCAGATTTTGGTTTGGTCCTCTTGGAGGATATGACATACCCAGCAGTTTGTCTGGAATGTGTAATTAGATCCTGCCTGCGTGAGAAATCAAATACTTTGCAATATTTAATTTGATCCATTCATACTGACGGCCAGGCTCCAGAGCTCACAGTACTGTTTTCAGAGAACAGACAGGGCTCACCCCTGTGGGTTAGGACCTTATACCCCCCCAACAAGTTCCTGACCCCCCAACAAGTTCCTGACCTTTCCCACCTCTGAGTTCCTGACCTTCTCAACACCCTCCCCCACCAAACCCATAGATGGGGCATTGTGTGTGGGTCACGGATTGTTAACAGGTTTATTGGGTATGAAGTAAATAGTGACAGCATCAGGACTTCCAGATTTCATCCAGTCCAATGATATCACTTGCTGCACAGGCGCCGGCCTTTCTGAGAAATCAAGCAGGTCTAGAGGGAGGAGAGGGAAAATGTGGTATGGGTGTAAAAGGGCTGGGGGTGGGGTTGGAAGAACATGATCCATGACTAACAGAGTGGGGAGAACATGATCCGTCTTCCCATCTGGATCACGTTCTCGCTCTCATCCCGTCACCCCCCCCTTTAGAACTGGACCACGTTCTTTCCCCCATCCCCACTGTTCTGTCCGTGCACTTCCCACCCTCGAGTTACTGACCTTCTCTCCCCACTCCGAGCTCCTCTCTTCTCGCCCTTTCATCCCCTCTCCTCTCTCCCCCTCCTCCAAACCACTCTCCTCTTCCCTCCCTTCGCTCTCCTCTCCTCTCACCCCCATTCGGTTCTCTCTCCACCCTCCGATCCTCTCTTCAACCTCCAATCCTCTCTCTCCCCGACTCTGATCCTCCCTCTCCCCCCCAATTCCCTCTCTCTCCCCCTGATCCTCTCTCTCCCCCCTGTGATCCTCACTCTCCCCCTCTGATTCCCTCTCTCTACCCCCTCCGATTCCCTCTCTCTCCCCTTCTGAACTTCTCTCTCCCCTCTCCAATCCTCTCTCACCCCTCCGATCCTGTCACTCTCCCCCCTTCGATCCTCTCTCTCCCCACTCTGATCCTCTCTCTCCCCCTCCGATCTTCTCTCCCCACCCTCCGAATCCCCCTCTCTCTCTCTCACCCCTCCCATCCTCTCTCTCCCCCTCCTATCTTATCTCCCCACCCACCGAATCCCCCTCCCTCTCTTTCCCCCCTCATAGAAACATAGAAACATAGAAGATAGGAGCAGGAGTAGGCCATTCGGCCCCTCGAGCCTGCTCTGCCATTCAATGAGATCATGGCTGATCATCCAAACTCAGTACCCTGTACCTGCCTTCTCCCCATATCCCTTGATACCTTTAGCTTTAAGAAATATATCTAACTCATTCTTGAATATATTTAATGACTTGGCCTCAACTACCTTCTGTGGTAGAGAATTCCACAGGTTCACCACTCTCTGGGTGAAGAAATTCTTCCTCATTTCTGTCCTAAATGGCTTACCCCTTATCCTTAGATTATGACCCCTGGTTCTGGACTCTCCGACCATCGGGAACATTCTTCCTGCATCCAGTCTGTCCAGACATGTCAAGAATTTTATATGTTTCGATGAGATCCCCTCTCATTCTTCTATACTCCAGCGAGTATAAGCCCAATCGACCCAATCTCTCCTCATATGTCATTCCTGCCATCCCAGGTATCAGCCTTGTGAATCTTCGCTGAACTCCTTCCATGGCAAGAACATCCTTCCTCAGATAAGGCGACCAAAACTGCACACAGTACTCAAGGTGTGGTCTCACCAAGGCCCTGTACAACTGCAGCAGGACATCCCTGTTCCTATACTCAAACCCTTTCGCTATGAAGGCCAACATACCATTTGCCTTCTTCACCGCCTGCTGCACCTGCATGCTTATCTTCAGCGACTGGTGCACAAGGACACCCAGGTCTCGTTGCACTTCCCCTTCTCCCAATCTATTGCCATTCAGATCCTCTCTCTCCCCATATCCAATCCCTTCTCGCTCCCCGACTCTGATCCTCTCTCTCCCCCCTCCGATTCCCTCTCTCTCCCCCGATCCTCTCTCTCCCCCCTCCAATCCTCTCTCTCCCCTCTCCGATTCCCTCTCTCTCCCCCCGATCCTCTCTCTCCCCCCTCCAATCCTCTCTCTGCCCCCTCCGATTCCCTCTCTCTCCCCCCTCCAATCCTCTCTCTCCCCCCTCCGATTCCCTCTCTCTCCCCCCTCCGATCCTCTCTCTTCCCACCTTCGATCCGCGCTTTTCGCCCCTCCAATCCTCTCTCTCCCCCCTCCGATTCCCTCTCTCTCCCCCCTCCGATCCTCTCTCCTCCCATCTTCGATCCGCTCTCTTCGCCCCTCCAATCCTCTCTCTCCCCGACTCTGATCCTCTCTCTCCCAGCTCCAATTCCCTCTCTCTCCCCCCTCCAATCCTCTCTCTTCCAACCTTCGATCCGCTCTCTTCGCCCCTCCAATCCTCTCTCTCCCCGACTCTGATCCTCTCTGTCCCAGCTCCAATTGCCTCTCTCTCCCCCTTCCAATCCTCTCTCTCCCCCATCTGAACCTCTCTCTCCCCCTTCCGATCCTCTCTCCCCCTTCAATCCTCTCTCCCTTCAATCCTCTCTCCCCCCTCTGATCCTCTCTCTCTCACCCCTCTGATCCTCTCTCTCCCCCCTTTGATCCTCTCTCCCCCCCCCCCCCCCAGTCTTCTCCTCGCCCCCCCCCCACCCCCCCGGCTACCAACGGATCCCCTGACCTACTCTGCATGCAGCCGAGCAAAGCGTGGCAGTGCAGGCCGCAGCTGCGGCACCTTTGGGTACTGCGCATGCGCGACCGGATCGAAAGCCAAAAATGCAGCGCAAATAATCACTTCAGAAAGTTAAGTCTTGTCCATTTCAGTCTCAGTACCCTTTTACTGACGTGATAAGTGTTAATTACTGCCAGTCAACCTCTCTGGCACTGAAAATTAACTATTACAAGCGTGGAGTCTCATTCCTTCAGGTTTTAAATGTTGTTGGAGATTTTAAAAATATAACCTTTTTATTTTATTTTTACTTTTCTTTTGTCTCTTTTTTCTCTGTCTTAATCCAGTCTTTCTTTCCCTCTCTTTATTTCTCTTGCTGTACCTGATTTGACATTGAATTCACCCACTCTAATTTACACGTCCTTCTCAGTCCTTGTGCTGTTAATTTCTCAATCCTTCAATCTGATTGGTTAAGGAGATACACAGTTGCTTGCTCTGTTCACTCAGGTCCCAGATGCCCGGTTTCCCTCGCTGCGACGTTATCAGCTCACACTTTCAGCAACTTGCCACGCAAAAAATTTAAAAACCTAAATGTACAAGGGCAAGTCTAACTAATGGCAGATACCGTTAGATGCCCTGCCACAGAAAATTATGGCCCAAAGTTTTACACTTTCATAGTTTGTATTATCCTTTGGATTGCTATGAGGAAAAAATGCAAACACTTTAACGCTAAAACACCATGGGCTAGAAATTCATCATAGCCCAGGAATGGGCAGTATCTTTAGAAAAGTTTGAGAATTAGCACCAGGCGCTACTGCTTCAGACTGCACGCAAAATTCATTCTTACTGCTCAAAGAAAAGATTGGGTTACTAAATCAAGTCTTAAAGGCCTAGCTCAGTGGCGTTACACTCAAAGGGTGGACCAATATCGGGTGCAGTCTAATCGCAACTCATCATTGCCACAGGCTTTTCCCAGTACTTAAAGGGAGGTTCATTGATGCTGCAGCACCTCATTCTCAGCATTGCTGGCTGTGCACCTGCCTCAGCAAGGAGAAGCACAACAAGGAGAAAGAGCTGGAGGAGTGAAGCAGGTGTGCTCATGGCAGATCCACCTCAGTCGGGTGGTCAGGGTGATTGAATGCTTCAACAAATGCTACATACCACCATCTGTACCACAAGCTTCACACACTGCCCAAAGCATCAGACCCCAGCACTCACCCACCAACAATCTGTACCTACCAACACCCACACCCACATCTCACACCTTGCACACAATGACAGCTATTCAACTATGGCAGGCACAAGGGTCATTAGTTATTAGAATGAATGTGATATGTATGATATATTTATGCATAAATTTATTAATGGAGTATTCAATATTTTGTGGTCTCTCTCATTTCACCTTTGCACCCAGGAGGACGCTGTGATATGACACAGTGAGGGTATGATGGACATGTGGTGAGCAAAAGGGATCTGGAGTTTAATTCATTCTGGTGTGAGGCTGGAGGCCTGTTTGGAGGAGGTGGCACAGCTCTGTGACCACCACCTTGGTGATGCGGAGCCGTCTAATATACTGCTCCTCGCTTAATTGAAGGTAGGAGAGGTACTGTCGGAATACCCTCAGAGGGTAAGGCCTCCTGGTGAGAGCCTTGTGTCCCTCCTCATCCCTCTGCGCACATGTTCCCATATTTCTGGCTGCCTACGCTCTCTCCACCGTAGATCATGGAGGGTGAGGAGATATGCCAGTACAGCACCCATTAATGTTGCTAAGTGTAACAGTTTGAATCTTTGAACAATAAATGTAGGAACTTATATCTTATATTTAAGAAGGAGATAGATAGATTTCTAGACACAAAAGGCATCAAGGGGTATGGGGAGAGAGCGGGAATATGGTATTGAGATAGAGGATCAGCCATGCTCATATTGAATGGCTCGAAGGGCCAAATGGCCGACTCCTGCTCCTATTTTTCTATGTTTCTATGTTTCTAACTTTGCTTGGAGTATAATGTGGGAAAGTGCGAGGTTATCCACTTTGGCAGGAAAAATAAAAAAGCAAACTATTATTTGAATGGAGAGAGATTACAAAATGTTACAGTTCAGAGGGACCTGGGGGTCCTTGTGCATGAAACACAAAAAGTTAGCATGCAGGTACAGCAAGTAATCAAAAAGGCATATGGAATGTTGGCCTTTATTTCAAGGGGGTTGGAGTATAAAAGCAGGGAAGTCTTGCTACAACTGTACAGGGTATTGGTGAGACCACACCTTGAGTACTGCGTACAGTTTTGGTCTCCTTATTTAAGGAAGGACATACTTGCATTGGAGGCAGTTCAGAGACGATTCACTAGGTTAATTCCAGAGATGAGGGGTTTGACTTATGAGGAAAGATTGAGCAGGTTGGGCCTATACTCATTGGAATTTAGAAGAATGAGAGGTGATCTTATTGAAACATATAAGATACTGAAGGGGCTCGACAGGGTAAATGCAGAGAGGATGTTTCCCCTCATGGGGAAATCTAGAACTCGGGGGCACAGTCTCAGAATAAAGGGTCGCCCTTTTAGAACTGAGATGAGGAGGAACTTCTTCTCTCAGAGGGTCGTAAATTTGTGGAATTCTCTGCCCCAGAGAGCTGTGGAGGCTGGGTCATTAAATACATTTAAAGTGGAGACAGACAGATTTTTGCAAGATAAGGGAGTGAAGGGTTATGGGGAGCGGGCAGGGAAGTGGCTTTGAGCCATAGATCAGCCATGATCTTCTTGAATAGCGGAACAGGCTCGAGGAGCCAAGTGGCCTATTCCTGCTCCTATTTCTTATGTTCTTATGCCAGAACACTGCTGATAAAAAAGAACCTTGAAATTACTCATACAAACAGCTCCACTGGCTGAAACTGACAAGAAGTCACTGAAACTAGCCTGCGCTGACAGCTGTGAGTAATTAATGTGGTGCCTTTAAATAACGTCCCTGGAGCCAGCTTCCATCAGCTGTGTGCCTCTTCTCCCTGTCGCTGTCTGTTTGAGACGCTAAGGTAGGTGGCGAAAATCAATTTTGCAGATCGGGCAGCCAGTGAGCATTGTACGCTCACTGACGTCACGATCTGCCTGGTGCTAAAGTTCCCGGTGGTACCTCATACCAGCGGCACAACGGGGGGATTGGATTTGCCATGCATCGCTGGATTCACCTTGCCCCGGCGCTACTGCATCAGCACCCTGTTAGCGCCAGCTGCTGGTGCTAATGGGAGGCACTAACCAACTGAAGTTTTCCCCCCATATTAGACTCAACACAAACTTCTTTTTTTGACATAATGCTTTGCTAATAGTTTCAAATCTCATTTGAATAGGATCTGTGCACTGCCAGGCAGTGCTGACAGGCAGCTCGCCAATCTGGGAACAGGGAATCCGGCCTTTCCCCTGTGGAAACAAGGCCAAAATAAGCGTTTAAAGGGAGGGAGGCAATGCTGTTGGCTACTGAGCGACCAGCACTGGTGCCGAGAATTTGTGGGGCAGGAAGAAGCATTTATGCTACTGAAGGTCCCACAGAAACCAATGCTAAAGATTGTTTGTGGGTGTTTGGGAGCGGTCTCCAGCAGTCCCTTTAACCGTTATATGTCAGTAGCAATGGGCAGAATATGCGTGGTACACGCTATGTCTATTTGTACTTGACAATTAGTGCTCCTGCCTGTTTTAGGCAGGAACGCTGGCCGCTAATATTGAGGCCTGCTCAAAAATCAAGTCAGTTGGCCTTTTGCTGCCCGTGGGCGATAGGTTTTTAAAGAAATTCCATTTGGCTACCACCCTGTTTTTCAGCATGAACAGGGTGGTAAGAGGGCAAAAAGTCACTCCCAATGTTTCTTTGCTTGTACTTTTTGTTTTGAAACTGCCATGAACTATACTGTTACAAGTCTGGGATCGTGCCTTAGATATTCTCGTGGGTCTCATGGTGCTAGTCACTCCCGTAAGTGGTCCGATTGCCATATGTTTCAGGTTGTTTCTGTACTGCTCAACGCCTCACTATACAATAGCATAACCCAGAGGTGTAACAATAGTATCCACTTGTGATCTGAATTAGATATTCATGACTTTCACACATGCGCTTCTTCAATCTCTCTGAAGGCAGACTGAGAAAACACTTGGTGAGACAAGCTTAGATACAGAACAACAGCTACGAATGGATTTAATTATTTCAAAGAGTAGAACTCATCTTTGCATAATAATATAAAAATAATGAATATGCTGAACCCCTACATTGTGGATCATCTTGCTTGATTAAAACAAAATAATTTCCAACTACAATCCTGCATTTTCCTTCTCAGCCTGGTGAAAGCGTGCCCTTGCAGATTTCCATTTAAAAGGTCTGACGGTCTTCACAGCATCAGTGGAATCGGACTGTCATGTAGCTTTCTGTTTCAAAAAACTGACTGACTTCCTGCAGCGCTGTCTCTGTGTTTTATCTCCCTCTGTTCATAGCCAGATAAGGATCGAAGACTTTCTCACACAATGGTGTTGAGATGTTTTTTAGTTTCTGAGACAGGGGAAACAAATTTCTTATTATTTACAGTCTATGGGGAAACAACATCAAAGCTATCTCATTGGCATCTTACCTATCTATCATCTCAGAGACTTTTTTTGGCTTTGCATGAATTCACTATACTTTAAAATACAACATTTAAAGGTAACTTTTTCATCAAAACCTTTTGGTAGAAAAATAGTCACAATATCCCCAAACATAATCTTTCCCATTGAAGGAACTGAAACAGGTTTGAGAACTGCAAACTTACTCAAAGATCCAAAACACAACTTTCCTTAAATATCCCCAAAAAAGCTATTACCAGGACTTGCTAGATTTGAAGAACTGTTGTCTGTACTTGAAAATAACTGGCTGTCATACATATAGTTAAACAAACAATACAGCCTGTGTTTGTTCAAAATTAGCAAGACTCCTCATGCTTTACAGATAACCAAACAAAATTGGAGTAATTTGCAATGAGTTAAGTGTAATTGGATTTAAAGGAGAAGCCACTAAGCCATTATAAGACAAAAAAATCTTCATTTTTTAATCACACGCACCATAGAACTACATCATTAAGATATATTATGCTGACACCGCACATTGGCCTGCAGTTTCTGCTCAATTGCGCTGTTTTTTCGGTGCAATTCCCCTGATATCGGAGTAACCGGTGCAAAAGAATGCGGAATTTTAAGCGCAAGTTGCGTTCAGCGCAAATCAAGTTTGTGCGATCTTTTACGCTAGTTTTAAAAACATCGCGCTAGAAGGAGGCCCCGCCCGCAAAACTGGTCATGTCCCCAGATCGAATTAATCACCATTGGGAGGTTCCGCTAATTGCGCTCATTTGCAGGCCATCGAGGAGGCTCCAAAAATTAAACTGGAACTTTTGGGCGCAAGGACACTAATAGGAACACTTTCAAAGTTTTGAATTAGTTTTTTTTAAATTTATTAAGGAACTTACTACTGTACCCCATTCTAACTAGAAAACAGGTCTGTATATGTTTTAAAAGTCTTTCAGTAATTTAAAATCGGGTTAGTCACAGGTGGTGGATTGACACTCTGATTTAAAATGCTTATTTTTTGTGATAAATCCGTTTTCAGCTGCATTAATCAAACTGCACCAAGTTACCGCTCTTAAATATATCAAAGAATATTTTTTAAAGCCACATTGTTAAAAAAAAATTCCGTTTGGAAACGCTGCCCGATTGCGCTGGTACATTGCAGATTTTGCATTGGCCGATATGCAAAAGAGTTTCATAGAAACATAGAAACATAGAATCTAGGAGCAGGAGTAGGCCATTCGGCCCGTCGAGCCTGCTCCGCCATTCAATACGATCATGGCTGATCATCCAAATCCAGTACCCTGTCCCTGCTTTAATCCCCACAGTACACATATCCCACCCTACCCCCGTAACCCCACGTATTTAATTCCCCCTAACATATCCCATCCTATCCCCATAACCCCACATATTTAATCCCCCCTAACATATCCCATCCTATCCCCATAACCCCACATATTTAATCCCCCCTAACACTAAGGGTCAATTTATCATAGCCAAATCAACCTAACCCACACATTTTTGGACTGTGGGAGGAAACCGGAGCACCCGGAGGAAACCCACGCAGACACGGGGAGAAATGTGCAAACTCCACACAGACAGTCACCCGAGGTCAGATTCGAACCCGGGTCTCTGGCGCTGTGAGGCACCAGTGCTAACCACTAGGCCACCGTGTTGCCCCAGATTGCGGCCGAAGCAGAAACTCTACCCCATTGCGCCTGTGAAGAAGTGAAGATAATGAAGATGGAGTATTTGGCCCTGAACGTGCGGTCGGTACGGCTGTGTACTCTCAGAATGCGCGCTCATATTGCCTTTGAAACTGATCGCAACTTCGAGATTTAGCGGTCTGTCAATGACAGCTCCGAAACTGGCTGCGCTGTGCACCCCCCACCACACTCATCATAGCCGGCAATCAGTGAAATGTCATAAATCAGTGAAACTGAGGAAAACTTTGTCTCTTCCGCAGTAATTACGCTGTTAAATTCCCCACTAAAAGTTAGACCCAAAGGGATTAGGTGTAACTGGGGTTTTGACAGCGTTATTACTGCTAAACAAAATGTTAAGGGCCTGGAAAACTAATTTTAATTTGTGCAGTGTGAAATTTGTCAATTTTAAATTAAAATTAAAGTTTTTAAGAAACTTTTCCAAACTTTTTTTTTTAAGTTTGTGCATCTTTATTTCAGGTTTGCCTTTTCCCCATGTGAGAGTCCCAATCTTTCTTTTGCTCTCTCTATTTTAAAAAGTTAGAATTTTAAGGGCTTACTCACTTCCTTGTTCACTGTCTGTGATAATTCTGCCTTTTGATTGGCTGCTTACACAGCCTGTTGATGTCACAGCAGCTCGCACAAGGGAATCCCCATTAAGTTCCGTTGAAGGTCGGAAAACCCGAAGTTCTCAACACAGTGATTGCGAGACCAATGTGCGGAGCGTACTTCGGGGCCAGCAGCGAACACTTTTGCTTCGCTGCTGGCCACAAATTCAGGGCCATTGTCTCCTAAATTCCATAGTTTTCTTCCATACACGACTGAAACTTCTGTCTTTATATGCTAGTCAAAATTCACATTATTCAACAGTGGATCAGGACCTGCAACAAGTCCACCTGGTCCTGCAAACTCATGATCGCAAACACTGGAGTGCAAACAAATCACATTGCAATTGCTGGTGCATCACTAAGTGCACCTGTATCACAGGCATGGACAACATTTCCTGACCATGAGTAATTCAGCAGTACAGAGGAATTAATACAACTAGTTGTGAAAAGTGTATTGGGACGACCCATTGTAATTCATAGATGCCATAGCTAACTGGCACCTAAACAGGAGAATGTGGATACTGATGATATTGGAGAAACCTTCACGCAAAAACCAACACCAACATCAATAGGATGTCCCCAAGGAAGTTGGGTAATTCTATAGAGTTATAAATCAAAGATTGGTAAATACGTACCAAAAACGTCTTCCTTGATTGTAAAGATTTTTTCAACTCTGCAAGGACTGCAATGCAGCCCCAAAAGATAATAAATCAAGCATCCTCCTAATGACTGCTGTTGAATCAGCAGCAACTCAAGAAATGAATCATGTTGGCTGAGTGCAGAACTAGGGCTTGCTGATTGTGCAAATTTCTGTCTGCTTTACGTGAATTTAGACAGTTAAGGCAAATCCACATTTAAAAAATAGCTTCAGCCAGCTGTGTTTCTGAAGGTTTATGTGATGATCCTTTTGTCCTGTGGTCAGTTAGTCTCTAGGTAATAATTACACAGAGCTGGCTGTATGCAATCAGAGCTCATCATATTTAATGAGATCTGTTACTTGCAGCTATCCTGGTGGGGTGAGGTGGAGGGATATGTGATTTTCAATTACTGTCAGATGTTAGAAACAGTTCAAGTCACGACCACTTTGCCCACCAAAATGTTAAAATGGTTCACATTTTAATAATCTGTCTCCTTCAAATGGAGATGGAGTATAATGTGGGGAAATGTGAGGTAATTCACTTTGGAAGGAAGAATAGAAAAACAGAATAATTTTTAAATGGTGAGATGCTATTAAATGTTGATGTTCAGAGAGATTTAGGTGTCCTCGTACAGGAAACACAAAGAGTTAGCATGCAGGTACAGCAAGCAATTAGGAAGGCAAATGGCATGTTGGCCTTTATTGCAAGGGGGTTGGAGTATAAGAGTAAGGAAGTCTTGCTACAATTGTACACGGCTTTAGTGAGACCACACCCGACGTACTGTGCACAGTTTTGGTCTTCTTATCTGAGGAAGGATGTACTTGCCTTAGAGGCGGTGCAACATAAGTTCATTAGATTGATTCCTCGGATGAGAGGTTTGTCCTATGAGGAGAGATTGAGGAGATTGGGCCTGTACTTGCATTGGAGGCAGTTCAGAGAAGGTTCACGAGGTTGATTCCGGAGATGATGAGGTTGTCTTATGAAGAAAGGTTGGGCAGGTTGGGCCTATACTCATTGGAGTTTAGAAGAATGAGAGGGGATCTTATTGAAACATATAAGATTCTGAAGGGGCTTGACAGAGTAGATGGAGAGAGGATGGGCTGTATTTTAATACTGGGACGGGTTGGGGTCGTGTCATCCACTTTTCGTGTTATCCACCTGACTGCAATTGGATGTGGGAGATTGATGCAATTTTCACCTAATTGGGCAATTGAGTTCCAGCATGTGGGAACCCATGAACCAATTAGTGTTTTCAGTCTGAAAGTCGCCTGTGATGATGTCATCATTGCTGCTGCATTGAAGGTCTTCAGAGACTGCCTGGCCTTTGCTGTGAGAGGACCTGGATGCAAAATGAGCAGCAGCAGCCCTAAGTCTGTTCCCAGATATTTTACACACACACACACACAGAGAGAGAGAGAGAGAGCCAAATGTGCTCCCGCAAGGTTTCACAATCATGTTTCAGAACAGGCGTGCTTCACGTAGAACAACGGTTAAAATCACAAAGGCCTTTCAAAATGGCATTATAGAGCCAATTTAGTGCTTGTTAAGGGCCTTAACAGCCTATCCCGCCTCTTAGAGGCGGGACGGAGTCGGGACCAGCAGACACGATTTAATGAAAATTGCGTGGAGGCGGGATGGAGGCGGACTTGTGCCCGCCCACCAGTTTTCACAATTTTAACCCCCCACACGCCTTCAAACCCGCCTCCACGGGTCAATGAAAATCCAGCCTGATGTTTCCCCTCGTGGGGGAATCTAGAACTAGGGGGCATAATTTCAGATTAAGGGGGCACCCATTTAAAACGGAAATCAGGAGGAATTTCTTCTCTCAGAGGGTCGTGAATCTTTGGAATTCTCTTCCCCAGCGAGCTGTGGAGGCTGGGTCATTGAATATATTTAAGGTGGCGATAGACAGATTTTTGAAAGGTAAAGGGAGTGAAGGGTTATGGGGAGCGGGCAGGGAAGTGGAGTTGAGGCCAAGATCAGATCAGCCATGATATTATTGCATGGCGGAGCAGGCTTTAGGGGCCAAATGACCTACTCCTGCTCCTACATCTTATGTTCTTATACTCTCTGGAGTTTAGAAGACTGAGAGGTGATCTCATTGAAACATTAGGATCTGGAATGCACAGCCTGAAAGTGTGGTGGAGGCGGATTCAATCGTGGCTTTCAAAAGGGAATTGGATAAGTACCTGAAGGAAAAAAAATTGCAGGGCTATGGGGAAAGGGCAGGGGAGTGGGACTAGCTGAAGTGCTCTTGCAGAGAGCCGACATAAGCTTGATGGGCTGAATGGCCTCCTTCTGTGATGTAACCATTCTACGATTCTATGAAACATACAAGGTTCTGAGGGGATAGCAAAATACTGCGGATGCTGGAAATCCGAAACAACAACAGAAAACGCTGGAAAAACTCAGCAGGCCAGACAACATCCGTGGAGAGAGAAAGAGAGTTAACGTTTCAGGTCGAAACCCTTCGTCGGAAGGTTCTGAGGGGGATTGACAGGGTACGTGCTGAGAGAGTGTTGGGTCGGCCATTTAAGACTGAGAGGAGAAGGAATTTCTTTACTCAGAGGGTTGTGAATCTTTGGAATTCTCTACCCCAAAGAGCTGTGGATGCTGAACTGTTGAGTATTTTCAAGGCTGAGATAAATAGATTTTTAGACCCTAGGGGAATCAAGCGATATGGAGATCGGGCGGAAAAGTGGAGTTGAGGTCGAAGATCAGCCGTGATTTTATTCAATGGCGGAGCAGGCTCGATGGGCCATATGGTCTACTCCTGCTCCTAATTCTTATGTTCTTATGTTCTTATATTCTCTGGTCCAAGCATTTTCAATCATTCAGAAAGCAATTTTATTGTAGAAGTCATACGGGTGGTTTTTTCTACTTTTTGAATGTTCTCACCCCTTTTCTCAGCTGCTCCCCTGAAGGTGCTGACTCTTGCTCGGGGTATGGTGGTATAGGCAACAAAAGCCTTCCCCAATTTCACCCAAGCAGAGACATTTGATACATGAGTCTGCACAGTGAGTGCCAATCGGCTGCTTGACTGTGGAGGGCATCACCATGGAGTGTGTGTTTTTCATGATCTTGAGTAACATGAGCTGTACAACCTTTGATTGGGATTCGGGGGTAATCCATCCTGATTTGCAGGAAGCAAAACAACATCCTCAAATACCAAATGTGATTTCTTTTCTCCCACAAATCAACAGGCAGCTCTCCTTTGACAAAAGAAAACAATCTTCTACTAAAATAAACACATACAGCACTGACTGGAACAATACAATGGGCAGAATTTTCATTGAGCCGTGGAGGCGGGTTTGGAGGTGGGACTGGATTGAAAATAGCTGAATCGGGGTCCCGACCCCATCCCGACCCCAGTTTCAAAACCCAGCCCAATATCTCTATACCGAACATAAGCACATCGCAAATAGACAAGAAGAACATTATATTAGTCATGCTATTTAGAATATGAGTATAACCATTGCTTTTTTTGTGAGATTAATTTAGCTGTAGGAATATGAAAGTTGTCAATTTATTATAAATATGCATTTAATGTATGTTCTTAAATAATATATAATCTATGTAAACTACTCATGGGACAGTGCAGATAGTTGGTTCAGTATCCATGTAGTCTACCCATGGGACAGAAAAGGTAGCTGGTTCAGCATCTATGTAGACTACCCATGGGACAGTGTAGATAGATTGTTCAGCATCTATGTAGACTACCCATGGGACAGTGTAGATAGATTGTTCAGTATCTATGTAGACTACCCATGGGACAGTGTAGATAGTTGGTTCAGTATCTATGTAGACTACGCATGGGACAGTGTAGATAGATTGTTCAGTATCTATGTAGACTACGCATGGGACAGTGTAGATAGTTGGTTCAGCATCTATGTAGACTACGCATGGGACAGTGTAGGTAGCTGCTTCAGTATCTATGTAGACTACCCATGGGACAGTGTAGGTAGCTGGTTCAGTATCTAAGTAGACAACCCATAGGACAGTGTAGATAGCTGGTTCAGTATCAAAGTAGACTTCCAGTGGGACAGTGTAGGTAGATTGTTCAGTATCTATGTAGACTACCCGTGGGACATGGTAGATAGTGGGTTCAGTATCGATGTAGAATACCCATGGGACAGTGTAGATAGCTGGTTCAGTATCTATGTAGACTACCCATGGGACAGTGTAGATAGCTGGTTCAGTATCTATGTAGACTTCCCATGGGACAGTGTAGGTAGCTGCTTCAGTACCTATGTAGACTACACATGGGACAGTGTAGATAGCTGGTTCAGCATCTATGTAGACTACCAATGGGACAGTGTAGATAGCTGGTTCAGTATCTATGTAGACTTCCCATGGGACAGTGTAGGTAGCTGCTTCAGTATCTATGTAGACTATGTCATAAATCGCAAGTAACAACTCAGGAAGTACTACTGGGCGGCCAGCTGGGGCGCCGTCCAGGGAGTATAAATACTCAGGCATGGGCCCACCTTGGGCAGAGACAATCTGGAAACAGGAAGCTAGTGACTGCTAACTAGACCTCCATGTTTTGTTACAAGTTGATTAAAGCCTTGCTTTATGTTCAAGTGCGTAGTGAGTCTTTATTACGACAGACTACCCATGGGACAGTGCAGATAGTTGGTTCAGTATCTATGTAGACTACCCATGGGACAGTGCAGGTAGCTGTTTCAGTATCTATGTAGAATACCAGTGGGACAGTGTAGATAGCTGGTTCAGTATCTATGTAGATTACCCATGGGACAGTTTAGATAGCTGGTTCAGCATCTATGTCGACTACCCATGGGACAGTGTAGCTAGCTGGTTCGGTTTCTATGTAGACTACCCATGCGACAGTGTAGATATTTGGTTCAGTATCTATGTAGACTAAAGTGAGAAGTCGCACAACACCAGGTTATAGTCCAACAGCTTTATTTGAAATCACGAGCTTTCGGAGCGGCTGCTCCTTCGTCAGGTGAAGTGAAGAAATGCATATGGGCACAGCATATATAGTCAGAGAACACTGCCAGACGACTTCAGTTAATCTTTCTAACTGCCCTTATCACACCTCGGCAGAGAGTCAATCACGGCAATCAAAGGTGTGGATGGTGTCCAAACAGGTCAGTCAGGAAGATATTACATCAAAGACGATAGCGAAATACAACAAAGACAGTGAGGTGGGGTCAAAAAACTTTTTACTTTTTTTGCTGGAAATCACAGCAGGTCCGGCCGCATCTGTGTAGAGAGAACAAGCCAACGACGACTCGAGTCTGGTTGACTCTACGTCAGGTGGGGTTACATGTAGCGCGACATGAACCCAAGATCCCTGTTGAGTCCGTCCTCATGGGTGTGGAACTTGGCTATCAGTTTCTGCTCGATGATTTTGCGTTGTCGTGTGTCTCGAAGGCCGCCTTGGAGAACGCTTACCCGAAGATCGGAGGCTGAATGTCCTTGACTGCTGAAGAGTTCCCCAACTAGGAGGGAACACTCCTGCCTGGCGATTGTTGCGTGATGTCCGTTCATACGCTGTCGTAGTGTCTGCATGGTCTCGCCGATGTACCATGCTCCGGGGCATCCTTTCCTGCAACGTATGAGGTAGACAACGTTGGCCGAGTCACATGAGTATGTACCATGTACCTGGTGGGTAGTGTCCTCACGTGTGATGATGGAATCTGTGTTGATGATCTGGCATGTCTTGCAGAGGTTGCCGTGGCAGGGTTGTGTGGTGTCGTGGTCGCTGTTCTCCTGAAAGCTGGGTAATTTGCTGCGAACGATGGTACTTCTGAGGTACCTTCGAGACACACGACAACGCAAAATCATCGAGCAGAAACTGATAGCCAAGTTCCGCACCCATGAGGACGACCTCAACTGGGATCTTGGGTTCATGTCACGCTACATGTAACCCCACCTGACATAGAGTCATCCAGACTCGAGTCGTCATTGGCTTGTTCTCTCTACACAGATTTCCAGCAAAACAAGTAAAAAGTTTTTTGTTTTCCATACAGACTCCAGCATCTGCCACATTTGACCCCTTGTGACCCCACCTCATTGTCTTTGTTGTATTTTGCTATTGTCTTTGATGTAATATCTTCCTGACTGACCTGTTTGGACACCATCCACACCTGTGATTGCCGTGATTGTCTCTCTGCCGAGGTGTGATAAGGGGCAGTTAGAAAGATTAACTGTAGTCGTCTGGCAGTGTTCTCTGACTATATATGCTGTGCCCATATGTATTTCTTCACTTCACCTGACGAAGCAGCAGCGCTCCGAAAGCTTGTGATTTCAAATAAAGCTGTTGGACTATAACCTGGTGTTGTGCGACTTCTCACTTTTGTCCACCCCAGTCCAACACCGGCATCTCCGCATCATTCATAGACTACCCATGGGACAGTGTAGATAGTTGGTTCAGTATCTATGTAGAGTACCCATGGGACAGTGTAGATAGCTGGTTCAGTATCTATGTCGACTACCCATGGGACAGTGTAGATAGCTTGTTCAATATCTATGTCGACTACCCATGGAACAGTGTAGATAGTTGGTTCAGTATCTATGTAGACTAGCCATGGGACAGTATAGATAGTTGGTTCAGTATCTATGTAGACTACCCATGGGGCAGTGTAGATAACTGGTTCAGTATCTATGTAGACTACCCATGGGACAGTGTAGATAGCTCGTTCAATATCTATGTAGACTACCCATGGGACAGTGTAGGTAGCTTGTTCAGTATCTATGTCGACTACCCATGGAACAGTGTAGATAGCTTGTTCAGTTTCTATGTAGACTACCCATGGGACAGTGTCGATAGCTTGTTTAGTATCCATGTAGACTACCCATGGGACAGTGTAGGTAGCTGGTACAGTATCTTTTTGGACTACCCATGGGACAGTGTCGATAGCTTGTTTAGTATCCATGTAGACTACCCATGGGACAGTGTAGGTAGCTGGTACAGTATCTATGTGGACTACCCATGGGACAGTGTAGATAGCTTGTTCAATATCTATGTAGACTACCCATGGGACAGTGTAGATAGATTGTTCAGTATCTATGTAGACTACCCATGGTACAGTGTAGATAACTTGTTCAGTATCCGTGTAGACTACCCATGGGACTGTGTAGGTAGCTGGTACAGTACCTATGTCGACTACCCATGGGACAGTGTAGATAACTTGTTCAGTATCCGTGTAGACTACCCATGGGACTGTGTAGGTAGCTGGTACAGTACCTATGTCGACTGCCCATGGGACAGTGTAGGTAGCTTGTTCAGTATCTACGTAGACTACCCATGGGACAGTGTAGATAGCTTGTTCAGTATCTATGTAGTCTACCCATGGGACAGTATAGCTAGCTGGTTCAATATCTATATAGACTACCCATGGGACAGTGCAGATAGTTGGTTCGGTATCTATGTAGACTACCCATGTGATAGTGTAGATAATTGGTTCAGTTTCTATGTAGACTACACATGGGACAGTGTAGGTAGCTGGTTCAGTATCTATGTAGACTAACCATGGGACAGTTTAGATAGTTGATTCAGTATCTATGTAGACTACCCATGGGACAGTGTAGATAGTTGGTTCAGTATCTATGTAGACTACCCATGGGACAGTGTAGATAGTTGGTTCAGCAGATATGTAGATTACCCATGGGACAGTGTAGATGGCTGGTTCAGTATCTATGTAGACTACTCATGGGATAGCGTAGATAGCTGGTTCAGTATCTATGTAGACTACTCATGGGATAGTGTAGATAGTTGGTTCAGTATCTATGTAGGCTACCCATGGGACAGTGTAGATGGCTGGTTCAGTATCTATGTAGACTACCCATGGGACAGTGTAGATGGCTGGTTCAGTATCTATGTAGACTACCCATGGGACAGTGCAGATAGCTGGTTCAGTGTCTAAGTAGACCACCAGTGGGACAGTGTAGATAGTTGGTTCATATAAAATAAAACCATTTGTAGCGAAAAGAGAAAAATTTAATTCTTTGTTCACATGAATTTGGCTAGCAAAAACTTCTAATATTTATCACAGATAAAATTATCCTACCTGCCTTCCACTCATAGCCCCTACCCCCAGGAAGCATAATGGTCCCGTTAATGGAACTGTTGCTCTCATGTGTGCAAACCGAGGGAACCGAATTGTAAAAGCGCACAATGTACAGATACAAAATAACTAAATCCATCAATTGATTGATAACCACGTTACAAAGAGGCAGACCTGAGGCGGGAGTCTAAAGAACACAGATAGACTTAAAAGCCCAATTAGAATTAGCAGTTCCAGCAGTAATACTAGTGGTGGGGAAGGCTCAGATTAACTGTGAATGGAAGCTACTGATTGCAGAGGGAATAGACTGTGCATTATATATGTGTTGACACAGAAGAAAAAATATAGAATTCAACCATTAGTGCTGTGATTTTTTAAAATATTAATTCATGGGATGTGGGCGTCGCTGGCAAAGCCAGCATTTATTGTCCATCCGTAGTTGCCCTTGAGAAGGTGGCGGTGAGCCGCCTTCTTGAACCGCTGCAGTGCGTGTGGTGAAGGAACTCCCACAGTGCTGTTAGGGAGGGAGTTCCAAGATTTTGACCCAGCGACGATGAAGGCTCGGCGATATACTTCCAAGTCAGGATGGTGTGTGACTTGGAGGGGAACTTGGAGGTGATGGTGTTCCCATGCGCCTGCTGCCGTCGTCCTTCTAGGTGGTAAAGGTCCCGGGTTTGGGAGGGGCTGTCGAAGAAGCCTTGACGAGTTGCTGCAGTGCATCTTGTAGATGGTTCACACTGCAGCCACGGTACGCCGGTTGTGGAGGGAGTGAATGATTAAGGTGGTGGATGGGGTGCCAACCAAGTGGGCTGCTTTGTCTTGGATGGTGTCGAGCTTCTTGAGTGTTGTTGGAGCTGCACTTATCCAGGCAAGTGGAGAGTATTCCATTACACTCCTGACTTGTGACTTGTGCCTTGTGGATGGTGGAAAGGTTTTGGGGAGTCAGGAGGTGAGACACGCGCTACAGAATACCCAGCATTTGACCTGCTCTTTTTGCCACAGTATTTATGTGGCTGGTCCAGTTAAGTTTCTGGTCAATGGTGACCCCCAGGATATTGATGGTGGGGGATTCGGCATTGGTAATGCCATTGAATGTCAAGAGGCGGTGGTTAGATTCTCGCTTGTTGGAGATAGTGATTGCCTGGCACTTGTGTGGCATGAATGTTACCTGCCACTTATCAGCCCAAGCCTGAATGTCGTCCAGGTCTTGCTGCATGTGGGCATGGACTGATTCATTTTCTGAGGAGTTGCGAATGGCAGTCATCAGCGAACATCCCCACTTCTGACCTTATGATGGAGGGAAGGTCATTGATGAAGAAGCTGAAGATGATTGGGCCTAGGACACTGCTCTGAGGAACTCCTGCAGCAATGTCCTGGGGCTATGATGATTGACCTCCAACCACCACAACCATCTACCTTTGTGCTAGGTATGACTCCAGCCAGTGGAGAGTTTTCCCCCCGATTCCCATTGACTTCAGTTTTACTAGGGCTCCTTGATATCACACTCGGTCGTATGCTGCCTTGATGTCAAGGGCAGTCACTCGCACCTCACCTCTGCAATTCAGCTCTTTTGTCCGTGATTGGACCCAGGTTGTAATGAGGTCTGGAGCTGAGTGGTCCCAGTGGAGCCCCAACTGGGCATCAGTGAGCAGGTTATTGGTGATTAAGTGCTGCTTAATTGCACTGTCGAAGACACCTTCCATAACTTTGTTGATGATTGAGAGTAGACTGATGGAGCGGAAATTGGCCGGGTTGGATTTGTCCTGCTTTCTGTGGACAGGACATACCTGGGCAGTTTTCCACATTGTCGGATAGATGCCAGTGTTATAGCTGTACTGGAACAGCTTGGCTAGAGGTGTGACTAGTTCTGGAGCACAAGTCTTCAGCATGACAGCCTTCACGACACCTGTGGGACAGTGTAGAAAGCTTCTTCAGCATATGTGCAGACGACCCATGGGATAGTGTAGATAGCTGGTTCAGTATCTATGTTGACCACCTGTGGGACTGTATAGATAGTTGGTTCAGTATCTATGTCGACCACCTGTGGGACTGTGTAGATAGTTGGTTCAGTATCTATGTAGACCATCTATGGAACAGTGTGGATAGCTAGTTCAGTAGCTATGTAGACCACCCGTGGGACAGTGTGGATAACTGGTTCAGTATCTATGTAGACCATCTATGGAACAGTGTGGATAGCTAGTTCAGTAGCTATGTAGACCACCCATGGGACAGTGTAGATAACTGGTTCATTATCTATGTAGACCATCTATGGAACAGTGTGGATAGCTGGTTCAGTAGCTATGTAGACCACCCGTGGGACAGTGTGGATAACTGGTTCAGTATCTATGTAGACCATCTATGGAACAGTGTGGATAGCTAGTTCAGTAGCTATGTAGACCACCCATGGGACAGTGTAGATAACTGGTTCATTATCTATGTAGACCATCTATGGAACAGTGTGGATAGCTGGTTCAGTAGCTATGTAGACCACCCGTGGGACAGTGTGGATAACTGGTTCAGTATCTATGTAGACATCAGTGGGACAGTGTAGGTAGCTTCTTCATAATTTATGTAGACCACCCGTGGGACAGTGTAGAAAGCTGGCTCAGTATTTATGTAGACCACCGGTGGGACAGTGTAGATAGCTTCTTCAGCAATGATGTAGAAAGGGTTTGTTTTGTTGCAACTAATCACTTAAAGCAATCACTTTCTGTCACAAAACCTTTTACCGGCCTGGATTTTGTGGTCAGCGCTGAAGGAATGACGCTTATCGTTCACCTCACTGACAGCTGCCTACAATGTTTTTCGGGCTTTAGAGCAGAGATTTGCTGTCATCGGGCATCTGATCCAACACGTGCCCTCCACAGGGGATGTGTGGAGTCTGTGAGTGGGATAAGTAACAGTGAGGCTCTTCAACCAATCAGATTGAAGAATCCTCACTGGGCCATGCAGAGTCTAAACCAGAAAGTATAAAGCAGGAAGTATAAATTAGATTTAAATCATATACAGAAAGAAAAATAAAGATTGAGAAAGACAAATGGTATTAAGAGAGAGAGATAAAAGAGACAGAAAATGTAAAAAAAATGTTTTAAAAATCTCCAACACTAATTAACTTCTGAAGGAATGAGACTCCACACTTGTAAAATTAAATTTTCAGGGCCAGAGAGGTTGTTTGGCAGTAATTATCACTTATCATGCTGTTAAAAATTTACTTTCTCCTGAATGCACCAGCCTAATTTTTTTTGCCATCTTTAGTAGGGAACTAGTGGCCAAGTACCCCAAGTTCACGCCATTGTATTGATTTCAATGCCAAGTCTATCAGTGAGGACTGTTATCGTGCAGCCTGTGGAGGAGCAGGGTATCTCTGACAGCAACTTCTGGATTTCCCCGTTTAACTGCACATGTGCATACACTAGAATTTGCTCTCCAATTTACCCCATAATAACTGTTAGCCTCACCATTATTCTTAACGCAAAATCTAGGCCATCATAATTAGAAGGAAAGAAGTGTTCTGCTCACTTTATGTAGAGTGAGTTACCAATGCATTTATGAAGATTTTCAGCAGAATTGAAACCATATTGTATGAGATGCCAGCCTTGGCCCAGTAGCAGCATTCTTGCTTCTGAGATGGATGGTTATAGGTTGAAGCCCCACTCCAGAGACTTGAGTACATAATCTAGGCTGACAGTTTAGTATAGTACTGAGGGAGTGCTGCACTGTCAGAGGTGCTGTCTTTCAGATGAGACAATAAACCATGGCCCTGTCACCTTGCTTAGTTGGATGTAAACGATCCAATGGCACTGTGCAAAGAAGAGCAGGGAGCTTGCCCAGTCTCCTATCTAACACGTATCCCTCAGCCAGCACCACTTAAACAGATATTTTTTGGTAATTTATCTCATTGCTCTGTGCAAATTGGTTGCAATAGTGACTATACGTCAAATGTACTTCATTGGCTGTGAAGAGCTTTGGGACGTCCTGAGGATATGAAAGACACCGTATAAATGCAAATTATTTCTTCCTATAACAACCCATTGATGATTTCACTGGAAATATCCATCTGAGGAAATCTTCGTGGATGCACTTATTACTGCACATAGCAACCAAACCAATTCTGTGTTGCTTTATGTAAAGCATCTAAACTCGATTGTCACACAATGACTAGTAGGATCAATTGCAATGATTTCATTAATATGTGGTGTGAAGGTCAGTGTAGCAATTAAATGTCTAGTAAAATATAGTGAAATGCTGATTTATTTATTAAATTAACTGACTGCTTTCATGGTTTATTCATTAAGGAACATATAACTAGACAATTAGGGGGAAAAATTGGGTTCCTTTGTGCCTCCCTCTTAAAAGTAGTGCGCCAGCGAAGTTAGCGCCCCAAAGGGGGTGCCACCGAATTTTTCCCCCTTAGTTTATAGACAATTTACTGTTTGATAGATCTCAATCATTATGCTTCAATTCTTTATTGCAGAGATTGCGGGGATGATTTTCAATTGCTGATTGCCTGTTTCTCGATTGAAGAATGAGCAGCCAACAATTGAAAATTGGGAGTGGGGTGGGGGACACTTTCGTCACCTGTTTAATGCCTATGGCCCAACTAATACAATTTTCAGGCATCCATGTAAATGGGTAAAGCAGACCGCTCACCTGAAACAGGTGTCTTGAATTTTGGGCCTCTTGGTTCGGGTACCTGCTGCTTCCGCAGCGCCAAGTTTGGTCCCGAAAATGGGCCCAGGCAAAACTTGTCCCCTTTCAGCTTTCAGTAAAATCTGGCTGACCTAGGTTCATCTCTTTTTCTGGTAGCTCCTCCATGATGCCACATCCCAGAGAGAACTGCGTGAAAATTCTGACAGCTGCATTGTAGAAAATAAAAATGGAGTCTTTGTATTAAATCCCAAAGAATGTCAGGTTGGCTGAATTTTAATCTTCAAGAGCGCGTGGGTTTGTGCACAGCTGGGTGGCGGGGGGGGGGGGGGTAAAACCGGGGAAATTGACAGCGTGTCGGGAAGCTGGCTCCAACCCACCGACTTCTGCATTTCACTGGATCGCGTTAGGCTGCGTGCGAGCAACCCTCTCGGGAGAGGCGGGTTACCAATTAACATATGTTAATCGCTCAATTAGAGCAATGTTGGCACACTCTTTTGACTTTAACGTCGGGTCCATGGGTTTTCCATACTTCCTGAAACTCGTCAGTGAAAGGAAGGCGAGAACACAGCGGCAATTAAAGGGGCTGAATCAATCTCAGGGAAATATGGCAATAAATACTCAGTACCCACAGCTGCTTTCTTACCTGCTTGTGGGAAAGGGTTTGTTCACAATACTTTTGCTGAGAGGTTACTTTCTACACTTTGGAGGTTTGTTCTATAACATCAGGATGGGTGCCGCTTATGCTGCCTGAGATTGGACCTCAGATGAGGACCAAGATGACCAGCATCAGCATCTGCAGCCTGCTTGTCACAGACCTGTCGCTGCACAGCAGTGAGGGGACCAGCAGAGAGGGGACCAGCAGAGAGGGGACCAGCAGAGAGGGGACCAGCAGAAAGAGGACCGGCAGAGAGGGGACCAGCAGAGAGGGGACCAGCAGAAAGAGGACCGGCAGAAAGGGGATCAGCAGAGAGGGGACCAGCAGAAAGAGGACCGGCAGAAAGGGGATCAGCAGAGAGGGGACCAGCAGAGAGGCTAGTCTTCCTACACCCCCCGCCCACAATGCCAATGACACAAGCAGTCCTGCAACTAACCACATCTTCAACATTCCCCCATTGGTCCCCATCAATTCATGTCTATCCATTCATCATCAAACAAGTTAGAAGGCCACTTACCATCCAGCACCCAACAATGGACAAGATGGGAAAGTGGTGAAAAAGAATAACGTTTATGTGAGATAAATAAAGAACAAAGGGGGAGAAATTCATTATAGCCTCGTTTGAGGCGCTAACTATTAAAAGTTGAAAAAATTAGCCCCAGGCGCTAATGTCTTTCGACTTTCAAAAAATTCGGTTTTGTGCTCCAGGAAGGAAGTGGAGCACTAAATCAAGCACTCCACTTCCTTCCTGGAGCACAACAGGCAGCAAGCGGGGCGGTAGGTGTGCTGCTCAGCACACTGGGCCGTGCAGCGCTGCCGCATTGGAAGGCTTCTTCCCTGCCTTAAAGGGAAGGGCCAACGCTGCAGGCTCTGCAAGGAAAAACCTTACCTGGTCCCCGACGGCAGCCGCGATCCGGCCCGATCAGCCCGATGCACTGCAGCAGAGTGCCGGGCTGATCGATGGCTGGAGAAGAAAACTGAAAAAAACCCAGAAACAGCATTTCAGATTTTTTGTGACTTACCTCTGCCACCTCGCCTTTAAGTATCACCCCCAAAGTGCCCGGCCTCCTGAGGAACGCCTCCTGCAGCTGACGGTGTTTTCGCCCGGCGATGCTGCTGGGTGAGGAACTGAAGTTCGGGTCCGGGGCGCTACCGGGGCGATGTGCACGGCGATGACGTCACGATCTCCGGGCGAAGGAGATTGGGGCGCAACGCCATACCGCCGCTGCAAACATCCCGCCGAATATCGCGGGAGTCGATCTTCTCGCCGCGTCCGGTCGGTAAGTGATTACCGCCCCGTTATCGCCCCCCGGAGGTGCTAACGGGAGGTGCAAAGGTACCCAATTTCTCCCCCCAAAACTTATCAAAACCACATTTTCTCATACACCCATGTGCATACCCTTGTGCAACTACAGAGCCTGACTATTTGTTTTCCTGCAACTATTACGTGGTGCAACCCCTGTGGCTTCAGCAGAGGTAGAGGCAGGCTGCTCACATTCTGCTCTGACTGCTGAGATGCTCGTGGCCAACAACCTCTGGGTTTTGGAGCCCGTGAGGGCCTTGGCAAAGACTGCTCCACCTGCCCCTGTGCAGGGGCAGACTGACAGGTGGGCTGTGGGTAACATTTGGAAGCGCTTTGAATGGAGTCCCACTTCCATGACCCCTTTCGCCATCATCCCTCTCTTGCCCCAGCAGCACTTTACTGCTGCCACTGTGCTGGAGAACACTTTGGTGCAGGTCAGTGTGGTCCTGTAAGGCCAAGGCTAAGGTATCTGTCAACCTATTTAAGGTGGCAGACATGTTGGCATCCAGAGTCTGCACGGTGGTGTTGAAGGTATGCATGGATTCATTTGATTGGAAAAATGATGGTCCATGATGCTGGCCATTCTATCCATGGAAGAAGACATCATCTCAGTAGCCCGTGACATCACCCCCTCATGTTTGAGGTGGACTCCTCCAATCTCTCTGCAATCGTGCTGAGTCCACTTTTAAGGCTTGTCAATACATCGCACAATCTCTGCTGCTACTCAATGATTCTCCTCTTCATCGACGGCCCCCGAGGTACAGCATCTGTGTCCAGCCCAGCAGAGCTTGGAGAGTCCTGCACCCTCTGTCGAGGACTCTCCACTGCTGTCCCTGTCTCCACCATCTGCTCCTGCTCACTTGTGAAATGTGAGTCACCAGGTGAAAACCCAACTCTCTGTCCTCCTGGTCCCATCAAAGTGTGAGTATCTGAGCTGGTGCAGGGTCAGAATGAGTCCTGTGACGGTGCACCCTCAGAAGGACTCAGCTCCTCTGAGGAATCATCGTCAGCGACGTCCACCGACTCCTGCTGCAAGCGTGAAGGCCTCATGGGAGATAAAAGACATGAATTAGTCCCGGCAAGGTAAGAATATGTTACAAGTTATCATTATGAAGATGATCATATTTCACTTGCTGTTGAAATCAAGTCAACATAACTGAGAACTGTTTGACATGTGGGTGGATTTTCTCTCCCTCTCCCTCTCCATTTCCCTGGTGTTCTGTGGTCTCTTTTCCTGCAATGAGGGAAAGAACAGACCTATGAATGAGTGTAATGGCATGTGTTCATCTGATGAATGGAGAGCATGTGGTGAGGGTGACTATGAGGGAGCGGCATGACATTGCACAATGATGAGAGTGGTGGATGGATAGATGGGGATGTGAGGAAGTGCATAGACAGAGAGGGATGGGTGCACCTGCAAGGTAAGTGGGTGTGAGGAGTGATGTGATGGAGTAGGCTTCAGAAGGCAGAGTGAGGGTGTTGGGGTGATGCGTACAGCAGGATGTAGGTGAATGCGCCACTGTGCTCACCTTTCCTGACCTGCTGAGGTCATTAAACCGCTTTCTGCACTGAATCCAGTAGCGTGGCACCACGCTCATGCTGCTGATCTCCTCCGCAACCTCCAACAACGCCTTATTGGTCTCAGCTGCAGGCTTCCCATTGCTGGGGACGAGTATCTCCCTCTGTCTCCCCACAGCCCCCAGCAGCACATCAAGGGACGCATGAGTGAAATGAGGCCCAGCCTTTGCCCATCTGGATTCCATTCTGATACTGCTTCTCTTTTCTTCTCAACTCCAAACTCCTTGAACTTGCATGTTTGGAGTGTCCCTTTAAATAATAGAATTGAGATCGCGTCATGCGGGTTCACATCATGCCCGCTGCCGCTGATTGAATGGGAAACCCGGAAGTATAATGATAATGAGGTGGCTGAGATAAAAAGCCACCGACAGACACGCTGCACTTACTTCTGGGTTCCCCACATGCTAGCGGACAAACCCGCTCCCAGCGCATTGCCAGAAAGTCTATGGGCTATAAATTGGATAGCCCCCGAAATAGGGCACGAGGCTCCTGATGTGCGATTAACCTATGCCCGTTCAATGCAAACTTTGTGCTGCCTGCTAATTATAATGATAGTGGCATGCAACCCAGTGCTAAACATATTGCAGAGTGGTTGCAAGCTCAGCAGGGGACCCAAATTCGTGTGAAGCTAACACCAATTAAAGCTAGCCTGCAGTTCTTAAAGCCAGCCTGCACCTTTTAAAGGGGAGGTGCATTCTGGCTGCAGCAGGTACTGGAAGTCGTTGTAGAGGAATGTGTGACCTACAGGAAGAGTAAAATTGGGGCAACATGGCAGAGAGAGGGCTCCCAGATTTTCGGATGCAGCACTCGATGCCCTGTTGCAGGAGGTGGACAGGAAGGGAGATGTCCTGTATCCACAGGGGGCCAGGAAGCCCTGCAGGTGATGTTGAGAAGGGAATGGGAGCAGACAGTCTTCACTGTCAATGACAGCAGTGTAGACCCAGGACCTGGATGCAGTGCAGGAAGAAGTTCAAATGACCTCACATGAGTGATCAAGGTCAGTGAATGCATCTTCAAATGCCATATCCCACAAACTGCACCACTAGCCTCACACACTGCTCAATTTACCACACCCCATTACTCACCTACCAAAAATCTATATCAATCATGACTCATACCTCACATTCATATGCTGCATCTCACTGTCACACACTTACCACTGCTCCAAGCCTCACACCCATATCTCACAGCTTGCACACGCTGCCAGGTATTCAACTATGACAGCCATATCTGCCAAACACAATGAGCCACACTCACCGACACACTTCCCTCTCTCTTGCAAGACAAGGTGACACACAATCATAGGCAGCTGCAGCTAACTGTAGGGGGGCAGGCGAGCCTCCATATCCTGACACCGCTCGAGGAGATGGTGCTCGCCATAATTGGAGCGGCTGTGACTGAGGCCCTCGCCAGTGGCAGGGCTGAAAGCATTGAAGGTGATGGTATCCATACCTAATCCTCCTTCTTACATCGCACTTCCCCGTCATCCCATTATTTCTTCTGATTTACAAGCTGCAGATGGCGTAAGCAACACCTCTTGATTTCCCCCTCCCTCCTCCCCCTTACCACAATGCCACCCTTGTGCCTTTCTCATTTCAGAGACTCAAGAAATCCAATCTGGCCAGGCAGTAGTGCAAGAGGAGGAGGAAGAGGAGAGTAATGATGAGAAACACTGTCACTCGATCTGACACTCACAGCCACCAGCTCAGATACCAGCACTGTGTGGACTTTAGAGGGTAGCTTAGAGGCGAGATCTGCACATGGTGAGTCACCAGGCATGAGTGGGCTGCAGCTAGCTTAGGGGGAAAGGGTAACGCAGGTGCCAGCTCCTTGGAGGGCGAGGTCACACACGAGTTCTGCTGCACAGGACTCAGGTGAGGACTTTGATGGGGCAGCTTAAAGAAGAACACCGATGGGCATGCACACAGAACTGCTTGGTGCATTGCCAGGCCTGCCAGAAAGCCTGAGTGCAATGTCAAGGAGCATGGAGGAGTCCGGTACCAACCTTGCACAGGGCTTTGAGCAGAGCTTGGAGCCCATCCTTTCCAGCGTGGAAGGGGTGGGCAGATGCATTAGCACACGTGTGGTCCCAACCGTGATGCAGCGTCTGATGGCCGATGTCTCAGCTTCCATTGCAGGACAAGCAGAAGCCTCCCAACGTCTGAGTGCTGCCATGCAAGCTCAGACTGCTGCCATCGTGGCTGGGTTTACCAGTGTTGAAAGGGGCTTGGAGGGTCTCACAACAGTCCAACAATCTGTCCTCCAGAAGATTATTAAGATTGCTGAGGCGCCGCCCTGGAGGAGTGGCAGTGGCTCTGTGGAGCAAGAGCCTGCTGTCCTCTCTCAGGATGACAGCATTCATCCTCCCACCACTGCCGCTCTGCCAGCGTCCTTGCTGCTGCCTGTCAGCCAGCTGGCCCAGACTGCTGCCGTCCATGCCGAGGTGGTGCAGCCCAAAGCCAGGCCTACTAGGCCAAGAGCTGCTCAAGGTCGTCCTGCAAGGTTATCTGCAGCCTTCCACCAGCCATGCTGTAGCCACTGGGGTAGCACTGCGTAGAAGCATTAGGACAGGCAAACGCACGCTGAAGACAGGCACTAAGGGAATGCACAAGGATGATTAGATGACTTTTGAATGAAATAGTGTAATGGTTTGATTCATAAAATTGGTTTGGAATGTTTGTTTAGTGGTGGCTTTTTTTGTAGCATTGTGGCTAAGAGGGTCAGTAACAGAGGGAAGGTAAGGTGTGGGGCTATTTTTGAATGGGTAATTGGGGTTCCTTTCATTGGTACCATAGACGGATGATTCGATCACGGACAGCCCGGGCAGGAAGGAGCTGTCTGGGTTCCCTCCTCCCTTCCGTTTGCTTTTCTTCTGCTTCCTTCTCCTCCTCTTCCATTTCCTCCGCCTCCTCTTCCTCCTCCTCCTCTTCCTCCCCCTCCCCCTCCTCAGCTGGTCACTGTATGCCTGGTGGCAAGCGCTGTGCCCTCATGATGGCGAGGTTGTGGAACATGCTGCAGACCACGATGAATCTTGAGACGCACTCTGGCGATTACTGCAGGGCTCCTCCAGAGCGGTCCAGGCAGCAGAAGCATTGTTTAAGGATGCCAGTGGTCTGCTCTATCAGATTCCGTGTGGCAGCATGGCTTTCATTGTATGCATGCTGCCCTCGTGTGCTTGTGTTGCGCAGCAGAGTCATGAGCCAGGTAGTCAGTGGATACCCCTTGTCGCCCAGTAGGCACCCTCTGATCTCCTGCTGAGAGCCCTTCTCCCCCTCCTCCCTCTTTGAGCAGCTTGTCCTGCTCTGTGTCACCTCTGCTCATTCTCCCTGTCATGCTCCAGGCCAAGAGGGATACAAACTACTGCACCCATGGCTGGAGCAACTGGTCTGAGCAGACCCCTTGCAAGTCAGTACCACATCCTTGAGCATGTGCCACACCACTTCTTGCAGACTTTAGGCAACTTTACAGAAGTCTAGAAAGCCCCAAACACTTCTACAAACTCAGCAACAGCTAGTAGAAATCAATCAACAACTAACCTGTAAGTAGGTGAATGATCCCTTTAAACAGTGCTGGTGGGGGGTCCTTCTAGCTGCTGAATGCATGTTTAGCTGTGTGAGGTTAAGAGAGGGCATTAGCGCCAGCGTTGAAGTTGAAAATGGCAGCGCTGGCGTCAAATCAGCGTTACACGTCGATTGATGTCACGATCTGCCTACTCTGCATACTTACGTATTATGCTCCCAGCGCTGACGCTAATGCCCTCACCAAAATGGCGTCCAGCGTGGTCCGCACCAGAAGTGCCCACGCGCTACTCGGACGGTATTTTCAAGCCAATTTGGCACCCATAGCGCCCAAATAATGGGCGCTATGCAACCAAATTATTAGCCCTGTGTGTCTCCCCTAAAGCGCCAATGCACATGCGTTAATCCGTTACTGTTGACAAACTGACTCTTCTGTAGTAGGTGGCCGTTTCACTTTAGAAGTTCATTTCTACATGTGCTGGGTTACAAATGCTGCAAGCAGGATAGTCATTTTACTCAAGCATTTCATTATTATATGCATATGAACTGAAGGAAATAATGAGTTTAATAAATTCCATTATATTTGTGGTAGCAGTTCATTTTCTCTTGTATAATTGACAGTGCACACACAATAGTACAGTGAGCAAGTATTTCTTATTTCATAAGTGTCCCAATGTGATATAAACCTGTGTAAACATGATAGACAGGGTACTTCAGACTTTAATAAGGATTATGATATTCCGTCCTCCTCACTGATCTTATACTGCACTGCTCCTTCTCCAGTCAGTCTTCTCATCGGTAGAAGCTATAATGAGAGTGATGACTTTTATACTGAATTTTTTTTTCATCCATTATCAAGTTACACTCTTCACGTTTAAAAGTAGGCCTCATGTCTCATTGTTGGCAGTTCATGACATTTGTGCATGGTTTCTTAGAGTCTGTTAATAAATATGTTGACTGCTATTTCCATCGTAAGCATGCTTTTCATGACAAGGAATGGCTCTGGTAATGCTGTGGTGCAGAATCATCCTGTATGTGCCTATTAATGCTCCCTGGGTAGTAAACAATAAGTAATTATCTACCAAGTTTAAAGTACGATTTACAAATCATTTCAGTGTTAAATTACAACCACTGGTAACTTAAACCATCCAACACAATGTTAGGGATAATCATGCAAGCAAAAACACTTTATTACCTTAGCATTTAATTAGATATCTAGGAACTATTAATGCTGCATTTACATGACAGCATTACCAGCAGAAGCAACACTGCCTCCGGGAGCGTGACTGTAATACAAATCAGGTGATGCCAGTGTCTCTAGTGGCAGGGAGATCCATTTCAATGGATGGTTTGTCCCTGCATCACTGGAAACAAAGCCACAATTTTGATTTTGTTTGGCCTCTGACGCATTTTTTTATATTGCTGGCCAATACGGATCTGACTCTAGCATTGAGGAAGGCCTGTGTGGCCAGCAAGTTAAAGTAATGAATACAGTCTGGAAGCAACTATGTATTCAGAAGACTGTTTCTAGTGGAATCAGTGCTGTAACATAAACACGCCACAAATGCAGGAAAGAGTTGACAAGGCCTGTGTGCAACTGGGGAATAGTTCCAACATTTCAGTGCATTTGTTGCTGTCAAAATATCACAGTACTGTTGAACGACCTGGTTTCAAACTCCTGTTATTGATCTGTTTCTGTTTGGTGTCACATTAGTGGTTCCTTTTTTCTTTGCTTTGTTTCTTTTCCTCTCACCAATTTTCTCCCCACTTCTTCCTGGCGTGTTGACTCCGTTGCGGAGTACAATGGCTTGTGGGTGTGAATGCTCCAACAGTTCTCTCACACTCTCAGTCAATACAGTTAATTTAAGCGCTCCTTTTTTTTTAACTGTATTTCAAGGGGAGGATTTTGTCATTTTTTAAAATCAATCAATAAAGTTGATCTCATACTTAACCGACTATGTGTAACATTTCATTCTTCACTCTTCTATTGGCTAGGGCTGAATGATCAAGTAAAGCTACACCAGTTAATCTGCTGTACCACAATGTTTTATATATCAATGATGAACTGTGTGAGAAATAATCTGTAGATTTACAGATCTCACTTAACTTCAGATTATAATTAAAGTGGATCACTTTGCAGGTGCATGGAGAAAGGGTGATGGAGCAGGATACTGTAGCCTAGTCATTATGGTACTGCACTTGCAACCCAGAGGTTGTAAAGTTGAGTGAAATAAATCAGGTAATTTGTGGACTGGCCGAAACCCAAAATAAACTGGGGTAAATATTGACAGTGCCGCCAAGCCGATGACAATCCGAGTGTCAGTGCTATGCTGTGTTGAAGCGCTGTACTTGTTGAGTTCTGCCCTTAGCCATGTAGAGAACTTCAGTAGAGAACTTCAATGCAGCACTGTGTAACGAAACACAGCCTTTATTTTATTCTCACTCTGCACACTCGGGGTTTCTCACCATCTCCTCCGAAGGTGTTGGTAAGTGCCGGGATTACAGTTAACATTCCACAGAGTTGTAATGCAAGAACCCCCAAGTTGGGCCCCTTGTACAGTCCCACTCGGTTGTGTTGAATGCATCAAATTACACATTCCAGGAAAAGTGCTGGTTTATTATTGTCCTCCCACTTCCTGGTGGTGCAACTACAAACCTTGTTAATTACACCGGTTGGTGTCACTAAACACAGCCAGAAAAACATCACCATGAAAGCTGCTTGATTGTTGTAAAATCCCAAGTAGTTCCCTTAAGTCATTCAGGCCTGGTCTACATGTGATTCCAGCCCCTATGTGGTTTACTCATAATAACAACTAGGGATAAACACAAAATACTGCTTTGTCAGTGTTGGCCGCACCCCAAGAACAAATATGAATAAGAAATCAGTTGTAATCTGCAGGATCTCAATTGCACAGGTGGAATTTTACTTGTTTTGCTCCTCCATACTGCTGACATGAAGCCCAAACCATATCACAATTGAAGCTGTCACTCTTCTTACATCAGGAACAACAGCTGTAAAAAGTCACTGTTCTAGTCCACGGGAGAGAGAATAGCGAATAGCCATGCGTTAATTCGGTGATTCTGTCTCACCGTTTGGCAAACATAAAAAAAAGGTCTGTCAGAAAATTCTTTATAAAGACATGCCCTTTTAAAGCCCATTATTCCATAAATGCTGTGTGGGGGAAAAAAACTCCATTTAAACTAATCTCTTACATTCTTATGCAGCCATTTTGAGATATCTTTAAAGTATTTTCATTTAGTTTTTGGCTTGCTGTTGACTGTTTGACTTGCTTTGCAAATAAAAATTCTCCAGTCAATTTGCTAATGTTCTGCTATTTGCAGAGCCATGCATTCTCTGATATTTAATTAGATACACGGGCCAGATAGAAATCAAAGGTAGGAAAGCGACATTATTGTATGGGATTTAGTGCCGCTGATTTACCTGGCCGATTTCAAATTGGCTGACAAGAGTTTTTTTGTGATTCTCTGAGGAAACCTGTATTTTCTCAGTGAATTGTACAGAGCCTTAGCAGGTATTGTGAAATAAATAGGGCTAGAAATTCATTATAGCCCAGGAATGGGCGGTATCATTGGAAAAGTTGTGAATTAGCAGCAGAAGCTAATGCTTTAGACTGCATGCAAAATTTATTCTCACTGTTCAAAGAAATGATTGGAGTCCTAATTCAAGCCTTAAAGCCCAAGCTCATTGGCTCTACACTCAAAGGGTGAACCAATATCGGGTGCAGTCTAATCGCAAGTCATCATTGCCACAGGCTTTTCCCAGTACTTAAAGGGAAGGTTCATTGATGCTGCAGAACCTCATTCTCGGCATTGCTAGTTCTGCAGCTGGCTCAGTCAGCAGCAGCAGGTCAAGGAGAAGGAGCCAGATGACTCAAGCAGCTGTAATGATGGCAGATCCACCCCCCCCCAGGGAGAGAGTCCGCAGATTCTATGATCAAGCATTGGAGGCGTTGGTGTTCGCTGTGGAGAGATGGAGGGCAGTGCTCTACCCGACAAGTGGCAGGAGGCCCTCGCCCCTCGCCCCAAGTCTTCTGCACCATGTGGAGGGAGGTAGCGCAGCATGTCTCGGGCAGCACTGTGGTCCCCAGGACCCACACACAGTGCAGGAAGAAATTTAATGACCTAACTCGGGTGGTCAGGGTGAGTCAATGCTTCAACAAATGCTACATACCACCATCGTAACCACAGTATGCACACACTGCCCAAAGAACCACACCCCCAGCACTCACCTACCAACAATCTCTACCTACTAACACTCACACCCACATCTCACACCTTGCACATAAGGACAGCTATTCAACTATGGTAGGCACATCACCCAAACACATTACTCCACACTCACTCACATACTTTCCTTTCTCTTGCAAGCCAAGGTGGCTCACAACAGGAGGGACCAGGAGCACACAGGCGGGGGACAAGCCGACACCCAATCACTGCCTGTGCTGGAGGAAAGAGTGCTGCAGATTATTGAGCACCAGGTGGTGAGTGCCGTGGCCACTGGTGACGTTGAACCCCCTTGGGGACAACAACGGTATGTTCATCTCTACTCCTTCTTCTCACATCCCCCTTTCCCCTCACTCCAGAAGCCTTTCCCACTTTCCAGCTAATCATGATGTATTTTTTTATTCGCTTATGGGATCTGTGCGTCGCTGGCAAGGCCAGCATTTATTGCCCATCCCTAGCTGCCCTCGAGAAGGTGGTGGTGAGCTGCCTTCTTGAACCACTGCAGTCCGTGTGGTGAAGGTACTCCCACAGTGCTGTTAGGTAGGAAGTTCCAGGATTTTGACCCAGCGACGATGAAGGATCGGCGATATACTTCTAAGTCAGGATGGTGTGTGACTTGGAGGGAAACTTGGAGGTGGTGGTGTTCCCATGCGCCTGCTGCCCTTGTCCTTCTAGGTGGAAGAGGCTGCGGGTTTGGGAGGTGCTGCCGAAGAAGCCTTGGTGAGTTGCTGCAGTGCATCTTGTAGATGGTACACACTGCAGCCACGGTACGCTGGTGGTGGAGGGAGTGAATGTTTAAGGTGGTGGATGGGGTGCCAATCAAATGGGCTGCTTTTTCCTGGATGGTGTCTAGCTTCTTGAGTGTTGTTGCAGCTGCACTCATCCAGGCAAGTGGAGAGTATTCCATCACACTCCTTACTTGTGCCTTGTAGATGGTGGAAAGGCTTTGGGGAGTCAGGAGGTGAGACACTCGCCACAGAATGCATAGCCTCTGACCTGCTCTTGTTGTCACAGTATTTATGTGGCTGGTCCAGTTAAGTTTCTGGTCAATGGTGACCCCCAGGATGTTGATGGTGGGGGATTCGGCGATGGCAATGCCGTTGAATGTCAAGGGGAGGTGGTTAGATTCTCGCTTGTTGGAGATAGTCATTGCCTGGCACTTCTGTGGCGGGAATGTTATCTGCCACTTATCAGCCCAAGCCTGAACGTCGTCCTGGTCTTGTTGCATGCGGGCATGAACTGCTTCATTATCTGAGGAGTTGTGAATGGCACTGAACACTGTGCAGTCATCAGCGAACATCCCCATTTCTGACCTTATGTTGGAGGGAAGGTCATTGATGAAGCAGCTGAAGATGGTTGGGCCTAGGACACTGCCCTGAGGAACTCCTGCAGCCATGTCCTGGGGCTGTGATGATTGACCTCCAACCACTACAACCATCTTCCTTTCTGCTAGGTATGACTCCAGCCAGTGGAGAGTTTTCCCCCTGATTCCCATTGACTTCAGTTTTACTAGGGCTCCTTGATGCCACATTCAGTCAAATGCTGCCTTGATGACAAGGGCAGTCACTCTCACCTCACCTCTGGAATTCAGCTCCTTTGTCCATGTTTGGACCAAGGCTGTAATGAGGTTGGGAGCTGAGTGGTCTTGGCGGAACCCAAATTGGGCATCCGTGAGCAGGTTATTGGTGAGTAAGTGCCGCTTGATAGCACTGTCGATGACACCTTCCATCACTTTGCTGATGATTGAGAGTAGAATGATGGGGCGGTAATTGGCCGGATTGGGTTTGTCCTGCTGTTTGTGGACAGGACACACCTGGGCAGTTTTCCACATTGTCGGATAGATGCCAGTGTTGTAGCTGTACTGGAACAGCTTGGCTAGAGGCGTGGCTAGTTCTGGAGCACAAGTCTTCAGCATGATAGCCGGGATGTTGTCAGGGCCCATATCCTTTGCTGTATCCAGTGCGCTCAGCCGTTTCTTGATATCACGTGGAGTGAATCGAATTGGCTGAAGACTGGCTTCTATGATGGTGGGGACCTCAGGAGGAGGCTGATATGGATTATCCACTTGGCACTTCTGGCTGAAGATGGTTGCAAACGCTTCAGCCTTGTCTTTTGCACTCATGTGCTGGGCTCCACCATCATTGAGGATGGGGATATTCATGGAGCCTCCTCCTCCCGTTAGTTGTTTAATGATCCACCACCATTCACGACTGGATGTGGCAGGACTGCAGAGCTTTGATCTGATCCGTTGATTGTGGGATCGCTTAGCCCTGTCTATAGCATGCTGCTTCTGCTTTTTAGCATGTATTTAGTTGCAACTTCCCCAGGATTGCACCTCATTTTTAGGTACGCCTGGTGTTGCTCCTGGCATGCTCTTCTACACTCCTTATTGAACCAGGGTTGGTCCCCTGGCTTGGTGGTAATCGTAGAGTGAGGGATATGCCGGGCCATAAGGTTACAGATTGTGGTGGAATACAATTCTGCTGCTGCTGATGGCCCACAGTGCCTCATGGATGCCCAGTTTTGAGCTGCTAGATCTGTTCAGAATCTATCCCATTTAGCACGGTGGTAGTGCCACACAACACGATGGAGGGTGTCCTCTGTGTGAAGATGGGACTTCGTCTCCACAATGACTGTGCAGTGGTCACTGCTACCAATGCTGTCATGGACAGATGCGTCTGCGACAGGTAGATTGGTGAGGACGAGGTCAAGTAGGTTTTTCCTTCGTGTTGGTTCTCTCGCCACCTGTCACAGGCACAGACTGGCAGTTATGTCCTTCAGGACTTTGCCAGCTCAGTCAGTAGTGGTGCTACCGAGCCACTCTTGGTGATGGACATTGAAGTCCTCCACCCAGACTATATTCTGTGCCCTTGATACTCTCAGTGCTTCTTCCAAGCCTTATGCATGCCTTTCTCCCTTTATGACCCCCTCCCCTCACCTTAAAGCGACTCTTGTGCCTTTATGCTTTCAGAAAATGAGCACCTGTGCAGCCTGTCCCTGAGGGCACCGTTGAGAGCGAGGCGGGAGAAGAGGACGAGGAAGAACATACCGCGTCACTGCATGTCTCACCCACAGACACCAGCTCAGATACTGGCACTACGCTTCCTTTAGAGGCTAGTATAGTAGCGGAATCTACTTAGGGTGAGGCACCGGGGACGAGTGGGTTGCAGCAAGGCCAGGGGAAAAGGGTAGCTCGGGGGCCAGCACCCTGGAGGGCGAGTTCGTGCGTGAGTTCTGCTGCACAGGGATGCTAAAGTCCTGCCCCGGGCGTTTGGCAGTGGGTCAGGATGACAGCATTCCTGCTCCCACCACTGCCACTCCGCCATTGCCCTTGTTGCTGCCTGTCATCCAGCCAGCCCAGACTGCTGCCGCCCTTGCTGAGGTGGTGCAGTCTGCAGCCGGGCCTTCCAGGCCCAGAGCTGGTCGAGGGTGCCTTGCAAAGCCTTCTGAAGTCTCCCGCATGGACACTCAGCAGCCTTCTACCAGCCGTGCTGCAGCCACTGGGCCAACACTTCGTAGGAGCACAAGAGCAGGCAAAGGCACAGTAATGAGAGGCATTAAGGGTTTGCATAAGGGTGAATAGTTCATATTGTTGTTGTAAATATGTGTTAACTGATTATTGATAAATTTATTAATTCAGTTTGGATTCTTTTGTGGTGTTTCTCATTTCAGCTTTGCGCTGTGATATGTCCTGCGACAGGGATGGAATAATGGGAATATGGTGAGCAACGGGGATCTGGGTTTGAATTTATTGGAACTGTAGTCTGATGAGGTGATCACGGACCACCCTTCCAGAACACCGATTGAGTGGCTGCCTCCTCCCTTGCTCCTGTTCCTCCTCCTCCTCACCATCCTCCTCATCTTCCTCTTCTTCCTCGGCCTCCTTCTCCTCGTCCTGCTCTCCCTCTTGCTCCTCCTCAGGTGGTCCCACAATCCCTGGTGTCAAGGGCTGGACCCTCATGATGGATATTTGTGGAGCATGCAGCAGATCACCACGAAATGGGACACCTGCTCAGCCGAGTACTGGAGGGCTCCTCCCGAGCGGTCAAGGCAGCGGAACCGTTGCTTGAGCATCCCGATGGTCTGCTCGATGATGTTCCTGGTGGCAGCATGGCTCTCATTATATGATTGCTGGGAAGGAGTGTTGGGGTTGCGGAGGGGTATCATGAGTCAGGTGGAGAGCAGATAGGCCTTGTCTCTGACCAACCAGCTGCGAGCTTGACATGGTGGCTGGAAGAGTGCTGGCACAGGATGAAGGCATCGTGGCTGCTGCCAGGGTAGTGGGCATTCACATTGAGGAATCGCTGTCTGTGGCCACACACCAACTGCACATTGAGTGAGTGGTAGCCTTTCCGGTTACGGAAGATGTCAGGATTGTTATGTGGTGCCTGCAAAGCCACATGGGTGCAGTCAATGGCGCCCTGCACCATGGGGAATCCCGCTTGTCCTGCTTCTCTCTGGTGATGGGGAAGGAAATGTAGTCCCTTCTCCTATTGTAGAGAGTCTTGTGACCTGCCGGATGCAGCGATGGACGGTGAACTGTGAGATGTTAGCTATGTCTCCTGTTGCAGACAGGAAGGACCCGCTGGCAAAGAAATTGACAGCGACGGTGACCTTGACTGCCACTGAGTCATGGGAGAGCCCGGGTGCAGCCGTGCACCTCTGTGCAGTGCTTGTCAGTGTTTGCAGCACCTCAATGCTGTCGAACACTGACAGCACAACTGTCAAAATGAATGTGGAGATGGGCCCTTTAAGGAAACCGGCTGATGATGTGTCATCAAATTAAGTCATCAGATCCGCTTCCTTCAATTGGCTGGGAAACGCACTGGGCGGGCTTAACAAACCCAATCAATGTAAGATCACTTTGGACAGCGGGCTGGAGCCAGCAGCGGGGTCGCACCCCAGCACCAACCCCAGCCGCACCGGACCCACCGAGGTAGGGGAAATCGCGGCCATAGAGTTAGTGACTGAAACAGAAATAATATAGTAGTACAAGAGCAAAATACTGCGGATGCTGGAAATCTGAAATAAAAACAGAAAATGCTGGAAATGCTCAGCAGGTCAGGCAGCAACTGTGGAGAGAGAAACAGAGTTAATGTTTCAGGTCGATAACCTTTTGTCATGAGGACTTTCAAATTTGTTGTAAGTAAACAAGACAAATAGAAATACATGTATCAATATCAATTAAAAATATTGGCGATTTCCTCCACCACAGTCACTGTAAACGTAATGGCCAATAATATAGTGGTGACTGGCTGCTTTTGTTGGGCTTTATGTGGCACTGTCATTTTAATCTGCTCTGTGGAAAGGTATCATTTTGCTCCTTCAATAAAAGAGAGAAAAAAAGCATTAAAATGGAGAATTCAATATAACAAAAAAGTAAATTGTCTTTTCAGATGGAGGTATGTGTGGTACAACAGATGAATGCTTGCACATTGTCCATTTCGAATGCAATCAGCCTCGATGTCTGCCAAAAAATATCAGCCATCAGTAAAATAAAATTAGGAAAATTGCCTCTCAGGTTGCATAACTAGAAGTGCTTTGTCATGTCAAAGCCACAAATGAAAGGATATATAGTCAATCCGAGAGTGGTCTGAACCCTGGGCTGTGGTGTATGATAAATTAGTACAGTGAAGATGTACAGCTAATTACATTATCCAGACATTATGTATTCTCCTCGCGTACTAAAACAGCAAGCTATTTTACTTCAACTTGCAATTCTGAAAATCACTCTAGGTTTATACGTTTCCTCCATTTTTGTTTAAATGCTTAAGGATACACATCAGACTTTATTGATCTTTACGTTCACAGTGACAGTGGTGGAGGAAATTGGCAATTTTAAAATTGATATTGATACATTGGGGGAGGATAGCGCGGAAGGGCTTGCCATAATTTTCCAATCTTCCCTAGATGCAGGGGAGGTGCCTGAGGATTGGAAAGTGGCAAATGTGACACCATTGTTCAAGAAAGGGTGTAAGGACAATCCTAGTAACTACAGGCCGATCAGTTTAACATCAGTGGTGGGTAAAGTTTTAGAAAGAATAATCAAGGAAAAAATTAACGGGCACCTGGAGAGGTTTAAGCTAATTAAGGAGAGCCAACACGGATTTGTAAAAGGCAGATCATGTTTGACTAATCTAATTGAATTTTTTGATGAAGTAACAGGGAGGATTGATGAAGGGAATGCAATGGATGTTGTCTACATGGATTTTAGGAAGGCTTTTGACAAAGTACCACATAGAAAGCTGGTTAACAAAATTGAGGCTCATGGAATAGATGGGTCAGTGGCAGCTTGGATAAGGAATTGGCTTAAGGACAGAAAACAGCGAGTTGTGGTAAATGGCTGTTTTTCAGACTGGAGGATGGTAGACAGTGGTGTTCCCCAAGGATCAGTGCTGGGGACACTGCTTTTACTGAGATATATATATATAAATGACCTGAATATTGGAAGACAAAGTAGAATTTCTAAATTTGCCAATGTCACCAAACTTGGAGGTGTGGCAAACAGTGAGGATAATACCAATCGACTGCAACAGGACATAGAAAGGCTAGCAGAATGGGCAGACAAGTGGCAGATGGAATTTAATACAGCGAAGTGTGAGGTGATACATTTTGGCAGAAGGAACAGGAAGAGGCAATATACACTTAATGGCACAGTTTTAAAGAGTGTGCAGGGACAGAAGGACCTGGGAGTTTATGGGCATAGGTCCCTGAAGGTGGCAGGACATATTGAGAGAGTGGTTAGCAAAGCATATGGGATCTTGGGTTTCATAAATAGAGGTATTGAGTGTAAAAGTAGAGAAGTTATGCTGAACATTTATAAAGCGCTGGTTAGGCCACAACTGGAGTATTGCGTCCAGTTCTGGTCACCACATTTTAGGAAGGATGTGAAGGCCCTTGAGAGAGTACAGAGGAGATTTACCAGAATGCTTCCGGGGATGGGGGATCTTAGCTACAAGGACAGGTTGGAGAAGCTGGATTTGTTTTCATTAGAGCAAAGGAGGTTGAAGGGTGATTTGTAGAGGTGTACAAGATTATGGTGGGCTTGGATAGGCTAGACGGGGAAAGGCTGTTCCCACTAGTTGATGGTACAAGGATGAGGGGACACAGATTTAAGGTTTTGGGCAAGAGATACAGGGGGGACGTGAGGAAAAACTTTTTTACGCAGCGAGTGGTGAAGACCTGGAACTCGCTGCCGACGGAAGTGGTGGAAGCGGAGACACTCAATGTTTTCAAGGGGAGACTGGATAAGCACTTGAGGGAAATAAACTTGCAGGGCTATGGGGATAGAGCGGGGGAATGGGACTGACTGGATTGCTCTACAGAGAGCCGGCACAGACTCGATTTGCCAAATGGCCTCCTTCTGTGCCGTTATGACTCTATGGGGTAAAAATTGAGTCGCGCCCCATTTGGGGCGCTAACCTCGCCGGGGCGCGACTTTTAGCGCCCCGAAAAAATTAGCGGCCCCGCGCCGGAACTTCAGTGGTTGCGCCCCAAGAGGGAAGCGGGGCGCCACTGGAAGCACCCCGCATCCCTCTTGGGGCGCTGCGAGGGAATATCCTGGCGCTACGTGCCGCAGCGCCACGCGCTGCGGCACGTCGCGCCGCGGTATTGCAGGCCTTCCTCCCCTTCTTAAAGGGGAGGGACACTGCGCAGCGCGAACCGGGGCCCAGCTGGGCCCCCAGGGATCGGGAGTGCCGGCAAAAGAGCCCGGCACTCAAGAGAAGTGCCGGGCTCTTGGAGCGCAGCCGGCACTTCACGGTGGGGGGGCTTCACGGGGGCCAGGGACAGCAACGGGGGCAGGTGCTGGCAGGCGGCCAGCAACAAAAATGGCCACCTGCCACCTCCCCTTTAAATATCGCCGCCCCGGCCGCACGTACGCCTCCCTGAACCTGTCGGACATAGCGTCTGGCGGTAAATCAGGGGGTGTGACTGAAGATCACGGCCGGGGCGCGAGCGGGGTGCTGCGCACGGCGATGACGTCATCGCCGGCGGCGCAGCGCCACAGGGCGCTACCGGCTGCCGCCGCCGCTAACCTCCCGCTGAATTTTTCGGGAGGCGTGGGCGGCGCTGCGCCCGGGCGTTAGCTGCTTTACGCCCCATTAGCGCCCTCTTAAGGCGCTAACGGGAGGCGCAAGCAGCTGAATTTTTCCCCCTATGACTCTATGACATGTATTTCTATTTGTCTCGTTACACAAGTAAATTTGAAAGTCTATTCAACACATTCTTAGTGCATTAATCTGCTGGTAGAGCTTGAAACAAAAGGCAGGAATTATCAGAGAGCAAACAGTTTCAAAGGAGTTTATATGTACTAGCATATAAATATTTAATATTGTAAAATTCGCAATTATCGCGATTCGAAATAACGAGATAAAGCAGATTAATTTCATCAGTTTTATTTAAACAAAATGCTGTCATGATTAAACAGGACACAGAAGCCTGTAAAATGGCCGCCGCGCCTCATGGCAGAAGCTTCCAGAATTTTCAGTGGACAGACAAGATGGCGTTCGAATAAACATTTCAGTATAAGATTGGATAATACGCAGCAAACACTGATAAAGACAGGATGCAACCTGTCTGCATTCGACACAATAGCAAGAGATATAAGTGCTGGAATCGTTTTCCATGCACAAGTAAGGACCATTGTACTGGGCAATCGAAGGCCCATCCAGATACATCAATACGCAAATTCCCCACGGCTCTACAATGAGAGAGCCATTCTCGGGTGCTTACACAAGTATTCGGAGGCCCCCAAAACCCCGCCAGGGAGGCTCCTAGCCGGTTCCACAATGGGAAAAACATTAACGGGTAGTTGGCCAGTCTCAGGTGCTACCGAAACCCATTACAAACAAGAATCACCCCATACTGGGAATTTTGAGCGCCAAGATTTTACAAAAGATGAACATTAAGATTTGGGCGGGAGATAAGGGAACCCAGCACTATAACTATAGACAACAAATGTCCATCGGTCTCTTATTCCCTTGATTCGTGCTCTTATCTCTGCGGACTCTTGACTCAGGCTGAATTCTGCTGGACGAGCAGCCATCTGTTGCCTCTGGTCTCTAGCCGTGCTGGACGGTTACTCGAATGATGGGTGGAGCTCAAGCAGAACGAGCCGCCCCGACGACGGCCAGTGACCGGGTGCACCATCCCGAGCATCGGTAAACGGTGTTTTGGACCCGAAGGCCCGACAAGACGAGATGAGAAGAAAAGAACAAGAATCCACGTGCCGCCGCGGTCAGTAAACCCCGACCGCGCCCGTAAATAAAGAGACCATTTTTGAACTCTATCAGGTTGCTGCCGAACCAGTGGAAGACTCTCTTTCGAATTCTATCGACAACCGGTGTCAATACAGGAAGACTCTTCTTTGAATTTCACCGGTTAACTGGTGTCGGTCCAGAAAGACTTTTCTTTGAGTTCTACAGCCGGGCCCGAGCACTGTCGAGTTCTTCATGACAACGGGGAGCCCAGCCTGCTAGCCGGAGCAGAGAAGATAAACAAGTGGGGTACAGAGACCCCTTCCAACACGTGACAGTCAGGCGCTGCAGCGAAACGAGCCGAGTGCCTCACTTTAAAATTCTCCGAAGTATCACGAGTGGTGAGCATGTTTCCCGATCCTACAAATCTAGATTAGTGTAGGTATTGATAGGGGAGGATGGTTTTATTAAGGATAAATATAATGTGTTCCCCTTTTTACAATGTGCCGTGCGTTCCTCATTACCCTAGACCAAGTTTTATGAATGTATGTATACTTGTACTGTCATTAATTTGTGCCTATGACATGTACTTCATGATTTTGGACGCTATGCAATAAAGATTTCCATTTCGTACTATTCAACCGGGTCTATTTGAGTTTTCTCTGCATTACTGCTCTCGCACCTAAGTCCAGTGTTAGAACCGTAAGGGCGAGTGGGTCGAACCACTCACAGGTGCTTATTGCAACAAGGCTGGCCGGAGACCAGAGCAAGCAATAGTATTAGGCAACGAAGGCCTAACCCCGCACAAGCACCTACGACCGAACCCCTTACAATATGTTTGAACACAAGCCCTGATATCCTTCACATACAACAGAGCTGAATTTACATTGGAATTCTTCTGATCATAGGACCATAGGAACAGGAGTAGGCCATTCAGCCTCTCGAGCCTGTTCTGCCATTCAATTGGATCATGGCTGATCTCTATCCTAACTCCATCTGCCTGCTTTGGTTCCATACCATTGGATATATGGCACAGAAACAGGCCATTCGGCCCAACCAGTCTATGCCGGCATTTATGCTGCACACGACTCATATCCCTTAATACCTTCACCGAACAAAAATCTACCAATCTCAGTTTTGAAATTTTCAATTGATTTGGCCTAAACATCTTTTTCGTGGGGAGAGTTCCAGACTTCCACTGCTCTTTGTGTGAAGAAGTGCTTCCTGACATTACCCCTGAACGGCCTAGCTCTAATTTTAAGGTTATACCCCTTGTTTTGGACTCCCCCACCAGAGGAAATAGTTTCTCTCCATCAAATCCATTAATCATCTTAACCACCTCACTTAGATCACCCCTTAATCTTCTATACTCAAGGGAATACAAGCCGAGTAAATGCAACCTGTCCTCATAATTTAACCCTTTTAGCCTTGGTATCATTCTGGTGAATCTGAGCTGTGCCCCATGAACAAGCTAGGATTGCCAATGAAGAATTGAAATGTAGACATGGTGAGTGAATTCATCTACAAATGCCATATCCCACTAACAGCACCACTAGCCTCACACACTGCTCAATGCACCACACCCCCATCACTCACCTACCTACTATCTCTATCAATCACCACTCATACCTCACAATCATAGCTTCACTTCAGCCTCACACACTTACCACTGCTGCAAGCCTCACACCCGCATCTCACACCTTGCAAAAACTACCAGCTATTCAACCATGACAGGCACATCATCCACACACATTGCACCGCACTCACTGACACACTTCCATCTCTCTTGCAGGCCAAGGTGGCTCACAACCAGTGTGAGCAGTAGCAGACAGGCGGGGGTGAAGCACGTCTGCACAACCTGACTCAGCTGGACGAAACAGTGCTGGAGATCATTGGAGGGGCTGTCACTGAGGTCATGACGAGCGGTGAGGTTGAAAGCATTGATGATGACGGTATGCTCATACCTAATCCTTCTTCTCACATCCCACTTCCCCCTCAGCGTACAATCTCTTCTCACTTACAAACTGCTGATGGTGTAAGCTTGCATATCTTGCTTCCCACCGTGCCCTCCCCCCCTCACCTGACCCTTGTGCCTTTCTCCTTTCAGAACTGCCACCAACCCAGCCAGACCATGAACAACTAGAGGAGGAGGGTGATGGAGAAGAAGAGGCACTGCCACTCGATTTGGCGCCCCCTGGCACCAGCTCAGAAAATGCCACTGCGCAAAATTTAGAGGTTAGTACAGAGGCAGGATCTGCACTTGGTGAGTTATTGAGCACGAGTGGGCAGCAGCCAGGCCAGGGGGAAAGGATAGCTCAAGTACCACCTCCCTGGAGGGCGAGTTCGCACACGAGTTCTTCTGCACAGGACTCAGATGAGGACTTTGATGGGGCAGCCTTCTGAAGAAGGATGATGGGCATGCACACAGAAATGCTAGGTGCAATGGCAAGCCTGCCAGAGGGCCTCTTTTAGTGTCAAGGAGCATGGCAGAGTCCAGCTCCAAAATTGCACGAGGCTTTGCGTGCAGCTTGGAGCCCATGATTTCCAGAATGGAAGTGATGACCAACTCCATGAGAGAAGTTGTGGACCCAACCATGATGCTGGGTGTGATGGGCGATGTCGCAGCTTCCACTGCAGCACAAGCAGAAGTGAACCAACATGTGAGTGCTGCAGTGGAAGCTCAGACTGCTGCTATTATCGCTGGGTTTACGTGTGTGGAAAGGGGCTTGCAGGGTCTCACAGCAGTCCAGCTATCTGTCCTCCAACAGATGGCTAGGAATGCTGAGGCACCATGGAGCAAGATCCTGCTGTCCTCTCTCAGGATGACAGCATTCCTACTCCCACCACTGCCACTCCGTCAGTGCCCTTGCTGCTGCCTGTTATCCAGCCAGCCCAGACTGCTGCCGTCCATGTCAAGGTGGTGCAATCTACAGCCGGGCCTTCCAGGCCCAGAGCTACTCGAGTCCTGCAAGGCCATCTGCAGTGTCCACCAGCCATGTTGCAGCCACTGGGGTAGCACTGAATAGGCAAAGGAACACAAAAGACAGACACTAATGGAATGTACACGGGTGATTAGTTGACTTTTTAATGTAAGTTTCAAATTAATCATTTATAAATTATGTTCGGACTGTTTGTTTTGTTGTGGCTTACCTTGAAGCTTTGTGCCCAAGAGGACGCTGTGATGTTCTGTGACAGAGCGATGGTAAGATGGGGAAATGGTGAGCAACGGGGATCTGGGGTTTCATTCATTGGAACCGGAGTCTGATGAGGCACTCACGGACAGCCTGTCTGGAATGGGGATTTGCTGCCTGCCTCCTCCCTTCCTCCTCCTCCACCTCCTCCTCATCCTCTTCCTCCTCCTTTTCCTCCTCCTCTTCCACCTCCTCCTCCTCCTCCTTATGTGATCCCACTATCCCTGGTGGCAAGGGCTCCACCCTCATGATGGCCAAGTTGTGGAGGATGCAGCAGACCATCACAAAATGTACTGGAGAGCTCCTCTTTGCGGTCAAGGTATCGGAACCGTTGCTTCAGCACCTCGATAGTCTGCTCGATGAGGTTCCTCGTGGCAGCATGGCTCTCATTATATGAGCGCTGGCCACAAGTGGTGGGGTTGTGGACGGGAGTCATGAGCCAGGTGCAGAGTGGATGGCCCTTGTCTCCGAGCAGCCACCCTCGGGTTCAATGTGGTTGGCTGGAAGATTGCTGGAACACCTTACTGGTGCAGGATGAAGGCATCAAGACTGCTGCCTGGGTACCGGGCATTCACCATCATCATGCGCTGGGCGTGGTCGCACACCAACTGCTCATTAAGTGAGTGGTAACCTATGTGGTTGCGGTACATTTCAGGATTGATATGCAGAGCCCGCAGATCCACGTTTGTGCAGTCGATGGCGCCCTGCACCTTGGGGAAGCCTGATATCCTGGCAAAGCCACCTGCGCGCTCCTCCTGCTTCTCTCTGTTCAGAGAGAAGACAACAAAGTCCCTTCTCCTGGAGTACAGAGCCTCTGTGACATCCTGAAATCAGTGATGGATGGCGAACTGGAAGATGTTAGCTATGTCTCCTGCTGAAGACTGGAAGAATCCAGTGGCGAAAAAATTGAGGGCCACGTCCGCTTGAGGGCCACTGACAAACTTATCATCGCCCTGCTCTGACGCTGCAGGTCTGGTTCCAGGAGGTAGCAGAGTTCTGTGAGCACTCCTTTGGTGAAGCGGAGCCTCCAAATACACTGCTCCTGGCTTAAGTGCAGCTAGGAGTAGTGCTCTTGGAAGACACTAGGGCTGCGATTTTGCCTACCGAGGCGGGCTCAGTGCGGCCGAGGTAGGTGGTGGCTTGCGAGCCCGCTCCCGGCTCCATCCCGCTCTGTGAGAAGAATTTTCCGTTGATTGGGCTTGTCCTGTGAGGTTCCCGGCCACTTAAAAGGAAGCGGGTCTGATGACGTCATTTGACGACAATTCTAAATTGATTTTGACAGTTGTGCTGTCAGTGTTCTACAGCTTTGAGGTGCTGCAAACACTGACAATCACTGCACAGAGGTGCACGGCTGCACCCAGGCGCTCCCATGACTCCCTCCATATGCTTATGGAGGGAGTCACAGCACACAGAGAGGTTCTCGTCCCTTCCAATGGGCAGAAGAGACCTCCCCAGGAGGCCAACACAGCCTGGTTGCACATTGCACAGGAGGGCACAAGCAGGGATGTGGTCAGGAGGACCAGGCTGCAGTGGCACAAACTTATCATATCCTGAATACAGCTCTGTGCATCGATCATAATGCCATCTTATCTGGAAGGCTATGGGTAAATTTCCCAAGGTTCCTGGCACGGTGCCTTACTCAACTATAATTTTTTTTAATTGGAAATATTACAAATCGGCTGCACTGGCCTCTGCACCTAAGTATCTAATTCATGCTCTTTTTTGAAGCCTTACATGTCAGGAGGTGGTTCTTTCCCCCAGAGAATAGTGGGCCTCTGGAACAGGCTGCCGTCTCGTGCGGTGGATGCCGATTCGCTGAATTCCTTCAAGCGAGAGCTGGCCCTGTTTCTGGCTGGAGCGGAGATCACCTCGTACAGAAGGTAGGTATTGCAGGGAATTCAGGGCCAGAGTGAGCTCCTGGACTAGTTTTGATTGCCTAGATGGGTCGGAGAGGAATTTCCCAGGTTTTTTCCCCCCCAAACTGGCCTGGGTTTTTATCTGGTTTTTTGCCTCTCCCAGGAGATCACATGGTTTCAGGTGGGGTGAGGTGCAGTGTATATATTGTGATACACAAGGGCCGCGATTTTACTAACCTCAGCGTGTTGGTGGCGGGTCCCGACCCCGCTGCTGTCTTCATCCCGGCCTCTGAAATGAATTTCCCCTGATTGGGCTTGTTAAGCCTGCCCAGCGCGTTTCCCGGCCAATTAGAGGAAGCGGGTCTGGTGACGTCATTTGATGGCGCGTCATCAGCCGGTTTCCTTAAAGGGACCGTGGCCAACTTTATTTTGACAGTTGTGCTGTCAGTGTTCTACAGCATTGAGATGCTGCAAACACTGACAATCACTGCACAGAGGTGCACGGCTACACTCAGGCTCTCTCATGACTCCCTCCATATGCTTATGGAGGGAGTCACAGCATGCAGGGAGGTTCTCTTCCCTTCCAATGGGCAGAAGGGACCTCCCCAGGAGACCAACGCAGCCTGGTTGCACATTGCACAGGAGGATACAAGCAGGGATGTGGTCAGGAGGACCAGGCTGCAGTGGTGCAAACCTTTCAATGATCCCGGTAGATCACGTTTCTGCCAAGCCACACTCAACCTCATCCTGCTGTGCCACTCATCACATCCCCATCGCTCTGCCTTCCCTACCCTACTCCTGCACATCCTTACTCACACCAACTTACCTTGCACCTCCACCCTGTAGAATTCGCAATATAATCGCGATTTTATAAATAAGGAGAAAACACATAGTTTCGTTCAAACAGCTTTATTTCAGCAGAATGCTGTCAGGTTTTCAAAGTGGACACAAGCAGCCTGTAAAATGGCCGCCACGCCTCGTGGCAGAACATTCTAGACTTTTCGATAAGCAGACAAGATGGCGTTCCAATAAACATTTGTGCGAGATCGGACAAGACTCAGCACATTTGAGATAAATCACAAGACATAATGGGTTTGCATTTTACACATAAATACTGGAATCGGTCTCCCAGGTGCGAATAAGGGCTATTGTACCAAGCGATCAAGAACCCATCCAAAGACATTAATATGCAAAATCCCCACGACTGTACGATGAGAGAGCCGTTTGCGGGTAGTTACAGAAACATTTGGAAGCCCCAAAAGCCCTCCAGGGAGAATACTGACCGGTTACACAATGGGAAAAGTATTAACAGGTACTCAGGCAGTTACGAGTATCACCGAAACCCATTAAACGGAGATCACCCTATACAAGAAGTTTGAGCACCAAAACCCTAACAAAAGAGAAGACATTAAGGTTGGGCGGGAAAAGAAGAGTTTCAGCACTATAACTGTAAACTACAACCGTCCATCTTTCTCTTATCCTTTTGACTCCTTGCCGCTTGCCTCGTGTCTCTGCCTCTTGCAGCTCTTGCTGTTTGACTTGCTGAAAGACTGTTGAACTTTCTGATCCGCCAGGATCAGCCTCGTGGCTTGCCGCGAAGATCTGTGTGGAACTGGGCTGTGAAGCCTTGAAACGGGCACACCATCCCGAGAAGTCGGTAAACGGTGTTGGCACCGAAGGCCCGAGATGAGATGAGATGAGATGAGAAGAGAAGAAGACGACAATACATATCGTCACGGTCAGTAAGCCCCGACCGCGCTTGATAAATCGGTAACTGCTACCCAACTGGCATCGGAAGACTATTCTTCGAATTTTATCGCATCAGTGCGAGGGCACAGGAAGACTCTTTTTTGAGTAGTATCGGAACTCCGAGGACAACACAGATCTTCATGACAGCAGACGGTCCAGCCTGCTAGCCGGAGCAGAAACGAGTAAACAAGTGGGGTACAAAGACCCCTGATCAACACGTGGGTGATCAGGTGCTCCGGTAAAAACATCCGAACAGAGTTTTCGGAATTCTCCGAGTTATCACGAGTGGTGAGCATGAGTCTCGATCCTACAAATCTAGTTTAGAGCAGGTATTGACAGGGGAGGGTTTAAGTTTTAAGGATAACTGTAATGTGTGCCCCCATTTACGATGTGTCATTCGTTCCTCGTTTCCCTAAAATTGTTACATAACTGCGTGTAAGATTGTACTGTCATTAATCTGTGCTTATGACATGTATTTCGTAATCTTGAATAATATGCAATAAAGATTTTCCATTTCGTACCATTCAACCGGGTCTACCTGAGTTTTCTCTCCATTATTGCTCTCGCACCTAAGTCCAGTGTCAGAACCGTAAGGGCGAGTGGGTCGAACCACTCACAGGGGTCTAGTGTTACCAGGCTGGCTGGAGACCAGAACAGGCAACAAGGCCCAACCTCGCACTAGCACCCAGGCTGAGCACAGAGCCACACACAAGTCAAAACCCTTACAACCCATCCTTCTCTATCTACATTATTACTTCCCATCTCACTAGCCACCCCTCACACTCATCCTCATCCTACTGCAAGCATACCAACTAATAACACACAAGGGTAGGCACTTGGGTGTTTTAGCCAATGTTCATGTGAAGTTTCTGGTAATGTGCTGTCAAACATTGAAATCTTTATTTTCAAACCTTTGCGTTCTTGGACAGATTTGTATGCACCTTTGGAAGTGGCTTAGTGAGTGCCAGTGAATGGTGAGCATTAGGGTACCCCTTGCAATGGTGATGAGTGTGAAAGGAATGGCTTGGACATTGTAGGGATGCTTTATGGTGTTGGTGTGGGGTGGTGCCAACCTGGCGCATCATGTGAAGTAAATCATGGCTATGGTGTGGCCATCCCTGGCGTCCTGGGCAGCAATGTGGTCGGGTGCTGATGCCCTCTGTCCTGTGCAGCATCAGGTGATTACGGAGAAGGTTGGTGTTGTTGTTGGTGGTGCTGGTGTGCCTGGTGCTGCTGGTGTTGGGGCTGATCGTGATGGGATTCTGAGGACCAAGGTGAGATTTTTTCAAGGTACTGATGCTGCTGGAATAGATGGCAACTCAAGTTGAGAAGACAACACGGTGGCATAGTGGTTAGCACTGTTGCCTCACAGTGCCAGGGACCCGGGTTCGTAAAGCGGCTTTGGGTGACTGTCTGTGTGGAGTTTGCACATTCTCCCCGTGTCTGCGTGGGTTTCCTCCGGGTGCTCCGGTTTCCTCCCACAGTCCAAAGATGTGCGGGTTAGGTTGATTTGGCTATGATAAATTGACCCTTAGTGTTAGGGGGGATTAAATACATGGGGTTACAGGGATAGGGTGGGATATGTTAGGGGGGATTAAATACGTGGGGTTACGGGGATAGGGTGGGATATGTGTCGGTGCAGGCTCGATGGGCTGAAATGGCCTCTATCTGCACTGTGGGGATTCTGTGATTCTGTGACAGAAGCGATCTGTCAATGGTGAGAGAGCTTGCTCCAAGGAGGTGACAGTGGATAGAGAGTTCGCTCCAAACACTTCCAAACTGCATAAAGCTTAAAAGTGGGTTCCCGATCATGAAGGCTCCAGCTTCAGTTGTGAAATGGTAGGTTTTATACCACTTTTGCAGCTGTCACCTATTCACAGCAATGGAGAGTCATTGAGAACACAACATACTTTCATAACGTGATACCCGTTCTCTGGGAACCTTGTTAAAAACCTGGTAAAATGGTAAGTACATGGGAAAATGGCGCTTAACTACCTTTTAACAAGATTTTAAGTATCTAGATTGGCTGACCCGCCGCTTGGTGTCGGGGTCTGTTCAGGGATAACAGACCCGACACTTGGGAAACTGACAAGGAGGTGGGTTTACAGCGGGATACCGACCCGCTGTCAATCTTTGTGATTTTGACAGTGGAAATGCCTCCAAACCTGTACTCCGAGCACCAGTAAAATTCCAGCCTAGGTGTGTAACGCCTCCAGTTGAGAGCCTTCCTGCCCCTCCTCCCTCTGCGAGTAGCTTATCCTCTTCGCTGCCTCTGCTCCATCTCCCTGTCATGCTGCAGCGCGAGGGGGACTGCAAGTCGAGCCCCCATGACTGGGATCAAGTGGTCCGACCAGAACCCTTGAATTCAGTAGCAAGGCTTTCTCCACTTTAAACAACTCTAGAAAGCTCCAGACAGTTGCACAAACTTACACAGAGCCAGTAGAAATCAAAAAGCAACTTACCTGAAAGTTGATGATCCATTAAATATCGCTGGTGGGGGGTCCCTCGTGCAGCACACGTGCATGCTGTGGAGAGGGCGTACAATCGAGTGGCGATGTCCAAAATAGCAGGTCGTGCGTCAAATCAGCATTGCACACTGATTGACGTCACGATCTGTCTCATTTGCATTCTTCTGCTGAACGCAGACAATGGCCGTGCTACCGACCTGTCCAAAATGGCGACTTCTACGGCTCACGCTGGAAGTGGCCGGAAGCGAGGCGGCTGCCATTTTTCTGCCAAAACCACCCTAAATGCCGGCGCTAAGAGGGGGAATTTTGCGGCTTGTGTGTTTCACATGTGCCTCCAAGTACGGTTTTCCAATCTTCCAGTAGGTGGACTGAAAGCACTTCAGTGAGACGAGGCTGGATACGAATCATTAAACTTCTGTTTTTCAGGCAGCAATTGAACCTTCAACAGTTAAATTGCAAAATAAACACACAATATAACAATAATAACAACTTGCATTTATATAGCTTCTTTAACGTATCAAAATGTCCACGGGCGCTTCACAAGAGCGTTATCAATAAAAAAAAAAATTACATCAAGCTACAGAAGGAGTTATCAGGACAGATATAGGTTTTAAGGAGCATCAAAAAGGAGGAGAAAAATATACAACATCATTATTATTTTATAATATACCATTATGAAACCTTCATGTCAGTTTCATATGGGCGCGATCTTGCCAGCCCTGGGGAGGCGGGTTTGGAGGCGGGACTGCCGGGAAAATGGCAGAATCTGGGGGCGGGTACCCATCCCGTCCCCAACCCGCCTCCGTGCCATCTTCCCAGGAGGCGGGTATTCGACCCGCGCCGGGTCCCGTCTCCTGGAGGCAGGAAGGGGATTACAGCCACTTGACTGCCTGTTAACAGATAGTTAACAGGCAGTTAAGAGGATTATCCCCATTTTTCCAACAGAGGCGCAGGCTTCCCAACGTCGGGAAACCCCGCCAGGGTCTCCGAGGTGAGCAGTGGGTCTGCGGGGGTCGGAGGGGTGCAAAAGTGCGCTGTGAAGGTAAGTGATGGATGCAAGTGTGGAGAGGTAAGTATGTGAGCTAAGTGGAAAGTGATAGAAAATGTTTACTTACCTTTGTTTCTTCCTGCAGGCTTCAACAGTTGGGGATGCGGAGAGTCTCGCATCTCACCGGCAGAGATGACAGATGGCTGCTGCATTCTCTGATGCAACAACCATCTAATTTCTGCTCACAAAAGAGGTTTGATGAGTCTTGAATACAAGGACTCATGAAACAACAGAGAATGTCAGTGTTTGACAGCTTCACAGAGCTGTCAAACGATGACAATTCATCAGTCAAAAATGTTTGACAGATGAAACGTCATACGCTGACGTTCTCTGTAACCGGCTTCCCCTTAATTGGCCTGCTAAGCCCGCTGGGCGGGCTTAACAAGGTCAATCAAGGGAAAATAGCGTGGGTTGGTTACAAGTCGATGGAGGCGGGACTAAAACCCGACAAGCAGCAGTCCCGCCTCCAACGCGCCCCCATTGACAAAATCACCCCCATATAGAGTCAGTGACAATTAGGACACCACAATACTGCTGTAAATTGAAAGAAAAACTGTTTTAAACCCTTACAGCTTCGGAGTTTGCACCCTGTGTATGTATAAGGGTTGTTTTGTGAGGCTCTGCTCCCATCGTGGAGACTCACTCGATGTAAGCCTCTGCTGGGCAGAGGGCCATGACACTATAACAATAAGCAGTATGAACACAGATTCCAGGTGCGGAACCTCACCCAGTGGTAGTGCATATTGGGACACTGTGTGCGACCGCCATGATTTTCTGCCAATGAGCTGCAAGTGCACATTCATAAAACTTACCCTCATAGGGTCAATTTTCCCACCCATCTGCCACCAGTCTAACAAAGCTCCGTGCCAGGAACAGTGCCTTGTAAAACGAGCTCTATTTTTACCACATTCACGTAACCAGTAATAGATTTAGTTAGAGCTTGGGCACAGAGCTGGGTGAATCGGTTTCTCACACCCAACTCAAAAGGAGTGGAGCTGCAGAACCCGAGGATTCTAAGATAAGTATCTGGGTTAACTATCCAGATATCTAATATTTAGGTTGTGTTTAGTATCTCAGTGGTTCTTGTTAAGCTTGAGTAAATCATAGAATCATAGATAATTAAGTTAAAATAATTTAGTCTTTGGTTGGTTCGCTTTCAGGAGTGAATAGAAAAATAGCAGTGTAGTTTAGACCTAATTAATAGCAATTATATAAATCACCTTATATCTAAGGAATTTATTTTAAGTTTCTAATTAGAATGGAGGGACAGCTGCAACCTGTAGCCTGCAATTCCTGCGCCATGTGAGAACTTCAGGGTGCTTCATGTGTCCCAGAGACCCATGTTTGCAAGAAGTGCCTCCCACTGCTCGAACTCACGCTGAGGGTTTCTGAGCTTGAGGGGCAGCTGGGTTCACTGCAGGGCATATGGGTAGCTGAGTGTTTCCTGCATCTCAGGTTGCAGGAGGTGGTCACCCCACAGCCAGATAGAGTTCAGAATAGCAAGTGGGTGGCCGCCCAGAAGGGTAAGAAGAGACTGGCAGTGCAAGAATCCTCCGGGAGTGTGGCACAATAAAACCGATATTCAGCATTGAATACCGGTGAGGGTGACGATGCCTCGAAGGAGTGCAGTCTTGAGCCTGACACCGTGAGGCAAAGGACTGCACGGGACGGGGGGGTTAGAGCAAAGTAATTGGGGATTCGATAGTCAGCGGGACAGACAGGCAGTTCTGCTACTGTCGATGTGAGACCCATATGGTATGTTATCTCCCTGGTGCCAGGGTAATGGACAACATGGAGAGGGTGCAGAACATTCTGCGATGGGACAGGAAATGACAGAAGTCATGGTCCATGTCGGAATCAAAGATGTAAGGAGGAAGAGGGTTGCGGTCCTGCAGTCGGAGTTCAAGCAGCTAGGGAGGAAGTTAAAAAACAGGACCTCAAAGGTAGTAATCTCTGGAGTACTCCAGCGGCACGTGCCAACGAGAGTAGAACTAGGAGAATATGGCAGGTTACTGCGTGGCTGGAGACATGGTGCAGGAGGGAGGGCTTTAGATTCTTGGGACACTGGGACCAGATCTGTGGAAGGAGGGACCTGTTCAAGATAAACGGTTTGCACCCAATGTTCCATCTAAGCTGCACGTATGCGCAGTAATTGGCAAGGTCCCGCGCAGGCCGCTCACCAGCTTTTCCATTGTAAATACCGCGCATGCGCAGAAATTTAAAGGGACCCCGCATTGGAAGAAACAGGCCGCGCAGAACAAAGCGTAGCTTACAGCGAACATTGGTTGCACCTGTACAGAGCTGAGACCAATATCCTCGCAGGCAGGTTCACTAGTGCTGTCGGGAGGGTTTATACTAATTCGGCAGGGGGATGGGCACTAAGATGTAGTATTGAAAAGTAGAAACAAGGTGCACAGAGGACTGGGAGAGACAGTTAGAGTTAGAAATAATGCAGAATTAGGTGGGATCATAGAAAATAAAAAGAGGTCTGGAATCCGATAATGTGGGAAAATGGGCAGAGCCACCGCGGGGCAAGGTTAACTCACGCCCGTAAAAAGAGCATTATTTTGATGCTGCCTGCTGATTTAAATGATGGGTGGCACAACCTACTGTGCAACGCAATAGCAAAACACTGCGGATATTGGAAATCTGAAATAACAACAGAAAGTGCTGGAAACACTCCGCAGGTCAGACAGCATCTAGGAGAGGAGAAACAGAGTCAATGTTTCGGGTCAAACCCTTTGTCAGAACTGGAAAAGGTTAGGGAAGAGAGATTTTAAATCAGGGGCAGGGAGGAGGGGAGGAAAGAACAAAGGGAAGGTCTGTGATAGGCTGGAAGGCAGGAGAGATTGAATGACAAAAGAGGTGATAGTGTAAGGCAAAAGGTAATGGGACAAGTTAAGAAACAAAAGATGGCTCTAGATGAGGTGTGGATGATGATGGCAGCAACATTAACAGCTACCGTGTGAGGAAACAAGAGATAAAAAAACTACAGGGGCCAATTTATTGTCTGAAATTGTTGAATTCGATGTTAAGTCCAGAAGGCTGTAAAGTGCCTAATAGAAAGATGAGGTGCTGTTCCTCAAGCTTACGTTGAGCTTCGTTGGAACAGTGTAAGAGGTCGAGGACGGAGAGATCAGAGTGGGAGTGGAGGGGAGAATTGAAGTGACAGGCGACCGGAAGCTCGGGGTCACGCTTGCGGACTGAACGGAGGTGTTCCACAAAGCGGTCACCCAATCTGCGTTTGGTCTCCCCAGTGTAGAGGAGACTGCATCGTGAGCAGCAAATACAGTATACTAAATTGTAATAAGTACAAGTAAATCACTGTTTCACCTGGAAGGAGTGTTTGGTGCCCTGGACGGTGGGAAGGGAGGAGGTAAAAGGGCAGGTGTTGCATCACCTTCGCTTGCATGGGAAGGTGCCGGGCGAAGGGGAGGGGGTTTTGGGGGTGATAGAGGAGTGGACCAGGGTGTCGCGGAGGAAGGGTGTTGAAAGGGGGAGTGGAGGGGAAGATGTGTTTGGTGGTAGGATCACACTGGAGGTGGCGGAAATGGCACAGGATGATCCGTTGAATGTGGAGGCTGGTGGGGTGAAAGGTGAGGACAAGGGGAACCCTATCATTTCAGGTGATGTGCTCAGCAGGAGGCCCAATGTAGCATGGCCGTAGCAGCGCTGGAGCGAGGCAGCATTGTCTTAATGCAAGGCTGTCATTTTAGAAACCAGTCTCGAGTCCTTAAAGGGGAACTGCCTTCTAAAATAAAAAAAATAAAAATCATTTAAAAATAGGCAGTCTTTAGCCCTTACAGCTCAACTGCCTTCTGAAAAAAAATTAAACATTAAAAATAATTCTAAAATGGCAGTCTTCAGCTCTCAAAGCTGAACTGTCTTCTGCACTTAACAAAATGTTAAAAGTGCTTCAGCACTAACATAAATGGCTCAATAGGCCAGGGAAAGAGCATTCAGGTTCTCGCAAGCTTTGTGCAGGGGATCAACACTGCAAGAGAGGTCCTCTACCCACAGGGGGCCAGGAGGCCCTCCAGAAAGAAGGATGTGGGACCAGATCACTGAGACTGTCACTGCCAGCAGTGTCGCCCTCCACGACCTGGCTCCAGTGCCCAAAGAAGTTTCATGATCTCAGACGAGTGGTCAAGGTCAGTGAATACATCTTCAAAAGCCATCTCCTACCAACTGCCCCACTAGCCTCACACACTGCTTAATGCATTATCCCCACCTAATCACTCACCTACCAACAATCTCTACCAAACATGAGGCACACCTCACATTCCTAGCTCTACCTCACCCCCTTGGAGGAGACGGTGCTGGCCATTCTTGGCAGTGACATAGCTGAGCTCTTGGCCAGTGGCGGGGCTGAAAGGTTACAAGATGCTGGTATCCTCATACCTCATCCTCCTCCTCACACCCCAATTCCTCCTCAGCCCACAACATCTTCTGATGTACAAGCTGCGTATGGTGTAAGCATGGACCTCTTGCTGTCCCGCCCTCCGCTCACCACAACCCCACCCTTGTGCCTTCCACATTTCAGAAATTTCAATTAATCTAGTCTGCCCAGCCAGTGGTTGGCCAAGAAGAGGGAGAGGTCACTGAAGAAGAAGAAACACCATCACTCAAATTCACACTACCTGCCACCAGCTCCACAAGGATCTCCTGCAATGCCATTTGCAGTGTCCCCCACTGAAAGTCAGCAGCCTTCCACCAGCCATGCTGCAGCCACTGGGGTAGCACTGCGTGACATCAGTAGAATAGGCAAAGGCACACACAAGACAGTCACTAAAAGAATGCACAAGGGTGATTAGTTTTGGATTAAGTTGGATTGGAAAGTTTTATTTGTGGTGGTTTTTATTTCAGCATTGTGGCCAAGAGGACGCCAAGAGGACGCCATGATGGTCAGTAAAAGAGGGAAGGTAAGTTGTGGGACTAATGTTGAAAGGGGACTTGGGGTTGTGTTCACTGGTACCACAGGTGGATGATTCCATCCCGGATATCCCAGCCAGAAAGAAGCTGTCTGGGTTCCTTCCACTTCCTCCTCTTCTGCTTCCTCCATTTCTGCATCTTCTTCTTGTTTCTTCCTCTTCTGCTTCTTCCTCTTCCCTCTGCAAGCAGCTTGTCTCCTTTGCTGCCTCTGCTTCATCTCCATGTGCCCCTCAGGACAGTGAGCAAGTGGTCTTCTCAGAGGCAAAATACTGCGGATGCTGGAAATCTGAAATAAAAGCTAAAAATGCTGGAAATACTCAGCAGGTCATGCAGCATCTTAAGTTGAAACATTAACTCTGTTTCCATCTCAACAGATGCTGCCAGATCTGCTGAGTATTTCCAGCATTTTCTGTCTTCTCAGAGACCTTCCTTTACCATCCAAAGCCTTGCAAGCGTTCAGCAGCATTCCCTGCACACTTTAACAACATTTAAATGTGTAACACCAAGCCACTACTTCACTAAAATATAAAAACTAGTCCAAAAGCTGAAATCCAAGCTTAATCCAACAATATCCAACATCTAAGATGCTGACAGCATTTCTGCAGGGCTGCTTCATGTACGTTTTTCTGTGCATTTTTAGGACAAGGCATTCTGGCGTGCAAGAACATCCAAAATAATAGTCATGGCGTCAAATCAAGCGTGGCACGCTGATTGATGTCACAATCTGCTCCTTTAAATTTGAAAGGCCAATTCTGGCAACGGCAGTGCTATGGCCCTGACCCAAATGGCAGCCGCCGTGTCCCATGCCAGAAGCGGGCAGAAGCACGGCAGCCACTATTTTTTCAACAAAACCGCCGTTAACGGTCAGTGCTACATTGGGGAATTTCTGGGCCCCTGTATATAAATGCATCAAGTGTGGTTAATAAGGTTGGTGAGCTGCAGGCACAAAATATCCACGTGGGAATATGATGTAATGGCGATAACTGAGACCTGGCTCAAAAAAAGGGGAGGATTGGATGCTTAATATTCCTGGGTAAAAGTATTCAGGAAAGATAGAGAAGAAGAAAAGAGGAGGATGGAGCATTTTAGATTAAGGAAAATATTACAGTGCTAGACAGAGAGAATGTTCTTGAGGGGTCAAAGACAAAATCTATTTGGTTGGAGTTAAGAAACAATAAAGGAGCCATAAGAACATAAGAACATAAGATGTAGGAGCAGGAGTAGGTCATCTGGCCCCTCGAACCTGCTCCGCCATTCAATAAGATCATGGCTGATCTGATCTTGGCCTCAACTCCACTTACCTGCCCGCTCCCCATAACCCTTCATCCCTTATCATTAAAAAATCTGTCTATCTCCACTTTAAATATATTCAATGATCCAGCCTCCACAGCTCTCTGGGGAAGAGAATTCCAAAGATTCACAACCCTCTGAGAGTAGAAATTCCTCCTCATTTCGGATTTAAAAGGGTGCCCCCTTATTCTGAAACTATGCCCCCTAGTTCTAGATTCCCCCACGAGAGGAAACATTCTCTCAGCATCTACCCTGTCAAGCTCCTTCAGAATCTTATATGTTTCAATAAGATCCCCTCTCATTCTTCTAAACTCCAATGAGTATAGGCCCAACCTGCTCAACCTTTCTTCATAAGATAACTCCTTCATCTCCAGAATCAACCTCGTGAACCTTCTCTGAACTGCCTCCAATGCAAGTATATCCTTCTTTAAATAAGAAGACCAAAGCTGTACGCAGTACTCCAGGTGTGCTCTCACCAATGCCCTGTAGAGTTGTAACAGGACTTCCCTACTTTTATACTCCAATCCCTTTGCAATAAAGGCCAACACTACATTTGCCTTCCTAATTACTTGCTGTACCTGCATGCTAACTTTTTGTGATTCATGTACAAGGTCCCCCAGATCCCTCTGTACCTCAGTATTTTATAATCTCTCCCCATTTAAATAATAATTTGCTTTTTTATTTTTCGTACCAAAGTGGATAACCTCGCATTTTCCCACATTAAACTCCATCTGGCAGATTTTTGCCCACTCACTTAATCTATCTATATCCCTTTGGAGTTACTTTGCATCCTCCACACAACTTGCTTTCCCAGCTATCTTTGTATCATCAGCAAATTTGGCTACATTACACTCAGTCCCTTCATCCAAGTCCTTAATATAGATTGTAAATAGTTAAGGTCCCAGCACTGATCCCTGTGGCACCCCACTAGTTACAGTTTGCCAACCTGAAAATGACCCATTTATCCCGACTCTCTGTTTTCTGTTAGTTAGCCAATCCTCTATCCATGCTAATATATTACCCCCAACCCTGTGAGCTCTTATCTTGTGCAGTAACCTTTTATGTGGCACTTTATCGAATGCCTTCTGGAAATCCAAATACATGACATCTACTGGTTCCCCTTTATCCACCCTGCTCGTTACATCCTCAAAGAACTCCAGCAAATTTGTCAAACATGAATTCCCTTTCATAAAACCATGCTGACTCTGCTTGACTATATTATGATTTTCTAAATGTCCTGCTATCACTTCCTTAATGATGGACTCCAGCATTTTCCCAATGACAGATGTTAGGCTAACTGGTCGATAGTTGCCTGCTTTCTGTCTCCCTCCTTTCTTAAGTAGGGACGTTACATTTGCGGTTTTCCAGTCCGCTGGGACCTCTCTAGAATCGAGGGAATTTTGGTAGATTACAACCAATGCATCCACTATCTCTGCAACCACTTCTTTTAAGACTCTAGGATGCACACCATCGGGTCCAGGGGACTTGTCCACATTTAGTCCCATTAGTTTGCCTAGTACTTTCTCTCTAGTGATAGTGATTGTTTAAATTCCACCCCCCGCCACCCCAATAGCCCCTTGATTATCATTATTGGAATGCTTTTAGTGTCTTCTACCGTGAAGACCGATACAAAATATTTGTTCAAGGTCTCTGCCATTTCCCTGTTTCCCATTATTAATACCCCAGACTCATCCTCTAGGGGACCAACATTTACTTTAGCTACTCTCTTCCTTTTTATATACCTGTAGAAGCTCTTACTGTCTGTTTTTATATTTCTTGCTAGCTTACTCTCATAAGCAATGTTCTCTCTCTTTATCATTTTTTTTGTCGTCCTTTGCTGCTTTTTAAAAATTTCCCAATCCTCTGGCCTTCCACTATTCTTAACAACATAGTATGCCTTTGTTTTCAATTTGATACCATCCTTTACTTCTTAGTTAGCCACGGATGGTTCACCTTCTGTTAGAGTCTTTCTTTCTCACTGGAGTATATCTTTGCTGAGAGTTATGAGATATCTCCTTAAATGTTTGCCACTGCTTTTCTATATTTCCCCAGTCCACTTTAACCAAGTCTGCCTTCATACCTTTGTAATTACCTTTGTTTAAGTTGAGGACACTAGTTTGTGACCTAGCTTTCTCACCCTCAAACTGAATTTGAAATTCTACCATGCCACGATCACTTTTCCCAAGAGGATCCTTCACTTCGAGATCATTAATTAATCCAGCCTTGTTACACATTACGCTACTTGTTGTGTTTTAAAGGTCAACAAATAATGGGAAGGAGGTAGAAGAGCAGATTTGCAAAGAAATTACTGAGAGGTGCAAGAACTATAGAGTAGTGATAATGGGAGACTTTAACGACCCCAATATTGAATGGGTCACTGATTGGGTTAAGTGCAGAGAAGGGGAGGAATTCCTAAAGTGTGTTCAGGAGAATTTTGTTGATCAGTATGTTTCCTGCCCAACAATGAAGGACAAAAGTGAGAAGTCACACAACACCAGGTTATAGTCCAACAGCTTTATTTGAAATCACAAGCTTTCGGAGCGGCTGCTCCTTCGTCAGGTGAAGTCTCCGCTCCGCAGCAGCGCTCCGAAAGCTTGTGATTTCAAATAAAGCTGTTGGACTATAACCTGGTGTTGTGTGACTTCTCACTTTTGTCCACCCCAGTCCAACACTGGCATCTCCACATCACAACAATGAAGGAGGCATTGCTGGATCTATCCCTGGGGAATGAAGTGGGTCAAGTGGAGATTGTCACAGTTGGGGACCATCTCGGGAATAGTGATCATAGTATCATAAGGTGCAGATTAGTTATGGAGAAGGACAAGGAGCAATCTGGAATAAAAATAATTAACTGGAGGAGGGCTAATTTCAGCGAATTGAGAACAGATCTGGCCCAGGTATACTGGAGTCAAGGACTGGCAGGCAGAAATATAATGGGGCAATGGGCGGTGTAAGGTTTCCAAAATTTGCAGATCCTAAAAACCTAAGGAAAAAGGACTTTGGAACTACCTCAGAGTGATAAAAATGCATTTGGGCCTAACCAAGGAATTTAAGACCAAAAACCAAGTTTTGGCATTTTAAAACCATGTCTGGGCTGTAAAGGGACAAGGAGGTGGGTCGACCTCTGTAAAAGCAGTTTGGTTATTGCAGTTAATTACACTGTCTGGGGAACCGGGATGACCCCACTCAAGCCCAGCAGACATTAACATTTGAACAATAGACCCTGGGAGAAGACAGTCCCACCCAAAATACAGGCCCCATCAAAACCGATTACGGGGCCCATCAGAAACATGCATAATAAAACCCACTCAGACCCACTCTATAGAAAGACCGAGTCCAGCCTAGAAAACCAAACACAAAATCAATCACCAGTGATCAACCAAGGAGATCGACAGGATGCAAGCCATCCCAAAAGCCATTTGACACTTACAGAGAAGTTACTGGTAGCAGGCCTGCCAAAATCAGACAATGAACTGAGCAAATTTGGTGGGTAGATAAGGTCATGTTCAATGGGTGAGATTGAAGGCCTGTTAAAAAAACAGTTAACACGCTAGTAAGTCGTTACCGATTAAACGAGCCCGCCAAAACCAGACAATGAACTGAGTAGATTTGGCGGGTAGATAAGGCCACTTCAATTCAGTATAATTGAAGGCCCATTAAGCAGTTTGGTGTGGTCATCAGAAGAAGAAGAAACAAGGAAGAAGACAAGCCGAGCTGGAAGCGAGTCGGCATCGCTCACCACTCAGACACACCTGAGTCCAGCTCGTGAAGATACCACCTTGACGGACCTCCAACAACGGTCCCAACACAGTCACCCAGAGCAACAAGCAGCAACAAGTCACCGACGGCTCCACGAGGTCGACCGACACACTGGACAAGGCCTAAAACTATCGTGGAAACCAAAGGCCTCAAGAAACCAACAACCGCATATTACCCCCAACTGACCGGGTAATAGCAGGCCACCACGACCAACAAAGACCAACTCAAGGGAAGAAAACCCGAAGAACCGCAAAGTTTCCACTCTACAATCTACTCCTGACTTACCCCTGGGTAAGATTTTCCCAAAGACTCTAAGCCCTACTGCTAAACCAAAGAAATTGGGTACTCACCAGATAAATCCAAAACGACATCCTACCGCATCAGCGGACTCGCGAAGACTGACCAGATACGCAGGTGAAGTCCTCTACCGCGTACGGGGTATGACAGACACTAACTGCCATAAACAGCGAACCCCAAAACCGCGATTTAGCCCAACTGTCAAAGGATTGGTGAGCATTATCCCTGGTCCTTCAAAGCCTAACTTAGCTAGTAAAGTGGGGTTGGGAGGGGTGAAGTATTGTTCTACTGTCATTTCCCTCGCTTGTACCGAAGTGTTCCCCACCTTTAGAGTGTTAAGAGTGTTATTATTTGTGTTTTAACTTTTTAATAAAGATTGAAGTTCTTTTTCATCAAACTCAGTTGTCTGCTGCACCTTTTATCACAACCCCCAAATAAGTCCAAGGTCTAGAACCAAGGGAGTGGGAGCAATTCGAACCGCTCAGAAGTCAGAGGTGAAGCTGACACAAACCACCACCCCCTACAGCGGCCTTTAAAGAGGAGATAGTTCGGGTACAGACTAGGTACATTCCCACAAGGGTGAAAGGGAGGGCAACCAAAGCCAGAGCTCCCTGGATAACGAAGGACTTAGAGAGTAAGATGAAGCAGAAAAAGGTGGCGTATGACAGATGTCAGGATAACAATACATGGGAGAATCAGGCTGAACATAAAAAGTACCGAGGAGAAGTGAAAAAGGAAATAAGAGGGGCAAAGAAACAGTGCAAGAATTGATAGGCAGCTAAAATAAAAGTGAATCCAAAGGTCTTCTATAGGCATATTAACAGTAAAAGGGTTGTCAGAGGAGTGGTGGGAGCGATGAGGGACCAAAATGTAGAACTATTAGTGGAGGCAGAAGGCATAGCTGAAGGACTGAATTAATACTTTGCATCGATGTTTACCAAGGAAGAGGACTTTGCCAAAGCTATGGCAAATGAGGATGTTGCAGGATACTGGATGAGATAAAAATAGATAAAGTACTAAAAAGGTTGGCAGTACTTCAAGTGGATAAGTAACTCGGTCTGGATGGGATGCATCCAATGTTCCCTTTAATTTTTTGGGGGGTTCGCGGCCCCTTTAAGGGACTGTACAGCCCATTCAAAAGACCGCACATGTGTGTTTTTTCCCATTTAAAAGCCAGTGAGACGGCTGCACGGGAGCTCCAGAGCGGCCGCGCTGCTTAAAGGGAACATTGGATTCATCCTAGGTTGCTGAGGGAAGTAAGGGCAGAAATCATGGAGGTACGGGCCACAGTCTTTCGATCCTCCTTAGATACAGGGGTGGTGCCAGAGGACTGGAAGATTGTAAATGCTACACCTATCTTCAAAAAAGGGGAGAAGGATAAACCTGACAATTACAGGCCAGTCAGTTTAATGTCAGTGCTAGGGAAGCTTTTAGAAACAATAATCTGGGAGAAAATTAATAGCCACTTGGATAAGCATGGACTAATAAAAGAGAGCCAGCACGGATTTGTTGAGGGAAAATAATGTTTGACTAACTTGATTGAGTTTTTTGATGAGGTAACAGTGAGTGTGGATCAGGGTATTGCAGTTGATGTTGTGTATATGGACTTTCAAAAGGCGTTTGATAAAGTACCACATAATAGGCTTGTTAGCAAAATTGAAGCCCGTGGGATAAAAGGGACAGTAGCAGCATGAATACAAAATTGACTAAGGGATAGAAAACAGAGAGTTGTGGTCAATGGCTGTTTTTCGGACTGGAGCCAGGTATACAGTGCAGTTCCCCAGGGTTCAGTCGCAGGACTGCTGCTGTTTTTGATATACATTAATAACTTGGACTTGGGGGTACAGGGCACAACTTCAAAATTTTCAGATGACATGAAACTTGGAATTGTAGTAAACAGTGCAGAAGATAGTAATAGACTTCAAGAGGACATAGACAGGCTGGTGGAATGGGCGGACACATGGCAGATGAAATTCAATGCAGAGAAGTGTGAGGTGATACATTTTTGTAGGAAGAATGAGGAATACAATGCACACTAAATGGTACAATTTTAAAGGGGATGCAAGAACAGAGAGACCTGGGGGTGTTTGTGTATAAATCTTTGAAGGTGGCAGGACAAGTTAACAAAGCAGTTAATAAAGCTCATGGGATCTGGGCTTTATAAATAGAGGTCATGATGCGACAAACACCTCGCTAAGGCCATCCCCACACCTCCACTACTTGCCTTCAAACAGCCACCTAACCTCAGAAGTACCATCGTTCGCAGCAAATTACCCAGCTTTCAGGATAACAGCGACCACGACACCACACAACCCTGCCACGGCAAACTCTTGCAAGACATGCCAGATCATCAACACAGATACCATCATCACACGTGAGGACACTACCCACCAGGTACATGGTACATACTCATGTGACTCGGCCAACGTTGTCTACCTCATACGTTGCAGGAAAGAATGCACCGCGGCATGGTACATCGGCGAGACCATGCAGACACTGAGACAACGTATGAACGAGCACCACGCAACAATCGCCAGGCAGGATTGTTACCTCCCAGTCGGGGAACACTTCAGCAGTCAAGGACATTCAGCCTCGGATCTGCGGGTAAGCGTTCTCCAAGGCGGCCTTAGGAAAACACGACAACGCAAAATCATCGAGCAGAAACTGATAGCCAAGTTCCGCACTCATGAAGACGGTCTCAACCGAGATCTTGGGTTTATGTCACGATACATGACGTGATCCGGACTCGAGTCGTCGTTGGCTTGTTCACAGATGTGATTCCCAGTAAAAAAGTAAAAATTTTAAAGTTAATCGTTTTACATACAGACGGCAGCTTTTGACACGTTAGACCCCATGCGACTCCACCTCATTGTCTCAGTTGTATCTTGCTATGTCTTTGATGTGGTACCTTCCTGGCTGACCTGATTAACTTTATCACACCTCGGCAGATAAACAGTCAGGATGATTGAATTTAGTTGTCTGCAATTGTAAGTTACACATGCATTGTTCTCTATCTATATATGCTTTGACGATTCTGTATCTCCTCACTTCACCCGACGACGGAGTTGTAACTCCGAAAGCTTGTGATTTAAAATAAAACTGTTGGACTATAACCTGGTGTTGTGCGACCTCTCAATTTTATAAATAGAGGCATAGGGCTGGATTTTCAATGACCTGTGGAGTCGGGTTTGGAGGCATGTGGGGGGTTAAAGTTGCGGGGTCGGGTGTCCCGACCCCATCCCAACTCCATCCCGCCTCCATGCAATTTTGACAAAATCGGTCGTGGAGTTCCCAACTCCAAGAGGCGGGAGAGGCCATTAAAGCCCTTAACAAGCCCTAAATTGGCTCTGTAATGCCATTTTGAAATGTTTTAGCTAGTTTAACCCTTTTCTGATGTGAAGTACGCCTGATGTGAAACACTCCAGTGAAACCTGGCGGGAGCACAAGTGGATAGCTGACTATCAGCTGCAGGTCCACTATTACAACGGAGATGTGATGAAGGTAGTAGTAGTATTGTGTGTGAAAGTGGTCTCTCTCTCTCTCTCTCTCATTCATATTCTTTCATATATTTTGCATCCAGGTCCACTGACAGCAAAAGCCAGGCAGTCTCTGAGACCAGTCTGACAGTCTCTGACCTACAATGATGACATCATCAGAGGTGACTTTCAGACTGAAACCACTAATTGGTTCATGGGTTCCCACATGCTGGAACTCAATTACCCAATTAAGTGAAAATTGCATCATTCATCCACATTAATCTGGAGTCGGGGGGGAAACACGAAATGTGGCTAACACGACCCCAACCCAACCCCAAGACAAAATCCAGCCCATAGAGTACAAACACCAGGAAGTTATGCTAATCCTATATAAAACATTAGTTTGGCCCCATCTGGAGTATTGTGTCCAATCTGAGCACCACATTTCAGGAAGGACATGAAGCCTTTGGAGAGGGTATAGAAGAGATTGACTAGAATGGTTCCAGGGTTGATTAAAGTTACGTGGATAGACTGGAGAAGCTGGGGTTGTTCTCCTTAGATCAGAGAAGGCTAAGAGGAGATTTGATAGAGGTATTTAAAATCATGAAGGGTTTAGATAGGGTAAATAAAGAGAAACTGTTTGCAATGGCTGAAGGGTCAATAACGAGAGGGCACAGATTTAAGGTGATTGGCAAAAGAACCAAAGGCGACATGAGGAAAAACTTTTTTACGTAGCGAGTGGTTAGGATTTGGAATGCCCTGCCTGATAGGGTGGTGGAGGCAGATTCAATCATGGTTTTCAAAAGGGAATTGGATAAATACTTGAAGGAGAAAAAAATTGTAGGGATATGGGGAAAGAGTGGGGGAGAGGGACTAACAGGATTGCACTTTGAAAGAGCCGACGCAAACTCGATGGGCCAAATGGCCTCCTTCTGTGCTGTACCATTCTATGATCCATGATTAATGTGGGCATTGCATCACCCACTCCCTGACTAATTTTTGACTTACTTGACGAATGATTAGTTAATGTGTTGTCTGTACAGTTTTAAAAAATGTATAAATTGTATTAACTTCAAAATGAAATAAATCGCAGGTTTCTGCTTGTCTGTATCAGCTAGGATTTAAACAATATCATGTGGAAGGAAGGCTGTGTCTCCTGCACTGAGATCACTTGCCAAACAACCTTCCAGAAGCAGGAAGATTTACTTTGTGCTGCTATCAGTATGTCCATCTGTGTTTCCATGAACACGAACAGGCCAACTCAATAACCTAAAAACACATCTGATTAGATTTTACAGAACTTAATTCAAAATGTTCTCTGATCGGAGGCTGGAATCCATTATTTTTATAATCAGGCAATTGAATTCGCTCTGAAATGGCAGTAATGAAATTGCTATAAGATTCTGCATCAATCGTAATTGATAGGAAGACTAGTTTTCAATAAATATTTCCACGGTAAGAAAGCTAATATTGGGTCACAGGACTACTTCCATGACCAGCTTTAAAGATATATTACATTTGGGTCTGGATCAGACTTAAAAATTAAAATATTCCTGGGGACATGTCCTCAGACACCTCTCGAAAATAATCCTTGTAGTTTCCGCGATTGCATACCCCTTCAGATATCTCACCACTGCTAGCTGGTTGCAGTTAACGTTAAATGACATAGCCATCAATTGGTTAAATAGCCGAATCAAATTTTTTTTCCTATTGTTTCATTTTCCTCCTCTTCCCCTAGACATTCCCCAGGACACAGAATAAGTCACATTTTGTCTTTATGACATAGCTTCCAGGGTTATACCACGTGTTTTGGGGATTGCAATTTGGATCCTGCTGCTTGTCTGAAAATGGCAGAGTTTTATATGGCGTTTTTTTTTAGCTGTTCCCAGTCGCAGTGCTCTAAATTCCACGCAAGTGCGGCAGGGCAGGGTTTTCTCCCGCTGCTTTCCCAGCCCGGTAACCTCACCCCAGATCTTGGGAATGGGGGTCATATTAATATTCAGGGTGGGCTGCCCACGGCTGCAGAGGCTCAGCAAACGCTTGCGGAACCACGGTTGCTGGCGTCAACGCGCTGCTCCGAAACAGGGAGCTGGGGCACTGATACGGCTCAAGACAAGGTACCAGAAAATGTGAAAGCCTCTCATCAAGAGGAAAGGGCATTTCAGAAATGGCACTCAATCCTTCTGGACTCCACTAGGAATAAGTGGAATAATGGACCCATCTAGTGATAATGGTGTTGTCAATAATAATAAAAAATGGTTTCTAACCCTAAGCACTAGCCCCAGCCCTAACACCTATGACTAACCCTAATCCGAACACTAACCTTTAGCCCGAACCCTAAAACTAATTATTAACCCTAACCTTGTCACTAACCCTAACCACTAACCCTAACTTGAACAACTAACCCTAGCCATTAATCCAAACCTAACCACTAATTCTACTCTTAACACTAACAAGTAAGAAATATAGAATATAGAAAAATAGGAGCAGGAGTAGGCCATTCAGCCCTTCGAGCCTGCTCCGCTATTCAGTATGATCATGGCTGATCCTCTATCTCAATACCATATTCCCGCTCTCTCCCTATACCCCTTGATACCTTTTGTGTCTAGAAATCTATCTATCTCCTTCTTAAATATATTCAGTGACTTGGCCTCCACAGCCTTCTGTGGTAGAGGATTCCAAAGGTTCACCACCCTCTGAGTGAAGAAATTTCTCCTCATCTCAGTCCTAAATGTCCTACCCCGTATCCTGAGACTGTGACCCCTCGTTCTAGACCCCCCAGCCAGGGGAAACAGCCTCCCTGCATTCAGTCTGTCTAGCCCTGTCAGAATTTTATACGTTTCAATGAGATCCCCTCTCATTCTTCTAAACTCTAGTGAATACAGGCCTAGTCGACCCAATCTCTCCTCATACGACAGTCCTGCCATCCCAGGAATCAGTCTGGTGAACCTTCGCTGCACTCCTTCTATGGCAAGTATATCCTTTCTTAGGTAAGGAGACCAAAACTGCACACAGTACTCCAGGTGTGGTCTCACCAAAGGCCCTGTATAACTGTAGTAAGACATCCTTGCTCCTGTATTCAAATCCTCTTGCAATGAAGGCCAACATACCATTTGCCTTCCTAACTGCTTGCTGCACCTGCATGTTTGCTTTCAGTGACTATTGTACAAGGACACCCAGGCCCCTTTGGACATCAACATTTCCCAATCTATCACCATTTAAATAATACTCTGCCTTTCAGTTTTTCCTACCGAAGTGGATAACTTCACATTTATCCACGTTATACTACATCTGCCATGTATTTGCCCACTCACTCAACTTGTCTAAATTGCCTTGAAGCCTCTTTGCATCCTTCTCACAACTCAGAATCCCACCTAGTTTCATGTCGTCAGCAAACTTGGAAATATTACATTTGGTTCCTTCATCCAAATCATTGATATATATTGTGAATAACTGGGGCCCAAGCACTGATCCCTGTGATACCCCACTAGTAACCCTAACCACTAATCTTAATTATTAACCCTAACTACTAACCCTTAATCCTAACCACTAACCCTAAAGCGTGCGGTGTCAATAGTGTAATGCACGACCGACTGCGGTGTCAGTAGTCAGCGTGACGCTGTCGATGATGCAGGTTGACTGTGTTGTTAATAATCGCTCCGTAAAAAACAATACCATGCACGCTGAACACTGTCAAGCAAATACTACAAAGGCTACAGTAACTGCAGCATCTCAATGGTTCTGTTCCTATCACCATACCACTGGAAGGTTTCTTTAGCATTGTAACACTGCCAAACGCCACAGAGACCAGAGTATTTAGAAAGTTACATAAAGTATATAGAAACATAGAACATAGAAAAATAGGAGCAGGAGTAGGCCATTCGGCCCTTTGAGCCTGCTCCGCCATTCAATACCATATTCCTGCTCTCTCCCCATACCCCTTGACGCCTTTTGTGTCTAGAAATCTATCTATCTCCTTCTTAAATATATTCAGTGACTTGGCCTCCACAGCCTTCTTTGGTAGAGAATTCCACAGATTCACCACCCTCTGAGTGAAGAAATTTCGCCTCATCTCAGTCCTAAATGACTGTGACCCCTCGTTCTAGAGCCCCCAGCCAGGGGAAACATCCTCCCTGCATTCAGTCTGTCTAGACCTGTCAGAATTTTATACGTTTCAATGAGATCTCCTCTCATTCTTCTAAACTCTAGTGAATACAAGCCTAGTCAACCCAATCTCTCCTCATATGACAGTCCTGCCATCCCAGGAATCAATCTGGTGAAGCTTTGCTGCACTCCCTCTATGGCAAGTATATCCTTTCTTCGGTAAGGAGAACAAAACTGCACACAGTACTCCAGGTGTGCTCTCACCAAGGCCCTGTATAACTGTAGTAAGTCATCCTTGCCCCTGTACTCAAATCCTCTTGCATTGAAGGCCAACATACCATTTGCCTTCCTAACTGCTTGCTGCACCTGCATGTTTGCTTTCAGTGACTAGTGTACAAGGACACCCAGGTCCCTTTGTACATCAACATTTCCCAATCTATCACCATTTAAATAATACTCTGCCTTTCTGTTTTTCCTACTGAAGTAGATAATTTCACATTTATCCACGTTATACTGCATCTGCCATGTATTTGCCCACTCACTCAACTTGTCTAAATTGCCTTGAAGCCGATTTGAATCCTCCTCATAACTCACAGTCTGACCTAGTTTTGTGTCGTCAGCAAACTTGGAAATATTACATTTGGTTCCCTCATCCAAATCATTGATATATATTGTTAATAGCTGGGGCCCAAGCACTGATCTCTGCGGTACCCTACTAGTCACGGCCTGCCACCCTGAAAAAGACCCATTTATTCCTACTCTCTGTTTCCTGTCTGTTAAACAATTTTCAATCCATGCCAGTATATTACCCCCTATCCCATGTGCTTTAATTTTGCACACTAACCTCTTATGTGGGACTTTATCAAAGGCCTTCTGAAAATCCAAATACACCGCATCCACTGGTTCTCCCTTATCTATTCTACCAGTTACATCCTCAAAAAACTCCAGTAGGTTTGTCAAACATGATTTTCCTTTCATAAATCCATGTTGACTTTGTCTAAACCCGTTGATATTTTCTAAGTGTCCTGTTATCACATCCTTTATAATAGATTCTAGCATTTTCCCTACTACTGATGTTAGGTTAACTGGTCTGTAGTTCCCGGTTTTCTCTCTCCCTCCTTTTTTAAATAATGGGGTTACATTTGCCACCCTCCAATCTGAGGAACTGTTCCATAATCTATAGAATTTTGGAAGCTGACAACCAATGCATCCACTGTTTCCATGGCTACCTCTTTTAGTACTCTGGGATGCAGATTATCAGGCCCTGGGGATTTATCGGCTTTCAGTCCTATTAATTTCTCCAGCACTATTTTTTTACGAAAACTAATTTCTTTAATTCCTCCTTCTCACTAGACCCTTGGTTCTCTAGCATTTCTGGGAAGTTATTTGTGTCCTCTTCCGTGAAGACAGAACCAAAGTATTTGTTTAATTGCCAAGCCATTTCTTTGTTCCCCATTATAAATTCTCCTGTTTCTGACTGTAAGGGACCTACATTTGTCTTCACTAATCTTTTATTTTTTACATACTTGTAGAAGCTTTTACAGTCTGTTTTTATGTCCTTTGCAAGTTTACTCTCATACTCTATGTTTCCCCTCTTAATCAATCTCTTGGTCCTTTTTTGCTGAACTCTAAACTGCTCCCAATCCTCAGGCTTGCTACTTTTTCTGGCAACTTTATATGACTCCTCTTTGCATCTAATACTTTCCTTAATTTCTTTTGTTAGCCATGGTTGGGCCACTTTTCCTTTTGTGTTTTTGTGCCAGAAAGGAATGTATAACTGTTGCAATTCATGCATTTGTTCCTTAAATGTTAGCCATTGCCTATCCACCGTCATGCCTTTTAATGAAGCTCCCCAATCTATCATAGCCAACTCCCTCCTCATACCTTTGTAGTTTCCTTTGTTTAGATTTAGGACCCTAGTTTTGGATTGGACTACTTCATTTTCCATCTTAATGAAGAATTCTATCATGTTATGGTCACTTTTCCCTAAAGTACCCCGCACAACAAGATTATTAATTAACCCCTTCTCATTGCACAATACCCAATCTAGGATAGCCTGTTCCCGAGTTGGCTCCTCAATGTACTGGTCTAAAAAACCATCTCATACACACTCCAGGAATTCATCCTCCACAGTATTGTTGCTAATTTGGTTTTGCCAGTCAATATGTAGATTAAAGTCACCCATGATTACTGTAGTACCCTTTTACATGCATCTCTAATTTCCTGTTTGATGCTGTCCCCTACATTACCACTACTGTTTGGAGGCCTGTAGACAACTTCCACCAATGTTTTCTGCCCCTTGGTGCTTCTTAGCTCCACCCAGACTGATTCTACATCTTGATTTTCTGGGCCAATATCCTTTTTCACTATTGCTCTGATTTCATCCTTTACTAACAACACCACCCCACCTCCTTTTCCTTTTTGCATGTCCTTCCTAAATATCAAATATCCTTGGATATTCAGCTCCCAGCCTTGGTCACCTGCAGCCATGTCTCCATAATCGCAATTATATCGTATCCGTTTTCATCTATTTGCGCTGTTAATTCGTCTACCTTATTACGAATGCTTCGTGCATTCAGATACAGTGCCTTTAGATTTGTCTTTTTAACATTTTTGGACATCTTAACTTTTTTTTGTACTATGGCCTTATTTGTCTTACCATCTTTTCTTACACGGACCCTATTTGTTAGTGCACTCTTTTGTTTGTATGCTCTGTCACTTCCTGACACAATCTGGTTATCCTTACCCTAATCACTTTCCTGCACTGCTTCCTTGTCTTTTCTTTTTAGCATTCTAGATTTCTCTCCACCAGGACCCTCCCCCTTATTTAGTTTAAAGCCCCATCTACCTCCCTAGTTATTCGATTTGCTAGAACTCTGGTCCCAGCATGGTTCAGGTGTAGTCCGTCCCAACAGAACAGCTCTCTCTTTCCCCAGTACTGGTACCAGTGCCCCACGAATTGAAACCCACTTCTCCTACACCAATCTTTGAGCCATGCATTCATCTCCCGGATCCTATTGACCCTTTGCCAATTTGCTCGTGGCTCTGGTAATAATCCAGAGATTATGACCTTTGTGGTTCTGCTTTTTAATTTAGTCCCTAGCTGCTCAAACTGTCTCAGCAGAACCTCTTTCTTAGTCCTACCTATGTCATTGGTACCTGCATGGACCACGACAACTGGATCTTCCCCCTCCCACTCCAAGTTCTTCTCTAGCCTGGAGGAGATGTCCTTTAACCTGGCACCAGGTAGGCAACATAGTCTTCAGGACTCACGCTCCTGGCTGCATGTTGGCTAAATGTTACCTGTTGAGAAGCAGAGTTGATGAGGAGTCCGAAGTTGCACAGCAGGAGCTGGAACAGGGATAAGAAGCAGAAAGCATTCGAATAGAGTTCAGAGACCAGTCGGCCAGCGAGCCAGTTAACACCACAGCAGCAACCAGCGAGCAGCAGAATGGGTGCCAGGATCACAAATTCTTGTACAAGAACACAACATGTCCTTATTAACCAAGGGGCTTGCTACGTTGTGAAGCTCCTTTCTCAGCCGTAGCCTTGATCCATGATCGGAGATCACTGGAAAATCATCAGAAATGTGTGAATGATGTGGCTCGGGCATGCTGACCTCTGCACCTGATTCTCTGCTCCACACACCCGTCGAGTGCGACTCCATGTTGGGAGCCTTGCCACATGAAAGGCTCCTTTATATCCCAAATCTATTGACCTTACTTGTGCTCTTCCACAGTCCCCAATTCTGCTCCTGCAAGAGTAGAGGTAGATTGGGAGCAGCAGCAAAGTGGGAGCTATGAGAATACAATTGATATGGACAGCAAGCTCTTGAGTTAATGCTGGAAATAAGCAGCAGGTCAGGCAGAACCTGTGGAGAGAGAAACAGAATTAGCATTTCAAGTCGATAACCTTTCGTCAGAACTGGTCACCAACCTGAAACGTTGACTCTGTCTCTCTCTCCACAGATGCTGCCTGACCTGCTGGGTGTTTCCAGCATTTTCTCTTTTTAGTTCAGATTTCCAGCATCCGCAGTATTTTGCTTTTACCTGAGTTAATCTGCTTGTTTTATGCTTTTTTTTCTCCTGCTCCCTCCACACTGCTGTGGTTCTGATGTCAAATTCAACATTTCAGGAGTTAGCTTGTTATTCTGTGAAAAACAAAACCTGTGATCTTTGCTAACTTCCATTTATGGTGAATACAGCACATACATTCGCTGCTTTTAGATCTTCACTAATGCTTGGATGATACTTCATTAAGCTCATTAATGTATGGAATAAAATATTTGCTTTTCACTTTGCCTTTACAGCTGTGGAATGCGGGGCAATTTCCTCGTTAACGACATCAACAAGTTCTTATCAAGCAAATAATCAACTTTTTTAAGTTAACTCTTTGCTAACACTCCTTAATCCATTTTTGGATAGATAGAAATCAGAGAGCAGCAGTAAACATAGACAAATATTGATCCAATATAAGAATGAGAACAATAAATAGCAAAACGTGAAATTATGCAAGTATACCTCTCTAACTATACGTCTCTATACATCGACTATAACTATACATCTCTAACATTTTCCAGTTCTGACGAAGGGTCCTTGACCTGAAACGTTAACTCTGTTTCTCTCTCCACAGATGCTGCCTGACCCGCTGAGTATTTCCAGCATTTTCTGTTGTTGTTTCTGATTTCCAGCATCCGCAGTATTTTGCTTTTGTATACAAGTAATTGGTAGTCTAGTGGGTTAATGTGTTTGTTTCCATGGTGATATAGGCGGTGGGGGAAGGGCTATCCATCTGAAGTGTTTGTATATTTAACACATTCATCCATTTCAGTTGCAATCTTAACCATCTAGTTGTTGAGAGCACTCCATGCTCACTATCAATTTATAAGTCACCAAAGACTCCAATTCAACTCAAATCAGTTTACATTCATCTGCAGTCTAAGATTTTAGGATTTTAATGTAGGTATAGTGGCCAAAATGGATGGAAAATCCTGTGGGGTCAATGGATCTCCACACCTGAATTCCTGATAGGTACTCCTGGCCGGGAAAGCTTTGCACCTGTGCCACAAATTTGTCATAATTATGGTATCGCCACGTCAGCAACAAGGAACTAGATGTTGTGGCATCGCTCTTCTTCTACTTTCATATGGTAGTAGCAAAGCAAATCAAATGTCAATATCTAAGTCTGATATCCAGGCCAAAGCTTCCGGTGTAACAGCGTGGATATCTTGTAGGCTGCCTGCAAATTTCCTCTGAGGGTAGTGCTCAATGATGTGCTCCAGGGTCTGATTAGGAGCTCCACAGTCGCATGATGGGGATGCTTTAATCTTCCATCTATGGAGAAGGTGGCAGCATCTACCATGGCCGGTTCTGAGGTGATTGATGGTTGTCCACTGTTTGCGAGGAAGGTTTGATCCTTCAGGTTGTAGTGTAGGGTCCTCTATAAGGAACCCATTCCGTATGTCACAGTTCTTCCAAGCATTTCGCCATCGCTCATCAAGGCTGAGGGGAGATCGCTGAAGGGCTTCAGCGACAGTCCAAAATGGCCTTCTAGATTTGATGGTAGGTTGTTCAATTTGGGCTGGATCGACATGTCTTTGCTGGCGTAGTGGTTGTATTCTCTGGAGACTGCATAGACGGCAGCGTAGGTGTGGTGCGATGTTTGCAAGCACGGGCAGCCAAGATGTTGGTGTCGATAAAAGCCTACCGGTGATAATTCTCATCATAGAATTCAGCTGGACATCAATGGATTTGACATGTGGACTTGATAGCCATGCCGGAGAGCAGTACTCCGCTGTAGAATACACCAGGGCGAGTGCTGCCATACGGAGGGTTTGAGCATCTGCTCCCCATGTGGAGCCGGCGACTTTCTGGATCAAGTTGACCCTACTTTTTAGTTTCTTCCCAAGGTTCTGGAGATGGGGATTTGTTTTCATTAGAGCAAAGGAGGTTGAGGGGTGATTTGATAGAGGCGTACAAGATTATGATGGGTTTGGATAGGCTAGACGGGGAAAGGCTGTTCTCACTAGTTGATGGTACAAGGACTAGGGGACACAGATTTAAGGTTTTGGGCAAGAGATACAGGGGGGATGTGAGGAAATACTTTTTACGCAGTGAGTGGTGAGGACCTGGAACTTGCTGCCGACGGAAGTGGTGGAAGCGGAGACACTCAATGTTTTCAAGGGGAGACTGGATAGGCACTTGAGGGAAATAATATTGCAGGACTACGGGGATAGAGGGGGGGGGGGGAAATGGGACTGACTGGATTGCTCTACAGAGAGCCGGCATGGACTCGATGGGCCGAATGGCCTCCTTTGGTGCCGTTATGCCAGGAACATTGCCCCAAGAACATGCCTGCAGTGCTGGAAAAAATTCAATGATTTAACCAGGTTTGTTAAGGTAAGAATACTGCTGAAATACTTTCTCATCACAGCTGCACCACTCACAGCCTCATTAATTACAACACTGACAGAACTCACAAAACTGCCCTCCCCCACTACCCTGCACTTCTGCTCATGCTCACACACTCAGCATAATTACAAATGCTGTACTTACCCACAACTCACATCTCACACACACACATGCACACATACACACACACACACACACACACACACACACAATCTCAGCTATTCCACCATGACAGCCACATTGTCCAAACTCCTCACAAGACTCTCACTAAGACATTTCACTCTTTCTTGCAGGAGAAGGTCGCACACAACACCAGGCAACAGGCTGCCACCATTGAAGGAAGAGCCGCCTGCACACCCTCTCCCCCCTTGAAGTGAACATCTTGGCAGCAATGGGAAGGGGCAGTGCAGAGGCCATGACCACTGGTGACGCCGGAGGAGATACCATGCAGAGTTTCTTTATAACTAATCCTCTTTGTCCCTTCTGATTTCTTCCTTGCCCCACACACTCTGCATGACAAGCTGCAGATGCTTTCAAGCCCGCTTTTCTTTCTCTGCTCTCCCTCACACAACAAGCTAACCTTTGTCCCTTTCTTTGATTTCAGCTGCTGAGAAAATCAATTCCCCTCAGTCAGTGGAGAAAGAGGAGCGCAGTGTTGCAGAAGATGCATCATCACTTGATCTGAGCCAGTTCAGATACTGACACCAGTGGAGTTTAGAGGTTGGTTTTGGAGGGATCCGCACGTGGTAAGCCAGAGCAGGGGAAAAGGACGGCACAGGGGTCAGCTCACCGGAGAACGGGGTACATAGTAGTTCTTCTGCAGAGGACTCAGATGCAGACTTCAATGGCCCAGGCTATGGAAAAGGCTCATGGACACACACCAGGAAATGCTCGGTACACTGGGCAGCCTGCCGGAGAACTTGCGCACAGTGTTGGGGAGCATGGAGGACTCCAGCTCCAACTTGTCTCAAGACTTTGCACAGCACATGGAGACCACTCTGTCCAAGATGGACCAAGTGGTCAGCTCCATCAGCACTGCAGTGGAAGCCACCATGATAGAACGTCTTATGACAACTCTGACAGCTTCCATGGCAGCACAAATTGGAAGCTCATTTGGCTACTATGGCAACTCACACTGTTGGTATGGATGCTCAGATGGTTGAACGGGACTTCTAGGGCATCACATCACTCTGTTCTCCAGCAAAGCATTACAAGTGCTGAAGCTCCGCCCCAGAAGAGTGACCTTGGCTCCATGGGAGAGGCACCTGCTGTCCTCACTCAGGATGACAGCATGCTTGCTCCCGAGCCAGTGCCCTTGCTGGTGCCATTCAGCCAGCCGGCCCAGAGTGCTGCAGTACTTGCTGAGATGGTGCAGTTTGTAGCTGGGACCTTTAGGCCCAGAGCTGCTCGAGATCATCCTCCAAGGCCATCTGCAAGTGTCCTTAATGGAAGCTCAGCAGCCTTTCACCTCCCAAGCTCTAGCCACCAGTGAAACACTTCGTAGGAGCACCAGGATAGGAAAGTGAGCACACAACACAGGCGCTTAGAGGTTACACAACAACAACAAATTGCATTTATATAGCGCCTTTAAGATGCTTCACGGGGGAGTTAGCAAACAATATTTGACACCAAGACACATAAGGAGATATTAGGGCAGATGACCAAAAGCTAGTGTATATGGTGGTCACTGCCTCTTATCCGCTTCTTCCTCCTCTTCTTCCACTTCCTGCTCCTCCTCCTGTACTTGCTGCTACCCAGGTCTGGTAAGAGATGGTCCCTCATGATGGCAAAGTTGTGGAACAGATGATGACAAATCCGGATACCCGCTCAGGGTGTACTGCAAAGTTCCTCCAGAATGGTCCAGGGAGCGGAATCATTGCTTCAGTATGCAGAATTTTTGCTCGATGATGTTCTTTGTGGCATCATGGCTCTCTTTGTGCCCGTGTACTGCAGCTGCACACGTGTTCCTGACTGGCTAACCCTTGGTGCCAAATGGCCAGCCTGCAACTTGGCAGCCTGGTTGGAATAAAGGGGTCACAGAGGACCGCCGCAGGATGAAAGAGTCGTGACTGCTGTTGGGATAACGGGCTCAGACCTGCATGTCGCGCTGCCTGTGGTCGCAAACCAGTTTACATGTTGAGGGAGTGGAATGCCTTTGGATTGATAAAGGTGCCAGTCTGATTATAGGGAGCACACAAGGCAATGTGTGCGCAGTCAATGGCATCTTGCACCATGGGGAAGTCTGCCATGCAGGCGAAACCCCGTGCTCTCTTGTCCTGCTTCTCTCTGTCAATAGCGAAGGAGATGGACGTATTTCTCATGGTGTAGAGAGCCTTGGTGACCTCCCTGATACATTGGTATACTGCGGACTGCGAGATGTTGCTGATATCATCTATTGCAGCTTGAAAGGAGCCTGTGGCATTAAAGTTGAGGGCAGCAGTGACCCTGACAGGAACAAGCACTGCTATCCATGCCCTGGTTTGAGATTTGTAGTTGTGGCTGCAGCAATTGACATAGCTCAGTGACAACCGCCTTGGTAAAGCAAGGGCACCTCATACATTGCTTCTCAGTTATGTTGAGGTAGGAGAAGTACTCCCTGAAGACACTCCGTGGATATGGCCTCCTATCCACTGCCCTCCTCCTCCTCTTCCCTCTTCTGGCAGCTTCTCCTGCTCTGTGGTATCTTTCTTGCTGCTTCCCCTTGTTCACTATTCCCAAAGGCGGCCCTACCAGACCACCCATGTCTAGAGCCAGGCTATTTGTGAGGCAAAGAGAAGTAGCACAAAGTGAAGAGTGAGAGAGCACAGAATGAAATGCCTAGAAGTTAAACAATAGCCAGAAATACTAAACCAGCAACTAACCTGTAAGTATGGCATGATCCCTTTAAATAGCACTGGCGAGGGGGCCTTCATTATGTTAAGTGTCACTTTGTACTGAGCGAGGTCAACACATGGCGAGTGAGGCACTGGGACAGTCCATAATGGAAAACAAATCTTTTCTGACGTGCAGGACCCTCATCTGCATAAATTAATTTCCAATTGGAATGTTGCTGGTGTGTGTTCCTGCTGCAAGCACAACTTCCTGTACCAATATGGCGGCTGGTGTTCCTCCGGCCGAAAGTCTGCATGCACTTCTTGTCGGCCATATTGGAGACTTAGTAGGCTGTTTAGCGCCTGAAAAATGGGCGCTACGCAGCCCAATTTGTAGGCCAGTGAGTGAGACAGAGCTCAAAACATGTGTATCTATATGCAATAGATTCTATGGTTCAAGACAGATGTCTTTGGGGAACTCAATACTTGCCAGTACAGATGAGAAAGAAAAAGGTTCAAAGCATATTCAGTTTGATGATGCAGATCCTGATCTAAGGCTATTTTTCAGTGATGGATGATATAACACAGTGTAGGGTCAGTGTTTAGTAAAGCACTGTTATAGTGGGAGTCTCTGAGAGTGCCTGCTTGAGCAGCAAGTGTAATATACTTGGGTAGAACAAATGAAGGATAGAGACATGATTAGTTGCTAGTCCATGTGCTTGCTTAATTAGGCCAGAGCGAACTGAGCATGCTCATACTAAACCATGTGACAAACCATGTGATAATACATTACACTGCTTTCCCCATAAAAAAAATGTATATATTCCCCTCTCAAATGCAACAAAACTATGGTCCCACCTTTCCCAGCATTACATGTACCACATAACAAAAACTCCTGGCTTTTTTAAAAAATGAACTACAAATCCAGTTTAATAACAGGTTTGCGGAGCCTTCCTGATCTCCTTAGTGAAGGTTTTGGTGTTGAACCAATTTTCAGGCTGTTTTGTTTTGGTTCCGAACTCAAAGTTGATCCTGTTTCTATCGCAGACTCGTTTGAACCTGGTACTTCAGTTACTGAAGTCTGAACTGAGTCAGGCTCATGTATGTGTTCATGATCAAGTGGTTCAAGATCACTGTCCAATCCAGGCCAGTAAACAAAGCTTCTTGCAATTGATTTCATACTGACGATCCCTGGATGTTCAGCATGAAGTTCGGCCAGAATTCTATCTCTCAAAGAAGTAGGTACCACTACTCTGTTTCCCCACTTGATACAACCTTGCTCACATAAGAACATAAGATGTAGAGCAGGAATAGATCATTTGGCCCCTCGAGCCTGCTCCGCCATTCAATAAGATCATGGCTGATCTGATCTTGGCCTCAACTCCACTTCCCTGCCCACTCCCCATAACCCTTCACTCCCTTACCATTCAAAAATCTGTCTATCTCCACCTTAAATATATTCAATGACCCAGCCTCCACAGCTCTCTGGGGAAGAGAATTCCAAAGTTTCACGACCCTCTGAAAGAAGAAATTCCTCCTCATTTCCATTTTAAATGGGTGCCCCCTTATTCCGAAATTATGCCCCCTAGTTCTAGATTCCCCCACGAGGGGAAACATCCTCTCTGCATCTACCCTATCAAGCCCCTTCAGAATCTTATATGTTTCAATGAGATCCTCTCTCATTCTTCTAAACTCCAATGAGTACAGGCCCAACCTTTCTTCATAAGACAACCCCTTCATCTCCGGAATCAACCTCGTGAACCTTCTCTGAACTGTCTCCAATGCAAGTATATCCTTCCTTAAATAAGGAGACCAAAACTGTATGCAGTACTCCAGGTGTGGTCTCACCAACACCCTGTACAATTGTAACAGGACTTCCCTACTTTTATATGCCATTCCCTTTGCAATAAAGGCCAACATTCCATTTGCCTTCCTAATTACTTGCTGTACCTGCATGCTAACTTTTTGTGATTCATGTACAAGGATCCCCAGATCCCTCTGTACCTCAGCATTTTATAATCTCTCCCCATTTAAATAATAATTTGCTTTTTTATTTTTCGTACCAAAGTGGATAACCTTGCATTTTCCCACATTATACTCCATCTGCCAGATTTTTGCCCATTCACTTAGCCTATCTATATCCCTTTGGAGATTCTTTGCGTCCTCCACACAATTTGCTTTCCCACCTATCTTTGTATCATCAGCAAATTTGGCTACATTACATTCGGTCCCTTTATCCAAGTCATTAATATAGATTGTAAATAGTTGAGGGCCCAGCACTGATCCCTGTGGCACCCCACTAGTTACAGTTTGCCAACCTGAAAATGACCCATTTATCCTGACTCTCTGTTTTCTGTTAGTTAGCCAATCCTCTATCCATGCTAATATATTACCCCCAACCCCGTGAGCTCTTATCTTGTGCAGTAACCTTTGGCACCTTATCGAATGCCTTCTGGAAATCCAAATACTTGACATCTACTGGTTTCCCTTTATCCACCCTGCTCGTTACATCCTCAAAGAACTCCAGCAAATTTGTCAAACATGATTTCCCTTTCATAAAACCATGCTGACTCTGCTTGACTAAATTATGATTTTCTAAATGTCCTGCTACCACATTCTTAACAAGGGACTCCAGCATTTTCCCAATGACAGATGTTAGGTTAACTGGTCTATAGTTCCCTGCTTTCTGTCTCCCTCCTTTCTTAAATAGGGCATTATATTTGCAGTTTTCCAGTCCGCTGGGACCTCTCCAGAATCACAAGACAATTCAATGTGACAGTTATGGAATGGTTTCAATTCTGTGTTCATACACTGATCAGTCCATCCATTCAAGGTGTTTTCCTACACTCTTTTCAGTACTGAGTCCTTTTGAGTCTTATTTGCAATCTCAGTTGATTTCACGGGAAAGTCCTAGTCAACTGCACCTAGCGTGAAAATCGCACCTTCACTCCCAACACACGAGTCCTCATGTGGGAACCAGGACAAAGCATCAGCGATTGCATTTTGCTTTGAAGTGCGATATTCAATCGTGTAGTCATTGTGACAACAACACTGCCCAACATTGCATTCTTGGAGCGGCCATTGCAGTGTTGGCAGATTTGGGCCCCAATGTTGCTAGTAGCGGTTTGTGATCGGTTATCAGGTTAAACTTTCTGCTGATCAGGAAATGTTGGAATTTTTTGATTCCAAACACTATGGCGAGTGCTTCCTTTTCAATTTGTGTGTAGTTTCTTTCACTCTTTGTGAGGGTTCGCGATGCGAACGCGATTGGTTTCTCTTGGCCGTCATCCATTATGTTGCTTATGACAGCTCCCACACCGTAGCTGGAAGCATCACACGCTAACTTAAGCTTATGCTCTGTGTCGAAGTGCACAGGTAGAGCATCGCTAGAAAGACTTCTCTTACAAGTGCCGTAAACTTCCTGTTGCATTTTCATCCACTTCCACTTGACATCCTTCTTGAGGAACTCGTGCAATGGAGCTAACATGGTCACGAACACAGGTAAGAAATGTACGTAGTACTGGACCATTCCAAGGAAAGATCTTAATTCAGACACATTCTGTGGCTTTGGAGCACAGCATCAACCTTTTCCTTAACTGGTTGCAAGCCATTTGCCAGAACCTTGGGCTGCACAAAAGCACATTTGCTCCTTTTCAATTTGACATTGTGGGCATTCAACCTTTGAAGCACTCTATCTAACACTTCCAAATTCTCTTCCTCGCTGCTTGTTGTGATCAGCACATCATCTTGATTGCATAAGCAATTTGGAATTCCTTGCAAAATCTTATGCATCGTAGCCTGGAAGATTTTGAGGGAGGACTTTACACCATGCGGCAGCTTGGTGTATGAGCACAGTCCCTTGTTTGTGTTGGTGGTGAGATACTGTTGACTCTCTGGGGGCGAAATTCATTGTCGCCCAGGAGTGGGCGCTAACTTTGGTAAAGTTTGAGATTTAGCGCCAGGCGCTAATGAATCAAGCTGCACGCAAACTTCAGTGTCATCGCTCAAAGAAAGGGTGGGAGTGCTAAATCAAGCGCTAATGGCCTAGCTCAGTGGCGTTAGACTCAAAGTGCTAAGCAATTTCAGTTGCAGTCGAATCGCAAGTCATCATTGCCACAGGCTCTTTCCAGTTCTTAAAGGGGAGGTTCAACCATGCTGCAGAACCTCATTCTCTGCATTGCTGGTTCTGCAGCTGTCTCAGCAAGCAGCAGAAGGCCAAGGAGAAGGAACCGGACCACTGAAGGAGGTGTCATTATGGCAGATCAATGGCCCAGGGACAGAGCTCGCAGATTCTGCCGCCAAGCATTGGAGGCGTTGGTCCTCGCTGTGGAGAGACGGAGGGTGGTGCTCTACCCAGCAAGTGGCAGGAGGCCCTCGCCACAAGTCTTCCGTGCCATGTGGAGGGAGGTAGCACAGCAGGTCTCGGGCAGCACTGTGGTCCCCAGGACCCACACACAGTGCAGGAAGAATTTTAACAACCTCACTCAGGTGGTCAGGGTGAGTCAATGCTTCAACAAATGCTACATACCGCCATCTGAACCTCAGTCTTCACACACTGCCCAAAGCACCACACCCCCAGCACTCACCCACCAACAATCTCCACCGACCAGCACTCACACCCACATCTCACACCTTGCACACAATGACAGCTATTAAAATATGGCAGGCACATCACCCAAACACATTGCTCCACATTCACTCACACACTTTCCTTTCTCTTGCAGGCCAAGGTCGCTCACAACAGGAGGGAGCAGGAGCACACAGGCGGGGGACAACCTGACACCCAACCACTGTCTGAGCTGGAGGAAAGAGTGCTGCAAATCATTGGGCACCAGGTGGTGGGCGCCGTGGCCACTGGCAACGTTGACCCCCTTGGGGACAACAATGGTATGTTCATCCCTACTCCTTCTTTTCACATCCCACTTGCCCATCACCCCACAAGCCTTTCCCACTTTCCAGCTAATCATGCTGTATGCATGCATTTCTCTCTCCTGTCCCCCTCCCCTCAATTTAACCCGACCTTGTGCCTTTATGCTTTCAGATAATGAGCAAGCAGCTGAGCAGCCTGTCCCTGAGGGCACAGTTGAGAGCGAGATGGAAAAGAGGAGGAGGAAGAACACACCGTATCACTGCATCTCTCACTCGCAGGCACCAGCTCAGATACTGGCCCTATGTGTTATTTAGAGGCTAGTATAGTAGCAGGATCTGCACAGGGAGAGGCACCGGGGACGAGTGGGCTGCAGCAAGGCCAGGGGGAAAGGGTAGCTCGGGGGCCAGCTCCCCGGAGGGCGAGTTCGCGTACGAGTTCTGCTGCACAGGACTCAGATGAGGACCGCGATGTTGAGGCATTTAGAAGAAGGGTGATGGGCATGCACATGGAGATGATAGGCGCAATGGCAAGGGTGCCTGAGAGCCTCTCGGCAATGGTAAGGAGCGTGGAGGAGTCCGCCTCCAACATTGCACAGATCTCTGCGCACACCATGGAGCCCATCATTTCCAGTCTGCAAAGGATGGTAGACTCCCAGTGAGACCGTGGCGACCCAGACCTCATGCTGCACGTGATGTCTGATGTTGTAGCTTCCATTGCAGCACAGGTGGAAGTGATGCAATGTCTTAATGCTGGAATGCAGTCTATGCTTGGTGCCATCGATTCTCCGACTGCTCTCCTGCAGTCTCAGCTTGATGCCACGCAAGCTCTGACTGCTGCCAACATGGCTGGATCAACTACTGTCCACCGGGGCTTTCATGGTATTGCAGCAGGCCAGCAATCTGTGCTCCAGCAGATTGGCAGTAATGCTGAGGTGCTGCCCTGGGGGAGTGGCAGTGGGTCAGGGGAGCAGGAAACTGCTGTCCTCTCTCAGGATGACAGCATTCCTGCTCCCACCACTGGCACTCTGCCATTGCCCTTGTTGCTACCTGTCATCCAGCCAGCCCAGACTGCTGCTGCCCATGCTGAGGTGGTGCAGTTTACAGCCGGGCCTTCTAGGCCCAGAGCTGGTCAAGGGCCTCCTGCAAAGCCATCTGAAGTCTCCCACACGGACACTTAGCAGCCTTCCACCAGCCCTGCTGCAGCCACTGGGCCAACACTTCATAGGAGCACTAGAGTAGGCAAAGGCACTGTAATGAGGGACACTAAGAGATTGCACAAGGGTGAATAGCTAATATTATTGTTGGAAATATGTGTTCACTGATTATTCATAAATTTATTAATTGACTTTGGATGATTTTGTGGTGTCTCTCATTTCAGCTTTGTGCAGTGATATGGCCTGCGACAGGGATGGAATGATTGGAAAGTGGTGAGCAACGGGGATCTGAGGTTTAATTTATTGGAACCGCAGTCTGATGAGGCCGTCACGGACCGCCCTTCCAGAAGGGCGATTGAGTGGATGCCTCCTCCCTTGCTCCTGTTCCTCCTCCTCCTACTTCTCTTCCTCCTCCTCCTCATCTTCTTCTTCCTCCTCCTCCTTTCCCTCTTTCTCCTCCTGAGGTGGTCCCGCAATCCCTGGTGGCAAGGGCTGGGCCCTAATGATGGCCAAGTTGTGGAGCATGCAGCAGACCACGACAAAATGGGACACACGGCTCCTCCCAAGTGGTCAAGGCAGCGGAACCGTTGCTTGAGCACCCCGATGGTCTGCTCGATGATGTTCCTGGTGGCAGCATGGCTCTCATTATATAAGTGCTGAGCAGGAGTGTTGGGGTTGCGGAGGGGAGTCATGAGCCAGGTGGAGAGCGGATAGCCCTTGTCTCGCCCAGCCAGCCGTGAGCTTGATGTGGCGGCTGGAAGAGTGCTGGCACACCGGTCTGGCGCAGGATGAAGGCATCATGGCTGCTGCCAGGATACCGGGCGTTCACATTGAGGATTCGCTGTCTTTGGTTGCACACCAACTGCGCATTAATTGAGTGGTAGCCTTTGCGGTTATGGAAGATGTCAGGATTGTTATGCGGTGCCCGCAAAGCCACGTGGGTGCAGTCAATGGCGCCGCAAAGCCATATGTGCATTTGTCCTGCTTCTCTCTGGTGATGGGGAAGGAAATGTAATCCCTTCTCCTACCGTAGAGAGCCTCTGTGACCTCCCGGATGCAGCGATGGATGGCAAACTGCGAGACTTGGCGCAGCCAATGGTTTACTCCATCTGCATCAATTAAGCAGATCAATAAGGGCATGACCTGAGTCAAATAGTTCTAAATTTCAAATCCTTTTGCTATAATCAACTTGATCACTTGCAGAAAACTATTTGAGTTATGAACACTCAGCTGCTGTATTCTGTTTTTTCAGGAACATTCTCAGACACAGATTATTTTTTTAATCATTTATTTAGGAGCTGGCATTCGTAACTTAAGCTGCCTAAAAAATCTCAGATTAAACAGTGAGGTGCAGTGGGGATGAGGTTGGACCTCATTGCATCCATTTCTCGAGTGCAAAATGGGGGCTGTAAAGGTCCAATTTTGGGGCCTTTGTCCCATTCCCCCCGAGAGCACCTGAAACACCTCCCACATTATTTTTGGCTCAGATGATATTCAGTCACCCCTGGCGGTCACGTCAAACAGGCCTTAGGCCCTTTACACGTGCTAATGAGACCCGAGGCCCAACTACGACAAGGCCTCGGGCCTCAGGCTTCTGGTGCGAGCTGCGAGTCCGTCGACCATTTTGGGCCCAAAAACCAAGCGTAAACGAATTTCTCCCCCACTCTCAATAGCACACCAGTGCCCTAAACCTTGCACACAAAATACATTCAACCTAACACACAATGACGAGGAAGAAGTGTTCTGATGGGTTTTAGCTAAGAATTAAAAATATTAAGAGCAGAGATTTTATTTCACTTTAATCAATTATTAAGCAGAGGGGCTGTGATAATCAATTTAGCATGGTTTCGGCATGGGTACTGGCGGAGTGGTGCAAAAATCCCAGAAAAATATGGTGCGTTGTAAATAATGGCGTAACTCACATGCGCCATAATTTCCTGGGACATTTGTGGTGTAAAATTCACCCAGCGCCGTAGATGCGCCGTTCCAATCTTATCTAAGAATGGTTAGCTTTTTGAACTTTCGCAACCCCAGGAAATAATAAATATTTGCATATCTGTGGAACCATCCTTACTAACATTAATCTTTGAACTCCCACAGCACTGCTGTCGTGGGAGTAGAGTAATAGAAGTGGTGCAATCCAATTTCCTCTGATGCTTTACAGAGCAATTTGTTTGGGTCAGCTACACCAGGCGAGCATTCTAATCATTGCCCATTTGGACAAAAGACAAAAGTTAATTCTTTCCCTGCTAAAGCAATGAAGCATGACTTAAGCTAACACAGTAAGTAGCTGATTACCACTGGCTGAGTCACAGCCGCACAAGCCGTTTTCTCATTTCATTCATTTGTCCAGCCTTGGAGCTGTGTGTTGTGCTGGAAGTTACAGTACCACAAATATTGGAGGCAGGGGCGGGGGAGAGGGGGCGCGGAGGGATATTGCGACGATTAGCTAGGGGATTAAGACCTTCACCGGTTCAATGGCTTTCCTCTGAATATCATCAGTTATCAGGTTTTTGCAGCAGAGGTGAAGTTCGGGAATTTGTAGGGTGGGCATGTTCACTGCCGACCTCTGCTCTGGTTTCTGGCTGTCTGATTGATAGCAAACTGTGGGCGTGAAGAGCAGAGTGCAGTGACGCAACTGCACAAGCTCCTGGCATGACACCATTTGATTAACATTGCTGAAATTGATCTCCGCTGCAAAGTCCTCATAGTGGGTGTTCTTAGGCCAAAAGCCTCATAACGAGTAGGCTTCCTTAATTCCGATGTGCATCTCAAAGTAAATCACTTTAGGAGAACGAAAGGGACGATTCACCTTCAATTCAAATTTATTCTGGAAGTCACTCAGAGTAACTTACACATTAAGAATTACAATGCAGTGCCATGCACATTAAGCAGCTGCACTATAAAATAGCCAAAATTCAGTGAGCACAATACAATATAAACTCACTTTTCCATAAACTACAGCACGAGATTTTCCAGGTTCGCTATCCAGTCGGTGTAACATACCATTTTAAGTGTACACATAAGGAGTAATTTTACAAATTGTGCTTCCAGTGTGGAGCTTCACCCACTGGCAGCGCATCTCAGGAACTCCAACGCACGGTTTTACACCCACTCATTTTTATGAATGGATATTCACTCTGGGCAGACAGCACAAATTCTCAAAATTTATTGTATTTATATTTGCTGGATGGGAGGATTAGAGGATGGGCTCCATTATAGCTATCAATATATACATATAGGAGTGTAGTGGTTATGTTACTGGACTAGTAATCCAGAGGCTGGACTAAAATCTGTGAAATTGGGGGTAATTTTGACTTTGGGCAATAGTGAAAAACGGGTGACATCGATTCAGCCACCCGTTATATATCTCTCCTGATTTTAAATTCTATTGAAGCCAATGGAGGGCACAGAAGGTACTCTGGGTGAGGGATTCCAATTGGTATCACCAAGAGTGGCTCGGTAGCACCACCACTGACCGAGCTGGCTGAGTCCTGATACATAGCTGCCACACTGGGCATGTGGGAAGTGTGTGAGAACCAATATGAGCGTATAACCTACTGGACCTTATCCTCACCAATCTACCTGTCACAGACATGTCTGTTCATGAGCACTGTACAGTCCTTGTGGCGACCATGTCCTGTCCATCGTGTGGCACTACCACCGAGCGAACTGGGATAGATTAAGAGCAGATCTAGCAGCCCAAAACTGGATATCCATGACATGTATTGGGCCATCAGCAGCAGCAGAATTGTATATCCCTGCAATCTGTAATCTCATGGCCCAATATATCCCTCACTCACCTATCACTTCCTTCATGACCAACCCTGGTTCAATGAAGAGTGGAGAAGAGCATGGCTGGAGCAGCACCAGGTGTACCTGAAAATGAGGTGCTAACCTGGTGAAGCTACAACAGCACTACCTGAATGTTAAACAGAAAAGGCATCATGCTATAGACAGAGCGAAGTGATCCCACACTCAATGGATCAGATCAAAGCTCTGCAGTCCTGCCACATCCAGTCATAAATGTGGTGAACAATTAATCATCTAATAGGAGGAGAAGGCTCCAAGAACATCACTGTCCTTTATGATGGCAGAGGCCAGCACGGGAGTGCAAAAGTCGAGGCTTGTTAGCAACCATCTTCAGCTAGAAGTGCTGAGTAGATAATCCTTCTCGGTCTCCTCCTGAGGTCTCTCCATCACAGATACCTGTCTTCAGGCAATTCGATTCACTCCACATGACATCAAGAAATGACTGAGTGCACTGGATGCCGGAAAGGCTACAGTCCCCAACAACTGGCTGTAATGCTGAAGATGTCTACTCCAGAATTAGCTGTGCCCCTAGTCAACAACAACAACTTTCATTTATATAGCGTCTTTAATGTAGTAAAACGTCCCAAGTCACGTCACAGGAGCAGTTATCAAACAGAATTTGACACCAAGCCACATAATGAGATATTAGGATAAGTGACCAAAAGCTTGGTCAAAGAGGTAGTTTATAAGGAGCGTCTTAAAGGAGGAGAAAGAGGGAGAGAGCAATGTCCCCGTAATTTTTTTTTTGGGTGCACGGCCCCTTTAAGGGGCTGCGCTGACCATTCAAATTGCCGCGCATGCGCCATTTTTGACGTTAGAACGCCATGCATCCGGCTGCGCGACCATGTGGCCATGCAGCTAAATGGGAACGTTGGTAGAGAGGTGAAGAGGTTTAGGGAGGGAGTTCCAGAGTTTAGGGCTTAGGCTGCTGAAGGCTTGGTCACCAATGGTAGCGTGAAGAAAATCAGAGATAGGGAGGGGCAAGGCCATGGAGGAATTTGAAAACAGGAATTCTCTACCATGTAATGCACAATGAATTATTCTGCTGCTGAGTGGAGTTGTGTCCATTACTGTCCATAAGTTCTAGTTGCTGCAAATAGGTATGAGATCAGGTGAATTACAGTTTAATTCCTCTTACGCACTTCCTGAGAGCAGTGGGCATTGGTTTTCTGTAGATTAGAAGGTGGTTATGAATCCCTAACTTACTCCCAGGGTCAGAAAATTGTGCAGGATGTGTCCTCTCTTTTTTCTCTTAAATATTTTAAGAAAGTGTGATACATTGAAAAGTGATGAACGTCAAACTTTTGTATTTTTTTATTCATTCTTGGGTGTGGGCGCCACTGCCAAGAGGCATAAGAGAATGTTAGCTAAAATTAAAGCTCATGGAACTGAAGGCAAATTATTATTCTGGTTAGGAGATTAGTGAGGGGTTAGAAAACAGAGAGCAGGGATAATGGGTGTGTACTCGAATTGGAAGAAGTGACTAGTGATGTCCCCCAGGGATCCGTGTTGGGGCCTCAACTATTCACTATCTTTATTAACGACTTGGATAACACAATAGGGAGCCATATATCCAAGTTTGCTGATGACACAAAGATTGGTGGCATAGTAAGTAGTGTAGACAGGAGCATAAAATTACAAAGAGACATTGATAGATTAAGTGAGTGGGCGAAACTGTGCCAGATGGATTTCAACGCAGGTAAGTGGGAGGTCATCCATTTTGGATAAAAAAAGGATAGATCCGAGTATTATTTAAATGGTGAAAAGCTAGGAACAGTGGAGGTCAAAAGAGATTTAGGGGTCTGTGTACACAGATCACTAAAATGTAGTAGCTGCCTAGATCCATTACAGTTAATGTGCTCGAAATAAAGTTAACATATTCTTGCTGCTCAATTTCAATTGATAACAGAGAGGAAGACAATTGCCAGCACATGTTCTTAGTTCATGAAAAATAAATGATAAAAGTTCGCTCTGAGATTATCACCTGAAATCAGCAGGTTTAGAAGAAATGCATTTGACTGATTTAGATAACGCAGAACTTCAGGTAATAATGTGTAGCAGCGGGGAAAAGTAAACTGCTGCCAGACATGCGGTAGACTTCAGAAAACATGGAGCAATTCAGAGATATGGTAGAAGAACTGTTGATAGGTATGACGGATGCTTGGATTAGACATAATTAGCAACAAATAAAAATGGCAAATTCCTCGTGTGTTCACTAGATTATTGCAATTTGATCATTCAGTCGGACTGGGAATAATTGACGGATATCGTAATTTATTGTAACAAAGAAGCGGTACCTGGCTGAAGAGGCAATTCTATGAATGAAATGCTACAATGGTGCAGGAAAACATGCCATAGAAACTTTATTTCCTCTTAGCTATACTGCAGAAAACAGGTGATATAATATACATGACTCCTCCTCTAAACTACTGAGCACACATTTAACAAAACAATAATTCTGATCATTCTATTTTGGACCACTAGATCATAGTTCTGGTTGAAATAAAACCAGAAAATGCTGGAAATAGTCAGCAGGTCAGGCAGCATCTGTGGAGAGAGAAACAGAGTTAACGTTTCAGGTCCATGACCCTTCGTCAGAACTGGAAAAAGTTAGAGTTGTAGCAGGTTTTAAGCAAGTGCAGAGGCAGGGATGGAGGGAAGGGGAGGAAAGAACACAAGGGAAGGTCTGTGATAGGATGGAAGGCAAGAGAGATTAGAAGACAAAAGGGATGATGGTGCAAGGCAAAAGGAGATAGTAATGGGACAAGTTAAGAAACAAAAGATGACTCTAGATGAAGTGTAAGTAGTTTTGGTTGATTCTGAAATCTCTTGCCCCCTCTTTTCTCAGATCTCAAATTGAAATCCTCCATTTCCTTCATTGCTTGCGTTGCCTCCAAGAAGCTTGGTTTCTTCTTTCCTCCCAAACAGCTCTTAAAACCTCTATAAAGCCAAATTCCATTGAAGTCTTGACTTCTGCTCCCATATCTAGGAATTTGTTCCTAACATTTCTCTCACACTCCTTGATAGGACATAAGAAAATGTGAGCAATCTGGAACTCCTTATCTCACCCAATCTTCCCTTACTCCTACAATCTACAGACTTTTAAAACTCAAGCTTGGCATCATCTTAATCACTCCTTGATTTATTTTATCTTCTTTCCTGCTCTTTTCAACTTTGATAGTGCCCTGTATTATGGGCCTTCACCCTTCAGCTAAATTTCTTAATTAAAAAAAAACACATTTTAAGGAGTAAAAACAGAAAATGCTGGAAATACTCAGCAGGTCAGGCAGCATCTGTGGAGAGAGAAACAGAGTTAACGTTTCAGGTCGATGACCCTTCGTCAGATGCTGCCTCACCTGCTGAGTATTTCCAGCATTTTCTGTTTTTATTTCAGATTTCCAGCATCCGCAGTATTTTGCTTTTGTACATTTTAAGGAGTGGTTGCCTCAATTATAGGTACAGGTGAGGCACGTTTCAGGATCCTCTCCCTTCTATATGGCCCAAAGGTAAGATTTATTCACCAGTGTGATCACTGGTGGAAGTGTGTCACGCCAGAACTAATGCCTGCCCAACTGATCAATGATTACCAAAAATTTTCTGCGGTTAGCCTTATTTAACTATTTTCGTCAGACTCCTGGTGTAAGTAATGCCCAGCATTGCTGAGGCAGTAATGACAGAAAATGTAATGAAGGATGTCACGCTGGCATTGGTGTCTGATTTGAATATGAAGAAATGCCGCTGGAAATCACTACGCATGTTAAAATGGACAAGGTTCTGTTGTGACAGATCCCAGCACAATTCCCCACCTTTACTCGCCCTGTCGCTGCCACTAAACCAGTGAATATCAGAGCAAAATCTGTCCCAAGTTTCTCTTTAATTTAATTGGTTCAATAAAAAGTAGTTAAGTTAAGTATAAATGATGTCTATTAGAATTTCCCCGGTTATAATTACATTTTGGGATAGGTTCTCTGAGTCCTTGCACACCGTGATTGCCCATCAAGGAGCCCCAGTAGAATTAAAGTCAATGGGAATCAGAGGGAAAATTCTTGACTGGCTGGAGTCCTACCTAACATAAAGGAAGATGGTTGTGGTTGTTGGATGCCAATCATCTCAGCCCCAGGACAGCGCAGCAGGAGTTCCTCAGGGCAGTGTCCTAGGCCCGACCATCTTCAGCTGCTTCATCAATGGCCTTCCCTCCATCATAAGGTCAGAAATGGGGATGTTTGCTGATGATTGCACTGTGTTCAGTTCTATTCACAACTCCTCAGATAATGAAGCAGTCCATGCCCACATGCAGCAAGACCAGGACAACATTCAAGCTTGGGCTAATAAGTGGCAAGTAACATTCATGCCACACAAGTGCCAGGCAATGACCATCTCCAACAAGGGAGAGCCTAACCACCTTCCCTTGACATTCAATGGCATTACCATAGTCAAATCCCCCAACATCAACATCCTGGGGGTCACCATTGACCAGAAACTTAACTGGACCAGCCACATAAATACTGTGGCAACAAGAGGAGGTCAGAGGCTAGGTATTCTGCAGTGAGCGATTCACTTCCTAACTCCCCAAAGCTTTTCCACCATCTACAATGCACAAGTAAGGAGTATGATGGAATACTCTCCACTTGCCTGGATGAGTGCGACTCCAACAACACTCAATAAGCTTGACACCATTCAGGATAAAGCAGCCCGCTTGATTGGCACCCCATCCACCATCTTAAACACTCACTCCCTCCACCACCGGCGTACCCCGGCTGCAGTGTGCACCATCTACAAGATGCACTGCAGCAACTCGCCAAAGCTTCTTCAACAGCACCTCCCAAACCCGCAACCTCTACCACCTAGAAGGACAAGGGCAGCAGGCACATGGGAACACCACCACCTCCAAGTTCCCCTCCAAGTCACACACCATCTTGACTTGGAAGTATATCGCCATTCCTTCATCGTCGCTAGGTCAAAATCCTGGAACTCCCTCCCTAACAGCACTGTGGGAGCACCTTCACCACACGGACTGCAGCAGTTCAAGAAGGCAGCTCACCAGCACCTTCTCAAGGGCAATTAGGGATGGGCAATAAATGCTGGCCTCGCCAGCGATGCCCACATCCCAGGAATGAATAAAAATAAAGAATGTGAGACCTGGCCTATTTTTGAAGGAGCACTGCCTTGATCAAAATTTGTTTGAGAAACCTTTTAAAGAATGTTTTTGTACAAGCACAAGACACATTAAAATTTGTTACAGTTTCACTCACATGTGACATCATAATAGCAACAAATACTATAGCTAGTTTCTATTACTTTCTAAGTTAAGAAAGGTTTAACAAATATGTTTTAATGAGGTTTGTCAGATTTCAAGAACTACTTTTTTATCTATCATAAACACAGTAAGTATACAATTTGCCATTGCCAACAGGGGCAGATGTTGATGAGAATGATGAATCTTCATCAGGAGTTGCATGAATGTGGAAAGAAATGTTTAGGATTCTTGCACATAGGAACTACTCAGAGAAGATACATTAAGATGTCAGATGGAGCTTGCAAAACCAAAAATGAATGGTTAGAAGAATATATAAATATTTTCCACAACATTGGAACCTCCATTATCCACTTTGATGCCCTCCACCCTTGTGAAAAACAGAAATGGGCAGATATAAAGGCCACAAATTTTGTTTTTACATGTATGATACAGCAACACCCTATGCATGTGAACAAAGATCATAGGTACATAGAGGTACACAGCGTATACAGCACAGAAACAGGCCATTCGGCTCAACTGGTCTATGCTGGTGTTTATGCTTCACACGAGCCTCCTCCCACCACTCTTCATCTAACCTTATCAGCATATCCCTCTATTCCTTTTTCCCTCATGCGCTTATCTAGCTTCCCCTGAAATGTATCTATGCTATTTGCCTCAACTACTCCCTGTGGTAGGGATCTCCACATGCTAGCCACTCTCTGGGTCAAGAGGTTTTCTTGAATTCCCTATTGGATCAGTACAATACAAATTACTAAAAATATTGGGGATAATAATGCATTCGATAGCAGGCCATCAGACCTCTTTGCAGGAGGAGTCCCTGTCTAGATGAACCTGAAGAAATTAAGAAAAAACTTTACATTGCAAAGTTACATTATAAAGCACAATCACCTCCTAAGCAAACTGAAAATATAGGCAAACAAAGAGCTTTGCAGTGCACCTTTCCCATAGAATTTGGAAGTGAAAACACTGCATGCAGTTGAACCTCAATTATCTGGACTCCTACTACCTGCTATCCCAAATATCCATTAGAATTTTTGCAGGGCAAAGCCTTGTGAGAGACATGACCTCATTGTACATCTTGCTCCTTTACTTGTATTTCATCTTTTCTTGGTGAATAAAACTACAAATTGGGGCAAATAATGCGGTCCTGACACATCACTGTCAGTGCCGCTACTTGATGTGTTTTGAGATGCAGAATCTTGTGCTATTATCCGATGTGGAAGCCTGAGGCCTACCTGCAGCTTGTTCAAAACTCAGTTGTCAGTATCTTGTTCTCCTTGGTGCAAGAGGTGACTACAAAAAGGGAAAGAATCAGGATAGCACGAGGTAGGTTGAAAAATGGGTTTCAAGAATGTCTTAATGGTACGGAGAAAAGTGGAGAAGCAGAAGGGTTTAGAGAGGGTGTTCCAGAGAGTAGGGCTGAGACAGTTGATGGGAAGGGTGGATCAGCAAAAGGTTAAAGTTGGAGGACTGAAAGATGTAGGAGGGGATGTAAGGCTTGAGAAGGTTGCAGTGTTATGGTGGAGCAAGGCCATGAAGTCATTTGAAAATAAAGACAAGGATTTTAGATTCCACACAATAGGGAGAGGGAACCAATTTGGATAAGCATAGGCAAGAATAACTTAGTAAAGGATAGGATATGGATGGCTGTGATGTGAATTTATGGAGAGTGGAGGCTGGCAAGGAAGACATTGGAGAACTCAAGGCTGGAGTTGGCAAAAGATGTAGATAAGGGTTTTAGTGATAGTGGGGCTGAGATAGGGCAGAGGATGGAAATATTGCAGAGGTGGAATTAAGTGGTCTTGGTGAAGGCTAGGCTTTGTGTTGAACAGGATTGCAAAGTTCTGCATGATATGGTTTAGCCTGAGCAAGTGGCAGGAGAGGGGTAGGGCATTCATGGTTAGGAGTGGAGTTCATGGCGGCTGCCATAAACAATGGCTTTGGTCTTCCTGAAGCCCATTCTGGAGGAAATTGTGAATCATCCATGACTTGTTGTCAGAAAGGCAGTTTGGTAGCTGTGGGTACAAAGGAAGAGGTAGAGTCAGAGCTGGAAGTGGTTACCATGGGCCAGAAATTCGGGTCGGAGGCTTCCCGCAGGTACAAGCCCCCAACCTGCACTTACCTAGTGCGCCTGCCATTGTGCACTGGGCCCGCTTGGAATTCCGATCCTGGGCCACCTCCAGCTGCCAGTGTGCAGTGCTTGCATATCACAGGGGTGCAGTTAGTTCGAAGCGTCCCCTGGGATCACTGTAAGGTTTCCAAAATTTACTGATCCCCAAAACCTAAGGAAAAAGGACTTTGGAAATACCTCAGAGTGATAAAAATGCATTTGGGCCTAACATAAGGAATTTAAGACCAAAAACCAAGTTTTGGCATTTTAAAAACATGTCTGGGCCTGTAATGGGACAAGGAGGTGAGTGCGACCTCTGTAAAAGCAGTTTGGCTATTGCAGTTAATTACACTGTCTGGGGAACCGTGATGACCTCACTCAAGCCCCAGTAGACATTAACATTTGAACAATAGACCCAGGGAAAAGACAGTCCCACTCAAAAGACAGGCCCCATCAAAACCGATTACAGGGCCCATCAGAAACATGCATAATACAAATCACTCAGACCCATTCTATAGAAAGACCAAGACCAGCCAAGAAAACCAAACACAAAACCAATCAACTGTAATCAACCAAGGAGATCGACAGGACGCAAGCCATCCCAAAAGCCATTTGTCACTTAGTAAAGTCGTTACCGTTAACGAGCCCTCCAAAATCTTACAATGCACAGATAAGGAAGTTTCAATTAGTATAATTGAAAGGCTGTTTTCTCAAGAAGTGAGTTCAGCAGTTACAACAGTTCAAGTTCGAGTTCTCCAGTAGAGTTCCACAGCAGCAAGGAATTCAGCAAGCAGTTAAACAAGAAGCTGTTCAGGGAGTTCAGCAAGAAGCTGTTGAAGGGAGTTCAACAAGTTAAGGAGTTCAGCAGTTCTCAGGAGTTTGAGTTACACGGCAGTTCAAGGAGACAAGCAGTTCAAGAGTTACACAGCAGCAGGGAGTTCAGCAAGCAGTTCTGCAGAAGGCAGTTCCACAGTTCTGCAAGAAGTCAATTCCACAGCTCTGAAGAGGACAGTTCAACAAAGAAGGCCAACAGCTCCAGAAGCAGGCTGACATGCAAAAAGAAACCAGAGCAACAGTTACAGTGACCTTCAGACACCTCGCAGCAACAAGGGCCTTACGAAACCTTTTACTCAAAAGACTCTAAACCCTAACTCTCAACTGTCAAGGATTCGTTTGGTGAGCATTATCCCTGGTCCTCCAGAGTCCAACCTAGCTAGTGAAGTGGGATTGGGAGGGGTGAAGTATTCTCCTAATGTTATTTCCCTCGCTTGTACCGAAGTGTTTCCCCACTTTTAGAGTGTTAAGAGTGTTTGTGTTGTGTTTTTACTTTCTTGAATAAAGATCAAGGTTCTTGCATCAAAACCAGTTGTCTGCTGCACTTTTTATCACAACCCCCAAATAAGTCCAAGGTCTAGAACCAAGGGAGTGGGAGCGATTCGAACTGCTCAGAAGTCAGAGGTGAAGCTGACACAAACCACCACCCCCTACACACGTGGGCCATGGAGAGCCAATCAGAGCAGGGAATCTCCATTCATAGATTTGACAGGAAGACCTGTCAAATCTATGAATAGAGATCGGCCCCAAAACCTCACTAAAACTTCAAATATTTTTTTTTTTAAATCACATTTTTAAAATAACTATAAATTACACAAAATAACTATTTTAAATAATAATTTAAATTTTTGAAAAAATTAATTACAGTTTTTAACAGGGCTAAAAATAAACTTACCTTTCTTTAAAGTATTTAAAAATAATAAACATGTGGAAAAAATGTTTTAATTTTAGTTAATTCACCACTTACCTTGTTAAAAGTAGGCCTTGCACCTACTTTTTCCCCACGCAGCTGCTGGGGACTTACCCTCACACACAAACCCGAAAAAAAAACGGAAGTCCGATGCGTGCGCGCTGTCTCTCCGGTGCACGCGTTTGACCTCCGAACCCCTTCTTTCAAGGGAACGGAAGTTCCGGTTTCCAGCGCATGTGCAGTGCATGTGCGAAACCGGCACTTTCGTTGGGTCTACGGGTGAGTACACAGTGGAGACCCGAATTTCTGGAAGCTAACCCCATGCTTGTCGGTGATCACACTGATGGGCAGCAAGTAGATAAGGAAGAGAAAGGAGCCAAGGATACATCCTTCGCAGAACCCTACAGATGATGATGCGGAGGCAGAAAGAGAAGCCATTGTTGGAGATGCAGTGGCAGTGTTTAGACAGGTAAGAGTGGAACCATGTGAAAGCAGTCCCAAAGACCGGAGGTGATGGAGAAGGACAGTTTGGTCGGCTATATCAAATGGTATAAAGATGTTGAGGAGGCAAAGGGAAACAATGAACAGAGATCATTCATGATATGGCCAGGGCGGCCTCGGTGATGTGAGCAGCATAGAGGCTGTATTGAAAGGATTCACACAGGGAGTTTTGGGAGAGATGGAAGACAATAACTTGTTTTAGGACCTTAGAGAGGAAAGGAAGGTTGCAGGTGGTAGTTGGAGAGGATGGATGGATCGAAAATAAGCTTTTTGAGAAGGTCGATGTTGGTTGTTTTGAAAGGGTGAGGAACAGTGCCTGATCAAAGAGAACCATGTACAATGGAGGCCAGGAGGGGCACTTGAGTGGTCAGGAGTTGAGTCGGGAAAGAATCAAGAGAGCAGGAGGTGGGTTTCATGCGAGAGGTGTGCTTCGAGAGGGCAAGGGAGGATAACAGCCAAACTACAAAGTGATGGGAAATCGAAGGTGGGTATGTGGAGACTGGGAGAATCAAGAGCAGCAGGGGCGAGAAGGCTTCTGCAAGGACAATCTCAATCTTAATGCTGCAGAAACTGAGGAGGAATGGGTGGAGGGAGCAGGGGAAAAGAGTCAAGGAGAAAAGGAAATAGGGATTGTCTTACCGCATAATCCTGGGGTAGCTGGATGATTTGGCTGAGGAGAATGTAGTGACGAATGACTAATCCAGATATGCGCCAGGTGCACTTGAGTTTGTAGCCCTTGGCGTGAAGATTGGGCCTGTACAATGAGGTATGGCAGGAGTGAGAGATGAAGATAGAAAAATTGAGATACATCACGCATGTTTGCAGGGTCCAAAATGAGCGCCACAAATTCAAATTCAGTGCGACGTTCCCAGCTGGAAGAGCACTGGAAAGATAGATGTCCACAGCAGCCACCTGCAACAGGCGCAGCATCACTTAAATATGATAATAAGTGTCCTGTGCCTGAGTCAAGGCCCTTTTGTTCAATTGGTGTCCGTGCGTGCCTGAAACGTCACTTCCTTAACCCGCCCAGCAAATCATGATGGGAACAGTCAGTAAGCAGCTTTCACAAGCGTTGTTTAAAGGGATCCTCACCTCCATTAAGATAAGTCTCTAGTTAGTCACTTTAGACTGCTAGGGTGCTTTTGTGCCAAGTTTTTGGCAGTTTTGGCAAGTGTTTGCCTGTTTAATATTTTTGCAGAGTCAGTTTGTGGAGGGCAAGCACTGTTTCGCAGAGATTTCTTGTTCTGAGTTGCTGAATGCTGCTGGGCTTACCCTTGAGGCTCCAAATCAGGAGGAGGAGCAGCAGCAACAAAGGCAGCAAAGCCCTGCTCAGGCTGCAAGAAGGAGGTGAAGGAGGCAAGGGCGCAAAGGCATTACTGTAATTCTTCAAGAACTGATTGTCATACCTGGACCTCACTGAGGAGTAATGTGTAAAGCAACTGCATATCAACAAGGAGACATTTAATTACCTGGGCCACCTGTTGGAACGAGAATTGGAGCCCGACACCAGGGTATGCGCTGCACTGCCTGAGACAGTGAAGGTCACCTTGATTCTAGATTTTTATGCCTCTGGCTCCTTCCAAACTGCTTCTGGTGACCTCAGCAACAAGGTTGCTGTGCCCATCTGGCAGGTCATTGATGCACTGTTTACGAGGTGTCAGCATTTCACGACCTTCCCCATGGAAGCTGACAATCAGGGAGAAAGAGCAATGGGATTTGCCCACAGTACTGGATTCCCATTGGTTTAGGGTATCATAGACTGCGCTCGCATAGAGCTGAGAGTTTCCGCCTCAGAGACCAACTCTGCTTCTCAACGGGAGGGACTCCCATTCGCTCAATGTTCACCTTGTTTGTGACCACAGGCAGCGACTTATACAGGTTTGTTCCCGGTTTCCTGATACACTTTCACACTGCGCCAGTCTTCAATACCCTTTCTGTACCGCCCACACCATCAGGTGGCAGGCTGGCTGCTGGAGGATAAGGGCTAATCTCTCATCAAATGGCTCACCACTCCTGTTAGGAACCCGGGCACAACGCAAAGTGCCGATATAATGGGAGCCAGGCAACATCAAGGGTTCTGATTGAGCAAACCATTGGCATCCTGAAACAACGATCCCACTGTCTGGACAGCTCGGGAGGAGTACTTCAGTAGAGCCCAGAGAGAGTCTCAAGATTCATTATTACTTTCTGCATGCTCCATAAACTTGCTATACAAGTGGAAATTCTTGAGGAGGAAGAAGTTTTTTTTTATTAGTTCCTGGGATGTGGGCATCGCTGGCAAGGCCAGCATTTATTGCCCCTCCCTAATTGCCCCTGAGAAGGTGGTGGTGAGCCTCCTTCTTGAACCGCTGCAGTCAGTGTGGTGAAGGTACTCCCAGAGTGCTGTTATGTAGGGAGTTCCAGGATTTTGACCCGGTGACAATGAAGGAACGGCGACAGGATGGTGTGTGACTTGGAGGGGAACTTGGAGGTAGTGGTGTTCCCATGTGCCTGCTGCCCTTGCCCTTCTAGGTGGTAGAGGTCGCAGGTTTGGGAGGTGCTGCCGAAGAAGTCTTGGTGAGTTGCTGCAGTGCATCTTGTAGATAGTACACACTGCAGCCACGGTACGCCGGTGGTGGAGGGAGTGAATGTTTAAGCTGGTCGATGGGGTGCCAATCAAGCAGGCTGCTTTGTCCTGGATGGTGTCAAGCTTCTTGAATGTTGTTGGAGCTGCACTCATCCAGGCAAGTGGAGAGTATTCCATCACACTCCTTACTTGTGCCTTGTAGATGGTGGAAAAGCTTTGGAGAGTCAGGAGATGCGACGCTCGCTGCAGAATACCTAGCCTCTGACCTGCTCTTGTTGCCACAGTATTTATGATGCTGGTTCAGTTAAGTTTCTGGTCAATGGTGACTCCCAGGATGTTAATGGTGGGGGATTCGATGATGGTAATGCCTTTGAATGTCAAGAGGCGGTGGTTAGACTCTCGCTTGTTGGAGATAGTCATTGCCTGGCACTTGTGTAGTGCGAATGTTACCTGCCACTTATCAGCCCAAACTGAACGTTGTCCAGGTCTTGTTGCATGCAGGCATGGACTGCTTCATTATCTGAGAAGTTGTGAATGGCACTGAACACTGTGCAGTCATCAGTGAACATCCCCACTTCTGACCTTATGATGGAGGGAAGGTCATTGATGAAGCATCTGAAGATGGTTGGGCCTGGGACACTGCCCTGAGGAGCTGAAGGACGAAGAGCCAGAGGATGCAGAGGAAGAGCAGGGCCCATCAGTACAGCAAATTATTGAGGAGAGATTCCCTAAACAATCCTTCCCCTGCCTATATAAATGCAAGTTGTTGTTGTTGGCCAGACCACCTACACATCCTCCTTCCATTTGACCCAGGCTTGAAGCCCACCATACCAATGCCCTCAAACAGTATAACTTGTGTGTTCCTGTTACATCACTAAGATTATGAAGACCAACAGCTATTCCAAAACTAAACAATTTACTTCCAACAGACTCCATCCGTGGTTTGACAAGGTTACATGACTATTGCCTATCTCCAAATCACCCATGTGTAAACCCCTAGTGCCTGTCTTCTGTGCTTGTTTACCCATTCTAGTGTTCCCGTGAGGTGGATCTCTAGCAGCTATAGGTTGGGTGGTGGAAGGCTGCTGAATTGCCGCTGCGGGCACTTGAGATGGCTGTGGTAGGCGACCTCGACGATCTCTGGCCGCTGATCTGGCTGCAGACTGCTGGGACTTGGTTTCGGCCAGGGGAGTCTGGCCAAGCTGGCTGTCTGTCACTAACAGGAGCATTAGTTGAGAGGCTGGAGGAGGAGCAAGCATGCTCTCATTCTGAGAGAGGACAGCAGGTGCCTCTCCCATGGTCCAAGGCCACTCTCAGGGGCCTGAGTCTCGGGACTCCCACTGAGCTGCGTGAGAACAGAGTGCAGGTATGCTGGGAGGCTCTCAAAGCCCCTATCTACACTTTCCTTCAGGCTCTGTATGCCAGAGGAGCTGCTGGCCCCCAGAGAAAAGGAAGGCTTGCATTTATATAGTGCCTTTCATGACCTCAGGACATCCCAAAGCGCTTTACAGCCAATGGAGTACTTTTTGAAGTGTACTCACTGTTGTAATGTAGGAAACGCAGCAGCCAATTAACACACAGCAAGCTCCCACAAACAACAATGTGATAATGACCAGAGCATCTGTTTTTTAGTAATGTTCATTGAGGGATAAATATTGGCCAGGACACCGGGGATAATTCCCTTGCTCTTCTTCGAAATAGTGCCTTGAGATCTTTTACGTCCACTTGAGAGAGCAGACGGGGCCTCGGTTTAACGTCTCATCCAAAAGACGGCACCTCTGACAGTGCAGGACTGGAGTGTCAGCCTAGATTTTTGTGCGAAGGTGGCAGCAGTCTGAGCTTCCCTCGAAGTTATCAGAGCTGTCATCAGAGGCTCTAATGCTGTGGGTCGCCCAGCAGTGTTCATAGAGCTGACTACTCGCACGATGTTTTACTAAGTGATCTCGATGGCGTGCGTGAAGATAGAACACAAGTTGGAGCTGGACTCCTTCATATTCTCGGACATTGTGCACATGCTCACTGGCAGGCAGCGCAGAGCACTTAGAAGGTCCCTGTGGATTGCCATCAATCTTCTTATGTATTTATGGCCCTTTATGTCTTTATCTGTGCCCTGTGTCGCAGGGCTAGTATGTGAGCTATCCCTCTGGCAAGCTGTTTCCTTGGCTACTTATCCCCCTATCCTTGCTCCTGTGCACGTGTACTGGGTGCATCTCCATGTGCAGACCTGTCTAGCCTACCCTCAAACAAACAATAAGGGAACACCTAGTGAACAGTGACCATAACATGATTGAGTTCGATATTACGTTTGAGAGAGAGCGAAGGGAGAGTCACAAGCCAAGGTTTGAAATTTAGTTAAGGCTGATTTCGAAGGGATGAGACTGAAATTGACCAAGGCAAACTGGGCAGAACTGTGTGAAACTACAGATGAACAATGGAAGGTGTTCAAAGAAGTATTAGGTAAATACAAGGTCTGTACAAACCCCTAAAGAGCTCTACTTGTGTAATTAAAAAATCTTGATCAACAAAACAGGTGAGAGATAGTATAAAACTGAAAGAAAGGGCTTATGCAATGCAAAGAACAGTGGAGATCCTGCAGACTGGGAGAGATATAAAGAACAGCAAAGGGATATGTTCTTACATTCTTATTTTCTATTTATTCACTGGCTATTTATGTCCTCCTTTAGTTTAGTCTGTCCTATGCTCTTGTTTCCTGTTTTATAAGAATTAGGAGCAGGAGTAGGCCATACGGCCCTTCGAGCCTGCTCTGCCGTTCAATAAGATCATGGCTGATCTTCGACCTCAACTCCACTTTCCTGCACTATCCCCATATCCCTTGATTCCCCTAGAGCCCAAAAATCTATCTATCTCAGCCTTGAATATAATAAGAGCATGAGACAAAGAAAGTAGTAAGAGCTGCAAAAAGGTGATCTGAGAAAAAAACTTGCGAGAAATATAAAGGTTTTTACAAATATATTAAGAGAAAGAGGGTGGCTAAGAGTAATGTGTGCCCCTTTAAAGACAGATGCCAGTGATATTGCAATTGAAAATATGGAAATGGCAGACTCTATAAATATTTACTTTTATCGGCCTTCGCAGTAGAGGATGAGGATAAAGTACCAGAGATACAAGGATAAATGAAAATAAATCAAGGGGAGGAAATAACTCGACTCAATACAAGTAAAAAAATGGTAATGGAGGAAATAATGAGACAGAAGATTGATAAATTTCCAGGGCATGATGGTTCCCACCCCAGGGTATTAAACGAAGTAGGTGAGGAAATTGCAGATGCTTTAGTCATGGGGGAAAAATTCATGTTCGCCAGCAAAGTTGCCAGTGTCACCGGCAACTGCAGTTAACGGCCACTGGAAATGGCCGCAACACTAACCAAGTGAAATTGGTCTGGGGGGCATAGAGATTGGTGGCGCAGCGCTCACCTTCTGTGAAACGTCGTCCTGGTGGCGTTGCTGGAGGGATCCAGGATGAAGTTCCTGTCCAGGTCCGGTGTTGCAGCTTCCCACAGCCTCTGGGAGCAAAGCTGTGAAGCTCGCAGGGAATTGTGGGCAATGAAGAGGTCTGAGAATTAAAGGGGCCATGCACACTGAAGCAATACAAAATAAAATGCAGTGAATCAATACATTTTTCAGAACTTTCTGCCTTTTAAGAAATATTCAATATTTAAAAGAAGTCCCAAATCTGAGTATTCAGCTGTTAAAGCTGAATTACCTTCCTAACCTCAACAAATGGGAACATTGCCTCAGCACTAACACAAATGGCTCAGCAACCCAGGGAAGGGGCACCCAGGGTCTCACATGCAGCACTCCAGCTTTGTGCAGGGGGGGTCAACACTGCAAGAGCTGCCCTCTCCCCACAGGGGCCAGGAGGCCCTCCAGAAAAAACAATGTGGGAGTACACACTAAGGCCCACTGCCAGCAGAGTCGCCCCCACCAATTAGCTCCAGTGCCCAAAGAAGCTTCATGACTTCAGACCACTGGTCAAGGTCAGTGAATGCATCTTCAAAAACCATCTCCTACCAACTGCACCACTATCCTCACACACAGCTCAATGCACAACCCCCAATCACTCACCCACCAACAATCTGCACCAATGACGAGGTATATCTCCCATTCCTAGCCTCACCTCAATCCCTTGGAGGAGACGGTGCAGGCCATTCTTGGCAAGGGCATGACTGAGCCCTTGGCCAGCAGCGGAGTGAAAGGATACAAGATGCGGGTATCCTCGATCGTTATCTTCCTGGCATGCACCTCATGCTTTCCTGCCCTCCCGTCACCACCACTCCACCCTTGTGCCTTCCTCATTTCACACACCCAAGAAATGCAGCCTGCCCAGCCAGTGGGTGAACAAGAAGAGGGAGAGGATAGTGAAGAAGAACACTCCCAGCCACCAGCTCCTCAAGGTCAACCAGCAAGGCCATTTGCAGCGTCCCCCACTGAAAGTCAGCAGCCTTCCACCAGCCATGCTGCAGCCACTGGGGTAGCACTGTGTGACATCACTAGGATAGGCAAAGGCATACACAAGACAGTCACTAAGAGAATGCATACGGGTGATGAGTTGATTCCTTGATGTCACATTGGGTGGATAGACGTATATCGGTGGATTGGAAAGTTTACTTTTTGGTGGCTTTTATTTCAGCATCGTGGCCAAGAGGACATGGTGATGGTCAGTAACATATGGAAGGTAAGGTGTGGGACTAATGTTGACAGCGGAATTGGGGTTGTGGTCACTGGGGCCGCAGGTGGATGATTCCATCCCGGATATCCCGGCCACAAAGGGACTGTCTAGGATGCATCCTTCCATCTGAGTCCTCCTCTTTGGTTTCCTCTTCTTCTGCATCCCCCTGTGTGGTTTTCTCCTCTTCTGTGTCTTCCTCTTCCCTCTACAAGCGGATACTGTAATGTGAAATGACAACATAAAATGCTGGAAATACTCAGCAGGTCAGGCAGCATCTCGACCTGAGACGTGAACTCTGTTTTTCTCTCCATGGATGTTGCCTGACCTGCTGAGTATTCGCAGCATGTTCTGTCTTCTCAAAGGCCTTCATTTACCATCCGAGCCCTTGCAAGCATTCAGCAGAATACCCTACACACTTAAAAAACTTTTCACATCTATTACAGCAAGCCACCACTTCAATAAAATCAAAGAAACCCAATCCAAAATCTTACATTCAAACTTACCTAATGATGTGTGTGTCCCTTTAAGAGGTGCAGACATCGCCACTGTCAGCCCGCTTGCACACCAGGTTAACCTGGCGTGCTTAGGACTCAGCGCTGAATTCAGCACTAGGATCGAAGCTCGCATTGATGATGTTAAGTCGGCATTGCACGCCGATTGATGTCACCACGCCGCCATTTTTTCTTTCATGGCACTACCAGTTACCGGGAGCGCAAAGGGGGAGATGAATATGGTGGCCACTACAGGACCCACCACCAGCTGACGAAAGAGCGGCAGCAGCCATTTTATCGCCATTTCATGGTGCTACGGAGTAGATGAATTTCTAGCCCAATGTGCATGTACTCCAATTGACAGGATGTGACTATTGGTGGCCCCAGGGATCCGTACTTTATCTCAACGGGGCTGGTATACAAAGGGGTGGAAATTATGCTACAGAGCTCTGGTTAGACCACGTCTGGAGAACTGCGTTCAGTTCTGGGCACTGCACCTCAGGAAGGATATATTGGACTTGGAGTGGGTGCAGCGCAGATTCGCCAGAATAATATTGGGGTAAAATGGATAAAATTATGAGGACAGGTTACATAGACTAGGCTTGAATTCCCTTGAGTATAGAAGATTAAACAGTGAACTAATTGAGGTGTTTAAGATGATTACAGGATTTGATAGGGTAGATAGAGAGAAACTATTTCCTCTGGTAGGGTATTCCGGATCAAGGAGGCATAACCTTAAAATTAGAGCTGGACCGTTCAGGGGTGATGTCAGGAAGCACTTCTTCACAATGTAAGGTAGTGGAAATCTGGAACTCTCTCCCCCACAATGCTTTGAGGCTAGGTCAATAGAAAATTTTAAAACTGAGATTAATAGATATTTGTTAGGTAAGGGTGTTAAGGCATATGGAACCAAGGTGGGCAAATGCAGTTAAGATACAGATCAGCCATGATTTAATTGAATGGCGGAACAGAATGGAGGGGTTGAATGGCCTCCTCCTGTTCCCATGTTCCTGTCAGAGAGGGAGTTGGAAGTTTAAGAGTGAATTTGCGAGGGAGCTTGGGAGAGTTTTTTGACAGGCAGATCGTGGGTTTCAGATAAGGCAGCTGTTTACGAGTGGTACAGGGGACGAGGACACAGTCAGAAATAGCCTCTCTTGTTACCAAGACCTTAAAAGCTAAGCTACCATGAGAGATGGCCAGGTTTTGAAGGTTGCCATGGGCATGGGTTGGAGAATACATCAGGTGAAATGAGTTAGTCATTAATAATGGCTTTGGTTTTGCTGAGTTTATCTGTTTAACTCTTATTTGACAGAAAAATAATATTTCCACTCTTCTTTAAACCCCTCACACCATTCCCAATTGTCCAGTCCAAACAATAGGGAAGCAATCTACTCCTGGTCCTCTATTAATGCAGCTCTGGAACTGGCTGCAACTGGAAAGTGCTTGTAATTGGCCTAGGGTCATTCACGCACAAGATTTTCTTTTCTCCCCAAGAAGAAGTGCATCACATTTGCTCAACAGCTATGCAAACAGCCCAGCAAAGTTTAAGGATGTGTCATGGCCCCCACTCAGATACAACCCAATCTGCCAAGCTAATTTTGCCAAATTCCTCTTATAGCCTGACAAATGGTACCCTTAAAAACTAAGGAAAGAGCAATTGGAATGTCAAATTTGCAATCAATCTGGCTTACTGTGTCACTTTAGTTATGTTTTGCCATCTTAATATACATAATCAACCACTAAGAAATGCAACTGGGATAGACATTAGCTCTTACCAATGTTAAAAAGCAGAGGGGTCAGACACTGAGTAATGGACTGAAGCAGTTGATTGGGTACACAAATCTCACCAGACTAATAAACCTGGGAATCAAGCCAATTTTGTGAGTCACAAATAATCCCAGCCCATATGGCCAAAACCTTTCTTTCCATCATCCTCAGAAATGGCTACAGTTCAACAGTTGGACTACTTAGGAGAAGATGTCTCAATAGAAGATGTTGCCTGTTATCCTGCAGGCAATCTGCCAACCTGATCTGGGCACATTAAGCGTAAAGTATCTTTTTAAATCTGACAATAAGTATTTTTGGTTAGCATTTTACAATTAGAACTGAGTAGGGAAATGGGCAATGATGCATTAAATAGGATCCTTTGATATTTTAGTCAAAACAGAAGCAATCAGCATATTCATTAAGTCTGATATTGGTAATATTCCCTTATGGTCCACATTATTTTGTAATTGAAACAATATCAAAGTGTCAAAACTGCAATGTAAATTGTGACCGATTTAAGCTAAATATGAACCACAGTGCCGACAAGTTGTGTCTGAATGAAGACGAGTCCGTAACTACTAACTTTCATTCTGCTGATGGTAATCTAATTTGGCTATTTTAAATGGGAAGACAACTTATTTAGGTTAACATCATCACTAATGGACACTTAGGCCGCGATTTTATGCTTCGAGGCGGCTTGGGAGTGGGTCAGCTGCCTTCCAGGTTCCAGTCCCGCCCCCAACTACATCCGGCCCACAGTCGTAATTTTACATCAATTGACCTTGTTAAGCCCACCCTGCGGGCATCCGGCCAATTAAGAGGAAGCCGGTGTCAGATGACGTAATTTGATGACGCGTCATCTGCCGGTTTTCTTAAAGGGACCACGCACAATTTTTTTGACAGTTGATTTTTCAGTGTTTGACAGCATTGAGGTGCTGCAAACACTGACAATCACTGTTCACAGGTGCGCTCTTGCACCCAGGCTCTCCAGTGACTCCCTCCTTAGTCTAGAACAGATGGCAGCTGCAGGTGAGGTTACAGAAGCGATCTGTCACAGGTGAGAGAGGTTCTCCCAATGAGGTGGGACTACACATACAATTCAAAACTTGTCACCTACAGAAAAGTCTAAATGCATTAAAAATGAATTTCCCAACATTTTCTTACCTCTGAAACTCACCAGTGCACCATTGGATCCTTCACACCACTTCTGCAGCTGTCATCAATGCAAAAAACATTACAGCAGATGCACAACACGCCATACTTACCTGGCGTGGTGTCCGGACATCGGGGAACCCGCAGTAGAAGTGTCAAAATTGGAAAAAGCCTCTTAACAACCTGTTAACAAGCAATTAAGTGGCTATAATCCTCTTCCCGCCGCTAGGTGTCGGGTCCATGCACAAATCGGGGACCCGACAATTGGGAAGATTGATTGGAGGCGGGTTGACAGTGGGTTGACGGATGTCCCGCCTCCAAACCTGCCCCCTGAACAAGGGCAAAATTCCAGCCGTAGCTACAGAGTTCCTGCCCAGCCTTGAAAGTTCGTTGCAATCTTGTTCTTAATATCCTTTAGCAAGGCTCCACTGCAGAGCCGTTTCTTCATCCATTTCAGTTAGTAAGTATGAATGCAGATGCATGAAGGTGCTAGGTGGAGAATCCCCATTCAGCAAGTCCATTCCTTTGTCTTTGTCAGTCTGTAGAGATTGATTGCCGCCAAACTTTGCTGCCTTTTGTTCAAGTGCCAGCTAATTATACATAAGAGCACATTTTATGCGGTCCTGCAAGCAGTTATTTTCTGCTACGCGCTGGCTACATGCGAGGACCCACTGGTGGTGCGGGGATTTTCAAAATATTTTGGTTCATTCCTCCATTCTTCAGATAAAGCAAGAAAAAGAAATTGGTAAAGGCAGCGCATAATGAATTGGTAAATGCTCAAACAGCAATTCTTTAATTAAGATGAAAAATGGTGAAGCACGTCAGGGGCTTTCAACAGAAGTATAGGCACTTAATAACACAGGGAGAAATATTGCATCAGCATTCAGTAACATTCAGGCACTAAAGGCCAAAGGGAGAAGCAAATCTTTATTAAGGTGCATATATGCAAATATCTTTATTAAGATGCATGCATGCAAATGTTAGAAGCACTCAACAAAATATACAATCTAAAGATTGTTGTAGCAGTAGAGAGCTAAGCAAAGAATGTAATAGGATGAACAGAAATGTGACTTACCATAGTAGGGGAAGATGAATGCAACATAGATGGATAGAGGACATTCAGGAAGGGTAGGGTAGGAAAAGACGGGGTGTAGCTTTATATAGAAGGCACATCTGTAAGATAAAGGAAATAGACATTGTGGTAAATGAGTTATGAGGAAAGACTGAAGAAATTGATTATTTTTAGCCTTGAAAGAAGGCAATTGAGGGGTATGTTAGTTAACTGTACAAGATAATAAATGATATAGAGAAAGTAAATATGGAGCATTATATCAAGGGCTAAAAATTCGAGGACTTAACGCCACCCGTTACCGGCAGAAAATGGCGAAAGAATGGCAGTGGTCTGAGGCCATGAAGCTTCTTTGGGCACTGGAGCCAGGTGGTGGGGGCAACACTGCTGGCAGTGACAGCCTCGGTGATGTAGTCCCACATCCTTCTTTCTGGATGGCCTCCTGGCCTCTCTGGGTAGAGGACCTCTTTTGCAGTGTTGACCCCCTGCACAAAGCTGGAGTGCTGCGTGCGAGACCCTGGGTACCCCTTCCCTGGCTTGCTGAGCCATTTGTATTAGTGCTGAAGCACTTTGCCCATTTTTTGAGTTTCGGAAGGGAATTCAGCTTTAAATGCTGGAGAATCCCATTTGGAACTTATTTTTAAAGGTACATTTTTTATTGAAAGGCAGTGAGGGCTGAAAGCTGCATTTTTTCACTGCATGGTAATTTTTATTAGTTCTGAATGCATTGCCCCTTTAATTCATAGCCCCTTTAATTGCCGACAATGCCTTGCGAACTCCACAGCCTCGCTCTCAGAGGCTGTAAGAAGCTGCAACGCCGACTGTGGATGGGAACTTCGGGTCAGAGTCCTCCATTAACGCCACCAGGAGGGCGTTGCACGGTAAGTTAGCGCTGCGCTACACATCACCAGCCCCCAACGCCAAATTTTGGCCAGTAACCCTGCGGTCATTTTCAGCGGTCCTTAACCTGTGACACTGGCAATTCTCTTGGCGCAGACGAATTTCCCCCTCCCAATACTCAAGAACAAGATGGCTAAAACTGCATCAGTCAATCAGACAATTTAATGCAGAGGTCAAGAGGAACCTTTACATGGAAAGACTGATCAACATTTGGAATGGTCATCCAGCTAGGTTAGCAGTGAAAAAAGCATTTGAAATGTAGCTAGATGATGTAAGGGGAGACTGCGAGGCCTTTTTTGAATGGATGAGCTAAGATAGGTCAAATGGCCTTCCTCATCTGTATTTATCTTGTGACCTTGTGAACTATACTGGGGGGAAAGGGCTTTCGTTTGCCTACAAGACCATTGGAGAGTAGTTGAGATTTTTTTTCCAAAGTACCAGTAAATAGTTTACAGAAGGCAAAAACAGACCAATCTCAGTGAAGCTGCCTTGTTTTAATGTAACAATACACCACAATTATACATATGGGCAAATGTTCATCTTTAGCTGGCTAAGCACTGAGCTTCACACAACAGAAGTACATCAGAAATTTGGGCACATACCAAAAATGTAAAGATGGAAATTTTTAGGCAGCAAAGCTATACTTCCTACACTGGGGATATGCAGAGAAAACTTCGAAAGTTGTCTGAAATGAAGGGGGAACGGCAAAAATGCATTAATGGTTAAAACTTGTTTAATTAAATTTAAAATAGCGCAAAGTGAGACATGCAGAAGCATAACCCACTCCCCAAAGATCCATATTTGTTAATAACCTTCAAAGACTTGTGTACATACACCTCCAGGTCCCTCTGTTCCTGCAACCCCTTAAACCCCATTTACTTTATATTGCCTCTCCTCATTCTTCCTTCCAAAATTAATCACTTCACGCTTCTCTGCGTTAAATTTCATCTGCCATGTGTCTGCCCATTTCACCAGTCTGTCTATGTCTTCCTGAAGTCTGTTACTATCCTCCTCATTGTTTACTACATTTACTGAGCTTCATGTCTTCTGCAAACTTTGAAGTTACATCCTGTATATACAAGTCCAGGTCATTAATATATATCAAAAAGAGCAATGGTCCTAATACTGACCCTGGGGAACAACCATATACCGCTCTCTGCTTTCTGTCACATAGCCAATTTTGTATCCATGCAGCAACCGCCTCTTTAATCCCATGGGCTTCAATTTTTCTAACAAGTCTATTATATGGTATTTTATCAAACACCTTTTGAAAGTCCATATATAAAACATCAACCGCATTACCCTCATCAACTTTCTCTCTTACTTCATCAAAGAACTGTATCAAGTTAGTTAAACACGATTCCCCACAGCACTAGTTAACCTCCCTACGAGGATATTGGTCCCAGTCCATCTTGTACAGGTCACTTCTGCCCCATACTGGTCCCAACGCTGCAGGAATCTGAAGCCCTCCCTTCTGAACCATTTCTCCAGCTATGTGTTAACCTGTCTTATCTTACTGCTCCTATATTCACTTGTACATAGCACTGGGAGTAATTCAGAGGTTGCGACCTTTGAGGTCCTGCTCTTTAACTTCCTTCCTAGCTCCTGAAACTCTGTCTGTAGGACCGCAACCCTTTTCCTACCTATGTCATTGGTTCCAACATAGACCATGACATCTGGTTGTTTCTCTCCTACCTGCAAAATGTTCTGCACCCGTTCAGTGATGTCCTTTACCCTGGCATCAGGGAGGCAACAGATCATGCAAGACTCATGTCGGTGGTTGCAGAAACACCTGTCTATCCCCCTGACTATCGAATCCCCTATGACCACAGCATTTCTACACGTCGTGGAACCCCCCTGTACAGTAATTTTCCCCATGATGCTGTGGACGTGCTCTGTTTGAGAGTGCCACACTCCTGGAGGATTCCTGCACTGCCTGCCTCTTCCGACCCTGCCGGACGGTCACCCACTTATGATCCACCTGAGCTCTCTATAGCTGCAGGTTGACCATCTTCTGGAACATGCATTCCAGGAAATTCTCAGCTTCCCATATGCCCTGCAGTGACTCCAGCCATTCCACAAGCTCAGAAACTCTGAGCTCGAGTTCGAGTAACTGGAGGCACTTCCTGCACACATGGTTATCCAGGACACATGAAGCGTCCTGGAGCAATTCCACATGGCAGAGGAATTGTAGGCAATGGGTCTCAGCTGTCTCATCATTTTGCTTAAAAGTCTATTTAATAATGTTATATATTAGATATGTTTTCATTTAGTATCCCCTTACTCCTATTTTTTTAAAATTCGTTTATGGGATCTGGGCGTTGCTGGCAAGGCCAGCATTTATTGCCCATCCCTAATTGCCCTTGAGAAGTGGTGGTGAGCTGCCTTCTTGAACCACTGCAGTCCTTGTGGTGAAGGTACTGCCACAGTGCTGTTAGGGAGGGAGTTCCAGGATTTTGACCCAGCGACGATGAAGGATCGGTGATATACTTCTAAGTCAGGATGGTGTGTGACTTGGAGGGGAACTTGGAGGTGCTGGTGTTCCCATGCGCCTGCTGTCCTTGTCCTTCTAGGTGGAAGAGGTCGTGGGTTTGGGAGGCGCTGCCGAAGAAGCCTTGGCGAGTTGCTGCAGTGCATCTTGTAGATGGTACACACTGCAACTTCGGTATGCCGGTGGTGGAGGGAGTGAATGTTTAAGGTGGTGGATGGGGTGCCAATCAAGCGGGCTGCTTTGTCCTGGTATATTAACGTATCGCAGATTTTTACTTAATGCAATTTGTATCCCTTTAATGTTGATAGCCATTACTTAGTTAATTTTATCCCCTTAGATCTAATTAATTATTCTGATTATTTATATATTTACTTATTTACTGTTGCACCTTGGTTTTAATTAATTACCACTTCCTTCCCTCTCTGCACTGAATTCCTACTCTTACCAAATTCCCATCATAACTCTGTTAGGTAGATTTACCCAACTCTTATCAAGTTCTGCGCTTAAAGCTCTCTGCTTTTGCAGAGACCCTTCAGACACACACCAGTCAGTGTTTCTGAAGGGTCAGTCAACCTCCGGCCACTATAATTAACAACTAGTCAGGGATCCACTTACAGCTATAATAAAAACAGGAAATGCTGGAAACACTCAGCAGGTCAGGCAGCATCAGTGGAGAGAGAAACAGAGTTTACGTTTCAGGTCGATGACCTTTCATCAGAACTGGAAAATGTTAGAGATGAAACAGGTTTTAAGCAAGTACAGAGACAGGGAAAGGGGATGAGGGGAGGATAGAACAAAAGATAAGTTCTGTGATAGGGTGGAAGGCAGGAGAGATTAAATGACAAAAGGGATGATGGTGCAAGGTAAAAGGGGATGGTAATGGGACAAGTAAATAAACAAAAGATGGGTCCAGAGGAGCTGTGAATGGCAATAGCAGAATCATTACCACCACCTGCTGTCTGAAAAATGGGAGCCATGGTTATGAACCACTTACAGCTGACTGACTGTTAACTATTAACTGCCACTGACTTGCAGTTTTTTAAAGTAAGAAAACTAGGTTAGAGTTCAGTTTGATAAAACACACTTTGGGTACTACTCACCCACTACTTACCAGGGAATTCCCACTCTCACCAAATCCCCTTTATCACCCTGTTTAGCAGATTCACCCAACTCTCACCAAGGTGTGTGCTTAAAGCGTTTTGTGGATTAGTTATGCTGATAGATTTAGATGAGGAAGGACGGGCGGAGGCTCGAGTGGAGCATAAACACCGGTATGGACTGGTTGGGCCGAATGGTCTGTTTCTGTGCTGTATATCTTATGTAATCCTCTGTAGTGCTTAAAGAAAGAAAGAACTTGCATTTATAGAAAGCTTTTCACAACTTCAGGATGTCTCAAAAGTGCTTCACAGACAATTAAGTACTTTTGAAGTAGTTAACACATTCCTTTGTCCACGAAGATTGGCAACAGTAGCTTTGAGGCTTCTGTAATCCCATTCCCAATTACCTGAGCAGAGGGCTTGTGATCAGGTAACATGGCTGCGGCGAACCCTCCACGTATTCCTGGGCCTGACCCAGAAATGCTATTTGCACTCTCACACAATGCTTCTGGTGTGTTGTGCATACTGCATTAACTGATGCTGCATTTAACATGATCAAAATCACCATGTAAAGAATACATAACACTGCACAGTGGGGTGTGAAATAAAAGACGTGCTGACATTTTATCCCAAAGAAAAGGTTGTGGGGAGTCCACGGCAAAATGTCAGGAACAAACACACACTGAATCCAGCTGTGTGGTGCATGGTGTTCTTCACATAAGCTGCATATTGTCGACTGTTGAGAATAACACTGCTGCAAACTGAGAGGTATCAGGAGTACAGACACTCTCAGTTTTGCCAGGATGGCTTTCGTTCTTCTTGACAATCGACATGACATGCAATTCAAGTTGTGACTGGTGTCTTTCACATCTTGAAGCAGCAGAATTTACTGGTACAGATATATATATTTTTTCATTCCTGGGATGTGGGCATCGCTGGCAAGGCCAGCATTTATTGCCCATCCCTAATTACCCTTGAGAAGGTGGTGGTGAGCCGCCTTCTTGAACCACTGCAGTCCGTGTGGTGAAGGTGCTCCCACAGTGCTGTTAGGGAGGGAGTTCCAGGATTTTGACCCAGCGACGATGAAGGATTGGCGATATACTTCTAAGTCAGGATGGTGTGTGACTTGGAGGGGAACTTGGAGGTGATGGTGTTCCTATGCGCCTGCTGCCCTTGTCCTTCTAGGTGGAAGAGGTCGCGGGTTTGGGAGGTGCTGCCGAAGAAGCCTCGGCGAGTTGCTGCAGTGCATCTTGTAGATGGTACACACCGCAGCCACGGTACGCCAGTGGTGGAGGGAGTGAATGTTTAAGCTGGTCGATGGGGTGCCAATCAAGCGGGCTGCTTTGTCCTGGATGGCGTCGAGCTTCTTGAGTGTTGTTGGAGCTGCACCCATCCAGGCAAGTGGAGAGTATTCCATCACACTCATGACTTGTGCCTTGTCAATGGTAGAAAGGCTTTGGGGAATCAGGAGGTGAGACACTCGCCGCAGAATACCTAGCCTCTGACCTGCTCTTGTTGCCACAGTATTTATATAGCTGGTCCAGTTAAGTTTCTGGTCAATGGTGACCCCCAGGATGTTGATGGTGGGGGATTCGGCAATGGTAATGCCATTGAATGTCAAGGGGCAGTGGTAAGACTCTCGCTTGTTCGAGCTAGTAATTGCCTGGCACTTCTGTGGCGCGAATGTTACCTGCTACTTATCAGTCCAAGCTTGAACGTCGTCCAGGTCTTGCTGCATGCGGGCATGAACATGGACTGCTTCATTATCTGAGGAGTTGTGAATGGCACTGAACACTGTGCAGTCATCAGCGAACATCCCCATTTCCGACCTTATGTAGGAGGGAAGGTCATTGATGAAGCAGTTGAAGATGGTTGGGCCTAGGACAATGCCCTGAGGAACTCCTGCAGCGATGTCCTGGGGCTGTGATGATTGACCTTCAATCACCACAACCATCTTCCTTTGTGCTAGGTATGACTCCAGCCAGTGGAGTGTTTTCAATGCAGGCTCATGGGAACACCACCAACTCCACGTTCCCCTCCAAGTCACACACCATCCTGACTTAGAAGTGTATCGCCAATCCTTCATCGTCGCTGGGTCAAAATCCTGGAACTCCCTACCTAACAGCACTGTGGGAGTACCTTCACCGCACGGACTGCAACGGTTCAAGACGGTGGCTCACCACCACCTTCTCAAGAGCAATTAGAGATGGGCAATAAATGCTGGCCTTGCCAGCGACGCCCAAATCCCAGGAACGAATTAAAAAAAACTGTATGTGGAACATAATTACCAGTATTTGTACAGCAAAGAGAAAATAAGCAAGTGCTGAGCCAGCGAAAGAGAGGCCCATTTCTCTGAGTCTTGTGTACTAACTCTAGCACTTACTGTATGAGCTAAATTCTATTACAAAGTGCATAGATGTGGTTTGAGTATTGTAACTTAATTTAATCCCGAACATGCAATGCTCTGTTTTTTGCAATACAGCATATTTTCTCTGTGTGCTTATGCATATTAACTTTTGATGAGGATTATGATTTTGTCACAAAATGGGCTTTAATGTCTCTTTAAGAATGCTGGAACTTGGGTAAGAATGGAAATTTTACAGAGATCATATTGGATTGGCAAATTGGTCTGATGCATTATTGAAGAGATTTGAGTTTGGCAAACAAATATGATCAGAGTTCTTTGGCGACTTCAACGCCATAGTTGGAAAGGACACAGACCTCTGGGGAGGTGTGATCGGCAGAGAGGGGGTAGGGAAAGCCAACTCCAACGGTACCCTTCTCCTGACAAAATGCTTAGAACATGGACTTGTCATAACCAACACCTTGTTCCGTCAGAGAGACAAGTACAAGGCTTCCTGGCAGCACCCTCGCTCCAAGCACTGGCATCTGCTGGACTATGTCATCGGCCGAGCGAGGGACCGCAAGGACGTCCACATCACCCACGCCATGACAGGAGCTGATGACTGCTGGACAGACCACCGCCTAATCCGCTCTGTCATCTCCATCAACGTAGCCCCAAAACAGCGGCGGCAACAGAAGCAATGCCGCAGGAAAATCAACGCTGGAGCACTCAAAGACCCTGCTAAGAAAGCCCTATTCAGCCTGTGCCTCACAACCAACCTGACGACTCCCAGTGATTCAGAGACACAGAGTGTCCACAGCGCCTGGTCTGCACTCAAGGCCTCCATAATCAGCACCTGTGAAGAGATGCTCAGTCACTCGACCAGGAAACACCAAGACTGGTTCGACGAGTACGACCATGAGATCCAGGAGCCAAAAAGCCGCAAGCGCAAGGCATTCCTGATCTAGAAACAGCAACAGAACTTGAGAGCAAGAAAGCAGCTCTACCGATGCCTGAAGGCCGAGGTCCAACAAAAAACTCGCGACCTAAAGAACAGACGGTGGGTGGAGAAAGTGCAGGAGATCCAGCAGCTAGCCAACAACCACGACATGCGTGGATTCTTTAGCGCAGTCAAGACCATCTACGGCCCAAGCACCCAAGGTCCTACCCCACTGCGGGCCAAGAATGGAGAGGAACTCATCAAGGACAGAGAGGCAGTCAGTGCCCGCTGGAAGGAGCACTTCGAAGATCTCCTTAACCGAGACTCTGTCTTCGACGCGAGTGTCCTCAACTCGATACCACAGCATGCTACCCACCACCACCTCAGCACAACCCCAGCCCGGCATGAGATTGAAAAGGCCATCCAACAACTGAAGAACAACAAGGCCTCAGGAGCAGATGGAATCCCCGCCAAGGCGCTAAAACATGGCGGAGAAGCACTATTGGCGCGAATACATGAACTCATTTCTCTTATTTGGAAGGAGGAGAGCATGCGGGAGATCTCAGAGATGCCGTAATCGTCACCATCTTCAAGAAAGGTGACAAGTCCGATTGCGGTAATTACAGAGGAGTCTCCCTGCTGTCTGCCACAGGGAAAGTCATCGAAAGAATCCTCCTCAATCACCTTCTCCCAGTGGCTGAAGAGCTCCTCCCAGAGTCGCAATGCGGATTCCGCCCACTACGGGGCACAATGGACATGATCTTCATCGCACATCAACTACAAGAGAAATGCAGGGAACAGCACCAACCGCTGTACATGGCCTTCTTTGACCTCACAAAGGCCTTCAACACTGTCAACCATGAGGGATTATGGAGTATCCTCCTCAAATTCGGCTGCCCTCAAAAGTTTGTCACCATCCTCCGCCTGCTTCATGACGACATGCAAGCCATGATCCTGACCAATGGAACCACCACAGACCCAATTCACGTACGGATCAGGGTCAAGCAAGGCTGTGTTATCGCACCAATGCTCTTCTCAAACTTCCTGGCTGAAATGTTCCATCTCACCCTCCGTAAGCTCCCCGCTGGAGTGGAGCTAATTTACAGAACAAACGGGAAACTGTTCAACTGCCAGATCCAAGGTCGTCCCATCCTCTGTCATCAAATTACAGTATGCAGACGACGCTTGCGTTTGCTCACACTCTGAGGCCGAACTCCAAACCATCATCAACACCTTCACCGAAGCGTACGAGAGCATAGGCCATACACTAAACATCCGTAAGACAAAGGTCCTCTACCAACCTGCCCCCACCACACAGTACTGCTCTCCGATTATCAAAATCAATGATGAGGCCTTGGAAAACGTGGACCACTTTCCATACCTCGGGTGCTTACTGTCAACAAGGGCAGACGTCGATGATGAAGTCCAACACCGCCTTCAGTGTGCCAGTGCAGCCTTCGGTCGCCTGAGGAAGAGAGTGTTTGAAGACCAGGACCTCAAACCCAGCACCAAGCTCATGGTCTACAGAGCAGTAGTGATACGTGGCCTCCTGTATGCTTCAGAGACATGGACCATGTACAGCAGGCACCTCAAAGCACTGGAGAGGTACCACCAACGCTGCCTCCGCAAGATCCTGCAAATCCATTGGCAGGATAGGCGCACCAACGTCAGTGTTCTCATTCAGGCCAACATCCCCAGAATCGAAGCTTTGACCATGCTCAATCAGCTCCGATGGATGGGCCACATCATCTGCATGCCCGATACGAGACTCCCAAAACAAGCGCACTACTCGGAGCTCCGACACAGCAAGAGAGCCCCAGGTGGGCAGAGGAAACGCTTCAAGGACACCCTCAAAGGCTCCTTGAAAAAGTGCAACATCCCCACTGACACCTGGGAATCCCTGGCCCAAGACCGCACGAAGTGGAAGAGAAGCATCCAGGAAGGCGCCGAACACCTCGAGTCTCTTCACCGGGAGCAAGCAGTAGCCAAGCGCAAACAGAGGAAGGAGCGCACGTCAACCCAAGCACTCCACCCACCCGCCCCTTCAACCACCGTCTGCCCCACCTGTGACAGAGACTGTAGGTCTCGCATTGGACTCACCAGTCACCTGAGAATTCATTTTTAGTGTGGAAGCAAGTCATCCTCGGTTCCGAGGGACTGCCTAAGAAGGAAAGATTAGCTTTTGATGAGGATTATGATTTTTGTCACAAAATGGGATTTTAACGTCTCTTTAAGAATGCTGGAACTTGGGTAAGAATGGAAATTTTACAGAGATCATATTGGATTGGCAAATCGGTCTGATGCATTATTGTAGAGATTCGGGTTCGGCAAACAAATATGATCAGGGTTCGCAGTTTGTGCGCACACATTAAATTCCATTTATAAAAATGGGTTTCTGGGATTTTTACTGGTGTTTTAGATATTGAATTTCATGGTTCCAGCCATTTTTCTGTAAACTATAAAATTAGTGACCTTGAACCTTTGTGACAAATTAACAAGTAATGGACGTTCAGATATGTAGCACTGTGCAAAGGTGTGTAAACTTTCTTGTGTGTTTGTGGGTTGTGGTTTGAACATTGGATGCTCTCTTTTTGGTGGTGGGTTCTTCTGCACCGCATTACCATTGGGAGGGGATCAACACGATGAAGATATTGGTGATTATGATGTTGCTGGCTCGTCTAAAGTTCCCCAAAAATTCAAGCTGGCACCAGTACTGGGATAAGAGGGAGCTGTTCTGTTTGGACGGGCTTCACTTGAACCATACTGGGGCTAGAGTCCTGGCGAATCGAATAACTAGGGCTGTAGAGAGGGCTTTAAACTAAATAGTGGGGGGGAGGATCCAGGTGAGTGGGAATTTAAAAAGTCGATGAGAAATGAGAAAGCAATAGAGCAGGATAGAGGTGGGGGAAATAATTACCAGGGTGTGACAGGAAGGGTTAGAATGTTTAAAGATAAGAGTGCAACAGAAAATGGGGCCAAAACAAGGAGAAATGATAAAAAGACAAAGTTAAAAGCTCTATATCTGAACGCACGCAGCATTCGTAACAAGATAGATGAGTTGACGGCACAAACAGATACACATGGGTATGATCTGATCGCCATTACAGAGACGTGGTTGCAAGGTGATCAGGCTTGGGAATTGAATATTCCAGGGTATTTGACAATTCAGAAGGATAGACAGAAAGGAAAGGGAGGTGGAGTGGCTTTGTTGGTAAAGGATGGGATCAGTGCGGTGGTGAGAAGTGATATTGGCTCAGAAGATCAAGATGTAGAATTGGTTTGGGTGGAAATAAAAAATAATAAAGGGGAAAAGTCTCTGGTGGGCGAAGTCTACAGGCCCCCGAACAGTCGCAATACTGTTGGACAGAGTATAAATCAACAAATAATGGAGTCCTGTAAAAAAGGTACGATAATAATCATGGGTAATTTTAATCTCCATATTGATTGGACAAATCAAATTGGCCATGGTAGTCTTGAGGAGGAGTTCATAGAGTGCATCCGGGATGGTTTCCTAGAACAGTATGTAATGGAACCAACCAGGGAGCAGGCTAACTTGGATCTGGTACGGTGTAATGAGACAGAATTAATAAATGATCTCATAGTAAATGATCCTCTAGGAAAGAGTGATCATAGCATGGTTGAATTTCAAATTTAGTTGGAGAGTGAGAAAGTTGTATCTCAAACCAGTGTCCTGATCTTAAACAAAGGCAATTACAATGGCATGAGGGCAGAACTGGCTAAAGTGGACTTGAAAAATAAATTAAAGGGTAAGACAGTTGAAATGCAGTGGCAGACATTCAAGGAGATATTTCATAACTCTCAACAAAAATATATTCCAGTGAGAAAGAAAATTTTTAAGAGAAGGGAGAACCATCTGTGGCTAACTAAGGAAGTAAAGGATGGTATCAAACTGAAAACAAAGGCATACAATATTGCCAAGATTGGTGGGAGACCAGAGGATTGGGAAATTTTTTTAAACCAGCAAAGGATGACTAAACAAATAATAAAGAGAGAGAAGATGAATTATGAGAGTAAACTGGCAAGAAACATTAAAACAGATAGTAAGAGCTTCTACAGGTATATAAAAAGGAAGAGGGTAGCTAAAGTAAACATTGGTCCCTTAGAAGATGAGACTGGGGAATTAATAATGGGGAATGGGGAAATGGCAGAGACACTGAACAAATATTTTGTATCTGTCTTCACGGTAGAAGACACTAACAACATCCCAATAATGGATAAACAAGGGGCCACAGGGAGGGGTGAACTAAAAACAATCACTATCACTAAGGAAATAGTACTTGGTAAAATAATGGGACTAAAAGATGACAAGTCCCCTGGACCAGATGGCCTGCATCCCAGGGTCTTAAAAGAAGTGGCTGCAGAGATAGTGGATGCATTGGTTGCAATATACCAAAATTCCCTGGACTCTGGAGAGATCCCAGCGGATTGGAAAACCGCAAATGTAACACCCTTATTTAAGAAAGGAGGGAGACAGAAAGCAGGAAACTATAGACCAGTTAGCCTAACATCTGTCGTTGGGAAAATGCTGGAGTCCTTCATTAAGGAAGCAGTAGCAGGGCATTTGGAAAATCATAATGCAGTCAAGCAGAGTCAGCATGGTTTTATGAAAGGGAAATCATGTTTAACAAATTTGCTGGAGTTCTTTGAGGAGGTAACGAGCAGGGTGGACAAAGGTGAACCAGTGGATGTGGTGGCTTTGGATTTCCAGAAGGCATTCGATAAGGTACCACATTAAAGGTTACTGCATAAGATAAGAGCTCACGGAATTGGGGGTAATATATTAGCATGGATAGAAAATTGGCTAACTAACAGAAAGCAGAGAGTCGGGATAAATGGGTCATTTTCTGGTTGGCAAACGGTAACTAGTGGGGTGCCACAGGGATTGGTGCTGGGGCCTCAACTACTTACAATCTACATTAATGATTTGGATGAAGGGACCGAGTGTAATGTAGCCAAGTTTGTGGATGATACAAAGATGGGTGGAAAAGCAAGTTGTGCAGAGGACTCAAAGAACCTGCAAAGGGATATAGACAGGCTAAGTGAATGGGCAAACATTTGGCAGATGGAGTATAATGTGGGAAAGTGTGAGGTTATACACTTTGGCAGGAAAAATAAAAAAGCAAATTATTGGCCCTGAAATTCGCCTCTCTGGCTTGCCGCGGGGGTAAGGATCGCGCGCGCACTTACCTACCGCGCCTGCCGTTGTGTTTTGGGCCCACGGGAACTTCAGCTTCTGGGCCTGCTCCAAGTGCCGGCGCGCAGTGCTTGCGTGTCCCAGGGGCGCAGTTAGTGCGATGCGTCCCCTGGGATCACGTGGGCCATGAAGAGCCAATGGCAGCAGACCATCTTTCATTCATAGATTTGACAGGAAGACCTGTCAAATGTATGAATTGAAATCGGCCCCAAAAGAACAGCTAAACTTAAAATAATTTTTTAAAAACCATCACATTTATAAAATAACTATAGTTAAATAAATTAACCACTTTAAACAAAAATTAACATTTTCGAAAAATTAAAATACTTTTTAACAGTGCTGAAAATAAACTTACCTTTCTTTAAAGTATCTACAAAAGATAAACCTGTTGAAATTTTTTTAAATTATATTTAATTAACCACTTACTTTGTTGAAAACGGCTCCTGCGCCTCCTTTTTAAATGTGCAGGTTCTTCAATACTTACCCTCCCGTAGAAACCTGAAAAAAACCCTAAGTTTGCTGCGTGCGGGCAGCCTCTACCGCACACGCGGTTCACCTATGAACCGCCCCCTTCACCAGACCAGAAGTTCCGGTTTCCCGCGCATGCGCAGTGCATGCAGGAAACCGGCACTTCGGGACGCCTTACGGGTGAGTACGCACTGTGGCCCATCATTTAAATAGAGAGAGATTACAAAATGCTGCAGTTCAGAGGGACCTGGGGGTCCTTGTGCATGGAACACAAAACGTTAGCACGCAGGTACAGCAAGTAATCAAAAAGGCAAATGGAATGTTGGCTCTTATTTCAAAGGGGTTGGAGTATAAAAGCAGGGAAATCCTGCTACAACTGTACAGGGTATTGGTGAGACCACACCTTGAGTACTGCGTACAATTTTGGTCTCCTTATTTAAGGAAGGATATACTTGCATTGGAGGCAGTTCAGAGGCGATTCACTAGGTTAATTCCAGAGATGAGGGGGTTGACTTATGAGGAAAGGTTGAGCAGGCTGGGCCAATACTCATTGGAATTTAGAAGAATGAGAGGTGATCTTATTGAAACATATAAGATACTGAGGGGGCTCGACAAGGTAGATGCAGAGAGGATGTTTCCTCTTGTGGGGAAATCTAGAACGCGGGGGCACAGTTTTAGAATAAAGGGTCACCCTTTTAGAACTGAGATGAGGAGGAATTTCTTCTCTCAGAGGGTCATAAATCTGTAATTCTCTGCCCCAGAGAGCCGTGGAGGCTGGGTCATTAAATACACTTAAGGTGGAGATAGACAGATTTTTGCAAGATAAGGGAGTGAAGGGTTATGGGGAGCGGTCGGGGAAATGGCTTTGAGCCCAAGATCAGCCATGATCTTATTGAATGGCGGAGCAGGCTCGAGGGGCCGAGTGGCCTATTCCTGCTCCTATTTCTTATGTTCTTATGTTTTTAGAAATGCGGAAAATCATACGGGTTCCATAATGGGTATCGGGTGATGCGCTCCGCCAGATCATGCGGTGGAAACAAACATTTACCCCAATACATTCTTCAACGGATGCGAGACAAGTGTTGAGCAGGTTGGGCCTATGCTTATTGGCGTTTAGAAGAATGAGAGGTGATTTTATTGAAACATATAAGATTCTGAGGGGGCTTGACAGGGTAGATGCAGAGAGGATGTTTCCCCTCATGGGGGAATCCAGAACTTTTTTAAAATTCGTTTTTATGGGATGTGGGCGACACTGGCAATGCCAGCATTTATTGCCCATCCCTAATTGCCCTTGAGAAGGTGGTGGTGAGCCGCCTTCTTGAACCGCTGCAGTCCGTGTGGTGAAGGTACTCCCACAGCGCTGTTAGGTAGGGAGTTCCTGGATTTTGACCCAGCGACGATAAAGGTTCGGCGATATACTTCTAAGTCAGGATAACGTGTGACTTGATGGGGAACTTGGAGGTGGTAGTGTTCCCATGCGTCTGCTGCCCTTGTCCTTCTAGGTGGAAGAGGTCACGGGTGGGAGGCGCTGCCGAAGAAGCCTTGGCGAGTTGCTGCAGTGTATCTTGTAGATGGTACACACTGCAACTTCGGTATGCCAGTGGTGGAGGGAGTGGCTATTTAAGGTGGTGGATGAGGTGCCAATCAAGCGGGCTGCTTTGTCCTGGATGGTGTCGAGCTTCTTGAGTGTTGTTGGAGCTAGGGGGCATAGTTTCAGAATAAGGCGTCACCCATTTAAAACGGAGAAGAGGAGGAATTTCTTCTCTCAGAGGGTTGTGAATCTTTGGAATTCTCTACCTGAGAGAGCTGTGGAGGTTGAGTCATTGAATATATTTAAGGTGGAGATAGACAGATTTTTGAACGATAAGGGAGTCAAGGGTTATGGGGAGCGGGCAGGGAAGTGGAGTTGTGGCCAAGACCAGATCAGCCATGATCTTATTGAATGGCGGAGCAGGCTCGAGGGGCCGAATGGCCTACTCCTGCTCCTATTTCTTATGTTCTTAAGTGAGATTGCAACTTCCCTCTAAACACCAATATGTGCATATCTTGATTTTTTTTGCTGAAATTGTCTATATTTATCAAAGTGTTTGGTGTTACTGGTAGAAAATTGAACACTTTATCCATTTTGATCATCTAGTGTTAGAACTGAGCTCTCTTAAGCCAGGTAAGTGGTTACAGTACCATCCATTGATGCACAAAACTCCTTTACATTTAGCATAAATTTATCTTAATGCTTCCCACACCAGGCAACCTTATGGCCATTCTGCCTGAGATTGCCAATTTGTGCCAGATTATGAGTAATTTTGTGGCTTGAACTAATTCCCCCTAAGAAGTGGGATAACAGTGTCAAATTAATTTTATCTTGGTGCCTTACAGGGAGGAGACTTTTATCCCTATACATCAAAAATACTTCATTGGTTGTGAAGTTCTTTGGGATGTCCTGAGGACATGAAAGTTCTTTCTTTCTATCAGTCTGAGATATGTTTGAAATCAAGTCTCAATGGTAAAGAGGGAGCTGTTCCGTCGAGACGGGCTCCACTTAAACTGGGCCGGGACCAGCTTCCTGGTGAATCGAATAACTAGGGCTGTAGATAGGACTTTAAACTAAAAAAGGGGGGGAGGGGTCAGGTGAGGGGAAATTTAGAATACTAAAGAGAAAGGCCAAGGGAATAGAGCAGTGTAGCAATTTGGGTACAAATAAGCAGAGTGTGACAGGAAGGAACAGAGAGTTTAATGGTAGCAGTGCAGCAGAGAATAAGGTCAAAGCAGGGAATAATGGTAAAAAATTTAAATTAAAGGCTCTTTATCTGAATGCGTGAAGCATTCGTAACAAGATAAATGAACTAGTGGCACAAATAGAGATAAATGGGTTTGATCTAATAGCCATTACAGAGACATGGGGCTGGATTTTGAATGACCCATGGAGTCGGGTTTGGAGGCGGGGGGGTGGTTAAAGTTGCAGATTCGGGGGTCCCGACCCCATCCCGACTCCAACCCGCCTCCATGCCAGTTTCTCTGGCAGCGGGTACCCGACCTGGTCTGAGACCCGACTCCCTGAGGCGGGAAGGGATTAGTGACAATTAACTGCCTGTTAACAGGTAGTTAACAGGCAGTTTTTTGCATAATCCTTATTTTCAAAAGAAAAGTGTGGGCTTCCCGACAGGTGGCAAACACTCCAAGTTATCGGGTCGGGCCGTGGGTCTGCAGGGGTTGGAGGGGTCGATATGTCCGGTGGGCAGGTGAGTGATGGGTGCATGTGTGCAGAGGTAAGTGTGTAAGGTAAGTGCTAAGTGTTGGAAAAAGTTTTACTTACCTTAACTTCCTCCTGCAGGTGTCAGCCCTTCAGTTCTCGGGAGTTAGAAATCTCACTGGCACAGAAAGCAGGAAAGCCGTGGACCTGTCAAAAACAGCAGCCTTCTGTTTTCTGTGATGGAATGATTTCTAACTCAGCCTGAAAGGAAGGACTGAAGTTAGAAATCATAGTGTGAGTGTTTGACAGCTTCACAGAGCTGTCAAACGCTGATATTTCATCTGTCAAAAGCTCTTGACAGATGAAATGTCAGTCTGTGACATCACCTGTTGCCAGGTGGCCCTTAATTGGCCTGCTGAGCCCACTGGGCGGGCTCAACAAGGTCAATCAAGGGAAAATACAATGGGTTGGCCACATCTCGATGGAGGCGGGTTCACAAGCCAGAATGTGTGATTCCCGACCCCAACACGACTCCAACTTCAAAATCCAGCCCATGGTTGCAAGGTGGCCAAGGTTGGGAACTAAATGTTCCAGGGTACTTGATGTTTCGAAAAGACAGGCAGAATGGAAAAGGAGGGGGAGTAGTCTTGATAATAAAGGATGACATAAGGACAGTAGCGAGAAAGGATCTCGGCTCAAAAGATCAGGAAGTAGAATCAGTATGGGTAGAGATAAAGAATAACAAGGGGCAGAAAACACTGGTAGGAGTAATATATAGGCCCCCTAACAGTAGCTATACTGTTGGACAGAATATTAAGCAAGAAATAGTAGGAGCTTGCAACAAAGGTAATGAAATAATCTTGGGGGACATTAATCTTCATATAGACTGGACAAATCAAATTGGCAAAGGTAGTCTGGAGGACGAGTTCATGGAATGCATTTGGGGCAGTTTCCTAGAACAATATGTCATAGAACCAACCAGGGAACAGGCTATTTTGGATCTTGTATTGTGTAATGAGACAGGGTTAATTAGCAATCTCATAATAAAGGATCTTAACATAGAAACATAGAAACATAGAAACATAGAATCTAGGAGCAGGAGTAGGCCATTCGGCCCGTCGAGCCTGCTCCACCATTCAATACGATCATGGCTGATCATCCAAATCCAGTACCCTGTCCCTGCTTAATCCCCACAGTACATATATCCCACCCTACCCCCGTAACCCCACGTATTTAATTCCTCCTAACATATCCCATCCTATCCCCATAACCCCACATATTTAATCCCCCCCTAACACTAAGGTTCAATTTTTTTTTTTTTTTTTATCATAGCCAAATCAACCTAACCTTCTGGGGCAGAGTGATCATAATATGATAGAAATTCACATTCATTTTGAGAGTGACTTGCCTAAGTCTGAAACTAGAGTCTTAAACTTAAATAAAGCCAATTACATAGGTATGAGGGCCAAGTTGGCTAAGGTAGATTGGAAAAATAGTTTAAAGGTTATGGCAGTAAATAAGCAGTGGCTAGCATTTAAAGAAATATTTCATAATTCTCAACAAAAATACATTCCATTGAGAAACAAAAACTCCATGGGAAAAGTGATCCAACCGTGGCTAACTAAAGAAGTTAAGGATAGCATTAGATTGAAAGAAGAAGCTTATAATGTTGCAAAGAATAATAGTAAGCCTGAGGATTGGGAGAGTTTCAGAAACCAGCAAAGGTTGACCAAAAAATTGATAAAAAGGGAAAAAATAGAATATGAGAGAAAACTAGCAAAAAATATAAAAGCAGATTGTAAGAGTTTCTACAAGTATGTTAAAAGGAAAAGAGTAGCAAAAGTAAACATTGGTCCCTTAGAGGCTGAGACAGGAGAAATTATTATGGGGAATAAGGAAATGGCAGAAACGTTAAACAAATATTTTGTATCTGTCTTCACAGTTGAAGACACAAAAAGCATACCAAAAATGGTGGGAAACCAAGGGTCTAATGAGGGTGAGGAACTTAACGTAATTAATATAAGTAGAGAACAAGTACAAGAGAAACTAATGGGACTAAAAGCCGACAAATCCCCTGGATCTGATGGCCTACATCCTAAGGTTCTAAAAGAGGTGGCTGAAGAGATAGTGGATGCATTGATTTTGGTCTTCCAAAATTCCCTAGATTCTAGAATGGTCCCAGTGGATTGGAAGGTCGTGGAGGGAGAGAAAAAACAAGGAACTACAGGTCAGTTAGCCTGACATCAGTCATCGGGAAAATGCTGGAATCCATTGTTAAGGAAGTGGTGTCAGGGCACTTAGAAAATCATAACATGATTAGGCAGAGTCAACATAGTTTTATGAAAGGGAAATCATGTTTGACAAATTTATTAGAGTTTTTTGAGGATGTAACTAGCAGGGTAGATAAAGGGGAACCAGTGGATGTAGTATATTTGGATTTCCAAAAGGCATTCGATAAGGTGCCACATAAAATGTTATTGCACAAGATTAGGGCTCATGGGGTTGTGTGTAATAAAATAGCATGGATAGAGGATTGGTTAACGGACAGAAAACAGATAGTCGGATAAACAGATCTTTTTCAGGTTGGCAGGCTGTAACTAGTGGAGTGCCGCAAGGATCAGTGTTGGGGCCTCAGCTATTTACAATCTATATTAATGACCTAGATGAAGGGACCGAGTGTAATGTAAACAAGTTTGCTGATGATACAAAGCTAAGTGGGACAGTATGTTGTGAGGAGAACACAAAGGGCTGGATTTTGATACTGGGGCGGGTTGGGGTCGTGTCATCCACTTTTCGTGTTATCCACCCGACTGCAATTGGATGTGGAAGATTGATGCGATTTTCACCCATTTGGGCAATTGAGTTCCAGCATGTGGGAACCCATGACCTAATTAGTGTTTTCAGTCTGAAAGTCGCCTCTGATGATGTCATCATTGCTGCTGCATTGAAGGTCTGCAAAGACTGCCTGGCCTTCGCTGTGAGAGGACCTGGATGCAGAATGAGCAGCAGCAGCCCTAAGTCTGCTCCCAGATATTTTTGCACCACCACTCCCAGATATGTCTCCCTTGCACCACCACTCCCAGATATGTCTCCCTTGCACCACCACTCCCAGATATGTCTCCCATTCACCACCACTCCCAGCCAGCCAGCCAGCGTCAGCTATCCAGCTGTGCTCCCACCAGGTTTCACATTCGTGGTTCAGAACAGGCGTGCTTCACGTAGAAGAAGGGTTAAAATCACAAAGGCCTTTCAAAATGGCATTATAGAGGCGATTTAGTGCTTGTTAAGGGCCTTAACAGTCTATCTCGCCTCTTAGAGGCAGGACGGAGTCGGGACCAGCAGACATGATTTAATGAAAATTGTGTGGAGGCGGGATGGAGGCGGGCTTTGCCCGGCAGTTTTCGCAATTTTAACCCCCCACACGCCTCCAAACCCACCTCCACGGGTCAATGAAAATCCAGCCCAGTGAGTGGGCAGTAAGGTGGCAGATGGAGTATAATGTAGGGAAATGTGAGGTTATTCACTTTGGTAGGAAGAATAGAAAAACAGAATATTTTTTAAATGTTGAGAAACTTTCAAATGTTGGTGTTCAGAGAGATTTGGGTGTCCTCGTGCAAGAAACACAGAAAGCTAGCATGCAGGTACAGTAAGCAATAAGGAAGGCAAATGGCCTTTATTGCAAAGGGGTTGGTGCACAAGAGTAAGGAAGTCTTGCTACAATTGTACAGGGCCTTGGTGAGACCACACCTGGAGTACTGTGCACAGTTTTGGTCACCTTATCTAAGGAAGGATACACTTGCCTTGGAGGTGGTGTAACGAAGGTTCACCAGACTGATTCCTGAGATGAGAGGGTTGTCCTATGACGAGAGATTGTGTAGAATGGGCCTAAACTCTCTGGAGTTTAGAAGAATGAGAGGGGATCTCATTGAAACATACAAGATTCTGAAGGGGATTGACAGGGTAGATGCTGAGAGGTTGTTTCCCCTGGCTGGAGTGTCTAGAACTAGGGGGCATAGTCTCAGGATAAGGAGTGGGCCATTTAATACTGAGATGAGGAGGAATTTCTTCACTCAGAGGGTTGTGAATCTTTGGAATTCTCTGCCCCAGAGGGCTGTGAATGCTGAGGCTTTGAGTATATTCAAGGCTGAGATAGATAGATTTTTGGACTCATGGGGAATCAAGGGATATGGAGATCGGGCGGGAAAGTGGAGTTGAGGTCGATGATCGGCCATGATCTTATTGAATGGCAGATGGGCTGAATGGCCTACTCCTGCTCCTATTTCTTATGTTCTTGTGTTCTTATAATGAGTGCTTAATAAACCACAGATCTGCAGTAGTAATAGAGTTGTAGAAATGGGGCAGTGAATTTCAACTATGTTAAGATGAAAGATTGTAGTAAGAATCGGGAGAGATTCTTCAAATGCATCCGGGACTGTTTTCTTAAATCAGTATGATGCACGCCCACCAAGGAAGGATGCAGTACCAGATCTAATGCGGGGTATCAAAGCAGGTTAAATAAGGAGGACATTATAGCGTTTCCAGATTGGAGTGTGTGTTAGCGACTTGGTATTGCCACCCCACTCCATCATTCCATCACTCTCACTCAACCTTCTCTTCTTTCCCTCCTTGCAGGAAAAGAGAGCTCACAATAAGAGGGAGAGGGTGAGAATGGGAGGAGGCCCTCAACCCATAGCAATTCTGACGAGTGCAGAGGAGGCAGCCAAGGACATTAGTGGAGTGGTGGGCCAGCCGGAATTGGGGGATGGAGAGTGGGGCTCATCAGAACCACCTGGTGACAGAATCATTTTCCTACAGCTACATGGCATTCATCAGTCAATCATATGGGGGCTGATGTCAAGAGAAATTGAATGCTCATCATATGCATAATGGTATCTGTATGCAATCGACATATATATCTAACTGATGTCTTTACTCTCTCACAGGTCCATCAAGAGCCCCCCACCACTGTCCAGGAGGAATAGCAAGAGGACTCAGAGGAGCCTCCAGCCTCTGAGGGTGCAGCGTCACCTCAGACAAGGCAAGCCAGCACAAGCGCAGATACACACACCTCGGTGGGGCCATCGTGAGATAGAGTAGTGTTGTCACCTGGTGTGTCTCACAGCACAGGTGAACAAGTGCAGATGGTGAAGACAGGATCAGCAGTGAAGACTCCTCATCGGAGGGTGCAGGATGCTCCCAGCTCTGCTCAGCTGCACGCAGATGCTGAGTTCGGGGGTCATCCAGGAACAGGGCGATCCTGGAGCTGCAGGAATAAGTGCAGGAGGCTCTGACAGGTTTCTTGACCGCGGTGACTGCGAGTGTGCAGAGAATGGAGGAGTCCATCTCAAACATGACCAAACTGTGGCATACGCACACGCGACTGTAGGTTCCTCCATGGATAGGATGGCCACCTGCATGGAGGACCTAGTGTGCCAGTCGCACGAGCACATGGTTTCAATTCAAAATAGATGGGCATCTTTGGAGGAGAGAAACCAAAGGCTCATAGACGTCCTCTCTAGGAGGGATGTCAGTATAGACGTGGGTCCTCATGGCCCCACTGATGTGCAGCAAGATGCTCTCCAGCTCCTTACTAGCAGAAAAATGCGGGTGGCCCATGAGAGGGATGATGGTGGGAGGGGACATGGAAGTGGGGGCTCCTCTCCAAGTGCTCACAATTCTACCCCCTTGCCAACCCCTCGGTCAGAGCCCCAGATGCCTCCCCAGACAGCAATGGCCGAGTCTGCCCCTGTACAGTTGCAGGAGGAGCAGACTTTAACGGGGTCCTCACAGACTCCAAAACCCAGAGGATGACTGCCAAAGGCATCTAAGCAGGCGCAGCAGGGAAGTGAGCAGGCTGCCTCTACCTCTGCTGAAACCACCATGTAGAAGCACTCGGAAAAGAAAGATGCCACACAAATAGCGTCACAAGGGTAGTCATTTGGGTGTTTTCTTAACGTCTTCAGTGGCTAACCCTTGTCTCCAAGTAGCCAGCTGGAAAGACTGTTTGACGGTGCGAAGAGCTGAGGGTCGGTGGACTGGTGCAGAATGTAAGAGTCATGGCAGCTGCCAGGGAACTTGGCGCACACATGGATGATGATCTTCCTATGGTTGCAGACGAGCTGCACATTGAGGGGGTGGAAGCCCTTGCAGTTGGCAAAGACTGCTGGGTTCCAATGGGATGCCCTGATGGCCACATGTGTGCAGTCGATGACATCCTGCACCCTGCAGATGCCTGGAAGGAGCCTGAGGTGAAGAAGTTGAGGGCAAGGGTGACTTTGACAGCTACTGGTAAGGGTTTGTCCACCCGTTTCTCTGGGCTGCAGGTCTTGCTCCAGCAATCTGCAAATGTCTGCGACGACCTGGCGCGATAGCCTGAGCCTCCTTTGGCACTGCTGCTCAGTCATGTTGAGGAAGCTCATCCTCTGCCTGTATACCCTGTGTTGGGGGTATCGCCTCCGGCGCGGTCCAGCCCTGCATTGATGCCCTCTGCCCTCTGCAGCATCAGGTGGTTGAGGAGAAGGTTGATGGTGTTGTTGGTGCTGCTGGTGTGCCTGGTTCTGCTGGTGTTGCGGCTGATCGTGGTCAGATTCTGAGGACCAAGGTGAGAGAGTATAAACAGTACCCATGTTGATGTAATAGATGGCAGGTGAAGTTGGGATGACAGAAGCAATCTGTCAATGGTGAGAAAGGTTGTTCCAATGAGGTGACACTGGATACAGAGTTTGCTCCAAACACTTGCAACCTGCTTAAAGCTCAATCTGTCTTCCAAATGCAGTAAGCAACAGCTTCTGAGCTTGGGAAGTGAACAGCTGTGAGTTGGGAGCTTTTATAGCACATTTGCAGCTGTCAAGTAATCAGATGATTCCATACTGATTCAACTCCTGACCTGCTGACCTGACGTGATCCCCAAGCAGCGTGGACCCCATGGGCGACCTCATAAAATGGTAAGGTGAGCTCAAAATACTTTTTAATGGGCTGTTAACAAGGCCATAATGACCTGAATTGCCTCCCCCGCCGCTGCGTGTAGGGTCTGTTCAGCCCTGACAGACCCGACATCTGGGAAAGTCGCGTGGCGGCGGGTTGACAGCGGGATCCCGACCTGCCGTCAAAAAAAAATGTTCCCGCCAGACCCGCCACCGAACATGCCCGCTGAGCCCCCGAAAAATTCCCCCCAAAGTATTTGTTTAAGGTTACTGTTTGTTAATTCAGCCCATTGAGACTCTGTTTAAACACTACCATCAGTAAAGAATCTCCTTTCTACGGCTTCAATCATGATCTTCCAGGCTGGTAAAGGCAGCGCTCAGGCGAGGAATCGCTAATTTCGGAGACTCCTGCCAAAAACGGGAGGGCTGGGAATCCTAGTCTAACCACGGAAAATTTAACAGCCAAAGAAAACTAGTTTCCATACCTATCTCTTTCAATACCTATCCTTCTAACATTAGCCTCCAGAAGTTTTCATACCAGTTTTTCTTGACTATGAACGCTGATAAGCAGAGGAAAGCTCATCTCCACCTCAGATCCTTTGCTCCCCTGAAGCGGTGTGGTATTGGATAATGACACAATTGACCTTTGACTTAAGCTACAGCTAACTTTCAAACTTCTATTACAGTGCCATTTCTGTAATTACATCATAATGTTAAACCTGAGGCTGGAAATGCCAGAAGATCCATTTTAGACAGGTAGCACTATGGTTGTTATACTGGACTGCGAAGACATTTTCAGATGCTTAGCTAGATCCTAGAGGAAATTCCCATCTGATTATTTGGCTGGTGGAAGACATTGTGCATGTTTATTTTGGATAGTAACACTGATTGCGAAAGATATTCTCGGGTCATTTTTAAGTTTGAAACTGCTTATTTCTACATTGCTGCCATTTATTCCATCTTGGTGGATTGAGGACTTGAAATGTTACTCACATCTGAAGGGACATCCTAATGGGGCATCTCCCCATTGTCCAGCATAACTTCGGTGGGCGAGCTGCAGAATTCCCCGCAAAAAAGCACCACATTTCCAGGGTTTCCATGGCTCTTTCACTGAAGTTACAGCAGACGATCAGGAGAACCTCATGGAAATTCACCCCAACATGTTTTCAGCTGTCAGATGTTGGCCAATGATGTTACATGGCCAATTGAGGGCACTTTACATTCCATTAGTGATCCTGTTTCTCCTAATCTGAATTAGTGAGGCCTGAAAATGCCTCTATCAGTTTCACAGTGAGTAGAAGCTGCTGCAGTTGATCACTGAAACAAAAACTAGAGGTTGGAAATTACTATGGCCGACATTAATGTACGAATCCTTAATGACATTCTTCTTTCTGCTACTTTAGCAGAAAAATGAACACATTTATTTTAAATGAATTAATATCTTCATTAAAGTAACAGTCAGAGGGATGCTATGCAAACACGTGAAGCAATTGTTTCACTACTTCTGGCAATAGTTATTTTTAAGGAAAACAAATTGAAGTTCAGAGTTCACTCTTTGGAAATGCTGTAAATTGCATAGCAGGTAAATTAGTAGCTGTGGCTCAGTGGGTAGCATTCTCGCCTCTGAGTCAGCAGGTTGTGAGATCAAATCTGTAGAATTCGCAAAATTATCGCGATTTTATAATAATAAGAAGGAGACATAAAGTTTCGTATAAACAGCTTTATTTCAGCAAAATACTGTCATGTTTCAAAAAGGACACAAGCAGCCTGTAAAATGGCCGCCACGCCTCGTGGCAGAATGTTCTAGACTTTCAGTAGGCAGACAAGATGGCGTTTCAATAAACATTTCAGCAAGATCGGACAGGACTCAGCACATTTGAGATAATGACAAGACGCGATGGGTTTGCATTTCAAACATAAATACTGGAATCGGTTTTCCAGGTACAAATGAGGGCTATTGTACTGAGCGATCAAGGACCCATCCAAAGACATTGATATGCAAATTCCCCACGGCTCTACGATGAGAGAGCCATTCGCGGGTACTCACAGCAAGCATTTGGAAGCCCCAAAACCCCTCCAGGGAGACTACTAGCCGGTTCCACAATGGGAGAAATATTAACGGGTACTCAGACAGTTACAAGTATCACCGTAACCCATTAAAGACTGAGATCACCCCATACAAGAAGTTTTGAGCGCCAAAACATGACAAAAGATAGACATTAAGATTGGGCGGGAAAAGAGGAATTACAGCACTATAACTGTAAAGTACAACCGTCCATCTCTCTCTTGCTGCTTTGACTCGCTGGAAGGCTGCTGAACTCTTATTCTCTTGCCTGACGACTCTGGACTCTGATCCGCCAGGATCAACCTCGTGGCTTGCCGCGAAGATCTGTGGAGAACTGGGCTGTGAAGGCCTGGAAGCGGGCGCACCATCCCGAGAAGTCGGTAAACGGTGTTGGAACCGAAGGCCCGAGAGGAGATGAGATGAGATGAGATGAGAAGAGAAGAAGACGACAATATGTATCGCGACGGTCAGTAAACCCCGACCGCGCCTCTAAATATAAGGACCATTTCTTCGAATTCTATCGGCTACTCCACAACTGGTGTCGGTCCGAAAAGACTCTTCTTTGAGTTTTATCAGAGTTCCGAGGTCAACACAGATCTTCATGACAGCAGACGGTCCAGCCTGCTAGCCGGAGCAGAAGCGAGTAAACAAGTGGGGTACAGAGACCCCTGATCGACACGTGGATAGTCAGGTGCTGTGGTGAAAACATCCGAGCAGAGTTTCGGAATTCTCCGAGTTATCACGAGTGGTGAGCATGAGTCTCGATCCTACAAATCTAGATTAGGACAGGTATTGATAGGGGAGGGTTTATGTTTTAAGGATAAATATAATGTGTGTCCCCTTTTTCGATGTGTCGTGCGCTCCTCGTTTCCCAAGCTTTAGTTACATAACCATGTGTAAGTTTGTACTGTCATTAATCTGTGCTTATGACATGTATTTCGTAGTCTTGAATAATATGCAATAAAGATTTTCCATTTCGCACTATTCAACCGGGTCTACCTGAGTTTTCTCTGCATTACTGCTCTCGCACCTAAGTCCAGTGTCAGAACCGTAACGGCGAGTGGGTCGAACCACTCACAGGTTTCTAGTGTTACCAGACGGGCTGGAGACCAGAACAGGCAACAAGGCCTAACCCCGCACTAGCACCCAGGCTAAGCACAGAGCCACCTGAACCCCTTACAGATAATGGCGACCACGAAGGGACACTGGCAGCGAGAAAATAATGTGTTAGACCCTGGTATGAATGTGCGAAATGTTATGGAAGAGAGAATAGCCGATTATGTTTTTGGAAAAGTGAATTTGACTAAGAGATGGATAAGTGACCTGCTGGTGGATAAGCGTCCACTAGAGGCAGCCGTGAGGTGGACAGGCAGCAAGGAACATAAAAAATCTGTAGAGAAAGCGGTCTGGCTGATGTGTTATAAAAGGCAAGTCCAGCTTTCGGACCAGGTCATCATAGCGCAGGCAGCTCAGATCAAGGGTTTAGAGGTGGAAATGGACGAGAAGGTCGCGGGGGGGCAGCAGCTCATCGCGTCTTTAAATGCGTTGCATCAAGAACGCCAGTTAGTCGCCAACCATCATGAGGCGAAAATAGATTACCTCGAGTGCCAGGTCACTGAGGCAAAATTAAATGAGGGCAGAATAAGGGAGCGATATGCCCGCCTAGCTGCTCAAATAAAAGCCCAGGAAGAGAGCTTAAAGGGGGTTAGGGCGGCATATAAGATGGCCCTCGAGGATAAACATGAGGGGGCCGACCACAGCGTCTGCCAAAGAGAGATAGGGAACCTTAAAGAGGCCCTGAATAAAGCGCACGGCATGGTGTGCCTTATCAGCCTGTCAGCACACCAGCCGCCGGTGGGTGGGGAATTTCAGAAATCCCCACCGAACAAAGCAGAGGAGGTATTTGCCACTGTGCCCTCCGCGCCACCCAGCTATTCGGCAACCTGTGTAAGGGAGGAAGTGGTAGAAGTAGAGGGAGAGGTCCCCGAGGTAGGACAGCCCCCTAAAGCAGTAGTGAAGCCGGGACCGTTGTGCCCGCTTACAGGTATCAAGAGGGGCCCGGAGGGAGACAATGGGGAAGAGGGGAATCTCCTCAACCAGCTTGTGTTGCCTCACAGCGCACACCAGCTGAGGGCTATGATCAGCCACGTACGGAAGCTGTCCGAGTCAGACGACCCTTCCATACATTTCAGGGAGGTAGAGCAGACCGCAGCCATTAACGGCTGCGACGATGGGGAAAGGGCAAAAATGCTGCTGTTCTCTTTAGACAGCTCGATCCTCCAGTGTCTCTCAGACGCGAGCAAAAGGGGTAATAGGACCTATGAGGAGTTAAGAGATGAGGTCCTGGAAGTGTTGGGGGCGGACGACGAAGGTCCGTTTGTGAGATTGGGACAGACTATGCAGATGGAGGGAGAACCCCCGAAGGTTTTCGCCAACAGGCTGTGGCCTGTCTATCAGCGTAGTCGCCCAGGCGCGCTCGAGCGCGTTGATTTAGACGGTGTTGGTTTAGCTCACTGGCTCAGATGTATAGTTGCCAACAGCTTACCAGCCGTGAGGGAGCACGGCAAAGCGTGGTTTGATCCCACTAACCCCGCCACAACAGAGGAGTCGGTCCTAAATCGACTCACGGTAGGGTACCGTAATACCAGGAGTACGGGAGCGCGTCCCCTTAAGGGAAAGGTGCATGAGGCACGGCCCACCGCCCCGGCTCAAAAGGAGTGGCATCAGGAGGGAAATCGCGTCCCACAAGCCAGTAATGCTTGTTTCGGATGTGGAAAGACAGGGCACTGGCGCAAGAACTGCAGGAACCCTTGGAAGGAGTCCAGGGATAAAAATCCCGCAGTCCGAGCCCAGGCGCCTGTCTCTGATAGGGGAGCTGGTGTGCCTATCCATCCCGATGCGATCGAATCAATGTTGGGGGCCATGCGGACCCTCATGATTTCGCAAGGAAGGGTGGCAGTCGCTACCGGCCCCGCAGATGCCGCAGCCCCGTCCAACAGTACCCAATGACTAGAGCCCGCACAGCCCGTCTACCTGTGTCCGTTCCGCTATGATGCGTGGAAGCGACCCCTGGTGGAGATGGAGGTAGAGAAGCAGAAGGGTAGTTATTTATTGGACACGGGAGCTTCATGCACCGTGATTCATACGGATAGCCCCTTTGACTCACCACTGTCCACCAAGGTCCCATACACATTAGCGGGGTTCACAGGGAAAGAGCAGGCTGGCGTGTTCTCCATTCCGCTCTCCATTCATTTAGGAGCACTCCACACCACGTGGAAGTGCATACTGATGAAATGGCAAGAGGGGGGTGGGAGAGGCATCCTCGGATCAGATCTCCTATCGGAGCACGGGATCCTCGTGGACCTTAGGAATCACTGTCTCTGGGGAGCCAAGGGTGGAAAAGGCAAGGTAGTGGTAATCCCGGGGGAGGAAGGTAAAGGGGCCCTGTGTACCATGAAGCCATCCGGAGGCTACGACCTCGGGCTTATGGTCGCGGATGTCCCAACGGACCTGCAGACGTACGTGTCAGATAATATGCACGTGTTTGCAACCCACAAGCATGATTGTGGGAGGGTTACCGGGTTTGAGGTCAGCGTAGATGGGGACCCCATGATCCGGCCCCAAAAGCAGTATAACTTCCCCAAAGAAGCAGAACCCGATATGGAGACAGCAATGTCCTCCTTGGTGCAGCAGGGCGTGTTGAGGCCGATAGCCACACACGTGAACTCCCCATTATGGCCGGTTAGGAAGCCGGATAATCCGTGGAGGGCCACGGTGGACTACAGAGTCCTTAACATTAACATTCCCGCCTGCGCACCCACGGTAGCAGCAGTTGCTGACCTAATAGGGAGTATCCCAGCGTCCGCGACCACGTTCACGGTGCTGGATATCTCGAACGGTTTTTGGTCCATCCCGCTGCGGCGAGAGGACCAGTACAAGTTTGCCTTTACTTTCAAAGGACAACAGTACACATGGAACTGTCTGCCACAGGGTTTCCACAACAGCCCCAGTATTTTCCATCAGTGTATGGCAGGAAGTTTAAAGGAGTTTAGTCAGCCTAATCAGATAGTGCAGTACGTGGATGATTTGCTCCTATTTACGGACTCAAGAGAGGAGCATGGACCACTGCTGGCCGAGTTATTGGAGCTGCTAGCGAGAAAGGGTTTTAAAGTAAACCCTAAGAAAGCACGTATCGGTCAGCAGGAAGTAAAATTCCTGGGGCTGACCATTCGCGCTGGGGAAAGAGCCATAGATAAGGCTAGGAGGGAGTCGGTGCAAGAGTTACCGATTCCCAACACCATAAGGGGTGTGAGGTCCTTTTTGGGACTGACGGTTACTGCAGGGATTTTATCGAAGACTATGCGGCCACAGTGGCGCCGCTGCTCCGACTCCTCCATAAGGGAGTGGAGTGGTCTTGGGACGAGGACTGCCAGGCAGCCTTCGAGAAGTTAAAAAGGGATTTGCAGACCGCGCCAGCTTTAGGGGCCATAGATGGGGGGAAGGAGTTTTTCCTGGAGGTAGCTGCCAGCGGAGACAGCTTGAGCGCTGTGCTGCTCCAAGAGCGTCACGGCAAGCTGAGGCCGGTTGTCTATTCATCCAGGGTGTTAACGGATGTGGAGAGGAGTTTCTCCGATTGCGAAAGGCATATATAGCCACGCATTGGGCTGTGAAAAGATCAGCGATCTTCACAGGGCTCTCTCCCATCACTCTCCTCACCCATCACACACCAACTAAGAGTGCTTCTAGATGGGAGGATTAAGGATGGGACCGTAAGCAGCGCTCGAATTGCGCGCTGGACCCTTCTCCTTTCCCAGATGGATCTTAGAGTTAAAGGTCTTTGCGAGCCCAGGCTTGCGGCCAATTTGGTATACCCCGGTACAGCCCACCAGTGTTCGGTGGAAGGGGTGTGGGAAGTCAACATAGGTTTACGGGCCGGGATACATCCCACAGGGCGCGAGATTTATGTTGGTGGGTCCAGCACGGTGTCCACTGGCGAACGACTCACAGAGTGTGGAGTTTATGACCCTGCGGCAGACCTTGCCCTGGCGATTAAGCTCCCCAGCACCATGAGCGCGCAGCAGGCTGAGCTGTCTGCGGTGGTGTACGTTGTTACCCACCCAGAAACTTTCCCAACCCCATACACGATTTGCTCGGACAGTATGTTCACATGCAATTCGTGTACGGAATACCTGGTCATTTGGTCCCGCCGTGGATACACCTCCGCGGACGGGCGACCTTTAACGGTGAAGCCCTTGCTGGAAAAGATCCTTGCTGCAGTAGGGGAGGAAGGGGAGATTTTCATCCATAAGGTGAAGGCTCACTCCTCCACAGAGCCCCGTGGGGAGGGCAACCAGCGGGCGGATGCGCTAGCCAGGGAGGGTGCCCGTGACGGCATTTTCTGGGACCCCTATGGGCCCAGACCCGTGGCAGCGATCCAAGGTAGAGACGGGAATCCCGGGAACACCAGGGTAGCATTGCCCTTTGACCTTAAGACCGTCCAGAACCAAGATCCCGCCCTAAAGGCAGTTCTCAGAACCATTGCTGAGGGCAAGCAGGTAGTGGGTCCGTACAGTACGGCCACCCTCTCTGTTAAGGAAGGCATGCTGTTCCGCGAGGAGCAGTGGGTTGTGCCGCAGCAGCACAGGAGGGAATTCCTCCAGTTGGCTCATGAGGGGCCGGGGGCAGAGCACCCCGGGCCCGAGGTTACCTGGCAACGGGTAGAGCAGGCGGGATGGTGGCTGGGACTCAGGGAGCAGGTCCGCGAGTTCTGTGCTAACTGTCTCGTGTGCGCTGCAAACAACCCAGACCCCCAGAAAAGGAAAGTGCCCATGGGGCGCATCAGGAGGGAGGAGGGACCATGGCAGTCGATACAGATCGACTATATAGGGCCCCTGCCCACCACCCAGGGAGGCTATAAATACTGCCTTGTCTTGGTGGATGTGTTTTCCAAATGGGTAGAAGCCTTCCCCTGTAGAACAGCTACGGCACTGGGTACTGCAAAAATCTTGGTCCGGGAAGTGTTCTCGCAGTGGGGACTCCCCCGTTTCGTGGAGTCAGACCAAGGGAGTCATTTCACCGGTCAGGTGATGCAGAACACCCTCATGCTTTTGGGCATTGAAGGGAAGTGGCACGTAGCGCACAATCCCTAGTCATCCGGGTTTGTTGAACGCATGAACCGGACCCTGAAGGAGAAATTGAGGAAAGAGACTATGAACTCGCCCCAAAAATGGGCGGAGGTTCTGCCTCTAGTCCTCATGGGGATCCGGGCCAGTCAGTTGAAAGGTACGGGGTATTCCCCGCACGAGGTGATGACTGGAAGGATCATGCGAACCCCCACCCATGTGCTAGCGCCGGTGCTCACTGAGGGTCAACTCCAAGAGGTAAGCAGGGACAAGTTCGTCCAGACCCTCTTGGAGCGCCTGAAGCAGGTTTATGAGCAGGCAGCTGGGAACATGGGAAGGCAGCATCAGGGCAATCGCCTGTTGCTGGAACCCTGCAAGAAACAGGAGTGGGAAATAGGAGACCAGGTCATGGTCAGAAACTATGCCAGAGTAGGGAGTCTGGAACCACTGTATATGGGGCCCTACGGCATTGTAGATAAGGCGAGTCCCATGGTATACGCCGTAAAGGTACCTCGGCGCACTAAGTCGTTCCACGTAAATCAGTGCAAACTGTATAAGCCGGGTGCACAAGGGCCAACCACAGGGGCCAAACCTGCGAGTGGGGACTCGCAGCCCCGGGTAGTGCCACAGGACACACAGGCAGGCAAAGCAGCTTGCATCAGGGGAGAGGACATCCTGGCAAAATGCAGGATCCTTTATTGGGGTTGGGAGTCAGATGAGGAAGAGTTCGAGGAGCTCGACCAAGATAGTGACACAAGCGAAGAGGAGCTGGAATCGGAGGACGAAAGGGTCGCCCCCGATTCAGGTAAAGGGGAGACAGGGGCTGCAGATAGAGATCCACACAGGGTGGAGGCCGAAGGTGGAGGTCCCGAACGCAGGGGGGCGGAGCTAGGGGAGGCGGAGCCAGCCGCTGTGGTGGGACCACAGGGCGTGGCGATGGAAGCCTCAGAGCCCGAGCCACCCGCCTTGAACGTCTTGCCCTCGAGGGAGGTAGGGACTGCGAGTGAAGGGCCGCCTACTGGGCCAAGTAGGGCGGTGCCACAAGCTGCAGATCCCGAGTTCAGGGAGGCGGAGTCAGGGGAGGCGGAGCCAGCGACTGTGGTGTGACCACAGGTCGCCACGGTGGAAGTCTCGGAACCCGGTCCGTCAGTCCTGGAGTTCCTGTCCCCGGTAGTTCCCCGTAGGTCAAGTCGGAAACCCCAGCCCAGGAAGATGTGGATAAGTCCCCCGTATGTCCCTAGGCGTAGGTCCAGGGCTAAGGCAGCCCAGGGAGAGCCCAGTCACAGCGCAGCAGCAACAGGCTGGGGCAGATCAAAGGGAGGGGTCAATGCCCTCCCACTGTTGGGAGAAGCCTGCGGCAGCAACCGCAGAATTTGAGTAGGCCGCCCTGGGAACGGGCGGCACTGTACAGTTATAAGATAAGTGATGAGTTGATAAGTTTTATAAGTTCAAGTTTATAGTTTTAAATCAGGTTAAGTTTGTAGTTAAATTTTAACAGAAAATGGTAAAATGATGGGAGTTAGAGATAGGAATAGTTAAAGTCTATCCAGTGCACATGTCTTCTTACGTGAGGCGAGGTCAGGGGACCCGCTCACCCTTCACAAAAGCCAGAGACTCTTGGGAGGCTGGCTACCTCATTCTATCTGATCACAGGAACCAAGGAAGGATGGAACGGATTCTGGTAGTGCTCGCGGCAATCGGATGTGGACTGGCCTATCGAGGCCGCACCAAGGATGTCGTGGTGTTTGGATGCTCCGGGGACACGGCCCCCATCGCGGTGGATGGGACCGGAAGGCGAGAGGCTGAGGAGACCGCCACTTATTTCCACAAGGGAAGGTGGCCAGGATGGCTGGGAACGAATTCAACTGAATATTCCAGTACATCGGGATTTGCCTATAAAGAGACTTCTTTAATGTGCCCCAAAGTGAGGATCATCGCACCCAGAGTCAGCGTCACCGTCGGCAAACGGATTTGTTTGACTTGTAATGGGAATGTCCCATTGAGCCGATGGTGGTGGCTACGAAAGCTGAGCAAAAACATGAGGAACTCTTCGGTCGAGTGGGAGCGACTGGGTAATAATACCCATCGGACAATTACGGGGACTAACGGACAATTGAGAGTCTGTTGGGACAAATGGTGGGAACCGGATGAGGGAATTTATGTATGTATGTGGGGGTCAAAGCACGTTTGCCCCAAAGGCATCTCCACATTTTTCATCAATCAGTGGCAGGATAATGGGAAAGGGATGAGGTGGGATGCAAGCACCAGGGGGTGCGGGGCTCCATACTCTCCGATCCCGGTAAATGCCACTGAACTCATTACGCGCCCATGCAAGGTCCCGCCCACAATTCCGGTGGTTCCAGCTAAGGAAGAAGGGTGCCCAAAAACCAGTAAGGGACCCAGGAATGGTTTGGTACTGGTCCCTACAGACCAGCTACTATTTCAGGGGGTACATTATGCGGTGGCCTCAGTGGTTTTAAACCTCACCAAGGTGCGGTTGCCGGACTGGTGCCCCAAAGAGACGGAACAGTTGTATCAGGTCCTGTTGACCAAGATGTTTAGGCAATTTTATGAGTTCGATTTCGCGGAAATTGATAAAAACAAGTTTGTACACCGCACCACATGAAGTTTTGGGTCAGGTGGGGAGACAAAGGAGGGGTGTTGTGAACGACATGTTCACTGCTTTCAATACAGGTACATCTGTGGTCAACGCTCTAGACAGCGTGGAGCTGCAGACCCAGATTAATGGCTTAAAAACACAATTGGTTGGGTCTGGGTTACATGAGGACCAGGCCATGACTCTCCATTTAAAAGAAATTATAGCTGAGCTGGAGAAACATGCGCGTACAGTAAATGCCCTGATCAGGGAAGATCGGAATGCGTCCGATCAGGCTGCGCAGAATGAGGTGTGCGTGCTTTACGGGGCGTGGTTGCTGGGCGAGGGCCGCAGTAATTTGGAGGATTTAAAACAAGGTTTGGTCCCGTCCTGGATAAGTAACAAACACCTGCAGGCGCTCCACCCTTTTCAGAACGCATTAAGCCCGTGCCAGCTCAGGCTAGCTTCAGAAGCATACCCAGTCCCCGTGGACTGCGGACGATCGAACCATACCATTATGGGTGTAGTTTTACGTATGCCGGTTTTGGGCGACACAGCAAAGACCGCCCCAGTGTATCGGGTAGAGAACATTGGTGTCATTCAGGGGGGAGCCCACATTCGCTACGCAGCGGTTCCACCTTACGTCATCCGCTGGGAGCAAACGATGACAGGTACAGATCTTTCTCGTTGTCGTGGCAGGGGAGCACACATAATCCTGTGTCCCCAGCACTTGAATGCCTTTTTATCACCACAGTGCGGGTTCAGAACGGCTGGCGCCAAGCCCATGAATTGCACCATGGAGGCTATGGCACAAGATCATGTGCCGCCGCAGGTGGCATACATAGGGGCTGGAACATATTGCGTTACCACTGAAGCGCTACACTACCAGCATGGAAACCATAGCCGGTGTCCGGTGAGTGACAGCAGTTTCTGTTTTAAACCCAGGGCTGAAGTTCAAGTGGCACAGCAGCGAATTGTCCCAATCCCTGAACCATCCACTGTTCATCTAACAGTAAAAGAGAATTTTACCGACTTGCAGCGATTCGTCGCGCATTTCGGATACCTCATTCCCCCTCTCCCTGAACACCTCACCAAACATTTGAAGGCCGTTGCGGTTTCGCAGAAACATTTTTATACCCTAGAGCAAAAGACTGTCGAGATAGGGTCAGAAATTATAGACATAGTAATTCCACCATGGTGGGATCTGTTCACCAACATTGAAGTGCCTTCCTGGATTAGAATAGCCTCCCACATTTTAGTTGTATGCCAAGTGTTTATTGTGATATACTTATTGGTCATGCATTGTAAGAGAGGCAAACGCCTCACCAAGAACGAAAGCACGGGAGAGTGGCGAGAGCATTACGTGCGCGTGCATGAAGAAAGCACCGCATAAACAGACGAAATGGCATCACTCCAGTTTTTCCACGTGCACCTCGGAATTGTTGCAATTGATCGTGATTTTTCTCAGAAACTGTAATTAAGTTTGGAACTCTACGGGGTAAAAATTCAGTTGGTTGCGCCTCCCGTTAGCGCCTTAAGAGGGCGCTAATGGGGCGCAAAGCCGCTAACGCCCGGGCGCAGCGATGTTTGCGCCGCTCGAGAACTTAACTTGAGATTGTGCGGCGGCGCTAAAACTTACCGCTGCGACCACCTGCGCATGCAGATTGTGACGTCATTCCATGGTGCAACGCCCTTGTGGCGCACCGGAGCGGAAATTGAGTGGCGCCCCCTGCCTTACCGCCTGGCGCATCCAACGACCAGAAGACTGGAACGCTATCAATCGCTGTGGGGCTGGGGGTGGCGCTATTTAAAGGGGGCCTCTTCCTATCTTTTATTGTTGGTGGCATTTTTGAACTATGCATTCTGAGAGAGAGAGGGAGAGACTTCTGGAGAGATTCAACGTTGTGTGAAGGAGTTTTGGGTACTGAGCAGCACTTTGCAGGTTCATTTTGATTTGCCATTCCTTGTATCGATTTAGCAGAGACTGTGGGAGCTGCACTCTGAGCTCTTTGCCTGGTACTCTCCATTGTTCTTTCCAGCACATTTGATGTGCAAGTCTCTCCAGGCCAAGATTCAAGGCTGCAATGAACAGGATGTGGATGGAAAGCAAGATTAACCACCCCCTTTAAGAACTGGCCCGTGCCATTGTGTGTGTGTTCCATTGCTGACTGACATTACATGAGCTTCGCCAGCGCTCTGAGTTAGCGCCTCACTCCTTGGCCTTTGCGCCTTAAGACAGGTGTGCAGCGCCTGCTTTAGCGCTCCACTCACCTCCCGGGGCGGTAAAAGTGAAGTTTCCAGTCAGTGCCGATAATTAGCGCCAGGCGCTAATATTTGCGTCCAGACGATATTTGCACCCCAAATGGGGCGCGACCTAATTTCTACCCCTACATGTTTAAGAGTTGTTTTTGATTATTTTGATTTGGTGTTGTTGAATATGATTGTTTGGTTGTTTTTGTTTTCTTTTTCCTTGAATAAAAAATATGCATATGCAGGTGGTGCAAGAGGCATCGGCCTGGTTACACCTGGAAGGAAATACACGCGGTGTAAGTTGAAGGCAGATGCTGCCTACGGTGTAATAAGAATGTAATTTTCCTGGGAAATAAGGACGACACGGAGACCCTAGATAGTTTTAAGTTATGGGAATTTTGGATATGGAGAATCGAGATAATATTGCTCACCACAATGTTTTTGATACGATAAGCGGAGTTATTCGCATCAACAGGAGGGACTGTGGAATTCGCAAAATTATCGCGATTTTATAATAATAAGAAGGAGACATAAAGTTTCGTATAAACAGCTTTATTTCAGCAAAATACTGTCATGTTTCAAAAAGGACACAAGCAGCCTGTAAAATGGCCACCACGCCTCGTGGCAGAATGTTCTAGACTTTCAGTAGGCAGACAAGATGGCGTTTCAATAAACATTTCAGCAAGATCGGACAGGACTCAGCACATTTGAGATAATGACAAGACGCAATGGGTTTGCATTTCAAACATAAATACTGGAATCGGTTTTCCAGGTACAAACGAGGGCTATTGTACTGAGCGATCAAGGACCCATCCAAAGAAATTGATATGCAAATTCCCCACGGCTCTACGATGAGAGAGCCGTTCGCGGGTGCTCACAGCAAGCATTTGGAAGCCCCAAAACCCCTCCAGGGAGACTACTAGCCGATTCCACAATGGGAGAAATATTAACGGGTACTCAGACAGTTATAAGTATCACCGTAACCCATTAAAGACTGAAATCACCCCATACAAGAAGTTTTGAGCGCCAAAACATGACAAAAGATAGACATTAAGATTGGGCGGGAAAAGAGGAATTACAGCACTATAACTGTAAAGTACAACCGTCCATCTCTCTCTTGCTGCTTTGACTCGCTGGAAGGCTGCTGAACTCTTATTCTCTTGCCTGACGACTCTGGACTCTGATCCGCCAGGATCAACCTCGTGGCTTGCCGCGAAGATCTGTGGAGAACTGGGCTGTGAAGGCCTGGAAGCGGGCGCACCATCCCGAGAAGTCGGTAAACGGTGTTGGAACCGAAGGCCCGAGAGGAGATGAGATGAGATGAGATGAGAAGAGAAGAAGACGACAATATGTATCGCGACGGTCAGTAAACCCCGACCGCGCCTCTAAATATAAGGACCATTTCTTCGAATTCTATCGGCTACTCCACAACTGGTGTCGGTCCGAAAAGACTCTTCTTTGAGTTTTATCAGAGTTCCGAGGTCAACACAGATCTTCATGACAGCAGACGGTCCAGCCTGCTAGCCGGAGCAGAAGCGAGTAAACAAGTGGGGTACAGAGACCCCTGATCGACACGTGGATAGTCAGGTGCTGTGGTGAAAACATCCGAGCAGAGTTTCGGAATTCTCCGAGTTATCACGAGTGGTGAGCATGAGTCTCGATCCTACAAATCTAGATTAGGACAGGTATTGATAGGGGAGGGTTTATGTTTTAAGGATAAATATAATGTGTGTCCCCTTTTTCGATGTGTCGTGCGCTCCTCGTTTCCCAAGCTTTAGTTACATAACCATGTGTAAGTTTGTACTGTCATTAATCTGTGCTTATGACATGTATTTCGTAGTCTTGAATAATATGCAATAAAGATTTTCCATTTCGCACTATTCTACCGGGTCTACCTGAGTTTTCTCTGCATTACTGCTCTCGCACCTAAGTCCAGTGTCAGAACCGTAACGGCGAGTGGGTCGAACCACTCACAGGTTTCTAGTGTTACCAGGCTGGCTGGAGACCAGAACAGGCAACAAGGCCTAACCCCGCACTAGCACCCAGGCTAAGCACAGAGCCACCCGAACCCCTTACAAATCCCACTCCAGAGTCTTGGGCACAAAAATCTAGGCTGACACGCCAGTGCAGTGCTGAGGGAGTGCTGCACTGTCGGAGGTACCGTCTTTTGGATGAGATGTTAAACCAAGGCCCCGTCTACTCTCTCAGGTGGACGTAAAAGTTCCCATGACACTATTTCGAAGAGGAGTTGGGGAATTCTCCTGGTGTCCTGACCAATATTTGTCCCTCAATCAACATCACTAAAAACAGATTATCTGGTCATTATCACATTGCTGTTTGTGGGAGCTTGCTGTGTGCAAATTGGCTGCCGCGTTTCCTACATTACAACAGTAACTACACTTCAAAAAAGTATTTCATTGGCTGTAAAGCGCTTTGGGATGTCCGGTGGTTGTGAAAGGCTCTATATAAATGCACTTCTTTCTTTTTTATCTGAGAGTGAAAATTATAAGTTAACATTTGAGATATGATTTTTCATCAGAACCTACACGATTAACCTACCTTTGTCTGTCTGTTTCTGGGAGTTTTTAGTTTTTAGTTTTTATTTCATCTGTCCAGCATCTACAGTGTTCTTCTTGTCTCTCAGAGGACATGCACAGAGACAGGCAGATAGACATGAGTGGAGGCAGGCAGGCACACAAGAGCAATGATCCCTTTCCAGCCTCAGTGAAAACAAAACAAAAAGAATGAAATTTGGTTTACTTCAAATAACCTTTTACTCAGCTGGGAAAGCTGGACCCGAGCAAATGAAAATGCATTTTAGCTAATTAAAAAGACACTAATGACAGATGTTTTAGACACACTTTTCCCACTACACAAAAGGTTATTATTTGGCAGAGCTCCCGTTGCTTTGCTGCATGGTGGACCAAGCATTTATTACAGAGAAGATTAATTGTTTGAGCAGTGGCAAGGGCATTGTGAAGGAGACTGATTATAGTGAAGATGGGTTTGTCAATTTTTGAAAGAGACATTGCAAAGCCAGTTATATTTCGGTAGATATTAATTGAAACATGACAATTTGTGAAGCTATTATGTCCTTTCGGTTAATAATAAAAAGGCGTTTCGTAAGATGCAGTTCAGGTCTGTCGTGTAATAAATCTGATTTTAAAAGCTGGACACACTGGAACGTCTTCCTTTTCATTCAGAATGCCTTAAACAGTAATACCCAAATATTACCAAATGAAATATCCTAAAGAAGGCTTGAACAGGTTTTATGTAATTGGCTGCATTGTTTAGCCCCTGAGATAAGTCCATTAAGCTACAATTTAAACCAACTTATTTTCCTCTATAATGTCACAGCGTCACTAACTGCTGCATCACGTTCATCTGTGGTAAGCACCGTTACTTTTTGTTAGATCTTTTTTAATTAACCTTTTCTAATGCTTTAAGCTATGATTTATATTTACAATGATACACATAGATACTGAACCCAAGACGTCTCATACGTATATTCTCGAAAAACAAAAGGCACAGTTGGCAGCAAGTTCGATCTTGAAGATCTTTTTGGAACACTGCTCAAAATCTGTGCTGTAAAGTGCCATTTTAGAGCAGCAGAGCTCAGCCTGTGCCAGTAACACTGCCTGTAAAGGACACATCGTCTCTAACCAATCAAAGCATCCTTTTTGGTAGCCTGCTATCGTGTATAGATGTTACAAATAAAACACCATCAGTAATCTACACTGTAAGGGATAGAATGAACCATTCTAATTGAGGGTGATAAATTTATTTTCTTACCAATTTGCCTGGATATTCCAATCAAACACAAGCCCGGCCGGAAGCAGGTGGAGTTTGCATCCTACCGATGTGATTTGCACTGACCCACTGCAATCGGATACTCGCAGAAGCTAAGGAAGAGATAGCAGAGGCACTTGTGTGTATAAAAACATTCAATAGAAAAGGGAATAGTACCAGAGGACTGGTGGATAGCTAATGTTATTCATTTATGCAAAAAGGAGATAGAACAAATCCAGGAAACTATAGATCAGTTAGCTTAGCGTTAGTGGTTGGAAATATATTGGAAGCTTTACTCAAAGATGTAATAGAAAAACATCTATAAACGAAAAATATAATAAAGAATAGTCAGCACAGATTTCAATAGGGAAGGCCATGCTTAATGAACGTCATTGAATTCTTTGAAGAAGTAACAGGAAGAGTAGACAAGGATACTTTAATAAATGTAATATAGATGGACTTTCAAAGGGCCTTTGATAAGGCACCACATGGTAGACTCATGAGTAAGGTCAGAACAAGTGGAATCAGGGAACAAGTAGCAGAATGGATAGCAAACTAGCTACAAAATAGAAAACAGAGAGTAGGGGTTAAAGGTATTTACTCAGACTGGTGGAAGGTGAGAAGTAGTGTTTCTCAGGAATCAGTGCTGGGACCACTGCTGTTCACCATTTACATAAATTATTTGGATTTGGGAATCAGAAGTTAAATTTCAAAATTTGTGGATGACACCAAATTGGGGGGGTGGGGGGTGTTGGGGTATAGTTAATACTGAGGAAATTTGCAACAAAATACAAGACGAAGTTAAAAAACTTGCAGAATGGGCATGTAATTGGCAAATTAATTTCAATGTAGGTAAGTGAGGTGTTGCATTTTAGAGGTCACATACTCCTTGGAAAATAACAGTCTCAATGGGGTAGAGGCGCAAAGGGATCTAGGGGTACAGATTCACAAATTATTGAAAGTAGCAACGCAGGTTAACAAAGCCATAAAAAGTGCAAACAAAGCAGTGGGGTTCAATTATAGAGGAATACAAAAACAGAGAAGTTATGTAAAATTTATACAGAACCTTGGTTAGACTACACTTAGAGTACAGTGCACAGTTCTAGCCGTGATATTACAAAAACGATATAGAAACACTGGAGAAGTGCAAAATAGATTTACAAGGATACCAGAACTAAGAGCATACAACTATCAGGAAAGATTGAACATGGTTCTCTAGAAAAGAGAAGGCTGAGGGGTGACCTAATAGAGGTCTTTAAAATTATGAAGGGGTATGATAGGGTCGACATAGAGAAGATGTTCCCACTTATAGGGGAGTCCAAAACTAGGGGCCATAAATATAAGATAGTCATTAATAAATCTAATAAGGAATTCAGGAGATACTTCTTTATTCAGTGAGTGATGAGAATGTGAAACTTGCTACCATATAGAGTGGTTGAGACGAATAGCATAGTTGCATTTAAAGGGAAGCTAGATAAGTACATGAGGGAGAAAAGAATAGAAGGATTTGTTGATAACGTGAGATGTAGTAAGGTAGAAGGAGGCTTGTGTGGTGCATAAACATTGGCATAGCCCTGTTACTGTGGTGTAAAATTCAGTGTAATTTTATATATGAAGCGTGTTATATCACGGGAATGGTAGCATAGTGGTAATGTCACTGGGCTAGTAATCCAGAGGCCTGGACTAATGATCCAGAGACGTGAGTTCAAATCCCACCACGGCAGCTGGGGAATTTAAATTCAGTTAATTAAATAAATCTGGAATAAAAAGCTATCAGTAATGGTGACCATGAAACTATCGGATTGTTGTAAAAACCCATCTGGTTCACTAATGTCCTTTAGGGAAGGAAATCTGCCGTCCTTACCTGGCCTGGCCTATATGTGACTATATGTGCCCTCTGAAATGGCCTAGCAAGTCACTCAGTTGTAACTAACCGCTACGAAACAAAATAATAAGAATGAAACCGGACGGACCACTCGGCACCGGCTATGGACACGGCAATGGCACACCCAGCCCAGTCAACCCTGCAAAGTCCTCCTCACCAACATCTGGGGACTTGTGCCAAAATTGCTGGGAGCTGTCCAACAGACTAGTCAAGCAACAGCCTGACATAGTCATACTCACAGAATCATACCTTTCACCAATGTCCCAAACTCCTCCATCACCATCCCTGGGTATGTCCTGTCCCATCGGCAGGACAGACCCACCAGTGGTGGCACAGTGGTATACAGTCGGGAAGGAGTGGCCTTGGGAGTCCTCAACATTGACTCTGGACCCGATGAAGTCTCATGGCTTCAGGTCAAGCATGAGCAAGGAAACCTCCTGCTGATTACCACCTACTGCCCTCCCTCAGCTGATGAATCAGTGCTCCTCCATGTTGAACACCACTTGGAAGAAGCACTGAGAGTAGCAAGGGCACAGAATGTACTCTGGGTGGGGGACTTTAATGTCAATCACCAAGAGTGGCTCGGTAGCACCACTACTGACCGAGCTGGCCAGGTCCTGAAGGACATAGCTGCCAGTCTGGGCCTGCGACAGGTGGTGAGTGAATCAACAAGAGGGCAAAACCTACTTGACCTCGTCCTCACCAATCTACCTGTCGCAGATGCATCTGTCCATGACAGCATTGGCAGCAGTGACCACCACACAGTCATTGTGGAGACGACGTCCCATCTTCACACTGAGAACACCCTCCATCGTGTTGTGTGGCACTACCACCGTGCTAAATGGGATAGATTCAGAACAGATCTAGCAGCTCAAAACTGGGCCTCCATGAGCGCTGTGGGGCAGCAGCAGAATTGTATTCCATCACAATTTGTAACCTCATGGCCTGGCATATCCCTCACTCTATCATTACCACCAACCCTGGTTCAACAACGAGTGTAGAAGAGCATTTCAGGAGCAGCACCAGGCGTACCTAAAAATGAGGTGCCAACCTGGTGGAAGCTGCAACACAGGACTACATGCATGCTAAAAAGCAGAAGCAGCATGCTATAGACAGGGCTAAGCGATCCCACAATCAACGGATCAGATAAAAGCTCTGCAGTCCTGCCACATCCAGTCGTGAATGCTGGTGGACCATTAAACAACTAACGGGAGGAGGAGGCTCCATGAACATCCCCATTCTCAATGATGGTGGAGCCCAGCACGTGAGTGCAAAAGACAAGGCTGAAGCGTTTGCAACCATCTTCAGACAGAAGTGCCGCGTGAATGATCCATATCGGCCTACTCCCGAGGTCCCCACCATCACAGAAGCCAGTCTTCAGCCAATTCGATTCACTCCACGTGATATCAAGAAACGGCAGAGTGCACTGGATACAGCAAAGGCTATGGGCCCCGACAACATCCCGGCTATCGTGCTGAAGACTTGTGCTCCAGAACTAGCTGCGCCTCTAGCCAAGCTGTTCCAGTACAGCTACAACACTGGCATCTATCCGACAATGTGGAAAACTGCCCAGGTATGTCCTGTCAACAAAAAGCAGGACAAATCCAACCCAGCCAATTACCGCCCCATCAGTCTACTCTCAATCATCAGCAAAGTGATGGAAGGTGCCATCAAGCGGCACTTATTCACCAATAACCTGCTCACTGATGCCCAGTTTGGGTTCCACCAAGACCACTCGGCTCCTGACCTCATTACAGCCTTGGTCCAAGCATGGTTAAAGGAGCTGAATTCCAGAGGTGAGGTGAGAGTGACTGCCCTTGACATCAAGGCAGCATTTGACCGAGTCTGGCATCAAGGAGCCCTAGTAAAACTGAAGTCAATGGGAATCAGGGGGAAAACGCTCCACTGTCTGGAGTCATACCTAGCACAAAGGAAGATGGTTGTGGTCGTTGAAGGTCAATCATCACAGCTGCAGGAGTTCCTCAGGGCAGTGTCCTAGGCCCAACCATCTTCAGCTGCTTCATCAATGACCTTCCCTCCAACATAAGGTCAGAAATGGGGATGTTTGCTGATGACTGCACAGTGTTCAGCGCCATTCGCAACTCCACAGATAATGAAGCAGTCCATGCCCACATGCAACAAGACCTGGACGACGTTCAGGCTTGGGCTGATAAGTGGCAGGTAACATTCGCACCACAGAAGTGCCAGGCAATGACTATCTCCAATAAGCGAGAGTCTAACCACCTCCCCTTGACATTCAATGGCATTACCATCGCCGAATCCCCCACCATCAACATCCTGGGGGTCACCATTGACCAGAAACTTAACTGGTCCAGCCACATAAATACTGTGGCAACAAGAGCAGGTCAGAGGCTAGGTATTTTGCAGTGAGTGTCTCACCTCCTGACTCCCTCAAGCCTTTCCACCATCTACAAGGCACAAGTAAGGAGTGTGATGGAATACTCTCCACTTGCCTGGATGAGTGCAGCTCTAACAACACCCAAGAAGCTCGACACCATCCAGGACAAAGCAGCCCGCTTGATTGGCACCCCATCCACCACCTTAAACATTCACTCCCTCCACCACCGGCGTACCGTGGCTGCAGTGTGTACCATCAACAAGATGCACTGCACCAACTTACCAAGGCTTCTTCGGCAGCACCTCCCAAACCCGTGACCTCTTCCACCTAGAAGGACAAGGGCAGCATGAAATGGGAACACCACCACCTCCAAGCTCCCCTCCAAGTCACACACCATCCTGACTTAGAAGTATATCGCCAATCCTTCATCGTCGCTGGGTCAAAATCCTGGAACTCCCTACCTAACAGCACTGTGGGAGTACCTTCACCACACGGACTGCAGCGGTTTAAGAAGGCAGCTCACGACCACCTTCTCAAGGGTAACTAGGGATGGGCAATAAATGCTGGCATTGCCAGCGACGCCCTGATCCCATAAACAAATTTAATTTTTTTTTTTAAATGACGTAAGTTTCACCTCATTTTCATGGAAAATGGTTGGTCACTTGCTGGAAAGATACTTAACTCATGGATCTGGACCTTCTCGTCCGCCTTCAGCTGCCGGGTTTCCCGCGGCCTGGGAAACTCGGCCCACAGCCGTTAAGTTCCTGGCTTGGTTTAGTGGGCGATGATAAGGTTTTCAGCCACCTGCTCAAAACACTATGGGGCAAAAATTCGGTATCGCCATTTTGTGGCGCTAATATTGGCCAGGCGAAAAGTTTAGCTGCTGGCGCTAATTATCGCCTTCGACTGCAAAATTCGCCTCTATCGTCCCTGCAGGTGATTTGAGTGCTAAATCAGGCACACCTCTCTTAAGGCACAAACGCCAGGGAGCGAGGCGCTACCTCAGAACGCTACTGAAGCTCAGGCGATGCCAATTACCATGGAAGCCAGACAGACTGGTGCCGTCCAGTTCTGAAAGGGGAGGGGCCATCTTGCTGGCCAGCCACTCCCTGCTCATTGCAGCCTTGAATCTCGGCCTCGAGACACCTCAAAAGCAATTGTGTTGGAAGCACTAATGAATAGGCTCAGGGAAAGAGCCTGGTGCTTAGGAACCTCAAAAGTGGTGCTGAGGGCCAAAACTCCTTCGGACAGCGTTAAAATAAAAAATTTTGCTGACAATAAAAGGCAGGAAGCGCCCGCCTTTAAATAGCACTCCTCCAGCCCCTTCCCGACATGAAAACGTTCCCCTCTACCTGTTGTACCTAGCGGCAGGCGCTAAGGCAGGGGGTGTGACTCAATATCCAGTCTAGGGTGCTACCGGGGCGTTGCACGCTTGACTGACGTCACGATCTGTGGGCGCAGGAGATTGTGGTGGTAGTGTTTAGCGCTGCCACAAAACGACTGGTCAATTTCACGAGCGGCGCTAAAATCGCTGCGCTCAGGCGCTATGTTCCTACCGCCCCGTTAGCGCCCCCCGGAGGCGCTAACGGAAGGCGCTAACCAACCAAATTTTTTCCCCTAAGGTTTTCATGATATTCATTGTCATATATTATCCTTTAAGAGTTATAAAAGTTCTTTTTTTTAAAATCATTTGTGTAATTGCTTGGTACAATGGGCAAGCAGATCCCAAGGTGCTTGAAAAAGTTGACAAAGGAAACAGAATTCTCAAGAATGCTCAGGTCTACTTTTCACAGTCAGCAACTTCACCATTCTACAAATCTTATATCACTTAACCCAGTGATGTAATTACATAGCCCTATTTGGCAGGCTGCAGAGAAAATCCATTTCCTGCTCCTGACTCAGTACAATATGAAGCCATTAAGGCCAGTAGACTGGAGGAGGATGGTAATTGTTCACCTGTACACCAGAACCAGTTAGTGTAAATATCCGACTGCAAGCAGCTCAAAACTATCCTATCAGAATAAATATAAAGGGGCAGATTTCCAAATCAATTCATTCTTTCTCCCCTGCAATATTTTCCTCTCTCATGAAGGCATTGACTTGTGCTTGAGTGTGACACCATGGGCACCAGCCACTCTCTGATACCGTGCCCAAGTGTCTGTTCCTTATGTGTGAACAGAGTGTTGGTAGGCTATTCAACCAGGGGCATCGTAACTGCGGCTGAATCTGTACCTAACAACGTCTAAACATAGCAGGAGTCACTGGATAGAGATCAGGAGCGGGAGTGCTGACATTTTCCTCTCTCTAGCCCAAGGGGTACTTCAGCCAATTGTAGTTATACTAATGTCTCTCCGTTTTCGATCAGCGAGCTCAGCACAGAAATTGAACCTGGAACATTTCTGGTCTGTGTGGCTCAGAACAGCACTGAGGAGTGCACTTAGCAAATGAGTCATTGGGGGAGATATTGATACATTTTTTATAAAGTTCAGTATTACTTTTTAGGGACTCTTCTTGAGCGCCTATTCCCTGGTAATGATATGTCTGATTCAGTGATTGGGAGCTCTCAGAGGCGAGTGATCGGGAGCGTACAGATAGTGCAAGTCAGGAATTTTAATGGATGAAAAAATTGCCAGATGTGCCTCCATAACCTCCTGTGAAGCATTCTCTGCACGTGTTGCTCCCCATTGATAGCATGGAATCGGGCATTTATAAAATACTGCCCTAAATTAGACACCTTATAGAACTGCACTGTCTATATCCAATACTGTTTGGATAGATAATCTGCTGGACAATCTAACACTGGAAATATTGCAATCCTTTAGGTTATTCTTAACCATTGTAATAGGACGATCGTCAATAGAAATCGCACTATTGATCTCTGCAGTCAAAGAGCAGTTGATCTTTTAAAACTCCTTTCAGTGGTTTCAGGTTTGCACGCATAGCAGCCAGAAATTTTTGGGGCCTGCTATACTGGCACAAGTGCAGTGGAATGGAATATCTGCCTGACAAAATGGCAGGCCGGAGACCATGTCCCAAATCCCAGGAGACGAGATCGTTTGCATGACTGGGGTAGGTCGCTGGTGCCTGTAAGGGGTGCATCACCAACACTACCCAGATCTGGCAGTGTAAGGCAGAGTGGCTCACAGCCGCTCCACCTGAGGTGCCCCCAGGTCCTTCCAAGCTGAATACAAAACTTACCTTTTTGTAGTCTTCGGCAACAAAAGGAGTCTTTCTACCTTCAAGCACAGCAATTGACTCCTCTGGTGCGAATTTTGCTGAGGCTATTTGACGGTACAAAAGGGATAGTCTGGGAACTGCCCTCCCTACCAGAAATGGCTGTACCGAAAAAACAAAACAGGGTGGAATCCTGGCAGAACCAAATTTCGAATGCAGGTCACCAATCCACGCCCTCTCTACCCTGGAATTTGTGGCGCAAGTGTGTTCATTCTGTTATTTGTATACTATCAGAGGGATTTTTTCATTTTCCTCTGCTCTGCACATTATTAAGAAACAGATTCTGCAACAAATCTCTGCTACATTGATGTAAAGATTGTCAGGCTTGTTGTAGTGCGCTGCTCTGGGCATGGCTTTGATTTGTTTTATTTCATGCATATATTTAACATTCAATTAAAACATGGATAATGAAGCAGTCATTTCAGTGGGCTGTTATGTCATTCTTATCACCTTCTTATTGCAAGCAGTAAAACTGTGAGGCAATCCTCCATCACACCAGTGCCTGGCAGAACAAACTCCACCTCTTTTTAGTCATAATATTCAGCTGATCTACATCTGCTTCATTTATAGACTTGTGCTAGGCACTGGAGAGAATGCAGAGACGATTTACAAGGACGATACCAGAAATGCGAGGGTGCACATATCAGGAAAGGGTGAACAGGCTGGGTCTCTTTTCTCTTGAAAAAAGAAGGCTGAGGGGTGACCTAATAGAGGTCTTTAAAATTATGAAAGGATTTGGTAGAGTGGATACAGAGAGAATGTTTCCACTTGTGGGGAAGAGCATAACTAGAGGCCATCAATACAAGATAGTCACCAAGAAATCCATAGGGAATTCAGAAGAAACTTCTTTACCCAAAGAGTGGTGAGAATGTGGAACTCGCTGCCACAGGGAGTGGTTGAAGCGAATAGTATAGATGCATTTAAGGAGAGGCTGGACAAGCATATGAGGGAAAAGGAAATAGAGGGTTATGCTGATAGATTTAGATGAGGAAAGACGGGAGGAGGCTCGAGTGGAGTGTAAACGCTGGCATGGACTGGTTGGGCCGAATTGCTTGTTTCTGTGCCGTATATCCTATGTAATCCTATGTATTTGGAACTTCCATCAACTAGCACTGCAGTAACCAAAACTTTTATCTAAAAATATGAGCCAAGACTTCCTGCTGTGTTGCACCCAATTTTGGGGTAGTAATTGAACAGGTTGGGGCAGAAAATGAGGTGAGGAATCTGTTAAACCCCAACCTTCCCCCCACCCACCCCCCCCGACCCACTCTCGCGCTATTTGATTTTCTGCTGTCATGTTCAGCCAATTTTTGGTGGATGCATGCAAATGAGATGGCAATAATGTGGTGATGTCAAATGCCCCATTTTCTGTAATTTCTGTGTCAATTACATTGAGTATTAATCACACCAGTATAAATCAAAGCCTTGAATTTCTGCAGGGGTTTTCCTGGTCTCCTGCCATAACTTTGATAGGAAAGCGATGGAACTCCTGAGAAGTGGTGTAGGCTACCTACATTGCAATCTGTCTTGGTGTCATTAGTTAAAAGACTGCAATTACCCTACCCTGCTTTTTAGACTGGGCACAATGGTCTCCTATTGGGAATTTCCTTATAGTTCTGTTTCTTGGAATAAGAGGAGGAGGAACAGAGGGAGATGAGTCTGGCGAGATTGCACTGCAGAGACACAGCGCCCAACCAACCAATACCCCAACACCAGAGTATACAGGTAGAGATGCTCCTATCAACATCTGATCAGGAAGCAGTGGCCATGAGGCTCCACTTAACAAAGGAAGCCATAACAGAGTGATGACATATGCTGTAAGTGGACTTGCAGCCCACTTCTACTCTATGGACCATTCTGTCATTGGTTGTTAAGGTCACCCCACCCTTACCTTTTATGACATCTGGTCATTCTAGGCCAAACAGCATTCAAGAAACAATTAATGGGTGCATTTTTCTCTAAAGTCAGCAATTTCTTTAGCTTCCCTATGAACAGCCCGTGCCAATATGAAAGAGTGCTGCAATTTTACTGAGTGGCAGGATTCTCCAAGGTTCAAGGAGTCATAGATGACACTGGTATGGCCACACCTACAACCTTCATCAGTGGACAGAAAAATGTCAACAGGAAAGGTTACCACTTACTCAATGTGCAGCATGTTTGCAAACAACATCGTGGTATTATGCCAGTGAATGCCCACTTCCCTATCAGCTGCCACAGTGCTTTTATTTTAAGCAGCTCAGTGCTACCTATCTGTCACCCAGAAAGGCAAATCTGTGGTGGGCTCCTCAGAGTTACAGGCTATGCTGTACAGCCTCAACTGATGACACTTCTGTGCTGTCCAGAACCCCCAGCTAAGCAGCACTATAATGAGATCCATTCATCACCAGAATCATTACTGACAAATCATGGACAAGTTGAAGGTGTACTTCAAGTACCTGGAACAATCTGGGAGCATCCTGCAGTATAGACATGTGAGGATCTCAAGGATCGTGACAGTGTGCTGTATGCTGCTTAACTCCACTTTACAAAGAGGAATCCCCATGAAGACTCTGGGAGATGAAGGTCCTCATCAAGAGCAAAGGCATCAGCAAGAGGAGCAACAACTTGCAGGGGTCAAACTACTGCTGGCTGCAAGAGGCATTCATGCCAATCTGAAATAAAAGACTCTCTTGGCTACCACATCTGACCACTGCATCAGCAGTCCTGCCTATATCTTTCTTCTTCCCATCACATACATGACATAATCTACAGCCCCTTCTCTGTGTGCATCAATTCACACAACTCCTATTGATGCCACCGCATTAAATCCACTCCCAAACTGCGCTAAAAACAGTGTCTATATACACGATAACTTTAGAACTAACATAATTTTATCTAAAGCCTATAGTGTGTGTATGTGCCGAGTGCTTCTTCCCACTGTGCTTCCCCTTGCTGATAGTGTGTGAACTATGAGCCCTTAATCCTAATCTAATGTTTCTCCTGGGCACTACCCGAGTAACACGAATGTGTGGAGTCATTGACTACTCTGTGTCAGGAGGAATCTCGTGCGACTGAGTTGATCCTTGTTTCACAGCAGCTGAATCCTGAGGTGGACCTGCTCCAGACTGCACCCTTTGTACTACTGCATGAGCAGCTTGGTTCTGCATCCTTTCAGCCATGTGTGGATGTAGCAAAGGGTGGGTGGGCACATATGTACTGCTCTTCTGGGAGACCGCACCATCATTTGTGCATATTTCTGCCACTGGTACTGGACACTGGGTTTGCAGCTCCAGTGCTCTGCAGGAAAGCAGATCTAGTGGTCCCAGTGAGATCAGTGAAGCACAGTGTGATGCTTGTCTGCAATTAGTCACCAAGCCTGCCCAAACCAAAAGATACAACCATCTCTAATCTGGCATCAGAGATTTCTATGGTAGCAGTCTGAACATCCATACAGGAAGCAAAGACTGCCTTTAGGACTTAGTCATGGAAGTCTCCACTGCAGATGTTGCTTGAGCTGTTATATGCTCCATGGTGGACTGCAGTGCTGTTAAATGGTCCTCTGGTGTTCTGAACATACTATGGTAGACTCCTCCACTTGATCTGCTATCTAGAACACACGATACAGTATAGCCCTGAATGCCTGTGACTCTGCATGCATGTTTTTTTTTAAATTGCAGGCCTTATGAGCTGCAGATCCCCTGGCTCTTCAGCTGAGAGATGATGCCCCCTCACCAGCACTTCCTCCTCATATGCCACCACCAGCTGTTCCTGCTCACTCGGGCTCTGTGCATCACGCAGTGCATTCTCCAATTCTTCACTCTTTAAACCCCAGGCAGAATGTCTCTGTGCTGGTGCTTGAGAGAGTGAACTAGTGTGTGTGCTGCAAAGTGCTAGCATCTCGAGATGCTGAGAGGCCTGCAGCACGTCTAGTGGAGGAAAAGAGGGAGAGATGCTTGGATAGTTTCCTGATGAGCAGAGTTCACATATCACTTGTGTCATGAAGGTTTCATGATATGGTTTACTGACTAATTAATGAAAGGTACAATAGGAGGGGAACAGAATGTTCTGCTGAACCCTTGACTGGCACATGTCCTCCAACACCCTGGCCTTTCCCCACATTTCTTCTCATAGGGGGCAAGTGCTATGAGGTTTTGGGGTCCTTCACTTGCTGCTCGTCACTCCTGGGGTTATGGGTGCCTCCTTGAAAAAGAATATGAAAAGTAAGAATTACCTTTAATTATCATGGGATGAGATAAAACACAGGTACCTGCATATGCCTAACGACTAGATTCACAAGATCACAAGATACATACAGACAAGGAAGACCATTTGGCCCGTCTTAATTCATCCATCCCGAACATTAAGAAGGCAAATGGTATGTTGGCCTTCATAGCGAGAGGATTCGAGTACAGGAGTAAGGGTGTCTTGCTGCAGTTGTACAGGGCCTTGGTGAGACCACACCTTGAGTATTGTGTGCAGTTTTGGTCGCCTTATCTGAGGAAGGATGTTCTTGCCATGGAGGGAGTGCAGCGAAGATTCACCAGACTGATACCTGGGATGGCAGGAATGACGTATGAAGAGAGATTGGGTCGATTAGGCTTATATTCGCTAGAGTTTAGAAGAATGAGAGGGGATCTCATTGAAACTTATAAAATTCTAACAGGACTAGACAGACTAGATGCAGGAAGGATGTTCCCGATTACCGGGGAGTCCAGAACCAGGGGTCACAGCCTAAGGATAAGGGGTAAGCCATTTAAGACTGAGATGAGGAGGAATTTCTTCACCCAGAGAGTGGTGAACCTGTGGAATTCTCTACCACAGAAGGCAGTTGAGGCCAATTCATTAAATATATTCAAGAAGGAGTTAGATATATTTCTTAAGGCTAAGGGATCAAGGGATATGGGGAGAAAGCAGGGACAGGGTACTGAATTTGGATGATCAGCCATGATCTCATTAAATGGCGGAACAGGCTCGAGGGGCCGAATGGCCTACTCCTGCTCCTATCTTCTATGTTTCTATGTTAACTCTACACTTTCCTGCAATGCTGCATCAAGTTGTTTCTGAAATGATTACAGGGTAAGCAAGTATGATGGTAAGCAACTCAAGCACTTAGAGTGTGATGCGAGGTTAGTGTAAGTAGCTGTGCGTGGCATCATGGAACTGGCACTTAATACCTAGCCACCTCCCTCCACCTGCCTGCAGCTTCCCTCTTCAAGCCTTTCTGTCTCTGTTCCAAGGAAGCCCTTCTGTCCCACAACTCCTGCAGGAGCACTTATATATCTGCATCAACAAACCTGGGGGTTCTATGCACCAGCCATCCATGCAGTAGGCCTTTGAGTTCAGTATGAAAACTCTTCTGAGGAAGGCTGCCCCTTTACGCAGCTGCAAGACTTTAAAGCCTGTGACACCATACTATCTCCCTCCCCAAATGGACAAGCTTCCAATCAGAGGCGTTCCCAATGCCTGGAGCTCACCTGCATTCTGTCAATCACTCTGGCCTCAGAGATTACAGCTGGATCAGTGCCCGCACCATCAGTTCTGACCCACTACACTTCTGGCAAAGATCGCACCCTCCCTTCCCCGGGAAAATGTTCAGTGCAGTCATAACATTTTAGATATGTTACCGCCTGGAGGGATCAGTGAAAATCGGCCCCCATCATTTTCTCTCCCTACCGGTGGAGATGTGTCTGGCTTCTCATCTACACTTTTACATAGAATTACATAGAGTATAAAGCACAGAAACAGGCCATTCGGCCCAACTAGTCTGTGCTGGTGTTTATACTCCCCACGAGTCTCATTCCATCTACGTCACCTCAGCCTTTCTGCATAGTAACAGTGTGCAGGGATCGTTTGTCACTCTGTGGCGCACCATGTTGCCGCTCCAATGCGCTGTGCCACTGCACAACACAGATAGTACAATTATATATTTGTATTAAATTCAAATCCTCTTAGCAGGGAGACCCCTGCAACAAACCAAATGCTTAATCTAACTGTTCCTATTCAGTAATCGTCAAGAAGAGTATGTGTACTAATCCTTATCAGTATTAAGGTTTTAAAGACATTCTATGTATCCCACTATTTCCTGCTGTTCCTTACTTTGTGGTCTCTTTATACCACAGGCAAGGATTTAGACATAAGCTAGCATTACATTTGTTGCATCTAGTTTAATTATGCAAAAACACAGTGAACCAAGTACAGCTTCTTTACTGTCCTCAGCAAACTTACAGTATCATAGATATTCAATCATAATCATTGATATCATTAGACCCCATTATTGCATTCTCCCCTATGGCAGCTCATGCAGCTGTCTGCTTATTGTTGCTCTTCCATTAAGCTCTTTCTGGAAATGGACCCATCGTCTCAACTTTCCATATGATCTTTTCCCAGTTGACAATCATCACTTCCTGAGGGTACTGATCTTCAGCCATATGATACACATGCTCTGCCTATCTCCCTTCCCATCGTAACACAGCCTGTTACTGCATCCACATTACCTTATTAACAAATTCAAGGGCCCTAGCACCTGTTTTAGGTGGCTGCCAGGGGTGCTTCTAAAACGCTCAAACCAACATGGTGCTGAAGGGATAATTACTAGTCCTAGCTCCCTTAGGTCTACCCCGGATCAGGCGTATTCCTCAGACGTTAACTTTCAACTAAAGTTTGAGGTAGCCGAATCCTAAAGACGCTTAATTGGGTCTAAAGGTCCGGACTATCTCTCCCTAAAGGAAAGGAACAACCTGAAAATGTTACCGTCCTCCAGATAGCACTTTTAATAAGTTTAGCTAGACTGTAACGTTCCGGATATTATGAGGGTCTGGAAAACTCCCCCAGAGTTCTGCAACTCCTCACCAAAGAGTGTACAGAAATTGAGTTCACGAGTTTGATACAGAAGTCTTATGTGAGACAATTCTAAAAATATATAGATTTATTAAAGAAACGACATGTAATTTACAGTTGGTGAGTCAATCGCAACATTAACAGTTCCAAAAAGAGAAAGCTTACAATTCTATTATCAGAGAACCTTACTCTCAAATTTTAACTTTGCTACAGTTTTACAGTTCTTAGTTTTCTACAGGATATCCACCAAAATCAAATACCTTTGATCCCCGAGGTACAAAGAGTTGGAGACTTACAGAGCCGCCTCTGAAGCCGAGAATCGCTTTGCCCCTTTAAAGCGAGTCTGTTATCCCATTTGAGAGTTCAATATTTATAGCCTTTTCCAGTGGTATTTCGTCACCTCAGCTGGTAGCATTACAGAATTCTGTCTCTTCTCTAGGTGTTCTAAGTTTACCATAAAAAATGGTGCAATGGCAGGTGTGTTTTTACTTGATGTCATTTTTACGAAGGCAGATGTTTCTTACTTTTATGTGCTTCTTTACGAAGTGTAAATTAGAACACCTTGTCCAGGGTGAACCATTGTCTTGTTCCCAAAGGTTCAGACTACCGCAGCCTTTAACCTTCTGTTTCAATAAGGTTATTGATTCAGTGTCAACAACTATCTTATTTCTATAGCCAGAATGCTTTCACAGCTTTTTCATAGTTTAGGTTTCTAGATTTCCAGACCCAGTTTGTCATGTTTTAATAAGGCCAGAATTCTTTCATAGAATGGTGTATTTTTCTGAATAGGTTATATGGCTTATTCCTTCACAGCGCGAAGCTGTTTCTGATGCTAATCTGTAAAGTTTCGCAATTATCGCAATTCAAAATAACACAAGAGAAGCAGATTCGTTTGATCAGTTTTATTAAACGAAATGCTGTCCTGATAATAAAGGACACAGAAGCCTGTAAAATGGCCACCGAGCATCGTGGCAGAAGCTTCCAGAAACACAGTGGGCAGACAAAATGGTGTTGAATATACATTTAGTATAAGATTGGATCATACTCGGTAAACACTGATAAAGACAGGATGCAACCCGTTTGCATTCGGAACAATAGCAAAGATATAAGTGCTGGAATCGTTTTCCTATGCACAGTAAGGATCATTGTACTGGGTAATCGAAGGCCCATCCAGACACATCAATACACAAATACCCCCCCGGCTCTACAATGAGAGAGACATTGACGGGTGATTAAGCAAGTATTCGGGGGCCCCCAAAACCAGTCAGGGAGACAATTCATACACATCCTGGCTGGGTCAACAATGGGGAAAACATTAACGGATAGTTGGCCAGTTTCAGGTGCTACCGAAACCCGTTAAAGAAGACAACCGCCCCATGCTGGGAGTTTTGAGCGCCAAATATTACACAAAGGACAAACATTAAGATTTGAGCGGGAGATAAGAGGACACATCACTATAACTATAGAGAACAAATTTCCATCGGTCTCTTATTCTCACGGCTGGCTCTTATCTCTGCTGACTCTTGACTCGGGCTGAACTCTTATCCTTATCCTCTGGTATCACTCTGTTGGACGAGCAGCCTCTTGATTTTCTCTCTGGACTTTGTTGACTCTTGAATCTTATCCGTACTGGTCGGTTATTCGAATGTTCGGTGGAGCTCAATCGGAACGAGCCGCCCCGACAAGGGCAAGTAACAGGGTACACCATCCCGAGTGTCGGTAAACGGTGTCTGGACCCGGAGGCCCGAGGAGAAGAAGACGAGAAGAAGATGAGAAGAAAATCCACGTGCCACCACGGTCAGTAAACCCCGACCGCGCCCGAAAATATAAATACAGAAATCATCTTTGAATTCTACGGGTTACTGCAAGATCCGGTTTGGGTCCATCGACTTCTTCATGACAACAGGGAGTCTGGCCTGCTTTTCGCAGCAGCGAAAGTAAACAAGTGGGGTGCAGAGACCCTTCCAAACACGTGACAGTCAGGCGCTGCAGCGAAACGAGCCGAGTGCCTCACTTTAAAATCTCCGAAATTAAACGAGTTATGAGCATGTTTTAAGATCCTACAAATCTAGATGTAGTGTAGGTATTATTAAGGGAGGGTGTTTTAATAAGGTTAAGATATAATGTGTTCCCCTTTCTACGATGTGCCGTGTGTTCTCCATTTCCACAGACCAAGCTTTATGAATGTATGTATACTTGTACTATCGTTGATTTGCGCCTATGACATGTATTTCATGATTTTAGATGCCATGCAATAAAGATTTCCATTTTGTACTATTCAACTGGGTCTATTTGAGTTTTCTCTGCATTACTGCTCCCTGCACCTAAGTCCAGTGTTAGAACCGTAAGGGTGAGTGGGTCGAACCACTCACAGGTGCTTATTGCAAAAAGGCTGGCCGGAGACCAGAGCAAGCAATAGTATTAGGCAATGAAGGCCTAACCTCGCACCAGCACCGTCTGAGACACGTCCCCCTTACAAATCGGAGGTTGACCCACTAAATTGGACCTTTTTGTATATGTTTTCCGCTCAGAAAACAGGAGCGACGAGGTCCATTTTCACTCCCTCCCCATAAACATACAATATCAACATACCCTGAGTTCATATCAGTAAATTATGAGTCATATGATATAATATCACTACAGTTTGATTTATTTCATACAATTTGCTAAAGTTCAAATCCATTTGTTCCTGATCATACTTTGAATTTTAATATGCAATTCAATATAAAAATCAATTTTTCTATTTAAAGATAGGATAGTGCATAATGTTTTTATTTAGCTTCATTTAACAATTTTAATCATTTAGCTTTGGACAAACTGTTTTCCACTTTTGAGACTGTTATTTTCACTGTCACCGCTTGGCTGGTAACCTGGCAGAGTGGATCGGCCACCTGTTATAGAGCCAGCCCAGCTTTCAATTCCATGGATTCCAGTTTCCTGCTCAAGCAGTGAAGGTGAAAATTACGTCAACTGTTTCAAATGAAATGGCCGGGAAATTGGAACCGTTTGTGCTGGCCGTGAAGGCTGGTTTGGAAGAAAAAATGGCGGCCGCCTTGCTACGCCCGCATCCGGCACGGAATGCGGCGGCCGCCATTTTAGGCAGGTTGGCAGCGCTGCCGTTGCCTGCGCTCGCTTCAGATATTTAGATGAGCCAGATCGTGACGCCAATCGGCGTGCAACGCTGAATTGATGCACAATCTGCTACTTTGGACGCCGCTGCTCTCATTAACACCTTCTCCAAAGCACGCAGGAAGGAACGTGCGTGCTGCAGTATAACGGAGCTGCTGCCAACGCTTCTTAAAGGGACACGCAACTTTCAGTAAGTTTAGAGTTTTGCTTTTGGACTGGTTTCTTTACAATTTTTTGGAGAAGCGGCTTGGTGTAATACATTTAAAAAGTTGTTAAAGTGGGCAGGGAGCACCGGGAGTGCAGGGAGCACCGGGAGTGCAGGGAGCACCGGGAGTGCAGGGAGCACCGGGAGTGCAGAGAGAGCAGGGAGCGCAGCGAGTGCAGAGAGTGCAGGGAGCGCAGAGAGTGCAGAGAGTGCAGGGAGCGCAGAGAGTGCAGAGAGTGCAGGGAGCGCAGAGAGTGCAGAGAGTGCAGGGAGCGCAGAGAGTGCAGAGAGTGCAGGGAGCGCAGAGAGTGCAGAGAGTGCAGGGAGCGCAGAGAGTGCAGAGAGTGCAGGGAGCGCAGAGAGTGCAGAGAGTGCAGGGAGCGCAGAGAGTGCAGAGAGTGCAGGGAGCGCAGAGAGTGCAGAGAGTGCAGGGAGCGCAGAGAGTGCAGAGAGTGCAGGGAGCGCAGAGAGTGCAGAGAGTGCAGGGAGCGCAGAGAGTGCAGAGAGCGCCGGGAGTGCAGGGAGTGCAGGGAGCGCAGAGAGCGCCGGGAGTGCAGGGAGTGCAGGGAGCGCAGAGAGCGCCGGGAGTGCAGAGAGCGCAGGGAGCGCAGAGAGCGCAGAGAGTGCAGAGAGTGCAGAGAGTGCAGAGAGCGCCGGGAGCGCCGGGAGTGCAGGGAGCGCCGGGAGTGCAGAGAGCGCCGGGAGTGCAGGGAGTGCAGGGAGTGCAGAGAGTGCAGAGAGTGCAGAGAGTGCAGGGAGTGCAGGGAGCGCCGGGAGTGCAGGGAGTGCAGGGAGTGCAGAGAGTGCAGGGAGTGCAGGGAGTGCAGGGAGCGCCGGGAGTGCAGGGAGTGCAGAGAGTGCAGAGAGTGCAGAGAGTGCAGAGAGTGCAGGGAGTGCAGGGAGTGCAGGGAGCGCAGAGAGAGCAGAGAGTGCAGGGAGTGCAGGGAGTGCAGAGAGTGCAGAGAGTGCAGAGAGTGCAGGGAGTGCAGGGAGTGCAGGGAGTGCAGGGAGCGCAGAGAGAGCAGAGAGTGCAGGGAGTGCAGGGAGTGCAGAGAGTGCAGAGAGTGCAGGGAGTGCAGGGAGTGCAGGGAGCGCAGAGAGAGCAGAGAGTGCAGAGAGTGCAGGGAGTGCAGAGAGTGCAGGGAGTGCAGAGAGTGCAGGGAGTGCAGAGAGTGCAGGGAGTGCAGAGAGTGCAGGGAGTGCAGAGAGTGCAGGGAGTGCAGGGAGCGCAGAGAGTGCAGAGAGTGCAGAGAGTGCAGGGAGTGCAGGGAGTGCAGAGAGTGCAGAGAGTGCAGGGAGTGCAGGGAGTGCAGAGAGTGCAGAGAGTGCAGAGAGTGCAGGGAGTGCAGAGAGTGCAGGGAGTGCAGGGAGTGCAGAGAGTGCAGGGAGTGCAGGGACTGCAGGGAGTGCAGGGAGTGCAGAGAGCGCAGGGAGTGCAGGGACTGCAGGGAGTGCAGGGAGTGCAGGGAGTGCCGGGAGCGCCGGGAGTGCCGGGAGCGCAGGGAGCGCAGGGTGTGCAGGGAGTGCAGGGAGCGCAGGGAGCGCAGGGAGTGCAGGGAGCGCAGGGAGCGCAGGGAGCGCAGAGAGCGCAGGCAGTGCAGAGAGCGCAGGGAGCGCAGGGAGCGCAGAGAGCGCAGGGAGCGCAGGGAGCGCAGGGAGCGCAGAGAGCGCAGCAGTGCAGAGAGCGCAGGGAGCGCAGGGAGCGCAGAGAGCGCAGGGAGCGCAGAGAGCGCAGGGAGCGCAGAGAGCGCAGGGAGCGCAGAGAGCGCAGGCAGCGCAGGGAGCGCAGGGAGCGCAGGGAGCGCAGAGTGTGCAGGGAGTTCAGGGAGCGCAGGGAGTGCAGAGAGCGCAGGGAGCGCAGAGAGCGCAGGGAGCGCAGGGAGCGCAGGGAGCGCAGAGAGCGCAGGCAGTGCAGGGAGCGCAGGGAGCGCAGGGAGCGCAGGGAGCGCAGAGAGCGCAGGGAGCGCAGAGAGCGCAGGCAGCGCAGAGAGCGCAGGCAACGCAGGGAGCGCAGGGAGCGCAGGGAGCGCAGGGAGCGCAGGCAGCGCAGGGAGCGCCGGGAGTGCAGGGAGCGCCGGGAGTGCAGGGAGCGCCGGGAGTGCAGAGAGCGCAGGGAGTGCAGAGAGCGCAGGGAGTGCAGAGAGCGCAGGGAGTGCAGAGAGCGCAGGGAGTGCAGAGAGCGCAGGGAGTGCAGAGAGCGCAGGGAGCGCCGGGAGCGCAGAGAGCGCAGGGAGCGCAGAGAGCGCAGGGAGTGCAGAGAGCGCAGGCAGTGCAGGGAGCGCCGGGAGTGCAGAGAGCGCCGGGAGTGCAGGGAGCGCAGGGAGTGCAGGGAGCGCAGGCAGTGCAGGGAGCGCCGGGAGCGCAGGGAGCGCCGGGAGTGCAGAGAGCGCAGGGAGTGCAGAGAGCGCAGGGAGTGCAGAGAGCGCAGGGAGCGCCGGGAGCGCAGAGAGCGCAGGGAGCGCAGAGAGCGCAGGGAGCGCAGGGAGCGCAGGGAGTGCAGGGAGCGCAGGCAGTGCAGGGAGCGCCGGGAGTGCAGAGAGCGCAGGGAGTGCAGAGAGCGCAGGGAGTGCAGAGAGCGCAGGGAGTGCAGAGAGCGCAGGGAGTGCAGAGAGCGCAGGGAGTGCAGAGAGCGCAGGGAGTGCAGAGAGTGCAGGGAGTGCAGGGAGTGCAGAGAGCGCAGGGAGTGCAGAGAGCGCAGGGAGTGCAGGGAGCGCAGGGAGTGCAGGGAGCGCAGGGAGTGCAGGGAGCGCAGGGAGTGCAGAGAGTGCAGGGAGTGCAGGGAGCGCAGGGAGTGCAGGGAGCGCCGGGAGTGCAGAGAGCGCAGGGAGTGCAGGGAGCGCAGGCAGTGCAGGGAGCGCCGGGAGTGCAGAGAGCGCAGGGAGTGCAGGGAGCGCAGGGAGTGCAGAGAGTGCAGGGAGTGCAGAGAGTGCAGGGAGTGCAGAGAGCGCAGGGAGTGCAGAGAGAGCAGGGAGTGCAGAGAGCGCAGGGAGTGCAGGGAGTGCAGAGAGCGCAGGGAGTGCAGAGAGCGCAGGGAGTGCAGAGAGTGCAGGGAGTGCAGAGAGCGCAGGGAGTGCAGGGAGCGCAGGGAGTGCAGAGAGCGCAGGGAGAGCAGGGAGTGCAGAGAGCGCAGGGAGTGCAGAGAGCGCAGGGAGTGCAGGGAGCGCAGAGAGCGCAGGCAGTGCAGGGAGTGCAGGGAGTGCAGAGAGCGCAGGGAGTGCAGAGAGCGCAGGGAGTGCAGAGAGTGCAGGGAGTGCAGAGAGCGCAGGGAGTGCAGGGAGAGCAGAGAGTGCAGGGAGCGCAGGGAGTGCAGGGAGTGCAGAGAGTGCCGGGAGCGCCGGGAGCGCAGGGAGTGCAGGGAGTGCAGGGAGCGCAGGGAGCGCAGGGAGTGCAGGGAGCGCAGGGAGTGCAGGGAGCGCCGGGAGCGCAGGGAGCGCAGGGAGCGCAGGGATTGCAGGGAGCGCAGGGAGCGCCGGGAGTGCAGGGAGTGCAGGGAGTGCTGGGAGTGCAGAGAGTGCCGGGAGTGCAGGGAGTGCAGGGAGCGCCGGGAGTGCAGGGAGCGCCGGGAGTGCAGGGAGTGCAGAGAGTGCAGAGAGTGCAGGGAGCGCAGGGAGTGCAGGGAGTGCAGAGAGTGCCGGGAGCGCCGGGAGTGCAGGGAGCGCCGGGAGTGCAGGGAGTGCAGGGAGCGCCGGGAGTGCAGGGAGCGCCGGGAGTGCAGGGAGCACAGGGAGTGCAGGGAGCACCGGGAGCGCAGGGAGCACCGGGAGCGCAGGGAGCGCCGGGAGCACCGGGAGCACCGGGAGCGCAGGGAGCGCCGGGAGCACCGGGAGCGCAGGGAGCGCCGGGAGCACCGGGAGCGCAGGGAGCGCCGGGAGCGCCGGGAGTGCAGGGAGCGCCGGGAGTGCAGAGAGCGCCGGGAGTGCAGGGAGTGCAGGGAGTGCAGAGAGTGCAGAGAGTGCAGAGAGTGCAGGGAGTGCAGGGAGTGCAGGGAGCGCCGGGAGTGCAGGGAGTGCAGGGAGTGCAGAGAGTGCAGGGAGTGCAAGGAGTGCAGGGAGCGCCGGGAGTGCAGGGAGTGCAGGGAGTGCAGAGAGTGCAGAGAGTGCAGAGAGTGCAGGGAGTGCAGGGAGCGCAGAGAGAGCAGAGAGTGCAGGGAGTGCAGAGAGTGCAGGGAGTGCAGAGAGTGCAGAGAGTGCAGGGAGTGCAGAGAGTGCAGAGAGTGCAGAGAGCGCAGAGAGTGCAGAGAGTGCAGGGAGTGCAGGGAGCGCAGAGAGAGCAGAGAGTGCAGGGAGTGCAGGGAGTGCAGAGAGTGCAGAGAGTGCAGGGAGTGCAGAGAGAGCAGAGAGTGCCGGGAGCGCAGGGAGCGCAGGGAGTGCAGGGAGTGCAGGGAGCGCAGGGAGCGCAGAGAGTGCAGGGAGCGCAGGGAGTGCAGGGAGCGCAGAGAGCGCAGGGAGCGCAGGAGCGCAGGGAGTGCAGGGAGCGCAGGAGCGCAGGAGTGCAGGGAGTGCAGAGAGTGCAGGGAGTGCAGAGAGTGCCGGAGTGCAGAGAGTGCAGAGAGCGCAGAGAGTGCAGGGAGCGCAGAGAGTGCAGAGAGTGCAGAGAGTGCAGAGAGTGCAGGGAGCGCAGAGAGTGCAGGGAGCGCAGAGAGTGCAGGGAGCGCCGGAGTGCAGGGAGCGCCGGGAGTGCAGGGAGTGCAGGGAGCGCCGGGAGTGCAGGGAGCGCGGGAGTGCAGGGAGCCAGGGAGAGCAGGAGAGCACCGGGAGCGCAGGGAGCACCGGGAGAGCAGGGAGCGCAGGAGCACCGGGAGCACCGGAGCGCAGGAGCGCCGGGAGCACGGGAGCGCAGGGAGCGCCGGGAGCACCGGGAGCGCAGGGAGCGCAGGGAGTGCAGGGAGTGCCGGGAGCACCGGGAGTGCAGGGAGCGCAGGGAGTGCAGGGAGTGCAGGGAGGCAGAGAGTGCAGGAGAGCGCAGAGAGTGCAGGGAGTGCAGGGAGCGCAGGGAGGCCGGGAGTGCAGGGAGTGCAGGGAGTCGCAGAGAGTGCAGGGAGTGCAAGGAGAGCAGGGAGTGCCGGGAGTGCAGGGAGCTGCAGGGAGTGCAGAGAGTGCAGAGAGTGCAGAGAGTGCAGGGAGTGCAGGGAGCGCAGAGAGAGCAGAGAGTGCAGGGAGTGCAGGGAGTGCAGGGAGTGCAGAGAGTGCAGAGAGTGCAGGGAGTGCAGAGAGTGCAGGGAGTGCAGGGAGCGCCGGGAGTGCAGAGAGTGCAGGGAGTGCAGGGAGCGCAGAGAGAGCAGAGAGTGCAGGGAGTGCAGGGAGTGCAGAGAGTGCAGAGAGTGCAGGGAGTGCAGAGAGAGCAGAGAGTGCAGGGAGTGCAGGGAGTGCAGAGAGTGCAGAGAGTGCAGGGAGTGCAGGGAGTGCAGAGAGTGCAGGGAGTGCAGGGAGTGCAGGGAGTGCAGAGAGTGCAGGGAGTGCAGAGAGTGCAGGGAGTGCAGAGAGTGCAGGGAGTGCAGAGAGTGCAGGGAGCGCAGAGAGTGCAGAGAGTGCAGAGAGTGCAGGGAGTGCAGGGAGTGCAGAGAGTGCAGAGAGTGCAGGGAGTGCAGAGAGTGCAGGGAGTGCAGAGAGTGCAGAGAGTGCAGGGAGTGCAGAGAGTGCAGGGAGTGCAGAGAGTGCAGGGAGTGCAGAGAGTGCAGGGAGTGCAGAGAGTGCAGGGAGCGCAGAGAGTGCAGAGAGTGCAGAGAGTGCAGGGAGTGCAGGGAGTGCAGAGAGTGCAGAGAGTGCAGGGAGTGCAGAGAGTGCAGGGAGTGCAGAGAGTGCAGAGAGTGCAGGGAGTGCAGAGAGTGCAGAGAGTGCAGGGAGTGCAGGGAGTGCAGAGAGTGCAGGGAGTGCAGGGACTGCAGGGAGTGCAGGGAGTGCAGAGAGCGCAGGGAGCGCAGGGACTGCAGGGAGTGCAGGGAGTGCAGGGAGTGCCGGGAGCGCCGGGAGTGCCGGGAGCGCAGGGAGCGCAGGGTGTGCAGGGAGTGCAGGGAGCGCAGGGAGCGCAGGGAGTGCAGGGAGCGCAGGGAGCGCAGGGAGCGCAGAGAGCGCAGGCAGTGCAGAGAGCGCAGGGAGCGCAGGGAGCGCAGAGAGCGCAGGGAGCGCAGGGAGCGCAGGGAGCGCAGAGAGCGCAGCAGTGCAGAGAGCGCAGGGAGCGCAGGGAGCGCAGAGAGCGCAGGGAGCGCAGAGAGCGCAGGGAGCGCAGAGAGCGCAGGGAGCGCAGAGAGCGCAGGCAGCGCAGGGAGCGCAGGGAGCGCAGGGAGCGCAGAGTGTGCAGGGAGTTCAGGGAGCGCAGGGAGTGCAGAGAGCGCAGGGAGCGCAGAGAGCGCAGGGAGTGCAGAGAGCGCAGGGAGTGCAGAGAGCGCAGGGAGTGCAGAGAGCGCAGGGAGTGCAGAGAGCGCAGGGAGCGCCGGGAGCGCAGAGAGCGCAGGGAGCGCAGAGAGCGCAGGGAGTGCAGAGAGCGCAGGCAGTGCAGGGAGCGCCGGGAGTGCAGAGAGCGCCGGGAGTGCAGGGAGCGCAGGGAGTGCAGGGAGCGCAGGCAGTGCAGGGAGCGCCGGGAGCGCAGGGAGCGCCGGGAGTGCAGAGAGCGCAGGGAGTGCAGAGAGCGCAGGGAGTGCAGAGAGCGCAGGGAGCGCCGGGAGCGCAGAGAGCGCAGGGAGCGCAGAGAGCGCAGGGAGCGCAGGGAGCGCAGGGAGTGCAGGGAGCGCAGGCAGTGCAGGGAGCGCCGGGAGTGCAGAGAGCGCAGGGAGTGCAGAGAGCGCAGGGAGTGCAGAGAGCGCAGGGAGTGCAGAGAGCGCAGGGAGTGCAGAGAGCGCAGGGAGTGCAGAGAGTGCAGGGAGTGCAGGGAGTGCAGAGAGCGCAGGGAGTGCAGAGAGCGCAGGGAGTGCAGAGAGCGCAGGGAGTGCAGGGAGCGCAGGGAGTGCAGGGAGCGCAGGGAGTGCAGAGAGTGCAGGGAGTGCAGGGAGCGCAGGGAGTGCAGGGAGCGCCGGGAGTGCAGAGAGCGCAGGGAGTGCAGGGAGCGCAGGCAGTGCAGGGAGCGCCGGGAGTGCAGAGAGCGCAGGGAGTGCAGGGAGCGCAGGGAGTGCAGAGAGTGCAGGGAGTGCAGAGAGTGCAGGGAGTGCAGAGAGCGCAGGGAGTGCAGAGAGTGCAGGGAGTGCAGAGAGCGCAGGGAGTGCAGGGAGTGCAGAGAGCGCAGGGAGTGCAGAGAGCGCAGGGAGTGCAGAGAGTGCAGGGAGTGCAGAGAGCGCAGGGAGTGCAGGGAGTGCAGGGAGTGCAGAGAGCGCAGGGAGTGCAGGGAGTGCAGAGAGCGCAGGGAGTGCAGAGAGCGCAGGGAGTGCAGGGAGCGCAGAGAGCGCAGGCAGTGCAGGGAGTGCAGGGAGTGCAGAGAGCGCAGGGAGTGCAGAGAGCGCAGGGAGTGCAGAGAGTGCAGGGAGTGCAGAGAGCGCAGGGAGTGCAGGGAGTGCAGAGAGTGCAGGGAGCGCAGGGAGTGCAGGGAGTGCAGAGAGTGCCGGGAGCGCCGGGAGCGCAGGGAGTGCAGGGAGTGCAGGGAGCGCAGGGAGCGCAGGGAGTGCAGGGAGCGCAGGGAGTGCAGGGAGCGCCGGGAGCGCAGGGAGCGCAGGGAGCGCAGGGAGTGCAGGGAGCGCAGGGAGCGCCGGGAGTGCAGGGAGTGCAGGGAGTGCTGGGAGTGCAGAGAGTGCCGGGAGTGCAGGGAGTGCAGGGAGCGCCGGGAGTGCAGGGAGCGCCGGGAGTGCAGGGAGTGCAGAGAGTGCAGAGAGTGCAGGGAGCGCAGGGAGTGCAGGGAGTGCAGAGAGTGCCGGGAGCGCCGGGAGTGCAGGGAGCGCCGGGAGTGCAGGGAGTGCAGGGAGCGCCGGGAGTGCAGGGAGCGCCGGGAGTGCAGGGAGCACAGGGAGTGCAGGGAGCGCCGGGAGTGCAGGCAGTGCAGGGAGTGCAGGGAGTGCAGGGAGTGCAGAGAGTGCCGGGAGTGCAGGGAGTGCAGGGAGCGCCGGGAGTGCAGGGAGCGCCGGGAGTGCAGGGAGCGCCGGGAGTGCAGGGAGCACAGGGAGTGCAGGGAGCGCCGGGAGTGCAGGCAGTGCAGGGAGTGCAGGGAGTGCAGGGAGTGCAGAGAGTGCCGGGAGTGCAGGGAGTGCAGGGAGCGCCGGGAGTGCAGGGAGCGCCGGGAGTGCAGGGAGTGCAGAGAGTGCAGAGAGTGCAGGGAGCGCAGGGAGTGCAGGGAGTGCAGAGAGTGCCGGGAGCGCCGGGAGTGCTGGGAGCGCCGGGAGTGCAGGGAGTGCAGGGAGCGCCGGGAGTGCAGGGAGCGCCGGGAGTGCAGGGAGCACAGGGAGTGCAGGGAGCACAGGGAGTGCAGGGAGCGCCGGGAGTGCAGGGAGTGCAGGGAGCGCCGGGAGTGCAGGGAGTGCAGAGAGTGCCGGGAGTGCAGGGAGTGCAGGGAGCGCCGGGAGTGCAGGGAGCGCCGGGAGTGCAGGGAGTGCAGAGAGTGCAGAGAGTGCAGGGAGCGCCGGGAGTGCAGGGAGTGCAGAGAGTGCCGGGAGTGCAGGGAGTGCAGGGAGCGCCGGGAGTGCAGGGAGCGCCGGGAGCGCAGAGAGTGCAGAGAGTGCAGGGAGCGCAGGGAGTGCAGGGAGTGCAGAGAGTGCCGGGAGCGCCGGGAGTGCAGGGAGCGCCGGGAGTGCAGGGAGCGCCGGGAGTGCAGGGAGCGCTGGGAGTGCAGGGAGCACAGGGAGTGCAGGGAGCACAGGGAGTGCAGGGAGCGCCGGGAGTGCAGGGAGTGCAGGGAGCGCCGGGAGTGCAGGGAGTGCAGAGAGTGCCGGGAGTGCAGAGAGTGCAGGCAGCGCAGGGAGTGCAGGGAGCGCCGGGAGCGCCGGGAGTGCAGGGAGTGCAGAGAGTGCAGGGAGCGCAGGGAGCGCCGGGAGCGCCGGGAGTGCAGGGAGTGCAGGGAGCGCAGGGAGCGCAGGGAGTGCAGGGAGTGCAGGGAGCGCCGGGAGCGCCGGGAGCGCCGGGAGTGCAGGGAGTGCAGAGAGTGCAGGGAGCGCAGGGAGTGCAGGGAGTGCAGGGAGTGCAGGGAGTGCAGGGAGCGCCGGGAGCGCCGGGAGTGCAGGGAGTGCAGAGAGTGCAGGGAGCGCAGGGAGTGCAGAGAGTGCAGGGAGTGCAGGGAGCGCAGGGAGTGCAGGGTGTGCAGGGAGTGCAGGGAGTGCAGGGAGCGCCGGGAGTGCAGGGAGTGCAGGGAGCGCAGGGAGTGCAGGGAGCGCCGGGAGTGCAGGGAGTGCAGGGAGCGCAGGGAGTGCAGGGAGCGCCGGGAGCGCCGGGAGTGCAGGGAGTGCAGAGAGTGCAGGGAGCGCAGGGAGTGCAGAGAGTGCAGGGAGTGCAGGGAGCGCAGGGAGTGCAGGGAGCGCCGGGAGTGCAGGGAGTGCAGGGAGCGCAGGGAGTGCAGGGAGCGCCGGGAGCGCAGGGAGTGCAGGGAGTGCAGGGAGTGCAGAGAGTGCAGGGAGCGCAGGGACTGCAGGGAGCGCAGGGACTGCAGGGAGCGCAGGGAGTGCAGGGAGTGCAGGGACTGCAGGGACTGCAGGGAGTGCAGGGAGTGCAGGGACTGCAGGGAGTGCAGGGAGTGCAGGGACTGCAGGGACTGCAGGGACTGCAGGGAGTGCAGGGACTGCAGGGAGTGCAGGGAGTGCAGGGAGCGCAGGGAGCGCAGGGAGCGCCGGGAGTGCAGGGAGTGCCGGGAGCGCAGGGAGTGGGAGTGCAGGGAGTGCCGGGAGCGCAGGGAGTGGGAGTGCAGGGAGTGCCGGGAGCGCAGGGAGTGCAGGGAGCGCAGGGAGTGCCGGGAGCGCAGGGAGCGCAGGGAGTGCAGGGAGCGCAGGGAGTGCAGGGAGTGCCGGGAGTGCCGGGAGTGCAGGGAGTGCCGGGAGCGCAGGGAGTGCAGGGAGCGCCGGGAGTGCAGGGAGTGCCGGGAGCGCAGGGAGTGCAGGGAGCGCAGGGAGCGCCGGGAGCGCAGGGAGTGCAGGGAGCGCAGGGAGCGCAGGGAGCGCAGGGAGTGCAGGGAGCGCAGGGACTGCAGGGAGTGCAGGGACTGCAGGGACTGCAGGGAGTGCAGGGACTGCAGGGAGTGCAGGGAGTGCAGGGACTGCAGGGAGTGCAGGGAGTGCAGGGAGCGCCGGGAGCGCAGGGAGCGCCGGGAGCGCAGGGAGCGCAGGGAGCGCCGGGAGTGCCGGGAGTGCAGGGACTGCAGGGACTGCAGGGAGTGCAGGCAGTGCAGGGAGTGCAGGCAGTGCAGGGAGTGCAGGGAGTGCTGCTGGATGCTTGTAAGGCTTTGGCTCTTAAAGGAAGGCCCCTGAGAAGACCACTTGCTCCCAGTCCTGGGAGCTCTAGTTGCAGTCCCCCTTGGGTTGCAACATCACATGGAGATGGAGCAGAGGCAGCAAAGGGCACAAGCTGCTCGAGGAAGGAGAAGGAAGAAGATGAAGCAGAAGAGGAGGAAGCGGAAGGAAGGAGGCAAACCAGACAGTCCCTTTCTGGCCGGGATATTCGGGATCGAATCATCCGCCTGCGGTACCAGTGAACACAACCCCAATTCCCCTTTCAATATTTGTCCCACACCTTACCTTCCCTCTGTTACTGACCATCACAGCTGTCCTCTTGGCCACAATGCTGAAATAAAAGCCACCACAAAGCAAACTTTCCAATCTAACTTTATCCATGTATACATCCAATATTACATCAAAATATCAACTAATCACCCTTGTGCATTCCCTTACTAAGTGTCTTGCGTGTGCCTTTGCCTATCCTAGTGCTCTTACGCAGTGCTACCCCAGTGGCTGCAGCGTGGCTGGTGGAAGGCTGCTGACTTTCAGTGGGGGAGACTGCAGATCGCCTTTCAGGGTGACCTCAGGGAGCTGGTGGCTGGGAGTGTGAAATTGAGTGAAGGTGTTTCTACTTCTTCACTCTCCTCTTCCTCTTCTTGGTCAACCACTGGCTGGGCAAGCTGGATTTCTTGGGTGTCCGAAATGAGAAAGGCTGTGGCGAGGGGAGCTGGGTAAAGCAAGAGCAGCATGCTTACTTCAAATGCAGCTTATAAATCAGAAGATATTGTGGGATGAGGAGGAAGTGGGATGTGAGAAGGAGGATAAAGTATGTGGCTATCAGCATCTTGTATTCTTTCAGCCCTGCCGCTGACCAAGGGCTCAGCCATGTCCCTGCCAAGAATGGCCAGCACCGTCTCCTCCAAGGGGAGGAGGTGAAGCTAGGGATGTGAGGTGTGAGGTCTGGTTGCAGGAGGTGGCAGAGTTCTGTGACCACCTCTTTGGTGAAGCGGAGCTTACTAATACACTGCTCCTGGCTTAGGTGCAGGTAGGAGAAGTGCTCTCGGAAGACCCTAGGTGGGTAAGGCCACCTGCTGACAGCCCTTCTGCCTCTCCTCCTCCTCCCTCTGCTAGCATCTTGTCCTTTTCTTCGCTGCCTCTGCTCCATCTCCCTGTCATACTTGCGTGAAAGGGGACTGCAAGTAGAGCCCCCATGACTGGGAGCAAGTGATATGATGCAGAAGCCTTTAAATGAGAATCAAGACATTCCTCACTTCCAGCAACACTCTCTGTCACCTCAGCAATCTTAAATAACTGTAGAAAGCTCCAAGCAGTTGCACAAACTTAACAGAGCCAGTAAAAATCAAAAAGCAAGTCAGCTACAAGTTGTTGCTGATCCCTTTAAGTAGTGCTGATGGGGGGGTCCTTCCTGCTGCTGAATGCTGTTCAGCTGTTTGCGATTTGGAGAGGGAGTTAAAAGGAGCAGCCACGTCCAAAATGGCAGATCATGTGTCAAATCAGTGTTGCACACTCATTGGGCGGAATTTTCTTTACCTGGTCGGGTCGGGTGCAGGCGGTCGCCATGGCGGTTCGCGACCCCGTTGTTGCTTCCCTCCCGCTGCAGAAATCGACTTTGTGATAATGGGGCCTATTAAGCCCACCCTGCGCGTTATCCGGCCCAATTAAATGGTGTGGGTCTGATGACATCATCTATGACGTGTTTTCAGCCGGGATGTTTAAAGGCGCCGTGGCCATGTTGCATTTGAAGCATCATCTAGGAGTGTGCAGCCACTGCATTGGAGGCTTTGATTGCTCCAAACAGTTGGAGACATGATTGCACAGGGCAGAGGGCTGCACTCAGGTTCTCCGATGACACCCTCCATATGCTTGTGGAGGGAGTCAGAGCACACAGGGAGGTCCTCTTCCCTTCCAATGGGTGGAAGAGACTTCCCTAGGAGACAAAAAGAGCCTGGCTCCAAATTGCAGAGAAGGTCAACACAAGGGATGTGGTCAGGAGGACCTGGGTGCAGTGCCAGAAACGTTTCAATTATCTCATTAGATCAGGAAAGGTGAGTACAAAGCCACACTCAACTTCATCCTACTGTGCCTCTCATCAAATCACCATCACACTGCCTTCCCAGCCCTACTCCTGCACATTCTTACTCACACCAACATACCTTTCACGCCCACCCATCCCTCTATCACTATCTACATTGGCCCAGAAATTAGGCTCCCTGGCTTCCCGCGGGTGCAAGGATCCCGCGCGCACCTACCTACCACGCCTGCCGTTGACCTCTGGGCCCACGGGGACTTCAGCTCCTGGGCCTCCCCCAACTGCCGGCGCGCAGTGCTTGTGTATCCCAGGGGCGTAGTTAGTGCGATGCGTCCCCTGGGATCATGTGGGCCATGGAGAGCCAATGGCAGCAGACCATCTTTCATTCATAGATTTGACAGGAAGACCTGTCAAATCTATGAATTGAAATCGCCCCCAAAACAACACCTAAACTTCAAATAAATTTTTTAAAAAACCATCACATTTTTAAAATAACTATAAGTTAAATAAATTAACTACTTTAAACAAAAATTTTAATTTTTGAAAAAATTAAAATACTTTTTAACAGTGCTAAAAATAAACTTACCTTTCTTTAAAGTATCTAAAAAAGATAAACTTGTTGAAATCTTTTTTAAATTGTAATTAATTAACCACTTACCTTGTTAAAAACGGGTCTTGTGCCTCCTTTTTAAAAGCGCAGCTTCTTCCATACTTACCTTCCCGGAGAAACCTGAAAAAAAAACAAAGTTCGCTGCGTGCGCGCAGCCTCTCCCGCACACGCGGTTCACCTCTGAACCCCTCCCTTCACGAGACCGGAAGTTCCGGTTTCCCGCGCATGCGCAGTGCATGCAGGAAACCGGCACTTCAGGAGGCCTTACGGGTGAGTACACAACGCGTACTCACCCGGCAAGTGTCGAATTTTTGGCCCAATATCACATCCTCATCTTACTAGCCACCCCTCACACTCACCCTCATCCTAATGCAATCATACCAACTAACAACACACAAGGAGGCCATTTGGCATTGTCACCCCACTCCATCATAGTCTCCCTCTAAAGATGTAACCCATCCATTCCTTACACTCATTCCATCACTCTCACTCAACCTTCTCTTCTTTCCTTCCTTGCAGGAAAAGAGAGCCCACAATAAGAGGGAGAGGGAGAGTATCATTTGCCACTCTCACAGCAGCAGAGGAAGCTGCGTCAGAAGTATCGGGAATCGCGAGCAGTTGGAGGTGGGAGACGGAGAGAGGGGGACATCTCAGCAACCTGGTGATAGAATTACATATCATACAGCTACATGGCATACATCAATCACTCATATGGGGACTGATGTCATCAGCCATTGAATGGTCATCATGTGCATAATGGTAACTGTAGCCATTCTTCATATGACATATCTAACTCATCTCTTTACTCTCCCACAGGTCCATCAAGAGCCAACCCCCCCCACCCCCCCACAACTGGCCAGGAGGAAGAGGAAGACAATTCCTTAAAGGGGCCTCCAGCCTCTGAGGGCGCACCGTCACCAGCCATAAGTCCACCCAGCACCAGCGCAGATACACACACCTCAGTGGGTGCCACGTGAGATAGAGTAGTGTTGTCACCAGGTCTGTCACAAGTCACAAGTGAGCAAGAGCAGATGGTGGAGACAGGGACACTCCCAGCTCTGCTCAGCTGCATGCAGACGCTGAGCCTTGGGGGCCATCCAGAAAGAGGGCGATCCTGGAAGTGCACGAAGAGTGCAGGGGGCTCTGACAGGTTTTGCGACTGCACCACCGTGTCGCAGGCAATGCGACTGTAGGCTCTTCCATGGAAAGGATGGCCACCTGCATGGAGCAGCTAATGCACCACTCACAGGATCACATGGTCTCTTTGGAGAATAGATGACTATCTATGGAAAATAGATGGCAGAGGCTCATAGACCTCCTCTCTTGGAGGGATGTCACCGTAGACGTGGGTCTCATGGCCCCATTGATGTGCAGCAAGGTGCTCTCCAGCTCCTTTGGTGGGGCCATCACAGGCTCCAAGACCCAAAGGATGTCTGCCAAGAGTGTCTGAGCAGTGGCAGCAGAGAAGTGAGTAGGTGGCCTCTGCCTCTGCTGAAGCCATAGGGGTAGCACCTCGTAGAAGCACACGTAAGAGAAAGATGACACACAAGTAGGTTCACAAGGGTAGCCACTTGGATGTTTTATTCAATGTTAATGTCAAGTTCCCGTTAATGTAAAGTCAACCATAAAAATCTTTATTTTCACCACTTTCCGGTCTTGGAAAAATGTGTGTGCACCTCTGGAAGTGGCTTAGTGAGTTGGAGTGAATGGTGAAACATAACAGCATCTCCAGCAATGGTGGTCAGTGTGAAAGGAATGGCTTGGTCATTGTAGGGATTCTTGATGATGTTGCTGTGGCGTGGTGCCAACATGGCACAGCGGGTGGCAGCCATATGGGTGTACTGCGTAAATTTAAGTAAATCTGGCCATGGTGAGGCCATCCCTGACGTCCTGGGCAGCAATGTGCTCGGGTGCTGGTGGAATATGGCCCACAGGTTCCTCCAGCTCCTGCTCCTCCTCATCTTCCAGCTGATGCTCCTCCTCCTCCTGCTCCTCCTCCTCCTCTGAAGAGGCTGTGCGCTCAGTGCCTTGCTCCTCATGCAGCGCTCATCCTCGCTGCTGCGCTATGTTGTGCAGGGCGCAACAGACCACGACGATTCCGTAGACCCTGGCTGGTGTGTACTGAAGGGCTCGTCCAGATCTGCCAAAACATCTGAAGCGCATTTTCAGCATGCCTATCCTCTGCTCTATGACACAGCTGGTGGAAATGTGACTTTCATTATATCTCTCCTGGCCCTCAGTACTTGGTCTCCTCAAGGGTGTCATGAGCCACGTCTTCAGTGGATAGCCCTTGTCTCCAAGCAGCCAGCCGGAAAGTCTGTTTGGAGGAGTGAAGAGTTGAGGGAGGGTTACTGGCGAAGGATGAAAGTGTTTTGGCAGCTGCCAGGGAATTTGGCACACACATGCATGATGATCTTCCTATGGTTGCAGACCAGCTGCTCATTGAGGGAGTGGAAGCACTTTCGATGAAAAACACTCCTGGGTTATGATGGGGTGCCCTGATGTCCAGATGTGTGGAGTCGATGACGCCCTGCACCCAGGGGAAGCCAGCCGTAGTGGCAAAGCCGAGCGCCCGCTCAGTAACACTGGCTTCATCAGTGGCAACGTTGATATCATTGGCTGACTTGTCAAAGAGGGCATCGGTGACCTGTGTGACGCATCTGTGGCCGGCCGACTGCGAGATGACGCAAATATCTGCTGAAGATCCCTGGAAGGAGCCTGAGGTGAAGAAGTTGAGGGCGCTGGTGACTTTGACAGCCACTGGTAAGGCATGTCCACCTGCTCCTCTGGGCTGCAGGTCTTGTTCCAGCAAAGTGCAAATGTCTGCGACAACCTGGCGTGATGGCCTGAGCCTCCTTTGGCACTGCTGCTCAGTCATATTGAGGAAGCTCATCCTCTGCCTGTATATCCTGCGTTGGAGCTGTCACCTCTGACATGGTGCAGCCCTGCACTGATGCCCTCTGTCCTGTGCAGCGGGATGACAATGAGTTCGCGACCCGCTGCAACTTACTTCAAATTTCCCACCTGACCTCCCTCCAATGGCACCCGTACAGACCCCAGAAAATTATGGCCATTGATATCACAATCTGCTTTACTTCCATTTCTGCAGCCAGCGCAGGCAACGGCAGCGCTGCCAGCCTGCCCAAAATGGCCACCGCCGCAGGACCCGCCAGAAGTGAGGCAGCTGCCAATTTTTTTCCAAACCGGCCTTAATGGCCGGCGCAAACGGATCCAATTTCCCAGCAACAATTTCTAAATTTGTGGATGACACCAAATTGGGAGAGATAGTCAACACTGAGGAGGACTGCAACAAATTAGAAGAAGACCTTAATACACTTGCAGAATGGGCATATAATTGGCAAATGAATTTCAACACAGATAAATGTGAGGTATTACATTTTGGTAAGAAAAATAAGGAGGTCACTTATTACTTGGAAAATAAGAATTTAAATGGGGTAGATGAGCAAAGGGAGCCTGGAACAGAGCTGCACAAATCACTAAATGTAGCGATGCAGGTTAATAAGATATAAAAAAAAAACCAAGAACTAGGGTTTATTTCTAAAGGGATAGAATTGAAAAGTAGAGAAGTTATGCTAAACCTGTATCGAACCTTGATTAGACCACACTTGGAGTACTGCGTACAAATCTGGTCACCATATTATAAAAAGCATATAGAGGCACTGGAGAGGGTAAAAATAGATTTATAAGGATGACACCAGACATGCGAGGTTATACCTATCAGGAAAGGATGTACTGGCTGGGGGATTAATTTTACTAAAGAGTGAAAACAGGCGCTAAATGGGTGCAGTTCTAATAATACTAGAATGTTTGAATGTCTGGATTTAGCACTCAATTTTAGTTCTAATTGCTGATTAGCATAATTTGAACTTGCCTGGAGGTGCTAAACCAGAAAACTGCAGGTTTAGCACTCAAGTACTGATTAGGCACATTTTTCGCAGTATATGTGGGCTTCTCGCACCCACTTCCACTGAAGGTGTGGAGTGCTCTGGCTGGCACACAGTGGCATGTTGCAGGATGGCTGAGGGACTGAGGGAGAGGGCGCACAAGTTCTCGGACGCAGCATTGGAGGTCCTGGTGGAGGAGGGATGTCCTGTACCCGCAGGGGAGGAAAGATGCCACCTTGCCCTCCTGTCCGTCTTTCCTGCAGCAGCTGGTGCTGCTCTGCCTGGTCTTATGTCCTCCTCCCATTCTTCATCCAGACCAAGGGGGACCCCTAACAAGATGCCCATGACCAAGCACTGCCTTTCTCCTGGTGATTCCTATAAGGTGTCCAATAAGGTCGAGTAGCACAGCACTCACTTTTTTCAGGTGAAATCCTCAGAGAATTTCCAGAATAAATGTTGCTTGAGTGTTTGTGAACATAAGAACATAAGAACATAAGAAATAGGAGCAGGCATAGGCCATTCGGCCCTTCGAGCCTGCTCCGCCATTCAATATTCGGCCTTTCGAGCCTGCTCCGCCATTCAATGAGATCATGGCTGATCTTCTGCCTCAACTCGATTCACCGGCCCTATCATCATATCCCTTGATGCCCTTACTAGTCAGAAATCTATCGACTTCTGTTTTGAATATACCCAATGATTGAACCTCCACAGCCCTTTGGGGTAGAGAATTCCAAAGATTCACCACCCTCTGTGTGAAGAATTTTCTTCTCATCTCAGCCCTGAATGGCCTACCCTTTATCCTGAGGCTGTGGCCCCTGGTTCTAGACTCCCCAGCCACGGGAAACATTCTCCCAGCATCCACCCTATCAAGCCCTGTAATAATTTTGTATTCTTCAATGAGATCCCCTCTCATTCTTCTGAATTGAAGAGAATACAGGCCTAGTTTACTCAATCTCTTCTCATACGACAGTCCCGCCATCCCAGGAATCAATCTCGTGAACCTTCGTTGCACTCCCTCTATGGCAAGTATATCCTTCCTTAGGTAAGGAGACCAAAATTATACACAGTACTCCAGGTGTGGTCTCACCAAGGCCCTATATAATTGGAGTAAGACTTCTTTATTCCTGTACTCAAATCCTCTTGTAACGAAGGCCAGCACACCATTTGCCTTCCTAATGGCTTGCTGCACCTGCACATTCACTTTCAGTGACTCATGTACAAGGACACCCAGGTCCCTTTGAGCATCTGCACTCCCCAATCTTTCACCATTTAGGAAATACTCTGCCTTTCTGTTTTTTCTACCAAAGTGGATAACTTCACATTTATGCACATTATATTTCATCTGCCATGTTCTCGCCCACTCACTGAGCCTGTCGAGATCCCCTTGATGGGTGCAAGTGTGGAGAGGTAAGTATGTGAGGTGAGTGGAAAGTGATAGAAAATGTTTACTTACCTTTGTTTCTTCCTACTGGCTTCAACAGTTGGGGATGCGGAGACTCTCGCATCTCACCAGCAGAAATGACAGATAGCTGCGGCATTCTCCGATGCAACAGCCATCTAGTTTCTGCTCACAAAAGAGGTTTGATGAGTCTTGAATACAAGAACTCATCAACAACAGAGAATGTCAGTGTTTGACAGCTTCACAGAGCTGTCAAATGATGACAATTCATCAGTCAAAAAGTTTTGACAGGTGAAACGTCATACGCTGACGTTCTCTGTAAGCGGCTTCCCCTTAATTGGCTTGCTAAGCCTGCTGGGCGGGCTTAACAAGGTCAATCAAGGGAAAATAGCGTTGGCCACAAGTCGATGGAGGCGGGACTAAAACCCGACAAACAGCAGTCCCGCCTCCAGCGTGCCCCCATTGACAAAATCGACCCCTAAATGTCAGGAGACGATACAGCCATCCAGTGGATGGGAAGTCACAACCAACCCAACATCCACACAAGTATACTTCTGATGGGGAAGATGACAGTACCACAGAATTACATAGTTAGAATTACATAGAATATACAGCACAGAAACAGACCATTCAGCCCAACCAGTCCACAACAACAACAACTTGCATTTATATAGTGCCTTTAACGTAGTCCATGCTAGCGTTTATGCTCCACTCAAGCCACCTCCCATCCTTCCTCATCTAACTCTATCAGCATAACCCTCTATTCCCTTCTCCCTCATATGTTTATCTAGCTTCCCCTTAAATGCATCTATACTATTCGCTTCAACCACTCCCTGTTGTAGTGAGCTCCACATTCTCACCACTCTCTGGGTAAAGAAGTTTCTTCTGAATTCCCTGTTTGATTTCTTGGTGACTATCTTATATTGATGGCCTCTCGTTTTGCTCTACCCCACAAGTGGAAACGCTCTCTCTGTATCTATTCTATCAAAACCTTTCATAATTTTAAAGACCTCTATTAGGTCATGCCTCAGCCTCTCTTTTCAAGAGTAAAGAGAACAAGAGGGCGATTTTCACCAAATACTTTAAGCACTAAAAAGGTAAAGAGGTGGCCAAATGGGGCTTAGAGCTGAAACGCCGGTTTCGTCTGCATTTAGCGCAAGATGCCATCTTGGTAAAGGAGTTGAAGCCAGTGCTAGGAACGGCTGCCCAGAGGCTGGTTAAACAGTTAATTGCCACTTAAAATGCTGCTAGCGCTCATTAAAGAGGCTACACGACATTCTGATGGCCAGCGCTTCAACTAACGCTCTCTCCTAACAGCGACCAGCTGTTTGGGAGTGAACACGAATTTGATGTCAATTTCAAGCGCTACTTAAAGAGCTACTCACCACTTAATGGTCTTTGCTGCTGGAGCTGTGAAGAGGACATCTGAACCACATCAGGAGACTTTCTGGGACACTTTGTCAAGAAACTGATAAAGAAAGGGAAAATGGAATATGAGCATAAACTAGCGAAAAATATTAAAACCGAATGTAAAAGTTTCTATAGGTATATAAAAAGGAAAAGACTGGTGAAAGTAAATGTAGGTCCTTTACAGTCAGCGACAGGAGAATTTATAATGAGGAATGAGGAAATGGCAGAGAAATTAAATAAATACTTTGTTTCTGTCTTCACGGAGGAAGACACAAAAAACCTCCCAGAAATACGAGAAAACCAAGGGTGTGGCGAGAATGAGGAACTTAAAGAAATTATTATTAGTAAAAAAACAATACTAGCAAAATTAATGGGACTAAAAGTCGATAAATCCCAAGGACCGGATGACCTACATCCTAGGGTTTTGAAAGAGGTGGCCATTGGGATAGTGGACGCATTGGTTGTCATCTTCCAAAATTTTATAGATTCTATAACGGTTCCTGCAGATTGGAGGATAGCAAATGTAACCCCACTATTTAAGAAAGGAGGGAGAGAGAAAACGGGGAACTACAGACCTGTTAGCCACTTGAAGCCTCTTCACATCCTTTCAAAACTGACACTGCCACCTAGCTTTGTATCATCAGCAAATCTGGAAATGTTACATTTAGTCCCCTCATCCAAATCATTGATATAGATTGTGAATAGCTGGGGCCCAAGCACCGATCCTTGCGGTCACAGCCTGCCATCCTGAAAAAGACCCATTTATCCCTACTCTTTGTTTTCTGTCTGTTAACCAATTCTCAACCCATGCTAATATATTACCCCCAATTCCATGTGCCCTAATTTTGTTCACCAACCTCTTGTGTGGGACCTTATCGAAGGCCTTCTGAAAATCCAGATACATCACATCTACCGGTTCCCCTTTGTCTACTCCACTAGTTACATCCTCAAAGAAATCCAATAGGTTTGTTAAACAGGATTTCCCTTTCATAAATCATGTTGACTCTGCCCAATCTTACTATTAGCTTCTAAGTGCCCAGTTATTGCATCCTTTATAATAGATTCCAGCATTTTCCCAACTACTGCTTTTACCAGGCGTAAGATTTCTAAGGGTTTTCAGCGGGCGGAGGTTCTGCAGAAAGCGGAACTCTCCCCCCGCAGAGGCCCTTCTCCAGGGCAGGTGTCCGATCTGTCAAGCGCATTCTTAACAGATCGGAAATGCCGGTTTTCAGCGCATGCTCTGTGCATGCCTGAAACTGGCATTTCCGATGTCCCTACGGGTGTGTACACAGCCCGTACACACCCGTAGGCATCGGAATATACGGCCCTTTGTTTCTCCAGAGTTTCTGCCAAAGTTATGGTGGGAGATCGGAAAAATCCCTATGGAAATTCTGCGCATAAATATATAACTCGTTCCTGTTTGATGATTTATGCTTAAATGTCAAGCTTATGTAAGAAAAATTCCCTATGGCCCTACAGTGCCTGATCAAGAAAGAACGGAAAGAACTTGTATTCATTTAGCACCTTATCATATCTTTGGAACATCCCAAAGCACATCACATCACAACCAACACATTACTTTTGAAATACAGTCATTATTTGTAAATAAGCCAACGCTAGCAGCCAATTGCAAGGTTCCACACACAGTCAATGAGATGAATCGTCAGTTAATCAGTTTTTGGTTTGTGTTGATTTAGGGAGGACTGTTGGCCAGGACAAGGGAGAGCTCCCTTACTTAGTTTAGAATAGTGTTCATCAAACCACTGGAATGGGCCATCAGTTTACTATCTTATCTGAAAACATTTTACTACATTAAAGGCACGATATAAATGCGACAATATTACAACAATCTGGTAGTTTCACTATCACTGAAACGTTAACTCTGTTTCTTTTTTTTTATTCGCTTACGGGATGTGGGCGTCGCTGGCAAGGCCAGCATTTATTGCCATCCCTAGTTGCCCTTGAGAAGGTGGTGGTGAGCCGCCTTCTTGAAACGTTGCAGTCCGTGTGGTGAAGGTACGCCCACAGTGCTGTTAGGTAGGGAGTTTCAGGATTTTGACCCAGGGAGTGAATGTTTAAGGTGGTAGATGGGATGCCAATCAAGCGGGCTGCTTTGTCCTGGATGGTGTCGAGCTTCTTGAGTGTTGTTGGAGCTGCACTCATCCAGGAAAGTGGAGAGTATTCCATCACACTCCTGACTTGTGCCTTGTAGATGGTGGAAAGGCTTGGGGGAGTCAGGAGGTGAGATGCTTGCCGCAAAATACCCAGCCTCTGACCTGCTCTTGTTGCCACAGTATTTATGTGGCTGGTCCAGTTAAGTTTCTGGTTAATAATGAACCCCAGGATGTTGATATTTGACAGATGCTGCCTGGCCTGCTGAGTATTTCCAGCATTTTCTATTTATATTTCAGATTTCTAGCATCCACAGTATTTTGCTTTTGTATATAAATGCGTTGTTGTTGCTGAAAGACGGCACCTCCAACAATACAATTCTCTACACCAGGGGGCTGTGGATGTTCAGTCGTTGAGTATATTCAAGACTGGAATCGATAGATTTTTGGGCACTGAGGGAATCAAGGGATATGGGGATAGGATGCGAAAGTGGAGTTGATGTTAAAGTTCAGCCATGATCTGATTGAATGGTGGAGCAGGCTCGAGGGGTCCAAAATGGAATAAAAAGGGCCCACTCCTGCTCCTATTTCTTCTGTTCTATGTGCCTCAGTAGTGCACAAAGTGACAGCCTAGATTGTGTGCTCAATTCCTGACATACCACATGAACCCCAACCTACCGACACATCGGCAAGAGTTCTACCAACTCAGCTCTGCCTGTCTTTACCCAGGTGCAGGGCCTGGAAAAAAGTGGCCCTCTTACAGCAAGTAAGTTCCAAGTGACTATCATTTACAAGTGAACATCGATGGTGAATGTTAGCCAACTCTTCAACCAATTCAATTATAAGGGGATTGAAACCAATCCTCATTCCAACATTCAAATGCATGAAGCAGTATGGTAGTATAGTGGTTATGTTACTGGACTAGTAATCCAGAGGTCTGGACTAATGATATCTGAAACATGATTTCAATTCCCACCATGGCAGCTTGGGAATTTAAAATCAGTTAATTAAATAAATCTGGAATTTGAAAAAAAAAAGCTAGTATCAGTAATAGTGAAACTACCAGATTGTTGTAAAAATCCATTTCGTTCACTAATGTCCTTTAGGGAAGGAAACCTGCCATCCTTACCTGGTGTTCCCTATGTGTGACTCCAGACCCACAGCAATGTGGTTGACTCTTAACTGCCCTCAGAAGTGCCACTTATTCAAAGAAGGTGGCTCACCACTGCCTTCTTGAGGGCAATCAGGGAAGGGGAATGAATACAAAAAAAGTCACTGTATGGTCAGCTAATCATTAGATATACTGTAAGATTTTCAAAATTTGCAGATCCCCAAAACATATATCGAAAGAAAAAATAAGGACTTTGGAAATTTAAAGGAAACATGCCTGAACATGTACGGCACGTGCCTGGTCTGGGAATTCAAAGACCAGCAAAACATTACCATTTGGACAATAGGCCCTGGGGAAAGCTGCCCCACCCAAAACACAGAGCCCATAGGAATGCTAGGACCAGCAAGGAACCCAAAGCAGCAGAACAATGCAAGCTTCCATGGTACCACAACGCAGACAGGATGTAAGCCATTTGATTTGGTTTAGCATAGCTGAAAGCCCATCAGGATTTTAACAAGACAATGAACAGGCCTCACCTGAAAACTGACTGCATCACAAAACCAGTTTTTTTCATGAGGAGTTTGGGGGGGGCGGGGTGGCGAAGAGGACTATAATTGCAGCAGGACCCAAGATTTCTCTCTCTTTTCGACTCGACCGACTACGCAGGAAGCAGGGGTCTCTGGCAGCACTGCCCAGAAGCCACATGGTGAAGGAAGACGTTCGATGACCAGAATCACCATCGACTTACCTGGCTGGACCACGGATTGTTAATACCACTGTCTGGTGAGCATTATCCCTGATCTCCTGAAACCGAAACCTAGCTAGAAGTGGGAAGTTTTGGGAGGGATAAAGGTTTTTATTTTTCTTGTATACTGTCATTTTCCTCGCCTGTAACCGTGTGCTCCCCAAACCTGTTTAAGTGTGAAGTGTGTTTAAGTTTGTTACCTTTTAACTTTAATAATATTTATAGTTCTTTCATTGGAACCTGTGGCCTACTGCATTTTTATTCACAACCCCTAAATAAGTCCAAGTTTTGAACCTGGGGCGTGGGAGCGATTCGAACCGCTCACTTTATAACAACCACACCCTTACAATGGCGACCATGGCAAGGACTTGGCAAAAGGGTTGTGAAGCAGTAGACACTGATTCAGAAGAGAGAACTATAATGGAAGAGAGGATTTCAGATTATGTATTCAGCAAAGTGAATATGGAAAAGAAGTGGGTCACTAATCTATTAAAAACTGGGTGCCCGGTAGATGCAGCAGCTAAATGGACAGAAGGGAATGATCTTAAAAAATCCTTAGAAAAGGCAGTCTGGCTGATGTGCTTCTAGAAACAGATCCAACTTTTGGACAGACTAGTTGAAGCACAGGCAGCCGAGATTTGGCAGTCGGCCCTGGAAGTCCAAACGAAGGCCCTAGCAGGGGAGAAGTTACTGTTAGCATTGCAGGCGCTAAACCAGGAAAGGGTGCAGTTAGTAGGGGAACACAAGACCCGACAGGATTACTTACAGTGTCAGGTCACTGAGGCCAAGAACAATGAGCTGAGGTTGCAGGAAAAGAATGCCCGCCTGGCAAAACAAGTAAGAGAGCAGGAGGAGACAGTAAAAGGCTTACAGACAGCCTATAAGGTAATGAGCGCACAGGGGTTTGAGGATGCGGACCACGGCCCCTGCCAGAAGCAGATAGAGAGGCTCAGCCTTGCTCTAAGGAAGGCAAGAGGCGTGGTGTGCCTCATAAGCCCAAGTGCAGCCCAGGTCGACTTTACAGGGAACCTGGGGAGAACGGTTCAGACACCAAAGATAGCGCCAAGCGACGACCTGGTTGAGGAGCGGGAGGGCCCACGACCGCCACCCATAGCGCCAAGCTTTAGCGCAGTCTGGCAAGAAGAAGGGGTGGAGTTAGGGGCAGAAGCTGAGGTGGAAAAAACCCCGCAAGAAAGGCTGGGACCGGGGCCGATGTGCCCGGCCCGGCAGGACAGATTTGGCCCACCCACTGATAACGGGGATGCGGGACCCCTCCAAAGCCAGTTCGTGGCTCCCCACGGTACACAACAGCTTAGGGTTATGGTAAGCCACCTGAGTAAACTCACCCAACAAGGGGACCCCTCAGTTCACTTCATAGAAATAGAACAGGCAGCAAGCATTAACGGCTGTGACAATGCCGAGATGGCAAAAATGCTCCTGTTCTCACTAGACAGCCGGTTATATCAGACTCTCTCTGCTGAGAGCAAGAGAGGACAGAATGGGTATGCGGCCATCACTGAGGAAGTTTTAGAGGCAATGGGGATGAATGAGGGAAGTCCTTTCTCCCGGGTGGAGAAAACAGTGCAGCTCGCAGGAGAGACCCCACAAGCTTTTGCAGACAGGCTGTGGCCCGTGTACAGGGGTGCTTGTGGTGAGGATCTTAACAGGGATCACCTAAACTGGGATGAGCTGGCCCACTGGCTCCGTAGCCTAGTGGCAAACAGCTTGCCTCGGATCAAAACCCAGGCTGAGCTTTGGTTTGACCCGAAAGACCCCCGGGGCACCGAAGAGGCAGTGGTCAGACAGCTGAACCTGGCCTACCGGAACGGGAGAGGGGCGGAAGAGCCCCCACAAAAAGGGAAAGTACATGAAATAAAACCAAGCCAGAGTAGGAAGGAGTGGCATCAGGAGGGGAACAAACCTTCCAGCACAAAGCTCAACTGTTATGGGTGTGGGAAGGATGGTCACTGGAGGAAGGAGTGTAAGAATCCTTGGAAGGATAACAAGGGAAAGAATTCCTCAGCCCCAGCCCAAAAAGCAGAGACAGGGATCCCTCCCACCACGGTCGAGTCATTTTTGGATGCCATGAGGTCCCTATTGACTGGCCCAGGGAAGGTAGCAGCAGCCCCATACAACCCAGACTTCTGACTGGAACCAGCGCAGCCTGCCTACTTGTGTCCCCTTGAAAGACACGCACAGGAAGAGACCTCCTGTAAGGAGGTCAGGTTAAATGAGCAGGCCTTACGGGAGGAGAACGCCCGCTTAATGGGGAAAGTAGACGGGCTAGAAGGGCAGCTTAGAGACATAAAGGCAGCCTACAGGGTAGCCAGGAGCAGGGAGTATGAGGATTTAAACCATGGGCCCTGTGAGGAAAGGATAAAAGGTCTGACCCAAGCCCTATCCAAAGCCAGAGGGATGGTTTGCTCAACAACCCCAGGGGAATTCACCACCCCGCAGTTGCAAGCCATGGTAGCGGAGTTGACCAAACTGGAACAGAATAGAAATCTTCGGCCTGCAGCAGGCAAGATTTCACAGAATGCACAAGCCGGCGCAATGGCTTGTCTTAGGGGAGGGGCCACCCCACCACCCCACCACCCCACCCACCGTTTGAACATAAGAACATAAGAAATAGGAGCAGGAGTAGGCCAATCGGCCCCTCGAGCCTGCTCTGCCATTCAATAAGATCATGGCTGATCTGATCCTAACCGCCAATCTACTATCTACTATCACAGAACCATCTCCTGCATCTAACAGAATTGCACACATGAAATAGGAGCAGAATCAGGCTACACGGTCCCTGGGCCCGCTCCACTACCCACAGGGCCATGACCGATCCGAACCTAGACTCATGTCCAAATTCCTGCCCGCTCCCCGTAACCCTTAATGCCCTTTACTTCTAGGAAACTGTCTATTTCTGTTTTAAATTTATTTAATGATGTAGCTTCTACAGCTTTTTGTGGCAGCATATTCCATGGACCTACCACCCTCTGAGTGAAGTAGTTCCTCCTCATCTCAGTTTTGAAAGAGCAGCCCCTTATTCTAAGACTATGTCCCCTAGTTCTAGTCTCACCCGTCATCGGGAACATCCTCCCCGCATCCACCCGATCCAACCCCTTCACAATCTTATATGTTTCAATAAGATCGCCTCTCATTCTTCTGAACTCCAATGAGTAGAGTCCCAATCTACACAACCTCTCCTCATATGACCACCCCCTCATCCCCGGGATTAACCGAGTGAACCTTTTTTGCACTGCCTCGAGAGCAAGGATGTCTTTCCTTAAGTAAGGACACCAAAACTGTATGCAGTATTCCAGGTGCGGTCTCACCAATACCTTGTACAACTGAAGCAATACCTCCCTATTTTTATATTCTATCCCCCTAGCAATGAAAGCCAACATTCCATTTGCCTTCTTAATCACTTGCTGCACCTGCATACTAACCTTTTGAGTTTCGTGCACCAGGACCCCCAGATCCCTTTGCACTTCAGTACTCTCCAGTTTCTTGCCATTAAGATAATAAATTGCTCTAGGATTTTTCCTGCCAAAGTGCATCACCTCACACTTTCCAGTGTTGTATTCCATCTGCCAAATCTCTGCCCACTTACTTAGCCTGACTATGTCCCCTTGCAGGTTTTTTATGTCCTCCTCACTCACTACTTTCCCTCCCATCTTAGTATCATCTGCAAATTTTGATATGTTACACTTGGTCCCTTCCTCCAAATCGTTAATATAGATTGTAAAGAGTTGGGGACCCAGCACTGACCCGTGTGGAACATCACTAGTTACTGATTGCCAGTCTGAGAATGAACCATTTATCCCAACTCTTTGCTTTCTGTTAGATAGCCAATCCTCTATCCATGCCAGAATATTACCCCCAATCCCGTTTGGGACATTCCCCCAATCCTCTGGGATTTAGAGGAGGAGGAGCCCGAACCAGATAGCCCCGCCCCCGAACCAGGTGTTGAACCAGCACCAGGCTGCGAAGAGTCACCTGACCCTGAAACAGGTTTAGGAGAGGTACAGCCTGAGGATAGAAATCCCCAGCCAGTGGCAGTGGAGATTCACAGACCACACAACAGGGGGCAGTGGCTCGTGTTAAAGACCCACCAGCCAGAAAACCCCCACCAGCCAGAGCCCCTAGAAGGTCCCCACGTACGCCACAGCCAAAGAAACTGTGGTCACCGGCTCCCCAATTTAAAGGGGCCGCCCCTCAAGCCAGGGGTCGATCTGAGGACAGAGGTTCCCGGCCAGCAGCCATGGGCTGCAAGGGACCAAAGGTACAGGACAGGGCGGCCACACCAAAGGGAGTAGTGTGCTCCAGTCCTGACAGGAGTTAGGCTAGCCGTCCGGAGACGGGCGGCGAATGTACATAGCTTTTGTTTATTAAATTTTGATATAGTTAAGTTTGGGTGTTTTTAGTTAAATTTTAAGTAAGGTGGTTGGTAGTTTTAAAATGTTATAATTTCAAGAATGTTTTGTATTGAGTCGAGGTCGCAAGACCCGACTATGCTTCACCCAAGCCAGAGAATCTACTCGGGACCTGGCTATATGCTCTTGTGGCTCCTTACTGAAGGGATTGTCGATATGAAGGGGGGCATACTCCTACTCGCTCTGATAGGAATGAGCGCTGGGAGGCGAGGTGACGTGGAGGACTCCCACATCTATGGGTGCTCAGGAGTGAGAGCACCAGTCGTCACCGCAGGGGGTGGCGAGCGGGGAGTGGAGGAGCTCGCCATCTACTTCCACGAGGGAAGGTGGCCAGGGTGGCTGGGGTCCAACTCTACTAAATACTCCAACCAGCCCAGGTTCACGTACGGGGAGGCCTCCCTCCCATGCCCCAGAATACAGGTCGTTGCCACAAGGGTCAGTGTCACCGAGGGAAAGCGTGTTGCCTTACCTGTAAGGGACAAATTCCCCTAAATAGGTGGTGGTGGCTCAGGAAGCTGAGCAGGGACGCAGGGGACCATACAGCCGACTGGGAAAGATTAGGGAACGACACCCACCGGACAATCACAGGGACCCAAGGAGGAGTCAGTGTTTGTTAGGATAAGTGGTGGGAGTCGGAACAGGGAGTCTATGTTTGTATGTGGGGATCAGAGGAAGCCTGCCCCACAGGGGTATCCATCATCTTCTCCAGCCAATGGCAGGATGCCGGGGAGGGGATAGGGTGGGATTCTAGCCTGCATGGGTGCGTGGTCCCACACATTCCGGTCCCAGTTAATGCCACTGAACTCGTGGCACACACCCGAAAGCCCCTACCCACGACCCAGGTACCGAAAACCCTGGAAGAAAGGTGTCCTACCACCACCAAGGGACCAGGGAATGGGTTAGTCCTAGTACCAACCGAAAAGGTACTATACCAGGGGGTACACTATGCAGTAGCTTCAGTAATATTAAACCTCACCGAGGTATACTTACCTGAGTGGTGTCCTAAGGAGACGGAGCAACTGTACCAGGCCCTGCTAAAGGAAATGTTTAGGAAATTTTACGAATTTGATTTTGCCAATATAGACAAAGTAGAGCTATACAGAATACACCCTGAGAACCTTTTGGGCATGGGTAGACAAAGAAGGGGAGCCTGGAATGATGTCTTCACTGCCTATAGTACAGGGTCCTCTGTAATAAATAGCCTGGATGACATGGAATTACAGACACAGATAAATGGTTTAAAAACCCAGTTAAGAAAGATCCTGAAGGATGGGAACACAGTGGTAGGCTCAGAGCTACATGAGGACCAAGCTATGACGGTTCATTTAAAGGGAAATTATTGCAGAATTGGAAAGGCATGCCAAAACAGTAAATGCACTCATACGGGAGGATAGGAATGCATCGGATCAGGCTGCACAGAATGAGGTGTGTGTGCTGTACGGGGCATGGTTGCTGGGCGAGGGCCGTAGCAACCTGGAGGATTTAAAGCAAGGTTTAGTCCCCTCCTGCATCAGCAACAAGCACCTCGCAGCCCTCCACCCGTTTAGTAAGTCGTTGAGCCCATGCCAATTTCATCTAGCCTCTGAAGCCTACCCTGTCCCAATAGATTGTGGGTGTTCAAATCACACTATCATGGGGATAGTAGTGAGAATGCCGGTCATGAGTGGGACAGCCCGACCCGTACCGGTATACAGGGTGGAGAACATTGGAGTCATTCAAGGGGGTGCACACATCCGTTTTACAGCTGTCCCACCTTATGTCATAAAGTGGGAGCACGCCATGACAGGTACTGACCTCTCCGGGTGCCGGAGCCGGGGTTCACACATAATACTGTGTCCCCAGCACTTGAACGCCTATTCGAAACCACAGTGCGGGTTTAAAGCTGCTGGCGCACGACCTATCAATTGTACCATATAGGTGATGGCACACGGCCATGTTTCCCCACAGGTAGCATATATAAGGGGTGGGACATATTGTGTCACCACAGGTGCGTCCCACTACCAGCATGGACACTACTGGTGTCCGGTAAGTGACAGCAGTTTCTGCTTTAAACCCGAAGCAGAAGTTCAAGTGGCCCAGGAACGGATTGTCCCCATTCCTGAACCCTCCACTGTTCACCTCACTGTAACACAAAATTTCACCAACCTGCAAAAATATGTAGCACATTTTGCCTATGAAATTCCCCCTCTACCAGAACGCCTTACCAAGTTACTAAAAGCTGTACAGCTCTCTCAAAAACATTTCTACACTTTAGAACAGAATACACACGAGATAGAGAGAGAGATTCAAGGTATCACAGTCCCACCCTGGTGGGACATCTTTGAAAACATAGAGGTCCCTTCATGGGTCAGAATGGCTTCCCATCTCCTCGTAGTTTGCCAACTGGGAATAGTATTGCACCTGGTGTGCACTCAGTGCAAGAGAAAGGGCAGAATACTACAGTTCCGAAATGAAAGGACTTGGAAGAAGCATTATGCTGAGGTGGAGAGAGATACACCTCTTTGAATTTTTTTATTCTGTGTCCCTGAATAAAGATTGTTGTTTTTTTGTGTTTTGTTCTTTTTAATAAAGATATGTGTTTTCCCAAGCAGTGCAGGGGTGTCGGACCCTCTCCGTGCTTGGTTGTGAAATAAAGATTTTCTTACCTGTATGTACCTAAAACACCACATTTAAAGGGGAATGTATGTTTGGGGTTTTAGTTTAGGTAATACAGGGGAAGGTTGGTTTTCGGGGATCAGGAATTTTGTCCACCCAGGACAATACTGTAGTGAACTGAAGTATCGCAGGAGGGACTGTAAGATTTTCAAAATTTGCAGATCCCTAAAACATATATCGAAAGAAAAGATAAGGACTTTGGAAATTTAAAGGAAACATGCCTGAACATGTACGGCACGTGCCTGGTCTGGGAATTCAAAGACCAGCAAAACATTACCATTTGGACAATAGGCCCTGGGGAAAGCTGCCCCACCCAAAACACAGAGCCCATAGGAATGCTAGGACCAGCAAGGAACCCAAAGCAGCAGAACAATGCAAGCTTCCATGGTACCACAACGCAACAGGATGTAAGCCATTTGATTTGGTTTAGCATAGCGGAAAGCCCATCAAGATTTTAACAAGACAATGAACAGGCCTCACCTGAAATCTCACTGCATCACGAAACCAGTTTTTTTCATGAGGAGTTTGTGGTGGGGGGGCGGGGCGGGGGGGGCGGTGGGGCGAAGAGGACTATAATTGCAGCAGGACCCAAGATTTCTCTCTCTTTTTGACTCAACCGACTACACGGGGAAGCAGGGGTCTCTGGCAGCACTGCCCAGAAGCCACATGGTGAAGGAAGACGTTCGATGACCAGAATCACCATCGACTTACCTGGCTGGACCACGGATTGTTAATACCCCTGTCTGGTGAGCATTATCCCTGATCTCCTGAAACCGAAACCTAGCTAGAAGTGGGAAGTTTTGGGAGGGATAAAGGTTTTTATTTTTCTTGTATACTGTCATTTTCCTCGCCTGTAACCGTGTGCTCCCCAAACCTGTTTAAGTGTGAAGTGTGTTTAAGTTTGTTACCTTTTCACTTTAATAAAAGTTATAGTTCTTTCATTGGAACCTGTGGCCTACTGCATTTTTATTCACAACCCCTAAATAAGTCCAAGTTTTGAACCTGGGGCGTGGGAGCGATTTGAACCGCTCACTTTATAACAACCACACCCTTACAATACTCCTTGAGCCATTTCCTTCGCAAGCCATCCAGTGGTCTCACTTGCCAATTACTGCTGAATAAAAGGTAGTTTTCTTCTGCGTCCATTTGGAACTGCCCAAGCTAATCTCGCAGTTAAAGTAAAGATTCCTCCCGGTGCACCAGATCCCACAGGTGAAAGTCTGGTGCCTAATGCTAACAAAGTCCCCTAAATATATTTTTTTAAATAGAAGAGAAAGTTGGTCCTGTACATTAAATATAGAGAGCAGACTGTCTACCTGTTGACTCCATGTAATAATCGCCAGGCCAATACTGAAAAAGAAAAGAAAGACTTGCATTTATATAACGCCTTTCATGACCTCAGGATGTCCTAAAGCGCTTTACAGCCAATGAAGTACTTTTAAAGTGGAGTCACTGTTGTAATGTAGGAAATGTGGCAGTCAATTTGCACACAGCAAACTCCCACAAACAGCAATGTGATAATGACCAGATAATCTGTGTTTAGTGATGTTGGTTGAGGGATAAATATTGGCCAGGATACCGGGGATAACTCCCCTGCTCTTCTTCAAAATAGTGCCATAGGATCTTTTACGTCCACCTGACAGAGCAGACATTTAACATCTCATCCAAAAGACGGCACCTCCGACAGTGCAGCACTCCTCAGCACCGCCCTGGAGTGTCAGCCTAGAGTTTTGTGCTCAAGTCTCTGGAGTGAGACTTGAACTGACAACCTTCTGACTCAGAGGTGAGGGTGACAACTGAATTAAGATGTTGTAGAAAGACAAGATAGATGAAATAAAGGAGCATATTTATTTTGGGCTTGCTCTGTAAATAATAAAATTATTGCTTTGTGCCTTCCAATTTGTGTGCGTGTCTCACTTAAGCTTCTGTTTATATTTTCATAACATTCTATCTATCATCCCCCTTCCACAGGGAGTGGGGTCATCCTTTAGGCAAGCACAGTTCAGTAGTGCACAAACTCCATCTGTTCTGGGATGCAACGTTTAAGTACCTCCAGCAGAACATCCAGAAGCAAAGGGAACTGTGGTGCCCGCAGCAGCACTAGCATAAAGTTATTAAGGCAGATGATGGATCAGCAGAGGCAGAACCTCCTAGCAGCTGCCAACATACTTGGCAGGTAGGTTACGTCTTAAGCAGCTGGCTCACCAATGCTTCTACACAGAAGAATGATGAGCAATCCAGAACCATGGTTTGCAATGCAACCGAACTGTAGCCAGGGGAGAAGCCAAAGTCTGAGTAAGTGGACCTTCACTCAGAGAAACGTAACAGGTAAATACCCTGATGTTAATCACCATTTGGAAATAAAAGTGATATTCTCTCTTTTCATGACTAAATGTTATGCTGTAGTGACGTTTTACCTTTTGAGGGAAGGTGCTCTAAAGGAATTTCTATGAAGTGTGTATAAGTGTGTGTGGGTGTGAGTATATTTATGTAGGTGTGTGTGTGGGTGTGGGTATATTTGTGTGGTTTTGTGTATATGTTTGTGTGTGTATATGTGTGGAGGTGTGTGCGTGTGTGTGAGTGTGGGTACGTATATGTTTATGGGTGGGTGTGTGTGCGGGTGTGTGTGTGTATGTGGGGGGTGTATGCATGTGTGGGTGGGTGTATTTGGGTGTGTATGTGTGTGTGGTTTTGTGTATATGTGTATGGGGGGTGTGTGTGTATTTGTGGGTGTGTTTATGTGTGTGGGTGTGTGTATGTGTGTGTGTATATACGTGTGTGTGTGTGCATAGGTGTGCACGTGTGTGTGTGTTTGTGTGTATGTGGGTGCGGGTGGGTGTGGGTGTGGGTGTATGCATGTATATGTGTGTGGGTTTGTGTATATGTGTTTGGTGTGTGGGTTTGTGTATTTGTGTGTGGGTTTGTGTATATGTGTGTGGGTTTGTGTGTGGGTGTGTGTGTGGAACCCGTTGTGTCTGTTTTATGGGTGCAGAATGGAGCCAAAAAGTATCAATTTCATGGTGCTATCTTCTAACAGGCGCCGGCAACACACCCAAAGCTTTCCCCTATATACACCAACCTTTCATTCTCATCACTTATACCATAGTTGCAACGACTGTTGGAACTTTCTCTTCTCCTTTCTCCCATAGTGCCCATCAACACTGGGCCTCTTCTTTCCTTTCCTGTGAAATCTCCATTAAGATCCTCTCTCTTCAATCTCCACTGATGCTAGTCTTTCTCCTTGTAACGAACCTGTTGCCTCTAATTCTTCTCTTCGCATAATTTTTTTGTCAGCTCCTGTTGTGAACAATACAACATTATTGTCTTAAATATTTATTAGTTTTCATGTTGGGGTGAATTTCAACAAAATATTGTTTATTCCTCTAGATGAGGTAAATTTTGCAAGGTTCACAACTCCTGGTGCAGATTGGAGGAGAGGGCACAACGGTCCTCTAATTCTCTGATCCACACTCCTGCCGAGCGAGGCTCTGTACTGAGAGCAAAGCCTCACACAATTCTCCCTCTTTTTAAAAAATTACATGCAAGAATGTCCTTATACAATAGTACTCGGGGATAAGGTAACTGGAAGTGAAACAAGTTGGGAAAGCCTTTTCCGCTTGAATGACACCCATGTTGAGCAACCCTATTATTAGTAAGATGCCTGAATTATGTTACATATGGTTTGGAATGCTCATTGATGAATTTCCTGTGTGACACTTTGTCTTGGCCAGCTAGCCTTTTAAGGAGCCTCCCGCTGAACTATTCCATATCTCATAGAGAGTAGTGCCATCAATTTCTCCATATTTTATTTGCTCTGTTCCCAGTGAAATATCTGGAAGTCCCACTCAAGAAGCTCAGCTTGTTTATGTTTTAAGTGTCATAAAGCACTTCATAATTATGGCATGACATCAGCTGGGATTTGTACGTTTTAACAATTTGTACAGCAACCTTGGCTTGTGTTACTGTTCGCAACTTATTTTGACACAGACAATTGAAGTTTCATTTAAATTCAAACATTTTTAAGATACTTTTAATTTTTCTCGCCTGCCCTTCTTTGAGGTCTTTATACCACATGTTGGGGGTGAAATTGATCTTCTGCAGTAGCGCTGGAGTGCTTCAGCTATGAAGAGGGACTGGACAGGCTGGGGTTGTTTTCCTTAAAGCAGAGAAGACTGAGGGGGGACCTGATTGAGGTGTACAAAATTATGAGGGGCATAGATAGGGTAGATAGAAAGGAACTTTTCCCCTTAGTAGAGGGGTCAATAACCAGGGGGCATAGTTTCAAGGTAAGGGCCAGGAGGTTTAGAGGGGATTTGAGGAAAAACTTTTTCACCCAGAAGGTGGTTGGAATCTGGAACTCACTGCATGAAAGGGTGGTAGAGGCAGGAACCCTCACAACATTCAAGAAGCATTTAGATGAGCACTTGAAACGCCATAGCATACAAGGCTACGGACCAAGTGCTGGAAAATGGGATTAGAATAGACAGGGCTTGATGGCCGGCGCGGACACGATGGGCCGAAGGGCCTCTTTCTGTGCTGTATAACTCTATGTCTCTATGACTCTAAAATGGAGATAACACATCAACAACACAGTTTACGCTCTATGGACAAGAAAATCCGGCAGGCTGTAAATCGGGCTGCTGATTCGCTATCGCCCATTTTGTCCCAAATTTCACCCCGTTATCTTCAGCTGAGGCAGTAAACCTCCTCCTAGGCCTCTAGTTATGCTGTTCTATCACTGGCTGGTAGGGACTATGTGAGAATGGCTCAGTTGTAAAGCACACACTTGAAATATAGAAACCCATCCATGCACGGGTTGAACGCTGTGAACAAACATCACAGCAGCCATCACATGCAACAATACCTCACACAGTTGGAAAAACTTGGAAGGTGCAATTTTCGGCGCATAGGTTTAAATTCGACGTATGCAGAGATGACGTCGTAGTGAAAATTATTAGCGTGCTGACCAACACATTCCTGCATGGAAATATGAAGCAGGCATTAAAAGCCATTGATTGAGCTCCCACAGTGGCTTTGTGATATTGCCATCCAGTGAGCTCTGCTGGCACATGGATACGTGCGTGGATATTGGCTTGGGGGAGGATCAGGTTTGGCTTCGATGCCCCACTTATAGCCAATTGACTCATACTGTCAAGGCTGACACAGGAAGATTGCCCACCTGGGTAAGGTACTGCAGGATCAAATGGCATGGTATCCCAGCATGAGTAAAGGAAAGGAGAGGGAAGAATTGGATTAAAATCTCAAAAGTGATTGTATTTAGAAATAGAACTAAATGGGGAAGGAGGAAGAAAAAAGTATGTAACCACATTATAAAATTATATAATTAGTTTAGGCCTATTAATAACAAAGGTCAACCACAAGCTTTAAAAGATCTTTTTCATTTGTTTAAAACTGCACTAAATTTGGCAAAGAGTTTGATTGCGTAATATATCAGGGTAATAACAGTGAAATACTTAAAAGGGAAAGCTTATTGGCCTGTACCACTGATATTGAGAGATGGAACGCAGGCTTTTTAATAGTAGCAATAAAGCAGTGCAAGTGATGTATGCTTTAGAGCTGAAGAGTTGGTCAGTCGCACCAGAGTCACAACTTCCCTTTTCCAAAGGAGACATAATGCAAATCAGTAAACCAGCTGTCGTCACCTGAATCTTTTATAGAGGGCTCATCCACGCATGTTGCAGTATCCCTTTTAGCAGGCTGCATTGCAAAATGTCAAAATTCAATTAGATCATGCACGGGGAAGAGGCAGGAATGCTTCATTGATCGGGCAGAAAACATCACGATGCATGATATAAATGCAAGCATTCGGTCTAATTACTAAGTGAATGTGCTTGGCCTTGCCCAAACTTTAAGTTGCTTACAATTTTTATTTAAAATATTACATACAGGCAGTGTAGACATAAAATCTGTGCTGTTAGACATCATATGCAGCTCAGGAGTTGTGCTGTATGAAAATTCTATTCATAAATTCAGGTCATTAATTACACTCTAAGCATTAAATAACAGAGCATATCATAAGGTCCCTGCTATATGTACGATGAGTGAATCGCAATGGATAAAGTAAGAGTTGCAATGTTTTATTTTTGGCCAGTTGACCATGTTTAAAAGGTCTTCAGGTCAGGTTACTGAAAAATCTACACCCAATCTGTTGGATTCTATTTGCCCAATTAGGAGTGCATACTTTTTCCCCGTAGGGACACATGCCACTTACCCATCTCCAGACAGCTTAGGTGCAGGCTGAGAGAGGTAAGGAGTAGAGACCCTCAAGTGGATCCCTCAAGTTTAACCAGTTAACCTGGTGTGCGGGAGTGCGCACACATGTAGGCTAGAATCCCATCCCATCCCCTCCCCGGCATCTTGCCATTGTCTGGAGAAGATGATGGATACACCTGTGGGGCAGGCTTTCTCTGATCCCCACATACAAACATAGACTCCCTGTTCCGACTCCCACCACTTATCCCAACACACACTCACTCCCCCTTGGGTCCCTGTGATTGTCGTTCCCTAATCTTTCCCAGTCGGCTGTGTGGTCCCCTGCGTCCCTGCTCAGCTTCCTGAGCCACCACCACCTATTCAGGGGAATCCGTCCCTTGCAGGTAAGGCACACACGCTTCCCCTCGGTGACACTGACCCTTGTGGCCACGACCTGTACCCTGGGGCATGGGAGGGAGGCCTCCCCGTACGTAAACCCGGTCTGGCTGGAGTATCTTGTGGAGTTGGACCCCAGCCACCCAGGCCACCTTCCCTCGTGGAAGTAGATGGCGAGCTCCTCCACTCCCCGTTCGCCACCCCCTGCGGTGACGACCGGTGCTCTCTCTCCCTAGCACCCATAGATGTGGGAGTCCTCCACGTCACCTCGGTCACCGATGCTCACCCCTACCAGGGCGAGCAGGAGCAGAACCCTTGTGATGCCGATTTCCTTTCTGTAGGGACACACAAAACAGACAGCCATGTCCCGAGAAGGTTCTCTGGCTTGACAGGTGATCGATTCTTGAGACCTTTAAACTTATTTACTAAAATCCTTAAAACTAGAATTCTTGAAATCCTAAAAACTACCAAAACCGTAAAACACACCTAAAATTCACTAAAACTCTGTACATTCGCCGCCCGTCTCCGGACGGCCAGGTCAATCCCTGTATGGCCTCTGCCTTGGGCAGCTTCTGAGCAGCCTATATGCCTGGGCGTAAGGTGGCCTGTACCGCAGGACCCTGAGAGTCCTTCTTAGAGCAACTGAGGGCTTCCCTGAATCCCTGACAATCCCAGGAGTGTCCCCTCCTGTGCTACAGCACACTATCCCCTTTGGTGTGGCTGCTGAGTCCCTGTCCTGTCCTGTGGGTTCCTCACAGCCTGAGGCTGCAGGCTGGGGATCCCTAACCTTTGAACGCTCCCTGGCCTTGGGCACTCCTTTTTGGGTTGCAGCCCCCTTTGGGCTGACCCACTGATACACAGGTGACCACGGGCAGTTTAGGCTGTGGTGTGCGGGGAGACCTTCTCAGGACTCTGGCCCCTGGGGGTGTGCCTGAGTCCCACATAATCGGTGGAGTGTACCCTCCTGTGATACAAGCCACAGTCCCCGCCACTGCAGCCTGTGAGTCTGCCACAGCTGCTGGCTGGGGATTTCTAACTTTGGGGTGGTCCACCTTTGCTGACTGTTCCTTTTCTCGGGTTTAAACAGCTTGCATTGGTTGATGTGAAACCACTTTGTACGGCGGGGCATCTTTATGGCATAGACCATGGGGCTTGCCTTGTCCACAATGTGGTAGGGCCCCATGTACAGTGGTTCGAAACTCACCACCCGGGCAAAATTCCTGACCATGACCTGGTCTCCTACCTCCCACTCGTGGTGCTTGCGGGGTTCCAGCAGCAATCGGTTACTCTGATGCTGTTTTTCCATGTTGCTCGCAGCCTGCCAGTGGACCTGTTTAAAAATCTCTTCCGCTGCCCTGAACGGACCTTCTAGGGACTCCCCATTCTCTCTCTTTACCAGGACGGCCTTAAGGACGGGATCCTGGGCTTGGACCTGCTTTAAGTCCGGGGGCAAAGCTACCCGCTGTGTGCCTCCCTTGTCCTGGATTGCGGCTACCGGACCTGCTTTATAGGGATCCCAGAACTCTCCTACCCTGGCCCCCTGCTTGGCCAACTTGTCGGCCTTTTGGTTACCCTCCCACGTGGTATGGAGGGATCCTAAATCTATGGCCAAAGGTTTGGACATTGCCCCAGCCTGCTCGTTCCCTGTGAATCCCATTAAACTGTAAGGAGTTTGCACATTCTCCCCGTGTCTGCGTGGGTTTCCTCCGGGTGCTCCGGTTTCCTCCCACAGTCCAAAGATGTGCAGGTTAGGTTGATTTGGCTATGATAAATTGACCCTTAGTGTTAGGGGGATTAAATACGTGGGGTTACGGGGATAGGGTGGGATATGTGTCGGTGCAGGCTCGATGGGCCGAAATGGCCTCTATCTGCACTGTGGGGATTCTGTGATTCTGTGATTCTGTGGGACCCCGTTAGACAGAGGTGAGGCTGTGGGATTCTCTGAATAGATTATGGTGCTGGAGGCTCCAGCATCTAACAGATAAGTCTCTTTCACCTTTTTCACCTCTATCCTAACAAGTGGCCTCTTCCAAGCGTCGTACTCCAGGGGACACAGGTAGACAGGCTGCGCTGGCTCTAGTCATAAGTCTGTGTTTGGTGGGGCAGATGGGGTTGCTGTCCCAGTGGCTGTGGCTACCTTTCCTGGGCCAGTTAACAAGGCTCAGATCGCCTCTACGACCGAGTCTAATGTGTGGGGAGAGGTCGGGGTTTCTACCTTTGGGGCAGGGGCTGGGGAATTCTTTCCTAGGTTATCCTTCCACGGATTCCTACAGTCCTTCCTCCAATGCCCACTCTTCCCGCACCCGAAACAGTTACGCTTCGTGTCAGAAGGGTTACCCCCCTTCCTGGTGCCACTGTTTCTTACCCTGGCTGGGTTTTATCTCATGCACCTTCCCCTTGGGTGGATGCTCCTCTGCCCCTCTGCTGTTCCGGTAAGCCAGGGTCAGTTGTCTGACCACTGTCTCTTCGGTGCCCCGGGGGTCCCTTGGGTCAAACCACAGCTCGGCCTTGGCCCTGATCCGTGGCAAGCTGTTTGTCACTAGAGTTCGGAGCCAGTGGGCCAGCTCATCCTGATTCAGGTGAGCCCTGTCGAGAGCCCCATTACAGGCACTCCTGCACACAGGCCACAGTCGGTCTGCGAAAGCCTGTGGAGTCTCCCCTACTAGCTGTGTAGTCTTCTCCACCCAGGAGAAAGGACTACCATCGTTCATACCCATGGCTTCCAGGACTTCCTCCCTGATAGCAGCATATCCACCCTACCCTCTTTTACTCTCTGCGGAGAGGGACTGGTAGATTTTGCTGTCCAGTGAGAACAGGAGCATTTTGGCCATCTCGGCATCATCACAGTCATTGATGCCCGCTACCTATTCCACTTCCATGAAGTGGACCGAGGGGTCCCCTTCTTGAGTGAGCTTACTCAGGTGGCTTACCATAGCCCTAAGCTGTTGGGTACCGTGGGGAGCCACAAATTGGCTTTCAAGGGGTCCTTGACCCTCACCACTGTCGGGCGGGCCAGTCTTTTGCTGCCGGACCGAGCACATCGGCCCCGGCTCTGACCTTTCCTGCATTGGTTCACCCTCCCCTCCCTGCTGCCAAACCGAGTTAAAACCCGACACAACAGGTGGTGGTGTGCACTCCCTGCCAGCCTCACAAATCGCCCTTCCTTCCTGCTGCCCAACCGAGTCGTTCCCCGGCACCACAGGTGGTGTTCGAACAGTATCCCCCTGCACTTCCTGGTCCACTCGGGCCGTACCCTGGATTAACAGGCATACCATGCCTTTGGCTCTGGACAGAGCAAGGTTCAAACTTTCTATTTGTTTCTGGCAGGGGCCGTGCTCTCCCGCTTCATACCCCATTGTGCTTGCTACCTTGTAAGCTGCCTGGACATCTCTTAACCTCTCCTCTAGTTCCTTTACTTGCCTGGCAAGGCAGGTGTTCTCTTCCCTCAACACTAGTTCACTGGTTTTTGCTTCGGTGACCTGACACTGAAAATACTCTTGACTGTTCCTGTGCATTTCCACTGACTGCATCCTTTCCTGATCTCGGGCTGTTAGCTCATTCAGTAGTGTTTCCCCTGCTAGGGCCCTTGCTTGAGACAGCTGAGCAGACTCCTGCAGTTGTGCTTTGAGTGTCTCTACATGTTTGTCCAACAGTTGTATCTGTTTCTGGGAGCAGATCAACCAGATGGCCTTTTCCACAGATTTCCTGTGGTCTTTGCTTTCAGTCCACTTAGTTGCAGTGTCTATTGGACATTCAGCACATAGCAGACTGAGTACCCACTTCTTAGTTATGTTCACCTTTTCGAACACATAGGAGGAAATCCTTTCCTTCATCTTGGTTCTCTCCTCAAAAACAGTTTCCACTGCATCACATCCCTTTTGCCAAGGTCCTGCCGTGTTCGCCATTCTGTAGGGGGTGGTGGTTTGTGTCAGCTTTTACCTCTGACTTCTGAGCGGTTCTAGACCTTGGACTTATTTGGGGGTTGTGATACAAAGGTGCAGCAGACAACTGAGTTTGATGAAAGAACTTCAATCTTTATTAAAAGGTAAGACACAAATAATAACACTCATCACTCTAAAGGTGGGGAACACTTCGGTACAAGCGAGGGAAATGACAGTAGAACAACACTTCACCTCTCCCAACCCCACTTTACTAGCTAAGTTAGGCTTTGAAGGACCAGGGATAATGCTCACCAATCCTTTGACAGTTGGGCTAAATCGCGGTTTTGGGGTTCGCTGTTTATGGCAGTTAGTGTCTGCCGTACCCCATACGTGGTAGAGGACTTCACCTGCGTCTCTGGTCAGTCTTCGCGAGTCCACTGATGCGGTAGGATGTCGTTTTGGATTTATCTGGTGAGTATCCAATTTCTTTGGTTTAGCAGTAGGGCTTGGAATCTTTGGGGAAAATCTTACCCAGGGGTAAGCCAGGAGTATTTTGTAGTGTGGAAACTTTGCGGTTCTTCGGGTTTTCTTCCCTGGAGTTGGTCTTTGTTGGTTGCGGTGGCCTGCTATTACCCGGTCAGTTGGGGGTAATGCGCAGTTGTTGGTTTCGTGAGGCCTTTGGTTTCCGCGATGGCTTTAGGCCTTGTTTAGTGTGTCGGTCGACCTCGTGGAGCCGTCAGTGACTTGTTGCTGCTTGTTGCTCCGGGTGTCTGTGTTGGGGCCGTTGTTGGAGTTCCATCGAGGTGGTATCTTCACGAGCTGGACTCATGTGTGTCGGAGTGGTGAGCGATGCCGACTCGCTTCCAGCTCGGGCCTTCTTTTTCTTGGTCTCTTCTTCTGATGACCACCGGTTGCGACTGACTGCTCAACTCCCAAATTTGGACTGTTGCGTGTGCTTGGTGGGCCTTCAATTATACAAAATTGAAGTGGCCTTATCTACCCGCCAAATCTACTCAGTTCATTGTGTAAGGGGTTTTTGTGGCGTGCTTGTATCGCAGACGGAGCTGGTATGGGGTTAGGCCTTCGTTGCCTAATACTATTGCTTGCTCTGGTCTCCGGCCAGCCTTGTTGCAATAAGCACCTGTGAGTGGTTCGACCCACTTGCCCTCACGGTTCTAACACTGGACTTAGGTGCGAGAGCAGTAATGCAGAGAAAAACTCAAATAGACCCGGTTGAATAGTACGAAATGGAAATCTTTATTGCATAGCGTCCAAGATCATGAAGTACATGTCATAGGCGCAAATTAACGAGAGTACAAGTATACATACATTCAGAAAGCTTGGTCTATGGTAATGAAGAACGCATGGCACATCGTAAAAAGGGGAACACATTATACTTTATCCTTAATAAAACCACCCTCCCCTATCAATACCTACACTACATCTAGATTTGTAGGATCGTGAAACATGCTCACCACTCGTGATACTTCGGAGAATTTTAAAGTGAGGCACTCGGCTCGTTTCGCTGCAGCACCTGACTGTCACGTGTTTGGAGGGGTCTCTGTACCCCACTTGTTTATCTTCGCTGCTGCGACAAGCAGGCTGGGCTCCCCGTTGTCATGAAGAACTCGACAGCACTCGGGCCCGGTTGTAGAACTCAAAGAAAAGTCTTCCTGTACCGACACCAGTTGCCGGTAGAATTCAAAGAAGAGTCTTTGACCGATTCGTGCAGTAACCTGTAGAGTTCAAGAAATGGGTCGTATATTTTCGGGTGCGGTCGGGGTTTACTGACCGCAGCGGCACGTGGATTCTTCTTCTTCTCTTGTCATTTTGTCTCGTCTTGTTGGGCCTTCGGGTCCAAACACCGTTTACCGACTCTCGGGATGGTGCACCCGGTCACTGGCCTTCATCGGGGCGACTCGTTCCAATTGAGCTCCACCCAACATTCGAATAACCGTCCAGTGCAGCTAAAAGTCCAGAGTCAACAGAGTCCAGAGAAACACAGAAGGCTGCTCGTCCAGCAGAGTTCAGCCCCAGTCAAGAGTCCGCAGAGATAAGGGAGCGATGGACATTTGTTCACTATAGTTATAGTGCTGTGTTCCCTTATCTCCCGCCCAAATCTTAATGTTTGTCCTTTGTGAAATATTGGCGCTCAAAACTCCCAGCATGGGGTGATTCTTGTCTTTAACGGGTTTCGGTAGCACCTGAGACTGGCCAACTACCCGTTAATGTTTTCCCCATTCTCGAACCGGCCAGGAGCCTCCCTGGCTGGGTTTTGGGGGCCCCCGAATACTTGTTTAATCACCCGAGAATGGCTCTCTCATTGTAGAGCCGTGGGGGTATTTGCGTATTGATGTGTCTGGATGGGCCTTCGATTGCCCAGTACAATGGTCTTTACTTGTGCATGGAAAACGATTCCAGCACTCATATCTTTTGCTATTGTCACAAATGCAAACAGGTTGCATCCTGTCTTTATCAGTGCTTATCGAAAATGTTTATTCGAACGCCATCTTGTCTGCCCACTGTACTTCTGGAAACTCTGCCACGATGCGCGGCGGCCATTTTACAGGCTTCTGTGTCCTGTTTAATCATGACAGCACTTCGTTTAAATAAACTGATCAAACGAATCTGCTTCTATCTCGTTATTTCGAATCGCGATAATTGTGAAACTTTACAATTGTCTGAATTTTGGCGGGCCTGTTACCAGTAACTGCTCTGTAAGTGTCAAATGGTTTTTGGGATGGTTTGCATCCTGTCGATCTCCTTGGCTGATCTCTGGTGATTGGTTTCGTGTTTTGGGTTTCTAGGCTGGACTCAGTCTTTTCTATAGCCTGGTCCTGAGTGATTTGTATTATGCAAGTTTTCTGATGGGCCCTGTGATCGGTTTGATGGGGCCTGTTGTTTGGGTGGGATTGTCTTCTCCTATGGTCTATTGTCAAAATGTTAATGCATGCTGGGGCTTGAGTAGGGTCATCCCGGTTCCGCAGACAGAGCAATTAACTGCAATAACCAAAACTGCTTTTACAGAGGTTGAGCCCACCTTCTTTCACAGCCTTTTCTCCCTTTACAGGCCCAGACATAGTTTTAAAATGCCAAAACTTGGTTTTTGGTCTTATAGGGGGAGAAATTCAGTATCGCTCCATTTGGGGCGCAATTATCAGCCGGGCGCAAAGATTACGGCCTGGCGCTAATTATCGCCACCGACTGCAAACTTGACTTTTATCGCCCCTGGAGGTGATTGGAGCGCTAAATCAGGCGCTTCACACCTGTCTTAAGGCGCAAAGGCCGAGGATCGAGGCGCTACCTCAGAGCGCTGGCGAAGCTCATGTAATGTCAGTCAGCAATGGAACACACACACAATGGCACGGGCCAGTTCTTAAAGGGGATGGTTAATCTTGCTTTCCATCCACATCCTGCTCATTGCAGCCTTGAATCTCGGCCTGGAGAGACCTGTACATCAAATCTGCTGGAAAGAACAATGGAGAGTACGAGGCAAAGAGCTCAGAGTGCAGCCCCCGCAGTCTCTTCTAAATCGATACAAGGAATGGCAAATCAAAATGAACCTGCAAAGTGCTGCTCAGTACCCAAAACTCCTTCACACAACATTGAATCTCTTCAGAAGTCTCTCTCTCTCTCTCTCAGAATGCGTCGTTCAAAAATGGCACCAACAATAAAAGGCAGGAAGCGGTCACCTTTAAAAAGCGCTCCCCCTTTCCCTTCATGACTGCAGAACGCTCCCCTCAACCTGTCGTTGCTAGCGTCAGGCGGTAAGGCAGGGGGCGCCACTCAATATCCGCTCCGGGGCGATTCCGGGGCGTTGCGCACTCGACTGACTGTCACGATCTGCTGGCGCAGGAGATCGTGGCGGTAGTGTTTAGCCCCGCCGCAAAATGTCTAGTTAATTTCGCGAGCGGCGCAAACTTCGCCGCGCCTGGGCACTAGATGCTTTGCGCCCCATTAGCGCCCTCTTAAGGCGCTAACGGGAGGCGCAACCAACTGAATTTTTCCCCCATAGTCTCTTAGGTTAGGCCCAAATGCATTTTTATCACTCTGAGGTAGTTCCAAAGTCCTTTTTGGGGATCTGCAAATTTTGGAAACCTTACAGTTCCCATGCGCCTGCTGCCCTTGTCCTTCTAGGTGGTAGAGGTCGCTGGTTTAGGAGGTGCTGTCAAAGAAGCCTTGGCAAGTTGCTACAGTGCATCTTGTAAATGGTACACACTGCAGCCACGGTGCGCCAGTGGTGGAGGGAGTGAATGTTTAAGTTGGTGGATGGGGTGCCAATCAAGCAGGTTGCTTTGTCTTGGATGGTGTCGATCTTCTTGAGTGCTAGGTATAACTCCAGCCAGTGGAGAGTTTTCCTCCTGATTCCCATTGAATTCAGTTTTACTAGGGCTCCTTGATGATACATTCAATCAAATGCTGCCTTGATGTCAAGGGCAGTCGCTCTCACCTCACCTCACAGAATCACAGAATCCCTACAGTGCAGATAGAGGCCATTTCGGCCCATCGAGCCTGCACCGACACATATCCCACCCTATCCCCGTAACCCCACGTATTTAATCCCCCCTAACACTAAGGGTCAATTTATCATAGTCAAATCAACCTAACCCGCACCTCTGGAATTCAGCTCCTTTGTCCATGTTTGGACTATGGCTGTAATGAGGTTGGGAGCCGAGTGGTATTGGCAGAACACAAACTGGGCATCAGTGAGCAGGTTATTGGTGAGTAAGTGCCGCTTGATAGCACTGTCGACAACACCTTCCATCCCTTTGCTGATGATTGAGCGTAGACTGATGGGGCAGTAATTGGCCAGATTGGATTGTCCTGCTTTTTGTGGACAGGACATACCTGGGCAGTTTTTCACATTATCAGGTAGATGCCAGTGTTGTAGCTGTACTGGAACAGCTTGGCTAGAGGCACAGCTAGTTCTGGAGCACAAGTCTTCAGCACGACAGCTGGGATGTTGTCGGTGCCCATAGCCTTTGCTGTATCCAGTGCGCTCAGCCATTTCTTGATATCACGTGGAATGAATCGAATTGGCTGAAGACTGGCTTCTGTGGTGGTGGGGGCCTCAGGAGGAGGCCGATATGGATCACCCACTCAGGCACTTCTGGCTGAAGATAGTTGCAAATGCTTCAGCCTTGTCTTTTTCACTTGCGTGCTGGGCTCCGCCATCATTGAGGATGGGGATATTCATGGAGCCTCCTCCTCCCGTTAGTTGTTTAATTGTCCACCACTATTCACGACTGGATGTGGCAGGACTGTAGAGCTTTGATCTGATCTGTTGGTTGTGGGATCGCTTAGCTCTCTGTAGCTTGCTGCTTCTGCTTTTTAGCATGCATGTAGTCCTGTGTTGTAGCTTCCCCAGGTTGGCACCGCATTTTTAAGTACTACCTTCAGATTGCATTAGTGAGCCAGGCTGGCTGGTCAGTCATCAACAATGCCCTGGAGTACTGCAGACCTGGCTCATATCAAATTACCGAGTATGTCACGGTGGGTTGACTCGGTCCAAGCTTCCATCACCAGGCATGGAGCCACCTCGATCTCAGTGAAACTCTGCTTATCAGCCCCCAAAGGAGATAGTCATTAGTTGGTCATCAGACAACTGGCAGGTGCAGGTTTGAGCCCTTGCTAGGTGAACAGTAGGTACCAGGAGCTCCTCATGGATGACATAATAAGTAGCACAACTCACTGTCAGATGTGTGAATGGATTGCCACCATCCTCCTGACCACGGTGTTGATACCTGCCATCTTCTATTGAATGGTGTTTCCATCAGTTAGAGGTGCGGAGCTTCAGCAGCAGCTGCTTGTTTCTCTACAAGCCAAGTCTTGGATAGATGTTCAACAGCCTCTGATAACCCTCCCTATCAGCTGTTGTTACAAGTCTCAGTTTCCTCATTGATCATTTAATAAATGCGTTATTTCTGGTTGAGCCCATGAGTTTTGCCAATGTGATATTACAATAAATAAAACGTTTTTATTATTTTATAGGTTTGAGCCATTTACATTAAAAAAATATTATAATGAATTTAAAATATTCTCGCATTGATATAACGGAGGCGATTTTCCCGGGATACTTTAGGCACTAAAGAGCCTCTGAGGTGGCCAAGATGGGGTCTTAAGCTGCAAAATCGGTTTAGCCTGCATTTAGCGCAAGATGCCATCTTGGTAAAGGAGTTGAAGCCAGCGCTTGGAACTGGCGGCCAGAGGATCATTAAGGGGCTGATTGACAATTAAATTGCCTGCTAGTGTTCATTAAAGAGGCTGCACCACATTTTGGTAGATAACGCTTAATTTAACAACCTCTCCTAACAGCAACCAGCTGAACAGGAGTAAACAAGTCATTGCGGAGGATTTCAAGCACTACTCAAAGCCACGTTCAGCTTCCAATGTTCACTTGCTGATTGAAATTGACTGACTATGATTCAAGAGGACGTTTGAGACACATCGGGAGACTTTCTGGGAAACTTTGTCAAGACTTCACCAACATTCTATCAACATTTTTCCTGGAAATTCTCTCATGACTTCACCTAAAAAGAGTGAGTGCTGTGCTACTGAACATTAGTGGAGACCTTATAGGAGTCACCAGGTGAAAGGGAGTGCTTGGTCATGGGGATCTTGCTAGGGGTCCCTCTTGGTCTGCATGAGGAATGGGAGGTGGAGATGAGGCCAGGCAAAGAAGCACCAGTTGCTGCAGGAGAGAGGGACAGGAGGGCGAGGAGGGCCCTCAGCAGGAGGCCCTATCCATCCAGGGCCTTCAGAGAGCACTACTCCCACATTCATATAACCCAAGACCAGTGCATGAGGAGGCTGTACTTTACCAAGCAGGTCATTACAGATATCTCTGGCCTTGTGGAAGGAAGATTCAGACATCACAGCAAAGCCAGGACTGCATTGCCTGTGGCAGTCAAGATCACAGTAGCTACTGGAACCTTCCAAGCTGCCACAGATGATATCAGTCACATCTCACAATCCTCTGTGCATTTCTGCGTAAGGGAGGTCGCTGAGGCTCTATACACTGTGAGTAATGACGATATATCATTCCCTATTTCCAGAGAAGACCAGAGGCAGAGAGCTCTAGGATTTGACAGGATTGCGGGTTTCCCCATGGTCCACGGAGCCATTGACTGCACATCGTGGCCATGCGAGCCCCTCATTTAAACTCGGAGGTGTTCAGGAACAGGAAGGGATTCCATTCCCTCAATGTGAAGCTTGTCTGTGATCACTGGCAGCGCATCATGCAGGTGAATGCCTGCTATCCAGGGAGCCACCACGATGTGTTTATAATGAGACAGTCATCCGACCCGCAGATCTTTGAGTCCCAACGCAATATGCATGGCTGGATACTAGGTCATGATGCGGAGATGCCGGTGTTGGACTGGGGTGGACAAAATTGAGAGGTCGCACAACACCAGGTTATAGTCCAACAGTTTTATTTGAAATCACAAGCTTTCGGAGCTATCGCTCCTTCCTCAGGTGAAGTAAATTGGATACAGAATCGCCAGAGCATATATAGATGGAAAAAAAAGCATGTGTACTTTACAATTGCAGACCAATAAATTAAATCATCCTGACTATCTGCCGAGGTGTGATAAAGTTAATTAAGTCAGCCAGGAAGGTACCACATCAAAAGACATAGCAAGATACAACTGAGACAATGAGGTGTAGTCGCAGGGGTTCTAACGTGTCAAAAGCTGCCGTCTGTATGTAAAACGAAAAGCTTTAAAAAAAATGTACTTTTTTACTGGGAAAATTTTTACTTTTTTACTGGGAATCACATCTGTGAACAAGCTAACGACGACTCGAGTCCGGATCACGTCATGTATCGTGACATAAACCCAAGATCCCGATTGAGACCGTCTTCATGAGTGCGGAACTTGGCTATCAGTTTCTGCTCGATGATTTTGCGTTGTCGTGTGTTTCTAAGGTTGCCTTGGAGAACGCTTACCCGCAGATCCGAGGCTGAATGTCCTTGACTGCTGAAGTGTTCCCCGACTGGGAGGTAACAATCCTGCCTGGCGATTGTTGCGCGGTGCTCGTTCATACGTTGTCTCAGTGTCTGCATGGTCTCGCCGATGTACATCGGCGAGACCATGCAGACACTGAGACAACGTATGAACGAGCACCGCGCAACAATCGCCAGGCAGGATTGTTACCTCCCAGTCGGGGAACACTTCAGCAGTCAAGGACATTCAGCCTCGGATCTGCGGGTAAGCGTTCTCCAAGGCAACCTTAGAAACACACGACAACGCAAAATCATCGAGCAGAAACTGATAGCCAAGTTCCGCACTCATGAAGACGGTCTCAATCGGGATCTTGGGTTTATGTCACGATACATGACGTGATCCGGACTCGAGTCGTCGTTAGCTTGTTCACAGATGTGATTCCCAGTAAAAAAGTAAAAATTTTCCCAGTAAAAAAGTACATTTTTTTTAAAGCTTTTCGTTTTACATACAGACGGCAGCTTTTGACACGTTAGAACCCCTGCGACTACACCTCATTGTCTCAGTTGTATCTTGCTATGTCTTTTGATGTGGTACCTTCCTGGCTGACTTAATTAACTTTATCACACCTCGGCAGATAGTCAGGATGATTTAATTTATTGGTCTGCAATTGTAAAGTACACATGCTTTTTTTTCCATCTATATATGCTCTGGCGATTCTGTATCCAATTTACTTCACCTGAGGAAGGAGCGATAGCTCCGAAAGCTTGTGATTTCAAATAAAACTGTTGGACTATAACCTGGTGTTGTGCGACCTCTCAATTTTGGATACTAGGTGACAAGGGATACGCTTTGATGCCATGGCTCATGACTCCCCTGAGAAACCCCCAGAAGCTAGCTGAGCACTCATACAATGAGAACCACTCAGCCACCAGGAATATCATTGAGCAGACCATTGGGGTCCTCAAGCAGAGGTTTAGATGCCTTGACCATTCAGGAGGTGCCCTGCAGTACTCGGCCGAGAAGGTCTCCAGATTCGTGCTGACTTGCTGCATGCTCCACAATCTGATAATAATAAGAGACCAGCCGTTACCACCAGCAATTGTGCCAGAGGGTCAAGCTGAGGGACCAGAAGAGGAGGAAGAGGAGGAGGAGGAAGAGGGAGAGGAGGAGGAGGAGGAAAAGGAGGGTAGATAGCCAGAGGCTTCCAGGTAGATGGCCTGCACCTGGGAGGGATGCTCATCGCTATCTAATTGAAGAGCGCTTTTGAGAGACGTGTTTCACCATCAGACTCGGGACCACTGTTGCCACATGATTTACCTTCCACGAGTTAGGATCCATCAGGCAGGCCATCTTCTGCACTCAATCCTTTCAACCCCTTCCCCATGAAGATCACAATAAAAAAGACCAGCGATTCCACCACTACCCATTTACCATCTTCACTATTTATATACATCAAAAACAAACAATGGAAACATGACACAACCAACATCACTTACAAATATTAAACTATTCACCCTGGTGCTCACCAATGTTCCCCATAATTTGCTTTGGGTGCGTGTCCTCTTTAAGGGGCTGCACGGCCCAGTCACAGTTTTGCGCACGTGTGAAACTTAACATTCAAAAAGTCGGTCCCGAGCCGCGTGGGACCGGCAGAGAGCTGCACGGCCACGCGGCCGCACAGCTTAGCGGGAACGTTGGTGCTTACCCTTATTGGTTATCTATAAGTGCTCTTGCTTAATCAAGTGCTTCTATGAAGTGCATCCCCAATGGCAGCAGCAGGAGAGGTGGATGGCTGCTGAGAATCTGAAGAGAGCAGTTCAGATGTCCTCCTGCGACGTCCTTGAGAGGCTGTGGGCCGTGATGGCCCTGCTCAGACTGCATCATCTCACCATGGGCTTCAGCAGTCAGGGCCGCCTGGCTGACAGGCAACGGCAATGGTGGAGTGGCGGGGGAGGGAGCAGGAATGATGGCATCCGGAGAGAGGCCAGTAGGTTCCTGCTCCATGACTCCTACGCCACTACCTCAGGGCCACTGTTCAGCCCGCCCAGTGATCAGGTGGAGGACAGATCTCTGGCCATCGGAGACATTCTGCAAGCCCGTTTCAACCGAGGAGCCCAGAGCCACCATGGCAGCTGCCTGAGCTTCCATTGCAGCACTTTGCCGTTCCATGGAAGCTGCTGTGACTAGATTGGAAGCTGCGACCTCAGTCATCGGACGCTGCATGATGTCAGGCTTCACAGGTCGCTGGTTGGAATTGGCCAGCCTCTCCACGCTGGGTTCCAGGCTCTGCATCAAGCCACGGACCAAGGTGCAGGTGGACTCCTCCAAACCCATAGCCACGACCCGTAAGCTTTCAGGCAGGCTCTCCATTGCACTAAGCATTTGGTTTGTCGAATCCATCAGCATTCTTCTGAAGCTTGGCTCTGCGAGGTCCTTATCTGACTCCTCTACAGCAGAACAAGTAAGCGACCTTGCCCCCCAGCAAGGTGGCAGCTGTGGTGTCCCTTCCACATGACATGGCTGCTGCCCACTGGTGCCCAGTCCGTCCCAATGTGAGGATCTCTCTTCTAACCTAGTTTCTAAGTTACGCGGGGTGCCGGTCTCTGAGCTGGTGCCTGCGACAGTGGTAGCCATTGACGCAGTGCATTCTTTCGCGCTCCACTCCTCCTCCTTTTCCTCCTCTTCCTCTTCTTCTTTTGGGGGATGAGGTGGCTGTTGCTCTGGGGGTTGGGGGGGGCGGGGGGGGGGGGTGAGGTGGATCTTGCTCCTGGGAGCCTGCAATGATAAAGCTAGAAGGGTTAGGTGCAGCGCGTGTGGCCACTCTAGGAGGATGTGTATGATGAGACCATATGGAGCTTGGGAGTGAGGATAACTTTGAGGGATTAGGGATCAGGAATAGTTGTGCATCTTTAAGGAAGCTGGAGTGACCACAAACCTCAAGACGATATGCCCCCTGCTCTGCCTGTGGCCACGGCGCTTCCCACTCCCACCCAATCACCACCAGCACTGCCTCCTCAAGGGGAGTGATGTCATGCGGTCTTTTATAAGAACATAAGAAATAGGAGCAGGAGTAGGCCAATCGGCCCCTCGAGCTTGCTCCGCCATTCAATAAGATCATGGCTGATCCAATCTTGGTCTCAACACCACATTCCCGCTCTCTCCCTTTACCCCTTGACTCCCTTGTAGTTCAAGTGTCTGTCAATCTCCGCCTTGAATATATTCAATGACTCCGCCTCCACAGCTCTCTGGGGTAGAGAATTCCAAAGATTCACAACCCTCTGAGAGAAGAAGTTCCTCCTCATCTCCGTCTTAAATGGGCGACCCCCTTATTCTGAAACTATGCCCCCTAGTTCTAGATACCCCCACTAGGGGAAACATCCTCTCAGCATCCACCCTGTCAATCCCCCTCAGAATCTTGTATGTTTCAATAAGATCACCTCTCATTCTTCTAAACGCCAATTAGTATAGGCCCAACCTGCTCAACCTTTTGACATACGTCAACCCTTCATCCCAAGAGTCAACCTAGTGAACCTTCTCTGCACTGCCTCCAATGCAAGTATATCCTTCCTTAAATATGGAGACCAAAACTGTACGCAGTACTCCAGGTGCGGTCTCACCAGTGCCCTGTACAGTTGCATCAAAACTTCCCTACTTTTATACTCCATACCCCTTGCAATAAAGGCCAGAGTGGGATTAAAATGCAGTGTGCTTAAACAGAGTGTTTTATTTGGGAATTTGTAGAAGAGGGGGAAGGAGTTGCTGCTTTTTGTCGACTCTACTTGTAGTGCTTTGTGTTACAGGTAGATATTTAATTTCAGTACCCATAACTTAATCTAGATCAAGTAAGTTACCTAATTACAAATGTAATTAAATTTAATTGAATAAAACAAGGTCATATAGGGATGGCAGTGCAGGTGGTGTGCCACAACTGCAGCATGTGGGAGTCTGTGGAGAGCATTGTGATCCCGGACAACCACGTTTGCAGTAAGTGCCTGCATCTTGAGGAACTTCAGCTCAGAGTTTTTAAGCTGGAGTCTGAGGTGCAGACATTGCAGGGCATCAGGGATGGGCAGAGTTACCTGAACACTTTGATCCAGGAGGCAGTCACACTCCTTAGGTTAGGTAGTGGTACAGGTCTGGTTAGTGGTCAGGGACAGGAGAGTGTGACTGCAACTCAGGCAGGTAAGGGGACCCCAGGAGCACTGCTGGAGGAGCCTCAGCCTTTGCCATTATCCAACAGGTATGAGGTTCTTGCTGCCTGTGTGGATGGGGGAAAAGCCTACAGGATGGATGAGCAAGCTGACCATGGCACCATGGTGCAGGAGGCCATTCAAGTGGGGGGAGTGAAAGAGAATGTAGTTGTGGTAGGGGACTGTATAGTCAGGGGGATAGATACTGTTCTCTGCAGCCGTGACCGAGAGTTCCGAAGGTTGTGCTACCTGCCCATGTTAAAGACATCTCCTCGTAGCCCTGATAATAAAGGATGGGATAAAAACAGTAGAGAGAAATGATCTTAGCTCCAAAAATCAAGAAGTAGAATCAGTTTGGGTGGAGCTAAGAAACAGCAAGGGGCAGAAAACATTGGTGGGAATTGTTTATAGGCCCCCAAACAGTAGTTGTAATGTAATGCAGAGTATAAATGAGGAAATTAGAGGCGCATGTAACAAGGGTAATACAAAAAACAAATTTGCAGTAATAGTGTGGAGGACGAATTCATGGAATGCATGCAAGATAGGTTTCTAGATCAGTATCTTGAGGAACCAACTAGGGAACAAACTATTTTAGATCTAGTATTGTGCAACAAGAAAGGGTTAATTAATAAAGTTGTAGTAAAGGTGCCTTTAGGGAAGAGTGACCATAATATGGTAGAATTTTATATTGAGTTTGAAAGTGATTCAGTTAAATCTGAAACTAGGGTCTTAAATCTAAACAAAGCAAACTACATAGGTGTGAGGGGCGAGTTGGCTAAAGTAGATTGGGAACTACATTAAAAGGTATGACGGTAGAGAAGCAATGGCAAGCATTTAAAGAATTAATACATAATTTACAACAAATATACATTCCTTGAAGGCACAAGAACCCCACAGGAAAAGTGGTCCAACCGTGGCCAACACGAGAAGTTAAAGATAGTATTAGATCAAAGGAACAGGCTTATAATGTTGCCAAAAAGAATAGTAAGCTTGAGGATTGGGAGGATTTTAGAATTCAGCAAAGGAGGACCAAGAAATTGATAAAGAAAGGGAAAATAGAATATGAGAGTAAACTAGTGAGAGACATAAAAACAGACTGTAAAAGCTTCTATAGGTATGTAAAAAGGAAAAGATTAGCAAAAGTAAATGTGGGTCCCTTACAGGCTGAGACAGGAGGAATTATAATGGGGAATAAGGAAATAGCTGAGAAATTAAACAAATAATTTGGGGGCGATTTTGCCAGCCCTGGGGAGGTGGGTATGAAGGCGGGACTGCCGGGAAAATGGCAGAATTTGGGGGCAGGTGCCCAACCCGCCCCCAACCCGCCTCCATGCCATCTTGCCAGGAGGCGGGTTGCCGTCCCGCGCCGGGTCCCGTCTCCTTGGCGGCATGAAGGGATTAAAGCCTATTAACTGCCTATTAACAGGTAGTTAACAGGCAGAAAATAGGATTATCCCCTTTTTGCCCTCACAAGTGCAGGCTTCCCAAAGGCTCTGAAACCTGCCAGGTCAGCGAGGCGAGTACTGGGTCTGTGGGGGTTGGGGGGGGGATGCAAAAGTGCATTGTGAAGGTAAGTGATGGGTGCAAAAGTGGAGAGTTGAGTATCTGAGGTAAGTGCAAAGTGTTAGTAAAAGGGTACTTACATTTGTTTCTTCCTACAGGCTTCAGTCGGTGTGTATGTGGAGAGTCTCGGACCTCCATGTTGGAGATGACAGATGGCCGTTGCATTCTCAGATGCAACAACCATCTCATTTCTGTAAAAGAAAGAAGTTTGATGAGGTCTTGAATTGAAGACCTCATCAAACTACAGAGAATGTCACTGTTTGACAGCTTCACAGAGCTGTCAAACGATAACAATTCATCTGTCAAAAATTTTTGACAGATGAAACGTCATACGTTGACATTCTCTGCAATCGGCTTTCCCTTAATTGACCTGCTAAGCCTGCTGGGCGGGCTTAACAAGGTCAATCAAGGGAAAATAGCGTGGGTTGGCCAGAAGTTGATGGAGGCGAGACTGAAACCCGACAAGTGGGAGTCCCGCCTCCAAAAGCTCCCATTGAGAAAATCATCCCCTTTGTGTCTGTCTTCACAGAAGAAGATGCAAAAAACTTCCCGGAAATAGTGGAGAACCAAGGGTCTAGCGAGAATGAGGAACTGAAAGAAATTAATATTAGTAAAAAATAGTACTGGTGAAATTAATGGGACTGAAAGCCAATAAATCCCCTGGACCTGATGGCCTACATCCTAGGGTTTTGAAAAAGGTGACTATAGAGATAGTGGATGCATTGGTTGTCATTTTCCAAAATTCCATAGATTCTAGAACGCTTCCCATGACTTGGAAGGTGGCAAATGTAACCCCATTATTTAAGAAAGGAGGGAGAGATAAAACGGAGAACTACAGACCAGTTAGACTGACATCAGTAGTAGGGAAAATGCTAGAATCTATTATTAAGGACGTGGTAAAAGGGCACTTAGAAAATAATAATAGGATTGGGCAGAGTCAGCACGGATTTATCAAAGGGAAATTGTGTTTGACAAATCTGTTAGAGTCGTTTGAGTTTGTAACTAACAGAATAGATAAAGGGGAAACAGTAGATGTGGTGTATTTGGATTTTCAGAAGACATTCGATAAAGTGCCACACAAGAGGTTATTAAACAAAATTAGGGCTCATGGGATTGGGGGTAATATACTAGCATGGATTGAGGATTGGTTAATGGACAGAAAACAGAGAGTAGGAATAAACGGGTCATTTTTGGGTTGGCAGACTGTAACTAGTGGGGTACCACAAGGATCAGTGCTTGGGCCTCAGCTATTCACAATCTATATCAATGATTTGAATGAGGGGACCAAATATAATATATCCAAGTTTGCTGATGATACAAAGCTGGGTAGGAATGTAAGTTGTGAGGAGGATGCAAAGAGGCTTCAAGTGGATATAGACAAGCTAAGTGAGTGGGCAAGAACATAATGTGAAGAAATGTGAAGTTATCCACTTTGGTAGGAAAAATAGAAAAGCAGAGCATTTTTTAAATGGTGAGAGATTGGGAAATGTTGGTGTTCAGAGGGACCTGGGTGTCCTTGTACACGAATCGCTGAAAGTTAGCATGCAGGTACAGCAAGAAATTAGGAAAGCAAATGGTATGTTGGCCTTTATTACAAGAGGATTTGAGTATAAGAGTAAAGACGTCTTACTGCAATTATATAGGGCCCTGGTGAGACCACACCTGGAGTATTGTGTACAGTTTTGTTCTCCTTACCTAAGGAAGGATATACCTGTGATAGAGGGAGTGCAACGAAGGTTCACCAGACTGATTCCTGGGATGGGGGGATTGTCCTATGATTGAGTAGACTAGGCCTATATTCTCTAGAGTTTAGAAGAATGAGAGGTGATCTGATTGAAACATACAACATTTTTACAGGGCTTGACAGGGTAGATGCAGGGATGATGTTTCCCCTGGCTGGGGAGTCTAGAACCAGGGGTCACAGTCTCAGAATAAGAGGTCGGCCATTTAGGACCGAGATGAGGAGAAATTTCTTCACTGGTGGTGAAACTTTGGAAATCTCTACCTCAGAGGGCTGTGGAGGCTGAGTTGTTGAGTATATACAAGACAGAGATTGATAGATTTTTGGATATTAAGGGAATCAAGGGATATGGGGATAGTGCAGGAAAGTGGAGATGAGGTAGATGATCAGCCATGATCTTACTGAGTGGTGGAGCAGGCTCAAAGGGCCGAATGGCCTACTCCTGCTCCTATTTCTTATGTTCTTATGTAGATGAGGTTGACCTCCCCTGGTCAGGTTTTGCTGCCGCTGCTTATGTGCTATTTTTCCTGGAAGAGAAAGGGCGGTGATTGTGAATGAGTGTATTGACAGGTGTGATTGTGTGTGTGTGATGCCTCACTTGGTTGAAGAGCTAAGAGAGGTGTTTGAGTTTTGAGCAGCACCTGTAAAGGATGCAGTAGTGTGTGGTGTGTGAATGTCAGTGTAGAGTTAGATGGTGGATGCAGTGTGTTGAGGTTGTGATGCTGGTGGCGGTGCAGTTATTGAGAAGTGTGTTTGTGAGATGGGATCTTACCTTGACCACCCGTGTCAAGTTGTTACATTTCTTGCAGCACTGGAGCCATGTCCTGGGGCCAGGATTCCTGGCTGTGACCTCCTGGGCGATCTCGTCCCACATGTGGAGCATCAGCTGCCTCTGTGGCCTCCTTCCCTCCTGCAGCTGGAGGACATCCCTCCTCCTCTGTACCTCCTCTACCAGGGCCTCCAATGCCATGTCGGAGAACCTGGGCCCTGAGACATCCTTCCACGTTGGCTTCTCTCCCAGCCAGCGCACTGCACACCTTCAGTGGAAGTGGGTGCATGGAGCCCACATACACAGCTCCAGGAAAACTGCACCTAATCAGCGCTTGAGTGCCAAACCTGCAGTTGTCAGTTTCAGCGCCTGCAGGCACGTTCAAATCATGATAATCATCAATTAGCCCGAAAATTGTGTGCTAAATCCGGACTTTCAAACAGGCGTTTCTTATTAGCACAGCACCCATTTAACACCTGTTTTCACCCTTTGGCCAAAATAACCCAAATGCTTTTTAAGTCAAATTACCTTTAAGCATTTTAAAGAATGAATTACTTTCTGAAGAACATGTAAGTGAAATGGAGACAGCTCTAGTAATGTCTGTCATGTTAGAGGAATATGGCGGTTGCATTTCTACTAATTATGGTAAGGTCTTTGAATAGGCTGCTATTTAAAAAAATACATCTTTAAAGGTTTTTAAACTACTGTTTTTGCATGTTTAAACTGATTTGAGCATTTGATTTTTGGTATGTGTTTTTTCTTGTTTAATATTTCCTTTTTACTGAGAACAATAGTGTGGTATCTGGTCACACTGTATTTTTTTTAATTCTTTCATGGGATGTGGGCGTCGCTGGCAAGGCCAGCATTTATTGCCCATCCCTAATTCCCCTTGAGAAGGTAGTGGTGAGCCGCCTTCTTGAACCGCCGCAGTCCATGTGGTGAAGGTACTCCCACAGTGGTGTTAGGGAGGGAGTTCCAGGACTTTGACCCAGCGACGATGAAGGAACGGCGATATACTTCCAAGTCAGGATGGTGTGTGACTTGGAGGGCAACTTGGAGGTGGCGGTGTATATCTTGCAATAGTTGAATACAATCCTATAAAGAAGCAGTATCACACTAGTGATAGTACAGGATTCCTGAGGTGGCAGCTACAGTGCAGCATCGAGTGTAACTGAGTTACCAATATTTCATATTTCAAAAGAACTGACTCAGATTCGATGAGAGGCGAATCTAAACCCCAATGGTATAAGGAAATGTTTAAAGATGCTTTTACATTTAAAAACCACAGCCAACAGCAAACACACATTTCTCCCTTTGTTGGCTGCAGTTCAAAGTATAACCACCCTACTTCCCTTCCTGGCCCCTATGCTAGCTGGCATAATAAATGGCTCAATTTTCTTAGGAACTGTCCACCTTCCTTTCAAAATGACCATCGCCACCCACCTCAAAACACCCACCCTCTACCCTTCTGTCCTTGAAAACTACTGCCCCATCTCTAATCTCCCTTTCCTCTCCGAAGTCCTTGAGCATTTTGCTGCCTTCGAACTCCATGCACGGGCCGTAATATGGGTGTGTATGAGGTGTGTACGCGCCCGTAAGGGCCGCGCAGGTTCCGGGTTTAGGCATGCACTGCGCATTCGCTAAAACCCAGATCTTGCGATCTGTCAAGATGATCCACATCTCCGGGAAAAGGATCTCTGCGGGCGGAGAGTTGGGCTATTTGCCCAACTTCTGCCCAGCGAATGCCCGTGAAATTCTTACACCTGGTAAAAGCAAGCGTAAGGCCTGTTTTTACCAGCGTAAGAGTTTTAAAAAACAGAAAAATAACATTTTATCAACCATTTATACATTTAAAAACCTGTGAAATAAGGTAAGTTTATTTTTAGCCCCTTTAAAACATGTACATTTATTTTTCAAAAAATTAAATTTTTGTTTTAAATATTTAATTAAAATGCCATTTTAATTTTAAATATGTGATGATTTTTTAAAAATTTATTTGAAGTGTAGATGTATTTTTTGGGGTATTCCCATTCATACTTATGGGGTTTCTGTGCACACGAAATCCCCATAAGTATGAGTGGGGATTCCCTCCTGTCATTCGTTGGGCCGGTCCATGTGATCTCAGGGGCGCTCGTGAACCGCCTGCGCCCTGAGATACGTGGGCCTCTGCCCACAGGTACCCGGAGTGGCCCAGGACCGTGAGTCTCCGTACCTCCCGGACCACCAGGTAGGCGCGGGTTTTATTTGCGGATCGGAAGCATTTCCCCGCGGGAAGCCTCCGACCGCAAATTCAGGGCCACTATCTTTACTGTAATTCCATGTGAATCACTCCAATAAGGTTTTTTCCCTGCCACAGCACTGAAATAGTTCCAAATAAAGTCACAAATTCCTCTGTGACTATTACCTTGATGCATTTTCCCTCCTCATCCTCCTCAACCTCTCTGCAGCCTTTTGACACAGTGAACCGCACTAACCTCCTCAAATGCTTCTCTCCTGTTATGCAGCTGAGTGGGATTGCCCTCGCTTGGTTCCACTGTTCTCTATCCAATCATTGCCAGAGCATCTCCAGCAATGGACTTCTCTTCCCACCCCTGCATAGTTATCTCTGGAGTCCTCCAAAGACCTGCCCTTGGCACCCTCCTTAAGCCAATAAATGGGGGGAGGGCTCAGGAAGAAACAAAAGTAATTTAAAGATTAAAAATATAGGTGAGAGCGAAGTCCAGATCATCAATAATGTTAAAGGTAATATAAATACTTCAGGTTCAGAAAAAAAATAAGAAATAACAACAAAATAACTGATAAAAATACAACAAAAGTGATAAATAACAAGGAGTGTGATAAGTTAAAAGGTGTGTTCAAAACAACATCAGGGCATAATGGCAGAACAGGGTCTACTGCCCAATGAAAAGTTCTATTCAATAATGCACACAGCATAAGAAATAAAAGAAGCACAAACTCAGTGGCCATTACTGAGATCTGGTTACAAACAGGACACGACTGGGAGATAAATATTCCAGATTATAAGGTCTTTAGAAAGGACAGGGAAATTGGAAAAGGAGGAGGAGTAGCAATATTGACAAGGGACACTATTATAGCCTTAAAAGAGGGGATCTCAGTAAGGGTGAGCAGGGAAACGCTGTGGGTAGAATTGAGGAATAGAAAAGGCTTCAAAACATTGGTGGGAGTTGTTTATAAAGCTCCAGGTAGCAGCGATAAAGTAGCAGATACATAAACACGGAGATCAGGGAAGCTTGTTGCAAAAACAGAGTAGTTATAACGGGAGACTTCAATTTTCACAAAGACTGAGGGAAGCAGAACAGCTCGTTTCCCAAAGGCAGCACATTTCTTGAGTGTATTCGAGACAGTTTTCTGGAAGAATTTGTTCTTGAACCAACAAGAGAACAGGCCATCTTAGATTCAGTAATGAGTAATGAGCCTAAATTAGTCAATAATCTAACGGTAAGGGAACACCAAGCTAACAGTGACCATAATCTGATAGAATTCCATATTAGGTTTGAGAGGGAGAAGGGTCAGTCACAAACTATAGGTCGGAAATTTAGGTAACGCTGACTTTCGAGGGATGAGGCAGGAATTGACCACAATAGACTGGGCAGAAATAAAAAGAAAGAAGTGCATTTATATAGCGTCTTTCACGACCACCGGATGTCTCAAAGTGCTTTACAGCCAATGAAGTACTTTTGAAGTGTAGTCACTGTTGTAATGTGGGAAACACGGCAGCCAATTTGCACACAGCAAACTCCCACAAACAGCAATGTGATAATGACCAGATAAACTGTTTTAGGTATGTTGATTGAGAGATAAATATTGGCAAGGACGCCAGGGATAACTCCCCTGGTCTTCTTCAAAATAGTGCCATGGGATCTTTTACATCCACCGGAGAAAGCAGATGGGACTTCGGTATAACGTTTCATCCGAAAGACGGCACCTCCGACAGTGCAGCACTCCCTCAGCACTGCACTAGAATGTCAGCCTAGATTTATGTGCTTAAGTCCCTGGAGTAGGAACTTGAACCCGCAACCTTATGACTCAGAGGTGGGTGTGCTACCCACTGAGACACAGCTGACACTGGTAATGGATAAAACTATGGAAGAAATACAGTGCGAGGTGTTCAAAATTGTTTCTGGTAGAATACAAGACCTGTACATACCCCTAGAAGGTAAGAGCTCTACTTGTGTAATTAAACAACCTTGGTTAACAAAGGAAGTGAGAGATAGTGTAAAATTAAAAGAAAGGGCTGATACGAAGGCAAAGGTTCTGGCCCCCATGTTAGCTGATATTGTTAATGGTTTTCTCTCCTCAGGTACTGTCCCCTTCTCCCTTAAATCTGCTGTCATCACCTCTCTCCTCAAAAAAACAATTCTTAATCATCCGTCCTTGTAAACTACCGCCCCATCTTCAACGTCTCTTTCCTCTCCAAAGTCCTTGAACATGCTGTCGCCTGCCAATTCTGTGTCCCCAGAACATTTTTTAGATTCTTTCATGGGATGTGGGCGTCGCTGGCAACGCCAGCATTTATTGCCCATCCCTAATTGCCCTTGAGAAGGTGGTGGTGAGCCGCCTTCTTGAACTGCTGCAGTCCATGTGGTGAAGGTACTCCCACAGTGCTGTTAGAGAGGGAGTTCCAGAATTTGACCCAGCGACAATGAAGGATCGGCGATATACTTCCAAGTCAGGATGGTGTGTGACTTGGAGGGGAACTTGGAGTTGGTGGTGTTCCCATGTGCCTGCTGCCCTTGTCCTTCTAGGTGGAAGAGGTCACGGGTTTGGGAGGTGTTGCCGAAGAAGCCTTGGCGAGTTGCTGTCGTGCATCTTGTAGATGGTGCACACTGCAGCCACAGTATGCCGGTGGTGGAGGGAGTGAATGTTTAAGGTGGTGGATGGGGTGCCAATCAAGCGGGCTGCTTTGTCCTGGATGGTGTTGAGCTTCTTGAGTGTTGTTGGAGCTGCACTCATCCAGGCAAGTGGAGAGTAGTCCATCACACTCCTTACTTGTGCCTTGTAGATGGTGGAAAGGCTTTGGGGAGTCAGGAGGTGAGACACACACCACAGATTACCCAGCCTCTGACCTGCTCTTGTTGCCACAGTATTTATGTGGCTAGTCCAGTTAAGTTTCTGGTCAATAGTGACTCCCAGGATGTTGGTGGTGGGGGATTCAGCGATGGTAATGCCGTTGAATGTCAAGGGGCGGTGGTTAGACTCTTGCTTGTTGGAGATAGTCATTGCCTGGCACTTGTGTGACACGAATGTTACCTGCCACTTATCAGCCCAAGCCTGAACATCGTCCAGGTCTTGTTGCATGCGGGCATGGACTGTTTCATTATCTGAGGAGTTGTGAATGGCACTGAACACTGTGCAGTCATCAGCAAACATCCCCATTTCTGACCTTATGTTGGAGGGAAGGTCATTGATGAAACAGCTGAAGATGGTTGGGCCTAGGACACTGCCCTGAGGAACTCCTGCAGCGATGTCCTGGGGCTGTGATGATTGACCTCCAACCACCACAACCATCTTCCTTTGTGCTAGGTATGACTCCAGCCAATGGAGAGTTTCCCCCCTGATTCCTATTGACTTCCCTTTTACTCAGGCTCCTTGATGCTACACTCGGTCAAATGCTGCCTTGATGTCAAGTGCAGTCACTCTCACCTCACCTCTGGAATTCAGCTCCTTTGTCCATGTTTGGACCAAGGCTGTAATGAGGTTGGGAGCCGAGTGGACTTGGCGGAACCCAAACCGGGCATCTGTGAGCAGGTTTTTGCTGAGTAAGTGTCATTTGATAGCACTGTCGATGACACCTTCCATCACTTTGCTGATGATTGAGAGTAGACTGATGGGGCTGTAATTGGATTTGTCCTGCTTTTTGTGGAAATGACATACCTGGGCAGTTTTCCACATTGTCGGACAGATGCCAGTGTTGTAGCTGTACTAGAACAGCTTGGCTAGAGACGCGGCTAGTTCTGGAGCACAAGTCATCAGCACGACAGCTGGGATGTTATCGGGGCCCATAGCCTTTGCTGTATCCATTGCGCTCAGCCGTTTCTTGACATCACGTGGAGTGAATCAAATTGGCTGAAGACTGGCTTCTGTGATGGTGGGGACCTCAGGAGGAGGCAGATATGGATGATCCACTCAGCACTTCTGGCTGAAGATGTTTGCACACTCTTCAGTCTTGTCTTTTGCACTCACGTGCTGGGCTCCACCATCATTGAGGACGGGGATATTCATGGTGCCTCCTACTCCCATGTTTGAATCCGTCCAATCAGGTTTCTGCCCCGCCACAGCACCGAAACAACTCTTATCAAAGTCACAAATGACATCCTATGTGAGTGTGACAAAGGTAAACTATCCCTTCTCTTCTTCTAGAACTGTCTGCAGCCTTTGACACGGTTGTCCACACCATCCTCTTCCAATGCCTCTCCACCATCATCCAGCTGGTTTGGACTGCATTCACCTGGTTCCAATCTTATCTATCCAGTCATAGCCAGAGAATCACCTGCAATGGCTTCTCTTCCCACTCCCCCAAGGATCTATCCTTGGCCCTCTTCTATTTCTCATCTACATGCTGCCCCTCGGCGACATTATCAAAAAACACAGCATCAGTTTCCACATGTACACCGACGACACCCAGCTCTACCTCACCAGCACTTCTCTCAACCCCTCTACTGTCTCTAACTTGTCAGATTGCTTGTCCGCCATCCAGCAGTGAATGTGCAGAAATTTCCTCCCACTAAATATTGGGAAGACCAAAGCCTTTGTTTTCGGGCCCTACCACAAAATCCATTCCCTAGCCACTGAATCCATCCCTTTCCCTGGCAACTGTCTGAGGCTGAACCAGACTGTTCACAACCTTGATGTCATATTTGACCTCGAGATGAGCTTCTGACCACATATCCGCGCTATCACTAAGATCGCCTATTTCCACCTCCGTAATATCACTGGACTTCGCCCCTGCCTCAGCTCATCTGCTGCTGAAACCCTCATCCATGCCTTTGTTACCTCTAGGCTTGACTATTCCAATGCACTCCTGGTTGGCCTCCCACGTTCTACCCTCCATTAACTTGAGGTCATCCAAAACTCTGCTGCCTGTGTCCTATCTCACGTAAAGTCCCGTTTCCCCACCACCCCAGTGCTTGCTGACATACATTGACTCCCGGTTAAGCAAAGCCTTAATTTTAAAATCCTCATCCTTTTGTTCAAATCCCTCCATGGCTTCGTCCCTCCCTATCTCGGTTATCTCCTCCAGCCCTAAAACCCTCTGAGATATCTGTGCTCCTCCAATTCTGGCCTCATGAGCATCCCCAATTTTAATCACTCCACCATTGGTGGCTTCCAAGGCCCTAAGCTCTGGAATTCCCTGCCTAAACTTCTCCGCCTCTCTACCTCTCTTTCCTCCTTTAAGATGCTCCTTAAAACCTACCTCTTTGACCAAGCGTTTGCTCACCTGCCCTAATATTTCCTTATGTGGCTCGGTGTCAAATTTTGTTTGATAATCGCTCCTGTGACACGCCTTGGGATGTTTTACTACTTTAAAGGTGCTATTTAAATACAAGTTGATTTTATTGTTGTAGAGATCCCGAGAAATATAAAGAACAGCAAAGGGATACAAAGAAAATGGTAAGAGCTGAAAAAAGGGAATACGAGAAAAAACTTGTGAGGGATATCAGGAAAACACTAAAGGGTTTTACAAATATATTAAGAGAAAGAGGGTGTTTGAGAGTAACGTGGGTCCCTTAATGACAGACGCTGGTGATATTGCAATTAGAAATCAGGTAAAGGCAGACTTACCAAATAGCAACTTTGTATCGGTCTTCACAGTAAATGAGGATAAAGTACCAGAGATACTGGTGAGGAAAACTAAAAATAAGTCAAGGAGAGGAACTAACTAGATTCAATACAAGTGAAAAAAAAATGATGATGGAGAAACTGATGAGATTAAAGATAGACAAATAATTGGAAAAACTGCCAATGTCCCTCCATTATTTACAAAGTGTAGGAGAGATAAACACGGAAATTAAAGGCCTATTAGTCTAACGTCAGTTGTGGGGAAGTTGCTGGAATTTGTTATGAGGGGGCAGAGTGACTGAGCATTTGGACAAGTATGAGCTGATCAGAGAGAGCCAGCATGGGTTTATAAAGGGTAAGTCATGTCTTACAAACCTAGTGGAATTTTATGAGGAAGTAACTGATGTGGTAGATAAGGAAGTGTCTATGGCTGTTATTTATGAGAGTGTATGAAATTGGACTCAACCTATTGGCTTGGGTAGGGAATTGGTTAGGAGGTAGGACATAGAGAGTAGGGATAATGGGTCTGTACTCCAGTGGTGTCCCCCAGGGGTCTGTGCTGTGCCTCAGCTTTTCACTATATTTATAAATAACTTGGATGAAGGAATAGAGAGTAGTATATCAAAGTTTGCTGATGGCACTAAGTTATTTAGCACAGTAGGTAGTGTAGACAGGATCATTAAGTTGCAAAGGCTCATTGATAATTTAAGTGAGTTGGCAAAACTGTGGCAGATGGAGTTCAGTGTGGGGAAGTGTGAGGTCATCCACTTCAGACCTAAGAAAGATAGATCAGTGTATTTTCTAAATAATGAGAAGTTAGGAACTGTGAAGGAGCAGAGAGATTTAAGGGTCCAAGTACAGAAATCACTAAAAACTAGTGGACAGGTACAAAAAATAATTTAAAAGGCTAATGGAATGTTGGCCTTTATCTCAAGAGGCTGGAATACCAAGGGGTGGAAATTATGCTGCAAAAACAAAATACTGCGGATGCTGGAAATCTGAAATAGAAAATGCTGGAAATACTCAGCCGGTCAGGCAGAACTCTGATGAAAGGGCATCAACCTGAAACGTTAACTCGGTTTCTCTCTCTACAGATGCTGCCTGACCTGCTGAGTATTTCCAGCATTTTCTGAAGTTACATTACATTTATACAGAGCTCTGGTTGGACTCCATCTGCATTCAGTTCTGGGCACTCCACCTCAGGAAGGATATATTGACCTTGGAGGGGATGCAGTGCAGATTCACCAGAATGATACCGGGGCTATAAGGGTTAAATTATGAAGACAGGTTGCATAGACTAGGCTTGTATTCCCTTGGGTATAGAAGATTAAGGGATGATCTAATTGAAGTGTTTAAGATGATCAAAGGATTTGCTGGGGTAGAGAGAGAGAGAAACTATTTCCTCTGGTGGGAGAGTCCAGAACAATGGGGCATAACCTTAAAATTAGAGCCAGGCCATTCATGGGGTGATGTCAGGAAGCACTTCTTCACACAAAGGGTAGTGGAAATCTGGAACTCTCTTCCCCGAAAAGCTATTGGGGCTCGGTCAACTGAAAATTTCAAAACTGAGATTGAAAGATTTTTGTTAGGCGAGGGTAGAAGGAGTTAAAATACAGATCACCCATGGTCTTATTGAATGGCGGAACAGGCTCGATGAGCTGAATGGCCTACTCCTGTTCCTATGTTCCCCTTCTCCCTCATCTACATGCTGTCCCTTGGCAACATCATCTGGAGACATGGGACCAGCTTCCATATGTATACTGATGCTGATGGCACCCTCCACACTCTCCACCCCACCCGATCTCCTGGGAGGTGTGAAAAAACAGGTAAAAAGCAAAGGCAATTTGGGAAACAAAATCTGGGAAATTCCTCTCTGATCCATCTAGGCGATCAAAACTAGTCGAGGAGATCACCCTGGGTCTGAATTCCCTGCAGTCCCTACCTTCTGTAAGAGGTGATCTCTGCCCCAGCCAGAAACAGGTCCAGCTCTCGCTGGAAATAATTTAGCGAATCAGCATCCACCGCACGAGATGGGAAAAGCACCATCTCCTGACATCTAACCGAGATCTGGCCTTACACAACTTAAAATTGTGACCATGGTCCTCCCTAACCTATTTAGTTGGAACAAACTGTCAAATGGAACACAATCTATTCCCTTCATCATCTTATAAACCTCAATCAGATCACCTCTATCTTGATAACTAAAATGCTTTATACTGGGAATTAGTCAAGTGGCCCTCCTCTGGTGCTGGGGAATGAGGTGGGCCAGGTCGACCAAGTGTCTGTGGGAGAACACTTGGGTACGAGTGATCATCATAACATACGATTTAGATTAGCAATGGAGAGGAGCAAGGAACAATCTAGAGTGGAACTTCTAAACTGGAATAGGGCTAACTTCAATGGGATGCGAAAGGATCTAGCCAGGGTAAAATGCAGGTGGCCACTCTTTCCATGGAAGAAGACATCATCGGAAAGGCTTGCAACATCATGTGACTCATGCTTGAGACGGACTCCTCCAATCTCTGCATTGGTGCACAGTGGAACGCCTGCCAGTACATCACACATTCTCTGTTGCTGCTCAAGAAGTATCCTGTTCGTCGACAGTCCCCTAGTTACAGCATCTGCGTCCAGCTGAGCAGAGCTTGGAGAGGGCTATACCCTCCGACGCAGACTTTCCACTGCTGTCCCTGTCTCCACCATCTGCTCTTGTTCACTTGTGAAGTGTGAGTCACCAGGTGAAAACCCAACTATCTGTCTACGAGGCCCCACCGAAGTGCGAGTATCTGAGCAGTTCATGGTCTGCATAAGTCATGTGACCTGTGCACCTCCTCCTCTGAGGAGTCGTCAGTGACCTGGATCACCTCCTGCAGGACGCGTGAAGGCCCTGTCGGAGATAAAAGACATGAACGACTACTGTCAAGGTAAGAATGTTTGAAGTTATCATTATGCACATGATCATATTTCACTCGCTGTTGACATCAACAGGACTGAGTATTATATGTGACTGCCTGATATTTAATTCTGTCACCAGGTAGCTGGGAGGCCCCCATCTCCCCATATCAGATGGCCAGGCATGCCACCTCCTCCTCTGCAGCTGTTAGTTGCGAGATGACTGGAGGGCCACCTCCGGTTCTCTGCCTCTCCCTCGTGTGCTGTGCTCTCTTCTCCTTCAAGAAGGGAAAGAAGAGACCTATGAGTGAGAGTAATGGCATGTGTTGAACGGATGGATGAAGAACATTTATTGAGGGTGACTATGAGGGAGAGGCATGACATTGCATAAGGATTAGGGTGAGTGTCAGTGTTGGATGGATAGATGGAGATGTGAGGAAGTGTATAGACAGAGAGGGATGGGTGCACCTGCAAGGTAAGTTGATGTGAGGAGAGATGTGCTTGAGTAGGCATAAGAAGGCAGAGTGAGGGGGTGGGGTGATACACACATCAGGATGTAATTGAATGTAGCATTGTACTCACCTTTCCTGCCCTCATGAGCTCATTAAATCTCTTCCTACATTGTATCCAGGACCGTCCCACCACACTCCTGCTGCTGACCACTTGTGCCACCTCCAGCCCTTGCCTTCTTGGTGTCCCCAGCCGGCTTCTTCCTCCCACTGCTAGGGGACAGTAGCTCCCTCCAGGTCCTGAAAGACCCCAGCAGCACATCCAAGGAGGCATCACTGCAGCCTTTGACCTTCTACCTTCCATGGCAACACTTCTTTCACTCGCCTTCCCACCTCCAACTATTCCAACTTGCATGTTTGGATTATCCCTTTAAATAGTGGACTTAAAAATGGTGTCGTGCAGGTCATCACCACGCCCACTGACGCTAATTGGTCGGGTAACCTGGAACTTGTATGTTAATGCATTGGCTGTGTTGAAAAGATCAAATTGTCTAACTTGCTGGGTTTTTATAAACAATGGACCATCTCCTGACGCTGCCTGGTCTTCCACAATGCAGCACTAAACTATGGAGTCAGTCCAGCTACCTCCAGCAGTCAGTCAGTGATATATCATGATCTAACTTCGCATTATGCTATTTTAATGACCCTTAAGACTAAAGTGCTGACGATTTTCTTGGCACCTCCATGCTAGACCTTTGACCTGTTCTTCCAGAACATTGATAGATTTTATAGTCCACTTTAAACATGCCACTTTTGATTGGTTTTTCTCAGTATATATATCTGAAACCATTGACTCCACGCAAGTTTAATTTAAATGGATAATTTAGATAATGATTTCAATCAGCTCAACAATAATTTGCTAATGTCTCTTCTCTTGCTTTCCTTAGTGACATGGACGGGGTCAAGTGCAGGCTGAAAACCAAGTCAAGGTCATATTGCTGGCGCTTTGTGATATGCAGTCCAATCATATTATCCATGTGCACAGGTGGATTTTCCACAAACCCGACTGCCAATGTATCTGGTAGGGTGAATTTCCATGCAGTTTCACCACTTTTATGCCATGGAAAAATATTTGCCTACTGATAATCTGGAGAGGCATTTACACCAGAGTTTCCTGTATCCCCTCATTTGTATATCCATTGAAGTAGCGATTGGCATGAATTCTGTGTAAAACAGGTGTAATCTGCTGGGGCGCATGGATACTAGAGTGAACGCTGTAAAAAAAATGCTTTAGTGTTTAAAATCATGAAGAGTTTAGATAGAGTAAATAAAGAGAAACTGTTTCCAATGGCTGAAGGATCGATAGCGAGAGGGCACAGATTTAAGATGATTGGCAAAACAACCAGAGGCAACATGAGGGAAAGCTTTTTTATGCAATGAGTGGTTAGGATTTGGAATGCACTGCCTGATAGGGTGGTGGGTACAGATTCAATAGTTGCCTTCAAAAGGGAACTGGATAAATACTTGATTACATGTCTCATGAATCTTTTCGTGCCAATTTTCAAGAATGTCTACCATTCTGCTGCTGGCAGCTGGCACACACAGACCAGGACACGGCACACAGGTAGAGAATGAGATGCCACAATTTCACAGAGGCTGACGTGCAAGTCCTCCTCAACAAAATAAAGGGGCACGGTAGCATAGTGGTTATATTACTGGACTAGTAATCAGGAGGGACTGGACTACTAATCCTGGTAGATAAGAGTTCAAATCCCACCATGGCAATTTGTGAATTTGAATTCAGTTAATTAAATAATTGTGCAATAAAAATGGTGACCATGATTGTCATAAAACCCCAACTGGTTCACTTTAGGAAAAGAAACCTAGTCTATATGTGACTCCAGACCCACAGAAATGTGGTAGAATCTTAACTGCCCAAGCAAGTCCCGCCTCTAAACCCGCCTCCCCAGGGCTGGCAAGATTGCGCCCAATGTAATTTTGAGATGCACAATTAGCAGAAAAATTCAGTTACTCCCCATTATTTCTCTTTGCTGAGCAGATTATTTAAACCAATTAAGAATGTATTTGTAAAAGGAGGCTGTCCCACAAGTTTGTTTTAAGTTAACATTTAGTTTTCTGTGATTTAGACACTAGTTGGAGATTACCTCAAAGTCTGCTGTGTGATTGGTTTTCCTGTTCTGTCAGTTTAATGTACAAAGGTGAAATATTTTATGTCTACTGCTTCACCCTTATCTAACCTTTCTTCTACTTCTTCAAAGAATTCAATAAGTTTGGTCAAGCATGAACTTCCCTTTTGAAATCCATGCTGACTACTCTATTCTATTTTCAGTTTCTAGATGTTTTTCTATTACATCTTTGAGTAAGGATTCCATTATATTTCCTGTCACCGACATTAAGCTAACTGGTCTCTAGTTCCCTGGACTTGTTCTATCTCCCTTTTTAAATATAGGAATAACATTAGCTGTCCGCCAGTCCTCTGGCACTATTCCCTTTTCTAATGAATTGTTATATATATGTAATAGTGCCTCTGCTATCTCTTCCCTAACTTCTTTTAAAATGTGCAGAGATATGCTCTGAAATAAAGTAAATGTCGGAAATGCATAGCAGACTGATGCGCTTCTGAAGGATAAAGCTAGATTGACGTTTTGGGTGAAACTTTTTATCAGAACTCTTGGCCTTGGGAGACACTCTTCAGCCAATATGTTAAGCCTTACTTTACAGACAAAAACTACCACTTATATCTTCTTGACTTATAAATTGTCTCAGAATGCAGCTGGTAAGAGTTTATAGACATAATAATCTACATATAATATGTGAATGGTTCAGTTAAAGTCAATGCCAAGTTGCCGGGCAGCACTCCTGATGCAGTATAATCGATAATTCAAAAGCTGGAGTGCATGGAAGTGGTTATTGTAATTCAGAAAATATTTAACATCTGTGCTGAAAAGCTCTAACTGATTATTAGATTCTATATATACTCTTTATTAGGGTTACAGAAGAATATGTGATTCATGCTAACTAAAGCAAATTTTGTTGGAGCGTGTTCATGCCTGTTTATATTGCACTGAGAAGTAACTAATGCATTTGTTATGAAAATGATAACTGTCCTAGGCACCATTTAGAAATCAAAAGAGTATCGTCTGGATTTTCTAGTGGATTTTGAATTACTCTGGTATAGATGGATTTAAAATACTGAAAAAAGTAAGAGTATGCCACTCGTTATAATTCAGTACTTTGGAGTGTTTTGTACTGAAATGCTGTGGATTAACTTGTTCATTACATTAAGTACATGTGAAAATACTTAATAGACCAGTTGGTTCAAATTTGTCGCTCACTCCATTTCTAGATGCATATTGATTTCAGCTCCAAGAATGCGTTGCCATTTGGTCTGATTAAATAAACCAGTCTAAAATCAATAAGATATTTATTTAGAGTATCACCAATTGAGTCACTATGTACTGTGGATAATTTACGGGTTTTCAACTATGTTTTGGCTAGAGCATGACTGTTCAAGAACAACCACAGTATTGGTTAAGGCAATGCTGGAAATCAGAAATAAAAACAAAATGCTGGAATTGCAAACAGGTTGATCACCATCTGGAACAGAAAGACAGATTAACATTCAGTGTCATCCTTAATCAGTTCTCAGTTAGATTTACATCTGCAACATTCAGGGATGTTAGGGTTCCCTCCCCTCCCGCTTTTAGCGAAAGTCTCCCCAAATTGGCGATTCCTCTCCCGAGTGCTGTCTCTAGCAGTCCTGGAGATCAGCAGTTTAATTTTCCCACTGCAATGTGCCCTCCCACCCCACTCCGGGACATCACCGGCTGCTGCTCAGTGAAGCCTCACAAGGACACTAACTGCACGGTGAATTTACCTGTCATCACACACATTATGGGCGGCGCACTGATGCCTGAGACTTTTCAGCCTTTCGTTGTCAGGAGATGTTACCCTTTGGCTGTAGCCACTGGTGGTCCCGATCTAATGGGCCATTCACAATCAACAACTTGCCTTTAGATAGCACCTTTAACGTAGGAAAGTGTCCCAAGGCGCTTCACAGGAGCGTAATCAGACAAAATTGACACCAAGTCAAAGAAAGAGATATAAGGAAGGGGGTTTAAAAGAGTGGTTAAATGAGATAGATTGTAAGGAGATTCTTAAAGGAGGAGAGGGAGGTGGAGAGCCAGAGATGTTTAGGGAAAGAATTCTGGAGCATAAGGCCGAGATGGCTGAAAGCACAGTCATCAATGGAGGGTTAATTAAGGAAGAGAGGGTGCACAAGAGTTCAGAGTTGGAGGAAAGCAGAGTTTTCAAATGTCGTAAGGTTGGAGAAAGTTTACGGATATAGGGAGTAGCGAGGCTATGAAGAGATTTAAACATGAGGGTGCGAATTGTACATTGGAAGCGTTGGGGCACCAGGAGCCATTGTAGGTTAGAGAGTACAAGGGTGATGGGCGATGGGGACATCGTGCAGGATAGGATATGGACAGCAGAATTCTGGATGAGCTGATGTTTAGGGAAGGTAGAGGATGAGAGGCCAACCAGGAGAGCATTGGAATAATCAAGTTGGGAGGTGACAAAGGCATGGCTGAGGGTTTCAGCAGCAGATGGGCTAAGGAAGGGGCAGAGGCAGGTGATGTTACCAAGGTGGAAGTAGGGAGTCCTTGTGGTGGAAAGGATATAGGGTCAGAAGCTCAGCTTGAGATCAAATAGTTGTAAGCAGTCTGAATCAACCTGTGACAGTGGCTGAAGAGGGGGATGGAATCGATGGCAAGGGTACAAAATTTGTGGTTGGGGCCAAAGATGTTTAACTGGAGGAAACTGTAGCTCATCCAAGACTGGATGTTGGACAAGTACTCTGATAACACAGAGGCAGTGAACGGGTCAAGACAGGTGGTGGAGAGGTAGAGCTGGATGTTGTCAGCGTACATGTGGAACCTGACCCGACATCTTCGGATGATAACACCAAGGAGCAGCATGTAGATGAGGATAAGGAGGAGACTTAGTATAGATCCTGGGGGACTCCAGAGGTAACAATGCAGGGGAGAGAGGAGAATCCATTGCCATCAGTACGGGGTGGAAAGAGAGGGCATTGCTGAAGATGCTCTAGCAATGATTTGATAGTTAAGAGTTGAATCAAGCAAGGGAAGTCCTACTGAGCTGGACAACAGACCAAAGGCATTGGATTAGGGTGGTGTGGTTAACTATGTCAAATTCTGCACAAAGGTCAAAGAGGACAAGGAGGGAAATGCATTATGGTCACAGTCACAAAGGATGTCATTTAAGACTTTAAATAAGGCTGTTTCAATGCTGTGGCAGGGGCGGAAACTTGGTTGGGCAGGTTCAAATATGGAGTTGTGGTAAAGATGCACACTGGTTTGGGAAGCAACAAAATAGTCACGGACTTTGGTGAGGAAAGGGAAGTTGGAGATGGGGGGGGGGTAGTTTTTAACAACAGAAGGATCAAGAGTGTTTTTTTTGAGGAAAGGTTGGCAGTGATTCTGAAAGGGAGGGGGACAGTACCTGAGGAGAGGAAACCAGTTATAATGGTAGCTAGCATAGGGCCCAGGAAGGGAAGTTGGGTGGTCAGCAGTTTTGTAGGCATGGGGTCAAGGGATCAGGAGGTTGGTCTCTTGGACAAGATGAGCTCAGAGAGGACATAAAAGGAGATAGGAGAGAAACTAGAGAAGGATGTTGGTTTGAGGCTAGGGCAGGGAGGAGCCTTGGGGAGGTTTGGCTTGGTGAACAATGGAAAGGGGGTTGGGGGGAGTGCAGCAAAAGTAGCTGAACAGATGGTCTCAGTCTTAGTGGAAAAAGAACCCCATGAGTTCCTTGCACATGTTGTTGGAAGTGAGAGCAGAGGGGGCAGCGGAGAGGGGTTTAAGCAGACAATTGATAGCGGAGAAAAGAAGCCGGGATTATCTTTGTTCCGGGGGGAAAGTAGAAGGAAGTGAGGTTGGAAAGAAGTAGGGGGATGTTGGAAAGAGGTGCAGAGGCTGAGGGAGGAAAGAGGGGAAGGTATTTCAGTGAGAAAATCAAGGTGGGGATTTGGTGGGTCGTAGAGAACAAGGGGGCAACATTGAGCTCTGTAGCACCCATGTTTTAGGTGCTACGTGGCCTCCTAATGCTCGAAAATTGTGTCTGAGATGCACACGCACACTTCCAATGGGAAGTGCGCAAGATGCCATCTTGGTAAAGGAATTAGTGCGCGCGCACCTAATGACCACTGGCAGCATGCAGAGCAGGCAGATAATGACATCAATCAGTGTACAATGCTGATTTCACACCAGCGCTGCCATTTTTTAACTTCACAGTCCAGCCAATGCCTTGTCTTAGCCTTGCACAGCTGAACACAATGTTAAACAGAATGAAGGACCCCCCACAAGCACTATTTAAAGGGATCATGAACTATTTACAGGTTAGTTGCTGGATTATTTCTTCTGGCTGCTGGTGCAATTGTACATGTTTTTGGAGCTTTCCTATACTTGCCTGACGTTTGAGTACTCTACAGGATGTGGTCTGGCTGGTGCTGAAGTACTTTCCTGTTCATTTAAAAGCTTGTGCTGAAACAAGTTGCTTTCAGACATGGGTGGCCTGGTAGGCCTTCCTCTTGGAATTGAGCTTGACTGGGAGAATGAAGAGTGGCCACACAGAGAATGACCAGCTGCTCGGAGAGGGAGGAGGAGGAGGGGTAGAAGGGTTCTCAGCAGGAGGCCATATCTGCCAAAGGTTTTTAGGCAGCAATTCTGTTACCTCAACTTCAATGAGGACCGATGCATGAGATGTCTTCACTTCACAAAAGAGGTTGTGACTGAAATCTGCCAACTTCAGCAGCCACAACTGCAATCTCAAAGCAGGGCAAGGACAGAACTGGATGTGGCAGTCATGGTGATAGCTTCCAGTATGTGCGAGCTGTGTGCTGTGGGTATGAGGCTTGCAACAGTGCTAAGTGTGTGAGGGTGAGGTAAAGTATAGAAATTGAAGTGTTGAATATTGATTCGAGATTGTTGGTAGGCAGGTGATGGGGGTGTAGTGATTTGAGCAGCGGATGAGGCTAGTGGTGCAGTTGGTAGGATATGCCATTTCTTCCTGCACAGCATCCATGTTCTTGGAGCAACACTCCTGTCATTGACCTCTGCTGTTACTTCTTCCCACTGCCTCCTGAGCATATGTCTGGTGAGCCTCCTGTCCCCCTGTTGATACAGGATGTCTCTCCTTCTCTCCATGTCTTGTACCAAGATCTCCAGTGTAGTGTCTGAAAACCTTGTTGCATGCTCTCTCGCATGTTCAGCCATTGCTCAAAGTGTGACAGCACAAATTGACTTTTGAAAAACTCTCCCACCACTTCTTGCAGACACAATGCACCTCCCCTTTAAGAGGTGCAGGCTGCCTGTAAGTAGCGTTAGCCATTCGCAATATCGGGCCCCCTGCTGAAGCGTGCAGCCAATGAATGGCACAGTTAATGCTGGCTGCACACAGCAATCATTTAAAACAGCAGGCAGCAGCAATTTAACATGCTGCCTTCAATGCAATGAATGGGCGCGGGTTAATCGCTTAGCACAATCACCGCACCTGTTTTCGAGGGTGAGAATATTTAACCCCCCAAATACTTAAAGGAGAGGTGAGTGGGGTGAAACAAAGTGAGATACTTGAAGGAGGATAAGACACTAGAAGAGCAGGGGGAAGAGACCAAAGTGAGACTTGGTGATAAGGGCCACACTGCCACCATGGCACTTCTTATGGGTCAGGTAGGGAACAGTATCGCCAGGAAGATAGGCTTCAGTAAGGGGCAAGGTGTCGCCATCAATGTGCCAAATGCCTGTCAAAACCATGATGTCAATGCAATCATCAACAATAAGGTCGTGGATGGCAATGGCCTTGTTCACTAGTGAATGGACATTCTGGAGGGAAATGTGGAGAAAGACAGTGATTGCTGATCCACTCAGAGTCCAAAGGAACAGTCCTTGATGAGGTAAGTGGAACGGGAAGGTGGTTGGCGAGATTATCCCCCAAGGAGGTCATCCAAAGAAGAAGATGGAGTAGTTGGTGATGCTACTTGTAAGCGAGGCAGTGACTGACCCAGTACTGATATGCTGTTGATGGCTGCTCACTGAGAATGAGACTGAAAAGTCTCTTGGATTTGCAAGAGTGGTTCGCAAGTGTTTTAGCAGAAGATAAATTCTGTCAGTTTATGCTTGTTCATAGATTTTTGTGACTGAAAGCAGCATGTATTTTAATTATGGCATGTTGCTACTAAAGGACAACTTCAGAATAAAGGCCTAAGATGGCCTTTTCCTAATTATTTATCAAAATACACTCCAATTTTTAAGTCAGCAAGCTAGTTTTGACAGAACATGACACTGTTTTGGTTATTGAAGAGTCACTTTGCTCATCGAGTTGTCACCCTCCTGTTATTTCTGTAGCTAGGTCACTGACTTTATGTTCCAGTGCCTCGCCCAGGCTCCCAGCATCCACTGCTAATCAGTTTGATCAATGGAACAGCCCTCAGCCAAGGACAGCTGTAAAGATTGATATATATATATAAAAAAATACATTTTACATAAATTCCAGATGGTATAGTAAAAGGACTTCTGTCATATTTTACTAGTTGAAAAATACGAAGATCCAGAGTGCTACAATGCACTAAAGGATTGATTGTTGTTCCTGCAATGCTCCAGGGTTTCTGAGAACAGTATGCTGAGCCAGAGGCTGGACACCTCCCCACAGGAGCAGTGGAGGTCAATCTGAACCATCTCCTCCTTGATTCACAGGCAGGTTGATGGAGGCCTGGGAGCAGGTTATTTGTTAGCTGGGGATAATTGTGTGGCTCAGGCAATTGCAAGAAATAGGAAGTGGAGAAAATATATATAAAAAATGTGAATTCTACTTTTGACCAAAGAAAGAGCAAGAAAGAATTTGCATTTATAAAGTGCCATTCATGACCTAAGAATGGCCCAAAGCACTTCATAGACAATTAAGTACTTTTTTGAAGTTTAGATACTGTTATAATGTAGAGAAACATGGCAACCAATTTGAACACAGCAAAGTCCCACAAACAGTAATGAGATAATGAACAGATTATCTGTTTTAGTGATGTTGGTTGAGGGATAAATATTGACCAGGACACCTGAGAACTCCCCTGCTCTTCGAATATTATTATGAGATCTTTCATGTCCACCTGAAAGGGCAGAGGAAGCCTTGCTTTAAAGTCACATCAAAAAGACAGCACCTCTGACTCCCACATTACTGCACTGAAGTGTCAACTTAGATAATACACTGAAGTCACTGGAGTGGGGCTTGATCCTACAACTTTCTGACTCATTGGCAAGTAAGCCACATGCAAATTGGCGTAGGGATAAGCTGATCAGGGAAGTGAACACGTGGCTAAAGAAGTGGTGTGGGAAAGAGGGGTTCCATTTCATGGGGCACTGGCACCAGTATTGGGACAGGAAGGAACTGTACCGTTGGGACGGGCTTCACCTGAACCGGTCGGGGACCAGGGTCCTAGTGGAAAGGATAAATAGGGCGGTCACAAGGACTTTAAACTAGTATATGGGGGGAGGAGGGCTCAGGTGGAAATTGTAGTACAAATAGTAGTTCAAAAACAAACGAAAGGGAAGAGAGAAGAGTGACAGTCAGAAATTGTGCTTTAGGCATTACAGGTAAAGGGAAAACTAAAATATGTAAAGTGATTAAACCAGGAGAGAGAAATAAGAAACATGTGAGTAAAACATTTGAGCTGAAGGACAGGCTCGGGTGTGTGGCCCAAATAATCATTCTTTATACAAACGCACAGAATATAAGGAATAAATTGAATGGAATGCAGGTGCAAATTCAAATTGGATGGTATGGCATGGTAGCCAGTACTGAGACATGGCTGCAAGATGGTCTGGACTGGGAACTAAATATACCATGTTATAAGGTCTACAGGAAAGAGGGAAAATGGCAGAGGGGGAGGAGTAGCTTTAGTGATTAAGGATGAAATCACTTCAATGATAAGAGAGGATATAAAGAGAGGTAAGCAGGCAGTGGAGACTTGATGGTAGAATTAAGAAATAGGAAAGGATTTAAGACTGTAATGGGAGTTGTGTATAGGCCCCCTGGTAGCAGCTGTGAAGTGCTAGATTGTATAAATGCAGAAATTAGACAAGTGTGTAGTAAAGGTAGAGTGATTTTAATGGGGGATTTTAACTTTCATATAAACTGGGATAAGCAGACTAGCACCTGTCAGAAAGGTAGGGAATTTCTTAAGTGTGTCCAGGATAGTTTTCTACAACAATATGTCCTAGAGCCATATCAGATTTAGTAATGAGTAATGAGCCAGATTTCGTTAATAGCCTAACTGTGCATGAACATTTATCCAATAGCGATCATAACATGATCGAGTTCAATGTAGTGTTTGAAAGTGAGAAACGTGAAACAGCCACTAAGATTCTAGATTTAGATAAGGCCGACTTCAATGGGATGAGGCAGAGACTGTCCACAGTAAACTGGGCAAATCTGTTAATGGGTAAAACGGCAGAGGATCAGTGGGAGATGTTCAAAAAATAATTTAATGTGATACAGAACCAGTTTATACCCCTGAGGGGCAAGAGCTCTGCTTGTCAAAAAAAAACAGCCATGGACAACTAAAGAGGTAAAGGACAGCATAAAACTAAAAGAAAAAGCATACAAAAATACAAAAAATAGCACAGATCCTGGTGAATGGGAAAGATACAAAGAACAGCAAAGGGTTATAAAACAGATAGTAAGAGCTATAAAAAGGGAGTATGAAAAGAAACTTGCAAGGGATATCAAAATCAATACAAACAATTTTTACAATTACATTAGGAAAAAGAGAGTAGTCAGGGGCAATGTTGACTTAAAAATTAAAAAAAAACTGAAGCTGGCGATACTGTCAATGATAATAAGGAAATGGTGGACATGTTGGATAATTACTTTGCATCAGTATTTACAGTAGAAGAGGATAGCATGCCGGAAATCCCAAGGAAACTAATATTGAATCGGGACAGGGACTCAATAAAATTAACGTAAGTAAAATAACAGTAATGAAGAAATTAATGGCACTAAAGAGTGACAAATCCCCAGGACCAGATGGTTTTACATAGGATTACATAGGATATATGGCACAGAAACAGGCCATTCGGCCCAACCAGTCCATGCCGGCGTTTATGTTCCACACGAGCCTCCTCCTGTCTTTCCTCATCTAAATCTATCAGCGTAACCCTCTATTCCCTGGTCCCTCACCTACTTATCTAGCCTCCCCTTAAATGCATCTATACTATTCGCTTCAACCACTCCCTGTGGTAGCGAGTTCCACATTCTCACCATTCTTTGGGTAAAGAAGTTTCTTCTGAATTCCCTATTGGATTTCTTGGTGACTACCTTATATTGATGGCCTCTAGTTATGTTCTTCCCCACAAGTAGAAACACTCCCTCTGTATCTACTCTATCAAAACCTCTCATAATTTTAAAGACCTCTATTAGGTCACCCCTCAGCCTTCTTTTTTCAAGAGAAAAGAGACCCAGCCTGTTCATCCTTTCCTGATATGTATACCCTCGCATTTCTGCTATCATCCTTGTAAATCTTCTCTGCACCCTCTCCAGTGCCTCGAAATCCTTTTTATAATATGGCGACCAGAACTGCACGCAATGCTCTAAGTGTGGTCTAACCAAGGTTCGATACAGGTTTAGCATAACTTCCCTACTTTTCAATTCTGTCCCTCTAGAAATAAACCCGAGTGCTTGGTATGCTTTTTTTATAGCCTTGATAACCTGTGGCGCAACTTTTAGTGATTTGTGTATATGTATTCCGAGATCCCTTTGTTCCTCTACTCCACCTAGACCCGCACCCTCCAAGTGATAAGTGACCTCCCTATTCTTCCTACCAAAATACCTCACATTTATCTGTGTTGAACTTCATTTGCCAATTATTTGCCCATTCTGCAAGTTTATTAATGTCCTCCTGTAATTTGTTGCAGTCCTCCTCAGTATTGACTATCCCCCCCCCAAATTTGTATCATCTGCAAAATTGAAATTGTGTTTTTGATTCCAAAGTCTAAATCATTAATGTAAATTTTGAACAGCAGTGGTCCCAGCACTGATCCTTGTGGAACACCACTACCCACCTTCTGCCACTGTGAATAGCTACCCTATATCTCCCACTCTCTGCTTTTTGCCTTGAAGCCAGCTAGCAATCCATTCTGCTACTTGTCCCCTGACTCCGCATTCTCTGACCTTATTCATTAGTCTATTATGGGGTACTTTATCGAAGGCCCTTTGAAAATCTAGATAAATTACATCTACTGCATTACCATTGTCTACTCTCTCTGTTACCTCTTCAAAAAATTCAATAAAGTTGGTCAAGCAAGATTTTCCCTTTTGAAATCCATGCTGACTCACATTGGCAGAATGTGACTCGTGGTTTCCATCCCAGGGTTTTAAAGGAAGTAGTTGAGCACAATGCAGATGTCCTAGCTATAATCTTCCAAAGTTCTCTCGATTCAGGAACCGTTCCTTTAGATTGAAAAATTGTTACTCTGCTATTTAAGAATGGCGAGAGAGGGAAACCAGGGAATTAAAGACCAGTTAGCCTAACATCTGTTGTCGGGAAATTGCTAGAGTATCTAATTAAGGATAGGGTGACTGAACACCTCGAAAATTTTCAGTTGATCAGAGAGGATTTGTGAAAGGTAGGTCATGCCTGACAAACCTGATTGAATTTTTTGAAGAGGTGACTAAAGTGGTGGACAGGGGGATATCTATGGATGTTATTTATATGGACTTCCAGAAGGCATTTGATAAAGTCCCACATAAGAGACTGTGAACTAAGGTAGAGGTCCATGGAATTGAGGGCAAATTATTGACCTGGTTAGGAAATTAGCTGAGTGGCAGGAGACAGAGAGTAGGGATAATGGGTAGGTACTCAAATTGGCAGGATGTGACGAGTGGTGTCCCACATGGATCTGTGTTGGGGCCTCAACTATTCACAGTATTTATTAATGACTTAGATGATGGCATAGAAAGTCATAAATCCAAATTTGCTGATGACACAAAGATAGGTGGCATTGTAGGCAGTGTAAATGAAAACCTAAAATTACAAAGGGATAGATTAAGTGAATGGGCAAAAACTGTGGCAAATGGATTTCAAGGTAAGCAAATGTGAGGTCATCCACTTTGGACCTAAAAAGGATAGAACAGGGTACTTTCTGAATGGTGAAAAGCTAAAAACAGTGGAGGTCCAAAGAGACTTGGGGATCCAGGTACATAGATCATTAAAATGTCATGAACAGGCCCAGAAAATAATCAAAAAGGCTAATGGAATGCTGGCCTTTATATATAGAGGACTAGAATACAAGGGGGTAGAAGTTATGCTGCAGCTATACAAAACCCTGGTTAGACCACACCTGGAGCACTGTGAGCAGTTCTGGGCACCACACCTTTGGAAGGATATATTGGCCTTGGAGGGAGTGCAGCGTAGGTTTACCAGAATGATACCCGGACTTCAAGGGTTAAGTTACGAGGAGAGATTACACAAATTAGGATTGTATTCCCTAGAATTTAGAAGGTTAAGGGGTGATCTGATTGAAGTTTTCAAGATATTAAGGGGAACAGATAGGGTAGATAGAGAGAAACTATTTCCGCTGGTTGGGGATTCTAGGACTTGGGGCATAGTCTAAAAATTAGAGCCAGACCTTTCACAAGTGAAATTAGGAAATACTCTACACACAAAGAGTGGTAGGAGTTTGGAACTCTCTTCAGCAAATGACAATTGATGCTAGATCAATTGTTAATTTTAAATCTGATATTGACAGCTTTTTGTTAACCGAAGGTATTAAGGGATATGGGCCAAAGGTGAGTATATGGAGTTAGGTCACAGATCAGTCATGATCTCATTGAATGGCGGAACAGGCTTGAGGGCTGAATGGCCTACTCATATTCCTATGTTCCTATGTGCTACCACTGAGCCATGGCTGACAAGAAAATAATGAAAAGATACATATTACATATTTCAGTACTCGGTCTCAGAAATATTACTAAAATGAAGGCCATCATTAAGTAATGCTTTTACATTTTTTTTGTTAATGATATCCTACTGAGTCAAAAATGAGTTATTATTTATTAAGGAATGCTTGAGGACAAGGCTGTTATAATGAATCAATGCACATTAATAGACATGCAGATCAACATCTTTTATTTTAATATTTAAGGGTTTGGCATACCATTCTTGAAGTACTTGATGAACTCGTATTGACGTTCACTGAGAATGGGCTCCAGGAATTTATGAATATTACACCAATATTTCAGGTTAGCTTTTAATAATCTCATTGTCTCACCACAATATAATGTCACTGAAACTCACTATATCATCTTCAAGTGATGAACATACTCTCAGGCCCCTTTTGAAGGACAACTCCAGACTCTAAATATTTGTTTTAAATAAGCAGAGTATCCCACTGACTATTTCAGTGAATGAAGTCAATGGAGATCAAGGGGAAAACTCACCACTGGCTGGAATCACACCTAGCACAAAGGAAGAAGGTTGTGGTTATTGGAGACCAATCAGTTCAGCCCAGAACATCGCTGCAGGAGTTCCTCAGGGAAGCATCCTAGGCCCAGCCAACTTCAGCTCGTCATCAATGACCTTCCTTCCATCATAAGGTCAGAAGTGGAGCTATTTGCTGATGATTTCGCAATGTTTAGCTACATCCTTAATTCTTCAGATAATGAAGTAGTACATGCCCACATGCAGCAAGATGTGGGCAACATCTAGGCTTGGACTCATAAATTGCCAGTAATTTTCACGCCGCACAATGCAAGTCTTTTCTTTTTACAAGTGCTAGGCAATGATCATCTCGAACAAGAGAGAGTCTAACCATCTCCCCATGACATTCAAAGGCATTACCATTGTGGAATCGCCCACCATAAACATCCTGGGGGGTCGCCATTCACCAGAAACTCAACTGGACCAGCCACGTAAATACCATGGTTACTAGAGTGTATTCTGCAGCAAGTGGCTCATCTCCTGATTTCCCAAAGCCTCTCCATCTACAAGGCACAAGTCAGGAGTGTGATGGAATACTCACCACTTGCCTGGATGAGTGCAGCTGCAACAACACTCAAGAAGCTCGACACCATCCAAGACAAAGCAGCCTGCTTGATCGGCACCCAATCCACCACCTTAAACATCCACTCCCTCCACCACATGTGTACTGGGGCTGCATTGTGTACCATCTACAAGATGCACTGCAGCAGCTTCTTCGACAGCACCTTCTAAATCCATGACCTCCACCATCTAGGACTAGGGCAGCAGGTGCATAAGAACACCATCACTTCCAAGTTCCCCTCTGTAATATATATGGGTATGTAAGGGTTTTTTGTCTCTCAGCCTGTGAGATTCGTGTGGCTCTGTGCAGCCCGGGTGCTAGTGCGGGTTTAGGCCTTGTTGCCTGTTCTGGTCTCCAGCCAGTCTGGGAACACTAGACACACCTGTGAGTGGTTCGACCCACTCGCCCTTACGGTTCTAGACACTGGACTTAGATACGAGAGCAGTAATGGAGATGAAACTCAGGTAGACTCGGTTGAATGGTACGAAATGGAAAATCTTTATTGCATAGTACTTAAGATCACGAAATACATGTCATAAGCACAGATTAATGACAGTACAATCTTACACGCAGTTATGTAACTAATTTCGGGGAAACGAGGAACGAACGACACATCGTAAATGGGGGCACACATTATAATTATCCTTAATACTTGAAACCCTCCCCTATCAATATCTGTCCTAAGCTAGATTCGTAGGATTCGAGACTCATGCTCACCACTCGTGATAACTCGGAGAATTCCGAAACCTCTGATCGGATGTTTTTCACCGCAGCGCCCACGTGTCGATCAGGGGGTCTCCTGGCCCCACTTGTTTACTCGTTTCTGCTCCGGCTAGCAGGCTGGAACGTCTGCTGTCATGAAGATCTGTGTTGTCCTCGGAGTTCCGACTCTACTCAAAAAAAGAGTCTTCCTGTGCCCTCGCACGGATGCGATAGAATTCGAAAAGTAGTCTTCCTGTCAGTTCTGTAAAACTCGAAGAAGTCTTCCTGGCAAGGAAAATGTCTATTCGACCTACAGGCGCGGTCGGGGCTTACTGACCGTGGCGATAAGTATGGTCTTCTTCTCTTCTCATCTCATCTCATCTCATCTCATCTCGGGCCTTCGGTTCCAACACCGTTTACCGACTTATCGGAATGGTGCGCCCGCTTCAAGGCTTCAGAGCCCAGTTCTGCACAGGTCTTCGCGACACGATACGAGGTAGATTCGAGCGGATCGTAAAGTTCAACAGTCTTTTGAAAAGAGACACGAGGCAAGCAGGAACAAGACGGCGAGTCAAGAGCACAGGAGCAGCCACGAGGATAAGAGTCAACCGAATAAGTGTCAAGAGTCAAGAGTCAAGAGAAAGATGGACGGTTTGGAGCTTGCAATTATAGTGCAAAATCTTCCGTTTCCCGCCCAACCTTAATGTCTTTTCTTTTGTTAGGGTTTGGCGCTCAAATGTCTTGTATAGGGTGATCTTCGTTTTAATGGGTTTCGGGGCTACTCGTAAATGTCTGAGTACCTGTTAATATTTCTCCCATTGTTTAATCGGTCGGTGTTCTCCCTGGAGGGGTTTTGGGGCTTCCAAGTGTTTTCTGTAACTACCCGCTAACGGCTCTCTCATCGTAGAGTCGTTGGGATTCTACATATTAATGTCCTTGGATGGGTTCTTGATTACTTGGTACAATAGCTTTTATTCGTACCTGGGAGACCGATTTCAGTATTTATGTGTATACTGTAAACCCATGATGTCTCGTGTATTATCTTCAATGTGCTGAGTCTTAATCGATCTTGCACAAATGTTTACTGGAACGCCATCTTGTCTGCCTGTTGAAAAGTCTAGAATGTTCTGTCACGAGGTGCGGCGGCCATTTTACAAGCTGCTTGTGTCCACTTTGAAAACCTGACAGCATTCTGCTGAAATAAACGCTGTTTGAACGAAACTGTGTGTTTTTCTCCTTATTAATAAAATCGCGATATATTGCGAATTCTACAGGTAGAACAAATGAAGGATAGAGACACGATGAGTTGCTAGTCCATGTGCTTGCTTTATTAGGCCAGAGCGAACTGAGCATGCTCATACTAAACCATATGCTAAACCATGTGAGAATACATTACATTGCTTTCCTCTTAAAAGAATGTACATATTCCCCTCTCAAATACAATAAAACTATGGTCCCACCTTTCCCAGCATTACATGTACCACATAACAAAAACTCCTGGCATTTTTTCTTTTAAATGAACTACAAATCCAGTTTAATGACGTGTTTCTGAGCCTTCCTGATCTCCTTACAGAAGGTTTTGGTGTTGAACCAATTTTCAGGCTGTTTTGTTTTGGTTCCGAACTCAAAGATGATCCTGTTTCTATCTCAGATTTGCTTGAACCTATATGTTTCACTTCAACCCACTTTGCTGACAAGTGATCACTGTCCAATCCAATTTATGCATTGAGAAACAAATCAACATTAAAACCGTAGTGTAGTGTAAATCTGGAAACAAAAGCAAAATACTGCAGCTGCTGCAAATCTGAAATAAGAAGAAAAAATGCTGGAAATGTTAAGCAGGTCTGACAGCATCTGTGGAAAGAGAAACAGGGTTAACGTTTCAGGTCGATAAACCTGGATCTGGGTGCCAACTTTACTCTGGAGTGAAGCAGAATAAGACTCCTTGAACGAGGGAGTCTAATTCCACTTTGTTCCAGAGTCAAGATGATCCTTGGCTCAGAATGTACAATATCACTACTTAGCATTCACATTGCCATTATAGCATCAATGCATGCTTGGGGAGATTGTTTGCAGCCTCTTGTCACCAGATATCAATCTCACCTAGCTGTAAAATCATAAGGAAAACTAGAACTGTCAATTTAAGGGGATCTTTCAAACTGAAAGTTTCACAAATTGTTTTTCTACTAATCAGTAGAAGAAGTTTCTGTGAGCTAATGGAAATTCTACACTCTTGGGAAAGGAACAGAACTGAGTTTAAAAACATACAGACCTCCTCTCTTCAAAGTAATTGGCTGGGCAAACGAAACGTTGGTGCCATTTTGGTCATCTCCCTGTTGAGTTTCCCAGATTTCAGTCCAACTTCGTATAACTTTCATCCTTTAATTTTCTTTGCAGAGATTTATGGTAAGTGAAATGACTCATGCAGCTTGATTTTACAGTTTAAATGGAATTCTTAAATGAATTGTGTGCTTGGACAGCTATTTTGTAGTACAGTACGCATGAAACATATTAGGAGCTTGAAGTTTAACCTTTAACCTTTTGTAACTTTTGGAGTCAATATTTTAAAATATTATAATGTTTGATTATGCAACTTATTTCTCCATCCCAAATTGGTCCATTTGAACAGGAATTCTTTTCATTTTGCTTTTGAAGATTGCCACTCCTCGTACTATCTGATCATGACTTCACCATGTTGGCGCTGGCTTATCTTTCATGAATGCGACTGGATTATTCTGTAACTGAAGATCACAACAGGCAGTGACACTGTGCTCTGTGGGACAGTCCTCTCTATTAAATCATGTTGATGCTTCTGTCCCAGTCCGTGTTATTCTCTACTGGTGCAAAGGTCACTGCGCCTCACTTTGAATACTTTGCATAATGGCTGCAGTCTGCTCCTTTGGGACTGTGTAATGAACAGAATAGTTAAAGGATGAATTCAAGGGGCTTGATTTTAATAGCCCTGAGGAGGCGGGTCTGGAGACGGGTCGGCAGTGAAAATTGAAAAAAATGGCTTCAGACTGCCAACCCGCCTCCATCCTGCCCCCACACGAATTTAGTGAGTGTCGGGTCAGCCGCCCCCGAACTGACCCGACGGGAACCGGTGGGACAGGTAGTTAAGGCAGTTAACAGCCTGTTAACTGCCTTACTAATCCTAGTTTTATAGTGGTTTCCCATTTTCGTGCTTCTGGCTCCTGTTTCCCGTCTTGCCAGAAACAGGCCAGCTGCAAGGAGACGAGTTTCTCGAGGACATGATTTGGAGTCATTGGTGCAGCAGTTTAAAAGTGCTCCTGTAACATGGCTGACATTCAAATGCCACAACTTTGTTGTTGGAGGTTTGGGATAAGATTTTGCAAATCTACTGAGTTTGTGATTGTTCAAGCTGACAGCCATCTGCAGTGTGACCTGATTGGAATAATTTCAGGCCACTTCTAGTGTGCGCTTGCAAGCTTCTTGTCTCAACTGAAATCTATAGTAATGGGATGGGAACCATTTACATCCTCTCATCCTGGTCGTCAGATTTGGAGGAAGAGCAGCCACAGCAGCACCAGCACCAGGAGCGTCAACCTCCTCCTCACCGCAGGGCTGCACCTCGCCGTAGGAGATATCCCTAACACAGGGTTTACAGGCAGAGGATCAGCTACCTCAGCATGACTGAGCAGCAGTGCCAAAGGAGGCTGAGACTCTCGCGAGATGTAGTCACTGACATCTGCGCAATGCTGCACCAACACCTGGAGTCCAGAGGAGCGTGTGGACACTTCTTACCAGTGGTTGTCAAAGTCACCACCGCACTCAACTTCTTTGCTTCGGGCTCCTTCCTGGGATCAGCTGCAGACATCAGCCGCACACACCTGCATCATGCAGGTCACCGATGCCCTCTTTGCAAAAGCCCACAATTACCTCCACTTCTCCACGGATGGCCCAAGTGTGACCGCGTGTGTGGTTGACTTTGCCAATATGGTAGGCTTGCCAATGGTGCAGGGCATCATAGACTGCACACATGTAGCCATTAGAGCCCCCTATCACAACCCAGCTGTATTTGTCAACTGCAAGGGATTCCACTCCCTGTACGTCCAGCTGGTGTGTAACCACAGGAAGATCATCATGCATGTTTGCGCTAAGTACCCTGGCAGTTGCCATGACTCCTTCATCCTGCGCCAGTCTACTGTGCCTCAGCTCTTCAATCCGCCAACCCAACTTTCCGGATGGCTTCTTGGTGACAAGGGCTATCCCCTGAAAAAGTGGCTTGTGACACCGATGAGGAGGCCAACAAATGAGGCTGAGGAGCGGTACAATCTGAGCCACATATCCAACAGAAGCATCATAGAGCAAACCATCGGCTTGCTCAAAATGCGCTTCCGATGCTTGGACCGATCTGGTGGAGCCCTACAGTACGCACCAGCGAGGGTCTCCAGAATCATCGTGGTCTGCTGTGCACTGCACAACAGCGCACAGCAGCGCGGCTTAGTGCTGTCGGATGAACAAGTGGCTCAGCACACACACTCCTCGGGAGAAGAGGAAGAAGACGCGGAGGAGGAGGAGGAGGAGGAGGAGGAGGAGGAGGAGGAGGAGGAGGAGGAGGACGAGGAGGAGCATGAGGAGGAGGATGGGGAGCCACGCATTGCGGGGCCGGATGGGGCCAATGCAGCCGCACGCGACCACATGGCTGGCCGTCTGGCAAGGAAAGCACTCATCCATGCCAGATTCGCGTAAGCTTACGCATCAAACAAAGGTGGCTGGCAGATGGAGATGAATATAAGGCCGACATTCTCAAAACCTCATGCATCATCTGTCCAATAAACGGTGCTTTCCGCTCACTCTCACCACCATCATTATAAATGGAATTAGCCCTGCATCCTCACTCTTGAACTTCCATTTCCCTGAACACGTAGGCCAGAACCTCAACTCTTTGCCATCACTTCTGTTTAATTACATCACAAAAGAATGACACTCGATATTTAGCAACCTATAAAACACCCAAGTGACTATCCTTGTGACTATTAGTGCTTTAACTTCCTCTTACGCGTGCTCCTACGTGGTGCTTCCCCTGTGGTTCAGCAGATGTAGAGCAACCTTGCTCACTTTGGTGCTGCGTCTGCTTAGACACCTTTGGCGGGCGTCCTCTGGGTTTGGGAGCCTGTGAGGGCTCCTCCACAGTCTGCTCTTCCTGCAGCTGTGCAGGGGCTGAGACGGCCATCTCAGTTGGGTGAGGAACCTGGGGCTCTGACCGAGGGCTCCGCAGTGGCATGGGAGTGTGAGCACTTGGAGAGGAGCCCACACTTCCTTGTTGTCTGTCACCAACATCCCTCGCATGGTGCACCTGCACTTCACTGCTAGCAAGTGGCTGAAGAGCAACCTGCTGCACCTCAGTGGAGCCATGAGGACCCGTCTCTGTACTGACAGTCCTCATAACGGGGACGTCCATGTACCTCTGGTGTCTCTCCTCAATAGATGCCCATCTATCCTCCATAGCAGACCATCTATTTAGAAGAGTCACCATGCTCTGTTGAGTCTGGCGATTTATGTCCTCCAAGAGGTTGCCACCCTCTCCATGGCGGCACGTTCATGCGCCATTGCCTCCACAAAGGCAGTGCTCATGTTAGAGATGGACTCCTCCATTCTCTCCATACTCGTAGTTACCCTGGATGCAAGCCCTGTCAGAGACTCTTGCTCTAGTTCCTGGAGTTCCAGCACCGCTCTCTTTCTGGATGGCCCCAGAGGCTCAGCGTCTACATGCAGCTGAGCTGAGCTAGGAGAGTCCTGCGACCTCCGATGAGGACTCTCCACTGCTGTGGCTGTCTCCACCATCTGCTGATGCTCACTTGAGAGCTGTGATACACCAGGTGACAACACTACTCTATGTCGCGAAGGACCCACCGAGGTGTGCGTCTCTGTGCTGGAGCTGGGTGCGCTGAGTCCTGGTGACGCTGCTCCCTCAGAGGCTCCAAGTTCCTCTGAGGATTCGTCTGGCTCTTCCTCCTGGACAGTGGGGAGGTTGGCTCTCGATAGTCCTGTGGGAGAGTAAAGGCATGAGTTAGACATCAGATTTGGAGGTAGCAGACACATCCTATTGTGCATCAGATCAGAAGTCAATCTCTATGAGCAACATATGCTATATCAGTCAATGAGGAATTGTAAAAGCGAGGAATGAAAATGCATTCTATCACCAGCTTCCTCTAGTGCGCCCGTCTCTCCGTCCCCCTCTTCCAGCTCCTCGCCACCTCCCATGATGTCACGAGCAGCCTCCTCAGCGTGAGTTAACGTGGCGAGTGCTGGTGTGCCTCCTCCTGTCTTGGCTCTCTCCCTCATATTGTGGGCTATCTTTTCCTGCAAGGAGGGACACAAGTGGAGTTTCAGCGAGTGTGATGGAGTGAGTGTGAAGAATCCATAAGGTAGAATCTTAGAGGGAGGCCAGGAATGGAGTGAGGTGGCAAGAGGAAGGAGCCTCCCTGTGCGTCGTTAGTTGTTGTCATTGCATAGCAGTGAGAGTGAGTGTGAGGCCTGCATAGCAAGATAGTGCAGTGATTCAGTACAGACGGAGAGATAGAAAGGTAATGGCCCAAGGGAAGTAAGGATAAGGTGGGATGTGGAGGAGCAGGCTGGTGATGAGAAGAGAAGGGAAGCAGAGTGAAGGTAAGTGTGATGTGAAACTCACTTTTGATGTTCGGACAAGATCATTGAAGCTTTTGCGGCACTGGAGCCAGGTGCGTCCACACAGCGACCTTGCGCTGACCTCCTCAGCTATCTCCAGCCAGGCTGCCTTCGTCTGTTGAGGAGGCTTCCTGCGGCCATCGGCAGGGAATAGAATGTCCCTGCGCCCTCTTACTCCCTCTACAAGAGCTTGCAGAGAGTCGTCATTGAATCTAGGAGCAGCCTTCTTGCCTGTGGCAGCACTCATGGTGATCCTGGCCCTTTCCAGCAGCAGCAGCAGCAGCAGCAACGCGAAATGAGAGGCTGAGGCTACATGGAGCCCTTAAAAACAAGTGCAGCAAAGACCTCATCAGTGCAGACCAACAGACCCGCTCCAACTCATTGCAGCAGGCAGCGCGCACGACGGGGCTAAGTGGACCAATTAAGTGAAACTGGGACACCGGGAGCGGCTGAAACCGGCACCGGGTCCGAAACCCGCCCAGCAGGCAAACCGACTCCATCCCGCCTCCTCCATTAAAATCCAACGTATTTCTGCACCTCAGCTGGTTTAGTCCATTTTACTGGCTGTGATACCCTTCAAAGTATTTTCTTTAGTGCGCGTTCCCTTTGCCTTAAACAACAACAACTTGCATATATATAGCACCTTTGTCGTAGTGAATCGTCCCAAGGAATTTCACAGGAGTGTCATCAAACAAAATTAAACCAGTGTGATTTAGGTCATATAAAGATGCTGACAGCAGAAGGTGACACCAAAGGAATATTAAAAACTAGAAGTACTGATTATTTCTGTATGAAATTGATTAGAAGTAGAAATATGTCAATTTTGCAATCAGTTAACAGCTTTTATATTGACAAGCTGTACCAATTCAGCCGAAGCAGCACTAAATCTATGAGCTCTTTTAACCCAAAAACAGGTAGTAATGAGCAGATGCCAAGAGAAAAATTATTCGCAGTAAGATAAATGGGCGATGTGGTTTAATATAAAATGTTACTGTCATTCATCAAGCACTTTTATTATACAATCACATAATCGGGAAAGATACGTGCTCTCAGGTAATCATATTTGCACAATGCTTCAATCAGCACATGTTCCCACGTCCCCATCATCCTTTTCAATTCCTTCCACCAGTCTGTTGTTCTCTTTCTACACTGTTTCCTTCTGCTTTCCCCGTTTGATTACTGTATTCTCTGTTTGTACTTCAAGCTGTCTTCCTTATGTTGTCAACATTATTTTCTGTTTTTATTTCCTCTCTTTTCTCTTAACGTCTCTATTTTCTATTGTAAAGTATAAATGACAGTTTTCTGATGAAACATCTCACATGGGCCTCTTGGGAAGTTGCTTTTTCGACTATGCAACTGAAGAATTGAAACAATTGGTGTAAGAGATCATAAATGAGTTGAGCAAGATAATTTTACTTGCTGTGCTGCTTGATGAGAATTGTTTGGCCTATTAGACATTGCATTTGAAAACCATTAAACCACTGTTAGAGATGTCCCTCTGTGGCTCCCCATTATCTATAAAATTAACCAACGCATTATAGGTTCAGTAAGATACTGCCAAACAAATAATAAATCAATGCAAACTATGAAATGATCCATACTGTTTGTAAAATTAAAAAGCATATAATAATAAGATTGAAAAGCATTATAGCTATATTATTCAACATAATAGGCAAACCATTCTAGTTTTTTCTATGTGTTGATATGCTCCAAATGGAGGCACCATAGCGTCATAGGGGGAAATATTTAGTTGGTTTGCGCCTCCCGTTAGCGCCTTAAGAGGGCGCTAATGGGGGGCAAAGCAACTAGCGCCGGGCGCGGCGATATCTGCGCCTCTCGCGAAATTGATCGGACATTTTGTGGCGGCGCTAAACAATACCACTCCGATCTCCTGCGCACGCAGATCTTGACGTAATTCGAGCGTGCAACGCCCTTGGGGTGCCCCAGAACGGAAATTGAGTGGCGCCCCCCTCCTTTTCGCCTGGCGCAACCAACGACAGGTAGACTGGAACGCTTCCCAGTCGCTGTGGGGCTGGGGGGGGCGCTATTTAAATGGGGCCTCTTCCTGGCTTTCTCTGTGGTAGACATTTTTGTACCACTCATTCTGAGAGAGAGAGAGAGATTTTGAGAGAGAGAAAGAGAGACTTCTGCATTGAGTCAATGCTGTGTGAAGTAGTTTTGGCTACTGAGCATAAATTTGCAGGTACTTTGGTTTTTGACCTTCATTACTTTGATTGGCAAGAGACTATGGGGGCTGCACTAATTGGGGGCGTCGTCCTGCACCAGCAGAATCGGAGGCCACAGAGACGCAGAGAGAGAGTGGCAATCATGGCCAGACAGAGGAGGGCCAACAGGCCTCTGTACAGGAGACCTTACCCTCCCAGGGTATTTCGCCAACAATTCTCATACATTAATATGTCTGAGGAGCAGTGTTTGCGCAGGCTGCGCTTCAGCAAGGAGGTGGTCACTGAGCTCTGCCACCTGCTGCAGCCAGATCTGCAGCCTCAACTGAGGAGCAGGACATCTCTGTCGGTGGCAGTGAAGATAACAGTGGCTCTGAAATTTTATGCCACCAGCTCATGTCAGTCAGCTACTGGGGACATCGCCAATATCTCCCAGTTCGCGATCCATTGCTGCATCCGTCAGGTCACAAATGCTCTCTATAAAAGGAGACGAGAGTAGATCTCTTTCCACATGACCCCGGCCAAGCAGCATGAACGCGCTATGGGCTTTGCGAGGATAGCGGGCTTCCCCATGGTACAGGGTGCCATTGACTGCACGCATGTGGCTTTGCGTGCTCCGCATGAGAATGCAGAGGATTTCCGCAACCGAAAGGGGTTCCACTCCTTAAACGTGCTGTTGGTCTGTGACCACAGACAGCTGATACTCACTGTCAATGCCTGCTATCCTGGCAGCAGTCACGATGCATTCATCCTGCGCCAGACTACTGTGGCAGAACTTTTCCAGGCACCGCATCACCCAGGTGGTTGGCTTCTCGGGGACAAGGGATATCCACTGTGCACCTGGCTGATGACACCACTCCGTACGCCCAACACCCCTGCTGAGCTGCGGTACAACGAGAGCCATCAAGCTACCAGGAACATCGTTGAGCACACAATCGGCGTGCTCAAGCAATGGTTCCGCTGTCTGGACCATTCTGGAGGAGCCCTGCAGTACTCACCTGAGCGAGTTTCCCACTTCGTTGTTGTGTGCTGCATGCTGCATAACCTGGCAATCGTCAGGACCCAGCCAATGCCACCAGGCCTTGGAGCACCACCAGAGGAGGAGGAGGAAGAGGAGGAGGAAGAGGAGGAGGATGATCATCAGCAGCACCAAGGCGGGAGGGAGGCCCACAATGTAGAAACTGGAAGGGCCGTCCGTCAACGGCTGATAGCAAGCCGCTTCTAGGCCCCTGCTGAGGAAATGGCTTCTGCCATTGAGAAGAACATGAATGAAACCAACCCGCCACCCCTAAGCCGGCCAAGGCAGCAATGATTGCAAAGACCAAACATGTACATTTTGAATACAAAAACTTATCTTTTTTACAAACTCTGTGTGTGTCATTTCCTCATGAAAAACTAATAGAAATAAACACAAAAAAACAGTCATTAACATATCTGGTTCTCACAACCTGGAGATAATGTCCAAAACACTAAACAAAAGTTTGACCAGGAGCCTCAGCCTTTAATAAAAAAATGACCAACATTTTGTCACACCTCCTACTTTTTGCCCTTTGAGGGTGATCTCCTTCCCTTGCGCACTTCCCCGCTTCCCACCCTACTGCTCCTCCATAATGGGACCCCAGTGGCTGCAGCAAGGCTGCTGGAAGGCTGCTGATTGTCAGAACCTGAGACTGCAGATGCCCTTGAAGGACGGCCTCGACCAGCTCTGGGCCTGGAGGGCCCGGCTGCAGACTGCACCAACTCTGCATGGGCGGCAGCAGTCTGGGCTACAGGCGGTGGCAAATGCAATGGGGCAGTGACAGTGGTGGCAGCAGGAATGCTGTCATCTTGAGAGAGGACAGCAACTCCCTGCTCGACCGACACACTGGCACTCCCACGGAGCAGCACATCAGCATCTGGAGTGATCTGCTGGAGCACAGATTGCTGGCCTGCTGCGGCGCGGTGAGAGCCCCGGGGAAATGTGTCCGAACCAGCGAGGATGGCAGCAGTCACTGCTCGTGTGGCCTCAATCTGAGTCTGCATGAGAGCAGTCAGAGATGGGGTCACGGCAGCTAGTGACTGAATTGCAGCACTAAACATTTGCGTGGCATTCGCCTATGCTACAGCGAAGTGCTCCACTCTCCTTGCCAGTGATTCAATGCATTCGGGCACCCTTCCCACTGCACCCATGAGCTCAGTGTGCATGTCCACCGCCTGGGTGTTCATTTCAGTGATGCGTCCAGTGCAGTAGGACTTGCTGGCATACTCTCCCTCTGGGGAGAAGGCCCCCGAGCTTCCCTACCAGCATCACATTGCTGCAGCCCGCTGGGTCCTGGAGCTTCACCCTCATCAGACCCTTCCCCGCTGCTCCCCTCCAGGGAAGGCGTGTTCCCAGTGTGGGCATGCGCTTCCTCGGGAGAGGGTGGCGCTGATGCTCCGGCTTCATATTCCTTCTCGCCTGCAGCTTCACTCCCACTGGCAGCTTGAGGGCCCGTCTCCTCAGCTGGTGAATCACCATCTGAAAGCAGGGAGGTACAAGAGTGGCTTTAGCATGAGGACAGGGGGGCAGTAAGGGAGGAATGAGTGCAGCGATTTAGTAAGTTGGATTGAAAGTGTCAAAGGCTGGTGTTGTGAGGGACAAGTGGAAGGAGAGAGAACAAAAAGGTGATGACCTTACCATTGCTGTCCAGAACGGGCTCGGCCTCTCCAGTGGCAACGGGACTGATCACCCGGGCGCACTGAGGGGTTGCAGCTGAGGCCACCCTCCATCCGTCCATTGCTGCTGTCTCCTATTATGAGATAGCTTGGCCTGCAAGAAAAAGGACGGCGTCTGAGTAAATATACAGCCATGGTCTTGCCTGATGTGCCTCCCATAGGTGAATAGCCCTTACTGTATGCAAAGTGTGGAATGTGCATGTGTGTTTCATGAGAGGGCCATAGGTGTTGGATGAGTGTTGGGCATTGGGGTTTTAAGACCCTCTGACCATAGAGTGAGGTTGAGATGGAGGGATGGAGAGGTATTGAAAAAAAGCCACTCACCCTGACGACCCGAGTGAGGTCATTGAACTTTTTTCTACATTGTATATGGGTCCTGGGCACCATGCTTCTGGAGGAGACGCTCTGTGCCACCTCCCTCCACACTCTTCTGTAATCACGCGGCAAAGGCCTCCTGCCACTCTCTGGATACAGTATTGATTTCTGCGCTCCACCGCGCCAACCAGAGCCTCCAAGGCCCGCTCGCTGAAGCAATGTGCTCGCTCCCTGGCCCTCTCCATAGTCCTTGGCTGCAAGATTTAGGCACAGGTCTCTCCAGGCCGAGATTCAAGGATCCAAAGAGCAGGGTGTGGCTGGGGAGCAAGATCGAGCCTCCCCTTCAAGAACTGGCCGGCGCCAGTGTGTCTGTGATCCATCGCTAACTGACAGCACCTGCGCTGCGCCCGCACTCTGAGTTAGCGCCTCGCTCCTCGGCCTTTGCGCCTTAAGAGAGGTGTGTAGCGCCTTATTTAGCGCTCCAATCAACTCCGGGGGCGATAAAAGCCAAGTTTGCAGTCGGAGGCGATAATTAACGCCAGGCGCTAAACTTTGAGCACGGTCGATAATCGCGCCCCAAACGGGGCTATACTGAATTTTTCCCCCATAGAGTCATAGGGGGAAAAATTCAGTTGGTTGCGCCTCCCGTTAGCGCCTTAAGAGGGCGCTAATGGGGCGCAAAGCATCCAGCGCCCAGGCGCGGCGAAGTTTGCGCCGCTCGCAAAATTAACAGACATTTTGCGGCGGCGCTAAACACTACCGCCACGATCTCCTGCGCCGGCAGATCGTGATGTCAGACGAGTGCGCAACGCCTCGGTATCGCCCCGGAGCGGATATTGAGTGGCGCCCTCTGCCTTACCGCCTGACGCTAGCAACGACAGGTTGATAGGAGCGTTCTGCAGTCATGAAGGGAAAGGAGGAGCGCTATTTAAAGGTGACCGCTTCCTGCTTTTTATTGTTGGTGCCATTTTTGAACGACGCATTCTGAGAGAGAGTGAGAGAGACTTCTGGAGAGATTCAACGTTGTGTGAAGGAGTTTTGGGTACTGAGCAGCACCTTGCAGGTTCATTTTGATTTGCCATTCCTTGTATCGATTTAGAAGAGACTGTGGGGGCTGCACTCTGAGCTCTTTGCCTGGTACTCTCCATTGTTCTTTCCAGCAGATTTGATGTGCAGGTCTCTCCAGGCCGAGATTCAAGGCTGCAATGAGCAGGATGTGGATGGAAAGCAAGATCAACCATCCCCTTTAAGAACTGGCCCGTGCCATTGTGTGTGTGTTCCATTGCTGACTGACATTACATGAGCTTCGCCAGTGCTCTGAGGTAGCGCCTTGCTCCTCGGCCTTTGCGCCTTAAGACAGGTGTGAAGCGCCTGATTTAGCACTCCAATCACCTCCAGGGGCGATAAAAGTCAAGTTTGCAGTCGGTGGCGATAATTGGCGCCAGGCGCTAATCTTTGCGCCCGGCCGATAATTGCGCCCCAAATGGGGCGATACTGAATTTCTCCCCCATAGAGTTATACAGCACAGAAAGAGGCCCTTCGGCCCATCGTGTCTGCGCCGGCCATCAAGCCCAATCTATTCTAATCCCATTTTCCAGCACTTGGTCCGTAGCCTTGTATGCTATGGCGTTTCAAGTGCTCACCTAAATGCTTCTGGAATGTTGTGAGGGTTCCTGCCTCTACCACCCTTTCAGGCAGTGAGTTCCAGATTCCAACCACCCTCTGGGTGAAAAAGTTTTTCCTCAAATCCCCTCTAAACCTCCTGCCCCTTACCTTGAAACTATGCCCCCTGGTTATTGACCCCTCTACTAAGGGAAAAAGTTCCTTTCTATCTACACTATCTATGCCCCTCATAATTTTGTACACCTCAATCAGGTCTCCCCTCAGCCTTCTCTGCTCTAAGGAAAACAACCCCAGCCTGTCCAGTCTCTCTTCATAGCTGAAATGCTCCAGCCCAGGTAACATCCTGGTGAATCTCCTCTGCACCCTCTCCAATGCAATCACATCCTTCCTATAGTGTGGCGACCAGAACTGCACACAGTATTCCAGCTCTGGCCTAACTAGCATTTTGTACAGCTCCATCACAACCTCCCTGCTCTTATATTCTATGCCTCGGCTAATGAAGGCAAGTATCCCATATGCCTCCTTAACCACCTTATCTACCTGTCCTGCTGCCTTCAGGGATCTATGTACATGCACACCAAGGTCCCTCTGATCCTCTGTCCTTCCTAGGGTCCTACCATTCATTGTGTATTCCCTTGCCTTGTTAGTCCTCCCAAAATGCATCACCTCACACTTTTCAAGGTTAAATTCCATTTGCCACTGTTCTGCCCATCTGACCAACCCGCCTATATCGTCCTGTAGACTGAGGCTTCCCTCCTCGCTATTTACCACTCCACCAATTTTCGTGTCATCTGCGAACTTACTGATCATACCTCCTACATTCATATCTAAATCATTAATGTACACTACAAACAGCATGGGACCCAGCACCGATCCCTGTTGTACACCACTGGACACAGGCTTCCAGTCACAAAAACAACCTTCGACCATCACCCTCTGCCTCCTGCCACTAAGCCAATTTTGGATCCAATGTGCCAAATTGCCCTGGGCTCATACCTTCTTGACCAGTCTCCCATGCGGGACTTTGTCAAAAGCCTTACTGAAGTCCATGTAGACTACATCAACTGCACTACCCTCATCCACGCACCTAGTCACCCCCTCAAAAAATTCAATCAAATTGGTAAGACATGATCTCCCTATGACAAAGCCATGCTGACTATCCTTGATTAATCCTTGCCTCTCCAAGTGAAGACTAATTCTGTCCCTCAGAAATTTTTCCAATAATTTCCCTACCACTGATGTTAGGCTCAATGGTCTGTAATTCCCTGATTTATCCCTACTACCCTTCTTGAATAATGGTACTACGTTAGCTGTCCTCCAGTCCTCTGGCACCTCCCCTGTGGTCAGAGAGGTTCTGAAAATTTGTGTCAGAGCTCCTGCAATCCCCTCCCTTGCCTCACACAGCAGCCCTGGATACATCTCGTCTGGGCCTGGGGATTTATTTACTTTTAAGCCCTTTAAAACCGCTAGTACCTCCTCCCTCTCAATGCTAATTTGTTCAAGTATATCACAATCCCCCTGCCTGATTTCTATGCCTACATCGTCCTTCTCCATAGTGAACACAGATGCGAAATATTCATTTAAAACCTCACCTACATCTTCCGGCTCTACACACAGATTGCCACTTTGGTCCCTAATGGGCCCTACTCTTTCCCTGGTGATCCTCTTGCCTTTAATATACTTATAAAACACCTTGGGATTTTCCTTTATTTTGCCCGCCAGTGTTTTTTCATGCCCCTTCTTCGCTCTCCTAATTTTTTTTTAAGTACCCCCCTGCACTTTCTATACTCCTCTAGGGCTTCCACTGTTTTTAGTCCTTTGTATCTGCCAAAAGCCTCCCTTTTTTCCTAATCCATTCTTGTATATCCCTTGACATCCAGGGTTCCCTAGACTTGTTGGTCCCACCCTTGACCTTTACGGGAACATGTTGGCGCTGTACTCTCTCTATTTCCTTTCTGAATGACTCCCACTGCTCTGATGTGGATTTTCCTACAAGTAGCTGATCCCAGTCCACTTTGGCCAGATCCTGCCTTATCATATTAAAATCGGCCTTCCCCCAATTTAGAACCTTTATTTCCGGTCCATCTTTGTCCTTTTCCATGACTACCTTAAATCTCACCGAATTATGGTCACTGTCACCAAAATGCTCTCCTACTGACACTTCTACCACTTGCCTGGCTACATTCCCTAGAATTAGGTCCAGTACTGCCCCCTCTCTTGTAGGACTTTCTACATGCTGGCTCAAAAAGCTCTCCTGGATGCACTTCAAGAATTCCGCACCCTCTAAGCCTTTCACACTCTTGACTATCCCAGTTAATATTGGGGGAAGTTGAAATCCCCTACTATTATTACCCTATTATTTCTACACTTCTCTGAGATTTGCCTACATATCTGTTCTTCTATCTCCCCCTGACTGTTTGGGGGCCTATAGTACACTCCCAGCAAAGTGCTTGCCCCCTTTTTGTTTTTAAGTTCTACCCATATGGCCTCATTAGAGGAACCTGCTAAGATATCATCCCTCCTTACTGCAGTAATTGACTCCTTGATTAATATTGCGACACCACCTCCTCTTTTGCACCCCCCTCTGTCTTGCCTGAAGATTCTATACCCCGGAATATTGAGCTGCCAGTCCTGCCCCTCCCTCAACCATATCTCTGTGATAGCAACAATATCATACTCCCATGTGTTCATCAACACCTTCAATTCATCTGCCTTACTCGTAAGACTCCTTGCATTAAAAGAAATGCCATCCAGCCTTGCCATACTCCCTTGTGCCGTTACATATTTGCTCTGCCTTCCAGACTGACTTGTTTTTTCCTCTATATTTGGCTGTGCATCACCCCCTACTATAGCTCCACTCCGTATCCCATCCCCCTGCCAAGTTAGTTTAAACCTCCCCTAACAGCACTAACAAACCTCCCCGCAAGGATGTTGGTTCCATTCCGGTTCAGGTGCAACCCGTCCAACTTGTACAGGTCCCACCTTTCCCAGAAACAGACCCAGTGATCCAGGAAACTAAAGCCCTCCCTCCTGCACCAACTCTTTAGCCTCGCATTCATCTGCTCTATCCTCCTATTCCTATACTCACTAGCACGTGGCACTGGGAGTAATCCAGAGATTACATCCTTTGAAGTCCTGCTACCTAGCTCCCTAAATTCTTGTTGCAGGACCTCATCCCTCTTTCTACCTCTATCATTGGTACCAATGTGAACCACGACCTCTGACTGTTCGCCCTCCCCCTTCAGAATGCCCTGCAGTCGTTCAGTGACATCCTTGACCCTGGCACCAGGGAGGCAACATACCATCCTGGAGTCACGTCTGCGGCCACAGAAACGCCTGTGCACCCCTCTCTATTGAGTCTCCTACCACTATTGCCCTTCCACTCTTACTCCTCCCCCCTTGTGCAGCTGAGCCACCCACAGTGCCATTAACTTGGCTCTATGCACTCCCCAGAGGAACCGTCACTTTCACCGTTTTCTAACACAGAAAAATGGTTGTTGAGTGAGATGCACTCTGGGGCTTTCCTGACTACCTGCCTGCCCCCCTTCTTCTGACTGGTGGTCACCCATTCCCTCTCTGACTGCACTTTCTTAAGCTGCGGGGTGACCACGTCTAAAAACGTGCTATCCATGTAACTCACAGCCTCGCGGATACACCGCAGTGCCTCCAGCTAACGCTCGAGCTCCGAAAACCGGATCTCAAGTTGGCCAAACCGTTGGCACTTACTGCACATGTGGTCATCCTGACTGCAAGAAGCGTCTAGGAATTCCCACATGCTGCAGGGCGTGCAACGCATGGGACTGAGGTCCCCTGCCATATTTTTAATTAAAAAAACTCTTACCTCAAATTTAAACTCTCGGATTCTCGCTCTCCCGCACTACCTTAACTATGAACTACCTTAAAAGAAATAAACTTAAAATTGAAGAAAAAAAAGCACTCACCCACTACTCACCAATCAGCTTCTTCCCCTGCGCTGGCGTCACTTTCTGTACTGTGACGTCACTCTCAAATTCTGCCGCCGCTCCCGCTGCTGCCGCTGCTCGACTGGGCCTGAAAATCACCGACCTTTATTTTCTCCCACAGCCGCTGCTGTTAATGATATCTCAATGGAAATAAAACTCAACCATCTTGAAAAACTCATTGTCCATCCTATGTTTGATAACTTTAATGTTGCAAAGGAATTTGGGCATGGTTTTCCATCCATAATAGAGGGAATACTGTGAGAAGCATGTGCCCAGACTCCTGATATGCAGGCAAAGCTCTGCACCATGTGTGCAAATTCATAATATTCCCCCCTTCTGTGTTTCTCATCTTTACTGTTCTATCTACCACATTCAACAACAGCAACAATAACTTGTATTTATTTAGCGCCTTTAACGTAGTGAAGCCTAAGGCACTTCACAGGAGCGTTATCAAACAAAATTTGACACTGAGGAGATATTAGGACAGGAGACAAAAAACTTGTTCAAAGAGTTAGGTTTTAAGGAGTGTCTTAAATGAGGAGAGAGAGGTAGAGTGGCGGAGAGGTTTAGGGAGAGAATTTCAGAGCTTAGAGCCTTGACAGCGGAAGGCATGGCCACCAAGGGTGGAGTGAATAAAATCGGGAATGCGCAAGAGGCCATAATTGGAGGATCGCAGAGATCTCAGAGGGTTGTAGGGCTGGAGGAGGATACAGAGATAGAGAGGGGTGAGGTCATGGAGGGATTCGAAAATAAGGATGAGAATTTTAAAATCGAGGTGTTGCCAGACCGAGAGCCAATGTAGGTCAGCGAGCACAGGGGTGATGGGTGATCAGCTGTTTAATGAGGAATTCAGAATGCTCAAGCAATAGCAACTTGCATTGCTCGCAAATCCCAGTTTTCTAACCATGATGTCACTGTTGCTCTTGAGGGGATCTTTGAAAAGCAAGATGATCTTTTTGGGACCAGAGAATCAGGGACCAGTTGCCGAATTGCTGATTGCTGAGCCACCCAATGCTGCCTCAGAACCCAAAGGATCTGGAAGGATGATAATTTGAGTGTACTTGAGTCTTTTAGTTGTTCTCTCAATGCTAGCTGTTTATAAGAGGTGTGGAACTGTGTGTTGTGATCAAGGCTTAGCTAAAGGTTGAGCCGCAGACCCAGTCTGTTACCTTTGATCATGGCTGTCCCTGCTGCTACCCAAGTGCCAAGTGCGAGAGCCACTCAATAGCACGCTTGATCGTGAGTGCTAGCCTTCCCAGCAATAAATGTTGCTTGTTAGCATTTCATAGCTGCCACATTCAAAATAGTTGAGCATCTGGATAACTAAAACATAACAAAAGGAATGGTTGTTGGCTAATGTTAGCTACAAATTTACTTGGTTAAGTTTTCTCCATGGTACGCCAAGACCCCAGAAGCACTGCCATAGTAGTGCTCTCAGACCCCCAGCTGTTCCTAGACTCCAGGGGGGAAAAATTCATCCCCTTCGCGCCTCCCGTTAGTGCTAGCAGATGGTGCTAATGGGTCACTAGAGCAGTATCACCAGGGCGAGGTGAATCCAACAACGCACGTCAAATCTCCCCCCCCTCCCCCGGAGTGCCGCCGGCAAGAGGTATCACCAGGAATGACAACGCCAGGTGGATCATGACATCAGTGAGTGTGCAACGTTCACTGACCGCCCAATCTGCTAAATTGATTCTCGCCAGTTACCTTAGCGCCTGGAGTAAACAGCGACAGGGAGAGCTGGTGTGAAGCACCAGGAAGCCGGCTCCAGGGACGTTATTTAAAGGGACCATCATTAATCACTCGCAGCTGTCAGGTTAGTGCAGTTTCAGTGGTTTCTTAAATAAATACAGAAAATGCTGGAAATACCCAGCAAGTCAGGCAGCACCTGAAATGTTAACTCTGTTTCTCTCTCCACAGATGCTGCCTGACCTGCTGAGTTTTTATTTCAGTTTTTCAGCATCTGCAGTATTTTGCTTGTTTCAGTGGTTTCTTGTAAGTTTCACTTACTGCAAGAGTTTCATTCAGTAATTTCAAGGTTCTTTTGAATCAGGAGTCTTGTGGCAAATAAAAAGTAGTTACATTTATTGTTCAAAGAATCATACTGCTACACTTGGTAACATTAATGGGGGCTGTACTGGCAGTCGACATCGCCCTCCAAGATCGACAGCGGAGGGAGCGGAGACAGCGAGAAAGATGGGAACATGTGCACAGAGAGGTGAGGAGGGACATCAGGGCTCTCACTAGGAGGGCTTACCCTCTGAGGATTTTCTGAGAGCACTTCTCCTACCTTCAATGAAGCGAGGAGCAGTGTATTAGATGGCTCCGCCTCACTAAGGAGGTGGTCACAGAACTTTGCCACCTCCTCCAAACAGACCTCCAGCCTCACACCAGGATGACTTAAAGCCCAGGTCCCCTTTGCTCACCACTCTATCATTCCATGCCTCTCACACTGCAAAGCTGAAATGACAGACACCACAAAAGAATCCAAACTGAATTGATAAATTTATCAAAAATCAGTGAGCACATATTTACACCAAAAATATTGGGCCAGAAATTCAGTTTTCTGGCTTCCTGCGGGTGCAAGCATCGCACGCGTACTTACCTACCGCGCCTGCCGTTGTGTTTTGGGCCCACGAGAACTTCGGCTCCTGGGCCTCCTCCAGCTGCCGGCGCGCAGTGCTTGCGTGTCCCAGGGATGCAGTTAGTTCGAAGCGTCCCCTGGGATCACGTGGGCCATGGAGAGCCAATCCTAGCAGGGCATTTTCATTCATAGATTTGACAGGAAGACCTGTCAAATCTATGAATTTAAATCGGCCCCAAAACAACACCTAAACTTCAAATACATTTTTTTTTTTAAATCTCATTTTTTAAATAACTATAATTGAAATAAATTAACTACTTTAAACAAAAATTTAAATTTTTGAAAAAATTAAAATACTTTTTAACGGTGCTAAAAATAAACTTACCTTTCTTTAAAGTATCTAAAAAAGATAAACCTGTTGAAATTTTTTTTAAATTGTAATTAATTAACCACTTACCTTGTTAAAAACGGGTCTTGCGCCTCCTTTTTAAAAGTGCAGCTTCTTCCATACTTACCCTCCCGGAGAAACCTGAAAAAAAACCGAAGTTCGCTGCGTGCGCACAACCTCTCCCGCGCACGCGGTTCACCTCTGAACCCCTCCCTTCACGAGACCGGAAGTTCTGGTTTCCCGCGCATGCGCAGTGCATGCAGGAAACCGGCACTTCAAGTGGCCTTACGGGTGAGTACACAGTGCGTACTCACCCGACAAGTGCCGAATTTTTGGCCCATTAACTATTCACCCTTGTGCAATCCCTTAGTGCCTGTCATTACTGTGCCTTTGCCTACTCTAGTGCTCCTACGAAGTGTTGACCCAGTGGCTGCAGCACGGCGGGTGGAAGGCTGCTGCTGAATGTCTGTGCAGGAGACTTCAGATGGCCTTGCAGGATGCCCTCAACCAGCTCTAGATCTGGAAGGCCTGGCTGTAGACTGCACCACCTCAACATGGGCAGCAGTAGTCTGGGCTGGCTGGATGACAGGCAGCGACAAGGGCAATGGCAGAATGGCAGTGGTGGGAGCAGGAATGCTCTCATCCTGAGAGAGGACAGCAGGCTCCTGTTCCACTGACCCACTGCCACTCCCCAGGGGCAGCACCTCAGCATCCCTAGCAATCTGTTGCAGCACAGATTGCTGGCCTGCTGCGACACCGTGAAAGCCCTGGTCGATGGTGGTAGACCCAGCCACAATGGCAGCCATCTGAGCTTGTGTGGCATCAAGCTGAGACTGCATGAAAGCAGTCTGAGATTGGATTTGACCAAGCATAGACTGCATTACAGCACTAAGACATTGTGTTGCTTCCGCCTGTGCTGCAATGGAAGCTGCCAGATCGCCCATCACACACGACATCAAGTCTGGGTCATCACGGTCTCTCTGGGAATCTACCATCCTTTGCAGACTGGAAATGATGGGCTCCATGGACTGCGCAGAGCCTTGTGCAATGTTGGAGGCAGACTCCTCCATGCTCCTTATCATATCCGAGAGGCTCTTGGGCACCCTTGCCATTGCACCTATCATCTCCGTGTACATACCCATCACCCTTCTTCTAAAGGCCTCCCCATTGAGGTCCTCCTCTGAGTCCTGTGCAGCAGAACTCGTCCGCGAACTCACCCTCTGGGGAGCTGGCTCCCGAGCTACCCTTTCCCTCTGGCCTTGCTGCAGCCCACTCATCCCCGGTGCATCACCCTGTGCAGATCCTGCTACTAAACTAGCCACTAAAGAACGCGTAGTGCCAGTATCTGGGCTGGTGTCTGCGGGTGAGACATGTAGTGATGTGGTGTTTTTTCCTCCTCCTCTTCTTCCCCCTCGCTCTCGATGGTGCCCTCAGGGACAGGCTGCTCAGGTGCTTGCTGATTATCTGAAAGCTTAAACTCACAAGAGTCGGGTTAAGGTGAGGGGAGGGGGGCAGGAAGGGAGAAATGCATGCATACAGCATGATTAGCGGGAAAGTGCAAAACGCTTGTGGTGTGAGGGGGAAGTGGGATGTGAGAAGAAGGAGTAGGGATGAACATACTGTTGTTGTCCCCAAGGGGGCCAATGTCGCCGGTGGCCACAGCGCCCACCACCTGGCGCCCAATAATCTGCAGCACTCGATTCTCCAGCACAGACAGTGGTTGGGTGTCAGCTTGCCCCCTGTCTGTGCGCTCCTGCTCCCTCCTGTTGTGAGCCAACCTGGCCTACAAGAGAAAGGAAAGTGTGTGATTGAGTGTGGAACACTTTGTTTGGGTGATGTGCCTGCCATCTTGAATAGCTGGCGTTGTGTGCAAGGTGTGAGATGTGGGTGTGAGTGTTGGTAGGTAGAGATTGTTGGTGGGTGAGTGCTGGGGGTGTGGTGCTTTGGGCAGTGTGTGAAGACTGTGGTACAGATGGTGGTATGTAGCATTTGTTGAAGCATTCACTCACCCTGACCACCCGAGTGAGGTCATTAAATTTCTTCCTGCACTGTCTGTGGCTCCTGGGGACCACAGTGGTGCCCGAGACGTGCTGGGCTACCTCCCTCCACATGGTGCAGAAGACTTGTGGTGAGGGCCTTGTGCCACTTGCCAGGTAGAGCACTGCCCTCTGTCTCTCCACAGCAAAAACCAATGCCTCCAATGCTTGACCGCAGAATCTGCAGGCTTTCTCCCGGGGCGTGGATCTGCCATGAGCACACCTGGTTCAATCCTCTGGCTCCTTCTCCTTGTCCTGCTTCTGCTTGCTAAGGTAGCTGCACAGCCAGCAATACTGAGAATGAGGTTCTGCAGCATCAATGAACTGCTTTAAGAACTGGAAAAAGCCTGTGGCAATCAGGACTTGCGATTAGATTGCACCTGATATTAGTCCACCCTTTGCGTGTACTCTTTTTGATTGGGTGCTTAAACAAATAAACTGTAACTAATATAACTTTAAATAAAACTTAACAAATTAAATTAAAATTGTGTTGGCCGGGGTGATGATGCATTCCAGTCTCCGCGGCGCCCACCGGTCGCGGAATGCCTCAAGCGTGCCAACGGACACCGTGTGCTCCATCTCCAGGGCCACCCAGGCGCGAACGTGGCCGCGGAAGAGAGGCAGGCAGTCGGGCCGAACGACACCCTTTGAGTGTAACACCAATGAGCTTGGGCTTTAAGACTTGATTTAGGACTCCAATCATTTTTTTGAACATTGAGCATGAATTTTGCATGCCATCTAAAGTATTAGCGCCGGCGCTAATTTTCCAACTTTTCTACTGACACCACCCATTCCTTGGCTATAATGAATTTCTAGCCCCATAACCCCAAACCCAGTCTTAGACTTGCCCAGTGCTCTCAGCACTTGCAGACACTCTGAAATAACCTATGCCCACCTGATCCTGGTACCGAATGCTGATTCAGTACATCGAGCTCATATCCAAGACTTTATAAAAGTTAAGAGACAGAAAATTGAGTACAGCAGTAAAGGAACATGAGTGAGGGCTGTAAAGAAAGATGTAAAGACATAGACGGTTAAATTGGTTAGCCCCTGAAAACGGGTGCAGGAATCGTGATAAGCGATTAACTCACGCCTGTTGTGTGGAATGCAGGCAGCACGCCAACTTCGTGCTACCTGCTGATTATTAATGATTTCTGTGTGCAGCCAACACTTCCCGCACTGTTCATTGGCTGCATGGAAAAGCAGTGGGCCCAATATGGTTACTAACTTGCATTACTTAAAGCTAGCCTGCCCCTCTTAAAGGGGATGTGCATTGTGGCTGAAGCAGTTGCTGGGAGTCGTTCTGCAAGTGAATCTGACCGGGGCGGCGCCTTATCATTCGGAGCCATCTGTTGGAGAACAGATTGCTGGAGTGCTGTGAGACCATGCAAGCCCCTTTCCACACTCATAAACCCAGCCACGATGACACCAGTCTGAGCTTCCACTGCAGCACTCAGACATTGGGTCGCTTCCCCCTGTGCTGCAGTGCAAGCTGCGACATCGCCCATCACACCCAGCATCATGGCTGGCTCGACAAGTTCTCTCATGGAGTTGTCCATCATTTCCTCTTCAGAATCACAGGCTCCAAGCTCTGTGCAAAGCCCAGTGCAATGTTGGAGCCGGACTCCTCCATGCTGCTTGACACTGACAAGAGGCTCTCTGGCTGGCCTGCCATTGCACCAAGGATTTGTGTGTGCATGCCCATCATCCTTCTTCTGAAAGCTTCCCCATCGAGGTCATTATCAGAGTTCTGTGCAGCAGAACTGGTACACGAACACACCCTCCGGGGAGATGGCACCCAAGCTACCCTTTCCCCCGGCCTGGCTGCAGCCCGCTCGTGCCCTGTGACTCACCATGTGCAGATCCTGCCTCTATACTACTCCCTAGAGTACGTGCAGTGCCATTTTCTGAGCTGGTGCCTGGGAGCATCAGATCGAGTGATGGTGCCTCTTCTTCTCTATCACTGTCCTCCTGCATAACTTCGGAGAGAGGCTGGGCTGGTGGGACTTCTTGGGTATCTGAAAGGAGAAATGCAGAAGGGTTGAGTTGTGGTGTGGGGAAGGGGGAAAGCAAGATAACCATGCATGCACCATTAGCAGCTCGTCAGTGAGAAGAAATTGTGGGATGAGGGGGAAGTGGGATGTGAGAAGAAGGATTAGGTATGAGCATACCGTCATCATCAGCAATGCTGTCCACTTCCCCGCTCGCCATGAACTCTGTCACTGCCCCTCCAATTTTTGTGAGCATTGCACCCGTCTGGTGGTGTTCCCGATGGTTGTGCGCCACCTTGGCCTGCAAGAGAAACGGAAGTGTCAGTGAGCGTGGTGCAATGCGTCTGGGTGATGTGCCTTCCATGTTTGAATAGCTAGCAGTGTACGAATGGTGTGAAATGTGGGCGTGAGGCTTGCAGCAGTGGTAAGTGTGTGAGGGTGAAGCTATGATTGTGAGGTATGAATGGTGATAACTAGAGATTGTTGGTAGGTGTGGTACATTGAACAGTGTGTGAGGCTTGTGGTGCAATTGGTGGGATATGGCATTTGATGATGCATTCACTCACCTTGACCAGCCATGTGAGGTCATTAAACTTTTTGCAGCACTGGATCCAGGTCCTGGGGACAACACTCGTCGGAGTGACGTCTTGAGCAATCTCCTCCCATTGCCTTCTGATGTCTGTCTTGAAGGCCTCCTGCCCCCCTGCGGGTAGAGGACCTCACGGTGTCTTTAACCCCCAGGACCAAGGCCTCCAGTGCCGCATCAGAAAATCTTCTCGCCCTTTCCCTCAGCTGTTGGCCCATGGCTTTGTTTAGACTGACAATGAGGTGCTTCTGCAACAACGCACCTCCCCTTTAAGTAGTGCAGACAGCCGAGGCCAAATTTTACTGGCCATCAGACTGCACCCGATAGTGGCACCCTCGTTGAGCGCTAAACCAATCAGCAGCGTGTTTAGTGCTAGGATCAGCGGTGCAATCATGTTAATGAGCAGGCAGTACGAATTTTGTCTGTTGCCTGCACCACTTAGAATGGGCACAGGCAAATAGCGCTGGACGATGCACTCCTCTGTTTTCAGGCCTTATCCAATTTCTAGGCCATAGTCTCTGATTCAATCACTAATTCCATCTCTGTAAAAAAACTTTATCCTGTTCTCCGTTCTCAATCTCTTACATTTAGGGGTAAAAATTGGGTAGCGCCCCCTTTGGCCGATTTTCCCTGGTAGTGCCCCGAGAGGGAGGAGGGGCGCTACTGGAAGCGCCCCGCGTCCCTCTTGGGGTGCTGCGAGCCAATATCGCGGCGATACGTGTGCAGCGCCACGCCGCGGTACTGCAGGCCTTCCTCCTCTTATTAAAGGGGAGGGGCCTGACGCAGCGCGCCCCGGCACCCAGTTGGGCCACCACGGATCGGGAGTGCCGGCAAACGAGCCTGGTACTCAAGAGGAGTGCCGGGCTCACGGAGAGCAGCCGGCACCCCGTGGGGGGGCTTCGGGGGGCCAGGGACAGCAACAGGGGCAGGTGCCGGCAGGCGGCCAGCAACAAAAATGGCCGCCCGCCACCTCTCCTTTAACTAGCACCGCCCCAGCCGCAGGTAGGGCCCCCTGACCCGGGCGGACATAGTGTTTGGCGGTAAGTCGGGGGGCATCACCGGCGGCGCAGCACCGTGCTGCACTAATGGTTAGCGCCGCCGCTAACCACCCGCTGAATTTCGCGGGAGGCATTAGTGGCGCCGCGCCCAGGCGCTAGTTGATTTGCGCCTCCAGTTAGCGCCCTAAGTGGGTGCTAACTGGAGGCGCAAATCAACCGAATTTAGTGCCCTTAATCTTATATCTATGTCCTCTTGTTCTAGACTCCTTAACCACTGGAACCAGTTAGGCCTCGATTTTGACCCCCACCCCTCTCTGATGGGTTGGAGAGCATCTCGCTGGGGGTGGGAGGGCAAAGTTAAAATACCGGGATCGATCGACCCGACACCCCAACCCAACCCTATTGCCGTCTGGTTAAATTTTAGAAAGGCCTAACTCAGGCAGTCAATCAGGCTGGCTGTCAGATGAGAGTCACCCCAAAATTATTTCGATGAGGTCCCCTGCATCCCCATTCTTTGCCTGCTACCGGGCTCCCCCACAGCCTCCCCGCAAACCTGTTAATATCGGGACCTCTGTTTTTATCTACCCTGTCCTTTATCATTTTAAGCACCTCTCTCAAACCATCCTATAATAGCCTTTGTTCTAATGAAAACAGCCCCAATTTTTCAAGCCTTTCTTCGTATTTGCATTTCCTCTTCCAGACAGCATCCTAGTGAATCTACGCTGTGCCCTTCCCATTGCCTCAATCTCCCTCCTATAATGTGGAGCCCAAAATTGCACACAGTGCTCCAACTGTGGTTTCACTTAGCTTTTATATAGATTCACCATTGTAACTCAACTTTTATATTCTATACTCTATACCTCTTGCTATAACTCCCAGTGTTCATTAGCTTTTATTTTATGGTTGTAACTTTTAACGTCTTGTGAATCTGAATCCACAAATCTCTCTGGTTCTCCACATTATGCAACCTTCCCATTCTGCTGAAATGTACCACTTCACATTTACTGACATTGAATTCCATTTGCTACGTTTTTTTGCCTATTCCATCTTATTAATAACTCCTTTCAGCTCCCCCTAGCCTCCAGGATTATTTACTATGTCTCCTATTTTAGTATCACCTGCAAATTTGGACACCACTCCCATCGGCCCTTGATTTACACGGTGAACTGAAGCTGTCTCAGAACAGAACGCTGTGGGACATCCTTACCCGCTTCCAACCACTCTGAGACACTGCCCTTAAATTCTACTGTCAGTTTCCTCCCTTCTAACCAGTTTTTAATCCAATTCGTTACCCTTCCTCTAATTCCTTAATCTTCCCCATAGTTTGCTTTGGTAGAATCATAGAAGGATAGAAAGTTACAGCATGGAAGGAGGCCATTTCAGCCCATCGTGTCTGCACCGGCTAACAAAGAGCTATCCAGCCTAATCCCACTTCCCAGCTCTTGGTCCATAGCCCTGCAGGTTAGAGCATCCCAAGTGCACATCCAAGTACTTTTTAAATGTGGTTAGGGTTTCTGCCTCTACCACCCTTTCAGGCAGTGAGTTCCAGACCACCACAACCCTCTGGGTGAAGACATTTCCTCTCAAATCTCCTCTAAACCTTGCACCAATTATTTTAAATCTGTGCCCCCTGGTTTTTGACCCCTCTGCTAAGGCAAATAGGTCCTTTCTATCCACTTTATCTATGCCCCTCATAATTTTATACACCTCAATAAGGTCTCCCCTCAGCCTCCTCTGTTCCAAGGAAAACAGACCCAGCCTATCCAGTCTTTCCTCATAGCTAAGATTCTCTACTCCCGGCAACATCCTTGTAAATCTCCTCTGTACCCTCTCTAGTGCAATCACATCTTTCCTGTAATGTGGTGACCAGAACTGCACGCAGTACTCTAGCTGAGGCCTAACTAGTGTTTTATACAGTTGAAGTATAACCCCCCTGCTCTTGTATTCTATGCCATGGCTAATAAAGGCAAGCATTCCGTATGCCTTCTTAACCACCTTATCTACCTGGCCTGCTACCTTCAGGGATCTGTGGACATGCACTCCAAGGACCCTTTGTTCCTCTACACTACTCAGTGTCCTATCATTTAATGTGTAATCCCTTTCCTTGTTAGCCCTCCCCAAATGCATTACCTCACACTTCTCCGGATTGAATTCCATTTGCCACTGTTCTGCCCACCTGACCAATTTATTGATATCTTCCGGCAGTCTACAACTTCCTTCTTCAGTATCAACCACACAGCCGATTTTAGTATCATCTGCAAACTTCTTAATCATACCTCCATATTCAAGTCTAGATCATTGATATATACCACAAAAAGCAAGGGACCTAGTACTGAGCCCTGCGGAACCCCACTGGAAATAGCCTGCCAGTCACAAAAACACCCATCAACCAATGCCCTCTGCTTCCTGTCTCCGAGCCAGTTTTGAATTCAACTTGACACTTTGCCCTGGATCCCATGGGCTTTTAGCTTCGTGACCAGTCTGCCACGTGGAACCTTATCAAAAGCCTTGCTAAAGTCCATATACACTACATCAAACGCACTACCCTCATCTACCCTCCTTGTTAGCTCCTCAAAAAATTCAATCAAGTTTGTCAGACACGACCTTCCCTTAACAAATCCGTGCTGACTATCCTTGATTAATCCGTGTCTTTCTAAATGAAGATTTATCCTGTCCTTCAGAATTCTTTCCAATAATTTTCCCACCATCGAGGTTAGGCTGACTGGCCTGTAATTACTCAGTCTATCCTTTTCTCCCTTTTTAAACAAGGGTACACATTAGCAGTCCTCCAGTCCTCCGGCACCACACCTGAAGCTAGAGAGGATTGAAAAATGATGGTCAGGGCCTCTGCTATTTCCTCGTTTGCTTTGCTTAACAGCCTGGGATACATTTCATCCGGGCCTGGGGATTTATCCACTTTTAAAGCTGCTAAACCCCTTAATACTTCCTCTCTCACTATGTTTATTTCATCTAATATTTCACACTCCTCCCCGCTGATAGCAATGTCTGCTTCACCCCTCTCCTTTGTGTAAGAACCCTACCGACGTCGCCCGCCTCCACACACAGATTACCCTCATGATATCCAATAGGCCCTACCCTTTCTTTAGTTATCCTCTTACTCTTAATATATTTATAAAACATCTTAGGGTTTTCCTTGATTTTACTTGCCAAGAATTTTTCATGCTCTCTCTTTGCTTTCCTAATATCCTTTTTAATTGCACCCCTGCACTTTCTGTACTCCACTAAAGATTCTGGAGTATTTAGCCCTCGGTTTCTGTCTTTCGCCTCCCTTTTTTTCTTTATCCTACCCTGTATGTCTCTAGACATCGAGGGGGCTCTAGATTTGTTAGTCCCACCTTTTTCTTTAAGGGTACATATTTGGTCTGAACCCTCCGGATCTCCTCCTTGAATGCCTCCCACTGCTCTGACACTGATTTATCTTCAAGTAGCTGTTTCCAGTCCGCTATGGCTAAATCCCCTCTGAGCTTAGCAAAATTTGCTTTTCCCCAATTTAGAATTTTTATTCCTGGTCTATCCTTGTCCTTTTCCATAACTACCTTAAATCTAACAGAATTATGGTCACTAGCACCAAAATGCTCCCCCACTGATACGCCTTCTACCTGCCCAGCTTCATTCCCTAAAACTAAGTCCAGAACCGTCCCCTCCCTTGTTGGACTTGCTACATATTGGCTAAAAAAGTTCTCCTGGATGCATTTTAGGAATTCCGCACCCGCTATACCCATCACACTAATTTTATCCCAGTTAATATTGGGGTAGTTGAAATCCCCTACTATTACTGCCCTATAGTTTTTGCACTTCTCAGAAATTTGTCTACATATTTGATCTTCGACCTCCCAACTTTTTATTTTATTCGTTTATGGGTTGTGGGTGTCGCTGGCAAGGCCATCATTTATTGCCCATCCCTAATTGCCCTTGAGAAGGTGGTGGTGAGCCGCCTTCTTGAACCGCTGCAGTCCGTGTGGTGAAGGTACTCCCACAGTGCTGTTAGGTAGGGAGTTCCAGAATTTTGACACAGCGACGATGAAGGATCGGTGATATACTTCTAAGTCAGGATGGTGTGTGACTTGGAGGGGAACTTGGAGGTGGTGGTGTTCCCATGTGCCAGCTGCCCTTGTCCTTCTAGGTGGAAGAGGTCGCGGGTTTGGGAGATGCTGCCGAAGAAGCCTTGGCGAGTTGCTGCAGTGCATCTTGTAGATGGTACACACTGTAGCCACGATACGCCGGTGGTGGAGGGAGTAAATGTTTAATGTGGTGGATGGGGTGCCAATCAAGTGGGCTGCTTTGTCCTGGATGGTGTCGAGCTTCTTGAGTGTTGTTGGAGCTGCACTCATCCAGGCAAGTGGAGAGTATTCCATCACACTCCTTACTTGTGCCTTGTAGATTGTGGAAAGGCTTTGGGGGGTCAGGAGGTGAGACACTCGCCACAGAATACCTAGCCTCTGACCTGATCTTGTTGCCACAGTATTTATGTGGCTGGTCCAGTTAAGTTTCTGGTCAATGGTGATGGTGGAGGATTTGGCGATGGTAATGCCGTTGTTGGAGATAGTCATTGCCTGGCACTTATCAGCCCAAGCCTAAACGTCGTCCAGGTCTTGTTGCATGCAGGCATGGACTGCTTCATTACCTGAGGAGTTGTGAATGGCACTGAACACTGTGCAGTCATCAGCGAACATCCACATTTTTGACCTTATGTTGGAGGGAAAGTCATTGATGAAGCAGCTGAAGATGGTTGAGCCTAGGACACTGCCCTGAGGAACTCCTGCAGTGATGTCCTGGGGTTGTGATGATTGACCTTCCACCACCACAACCATCTTCCTTTGTGCTTGGTATGACTCCAGCCAGTGGAGAGTTTTCTCCCCGATTCCATATTTTCTTCAGTTTTACTCGGGCTCCTTGATGCCACACTCGGTCAAATGCTGCCTTGAGGTCAAGGGCAGTCATTCTCACCTCACCTTTGGAACTCAGCTCCTTTGTCCATGTTTGGACCTAGGCTGTAATGAGGTCAGGAGCCGAGTGGTCTTGGCGGAACTCAAATTGGGCATCAGTGAGCAGGTTAGTGAAGTAGATAGTCATATCATCCCTTAGTAGAGCTGCAGGGCCTTACACGAAACTCTATTGCTGTGTCATGCTCAATCCCTCCTCCTGTTTAACATAGTTGCACTGTGTACAGATAAGTTTCAATCTGAGTTCCTGTTCAATGGTGCACAGGTTCCAACTGTTCCTTGGGATGTGTCTGAAAAATCATGGCAGATTATTTTTTCCATCCATGTATTGGATAAATGGGATCTGTACATCAAGCAGGACGTGCAGAGTGTGGTGATTTGTGGATATTGCAGGGAGATAAAGTAAAGCCAAAGACAAAGTAGGTGAAGGTGATCAATGCTAGAATGTGTTAAAGAAGAGTAAACTATCATGTACAGCACATTACTAACCCACACAGAACCAGGACAGATACTGTTACAAAGCGCATAAGTGTAGGAATTACATTTGTTTCATTTTAAACCAGATATTTTAAGGATAAAAAGGTGGATAAAAATAGACAGGATAATTTGTGTGATGGGGAAATTTATTCATGCTTGGTATTGTAGAATGACGAGTCTAGAAAGCGCACCTTAAGCTGGGTTACACGCAACAAAAAAGTACAACTAGTGAAGAAGAAGAGATGTTGAAAAATTGGTTTTGTGTCAGATGAAGTTGGAGAAGAAGTAGGCTTGCAGAGATGATGATGAAGCCATAATATTATGTAAATGAAGAGAGGCAGAGATGTTAGGTGTCTGCATATGATACAGTGATATTTCAAGTAAGCGAGAGATTGACCAGTGGTTCATGTGCGTTGAGGAAAACAATACTGGCCAAAGTATAAGGGGCAAATAAGTTTAGGGCAGTGGTGAATCCGGTTACTGTTTGAGATAGAGGATGTAGAGAAAACGATGGATCGATACTTGTATGACAGAAGGGGGTGGTTACAGATTAGGGTGGAGATCAGAAAGCATTATTTTTGCACAGTAAGAAAATAATGCAGCTGGAAGCAATATTCGGAAACATATCTGACTAGAAACAAATGTTATTCATGGGACCTTGTTAGTTGAGGAAGAAACGTTAAGATGAGTTGACAGGGTGATGAGCTGCTACTGATCAATGATGTTCTTCCTATAGGCGGAGTGGGTGTACATTACATTAGATGGACAGTATTTTGTATTGCGGAAGTAACTGATTATAAATAAAGGCCTTAAGGAATGTCTGTGTTTTGGGCATGGTTTGATGTCTGACCAGGAGTGAGGTTATCAGCAGCACCCATGCAAATGCCTCAATTCATTCACAAAGAATTCATGGAAAAACTAAGGCCCAATCCCTTCAACAAGTAAAGTGTGAACCTTGTATGCAAACTGACAATGTTACTGTAATGTAGAACACTGGATTACATGCGCTTAAACCCTGGATTAGTAATACAAAGTACTTCCATGTTAAGAAATATTAAGAGTGAACTGCAGTGCACGTTTCCGCCCATATTACTGTACCTTTATTATTAGTTCACACTTTAAAAAGAACAAACAGAAATAAGTGTTACAAATATGATAGTCAATCAAGATAATTTTTCATTGTTTATACTGTCGAGGATGCTCAAATCATGGGAGTGAGCTGTGTTTAAAGGCTGGCTTAAAAAAAATTCACTTTGCTCCAGAGCTTCGTGATTTTGCTCCAATAAAATTAGATATATCCATCCCAGAGAGAGATAAAGCGAACACAATTTAAAAAAAAGTGAGTGAAAGCCATACAGAGAAAGAGAGAAAGGCTGGAAGGCAAATAAAAAGATCGAGAAAGGGAACCAGATAGGGAGCGGGAGAGAAGCAGAGACACGTGACGAGAGAAGCATTTTTTTTTGTCTGTGAATAAGCAAAGTGTCAATTTTAATAAGAAAAAATACTTTGTGCTAAATATGCCAACACTTTTTGGAGCATACAGCTATGTAATGTATATTTACCTCTATTTAGGGATCCCTGCAACTTACATAGATTACATAGAATTTATAGCACGGAAACAGGACATTCGGCCCCACGGGTCTGTGACAGTGTTTATGATCCACGCAAACCTCCTCCCACCCGACTTCATCTAACCCTATCAGCATATGCTTCTATTCCTTTCTCCCTCATCTATTTATCTAGCTTCCATGCTATTCACCTCATCTACTCCATGTGGTAGTGAGTTCCACCTTCTAACTACTCTCTGGGTAAAGAATCATAGGAACATAGGGGGAAAAAATGGGTTTCTTTGCGCCTCCCGTTAGTACCCTAAGAGGGCGCTAACGGGGCGCAAAGCAACTAGCGCCTGGGCGCAGCACCACCCACGCCTCCCACGAAATTCAGCGGAAGGTTAGTGGCGGCGCTAACCGGTAGTGCCCCGCAGCGCTGCGCCGCTGGCGATGTTGTCATCGTCGTACACAGCGTCCCGCTTGCGCCCTGGCCGCGATCTTCGGGAGCGCCCCTGACTTGCCACCAGACGCTATGTCCGACGGGGTCAGGGGGCCTACCTGCGGCCAGGGAGGCGCAATTTAAAGGCGAGGTGCGGGGCGGCCTTTTTTTTGCTGGCCACCTGCCAGCACCTGCCTGCGCTCCCGTCCCCGACCTCCTGATCGGCCCCCCCCGTGGAGTGTCGACTGCGCTCCAAGAGCCCAGCACTTCTCTTGAGTGCCGGGCTCTTTTGCTGGTGCTCCCGATCCCCGGGGGCCCAGCTGGGCCCTGGGTCGCGCTGTGCAAGGCCCCTCCCCTTTAAGAAGGGGAGGAAGGCCTGCAATACCGTGGCACGTAGCGCTGCGATATTCCCTCGCAGCGCCCCAAGAGGGATGCGGGGCTCTTCCAGTAGCGCCCCTCTTCCCTCTTGGGGCGCAACCATTTAATTTCCGGCGCGGGTCGCTAATTTTTCCGGGGTACTAAAAGTAGCGTTCCAGCGAAGATAGCGCCCCAAATGGGGCGCTACTCAATTTTCAGCCCATAGAATCATAGAAATTTATGGCACAGAAGGAGGCCATTCAGCCCATCATGTCTGCGCCGGCCAAAAAAGAGCTATCCAGCCTAATCCCACTTTCCAGCTCTTGGTCCGTAGCCCTGTTCAATTGCACTTCAAGTGCATATCCAAGTATTTTTTAAATGCGATAAGGGTCTCTGCCTCTACCACCCTTTCAGGCAGTGAGTTCCAGACCCCCACCACTCACTGAGTGAAAAAAAGTTCTCCTCAACTCCCCCTCTAATCCTTCTACCAATTACTTTAAATATATGCCCCCTGGTTATTGACTTATCTGCTAAGGAAAATAGGTCCTTCCTATCCACTCTATCTCGGCCCCTCATAATTTTATACACCTCAATTAAGTCTCCCCTCAACCTCCTCTGTTACAAAGAAAAACAACCACAGCCTATCCAATCTTTCCTCATAGTTAAAATTCTCCAGTCCTGGCAACATTCTCATAAATCTCCTCTGTACCCTCTCTAGTGCAATCACATCTTTCCTGTAATATGGTGACCAGAATTGTAAGCAGTACTCTAGCTTTAGCCTAACTAACGTTTTATACATTTCAAGCATAACCTCCCTGCTCTTATATTCAATGCCTCAACTAATAAAGGAAAGTATCCCATATGCCTTCTTAACTAGTACATCTACCTGGCCTGCTACCTTCAGGGATCTGTGGACATGCATTGCAAGGTCCCTCTGTTCCTCTGCACTTCTCAGTATCCTACCATTTATTGTGCATTCCCTTGCGTTGTTAGCCCTTCCCAAATGCATTACCTCACACTTCTCTGGATTGAATTCCATTTGCCATTTTTCTGCCCACTTGACCAGTCCATTGATATCTTCCGGCAGTCTACAGCTTTCTTCCTCACTCTCAACCACACAGTCAATTTTTGTATCATCTGCAAACTTCTTAATCATGCCCCGTACATTGAAGTCTAAATCACTGATATATACCACAAAAAGCAAGGGACCTAATACTGAGCCCTGCGGAACCCCACTGGAAACAGCCTTCCTGTCACAAAACACCCGTTGGCCATTGCCCTTTGCTTCCTGCCACTGAGCCAATTTTGGATCCAACTTGCCACTTTGCCTTGGATCCCATGGACTTTTACTTTTCTGATTAGTCTGCCATGTGGGACCTTGTCGAAAGCCTTGCTAAAAGCCGTGTAGACCACATCAAATGCATTATTCTGATCGACCCTCCTTGTTACCGCCTCAAAAGTTAGTCAGACACGACCTTCTCTTAACAGATCCATGCTGACTGGCCTTGATTAATCCGTGCCTTTCTAAATGATGATTAATACTGTCCCTCAGAATTTGTTCCAATAATTTGCACACCACTGAGGTTAGGCTGACTGGTATGTAATTACTCGGTCTATCCCTTTCTCTCTCTTTAAACAACGGTACAACGTTAGCAGCCTTCCAGCACGACACCTGTAGACAGAGAGTAATGGAAAATGATGGTCAGAGCCTCCGCTATTTCCTCCCTTGCTTCTCTTAACAGCCTGGGATTCATTTCATCCGGGCCTGGCGATTTATCTACTTTCAAAGAATGTCCGGGTTTCCCTGCACATAACTTCACAGCGTGCGTGTGATGTCATGGACAGATTCCCTGTCCGGAAGTCAGCCTGATTGACAGGCTGGCTTCCAATCGGGCGGGGATCTCTGGAGAAGAGACCGCAACCACCGATAGGCACGAGCCCCATTCCCAGGGGGGTCTGATCCCGGGGAGGCGGGGGAACTGATTCTCGACCCCGGGGTGGGGGGGGGGCGGTGGTCCGATCCCGGGGTTGGGTCCGAACCCCGAACCTGGGGGAGATGTGATCCCTAACCCCGGGGGTGGGGGGGGGAGGGGGTTTGTATGGGGGCGGGGCTCTGATGGTGGGTGAGCTTAAGATGCTGGGAGGAAGCACACCCGCTGCTCCCAGCCCACAAGGATTGCTCCCTGAGGCTGTCCTCGCCTCGCTGCAACTATCGGGAATCCCGAGGCCCGGGAACCTCGGCCGGCCACAGGTAAACCTGCACATCGGGTTAAATCCAAGGCTTCCCATCTCATTATCATATTTAAAGTGCCAACATGCCTCCGTGGGCGGATTGGAGGTGGGTTGGTGTCGGGATTCAGGTTTTTAACACTTTAACCTCCTACCCAACTTCTTTTTTTAGATTAAACTGCCCCAATATGTCAGAGGCATGAATTTAAATTTCTAGCTCGGTCACTCTTACTACTCAGAATATTGAATAAAATCTATTATTATGTAAAGTTAAAGAGCCCCTTTAACTTCCAGTCGTTTAAATTAGCCCTCTTTCATTAATCTAGTAACACTGCTTTTTCTTGCCAATTTTCTCCTCTCCACTCCGAAAGATAATGACCCCCTTGCTGAGCTATGGTTTTACCAGTGCCAGGCACTCTGGTATCTCATCCAGAATCTATTATTACTGTGTGAACCTTTACAGTGTGTATTGACAGGCAATTTTCCATGGGGGCATCACAGTTGAGCCCAATTCTATCTTCAGACAAAATTCACTGGCACGCATGCACTTCCTGTAGGGGCACCTGGATGCCAATCAAAAGCAAGACCGCTGGTTGATTTTCCCCAAGGGCTGAGAGTAACTTTAGCAACCGTACCATTGCCCCAGCTGTGATCAGCTATCTCAGCACAGACTGGGAGAAAACTTGGAACCTGCCGACACTATCTGCCGCAGCTTTTCGTTGGCTAAATTCACTGAGCCATCCAGTGTCCCTAACTATTTCTCCTTTTCCTAAAGATGGTGACACACAGAGATTCTATTCCACAGCAACATTTTGACTCTTAGCCCAAAGGCCAGAATTCCTGTGAGCTAGCCTGAGCATTGACTATCGCATTTCCACAAATAGTACCTGGATAATGATTAGAGGCATATTCAGTGGCTGATTACTCCCCTCCCTACAACGGGAATGCTGGACCCAACTGCAGGACCTTCAGCGCTGTCCGACTATTTTCTAACTCAGCAAAAACCAGGGATTGAACCTGATCTGTGGCATGACGTGCATTTATCCACTAAACCATCAGGAGAGGCCCGGCAAAAGTATTTTTAATCATTTTTCATACAAGCATTGGCACAAAGTCGCATCCTCCCTCTCTCTCCTATCAGTCGGCCCTCAGCTCCATTCCCCCATTACTAAATCTACCTATAAGAATTTCTGACAGTTCCAATTGGACATGATCTGGTGGCAAGAGCAGGCGTGATTAGCTATGATGTACTTACGTACTCTCTGCATTACCTGAGTCAGCAAATAGAAATGTTTTAGAATGCAGAATTTGAAGATGACATGAAAGGTAATAATGAATTAATTTGAAAAATATTGAAAAACAAGTTTTATGTTTTTTGGTATGAAGAGTGGGAATATAATGGAGGCGTTTTTTTTCCCCAATGACCATTTTGAAGTAAAAAGAAATACTAAATATTTAATGCAGCATCTTTCTGCTGTTGGTACATTTTATTTCTAATTACAACCAGGTAGAATATTCGAGATTTGAGTAGAAATTTGATTTTGGTTGATTATCAGGAATGGTAGCATAGTGGTAATGTCACTGGACTAGTAATCCCGTCAGGCCTGGATGAATGATCCAGTGGATATGAGTTCAAATCCCACCACTGGCAGCTGGGGAATTTAAGTTCAGTTAATTAAATAAATCTGGAATAAAAAGCTAGCATCAGTAATGGTAACCTGTTCTGCCCTATATGTGACTCCAGACCCACAGCAATGTGGTTGACTCTTAACTGCCCTCTGAAATGACATAGCAAGACACTCAGTTGTAACAAGCTGCTGCGAATCACGATAATAAGAATAAAACCGGACAGATCACCCGGCATCGAACTCGGCACTGGCTACAGACATGACAACGGCACACCCAGCCCAGTCAACACTGCAAAGTCCTCCTCACCAACATCTGGGGACTTGTACCAAAATTGGGAGAGCTGTCCCACAGACTAGTCAAGCAACAACCTGACATAGTCATTCCTCACAGAATCATATCTTTCAGCCAATGTCCCAAACTCCTCCATCCCTGGGTATGTCCTCGGGACACCATTGACCAGAATCTTAACTGGACCAGCCACATAAATACTGTGGCAACAAGAGCAGGTCAGAAGCTAAGTATTCTGCGGCGAGTGTCTCACCTCCTGACTCCCCAAAGCCTTTCCACCATTTACAAGGCTCACAAGAGTGTGATGGAATACTCTCCACATGGCTGGATGAGTGCAGCTCCAATAGCACTCAAGAAGCTCGATACCATCCAGGACAAAGCAGCCCGCTTGATTGCCACCCCATCCACCACCTTAAACATTCACTCCCTCCACCACTGGCGTACTGTGGCTGAAGTGTGTTCCATCTACAAGATGCACTGCAGCAACTCGCCAAGGCGTCTTCGGCAGCACCCCCCAAACCCGCAACCTCTTCCACCTAGAAGGACAAGGGCAGCTGGTGCATGGGAACACCACCACCTCCAAGTTCCCCTCCAAGTCACACACCAGCCTGACTTGGCAGTATATCGCCGATCCTTCATCGTCACTGGGACAAAATCCTGGAACTCCTCGCTAACAGCACTGTGGGTGTACGTTCACCGCATGGACTGGAGCAGTTCAAGAAGGTGGCTTACTACCACCTTCTCAAGGGCAATTAGGGATGGGCAATAAATGCTGGCCTTGCCAATGACGCCCACATCCCAGGAATGGCAGTAAGTTTCTCCCATCCTAAGTTAAGCTGGGCAGAAACATCTCCCCACAATATTCTTTCTGTATATGTAGAAATTTAACCAAATGAATCCCAACCCAAATGCTGTACGCATCACCCAAAAATGGACAGGGGCTTCTGTTGGCTGCTGGTAATGATGGTGGAAAATAGAAGTGGTGCTAAAGTGGAAGGGGATCTGGTGTGGTACATCCCTATCCGATTTCCTATTCTGCCACACATCCATCCCCCAGTTAGGGTCACCAAATTGTGTGGAGGCCTATGGAAAATCTTGGCTATTGTGTCCCTTAGACCCCCAATAAAACACTAATATTCAGATAACTAGTTAATTCCATAAAGAGTATTTACACAGACAGACAGGACAACACTTCCCTTTTGTCATTGTCATTGTTCAAAGGGGCCTACAAATCTGATAAGAGGAAGATATTTTACAATGATCAAGTATTGTTGTGGATGGTATGATCATTTGGGATAGGTAACAGGATTTGCTGAGGAAGAGTATGTAATTTAACCTATCTGCAGACAGGGTAGAAGGAGGAGTGCGGTATGGTATATAGGTTAGGAATTAATTATCTTGGTCTAGGTAAGAATGGTGTGTGGAGGGTTCAAACTCAGCAGGGATTTCATCATGGAGATCTGAAACTTGTTTCTGAAGATCTGTCAAACCAACCGCCCTACCTCTGGCAGTTACAACTTATTAAATTTCTTCACCACAGGATCATTCCAAGCTCCTGGAGGAGGTCATACTTGCATTGCATTGAGGTCATTGTCTCAGTGTGTACAAGACATGATTAAAGCTCTAATGATGCATTCTTCGTGTTTCATTTAATTCTCAAAGACAGGACATCAACAGGTTGCTAGGCAGGAGAATTTTCATAAACTGATAGGCTTCTCTTAATTGCAGAGTGTATTGTACGACACATACATTCAGATACAGCAATCCTACGCTGATCTATGTGAACAGGAAAGGATTTCACTTTCTGTATGTGAAAGTTGTGTGTGATGCACAGAACATAATGCAAGTAATACATTTACAGAATCCATGCATGATGCATATAAAATTCTTTTGTTCTGGCACTGTTTGAGGGGAAGAATATTTATCTGGATTGCTACTAGGAAAATAAGGGGCATCCATTGAAATTACGGCTCACGACACTGGTCCAGAACCACATACCAAATCTGTGACTGCAATCAAGCAAATAAAATATGTAAAGACTCAGTGACCTCAGTACCATTGCCAACCCTTAGATAGCTTTCCTCCAGCTGGCTGATCACATTCTTAAGCTTTCTTTAATTCATTCTAGAGATTTGGAGATCGCTGGCAAGGCCAGCATTTATTGCCCATCCCGAGTTGCCCTTGAGAATGTGGTGGTGCGCCTTTTTCTTGAACCATTGCAGTCCGTGCCGTGATGCTGCTTCCACAATACTGTTAGGCAGGGAGTTCCAGGGTTTTGACCCAGCGATGATGAACGAACGGCGATATGTGTCCACACATATGGAAAACTGTTGCTGATAGGTGATTGCAATTTTTGTTGGAGATCAATGAGCTCTTTCCTCAGCAATAAGTCAACCATCAAAATGGATGCAAGTAGCAGATCCCATTAAGAATGATGATCAGGTCTGACTGCATGCAACAAGGTACGTGTACTGGACACCCACAAACATTGGAGATGAGCTGTCTGTGAGATCAGGCCAGGCTGATTGATATCAAAATTAGTAAAGTTACAGAGGCATTTTTTAGATTCCAATTAAATTGTATATAGTCAGAGATTTAAGGTACTTGGACACCAGGTAATGCGTGAGTACCTGCATACTATGCAGTAATTCCTACTACTGTGTCTTTAATCATGGATGATTGACTGCTTGGACCTGAGGCTTTTAGGCTGATTAAATATTGGGGAATTGCCCTATAGTCATTAGTTCTGGCAGGGATTCTGAACTCTAGATGAACTGAGAGTCCTGTCATCCATATATTTCATTGCCTATGAAAGGTCTTCCAAGAGACAGAACCTGCCTGTTTCATCCATAAGTTTTGTACTTATCAGACTTTGTATCAGACCCCATCCAGAGTACTGCATTCAGTTTAGGGCACTAGACCTCAGGAAGGATATATTGACCTTAGATGGGGTATAGTGCAGATTCACCAGAATCTTTACGAGGTGTAAGATTCTCAAAATTCACAGATCCCCCAAAACTCAGAGAAAAACCCTAAAGAAAAGGACTTTGGACTCTTTTTTTAACTACTTCAGGGTGATAAAATGTATTGGGCCTAACAGAGGGAGATTCAGAGCAAAAACCAAGATTTGGTATTTTTAAAAGGCATGTTTGGGCTTGTAAACAAAAAAGGCTGCAACAGGAGTTGGGTTCAACCTCTGTAAAATACAGTTTGGGTATTGGAGTTAATCAAACTGTCTGGGGAACTGTTTAACGTTACTCAGCCCCTATCAGACAATTTACATTCCAACAATAGACCCACGGAAGAGCAGTCCCCACCTGAATTACAGGACCCATCAAAAACATGCATAAAACAGATCACCTCGCCCCACTCCATAGAAATCTCAGGCCCAGTCAGGAAACTCGAAACCTGAGCACAATGACCACAATCAAGAAACAGCTCAACAGCTCATGGAACCATTCCGAAACCACTTCACACTTTCGTGAACAATTGAAGGCCTGTTTTCTCAAGTTCAAGCGTGGAACAGTTACACAGTTACAACAATCAGGAGTTCATCAAGTTCAGCAGTTACGGAGTTCAGCAGTTCTAGAAGCAGGTCGACACGCAAGAAGAGACCAGAGCAACAGCTCCAGTGACCATCAGACACCTCGCGGTGACAAGGGCCTTACGAAACAACCAACCGAATATTACCACCAACCAACCGGGTAATATTGGGTCACTGCGACCAAAGAAAACCAACTCGGGAGAAAAATGAAGACTCGCAAGTTTTCCACTCTGCAATCTATTCCTGGCTTACCCCTGGGTAAGATTTTTACTCAAAAGACTCTAAACCCTAACTCTAACCGAAGAAAAGTGGGTACTCACCCGATACATCCAATACGCACCCCACCGCATCAGCGGACTCGCGAAGACTGACCAGATACGCAGTTGAAGTCCTCTACCGCGTCTGGGGTATGGCAGGCACCAACCAACACACCCAGTGAACCCCGAAACCGCGAACCAGCTCAACTGTCAAGGATTAGTTTGGAGAGCATTATCTCTGGTCCTCTAGAGCCCAACTTAGCTAGTAAAGTGGGATTGGGAGGGGTGAGGTATTTTTCTGCTGTAATTTCCCTCGTGTGTATCGAAGTGTTCCCCATTTTATTAGAGTGTTAAGATTATTGTGTTATATTTTCTTTCTTGAATAAAGATCAAAGTTTCTTGCACCAAAACCAGTTGTCCGCTGCACTTTTTGTCACAACCCCCAAATAAGTCCAAGGTCTAGAACCAAGGGAGTGGGAGCGATTCGAACCACTCATAAGAGGTTAAGCTGACACACACCACCACCCCCTACATAGGACAGTTTGCATAAACTTGGCTTGTATTCTCTTGAGCTTAGAAGGTTGAGGGGTGAACTAGTTGCAGTGTTTAAAATGATAAAGGGATGCAATAGGGTAGATAGAAAGAAATTATTTTCTCTGGTGAGTGGCACAATCTTAAAATTAGAGCTCGGCCATTTCGGTGTGATATCAGGTAGCACATTTTCACAGAAAGTGTATTGGATATCTGCAATTCTCTCCCCCAGAAGACTATGGATGCTGAGTCAATTAACATTTTCCAAACTGAGATTGATAAATTTTTGTTAAGTTAGGGTATTAAAGGATATGGATAAATGGATAAAGCAGGTAAATGGAGTTGAGGTACAGATCAGTCATGTTCTAATTGAATGGTGGAACAGGCTCGAGGGGCTGAATGACCTACCCCTGTTCCTATATTCTGAAAATTATATTATAACCTCTATAGACTGATTACAAGCTTATTGTTTTTAAGTATTGTGTTGAATCAGGATCTTGCTGTATTATTCAGCTTCTGTGTATTTCTTAACCTGGAAATAAATCTGACCAAGTAGTTTTGACCTCTACACATTGTTTGGTTGTTATGCTGCTTTCCACTGTTCAGGAAAGATAGTAGAATATGGCGAGCATCTTATGTGTTCTCCAGTGAACTAAGTATTGCAACTGGGGTCATTGTCAATCATAGGCATGCTAACATATACATGGCATGTGTAATGGTTCAGAGAATTTGGATTACAGGAGACTTCACCAATGATTTTCTTTTGCGATCCAGCCTGAAAGCTGATGTGATCGTGGTGAAGAATGATGGAAAAAGGCAGGCGATGAGGCCTACTGTCCCCTCACCACCCCAACTGGGAATTTCCTTTCCCTGCCCCACTGGGACTCCTGAGTGGCTGCTGCTTCCGTGCCCACTACATGCAACTGGTGGCAGCGAGTGCCCAGTGAACTCTCCTTGCATCCACCCCACCACCCCCCCCCCCCCCCACCCCCGGACCCCATCTGCCCCATTTACCACCACTTCCTGGGACTACCATGTAGAAGTTTCTGGTAGGCTTGGGGCATGGTGGTAATGGTGCTGGTGTCCACCAATAGAGGGAGAAGGCCTTGTAGCAGCCTCTTCTTCCCCCAATGACTTAGATCTCCGTCTCTGCCGAGCCCTACAAGGCTGCAGCTACATCGGTCTTCGGAGCACTTGCGTTCCTTTATTTCTATCCCTGTCTCTTTGGGTGCTGCAGATGTGGTCCTCCTTTAGCACTACTGGCATTTCCCTTGGGGCCGAAGGCTCGCTCCCTCCTGTTTGGAAGTCTTCATGCATATTTGATCAACTCCAATCCAGAGAAATGGGTGCAAAATAGGAGGTGTGGGTGGAAGTCCCATCCCATTGGAACTCCACCCCAAAGAGAATAATCTTGGCCTTAGTCTGCTTATGTAACCTGCCTTTTTGAATTGAGCACAAAACAAAGACACTGGCAAAAAGCCCACACTCTAACATCCACATCTCCTGCTTAGGTGTTTGCTCACTGTACAACCTGTGACATAAAATGGAGCAGATTTTTCTTTTTACTACCTGGGCATTTACCATCACCTAGGCAGAGAGGAAAATCAGAAGGTGAGGATTGCATGTCTGCAACACAGCCTGCCTGATCTTCCTTCTATTTAACTTCATGAAATGAAAATCAGGCAGGCTCGCTTATGGGCAGCTAATCCTCCCCATCCAATTTTTCCTCTCTGTGCTCCATTCAAATGATGCTTAATGCTAAGGTGGTAAAGTGAAAAATCTATCCCCATACTCTTTCAATATACCTTCCTCAACTTGTAGTACCAATTCCTTTATAATGCTGATGCATTCATGTTCAGGGAGTGTTAATTATATTTGTGATATAGGTGTGCTTGGACAATTTTAACAGCCAGGCCTCATTAGCATGCCACTTGTCAACTTCCCCACCAAAAGGACCAGGAAGCCGATGGCAAGTGGCCCCAGAGTGTTTGTGTGTGTGGAGTTTACGAGGGCTGATGTTTTTGTTGGAGGTCCTGCCTTTACTGTAAACACACGTAGGCTGCGATTTTGCCAGTGCTCAGCGGACGGGATGGGTGGTGGGTCAGCTGTGAAATTTAAAATGATTAACAGCGGGTCGGGAACCCACTGTCAAAACGCGCACACCTGCATTTCCTGATGTTGGGTCTGTCAGCGCTGAGCAGACCTGACAGACAGCGAATGGGGAGGCAATTAAAATCACTAGTGGCTTGTTTACAGCCACTTAACAATGCTTTTTCCCCAGCTTTTTGAATTTGACAGGTCGTCCACCATTTTCCCGCTGTGCCTAGACCTCGTCTGTGAAGCTGAGGTGGGAGGCCAGTGACCATTGAATTAGCTGATGAGTTGACAGCTTCAAATGTCAAGTCAAAGCTCCCAGCTGATTGAGAAATGTTCCCTTAACCACTAGCTTCTCTAAACTGTATTTCCACTACTGATTCAGAATGCTGCAAGTCTTTACACAAGTCACCATCCAATCTGACCTCATTACCTCTCCCACCCTTGGCAGATCACTTCTGTCATCTCAACTTCACCTGCCATCTATTCCATCAGCATGGGTGCACTTTATATTCTCTCACCTTGGTCCTCAGAATCTGATCACGATCAGCCCCAACACCAGCATCACCAGGCACACCAGCAGCACCAACAACCACACCAAACTTCTCCGCAATCACCTGATGCTGCACTTAACACAGGGCATCAGCACCTGACCACATTGCCGCCCGGGACGCCAGGGATGGCCTCACCGTGGCCAGATTTACTTCACTTGACATTGTACATCCTGGCTGCCACATGATGCGCCAGGTTGGCATCACCCCACACCAACACCATAAAGCATCCCTACAATGCCCAAGCCATTCCTTTCACGCTCATCATCATTGCAGAGGGTACCGTTCTGTCTCACCATTCACTGCAACTCATTAAGCCACTTCCAAAGGTGCACACAAATCTGTCCAAGAACACAAAGTATTGAAAATAAAGATTTCAATGTTTGACAGCAGATTAACAGAAACTTCACATGAACATTGGCTAAAACACACAAGTGCGTGCCCTTGTGTGTTGTTAGTTGGTAGATGCAGGAAGGATGTTCCCGATGGCCGGGGAGTCCAGAACCAGGGGTCACAGTCTAAGGATAAGGGGTAAGCCATTTAGACTGAGATGAGGAGGAATTTCTTCACCCAGAGAGTGGTGAACCTGTGGAATTCTCTACCACAGAAGGCAGTAGAGGCCAATTCATTAAATATATTCAAGAAGGAGTTAGATATATTTCTTAAAACTAAAGGGATCAAGGGATATGGAGAGAAGGCAGGGACAGGGTACTGAATTTGGATGATCAGCCATGATCTCATTGAATGGCGGAGCAGGCTCGAGGGGCTGATTGGCCTACTCCTGCTCCTACATAGATACATAGATACATAGAAGATAGGAGCAGGAGTAGGCCATCCGGCCCTTCGAGCCTGCTCCGCCATTTAATGAGATCATGGCTGATCCTCCAATTCAGTATCCCGTCCCCGCCTTCTCTCCGTAACCCTTAACCCCTTTTGCCTGTAGAAATATATCTAATTCCCTCTTAAATATATTTAATGAGCTGGCGTACACTGCCCTCTGTGGCAATGAGTTCCACAGGTTCACCACCCTCTGAGTGAAGAAATTCCCCCTCATTTCTGTCCTAAATGGTTTAGCCCTTATCCTTAAATTATGTCCTCTAGTTCTGTTCTCACCCGCCAAGGGAAACATTCCTTCTGCATCTAGTCTGTCTAGACCTGTCAGAATTTTATACACTTCTATGAGGTCCCCTCTCAATCTTCTAAACTCCAGTGTGTACATCCCTAAACTACATAGTCTCTCCTCATAGGTGTAAGGGATTCTGACCCTGCGTGTCTCGCAGCCTGTGAGATTCACGCGGCTCTGTGCAGCCTGTATGTCAGTGCGGGTCTAGGCCTTGTTGCCTGTTCTGGTCTCCAGCCAGTCTGGGAACACTAGACACACCTGTGAGTGGTTCGAATCACTCGCCCTTACGGTTCTAGACACTGGACTTAGATGCGAGAGCAGTAATGGAGATGAAACTCATGTAGACTCGGTTGAATGGTACGAAATGGAAAATCTTTATTGCATGATATTTAAGATTATGAAATACATGTCATAAGCACAGATTAATGACAGTACAATCTTACAAGCAGTTATATAGCTGATCCTAGGGAAACGAGGAACGAACGACACACCGTAAATAGGGGCACACATTACAAGTATCCTTAATACTTAAACCCTCCCCTATCAATATCTATCCTAACTAGATTCGTAGGATTTCGAGACTCATGCTCACCACTCGTGATAACTCGGAGAAATTCCGAATAGCTGATCGGATGTTTTTCACCGCAGCACCCACGTGTCGGTCAGGAGATCTCCTGGTCCCACTTGTTTACTTGCTTCTGCTCCGGCTAGCAGGCTGGACCGTCTGCTGTGATGAAGACCTGTGTTGGTTGGTTTAACAGGTACTTTTCCGAGCACAGTTCACAGATTAGTCAATATCATCGATGATGAACCGTTCTTGCAAGTTCGAAGAAGTCTCCCTGGCAAGGAAAACTTGGCTATTCGACCTACAGGCGCGGTCGGGATTTACTGACCGTGGCGATGAGTATGGTCTTCCTCTCTTCTCATCTCATCTCATCTCATCTCATCTCATCTCGGGCCTTTGGTTCCGCTGCCAGTTACCAACATAGGTCTTCGTTACGCGACACGAGGTAGATCCGAACGGATCAGAAAGTTCGACAGTCTTTTTCAAAGAGGCACCAGGCAAGCAGGAACCCGACTACGAGTCAAAAACACAGGAGCAGCCACGAGGTTACGAATCGATCGGATAAGAGCATAAGAGCGCAGGAGCAGCCACGAGGATAAGAGAGAGATGGACGGTTTGGAGCCTGCAATTATAGTGCAAAATCTTCCGTTTCCCGCCCAACCTTAATGTCCTTTCTTTTGTTAGGGTCTGGCGCTCAAATGTCTTGTATGGGTGATCTCCGTTCTTAATGGGTTTCGGGGCTACTCGTAAATGTCTGAGTACCTGTTAATATTTCTCCCATTGTTAAATCGGTCGGTGTTCTCCCTGGAGGGGTTTTTGGGGCTTCCAAGTGTTTTGTATAACTACCTGCTAACGGCTCTCTCATCGTAGAGTCGTTGGGATTTTACATATTAATGTCTTTTGGATGGGCCCTTGATTACTCGGTACAATAGCTTTCATTCGTACCTGGGAGACCGATTTCAGTATTTATGTGTATACTGCAAACCCATAATGTCTCGTGTATTATCTTCACTGTGCTGAATCTTAATCGATCTTGCACAAATGTTTATTGGAACGCCATCTTGTCTGCCTGTCGAAAAATCTAGAATGTTCTGTCACGAGGTGCGGCGGCCATTTTACAGGCTGCTTGTGTCCACTTTGAAAAACCTGGCAACATTCTGCTGAAATAAAAGCTGTTTGAACGAAACTCTGTGTTTTCTCCTTATTAAATAAAATCGCGATATATTGCGAATTCTACAGTCCCTCCTGTTGATGCGAATAACTCCGCTTATCGTATCAAAAATCATAGTGGTGAGCAATATTATCTCGATTTCTCTCCGAATCCAGCAAATTAATCCCATAAATTTTAACCTAGCTAGGGTCTCTGTGTCGTCCTTATTTCCCAAGAAAATTACATTTTATATCACCGTGGGCCTTATTTGCCCTTAAACTTACACCACTTGTTTTCCTTCCCGGCGTAACCAGGCCGATGCCTCTCGTATCACCTGTATATTCATCTTTTATTCAGGGAAAGGAAAACAAAACCCAAAACCAAACAATCATTTTTAACTGTAACACCATCACCCAAAATAATCAACACCAACTCTTAAAACATGTCAAGTTCCCAAACGTATTTACAATCTTTGAAAATCATGATCGAGTACAAACTTCCGCGGCGCACGTGGCGAGCGGGAATGACGCCATTTTCCGATTACACGGTGCTTTCATCGTGCACGCGAACGTAACGTTCTCGCCACTCTCCCGTGTTTTCATGCTTGGTGAGGCGTTTGTCTCTTTTACAATGTACGACCAATAGGTACACTACAATAAACACTTGACATACGACTAAAATGTGGGAGGCTATTCTGATCCATGAAGGCACTTCAATATTGGTGAACAGATTCCACCACGGTGGAATTACTATATCCAGAATGTCTGTTCCTATCTCGATAGTTTTCTGTTCTAATGTGTAAAAATGTTTCTGTGACACCGCGACGGCTTTTAAAAGTTTGGTGAGGTGTTCAGGGAGAGGGGGAATGAGGTATCCGAAATGCGCGACGAATCGTTGCAAGTCGGTGAAATTCTCTTTTACTGTGAGATGAACAGTGGATGGTTCAGGGATTGGGATAATTCGCTGTTGTGCTACTTGAACTTCCGCCCTGGGTTTAAAACAGAAACTGCTGTCACTCACCGGACACCGGCTACGGTTTCCATGCTGGTAGTGTTGCGCTGCAGTGGTAACACAATATGTTCCACCCCCGATGTATGCTACCTGCGGAGGCACATGATCTTGTGCCATTGCCTCCATGGTGCAATTCATGGACTTGGCGCCAGTCGTTCTGAACCCGCACTGTGGTGTTAAAAAGGCATTCAAGTGCTGGGGGCACAGTATTATGTGTGCTCCCCTGCCACGACAACCAGAGAGATCTGTACCTGTCATCGTTTGCTCCCAGGGGATGACGTAAGGTGGAACCGCTGCATAACGAATGTGGGCTCCCCCCTGAATGACACCAATGTTCTCTACCCGATACACCGGGGCGGGCTTTGCTGTGTCGCCCAAAACCGGCATGCGTAATACTATTCCCATAATAGTATGGTTTGATCGTCCGCAGTCCACGGGGACTGGGTAAGCTTCTGAAGCTAGCCTGAGCTGGCACGGACTTAATGCGTTCTGAAAAGGGTGGAGCGCCCGCAGGTGTTTGTTACTTATCCAGGACGGGACCAAACCTTGTTTTAAATCCTCCAAATTACTGCGGCCCTCGCCCAGTAACCACGCCCCGTAAAGCACGCACACCTCGTTCTGCGCAGCTTGATCGGATGCATTCCGATCTTCCCTAATCAGGGCATTTACCGTCTTTGCATGTTTCTCCAACTCTGCTATAATTTCCTTTAAATGGAGAGTCATGGCTTGGTCCTCGTGTAAACCCGACCCTACCACTTTATTCTCATCTGTTAGAATGTCTTTTAATTGTGTCTTTAAACCATTAATCTGGGTCTGCAGCTCCACACTGTCTAGAGCGTTGACCACAGATGTACCCGTGTTAAAAGCAGTGAACGCATCGTTCACCAAACCCCTTCTTTGCCTCCCTACTTGATCCAAAACTTCCTGTGGTGCGGTGTACAAACTTGTTTTATCAATTTCCGCGAAATCGAATTCGTAAAATTGTCTGAACATCTTGGTCAACAGGACCTGATACAACTGTTCCGTCTTTTTGGGGCACCACTCTGGTAACCGCACCTCGGTGAGATTTAAAATCACCGAGGCCACCGCGTAATGTACCCCCTGAAATAGTATCTGGTCTGTGGGGACCAGTACCAAACCATTCCCGGGTCCCTTACTAGTTTTAGGGCACCCTTCTTCCTCAGCTAGAACCACCGGAATCGTGGGCGGGGCTTTGCGTGGGCGCGTAATGAGCTCAGTGGCATTTACTGGGATCGGGGAGAATGGGGCTCCGCACCCCCTGGTGCTCGCATCCCACCTCATCCCCTGTCCGTTATCCTGCCATTGATTAATGAAAAATATGGAGATGCCTTTGGGGCAAACGTACTTTGACCCCCACATACATACATAAATTCCCTCGTCCGGTTCCCACCATTTGTCCCAACAGACTTTCACTTGTCCGTTTGTCCCCGTAATTGTCCGATGGGTATTATTACCCAGTCGTTCCCACTCGACCGAAGAGTTCCTCATAGTTTTGCTCAGCTTTCGCAGCCACCACCATCGGCTCAATGGGACATTCCCACTACAAGTCAAACAAATCCGTTTGCCGACGGTGACGCTGATCCTGGGTGCGATGATCCTTACTTTGGGGCACATTAAAGAAGTCTCTTTGTAGGCAAACCCCGATGTGCTAGAATACTCCGTTGAGTTCGTTCCCAGCCATCCTGGCCACCTTCCCTTGTGGAAATAGGTGCTGGTCTCCTCTGCCTCCCGTCTTCCGGTCCCATCCACCGCGATGGGGGCCGTGTCCCCGGAACATCCAAACACCACGACATCCTTGGTGCGGCCTCGATAGGCCAATCCACATCCGATTGCCGCGAGCAATACTAGAATTCGTTCCATCCTTCCTTGGTTCCTGTGATCAGATAGAATGAGGTAGCCAGCCTCGCAAGAGTCTCTGGCTTTTGTGAAGGGTGAGCGGGTCCCCTGACCTCGCCTCACGTAAACTTCCACGTTCGCTGTATAAACTTTAACTAAACCTAATTTTAAAGCTCCCATCATTTTATCGTCTTCTGTTAAAAACACTACAATCTTAACCTTATTAAAAAAACTATAAACTTAACCTTGAACTATGAACTTAAGACTTAAAACTTATAACTTTACAGTGCCGCCCGTTCTCAGGGCGGCCCCCTTTAAATTCTGAGAAGGCTGCTGCGAGCTCTTCCCGACGGTGGGAGGGCACTGACCCTTCCCTCTGATCTGCCGCAGCCTGTTGCTGCTGCGATGTGGCCGGCCTGTATCTGGGTTGCCTTAACCTTAAGTCTACGCCTTGGGGCAGTCTGGGGACATGACCACATCCTCCTGGGCTGGGGTTCTCTACTTGACCTACGGGGAGTTGCCATGGGCGGGGGTTCCGTGACTGACGGACCGGGTTCCGAGACTTCCATCGGGACGACCTGGGGTTCCACCACAGTCGCTGGCTCCGCCTCCGCTGACTCCGCCTCCCTAACCTCGGGGCTCGCAGTTTGTGGCTCCGCCCTGCTCGGCCCAGCAGGCGGCCCTTCACTCGTGATCTCTGCCTCCCCCGAGGACGGGACGTTCAAAGCGGGCGGCTCTGTCTCTGGGTTCCTCACCGTCACTCCCTGTGCTCCCACAGCGGCTGGCCCCGCCTCCCCTAGCTCCTCCCTCCTGTCTTCGGGACCTGCAGCTTGTGTGTCCACCCTGTGTGGATCTCTATCTGCAGCCCGTATTCTCCCCATATCGAAAACGGGACCGTTCCTCCAAAACCACTCGTCGTCATCACTATCCTCATCTGACTCGAGTTCCCTGAATTCTCCCTCATCTAACTCCCAATTCCAGAAAAACGCTTCATGATCTTCCAGGATGTCCCCTCCCCTGATGCAAGCTGCTATGCCTGCCTGTGTGCCTTGTGGTCCTACCTGGGGCTGTGCTTTCCCACTGGCGGGATTTACCCCTGTAGTTTTCCCTTGCGCACCTGGCTTGTACAGTTTGCATTGGCTTACGTGGAACCACTTAGTGCGCCGAGGTACTTTTACAGCGTAAACCATGGGACTCGCCTTGTCTACAATGTTGTAGGGTCCCATATACAGTGGTTCCAGACTCCCTACTCTGGCGTAGTTTCTGACCATGACCTGGTCTCCTACTTCCCACTCCCGCGTTTTGCGGGGTTCCAGCAACAAGCGATTGCCCTGATGCTGCCTTCCCATGTTCCCAGCCGCCTGCTCATAAACCTGCTTCAGGCGCTCCAAGAGAGTCTGGGCGAACTTGTCCCTGCTTATCTCTTGGAGCTGACCCTCAGTGAGCACCGGCGCTAGCACATGGGTGGGGGTTCGCATGAGCCTCCCAGTCATCACCTCGTGCGGGGAGTACCCCGTACTTTTTGACTGACTGGCCCGGACCCCCATGAGGACTAAAGGCAGAACTTCCGCCCATTTTTGGGGCGAGTTCCTAGTCTCTTTCCTCAATTTCTCCTTCAGGGTCCGGTTCATGCGTTCAACAATCCCGGATGACTGGGGATTGTGTGCTACGTGCCACTTCCCTTCAATGCCCAAAAGCATGAGGGTGTTCTGCATCACCTGGCCGGTGAAATGACTCCCTTGGTCTGACTCCACAAAACGGGGAAGTCCCCACCGCGAGAACACTTCCCGGACCAAGATTTTTGCTGTACCCAGTGCCGTAGCTGTTCGACAAGGGAAGGCTTCCACCCACTTGGAAAACACATCCACCAGGACGAGGCAATATTTATAGCCTCCCTGGGTTGTGGGCAGGGGTCCTATATAGTCGATCTGTATCGACTGCCATGGTCCCTCTACCCTTCTTACGTGCCCCATGGGCACCTTCCTTTTCTGGGGGTCTGGGTTGTTTGCAGCGCACACAAGACAGTTTGCACAGAACTCGCGGACTTGTTCCCTGAGCCCTGGCCACCATCCCGCTTGCTCTACCCGTTGCCAGGTAACCTCGGGCCCGGGGTGCCCTGCCCCTGGTCCCTCGTGAGCCAACTGGAGGAATTCCCTCCTGTGCTGCTGCGGCACAACCCACTGCTCCTCGCGGAACAGCATGCCTTCCTTAACTGAGAGGGTTGCCGTACTGTACGGACCTTCTACCTGCCTCCCCTCAGCAATGGTTTTTAGGACTGCTTTTAGGGCGGGATCCTGGGCTTGGACGGTCTTAAGGTCTAGGGGCAATGCTACCCTGGTGTTCCCGGGATTCCCGTCCCTGCCTCGGATCGCTGCTATGGGTCTGGTCCCATAGGGGTCCCAGAAAATGCCGTTGCGGGCACCTTCCCTGGCTAGCGCATCCGCCTGCTGGTTGCCCTCCCCACGGGGCTCTGTGGAGGAGTGAGCTTTCACCTTATGGATGAAAATCTCTCCTTCCTCCCCTACTGCTGCTGCTAAGATCTTTTCCAGCAAGGGCTTCACCGTTAAAGGTCGCCCGTCCGCGGAGGTGTATCCACGGCGGGACCAAATGGCCAGGTATTCCGTACACGAATTGCAGGTGAACATACTGTCCGAGCAAATCGTGTATGGGGTTGGGAAAATGTCTGGGTGGGTAACAACGTACACCACGGCAGACAGCTCAGCCTGCTGCGCGCTCATGGTGCTAGGGAGCTTGATCGCCAGGGCAAGGTCTGCCGCAGGGTCATAAACTCCACACCCTGTGAGTCGCTCGCCAGCAGATACTGTGCTAGACCCATCAACATAAATCTCGCGCCCAGTGGGATGTATCCCGGCCCGTAAACCTATGTTGACGTCCCACACCCCTTCCACCGAACACCGGTGGGCTGTACCGGGGTATACCAAATTGGCCGCAAGCCTGGGCTCGCAAAGACCTTTTACTCTAAGATCCAACTGGGAGAGAAGAAGGGTCCAACGCGCAATGCGCGCGCTGCTTACGGTCCCATCTTTAATCCTCCCATCCAGAAGCATCTTAGTTGGTGTGTGATGTGTGAGGAGAGTGATGGGAGAGAGCCCTGTGAAGATCGCTGATCTTTTCACAGCCCAATGCGTGGCTAAAAGGTGCCTTTCGCAATTGGAGAAACTTCTCTCCACATCCGTTAACACCCTGGATGAATAGACAACCGGCCTCAGCTTGCCGTGACGCTCTTGGAGCAGTACGGCGCTTAAGCTGTCTCCGCTGGCAGCTACCTCCAGGAAAAACTCCTTCCCCCCATCTATGGCCCCTAAGGCTGGCGCGGTCTGCAGATCCCTTTTTAACTTCTCGAAGGCTGCTTGGCAGCCCTCGTCCCAAGACCACTCCACCCCCTTATGGAGGAGTCGGAGGAGCGGCGCTGCTGTGGCCGCATAGTCTTCGATAAAATCCCTGCAGTAACCGGTCAGTCCCAAGAAGGACCTCACACCCCTTACGTTGTTGGGAATCGGTAATTCTTGCACCGACTCCCTCCTTGCTTTGTCTATGGCTCTTTCCCCAGCGCGTATGGTCAGTCCCAGGAATTTTACTTCCCGCTGACCGATACGTGCTTTCTTAGGATTTATTTTAAAACCCTTTCTCGCTAGCAGCTCCAATAACTCATCCAGTAGTGGTCCATGCTCCTCCCTTGAGTCCGTAAATAGGAGCAAATCATCCACATACTGCACTATCTGATTGGGCTGACTAAACTCCTTTAAACTTCCTGCCATACACTGATGGAAAATACTGGGGCTATTGTGGAAACCCTGTGGCAGACAGTTCCATGTGTACTGTTGTCCTTTGAAAGTAAAGGCAAACTTGTACTGGTCCTCTCGCCTCAGCGGGATGGACCAAAAACCGTTCGAGATATCCAGCACCGTGAACGTGGTCGCGGACGCTGGGATGCTCCCTATTAGGTCAGCAACTGCTGCTACCGTGGGCGCGCAGGCGGGAATGTTACTGTTAAGGACTCTGTAGTCCACCGTGGCTCTCCACGAATTATCCGGCTTCCTAACCGGCCATAATGGGGAGTTCACATGTGTGGCTATCGGCCTCAACACGCCCTGCTGCACCAAGGAGGACATTGCTGTCTCCATATCGGGTTCTGCTTCTTTGGGGAAGTTATACTGCTTTTGGGGTCGGGTCATGGGGTCCCCATCTACGCTGACCTCAAACCCGACAACCCTCCCACAATCGTGCTTGTGGGTTGCAAACGCGTGCATATTATCTGACACGTACGTTTGCATGTCCGTTGGGACATCTGCGACCATAAGCCTGAGGTCGTAGCCTCCGGATGGCTGTACGGTACACAGGACCCCTGTTTCTTCCTCCCCCGGAATCACTATTACCTCGCCTTTTTCACCCTTAGCCCCCCAGAGACAGTGATTTCTGAGGTCCACGAGGATCCCGTGTCCCGATAGAAGATCAGACCCGAGAATACCTCTTCCACCCCCCTCCTGCCATTCCATCAGTATACACTTCCACTTAAGGTGAAGTGCTCCTAAACGAATGGATAGCGGAAGGGAGAACGTGCCAGCCTGTTCTTTTCCTGTGAACCCCGCTAACGTGAATGGGACCCTGGTGGATAGCGGCGAGTCAAAAGGGCTATCTGTATGGATTATGGTGCAAGAAGCTCCCGTGTCCAACAAATAACTACCCCTCTGTTTCTCTACCTCCATCTCCACCAAAGGTCGCTTCCACGCATCATAGCTAAGCGGACACAGGTAGACGGGCTGCGCGGGTTCTAGTCATTGGGTATGGTTAGACGGTCCTGCAGCACCTACGGGGCCTGTTGCGACCGCCACCTGTCCACGCGCATTCAAGAGATTGCGCATGGCTCCTAACACTACTTCGATGTCGTCGGGAGGGGTGGGTGCATTAGCTTCCCTAGCCAGGACAGGCGCCTGGGCTCGGACCGCGGGATTTTTATCCTTGGAATCCTTCCAAGGGTTCCTGCAATGCTTGCGCCAGTGCCCTGTCTTCCCACACCCGTAACAAGCATTACCTGCCTGTGGGGCGCGATTACCCTCCTGATGCCACTCTCTTTGATATGGGGCTGCGGGTCGTACCTCATGTACTCTTCCCTTAAGGGGACGTGTTGCCATACCCCTTATATTGCGATATCCTAACGTGAGTCGATTCAAGACCGACTCTTCCGTAATGTTGGGGTCATTGGGATCAAACCATGCTTTTGCCTGCTCTCTGACGGCTGGTAAACTGTTGGCTATTATGCACCTAAGCCAATGAGTTAAAGCGGCGCCTTCCACATCTTCGCGCTCGGGCGCACCTAGACAGCTGCGCTCATATACTGGCCACAGCCTGTCGGCAAAAACCTTCGGGGGTTCTCCCTCCATCTGCACTGTCTGTCCCACTCTAGCAAACGGACCTTCATCGTTCGCCCCCAACACTTCCAGGACCTCATTCTTTAATTCCTCATAAGTCTTGGTTCCCCTCTTGCTCTCGCCCGAGAGACACTGAAGGACCGAGCTGTCTAATGAGAACAGCAGCATTTTTGCTGTCTCCCCATCATCGCAGCCGTTAATGGCTGCGGCTTGCTCAACTTCTCTGAAATGTACGGAAGGGTCGTCTGACTCGGTCAGCTTCCGTACGTGATTTATCATAGCTCTCAGCTGGTGTGAGCTGTGAGGCAACACAAGCTGTCCGAGGAGATCCCCTGGTTCTTCCCCACCGTTTCTGTTTGGGCCCCTTTTAATACCCGTTACTGGATACAACGGTCCCTTTCCCACTTCTTTCTCAATGGGCTCTTTCGTTTCTTCCATTGCTTCCTCCCTTACCCTGGTTTCCGAATAGCTGGGTGGCGCGGAGGGCGCAGTGGCTACTACTTCCTCTGCTTTACTTGGTGGGGATTTCTTAAACTTCTCACTTACTAGCGGCTGGTGTGCTGACGGACTGATAAGGCACACCATGCCGTTCGCTTTGTTTACGGCCTTCTTGAGGTGCTCTATCTCCCTTTGGCAGGCGCTATGGTCGGCTCCCTCAAACTTATCCTCAAGGGCCAACTTATATGTTGCCCTAACCCCCGTTAAGCTCTCTTCTTGAGTTCTTATCTGGGCAGCTTGGCGGCCACATCTTTCCTTTAACCTGCTCTCATTTAACTTTGCCTCAGTGACCTGGCACTCGAGATAATCTATCCTTGTTTTAAGGTGACTGGAGATTTCCTGGCTTTCTTGGTGCAACTCATTTAAATTCTTAATGAGCACCTCCCCTCCAGAAACCTTCTCATCCATTTCTCCCTCTAAATGACTGATTCGAGCTACTAGCGCTGTAATGGTCTGGTTTGAAATCTGAACCTGCCTTTTGTAACACATAAGCCAGACTGCTTTCTCGAGTGTCTTTTTATGTTCTTTACTATCTGTCCACCTTTCGGCTGCCTCTAGCGGGCTTTTATCCGCTAACAATTCACTTATCCATTTCTTAGTTAGATTAACCTTTCCGAACACATAATCTGCTATCTTTTCCTGCATAACATTTCGTACAGTCATTCCAAAGTCTAACACACTACCCTCTCGCTGCCAGTGTCCTGCTGCGGTCGCCATTTTCTGTAAGGGATTCTGACCCTGCGTGTCTCGCAGCCTGTGAGATTCACGCGGCTCTGTGCAGCCTGTATGTCAGTGCGGGTCTAGGCCTTGTTGCCTGTTCTGGTCTCCAGCCAGTCTGGGAACACTAGACACACCTGTGAGTGGTTCGAATCACTCGCCCTTACGGTTCTAGACACTGGACTTAGATGCGAGAGCAGTAATGGAGATGAAACTCATGTAGACTCGGTTGAATGGTACGAAATGGAAAATCTTTATTGCATGATATTTAAGATTATGAAATACATGTCATAAGCACAGATTAATGACAGTACAATCTTACAAGCAGTTATATAGCTGATCCTAGGGAAACGAGGAACGAACGACACACCGTAAATAGGGGCACACATTACAAGTATCCTTAATACTTAAACCCTCCCCTATCAATATCTATCCTAACTAGATTCGTAGGATTTCGAGACTCATGCTCACCACTCGTGATAACTCGGAGAAATTCCGAATAGCTGATCGGATGTTTTTCACCGCAGCACCCACGTGTCGGTCAGGAGATCTCCTGGTCCCACTTGTTTACTTGCTTCTGCTCCGGCTAGCAGGCTGGACCGTCTGCTGTGATGAAGACCTGTGTTGGTTGGTTTAACAGGTACTTTTCCGAGCACAGTTCACAGATTAGTCAATATCATCGATGATGAACCGTTCTTGCAAGTTCGAAGAAGTCTCCCTGGCAAGGAAAACTTGGCTATTCGACCTACAGGCGCAGTCGGGATTTACTGACCGTGGCGATGAGTATGGTCTTCCTCTCTTCTCATCTCATCTCATCTCATCTCATCTCATCTCGGGCCTTTGGTTCCGCTGCCAGTTACCAACATAGGTCTTCGTTACGCGACACGAGGTAGATCCGAACGGATCAGAAAGTTCGACAGTCTTTTTCAAAGAGGCACCAGGCAAGCAGGAACCCGACTACGAGTCAAAAACACAGGAGCAGCCACGAGGTTACGAATCGATCGGATAAGAGCATAAGAGCGCAGGAGCAGCCACGAGGATAAGAGAGAGATGGACGGTTTGGAGCCTGCAATTATAGTGCAAAATCTTCCGTTTCCCGCCCAACCTTAATGTCCTTTCTTTTGTTAGGGTCTGGCGCTCAAATGTCTTGTATGGGTGATCTCCGTTCTTAATGGGTTTCGGGGCTACTCGTAAATGTCTGAGTACCTGTTAATATTTCTCCCATTGTTAAATCGGTCGGTGTTCTCCCTGGAGGGGTTTTTGGGGCTTCCAAGTGTTTTGTATAACTACCTGCTAACGGCTCTCTCATCGTAGAGTCGTTGGGATTTTACATATTAATGTCTTTTGGATGGGCCCTTGATTACTCGGTACAATAGCTTTCATTCGTACCTGGGAGACCGATTTCAGTATTTATGTGTATACTGCAAACCCATAATGTCTCGTGTATTATCTTCACTGTGCTGAATCTTAATCGATCTTGCACAAATGTTTATTGGAACGCCATCTTGTCTGCCTGTCGAAAAATCTAGAATGTTCTGTCACGAGGTGCGGCGGCCATTTTACAGGCTGCTTGTGTCCACTTTGAAAAACCTGGCAACATTCTGCTGAAATAAAAGCTGTTTGAACGAAACTCTGTGTTTTCTCCTTATTAAAATAAAATCGCGATATATTGCGAATTCTACATAGGTCAATCCCGCCATTCCTGGTATCAGCCTGTGAATCGCCGCTGCACCCCCTCCATGGCAAGAACATCTTTCCTCAGATGAGGCGACCAAAATTGTACACAGTACTCGAGGTGTGGTCTCACCAGTGCCCTGTACAGCTGCAGCAAGGTATCCCTGTTCCTGTATTCCAACCCTTTTGCTATGAAGGCCAGCATACCGTTTGCCTTCTTGACCGCCTGTTGCACCTGCATGCGCGCCTTCAGTGACTGGTGTACAAGAACACCCAGGTCTCTCTGTACTTCCCCCTCTCCCAATTTATTGCCATTTAAATAATAATTTGCCCTCCCGTTCCTGCACCCAAGGTGGATAACTTCGCACTTGTCCACATTATAGTGCATCTGCCATTTATCCGCCCAATCACCCAGTCTGTCCAAATCGCTCTGGAGCTTCCTGGTCTCCTCCTCTGAGCCCACCCCCACTCCTAGTTTAGTGTCGTCTGCAAATTTGGAAATGCTGCATCCGACTCCCTGATCCAGGTCATTAATGTAAATTGTGAACAGCTGGGGACCCAGGACAGATCCCTGTGGTACCCCACTTGTTACTGCCTGCCATTCAGAAAATGAGCCGTTTATTCCAACTCTCTGTTTTCTATCTGACAGCCAGTTCTCTATCCACGTCAATACTTTCCCCTTTATCCCATGAGCTTCAATTTTCCATGCTAATCTTTTATGTGGGACCTTGTCGAAGGCCTTTTGGAAGTCCAGGTACACCACATCTACTGGCTCTCCCCCATCTATTTTACCAGTTACTCCCTCAAAAAATTCCAATAGATTAGTCAAGCACGATTTACCCTTTGTAAATCCATGTTGACTCTGTCCTATCCTGTCCCCATTTGCTAAGTGCTCCGCTATTTCATCCTTAATGATGGACTCCAGCATTTTGCCCACAACTGATGTAAGGCTTACAGGTCTGTAATTACCTGCTTTTTCCCTACCCCCCTTTTTGAATAGTGGGGTAACGTTAGCTACCCTCCAATCCATGGGCACTGTTCCCGAGTCTAATGAATTCTGAAAAATCATACTTAGTGCATCCGCTATCTCTAGGGCCACCTCCTTCAGTACCCTAGGATGCATGTTATCATCCTATCTTCTATGTTTCTATGTTTCTATGTATGATTGGACTAGGATGAGGGTGAGTGTGAAGGGTGGCTAGTGGGATGGAGAAGTGATAATGTAGATAGAGAAGGATGGGTGGAGGTGCAAGGTAAGTTGGTGTGAGTAAGGATGTGCAGGAGTAGGGTAGGAAAGGCAGAGTGATGGTAATGTGATGAGAGGCACAGCAGGATGAGATTGAGTGTGGCTTTGCAGTAACGTTTCGTGATCTACTGAGATCATTGAAAGTTTTGCGCCACTGCAGCCTGGTCCTCCTGATCACATCCCTGCTTGTGTCCTCATGTGCAACCAGGCTGCGTTGGTCTCCTGGGGAGGTCTCTTCTGCCCATTGGAAGGGAATAGAACCTCCCTGCGTGCTATGACGGGATGAGACTGAGTGCAGCTGTGCACCTCTGTGCAATGCTTGTCAGTGTTTGCAGCACCTCAATGCTGTAGAACACTGACAGCACAAATGTCAAAATAAATTTGCACATGGTCCCTTTAAGGAAACCGGCTGATTACGTGTCATCAAATGATGTCATCAGACCCGCTTCCTTTAATTGGCCAGGAAACTCGCTGGGCTGGCTTAACAAGCCCAATCAGGGGAAATCGCGGCCATAATGTCCAACTCGCACTTACGTCAGACATTCCAGATGTACATGTGTGGAGCAGAAAACAATGGAGTTAAGATCCATGTACTCCACCTTCCCTTTCTTCATTTTTCACAGATACTTCATGCTATGCCAGCATAGCTCATTTTAATGAAGTGCTTCCATAGTGGGCGGAACAAATGCAAGTCCACAAATGACTTGCATTTGAATTACATCTTTAATGTGGTAAATGTCCCAAAGAACTTCACAGAAGACAAAAGAGAGTGGGGCGAAATTGGGTGCCTTTGCGCCTCCTGTTAGCGCCCTCAGGGGGGCGCTAACAGGGCACAAATGGCTTTGCAACGGGGCGTGCGCTGATATCGACTCCCACCATATTCGGCGGGAGTTTTGCGGTGGCGCTACAGCAATGCGCCCCGATCTCCTTCGCCCGGGGATCGTGACGACATCGCCGTGCCCCCTGCAGCAGCACCGGTTGAAAACACTGACAGCTGCAGGAGGCATGCATCGGATGGCCTGTAAGGGGTTTTCTCCGATACTGGTCCCCCGTTACACACAGTTCTTGGCCGTCAGGATTTATAAGAACAAAATACACACGGCACAGGGTTTTGGCTCAACCTTTGATTCGTTCGTTTATTGAACACACACACACAATTACTTCCCCAGTATAAATCCCTACGATTTATATATGGCTAACAACCCCAAAATGCAAACCCCTGCGCAAGGGTCATTTGCATCGACACAATATGACACAGTTAAACCCGTCCGCGATTTGACTGTTACATATAAAGTTACTCAGACTCAATCACAAAAGGTCCCTCTATGATTTGACTGAAACATACAATCACCACTCCCGATCGGCTGTCTCCTGGAGTTGATTGTAGGCCCGAATCTTTCTGCTTGCTGTTCCGGCATTAGCATCCCACGCCGACTCTCTTCGAAGTGCCTCTTACTTTAAACCAAAACCAACTTGCAGTATCTCGAAACACATTTCCTGGCCCCCTCCTGTGCATACGATGGCCGTATCAAAATGTGTGAATGTCTCTAGCAGAGAACTCTTGATGGCTAATTGTCCCTCATATTGTCCATTGATTCTTCTTAGGCAGTCCCTCGGAACCGAGGATGACTTGCTTCCACACTAAAAATGAGTTCTCAGGTGACTGATGAGTCCAATGCGGGAGCTACAGTCTCTGTAACAGGTGGGGCAGACGGTGGTTGAAGGGGCGGGTGGGTGGGGTGCTTGGGTTGACGTGCGCTCCTTCCGCTATTTGCGCTTGGCTTCCGTTTGCTCCCGGCAAAGAGACTCAAGGTGTTCGGCGCCTTCCCGAATGCTTCTCCTCCACTTTGTGCAGTCTTGGGCCAGGGATTCCCAGGTGTCGGTGGGGATGTTGCACTTTTTCAAGGAGGCTTTGAGAGTGTCCTTGAAGCGTTTCCTCTGCCCACCTGGGGCTCTCTTGCTGTGTCGGAGCTCCGAGTAGAGCGCTTGTTTTGGGAGTCTCATATCGGGCATGCAGACGATGTGGCCCGTCCATCGGAGCTGATCGAGCGTGGTGAAAGCTTCGATGCTGGGATGTTGGCCTGAGCAAGAACACTGACGTTGGTGCACCTATCCTGCCAATGGATTTGCAGGATCTTGCAGTGGCAGCGTTGGTGGTACCTCTCCAGTGCTTTGAGGTGCCTGCTGTACATGGTCCATGTCTCTGAAGCATACAGGAGGGCGAGTATCACTACTGCTCTGTAGGCCATGAGCTTGGTGCTGGGTTTGAGGTCCTGGTCTTCAAACACTCTCTTCCTCAGGCGACCGAAGGCTGCACTGACACACTGAAGGCGGTGTTGGACTTCGTCATCGACGTCTGCCCTTGTTGACAGTAGGTTCCCGAAGTATGGAAATGTCCATTGATTACTTGGGCACCGACTGTCTGTATTGAGGTCCTTTCTGACAATGCAACCTTCCCAATATGCTATGTTAGTTGTTGGTTTCTGTTAGCCTTCGTATTCAAATGGTTCAGGGCCCGGCCCATTGTCTAGGCCTGCACTGATACCAGCTTGGTCCAAGGTGAACAATGTAAACCTTAAGGTAAATGAATATGCGTAAATGTTCCTTTTCAGAAGCATTCGTATTTTAGATTGTCTGTGAAAATTGATATCCAGTCTCTTGATGGTTCGTAGCTTCGGCTGCAATGTTTGAATTAACCCTTTATTGCGCATCTCTTTTTGCGGGCTGTGCAGTTCTGGGTTTTTATATTTCACAGTCCAATTTTTACCGTTGTGGCGGGAGGAATGGATCCTACAGGCTGGCCGCTTCGGGGGCAATGATTAAAGGCGAGGTGGCCGAGGTAAGTAAAAATAAATCTTACCTTTCTTGTTGCAGTTTTTTTTTGCGTGATCCTGCCCGCGATCGATCAGCCCGGCACTCTGCATGAGTGCCATGCTGATCGCGTGTGATCACAGCTGCCTTGGTGGTCCAGGTAGGTGCTTTTTATACTGCAGAGCCTGCAGCGCTGGCCCTTCCCTTTAAGGGAGGGAAGGAGTCCTTGAACGCGGCCCAGTGTGCGGCGCTGCTGAAGTCTCCACCACACCTGCTGCCAATTGCTCTCCAAGAAGGAAGTGGAGGACTTGATTTAGCACCTCGCGCTAACTTTTCAAACTTTTAAAAATTAGCACCCCCAGTGAACAGTAATCAGAATTAGGAGAGATGACTGAAACTATGGTCAAAGAGATAGGTTTTCAGAAAGCTTTTAAAGAAAGGGAAAGGAATAGGAATTTGGAAGCGCTTAGAAAGGCAGTTCCAGAAAATAGGTCTAAGATAGTTGAAAGATCTGCCATTGATGGCAAAGGGAAAAGGACTGCATGTGAAGCCAGAATTGGAGAACTGAAGGACACGGGCTGGGACATGGGGCTAGAGGAGTTTGGAGAAGTCAGGTAGAATTGATTTCTCAAATGCCCTTATCACTAGCATCTCCTTCTTCACCCTTTAATCCGATCTTGCATGGCCCAAGGCCTCTCTCACGTAAGTCCCACAGTCTCATTACCCCTCTCCTTCTCAAGTTCCACAATCTCCCTGCTTCCAGCATATTGACTAGGAACTGATTGTCCCCATTTTCAAATCCCTTTTCATTATTGGCCTACCGTATCTGAACAACCTTCTCCAGCCATACATATGAGCCCACATCCGCTGCTCCTCTGATTGTGGTTCAGTGCTCGCCCTCTGCTGCACCATCTGACATCATGCCCCGGTGATCCCAAAACTCCTTCACTTCACTACCTCTGTCCCACCATTGAAGAGCCTCTTAAAAACCTGCCTCTTCAACCGTGTTTTTCAGCTACTTCCTTAATCTTTTACGAACATACGAAATTGATGGGCAGGAAACGACCAGTTGGTCCATCAAGCCTGCCCCACACCACGATGGCCGGAGCATCAAGACTAAATAATTCTTCCCTCCCCCACCTATATGCCCCCCATATAAATGCATGTTGTTGTATCATCTTCAACTTATAACGAAATATGCAATCTTATAATCAAATGAATGTTGAGGAGAAAATATAGAGACAGAAGATTTCATTGTCAATTCTTGCAGTTTGTTAAAACATCAACATAATCAAGGGATATGTGGATAGGGCGGGAAAGAGGAGTTGAGGTTGAAAGAGGAGTTGAGGTTGAAGATCAGCCATGATCTTATTGAATGGTGGAGCAGGCTCGAGGGGCTGCATGGCCTACTCCTGCTCTTATTTCTTATGTTCTTTCTTATGTTCTTATATTTTATTACAAAAGGTTCATCTTTATCTCCGAGCAAGACTATATCATATTAGAATACCATCACTTTTGTTTAGCCAGCAAAGAGAAAGTGAGAGTCGGCCGAATCCTTGGTTTGTGTGCTTCCATTTTATTAACATGGCACATGCATTCCTTTAAAGGCTCAGTCAGTTTATTCAGTGAGGAAGCAGAGCCATACAGACTTAGAAGCTCTCAGGTTCAAACCCTGGACTGTGCTCAGTTAGCTGATGTCAGGAGTATGGTGGTATATAAACAAGATGGCTCCTGTGCTGGCAGCTCCCTAGGGAGCTCCTTTGCCATCCTTGGCCATCCTTTGCTCTTTTTCCCCCCAGTCTCCTCTCTTCTGCTGTTTAAGTTCCCCTGGCCCTAATAGTGGATGCATTTTATCCCTAACTGCAAGTTCAAGCTGCAAGGTTAAAGTTACCTGAGCCCACTGCCCATCCCCCGACCATGCCTGTTCTTCGTTCTCAGTGAGCACTGGCCCTTCACTTAAACTTAGCTCCCAATTCCCAGACCTCTCTGCCATCAAGACTACGCTTCTCCACTAGACTAGTGATCTAGTGACTAGTGGATTGCGAGTGGAGCTCGGGGCCAGGGATCGCGAGAATATCAGTGCTAATTTGATCCTGTGAGAGACATCACTCATGTCCGAGGCCGGGACCCAGGAGCGAGGACGAGCCCAGCAGCGAAGTCAAGGCCCAGGAGTGGCGCAGCGTGGACCAGCAGCGGCGTCGGGGCCCAGGGAAGGTGCGGCACGGGCCAACAGCGAGGTCGGGAGGACCACAATGCATCCTACGAAACCCAGGCAGAAAGGACCTGCGGGAAGGAGGGAGGAGGACAGTAGCATTATGTTTGTGTGTGTGTGCTAGGCCGTTGTAGCAGAGCCTGGTCTCCAATCGTCTTGGATCCCCTTGCCATTGGACCAAGATCTTGCTCTGTAAAGCCCGTGTGGTAGCTGGTGTGCAACGGCAACCCCACGTTAAAAGAATTCACGCACAGGCATCTTCCACCCTTTAAAATGAAGTTCGGGACCTGGAACGTCAGGACCCTCATGGACAACCCCAACAGTGACAAACCGGAACGCAGTACTGCTATCATTGCCCAGGAGCTCAGATGTTTCGATATTGACATCGCCGCCCTAAGTGAGACCCAGCGGGCAGGGGAAGGCCAGCTCAAGGAGCAAGGCAGTGGCTACACCTTCTTCTGGAAAGGCAAACCTAAAGAAGAACGCCGTCTCCACGGGGTAGGCTTCGCCATAAAAAAAGGAACTAGTTGGGCATCTCAGAGACTCTCCTAGTGGTATAAATGAGCACCTCATGACTCTTCGGCTCACCCTAGCCCAGAACCAGTGCGCTACGGTCATCAGTACGTATGCCCCAACACTGGAAGCCACAGACGAGACCAAAGCGGAATTCTACTCCAGCCTCGAACAATCCCTGTCCCGAGTCCCAACGGGCGACCAGCTGATCTTCCTTGGCAACTTTAACGCCAGAGTTGGAAAGGACACAGACCTCTGGGGAGGTGTGATCAGCAGAGAGGGGGTAGGGAAAGCCAACTCCAACGGTACCCTCCTCCTTTCGAAATGCTTAGAACATGACCTTGTCATAACCAACACCTTGTTCCATCAGAGAGACAAGTACAAGGCTTCATGGCAGCACCCTCGCTCCAAGCACTGGCATCTGCTGGACTACATCATCATCCGAGCGAGGGACCGCAAGGATGTCCGCATCACTCGCGCCATGACAGGAGCTGACGACTGCTGGACAGACCACCGCCTAATCCGCTCTATCATCTCCATCAATGTAGCCCCAAAACAGCAGTGGCAACAGAAACAATGCCGCAGGAAAATTAACGCTGGAGCACTCAAAGACCCCGCTAAGTAAGCCCTATTCAGCCTGCGCCTCACAAACAACCTGACGACTCCCAGTGATTCAGAGACACTGAGTTTCCACAGCGCCTGGTCTACACTCAAGGCCCCCATAATCAGCACCTGTGAAGAGACACTCGGTCACTCGAACAGGAAACACCAAAACTGGTTTGACGAGAATGACCAGGAGATCCAGGAGCTAATAAGTCACAAGCGCAAGGCATTCCTGATCTGGAAACAGCAACAGAACTCAAGAGCAAGAAAGCAGCTCGACAGACGCCTGAAGGCTGAGGTCCAACAAAAAACTCGCCACCTAAAGAACAGATGGTGGGTGGAGAAAGCGCAGGAGATCCAGCAGCTAGCCGACAACCACGACGTGCGTGGATTCTTTAGCGCTGTCAACATAAGAACATAAGAAATAGGAGCAGGAGTAAGCCAATCGGCCCCTCGAGCCTGCTCCGCCATTCAATAAGATCATGGCTGATCTGATCCTAACCTCAAATCTAAAGAACACAAGAAGTAGGAGCAGGACCCGGCCACTCAGCCCCTGGGCCCGCTCCGCCACCCACAGGGCCTTGACCGATCCGAACTCAGCTTCATGTCCAATTTCCTGCCCTCTCCCCGTAACCCCTAATTCCCTTTACTTCTAGGAAACTGTCTATTTCTGTTTTAAACTTATTTAATGATGTAGCTTCCACAGCTTCCTGGGGCAGCAAATTCCACAGACCTACTACCCTCTGAGTGAAGAAGTTTCTCCTCATCTCAGTTTTGAAAGAGCAGCCCCTTATTCTAAGATTATGCCCCCTAGTTCTAGTTTCACCCATCCTTGGGAACATCCTTACCGCATCCACCCGATCAATCCCCTTCACAATCTTATATGTTTCAATAAGATCGCCTCTCATTCTTCTGAACTCCAATGAGTAGAGTCCCAATCTACTCAACCTCTCCTCATATGTCCACCCCCTCATCCCCGGGATTAACCGAGTGAACCTTCTTTGTACTGCCTCGAGAGCAAGTATGTCTTTTCTTAAGTATGGACACCAAAACTGTATGCAGTATTCCAGGTGCGGTCTCACCAATACCTTATATAACTGCAGCAATACCTCCCTGTTTTTATAATCTATCCCCCTAGCAATAAAAGCCAACATTCCGTTGGCCTTCTTGATCACCTGCTGCACCTGCATACTAACTTTTTGATTTTCTTGCACTAGGACCCCCAGATCCCTTTGTACTGCAGTACTTTCCAGTTTCTCGCCATTAAGATAATGGCCCGAAAATTAGACCTAATACGCGAGAGTACGCACTGTGTACTCTCGCGTTTTAGGTCTCCAATTGCCGGTTTCCTGCATGCACTGCGCATGCGCGGGAAACCGGCACTTCGTGAATTCAAAAGGGGGCGGTTCCTAAGTGAACCGCGTGCGCGCTACGGACTGCGCGCATGCAGTGCACTTAGTGCTTTGAACGCGCAGGTAAGCATGGAAGATTTTACACATAAAGAAAGGAGGCGTAAGACCCTCTTTTAACAAGGTAAGTAGTTAATTAAGTATTATTTCAAATTTTTTTCAACAGGTTTATCTTTTTTAGAGACTTTAAAGAAAGGTAAGTTTATTTTTAAAACTTTTAAAAAGATTTAAAATTTTTTCAAAAATTTTATTTTTTGTTTAAAGTGGTTAATTTATTTAACTATACTTATTTTATTAATGAGAAGTCGCACAACACCAGGTTATAGTCCAACAGTTTTATTTGAAATCACAAGCTTTCGGAGCTATCGATCGCCCTGAGGAAGGGGCGATCGATAGCTCCGAAAGCTTGTGATTTCAAATAAAATTGTTGGACTATAACCTGGTGTTGTGCGACTTCTCATTTTTGTCCACCCCAGTCCAACGCCGGCATCTCCGCATATTTTATTAATGTGATGGCTTTTTTAAAAATTTAATTGAGGTTTAGCTGTTCTTTTGGGGGTGTGTAGGATTCATAGCTTTGACAGCCCTTGCTGTTAAAACTATGAATGAAAGATGGTGTGCTGCCATTGGCTCTAACTGAATCACGTGATCCCAGAGCTCGCACAAACTAATTGCGTCTCTGGGTCACGCAAGCACTGCACAGCTGCAGCCTTGAAACTAAAGTTCGTGTGGGCCCGGAGGAAAAAGGTAGGCGTGGAGTGAGATATCACGGGGAAGCCTTACCCCCGCGTGAACACCTAATTTCTGGGCCAATAACTTGCTCTCTGATTTTTCCTGCCAAAGTGCATAACCTCACATTTTCCAATATTGTATTGCATCTGCCAAATCTCCGCCCACTCACCCAGCCTGTCTATATCCCCTTGTAGGATTTTTATGTCCTCCTCACTTTCTACTTTCCCTCCCATCTTTGTATCATCTGCAAACTTTGATATGTTACACTCGGTCCCCTCCTCCAAATCGTTAATATAGATTTAAAGTGTTGGGGACCCAGCACCGACCCCTGCGGAACACCACTGGCTACTGGTTGCCAGTCCGAGAATGAACCATTTATCCCAACTCTCTGCTTCCTGTTAGATAACCAATCCTCCACCCATGCCAGAATATTACCCCCAATCCAGTGATTTTTTATCTTGAGCAATAATCTTTTATGTGGCACCTTGTCAAATGCCTTCTGGAAGTCTAAATACACTGCGTCCACTGGTTCCCCTTTATCCACCCTGTACGTTATGTCCTCAAAGAACTCAAGCAAATTTGTCAGACATGACTTCCCCTTCATAAAGCCATGCTGACTTTGTCCTATTAAATTATGTTTATCTAAATGTTCCGTTACTGTCTCCTTAATAATAGACTCCAAAATTTTACCCACCACAGATGTTAGGCTAACTGGTCTATAATTTCCAGCCTTCTGCCTACTACCCTTTTTAAATAAGGGTGTTACATTAGCAGTTTTCCAATCTGCCGGGACCTTTGCTGAGTCCAGGGAATTTTGGAAAATTATTACCAAAGCATCCACAATCCCTACTGCCACTTCCCTCAAGACCGTAGGATGTAAGCCATCAGGTCCAGGGGATTTATCCGCCTTGAGTCCCATTATTTTACTGAGTACCATCTACGACCCAAGCACTCAAGGCCCTACCCCACTGCGGGCCAAGAACGGAGAGGTACTCATCAAGGACAGAGAGGCAGTCAGTGCCCGCTGGAAGGAGCACTTCGAAGATCTCCTTAACCGCGACTCTGTCTTCGACACGAGTGTCCACAACTCCATCCCTCAGCATGCTACCCGCCACCATCTCAGCACAACCCCAGCCCGGCATGAGGTTGAAAAGGCCATCCGACAACTGAAGAACAACAAGGCCTCAGGAGCAGATAGAATCCCCGCCGAGGCACTAAGGAAGGAGGAGAGCATGCCAAGGGATCTCAGAGACACCGTAATTGTGACCATCTTCAAGAAAGGTGACAAGTCCAATTGCGGTAATTGCAGAGGAGTTTCCCTGCTGTCTGCCACAGGGAACGTTATCGCAAGAATCCTCCTCAATCGCCTTCTCCCAGTGGCCGAAGAGCTCCTTCCAGAGTCGCAATGCGGCTTCCACCCACTAAGGGGCACAATGGACATGATCTTCAACGCATGTCAATTACAAGAGAAATACAGGGAACAGCACCAACCGCTGTACATGGCCTTCTTTGATCTCATAAAGGCCTTCGACACTGTCAACCATGAGGGATTATGGAGTGTCTTCCTCAAATTCGTCTGCCCTCAAAACTTTGTCACCATCGTCCGACTGCTTCACGACGACATGCAAGCCATGATCCTGACCAACGGTTCCACCACAGACCCAATTGACGTACGAATCGGGGTCAAGCAAGGCTGTGTTATCGCACCAATGCTCTTCTCGATCTGCCTTGCTGCAATGCTCCATCTCACCCTCAGTAAGCTCCCCACTGGAGTGGAGTTAATTCACAGAACAAACGGGAAACTGTTCAACCTCCATCGCCTCGAGTCCAGATCCAAGGTCGTCCCATCCTCTGTCGTAGAATTACAGTATGCAGACGACGCTTGCGTCTGCGCTCACTCGGAGGTCGAACTCCAAACCATCGTCAACACCTTCACCGAAGCGTACGAGAGCATGGGCCTTACACTAAACATCCATAAGACAAAGGTCCTCTACCAACCTGCCCCCGCCACACAGTCCTGCCCCCCGATTATCAAAAACCACGACAAGGCCTTGGACAACGTGGACCACTTTCCATACCTCGGAAGCCTACTGTCAACAAGGGCAGTCATCGACAACGAAGTCCAACACCGCCTTCAGTTTGCCAGTGCAGCCTTCGGTCGCCTGAGGAAGAGAGTGTTTGAAGACCAGGACCTCAAACCCGGCACTAAGCTCATGGTCTACAGAGCAGCAGTGATACCTGCCCTGCTGTATGCCTCAGAGACATGGACCATGTACAGCAGGCACCTAAAAGCACTGGAGAGGTACCACCAATGCTGCCTCCGCAAGATCCTGCAAATCCATTGGCAGGATAGGCGCACCAACGTCAGTGTTCTTGCTCAGGCCAACATCCCCAACATCGAAGCTTTGACCGTGCTCGATCAGCTCCGATGGACAGGTCACATTGTCTGCATGCCCGATACGAGACTCCCAAAATAAGCGCTCTACTCGGAGCTCCGGCACGGCAAGAGAGCCCCAGGTGGGCAGAGGAAATGCTTCAAGGACACCCTCAATGCCTCCTTGAAAAAGTGTAACATCCCCACCGACACCTGGGAATCCCTGGCCCAAGACCGCTCAAGTGGAGGAGAAGCATCCGTGAAGGCGCCGAACACCTCGAATCTCTTCTCCGGGAGCAAGCGGAAGCCAAGTGCAGGCAGCGCAAGGAGCGCACGTCAACCCAAGCACCCCACCCACCCGCCCCTTCAACCACCGTCTGCCCCACCTGTCCCGCATTGGACTCATCAATTACCTGAGAACTCATTTTTAATGTGGAAGCAAGTTATCCTCGGTTCCGAGGGACTGCCTAAGAAGGAAGGTGGCAGTGCCATGAATGGTCTCATTGCCCCTGGGCTAGAGAGGGAATATATTAGCCTGGTGAAAGAAAGACACAAACAGGAGGAATGATCTTATCACAACAAGCCGTGTAAACAAAAGGAAGAGCGAGAATACAGAAGAAACACAACTGAGAATGGAAATAGGAAATAGGGCCCAAGGTGATGCTCAGTACAGCCTGAGTGAGCTCCTTTATTTTGATATGACTTGCATGAAGTTTTCGATTTTCCCCATTTATTTCTCCTGGCTTTGTTTGCTGTCATATTATTTTGCCCTGCATAGGATTGAATACTTTTTTGAGACTATGATGCAGGTCACCTATAATATATAGGGTTAGAGTTTATCCAAGAAAAATTCTGGTTATACTCACTCGATGATTAATGATATGTTATTTTGCCGAGATCATTTTTTGGAGCAGGGAATAGATTGGGATTTCTTGCTTGGCAGGGGAACATTTGTGTTTTTCTTGCAGCTTAAGATGGATTTGCTCTTTGCAGAATTAGTCTTTGATTGGATTTAACTGGATTTTGCTGTTTTTATCATGAACAGATACTAATGTGCATGAATAAAACATGATTATTTGCAGAATGTATTACTGTATAAAATTCCCATTTGCTTAGAGCTTTCTCAGTCTAGCATGTGTATTGAAATCAACTGCGTTGTAAGAAGTGTTATAACAGGTCACGTCCTCTATACCGTGCTCAGAAAGATTCATTTTACTAATTTGAGATTACCAAGCACAGGACCTAAGGTCAACAACAAATGCTTTTGATTGTCAATAGCTGAAATTACTTGGCATGAACAGATCTGTCCACAAACTAAAGCAAACTATTACAATGTGGTAAAGGTTTCTACCGGACTGAAAGAAATAACAAGTGTTTGAGCAATATTTTTCGGAATTCAGAAAATCAAAAGAGAATCTAGATTTACCAAACTGGCTTCATGTAAAATCTGAGAAAGAGGCCCCGTAGCAGATGCCTTCTTTTAAATCAAGTGCTTTAATAATAGTGTTCACCTGTAGCCATCTGTAATGTGCATCGACAACTCACAAACTTGACCTTGGTGGATGCTGGCAGCACAAAAATATGTAGGGAAATTTTGCTGGATTGTCAATGGGTAAGTTACAGATTTCCCATAGTCCAATACCTGCGCCAGCAACCCTGGTTCTGTGAGCAATGGGTAACTCTGCTTTTAATGTTCTGTGCAAATGAGATAAATAGGCTTAAATTCATACTCGGGTGCGAAATGGTCAGCATGCTCCAATTGCACGTCTATTCACGTGGGCTCGGAGATGGCACTAACAAAAGGCCAAACAAAAAGTGTGGGGAAAAAAATATATATATATGTGATAGAGGTCGAGGTTATGATCTGAAATTGTTGAACTCTATATATATATATTTTTTTTATCCACACTTTTTGTTTGGCCTTTTTTTCTTCCCTCCCACATGGCAGCTGTCCTTCATTCTGCCAGCGCAATTCACACTTCATCTCGAGCCATCCTTTGTTCCTCAACCTGTCCCATTTCCACCTCCTCTTGCCTTGAATATCTCTTAATGTCTCTCAATGTCTCTTAATCTCTCCTGCTTTCTATCCTATCACTGACCTTCCCTTTTGTTCTTTCATCCCCTCTCCCTTTTCCCAGCCCCTAAACTTGCTTTAAAATCTATCCCATTTCCTGCTTTTTTCCAGTTCTGACGAAAGGTCTTCGACCTGAAACGTAAAATATGTTGCTCTCTCCACGGATGCTGCCTGGCCTGCTGAGTTTTTCCAGCGTTTTCTGTTGTTAATTCAGATTTCCAGCATCCGCAGTATTTTGCTATCATATAACCATATCGAGCAATTGAGAGACATACAGAAGGTGGAGACTGAATAGAGTTGGACACAAATGAGAAGTTGCTGACACCACAATGAAAAAAGGTAAGAGTAAGCCACAGTAAGGAAGAATGAGAGATGGACTGAAAGGCAGGCAGACAGAAAGAATTACGGAGTACAATGTAAAGAGAGGCAGTACAAGAAAAGATACCTTTTTTTGATCTCTGAACAAAGTCATGGGACATCGACTCACATAGATTTTAAATTGAAGGTGGCCGACCAGCCACCTGCCTATACCAGGAGCAAAGAGGCCGGAGCTATTTTGAACACGGGCCTCATTTAAATAGAATTGGCAAGCTGCCCGCCGCAAATGGGCATCCCGATGGAACTTGCCAGGTTCAGGGCAGTGGAACATTGCGCAGCCTCTGAGCTGTCTGGCCAGTACCAAGTCCGCATTCCTGCTTCTCCTGGCCCCACTAAAATAATTTAAAGCTTACCTTTTTCGGTCCTCTTTCACAAGCCACCCAGTTGTTTCCCAAAATGCCAGTCGGGGTCCTTTTTCTACAGATATTAAAGTTCCGACTGCCTGAAACAGGCGGGTGATGCCACCGCCCACTGGTAGGCTCCTTTCAGGATGGGCGTGGCCAGAGCACCCGTGTAACCGGGCCGGTAAGTGCTGCACAGCTAATTAATGCCGCTACCATCCCATTTACACTGGGCAGCCCAAATTATAATCTACCTCACAACATAAGCAAGAAGGCAATTTTAATCAGAATTACTCTATTGGATATTTGGATTTCCCCTCTCTCCTTGTGAGAAAGTATCTTACTTTGCTTGACATACAACTGAGATCAGGGAATTACTGTGAGCTGAAAACTGTGATCCTTTACTCTGTGGCAAGGCCTGTTGAAACTCCAGTTTGCAGTGCTGCCATGCCTTTGTTTAGTTTAATCTTTTTCTCTTCAACATTGTTTCGACCACAGTGACACCCTGCACTTTGGGCCTTATCTCCCCCCCCCCACCATACCCTGCCAACCCGGTTTCTCTGTTTAAAAGATAATGCAGCTTTCAACAATGCAAGTACATCAGGCAGCTTCGTGCACAACAGAACCATCATTTGCATTTCCTTCAATTGAATATAAGGAAGACTGAAGCCATTATCTTCGGTTCCCGCTGCAAACTCCGTCCCCTAGACACCGACTCCGTCCCTTTCCCTGGCCACTACCTGAGGCTGATCCAGACTGTTCGCAACCTCAATGTCCTAGTTGACCCTGAGCTGAGCTTCTGACTCCATATCCTCTCCATCACCAAGGCCACCTACTTCCACCTCCGTGATATCACTCGTCTCCACCCCTGCCTCAGCCCATTGACTGCTGAAACCCTCATCCAGACTCGACTATTCCAATGCTCTCTTAGCCAGCGTCCCGCCTTCCACCCTCTCTAAACTTTTGAAGTGTATTAACGATTGGGCCAAAAATTCAGCCCGTCCCGGGTGAGTACACAGTGCGTACTCACCCGTAATGCATCCCAAAGTGCCGGTTTCCTGCATGCACTGCGCATGCGTGGGAAACCGGAACTTCCGGTCTGGTGAAGGGGGCGGTTCCTAGGTGAACCATGTGCTCGGTAGAGGCTGCGCGCACGCAGCGAACTTAGATTTTTTTTCAGGTTTCTGCAGGAGGGTAAGTATTGAAGAAACTATGCTTATAAAAAGGAGGCGCAGGAGCCGTTTTCAACAAGGTAAGTGGTTAATTAAGTATAATTTAAAATTTTTTTCAACAGGTTTATCTTTTTTAGATACTTTAAAGAAAGGTAAGTTTATTTTTATCACTTTTAAAAAGTATTTTCATTTTTTCAAAAATTTAAATTTTTGTTTAAAGTGGTTAATTTATTTAACTATAGTTATTTTATAAATGTGATGGTTTTTTAAAACATTTATTTTAAGTTTAGCTGTTCTTTTGGGGCCGATTTCAATTCATAGATTTGACAGGTCTCCTGTCAAATCTATGAATGAAAGATGGTCTGCTGCCATTGGCTCACCATGGCCCACGTGATCCCAGGGGACGCATCGCACTAACTGCGCCCCTGGGACACGCACACACTGCGCGCCGGCTCTTGGAGCAGGCCCAGGAGCTGAAGTTACCGTGGGCCCAAAACACAACGGCAGGCGCGGTAGGTAAGTGCGCGCCCGATCCTTACCCCCGCGGCAAGCCGGAGAGGCAAATTTCAGGGCCAATGTAGGGCTGTTGGACGAAGGATAAATGTTGGTCAAGACTGCCCTGTTCTTCTTCGAATAGTACCATGAGATATTTTAGGTCCACCCGAAAAGGAGGACGGGCCTCGCTTTAAAAACACTTCCAAAAGATGGCAGCTCCGGCAGTGCAGCCCTCCCTCTGCCAGCCTAGATTATGCGCTCAAGTAATTCCTACCTTACAGCAGTGACTACACTACATTGGCTGTAAAGTACTTTGGGACGTCCGGCGCTATATGAATGCAAGTTCATTCTTTCAAGTCTTTCAAGTCTCTGGAGTGAGGCTTCAACCCACAAGCTGTTAACTGCTCCCATGGGAAGGTGCCTGGAGTCCAAAACAGCGGGAGTGATGCTCAACCATTGGTGGCCGTGCCTTCTGTTGCCTGGGCCCTAAGCTCTGGAATTCCCTGCCTAAACCTCTCCGCCTCGCTACCTCTCTCTCCTCCTTTAAGACGCTCCTTAAAACCTACCTCTTTGACCAAGCTTTTGGTCACCTGCCCTAATTTCTCCTTATGTGGCTCGGTCTCAATTTTTTTGTCTTATAACACTCCTGTGACGTTTTACTACGTTAAAGGCGCTATATAAATACAAGTTGTTGTTGTTGTTGTTGTTGCAGCATTTCTTGCAGAAGCACATCTAAAATATCTCTACGTTGCAGTTGTGGCTTTTCAGGGCTGCAGCTGTGCATTATATCTCACCTCCTGCTGACAATGAGTTTCTGTTGGGAGGCCCAGTTCATAGTAGGAGCTCACTTCACGTACATAATGGCCCCGATATTAACTGGGAGACGTGCTGGGCGCAGGGATGGGGGATGGAGGGGGGTCCGATGGCGCGCGGTAAACCCGGAAGTATGTTCAGCGTGTCTGTCAGTGGCTTTTTAATTCAGCCACCTCATTATCATTTTACCTCTGGGTTTTGCCATCGAATCCATGGCAGCGGGAGTGATGCAGTCCCGCATGACGCGATCTCAACTCCAGTGTTTAAAGGGCCAATCCAAAGATGCAATTTGGAAGAGTTGGAGTTGGCAAGATGAGAAGAGAAGTTAAAGAATGGATTTGAGACGTTCAAAGGCTGCGCCCCGGTTCACTGATGCCTCCCTTGATGTGCTGCTGGGGTCTGTGAGGAGCCGGAGGGAGATACTCTACCCTAGCAATGGGAGGAAGAAACCTGCGGTAGAAACAAAGAAGGTGTGGTTGAAGGTGGCCCAGGAGGTCAGCAGCAGGATCGTGGTGCACACTCCTGGATTCAGCGCAGGAAGTGCTTTAATGACCTACACAGGTCAGGAAAGGTGAGCACAGTGGCACATTCACCTACATCCTGCTGTGCGCAACACCCCAAACCCTCACTCTGCCTTCTCAAGCCTACTCCATCAAATCACTCCTCGCACCCACTTACCTTGCAGGTGCACCCATCCCTCTCTGTCTATGCACTTCCTCATAGCCCCATCTATCCAGCCACCACTCTCACTCACCCTCATCATTATGCAATGTCCTGCCTCTCCCTGATACTCACCCTCACCAAATGAACTCCATCCAGCGGTTGAAAACATGCCATTACATTGACTCATAGGTCTGTTCTTTCCCTTGTTGCAGGAGAAGAGAGCACAGAACACCAGGGAGAGGGAGCGAACTGGAGTAGGCCCTTCAGCCATCTCACAACTAACAACTGCAGAGGAGGAGGCACTAGAGTTCAGTGGAGTTCCGCATCCCTGGCCATTTGAGATGGGGAGACTGTGTAGGGGGTGGTGGTTTGTGTCAGCTTCACCTCTGACTTCTGAGCGGTTCGAATCGCTCCCACTCCCTTGGTTCTAGAGCTTGGACTTATTTGGGGGTTGTGACAAAAAGTGCAGCAGACAACTGGTTTTGATGCAAGAACTTTGATCTTTATTCAAGAAAGTAAAACACAACACAAACACTCTTAACACTCTAAAAGTGGGGAACACTTCGGTACAAGCGAGGGAAATAACATTAGAAAAATACCTCACCCCTCCCAATCCCACTTCACTAGCTAGGTTGGACTCCAGAGGACCAGGGATGATACTCACCAGAATCCTTGACAGTTAGGTTAGTTTGCGGTTTTGGGGTTCACTCTACATGTCGGTTGGTGTCTGCCGTACCCCGTACGCGGTAGAGGACTTCAACTGCGTATCTGGTCAGTCTTCGCGAGTCCGCTGATGTGGTAGGGTGCGTATTGGATTTATCAGGTGAGCACCCACTTTTCTTTAGTTTAGAAGTAGGGTTTAGAGTTTTTGAAGGGAAAATCTTACCCAGGGGTAAGTCAGGAGTAGATTGTAGAGTGGAAACTTTGCGGTTCTTCAGATTTTCTTCGAGTTGGTTTTCTTTGGTCGCGGTGGCCCAAATATTGATACAGAAAACTCTTGTTTAACCGGCACCTAAATATCCGGAATTCTCTCTTAACCGGCAAAAATCATACTCCGAAAACTCCTCTCAAATAACCGGCAATGTTGCCGAGTCCGAGTCCGAGTCTCCCGCGAACGCCAAGTACTCCAAACACTCCTCTCAAATAACCGGCAATGTTGCCGAGTCAGAGTCCGAGTCTACCGCGAACGCCGAGTACTCCGAACACTCCTCTCAAATAACCGGCAATGTTGCCGAGTCAGAGTCCAAGTCTCCCGCGAACGCCGAGTTAGTCAGTGGGGGTAGTTCTCCAAAGTGCCACTACTCGGCCTCCTGGCGCTGTCGGAAGTCCGAACACTGCAGTAACAGGAGTCTGATTCTCCCGCGCTGCCGGGAGTCTCACTTACTGTTAAGTAATTAAAGAGTTATGGATTACCCTCAACTGGCAGTACTGTACTTAATCAAGCATCTTCCACCATCCATTTAACACAACATTCTGTAGGTGAGTAACCAAATACTGTATACTGCACATTTCTTGATTTTTTTATGTTAAAAATAGCCTCGGTAGATATAACTCTCCGTTATCCAGAACTTTCGATCAACCGGCACCACGCCGGTCCCGTCGGTGCCGGATACCAAAGAGTTTCCTGTACTTGGTGTTTGCTTGGTTGTTTCGTGAGGGCCTTATTGCCACGAGGTGTCCGGTGGTCACTGAGGCGGTCGTTTTGGTTTCTTCTCGTGTCAGCCTACTTTGTTGGATGGTCTGGCCTTCGAGCTGTTGACCTCCTGGCTGGACACGGAATGCTGAACGGTGTTGGTTTTAGAACTGTGTTGTGGAGAAATGCCTCTGTCGATGTCTTCTTGTTCTTCCTTCCTCTTCTTCTTTTTCAGGTTGAGAACGGGCCTTCAATTATACCCATTGAAGGTTCCTTATCTGCGCGCCAAATCAGGTCTCGGTCTTTGTTAGTTTTGGCGGGCTCGTTAACGGTAACTGGTTTGTTAAGGTGTGAAGTGGTTCCGGAATGGCCCCCATCCTGTCAATATGCCACTTAATCGGAGTTTGATTGTTCTTATGTTTTGGGTTTTCTTGGCTGGGTCTATGATTTCTATAGAGTATGCCGAAGTAATCTGTTTTATGCATGTCTTAATGGGCTCTGTAGCTTGAGGTGGAGACTGGTTTTCCTTGGGTTTATTGTTAGGATGCTAATGTCTGATAGGGGCCGATTTAAACTCCCAGCGAGACCATGCGGTTCCCCAGACAGTTCCTATTAGCTCCAATACCCAAACTGTTTTTACAGAGGTTGACCCCACCTTCCTTCACAGCTTTTTCTCCCTTACAAGCCCAGACATGTTTTAAGAGTACCAAATCTTGGATTTTGCTCAAAAAGTCCTTTGGTTAGGCCCAATACACTTCACCACCTTATAATAGCTAGAAAAGAGTCCAAAGTCTTTTTCCTTAGGGTATTTCTTAGAGTTTTGGGGGATCTGTGAATTTTGAGAATCTTACAGACTGGGACCTCCCAGCTATCTGGTGACACAATTAATTATCAGCCTCCCGCACGTCAGTCATGTGGACTTGATTTCAACAGCAAGTGAAATATGATCATCTTCATAATGATAACTTGATTGTCAATAACTTCATAATGATAGTCTTACCTGCCAGTACTCATTCATGTCTTCTATCTCCGACAGGGCCTTCATGCATGCAGCAGGAATTGGCGGAGGTTGCAGATGATGATTGCTCGAGGAGCTGAGTTCTTCTGAGGGTGAACTGTCACAGAACTCATGCAGACCATGCACCAGCTCAGATACTCACACTTCAGGGGAACCTCGTCGAGAGATATTTGGGTTTTCACCTGGTGACTCACACTTCACAAGTGAGCAAGAGCAGATGGTGGCAGCAGGGACAGCAATGGAGAGTCTGCGTTGGAGGGCACAGCCCTCTCCAAGCTCTGCTCAGCCAGACATCAGATGCTGAACCCCGGGGGACGTTGATGAAAAGGAGAATCATTGAGCAGCAGCAGATAATGCGCAATACACTGGCAGAATGGAGGAGTCTGCCTCAAGCATGAGTGCAATGATGTCGCAGGCCAATGAGATGACGTGTTCTTCTTTGGATAGAGTGGCCTGCGCCGTGGAACATCAAACACGGCTATCAACTGACTCCATGCACGCCTTGCATGCGGTCAAGGCAGTGGAACCGTTGCTTTAGCAAGCCGATGGTCTGCTCGATGATGTTCCTGGTGGCAGCACTCTCGTTATATGAGTGCTGGGCAGGAGTGTTGTGGTTGCGGAGTCATGAGCCAGGTTTAGAGCGGATAGCCCTTGTCTCCAAGCAGCCAGCCGCGAGCTTGATGTGGTGGCTGGAAGATTGCTGGCACACTGGTGTGGCACAGGATGAAAGTATCATGGCTGCTGCCAGGATAACGGGCATTGACATTGAGGATTCGTTGTCTGTGGTCACACAGAAACTGCACATTAATTGAGTGGTAGCCTTTGCGGTTATGGAAGATGTCAGGATTGTTATGTGATGCCCGCAAAGCCACGTGGGTTCAGTCAATGGCGCCCTGCTCCATGGGGAAGCCCGCGATCCTGGCAAAGCCACATGCACATCCTGCTTCTCTCTGGTGATGGGGAATAAAATGCAATCCCTTATCCTATTGTAGAGAGCCTCTGTGACCTCACGGATGCAGCGATGGACGGCGAACTGCAAGATGTTAGCTATGTCTCCTGTTGCAGACTGGAATGATCCACTGGTGAAAGAATTGATGGCAACGGTGACCTTGACTGCTAGTGAGAGATCCATGGTTGTCCTGATCTGAGGCTGGATGTGTGGTTGCAGGAGGTGGCAGCGTTCTGTAATAAGATCCTTGGTGAAGTAGAGCATTCTAATACACTGCTCCTCACTTAATTGGAGGTAGGAGAAGTGCTCTTGGAATACTCTTGGAGGGTAAGGCCTCCTGTTGGCCCTCCGCCTCCCTCTGGCCACATGTTCCAGTCTTTCTCGCTGCCACCGCTCCCTCTGTCATAGATCCTGGACAGCGAGGTTGACTGCCAGTGCAGCTCCCATTAATGTAACCAAGTGTAACAGTTTGATTTTTTAAAGAATAAATGTAGCTACTTTTTAGTTGCCACAACACTCCTGATGCTAAATAACCTTGAAATTACAGAATGAGACTTTTGGACTATGTCAAACTGACAAGAAAGCACTGAAACTCCACTAACCTACAGCTGTGACTCATTACTGATGATCCCTTTAAATAATGTCCCTGGAGCCAGCTTCCTGGTGCTTCATGCCAGCTCTCCCTTTCGCTGTTTGCTTCAGGCGCTAAGGTAGGTGGCAACAATCAATTTCGCAGATCAGGCACTCAGTGAGCGTTGCACACTCACTGACGTCGCAATCCACCTGGCGTTGAGGCTCCCAGCGATAACTGTTAGCGGCGGCGCTGCAGGAAAGGGGGCGAGATTTGGTGTGCGACGTTGGATTTGCCTCGGCTCAGCGATAATGCTCCAGAGCCCTGTTAGCGCCATCTGCTGGCGGTAACGGGAGATGCTAAGGTACAGAATTTTTCCCCCTCTGGATCCCAGCATGTATGTCACCTTAAATAGGATGACAGATACCTTAGCCTTGGCCTTACAGAGCCGCACTGATCTGCACCAAAGTGCTCTCCTCACAGTGGTAGCAGTGAAATGCGTCTGAGACATAAGAGGGAGGATGGCAAAATGGGACATGGAAGTGGGGACTCAAATCAAAGCACTTCTACTTCTCACCCGTTGCCCCCCGCCCCCAACGCCCACCCCCCCACCCCCCGAATCAGTACCCGACATACAGCCTCGTGTCCCGATGGCTGAGTCTGCCCCTGCACAGGTGCAGGTGGAGCAGTCTTTGGCGGGGCCCTCACGTGCTCCAAAACCCAGAGGATGTCGGCCAAGAGCATCTCAGCGGTCGGAGCAGGGATCTGAGCAGCCTGCCTCTACCTCTGCTCAAGCCACAGGCATTGCACCACGTAGGAGATTGATAGCAAAAGTAAGAGTAAGGCTTTGTAGTTGCAGAAGGGTCTGCACATGGGTGTATGAGAAAATATTTGTGTTGTTAAGTTTCTGTTCTTTAGTTAGGTCACAGAAATATTATTATTTTGCTCCACTTTCCCTTCTTGTCCTTCTTGGGTGCTGGGTGGCAAGTCACTTTTTAACTTGTTTGATGATGAATGGGAAGACATGAATTGATGGGGACCAATGGAGGGATGTTGAAGGGGTGGTTGGTTGTTTGCAGGACTGCTTTGTATCAGTGGCATGGGGGGGTGCGGTGGTGGGAGGGGCACCCTGAACCTGTGGGAAGCCAGCTAGAGACGCAAACCCGAGCGCTCGCTCATTCTGACTGGCAGCATCGCAGGTGAAGTTAACAAATTTGCCAGCCCTGGAAAAGAACACATCAGTGACCTGTCTTATGCTTTTATAATCCACCGACTGGGAGATCCTGGACTTGTCTGCAGCTGAGCCCTGGAAGGATCCGGAGGCTAAAACGTTGAGTGTGGTGGTGACTTTGACAGCCACTGGTAAAGTATGGCCACCAGATCCAGCTGGGAGCAGGTCTTCTTCTAGGAGGCTGCAGATGTCTGCCTCCTGAGACACTGGTATTCAGACATGTCAAGGAAACTGAGCCTCTGCCTGTAGACCCTGTTTCGCGGGTAGTGCCTCCTGTGACCTGCACCCCTCTGATGATGCCCTCTCTGCTGCCGCCCTCTCTGCTGCTCCCCTCTCTCCTGTGCAGCTATAGGTTTGTGACCAGCAGGCTGCTGGTGCTGGAGCTGCTGCTGCTGCTGGTCATGTTGCTCCTCATCTGAGGTCCAATCTCAGGCAGCCAAAGCGCCACCCATCCTGATATGATGGAACAAACCTCCAAAGTGTAGAAAGTCAACTCTCAGCAAAAGTACTGTGAAGACCCTTTCCCACTAACAGGTAAGAAAGCAGCTGTGGGTATTGAGTATTTATTGGCATATTTCCATGAGATGGATTGACCCCCTCAATTACCGCTGTGTATTCACCGTGCTTTCACTGGCGAGTTTCAGGAAGCCCGGGAAACCCGTGGACCCGACGTTAAAGTCAAAAGTCTGTGTAACTGTCACTCTAATTGAGCGATTAACATATGGTAATTAGCAACCCGTCTCTCCCAAGGGGTTGCTCGCACACAGCCTAACTCGCTCCAGTGAAATGTGGAAGTCGGTGGGTTGGAGCCAGCTTCTCGACGGGCTGTCAATTTCCCCGGTTTTAACCCCCCCACCCACGCTCAAACCCAAGCGCTCCACCATGTTAAAATTCGCCTCATTGATATGACTTCAGGAAACCCTGCAAGGCCGGCCTAGTGCTATTTCAGCAAGTCCTTAGCTTGCTGTTGTCCAGTCCTGGCACTGGAAAATTTACCTTACTGTTTCAAGAGCTACAGTGCTAGAAAGTGATGAAACTGCTGCTAACTACCCCTTCCCACCCCAGTCCCGCTCCAACTCAACGACCCTAAGTAATGATAGGAATAGAAAATTACAGGGTATATTGCACTTATTTTAGGCCTGGCAACAGCCAACTTCAGGTCAATTTAATTTTGCACAGTGGGTTTCAAACAGGCATTAGGCCCCTTATTTCCATATGCAAAGGGTCTAACAGCTGATTCAGGTGCGATCCCTGGACGCCTTTCTTTTGCCTAAACCCCCCCGCCTCTCTACCTTTCTTTCCTCCTTTAAGACACTCCTTAAAACCTACCTCTTTGACCAAGCTTTTGGTCACCTGCCCTAATTTCTCCTTATGTGGCTCGGTGTCAAATTTTTTGTCTTAAAATACTCCTGTGAAGCGCCTTGTTAAAGGCACTATATAAATACAAGAAGTTGTTGTTGTTGTTGTATACCAGTAAGATGATGGTGCACTTCTGGCTTGTAATGAGTGCACTTCCTGCCTGCCATATTGGAGGCTTAGACGCCTCATTTAGCGCCCGGAAAACGGGTGTGGCACCATGGAATGTTTAGGCCATGGTTCTTAAAGACAATCACTAAGTTTACAATAGACGTGGATCTATCAGTTTTCTCCTCCACTTCCACCAAAATCACAATGAATGCTGCCTTGCAGTAAATTTGTAAGCTGGTAAATAAGGAGAAACTGTTTCCAGTGGCAGAAGGGTCGGTAACCAGAGCACACAGATTTAAGGTGATTGGCAAAAGAACCAGAGGCGACACGAAGAAACATATATTTACGCAGCGACCTCTTGTGATCCGGAATGCACTGCCTGAAAGGGTGGTGGAAGCAGATTCAAAGTAATATTAAAAGAGAATTAGATAATACTTGAAGGGAAAAAATTTACAGGGCTATGGGAAAAGAGCAGGGGACTGGGATTAATTGGATAGCTCTAAAAGAAAAGAAAGACTTGCATTTATACATCGCCTTTCACGACCACCAGACAACCCAAAGTGCTTTACAGTCAATGAAGTACTTTTTGAAGTGTAGTCACTGTTGTAATGTAGGAAACGCAGCAGCCAATTTTCACACAGCAAGCTCCCACAAACAGCAATGTGATAATGACCAGATAATGGGGGAGAAATTCATTATAGCTCCTTTTGGGGCGCTAAAACTTCAGAACCAGTAAAATTAACGCCAGGCGCTAATGATGAGGGGCTCCTGTGAAATTCAGTTGTAGCGCTCTAAGAGGGAAGTGGAGCACTAAATCAAACGCTAACCAATTCCCTTAGAGCGCTAAAGGGAGTGAGAGGGGCGGTATCGGCAGAGTGCTGATCAATGTTCCGTGCAGCGCTGCCGGATTCGCAGCCTCCTTCCCTCCCTTAAAGGGAAGGGCCAATGCTCACAGCAGTTAAAGGTAAGGCTGGGGATGGGTTGGTGACGGCACCTGCGATCTGCGAAGAGCAGCCCCAAGCACTCTAAGAGAGTGCAGGGCTGATCAATCGCGGCAATTACATTTTTTTTCAAAAGCACAAAGGGGTGAGAATTTTTTTTTGGCCTACCTGACCACCAATCCCTTTAATTACCGCTCCCCCAGCGGCCGGCCGAGGTCACAACGCCTCCTGCAGCTGCCGTTGCTGATGCCCGGCGAAGCTGCAGTGGGCAGAAGCAAATTTAGGATCCGGGGCGGTAACGGGGTGATGCGCACCGGATGACGTCACAATCTCCGGGGCGCAGGCGATCGAAGCAGTAAGTTTTACCAGCGGCGCTACTCCCCATTCAATTTCACGGGGGGCGTTTCTTTTGCCGCGCCTGGTTGGTAAGTCGTTAGCGCCCCCGGAGTTGATAACGGGAGGCGCAAAGGAGGCCAATTTCTAGTCCAATCTGTTTTAGTGATGTTGGTTGAGGGATAAATAATGGCCAGGACAAAGGGGCTAACTCCCCTGCTCTTCTTCGAACTAGTGCCATGGGATCTTTTATGTCCACCCGCGAGCGCAAACGGGGCCTCAGTTTAACGTATCATCCGAAAGACGGCACCTCCGACAGTGCAGCACTCCCTCAGCACTGCACTGGAGTGTCAGCCGAGATTTTTGTGTTCAAATCTCCGGAGTGAGACTTGAACGCACAACCTTCTGACTCAGAGGCAAGAGTGCTACCAACTGAGCCACAACTCTACCAAAGAATCGAGACAGGCATGAAAGGCTGATTGGCTGTGCTGTATCATGCTATGATTGTATGATTCTATGATGTAGTCATCACAGCTGTAGATTTTGGAAAAATTAAAACACACTTTATTGAACTGACTGGCAATAAGACTATAAACATCTAATATATAAAATTATGTAAAATTTACAGCACAGAAACGAGGCATTCAGCCCAACTGCTTTGTGCTGTTATTTATGCTCCACACAGGCCCCCTCCCACCCTACTTCATCTAGCCCTATCTGCGAATTCTTCTATTTCTTTCTCCCTCATGTACTTTTCGAGCTCATACAACTCATTTGCATAGTAAAGGGTTCTTGTCATTGCTGTCTCCAGCGTTGGTTAGAGTAAGAGGGTGAAGACAGATTCTCTTTGACTCACGATAATGCACTGTTCATTCAGGTTGTGGTACATGCATTAATTAGACAGGTGATTCACCAAAGGAGTTTTAAGGTTGAATTTCATTTGACAATATCCTAACATGTTTGCATATGTATGTCATTGAATAATGTGTTTTGTTTTGGACATTTTGGGCTAGAAATTCCGTAGCGCCTCGTTTGGGGCGATAACTTTTGAAATCTCGGAAAAGTATCACAAGGCGATAATCATTTTCTGGTCCCGGGAAATTGAGCTTTAGTGCTCCGAGAGGGAAGTGGAGCGCTAAATCAAGCGCTAACCACTTCTCTTAGGGTATTAAAGTACGAGAGTGGGGTGGTAGCGGCAGAGCGCTGAACAATGTGGAGTGCAAAGATACCAGCATCGGAGGCTGCTTCCCTCGCTTAAAGGGAAGGGCCAGTGATGGTGCACAATATATTTCTGCTCAGTTCTGTGTTGCCAGGCGACCTGGACGACTGCCATTACAGCCCCAAACACTCTCAGAGAGTGGAGGGCTCGGACATCTCGCAGCAATGAAGCATCGAAAACTTTCAGCAGGCACCAGACTGGTGCAAAGAATAAAGTTTGGCCGACCTGAAAACCACTGCCTTTAATTAGCGCTCCCCAAGCAGCCAGCTGAGGTGACAACGCCTCCTCTTCCTGCCGTTGCTGACGCCTGGCGATACAGCAGGGGGCGGGAGGCAACTTCACATCCGGGGCGGTAACGGGGCGCTGCTCACTTTATGACATCACGATCTGCGAGGCACTAGAGGGCGAGGCGGTAAGTGCTAGCGCCAGCACTAAACCAGCAGGGAAGTTCACAGGCATCGCTGAATTCGCTGCGCCTGGTCGCTAATCCCTTAGCGCCCTGTTATCGCGCCCCCCCCCCCCCCAGGCACTAACGGGAGATGCAAAGCAGCCAAATTTAAGTTATTTAATGGATTTCAGTTTAACGTTTGATTTTATCAATTAACTGTACCTGTAAGACTAGCATCCGAAATAGAGTTTGTTCCGTGGATTAAATTCAGTGATTCTGTGGTCCCAGTGCAATGTAGTACAGTTCAGAGAAATGCCACTCGTGCTACAATAGCCCAATCTATCACCCACAATCCCGAATGTAAGGGTCCCTGTTGGAGTGTAGGAGCACTGATTTTACTCTCATAGATATATTACTTGGAGAAGTGAATCATAGAGGTAGAAAATCCACAGGGATTCCCAGATCTCCCAGTGGAGCCTTGGTGGAAACCCCGGGAAAAGAGCCATACAACCATATACACAATTTTTACTGAGTTTCTGCTGAAGATGCAGCAGATGATTAGGAGAATCCCTGCAGAAATTACTGCCGATAGAATTTTAAAGCACAGAAGACGGCCATTTGGCCAATGAAGCCTGTACTGGCTCGGTGGGAGTCCGACTGCCCTGCTCTTCAAATGTTTCTTTTTCAAACATTTTTGAAAAGCTATTATGAATTCTGTTTCCACCACTGTTTCTGTTCAGGCATTCCATATCCTAACAACTCTTTGCATAATATAAAAAATTCGAGCCTCTACATTCTTTTGACGATATTCTTACATTAATACCCTCTTGTTACCAAATAAACAACCAGCAGAAATAATTTTCTGATTTATACTTATTCAAAGCCCTTATAATTTTGAATGCCTCTATCTGATGTTCTCCTAACTTTGTTCTGATGGAAAGAGCCCCAGTTTCTCTAGTCTCTCCTTGTAACTTAAGCCTTTCATTCTTGATATTACTTTTGTGATCTCTTCTGCACTCTCTCCATGGTCTTAACATTCTTCCTAAGATAAGATGTCCAAAACTGGATACAATGGCTGGAATTTTCTGAGGGGTCAGCGGGTTGGATCGGTGGCGGGTCAGGTGGGAAAGTGTTTTTTTTTGACAGCGGGTCAGGACCCCACTGTCAACCCACCGCAACGCGCCTTTCCTAATGTTAGGTCTGTGAGCGCTGAGCAGACCCGACAGGCAGCGGCGGGCAACCCAATTAAACTCATTATAATGTACTTACCAGACCCTTAACGGGCTTTTTTAACTTACCTTTTCACTTTAGCTTCATGGCCACGGGAACCACGCTGTTCGGGGACCACGGCTGTCAACCTGAGATGGGAGTTCAGTGGCCATTGTTCCAGTTGATTACTTGACAGCTTCAAATGTACAGTAAGAGCTCCCACCTGACAGGTCATCACTTTTCTCAGCCACAAGCTGTTTCTCAGACCATTTCAAGCATAAATTCTGCAGTATATCCACTTTCCACTCTCCATTCACTCTTACATTATTGGAAGAACTCTCTCACCATTGACAGAATGCTTCTGTCTTCTCTACTTCACAGGCCATCTATTCCATCAACATGGGTGCCCTTTATACTGTCTCACCTTGGTTCTCAGAATACCACCACGATCAGCCCCAACACCACCAGCACCAGCAGCACCAACAACAGCACCAACCTTCTCCGCAATCACCTGATGCTGATAGGACACAGGGCATCAGTACCCGAGCACATTGCTGCCCGGGACGCCAAAGATAGACTCACCATGGCCAGATTTACTTCACTTGACACTGTACACCCTGGCTGCCACATGATGTGCCAAGATGGTACCACCCCACGCCAACACCATAAAGCATCCCTACAATGTCCAAGCCATTCCTTTCATACTCAACACCATTGCAGGGGGTACCATTGTGTCTCACCATTCACTGCAACTCACTAAGCCACTTCCAAAGGTGCACACAAATCTGTCCAAGAACAGAAAGTGTTGAAAATAAAGTTTCAATGTTTGACAGCACAAAAACAGAAACTTCACATGAACATTGGCTAAAACACCCAAGTACCTACCCTTGTGTGTTGTTATAAGAACATAAGAAATAGGAGCAGGAATAGGCCACTTGGCCCCTCAAGCCTGCTCCGCCATTCAATGAGATCATGGCTGATCTTGGGCTCAAAGCCACTTCCCTGCCCGCTCCCCATAACCCTTTGCTCCCTTATCTTGCAAAAATCTGTCTATCTCCACCTTAAATGTATTTAATGACCCAGCCTCCACAGCTCTCTGGAGCAGAGAATTCCACAGATTTACAACCCTCTGAGAGAAGAAATTCCTCCTCATCTCAGTTCTAAAAGGGCGACCCTTTATTCTGAAACTATGCCCCCGAGTTCTAGATTTCCCTACAAGGGGAAACATCCTCTCTGCATCTACCTTGTCGAGCCCCCTCAGTATCTTATATGTTTCAATAAGATCACCTCTCATTCTTCTAAATTCCAATGAGTATAGTCTCAACCTGCTCAACCTTTCTTCATAAGTCAACCCCCTCATCTCTGGAATTAACCTAGTGAATCGTCTCTGAACTGATCCAATGCAAATATATCCTTCCTTAAATAAGGAGACCAAAACTGTACACAGTTATATGGTATGATTGCACTAAGATGAGGGTGCGTGTGAGGGATGGCTTATGAGATGGGGATGTGATAATGCAGATAGAGAGAGAGGGATGGGTGGAGGTGCAAGGTAAGTTGGTGTGAGTAAGGATGTGCAGCGATAGAGTAGGGAAGACAGAGTGATGGGGATGTGATGAGAGGCACAGCAGGATGAAGGTGAGTGTGGCTTTGTACTAACGTTTCGTGATCTAATGAGATCATTGAAAGGTTTGCGCCACTGCACCCAGGTCCTCCAGACGACATCTCTGATTGTGTCCTCCTCTGGAACCGGGCTGTGTTGATTTCTGGGGGAGGTGTCTTCCGCCCATGGGAAAGGAAGAGAACCTCCCTGCGTGTTGTGACTCCCTCCATAAGCATATGGATGGAGTCATGGGAGAGCCTGGGTGCAGCCCTGTGCCTTTGTTCAGTCATTGTCAGTCTTTGCAGCACCTCAATACAGTAGAACACTGACAGAACAACTGTCAAAATAAAGTTGTCCATGATCCCTTTAAGGAAACCGGCTGATGACGCATCATGAATGACGTCACCAGACCCGATTCCTTGAATTGGCCCGGGAAGCGTGCTGGGCGAGCTTAACAAGTCCTATCAGCATAAATTCATTTTCCAGAGCGGGATGGAAACAGCAGCGGGCTTCGGGACTCACCACTGATGTCGCCTGCCCCGGACCCGCCTCGGTAGGGGAAATCTCGGCCAGAGAAGCTGATCACCTGCCCTTTACAGAACCCGACAATATTTGTTCCATTGATTTCAATAGGCACAGACATGATGGGCAGAATGGCCTCCTTCTGTGCCGTAAATTTCTATGATTCTAGAATCAAAGTCAAGAAGAATCTTCAAAAGGTGGGCAAGCCACTCCGCTAGGTTCCCACCCAGGCAGCGAAGTTGAAAATTATCCTCCAATATTCTTAACTGTTGCCTAACCAAAGATTCATGAAGGTTTAGCATTAGCTCTTTGGCTTGTGCCATATGCTCTTGTTTATAAAACTTAAGAACTAAAGGTTTTTTTAACAACTTCATCAACTTGACCTCCCACTTTTGAGGATCTGAATCCCTTCGTCCCTTTGCTCCTCTACTCCTTTTAAAGTTTTACCATTTAGTGTAAATGTTCTCTCCTTATTCTTCCCCCAAAATGTATTCCCTCGCATTTCTCTGCAGTAAATTTCATCTAGTCAATCTATTTAACCTATCTATAACCTCCTGAACTCACTTGCAGTACTCTTTGCAGTTAGCCATGCTCTCTAATTTAGTGTCATCAGTAGATTTTGATATTGTGACCCCTATACCCAAGTCCGGATCCTTAGTGAGAAGTGCAATAGTTCCAACAACGAACCCTAGGGGTCACCAATGTTTACAGCCTTCCAGTCTGAAAAATATCCATTAACTACAACTCTCTGTTATCTGTCCTTAAACCAACTTTCTATCCACTGCCACACATCCTCTTAATACTATGTGCCTCCTATGTGGCATCTTATCAAATATCTTTTAAAAATTCCTTGGCACAACATCCACTGCATATCCCTTATCAATGCATCAATATTACCTCAAAGAACTCTATTGAATTTGACAGAACTGACTTGACATTTGCCAATCCATTTTGACTTTCCTTAATTATCCCATGTCTTTCTCGATGAATATTAATTGAATCCCATAGAAGTCTACCCACTACCGATCTTAGACTTTATACATAGAAATTGTAAATAAAAGGCATTTGTTTAGGCAATACATTTTGGACAATTTCCAACAGTATTAACCTGTAACTGGTAGAATACAGTAACATTGATGGTGAAGAATAAGGAAAACACAGAACTGTAATGATTACAGGGAACAAACTCCTTGGTGCTGCGCCTGTTTTGCAGACTCCTATGGGTAAAAATTCAGTTGGTTGCGCCTCCCGTTAGCGCCTTAAATGGGCGCTAATGGGGCGTTAAGGCGCTAACGCCCGGGCGCAGCGATGTTTGCGCCGCTCGAGAACTTAACTTGAGATTGTGCGGCGGCGCTAAAACTTACCGCTGCGACCACCTGCGCGCGCAGATTGTGACGTCATTCCGTGGTGCAACGCCCTTGGGGCGCCCCGGAGCGGAAATTGAGTGGCGCCCCCTGCCTTACCACCTGGCGCTTCCAACGACCGGAAGACTGGAACGTTATCAATCGGTGTGGGGCTGGGGGGGGCGCTATTTAAAGGGGGCCTCTTCCTGTCTTTTTCTGTGGTCGACATTTATGCACCACTCGTTCTGAGAGAGAGAGAGAGATTCGGAGAGAGAGAGAGAGAGACTTCTACATTGACTCAACGCTTTGTGAGGTAGTTTTGCCTAGTTCATCCTAACTTTGCTGCTACTTTCGTTGCTGTACCTCATTACTTTTCTGGCAAAGAGAATATGGGGGCTGCAATGATTGGGGGCGTCGTCCTGCTCCAGCTCAATCGGAGGATAGTGAGACGCAGACAGAGAGTGGCAATGATGGCCAGACGGAGGAGGGCCATCAGGCGCATGTACAGGAGAGCTTACCCTCCCAGGGTATATCGTGAACAGCTCTCCTACATCCACATGTCCGAGGAGCTGTGTTTGCGAAGGCTGCGATTCAGCAAGGAGGTGGTCACTGAGCTCTGCCACCTGCTGCAGCCAGATCTGCAGCCTCAGCTGAGGTCCAGGACGTCTCTGTCGGTGGCAGTGAAGGTCACAGTGGCTTTGAACTTCTACGCCACTGGCTCATTCCAAGCTGCTGTTGGGGACCTCGCCAATATCTCCCAGTTTGCGGTGCATCGCTGCATCCGGCAGGTCACCAATGCCCTCTTCACAAGGAGACGAGACTTCATCTCCTTCCCTATGACCCCAGACAAGCAGCATGACCGTGCTATGGGCTTTGCGAGGGTAGCGGGCTTCCCCATGGTGCAGGGCGCCATTGACTGCACGCATGTGGCTTTGCGTGCTCCGCGAGAGAATGCAGAGGAGTTCCGGAACAGAAAGGGGTTCCATTCCTTGAATGTGCAGTTGGTCTGTGACCACAGACAGGTGATTCTCGCTGTCAATGCCCACTATCCGGGCAGCTGCCACGATGCTTTCATCCTGCGCCAGAGTACTGTGGCAGAAATTTTCGAGGCACCGCATCAGCCAGTTGGTTGGCTTCTGGGGGACAAGGGGTACGCATTGAGCACCTGGCTGATGACACCGCTCCGTGCGCCAAACACCCCTGCTGAGCTGCGGTACCAGGAAAGCCAACAAGCAACCAGGAACATTATTGAGCGCACAATCGGCGTGCTCAAACAACGATTCCGCTGTCTGGACCATTCCGGAGGAGCCCTGCAGTACTCGCCTGAGCAAGTTTCCAAATTCGTAGTGGTGTGCTGCATGTTGCACAACATGGCAATCCTCAGGACGCAGCCAATGCCACCAGGCCTTGCAGCACCACAAGAGGAGGAGGAGGAAGAGGAGGAACAGGCCGAGGACGATGATCAGCAGCAGTACCAAGGCAGGAGGGCGGCCCACAATGGTCAAACTGCAAGGGCCGTCCGTCAACGACTAATAGCAAGCCGCTTCTAGGGCCCCTGCCAGTGCTACAAACACGAATCAACCCAGCACGCAACCCCTAAGCCGGCCAAGGCACCAATAATTCCAACCACCAGCCATGTATATTTTGAATACAGAAACTTATTTATTGTACAAACTCTGTGTGTGTCAATTCCTCATGACAAACTCATAGAAATAAACACAAAAAAACAGTCAATAACATAACTGGTTCTCACAACCTGGAGATAATGTCCAAAACACTAAACAAAAGTTGGGCCATGAACCTCGGCCTTTAATAAAAAAATGACCAGCATTTTGGCACACCTCCTACTTTTTGCCCTTCGAGGGTGATCTCCTTCCCTTGCGCACTTCCCCCCTTCTAACCCTACTGCTCCTCCGTAATGGGACCTCAGTGGCTGCAGCAAGGCTGGTAGAAGGCTGCTGCTTGTCAGACCCTGACACTGCAGATGCCCCTGAAGGACGGCCTCGACCACTTCTGGGCCTGGAGGGCCCGGCTGCAGACTGCACCAACTCTGCATGGGCGGCAGCAGTCTGTCCTACAGGCGGTGGCAAGTGCAGTGGAGAAGTGACAGTGTTGGCAGCAGGAATGCTGTCATCGTGAGAGAGGACAGCAACTCCCTGCTCGCCCGACACACTGGCACTCCCACGGGGCAGCACTTCAGCATCCGGAGCAATTTGCCGGAGAACAGATTGCTGGCCTGCTGCGGCGCGGTGACAGCCCCGGGGACATGTGCACGAACCATCGAGGATGGCAGCAGTCAGTGCTCGCGTGGCCTCAATCTGAGTCTGCATGAGAGCAGTCTCAGATGGATTCCTGGCAGCCAGTGACTGAATTGCAGCAGTAAGCTTTAGTGTGGCATCCGCCTGTGCTACAGCGAAGTGCTCCACACTCCTTGCCAGTGCCTCAATGCATTCGGGCACCCTTCCCACTGCACCCATGAGCTCAGTGTGCATGCCCACCGCCTGGCTGTTCATTTCTGCAATCAGCCGCTCCTCCTCTGCGTCCATTGCATTAGGAGTGTCTGGCATACTCTCCCTCTGGGGAGAAGGCTCCCGTTCTTCCCTCCCCCCCGCATGGCGTGGCTGCAGCCCGCTGGGTCCTGGAACTTCACCATCATCAGCCCCTTCCCCCCTGCTCCCCCGTTCTTCCCTCCCCCCCCAATGGCGTTGCTGCAGCCCGCTGGGTCCTGGAACTTCACCATCATCAGCCCCTTCCCCCCTGCTCCCCCGTTCTTCCCTCCCCCCCCAATGGCGTTGCTGCAGCCCGCTGGGTCCTGGAACTTCACCATCATCAGCCCCTTCCCCCCTGCTCCCCTCCGGGGAAGGCGTGTTCCCAGTGTGGCCATGGGCTTCCTCGGGAGAGGGTGGCACTGATGCTCCGGCTTCCTCTTCCTCCTCAGCTGCAGCATCACTCCCAGTGGCAGCTTCAGGGACCATCTCCTCAGCTGGTGAATCACCATCTGAAAGCAGGGAGGTACAAGAGTGGCTTTAGCGTGAGGACAGGGTGGCAGTAAGGGAGGAATAAGTGCAGCGAGTTAGCAAGTTGGATTGAAAGTGTCAAAGGCTGGTATTGTGAGGGACAAGTGGAAGGACAGAGGACAAAAAGGTGATGACCTTACCATTGCTGTCCACAACAGGGTCGGCGTCTCCAGTGGCGACGGGACCGATCACCCGGCTTGCCACAATCCTGTGGACGCGCTCCTCCAGATCGCTGAGGGGTTGCAGCTGAAGCCGCCCTCCACCCGTCCGTTGCTGCTGTCTCCGATTATGAGCCAGCTTAGCCTGCAAGAAAAAGGACAGCATCTGAGTCAATATACAGCCATGGTCTTGCCTGATGTGCCTCCCATAGGTGAATAGCCCTTACAATATGCAGCCATGGTCTTGCCTGATGTGCCTCCCATAGGTGAATAGCCCTTACAATATGCAAAGTGTGGAATGTGTGTGTATGTTTGATGAAAGGGCCATAGGTGTTGCATGAGTGTTGTGCATTGGGGTTTTAAGACCCTCTGGCCATAGAGTGAGGTTGAGATGGAGGGATGGAGAGGTATTGAGAAAAAGCCACTCACCCTGACGACCCGAGTGAGGTCGTTGAACTTTTTGCGGCACTGGACATGGGTCCTGGGCACCATGCTCCTGGAGGAGACGCTCTGAGCCACCTCCCTCCACACTCTTCTGAACTCGCGTGGCAAAGGCCTCCTGCCACTCTCAGGGAACAGCATGCATCGTCTGCGCTCCACTGCGTCAACCAGAGCATCCAAGGCCCGCTCGGTGAAGCGATGAGCGCGTTCTCTCACCCTCTCCATGCTTGGCAGCAAAATGGATTACAGGTCTCTCCAGGCTGAGATTCAAGGCTGCAATGAGCAGGGTGTGGCTGGGGAGCAAGTGGCCCCCCCCGCTTTAAGAAGTGTCCGGCGCCAGTGTGTCTGTGTTCCCTCGCTAACTGGCAGCAGCTGCGCTGCGCTCGTGCGCTGAGGTAGCGCCTCACTCCTAGGCCTTTGCGCCCTAAGAGAGGTGTGCAGCGCCTAATTTAGCGCTCCACTCACCTCCCGGGGCGGTAAAAGTGAAGTTTCCTGTCAGTGCCGATAATTAGCGCCAGGCGCTAATATTTGCGCGCGGACGATATTTGCGCCCCAAATGGGGCGCGACCTAATTTCTACCCCCTAGGGTTCCAATATGACGGGCAGCATTCACGCACTTACTTAGTGTCAGAGGGGCACCGCCCGCCATATTGGTTAGGGTTGCTCAGTGGGCATCCAGGGTCCATGCCTGAAACTGGTGTTAGGCCTTTTGCAAACTGAGGATCTACTGCCTGTTTCAGGGCACTTTGCCCAAATTCTCTGTGAATGACCGCAGCATGTGCCGTGCGTAGTACGGCCAGTTTCTTCAGGCGCTCAGCTCACCTTGTCGTGGTATTCTCCACCAGGCTCCACATTAGGCAGATGATGGCCACCACCCTTTTTAAAAAATTCATTCACGGGATGTGGACGTTGGTTGTCGTGGTCCTGCCGCCGGCCTCGATAGGCATGTGCAACGTGTGCTGCACCTGGATCATGACTCGATTTGGGTGCAATCCAATTTCTAGGCAATTATGTTTTGGGTAGCTGTTGGAATCCAAGAGGCCACCATGTATAATAAATTGATTCAGTGACAGGAGAAAGTCTGGGTCTGCACTGTGCACAATTTTACAAGCAATAATTTTACAGCACAGCAGGCACTCGAATATCCCGCGGTGGTGCAAAGTTCGACAATGGTTGCGACATTGTTCATTGAGCGGAGTGTGTGCTACACCCGGCTGAAGGAGTCGTTGTGGGACCTGGTCGTGCTCCATATTGGCAGCCTGCCAATTTGTAGCAGGAAATCCAGCAATGCATCCAATTGTGAAGGACCTGCAGCAGCACCTTAAAGGGGTGGGATGGAAGTGTCAGGAGTGAAAGGAATTACCAGCTTATAGCAGCAGGCAAAATTTTTGCAGCACCTATAGCAGCAAAGACTTTGGGGCAATAATTTGTCACCTTAGCGCCTCCCCTTAATGGCAGTAGATGGTGCTAATGGGGTGCTAGATCAGTATCGCCGGGGCGAGGCGAATCCAGCGCCGCACGCCAAATCTGCCCCCCCCCCCATAGCGTCGCCGGTCAGAGGTATTGCGGGAATGTCAACGCCAGGGAGATTGTGACGTCAGTGAGTGTGCAACACTCACTGAACGCCCAATTTGCAAAATTGATTTTCGCCACTTACCACACCACCTAGAGTAAACATCGATGGGGACAGCTGGTGTGCAGCACCAGGAAGCCAGCTCCAGGGACGTTATTAAAAGGGATCATCAATAATCACTCGCAGCTGTCAGGTTAGTGTAGTTTCAGTGGTTTTTGTTAGTTTCACACACTGCAACAGTTTTATTCAGCTATTTCAATGTTCTTTTGTATTAGGAGTCTTCTGGCAACTAAAAAGTAATTACATTTAGTGTTCAAAGATTCAAACTGCTGCACTTGGTTACATTAATGGGGGCTGTACTGGCAGTCGACCTCACCCTCCAGGATCTATGGTGGAGAGAGCGGAGGCAGGGAGAAAAACTGGAACATTTGCCCAGAGAGAGGAAGAGGGCCATCAGGCCTTTCAACAGAAGGCCTTACCGTTCGAGGATATTCCTACCTCCAATTAAGTGATGAGCAGTGTATTAGAAGGCTCCACTTCACCAAGGACCTCCAGCCTCAGATCAGGGTGACCACAGCTCTCTCAGTGGCAGTCAAGGTCACTGTCACCCTCAATTTCTTCACCAGTGGACCCTTCCAGTCTGCAACAGGAGATATAGCTAACATCTCACAGTTCACCATCCATCGCTGCAACCAATAGGTCACAGAGGCTCTCTACAGTAGGAGAAGGGACTAAATTTCCTTCCCCATCACCAGAGAGAAGCAGGACGAGCGTGCTTTGCCAGGATAGTGGGAATCCCCATGGTGCAGGGCGCCATTGACTGCACCCATGTGGCTTTGAAGGCACCGCATAACAATCCTGAGATCTTCTATAATGGCAAAGGTTACCACTCACTTAATGTGTAGTTGGTGTGAGACCACGCACAGCGAATCCTCACCATAAATGTCCGCTATCCTGGCAGCAGCCACGGTGCCTACATCTTGTGCCAGACCGGGGTGTCAGCACTCTTCCAGCCACCACATCAAGCTCGCGGCTGGATGGTTGGAGACAAGGGCTATCCACTCTCCACCTGGCTCATGACTCCCCTCCGCAACCCCAATACTCCTGCCCAGCACTCATATAATGAGAGCCATGCTGCCACCAGGAATATCATTGAGCAGACCATCGCAGTGCTCAAGCAACGGTTCCGCTGCCTTGACTGCTCAGGAGGAGCCCTCCAGCACTCGGCTGAGCGGGTGTCCCATTTCATGGTGATCTGCTGCATGCTCCACAACTTTGCCATCATGAGGGCCCAGCCCTTGTCACCAGGGATTGCGGGACCACCTGAGGAGGAGGAAGAGAGAGGGGAGGAGGAGAAGGAGGATGACGAGGGAAAGGAAGATGAGGAGGATGACAAGGAGGACAAAGAGGAGCAGGAGGAACAGAAGTGAGGGAGGAGACAGTCATTTAATTGGCCATCAGACTGTGGTTCGAATGAATTAAACCCCAGATCCCCGTTGCTCACCACATCCCTATCATTCCATCCCTGTCGCAGACCATATCGCAGCGCAAAGCTGAAATGAGACAAACCACAAAAGAATCCAAATTGAATTGATAAATTTATCAAAAATCACTAAGCACATATTTACACCAAAAATATTAACTATTCACTCTTGTGCAATCCCTTAGTGCCTGTCGTTACTGTGCCTTTACCTACCCTAGTGCTCCTACGAAGTGTTGGCACAGTGGCTGCAGCAGAGCTGGTGGAAGGCTGCTGAGTGCCCGTGCAGGAGACTTCAGATAGCCTTGCAGGACGCCCTCGCCCAGCTCTGGGTCTGGAAGGCCCAGCTGTAGACTGCACCACCTCAGCATGTGCGGCAGCAGTCTGGGCTGACTGGATGACAGGCAGCGACAAGGGCAATGGCAGAGTGGCAGTGGTGGGAGCAGGAATGCTGTCATCCTGAGAGAGGACAACAGGATCCTGCTCCTCTGACCCACTGACACTCCCCAGGGGCAGCACCTCAGCATTACTACCAATCTGTTGGTGCACAGATTGCTGGCCTGCTGCGACACCGTGAAAGCCCTGGTTGACGGTGGTAGACCCAGCCATGATGGCAGCAGTCAGATCTTGTGTGGCATCAAGCTGAGACTACATGAGAGCAGTCTGAGAATCGATGGCACCAAGCATAGTCTGCATTACAGCACTAAGACATTGTGTCATTTCCACCTGTGCTGCAATGGAAGCGGCCAGAGTGCCATCATGCGTAACATCAGGTCCGGGTCACCACAGTCTCTCTGGGAGTCTACCATCCTTTGCAGACTGGAAATGATGGTCTCCATGGTGTGCGCAGAGCCTTGTGCAATGTTGGAGGCGGACTCCTCCATGCTCCTTACCATTGCTGAGAGGCTCTCGGGCACCCTTGCCATTGCGCCTATCATCTCCATGCGCATGCCCATCACCCTTCTTCTAAAGGCATCCCCATCGAGATCCTCATCTGAGTCCTGTGCAGGAGAACCCATGCCCGAACTTTCCCTCCGGGGAGCTGGCCCCCGAGCTACCCTTTACCCCTGGCCTTGCTGCAGTTCACTCGTTCCCAGTGCCTCACCCTGTGCAGATCCCGCTACTATGCCAGCCTCTAAAGAACGTGTAGTGCCAGTATCTGAGCTGGTGTCTGCGGGTGAGACATGCAGTGATGCAGTGTGTTCTTCCTGCTCCTCTTCTCCCGCCTCGCTCTCTGCGGTGCCCTCAGGGACAGGCTGCTCAGGAGCTTGCTCATTATCTGAAAGCATAAAGGCACAAGAGTCGGGTTAAGGTGAGGGGAGGGGGGCAGGAAGAGAGAAATGCATGCATACAGCATGATTAGCTGGAAAGTGCGAAACACTTGTGGGGTGAGGGGCAAGTGGGTTGTGAGAAGAAGGAGTAGGGATGAACATACCATTGTTGTCCCAAAAGGGGTCAACGTCACTATGGCCATGGCGCCCACCACCTGGCACCCAATGATTTGCAGCACTCGATTCTCCAGCGCACACAGTGGTTGGGTGTCAGCTTGTCCCCCGCCTGTGCACTCCTGCTCCCTCCTGTTGTGTGCCACCTTGGCCTGCAAGAGAAAGGAAAGTGTGTGAGTGAGTGTGTAGCAATGTGTTTGGGTGATGTGCCTGCCATCTTGAATAGCTGTCATTGTGTGCAAGGTGCGAGATGTGGGTGTGAGTGTTGGTAGGTAGAGATTGTTGATAGGTGAGTGCTGGGGGTGTGGTGCTTTGGGCAGTGTGTGAAGATTGTGGTACAGATGGTGGTATGTAGGTCGTGTTTGTTGAATCATTCACTCACCCTGACCACCTGAGTGAGGTCATTAAATTTCTTCCTGCACTGTGTGGGTCCTGGGGACCACAGTGCTGCCCGAGATGTGTTGGGCTACCTCCCTCCACATGGTGCAGAAGACATGTGGTGAGGGCATCCTCCCTCTTGCCGAGTAGAGCAATGCCCTCCATCTCTCCACAGTGAAAACTAATGACTCCAATGTTTCATTGGAAAATCTGCAGGCTCTCTCCCTGGGGCGTGGATCTGCCATGAGCACACCTGGTTCAGCCCTCTGGCTCCTTATCCTTGTTCTGCTTCTGCTTGCTGAGGCAGCTGCACAGCCAGCAATGCTGAGAATGAGGTTCTGCAGCATCAATGAACCTCCCCTTTAAGAAGTGATAAAAGCCTGTGGCAATGATGAGTTGCAATTAGACTGCACTCGATATTGGTCCACCCTTTGAGTGTAATGCCAATGAACTTGGGATTAAGAGTTGATTTAGGACGCCAATCATTTTATTGAGCAATGAGGACGAATTTTGCGTACAGTCTAAAGCATTTGCACCTGGCACTAAATCTCCAACTTTTCGACCCATTCCTTGGCTATAACGAATTTCTAGCCCAATATTATATTTGGAAACTTTTAAAGCTCAAAAACCACAAGCAACCACAGTAAGATAGGTGCCAAACTTGTTTCCAGCTTTCTCTGACTGCAGCAAAGGATTTCTAAAGATGCCTTAATGTATGCTCAAAATAGTCACCTTCCAACTTCTGCCACCCATGTTTGTTGGGCAGGTGCAGAAATTGGCATTAATCTAGCGGGCAGCAATGAAGCTGGTGTCGGGGGTCATAACTATATTACCTGACCCCAATATTCATGAGGTTCCCGTCTGTTTCCAGCAAGAGTTTTGGACACTAGGATCACTTTCCACCCAAAAGCCTGAATGGGTGGACATCAGTAGTAAGTGGGCTTCAATTATACTTATTATGGTTGTCCCACTACTGCCCCACCTTTCAGCACAAACAGGATAGTAAGGATATGAAAATCATCCCTGGGTTGCTCCCAAAATTCTCAAATTAATTTGTGTCATGCTTGATGAGTCCCACAAGAAACATGTACAAAAAGTGAGGAGCACGCTTACCTTTGCCAACAAACTTCTTCCTCATTTTCAACAGCGTCTGAGGGACCTGGGTGACTGCTTTGACTCAATCAGAAACCTCCCTCCACCCAGCTCGACACTTTTCTTGGATCCTTCGGCTCCAAATAAGACCAGCTCCTCTGCAGCAGGACCTCCAACTCTTCAGCATCAAAGGCAGCGATGTTGAACATCTGTCTCCACTGTGGCACTGTAAAAAATGGATCCATCTTTCTGCCAGCACCAACCATCACAACTTCCCTTCTAATGGTGAGCAGCAGCTCTTTAAGAGCTGCTGCCTTGCTGGATTTGACATCCCTGTCATCAGCTAAGTGTGCTATCCCCCCAGCCCATGCTCTCTGGGCAAGATTTTCATGTTCTTGTTACCTGTTGAAACTAAGGGAAGGACTTCCATTGAAAAAAATTCTCACTGCCCAACCTCAGCACAGGCAAACCTTCACGCAGGACAGTTCAAGCCCATTTTTGCCCTTCTCACAAAATTGAGGATGTAAGGAATATCAGATAAGTCTGCAACAAACTGTGTGAAGGACACTAATAACAAGAATGTTTAGTGTAGGGACATTGCACTCGTTTAACCAGATGACAGTAGTCTCAGCTGCTTACTTTCTTGAGTTACACTCTTTTCTGAAAGGTTAAAATAGCAATATTGACTGTAACATTTTATTTGCAGTTACAGTGGGTAAATCCCAACAGCTATGGTTCTCAGTTAAGCTTGTAGTTCAAAAGTAATAAATAATATATGAAAAAAGTAGGTTAATGCATATAGACTGCAGGTGACCTGAGCTGAGCTGTAAAGGAGTTTAGCTTTCAGCCCTCGATCCATGGAGGATATTATTCAAGATACATATAGTGTGCCATGATTTATTAATAATTACAGTTCAGGCAAGAGGCATTTATTGTTCGACAAGCTAAAAGTAAAAAAATACCCAAAGAAAAGAGAAAAACAGCTCTTACAAATATACGTGGATCAGTAAAAGTGGATTTATTCCCATTATTTTCCAGATTTGCAGAAGCCACAATTTGTGAAACTTCTAGAAAATCATTTTGGTATTAGCAGAAAATTTGTAGAGGACAAATCCTCTCAAAAAGCTTAATTTATAAATTCTGCAAAATCTTAAATACAGACCTCTAGAATACTTACTCCAGTTTTTTAAAAAACAAAACAAAACCATCTTGTAATTGCTTCAAATTATCATGTCACAAAATGGGCTGGAACTTGCAGGAAACTTAATGGTGCATCTGCAGCGCACACCATGACTACTTCCAGAAAATGATGGTGTGAGTGACTCAGGCCATTGCATACGTCATGCCAAGATTTCCAGGGACCCTCTGTGCCAGTCTGCTGTGAACCTTGCCGAAACGATGAGAATTATATTATCATATCTCTGCCCCTCTATAAAATCGCTGGCCGTGTCTAATTTGCTGGATTAACGCTGCTCTGCTCACCGCTACCAATGAGACTGAACCAGAACAGCACTGGTAACCTGGCAGTGTCATGATTTATTGCTCCAAGATTGATTTCCCTCAAACAAAGATCTTTTTACTGATCTTTGCCGATTTATATCTATCAAATATATTGGCTGACCAGAAAGCTTCCTGTTAAATGGAATGGAATTTTTGAAAGCCATTTAATGTTTGTATCAATTCACTGCTCTCTGGTCCGTTAACAGTCTCAATCACTAATTTTAGCACAGAGAACCAATCCAAAGGCATGTTTCTTTTAGAATTCATATTGATGTTGATATTGATATTCATTTCCAGATCAATGAGATGGTCAATATTTTGTTGACAGAATAAATGTATTTACTCCTATTTAATTTTTATATATGTCTATTTAAAGGTTAAGACACCTATTAGAGACCATGCAGCTGCAGCAGCTCTGAGTTTAAAGGCAGGGATGTCTGAGAAATGAGCTATTAAATTCTACAAAAGCAAAATACTGCGGATGCTGGAAATCTGAAATAAAGCAGAAAATGCTGGAAATACTCAGCAGGTTAGGCAGCATCTACCTGGAGTACTGTGAGCAGTTCTGGGCACCACACCTTAGGAAGGATATATTGGACTTGGAGGGAGTGCAGTGTAGGTTTACCAGAATGATACCCGGACGTCAAAGGTTAAGTTACGAGGAGAGTTGACACAAATTAGGATTGTATTCCCTAGAATTTAAAAGATTAAGGGGTGATCTGATCGATGTTTTCAAGATATTAAGGGGAACAGATAGGGTAGATTGAGAGAAGCTATTTCTGCTGGTTGGGGATTCTAGGACTAGGGGGCATAGTCTATCAATTTCAGGAGTGAAATTAGGAAACACTTCTACACACAAAGGGGGAAAAATTAGGTCGCGCCCTGTTTGGGGCGCAAATATCGTCTGGACGCAAAAATTAGCGCCTGGCGCTAATTATCGCCACTGACTGGAAACTTCACTTTTAACGCCCCGGGAGGTGAGTGGAGCGCTAAATCAGGCGCTGCACACCTGTCTTAAGGCGCAAAGGCCGAGCAGTGAGGCGCTAACTCAGCGCGCGAGCGCAGCGCAGGTGCTGCCAGTTAGCGAGGGAACACAGACACACTGGCGCCGGCCAGTTCTTAAAGGTGGGGGGGGGCAACTTGCTCCCCAGCCACACCCTGCTCATTGCAGCCTTGAATCTCGGCCTGGAGAGACCTGTGAATCCATTTTGCTGCCAAGGATGGAGAGGGTGAGAGAACGAGCACAGCGCTTCACCGAGCGGGCCTTGGATGCTCTGGTTGGCGCGGTGGAGCGCAGAAGATCTATACTCTTCCCTGAGAGTGGCAGGAGGCCTTTGCCACGCGAGTACAGAAGAGTGTGGAGGGAGGTGGCTCAGAGCGTCTCCTCCAGGAACATGGTGCCCAGGACCCATGTTCAATGCCGCAAAAAGTTCAACGACCTCACTCGGGTCGTCAGGGTGAGTGGCTTTTTCTCAATACCTCTCCATCCCTCCATCTCAACCTCACTCTATGGCCAGAGGGTCTTAAAACCCCAATGCACAACACTCATCCAACACCTATGGCCCTTTCATGAAACACATACACACATTCCACACTTTGCATACAATAAGCGCTATTCACCTATGGGAGGCACATCAGGCAAGACCATGGCTGCATACAGTAAGGGCTATTCACCTATGGGAGGCACATCAGGCAAGACCATGGCTGTATATTTACTCAGATGCTGTCCTTTTTCTTGCAGGCCAAGCTGGCGCATAATAGGAGAAAGCAGCAACGGACAGGTGGAGGGCGGCCTCAGCTGCAACCCCTCAGCGATCTTGAGGAGCGCGTCCACAGGATTGTGGCAAGCCGGGTGATCGGTCCCGTCGCCACTGGAGACGCCGACCCCGTTCTGGACAGCAATGGTAAGGTCATCACCTTTTTGTCCTCTGTCCTTCCACTTGTCCCTCACAACACCAGCCTTTGACACTTTCAATCCAACTTGCTAACTCGCTGCACTTATTCCTCCCTTACTGCCACCCTGTCCTCACGCTAAAGCCACTCTTGTACCTCCCTGCTTTCAGATGGTGATTCACCAGCTGAGGAGACGGGCCCTGAAGCTGCCAGTGGGAGTGAAGCTGCAGCCGAGGAGGAAGAGGAAGCCGGAGCATCAGTGCCACCCTCTCCCGAGGAAGCCCATGCCCACACTGGGAACACGCCTTCCCTGGAGGGGAGCAGGGAGGAAGGGTCTGATGAGGGTGAAGCTCCAGGACCCAGCGGGCTGCAGCAACGCCATGGGGGTAGGGAAGAACGGGGGCCTTCTCCCCAGAGGGAGAGTATGCCAGCGACTCCTACTGCAATGGACGCAGAGGAGGAGTGGCTGATCGCAGAAATGAACACCCAGGCGGTGGGCATGCACACTGAGCTCATGGGTGCAGTGGGAAGGGTGCCCGAATGCATTGAGTCACTGGCAAGGAGTGTGGAGCACTTCGCTGTAGCACAGGCGGATGCCACACTAAAGCTTAGTGCTGCAATTCAGTCACTGGCTGCCGTGATCCCATCTCTGACTGCTCTCATGCAGACTCAGATTGAGGCCACGCGAGCGCTGACTGCTGCCAACCTCGATGGTTCGTTCACATGTCCCCGGGGCTCTCACCGCGCCGCAGCAGGCCAGCAATCTGTGCTCCAGCAGATTGCTCCGGATGCTGAAGTGCTGCCCCGAGGGAGTGCCAGTGTGTCGGTCGAGCAGGGAGTTGCTGTCCTCTCTCACGATGACAGCATTCCTGCTGCCAACACTGTCACTTCTCCACTGCACTTGCCACCGCCTGTAGGACAGACTGCTGCCGCCCATGCAGAGTTGGTGCAGTCTGCAGCCGGGCCCTCCAGGCCCAGAACTGGTCGAGGCCGTCCTTCAGGGGCATCTGCAGTGTCAGGGTCTAACAATCAGCAGCCTTCCACCAGCCTTGCTGCAGCCACTGAGGACCCATTACGGAGGAGCAGTAGGGTTAGAAGGGGGGAAGTGCGCAAAGGAAGGAGATCACCCTCGAAGGGCAAAAAGTAGGAGGTGTGACAAAATGCTTGTCATTTTTTTATTAAAGGCCGAGGTTCGTGGTCCAACTTTTGTCTAGTGTTTTGGACATTATCTCCAGGTTGTGAGAACCAGTTATGTTAATGACTGTTTTTTTGTGTTTATTTCTATGAGTTTGTCATGTGGAAATGACACACACAGAGTTTGTAAAATAAATAAGTTTTTGTATTCAAAATATACATGTTTGGTGTTTGGAATCATTGGTGCCTTGGCCGGCTTAGGGGTTGCATGCTGGGTTCATTGATGTTGTTAGCAATGGCAGAAGCCATTTCCACAGCAGGGGCCCTAGAAGCGGCTTGCTATCAGCTGTTGATGGACGGCCCTTGCAGTTTCACCATTGTGGGCCACCCTCCCGCCTTGGTGCTGCTGATGATCATCCTCCTCGTCCTCTTCCTCCTCTTCCTCCTCCTCCTCTGGTGGTGCTCCAAGGCCTGGTGGCATTGGCTGGGTCCTGACGATTGCCATGTTATGCAACATGCAGCACACAACTACGAAGTTGGATACTCGCTCAGGCGAGTACTGCAGGGCTCCTCCAGAATGGTCGAGACAGCGGAACCGTTGCTTCAGCACGCCGATTGTGCGCTCAATGATGTTCCTGGTAGCTTGATGGCTCTCATTGTACCGCAGCTCAGCAGGGGTGTTGGGCGTACGGAGCGGTGTCATCAGCCAGGTGCTCAATGGATACCCCTTGTCCCCGAGAAGCCAACCAACTGGCTGATGCGGTGCCTCGAAAAGTTCTGCCACAGTAGTCTAGCGCAGGATGAAAGCATCGTGGCAGCTGCCAGGATAGTGGGCATTGACAGCGAGTATCAGCTGTCTGTGGTCACAGACCAACTGAACATTCAAGGAATGGAACCCCTTTCTGTTCCGGAAATCCTCGGCATTCTCATGTGAGCACGCAAAGCCACATGCGTGCAGTCAATGGCGCCCTGCACCATGGGGAAGCCCACTATCCTCGCAAAGCCCAGAGCGCGGTCACGCTGCTTGTCTCGGGTCATGGGGAAAGAGATGAACTCTTGTCTCCTTTTAAAGAGGGCATTTGTGACCTGCCGGATGCAGCAATGCACCGCGAACTGGGAGATATTGGCGAGGTCCCCAGCAGCAGCTTGAAATGAGCCAGTAGCATAGAAGTTGAGAGCCACTGTGACCTTCACTGCCACCGACAGAGACGTCCTGGACCTCAGTTGAGGCTGCAGATCTGGCTGCAGCAGGTGGCAGAGCTCAGTGACCACCTCCTTGCTGAATCGCAGCCTTCGCAAACACAGCTCCTCAGACATATGAATGTAGGAGAGCTGTTCACGATATACCCTGGGAGGGTAAGCTCTCCTGTACAGATGCCTGTTGGCCCTCCTCCGTCTGGCCATCATTGCCACTCTCTCTCTGCGTCTCTGTCTCCTCCGATTCAGCTGGAGCAGGACGACGCCCCCATTCAGTGCAGCCCCCATAGTCTCATTGCAAGCAAAGTTATGAAGGACAGCAACCAAAGTACCAGCGAAGTTAGGATCAGTAGGCAAAACTACCTCACAAAGCGTTGACTCAATGCAGAAGTCTCTCTTTCTCTCTCTCCGAATCTCTCTCTCTCTCTCAGAACGAGTGGTGCAAAAATGTCAACCACAGAAAAAGACAGGAAGAGGCCCCCTTTAAATAGCCCCCCCCCCCAGCCCCACAGCGATTGATAGCGTTCCAGTCTTCCGGTCGTTGGATGCGCCAGGCGGTAAGGCAGGGGGCGCCACTCAATTTCCGCTCCTGGGCGTCACAAGGGCGTTGCACCATGGAATGACGTCACAATCTGCGCGCGCAGGTGGTCGCGGCGGTAAAGTTTAGCGCCGCCGCACAATGCCTAGTTAAGTTCCCGAGCGGCGCAAACATCGCTGCGCCCGGGCGCTAGCGGCTTTGCGCCCCATTTGCGCCCTCTTAAGGCGCTAACGGGAGGCGCAACCAACTGAATTTTCCCCCCAAAGGGTGGTAGAAGTGTGGAATTCTCTTCCACAAATGGCAATTGATGCTAGATCAATTGTTAATTTTAAATCTAAGATTGATAGCTTTTTGTTAACCAAAGGTATTAAGTGATATAGGCCAAAGGCGGATATATGGAGTTAGGTCGCAGATCAGCCATGATCTCATTGAATGGCGGAGCAGGCTCGAGGGTCTGATTGGCCTTCTCCTGCTCCTATTTTCCTATGTTCCTATCTGTGGAGAGAGAGAAACAGAGTTAACTTTTCAGGTTGGTTATCTTTCAAAAGGTCATCGACCTGAAACATTAACTCTGTTTCTCTCTCCACAGATGCTGCCTGACCTGCTGAGTATTTCCAGCATTTTCTGTTTTTATCAGCTATTAAATAATTACTTCCTACAGATCTAGCATTAAGTTTTTAATATATTTCCACTGCAAAACACAGGACATGTGCCTTAAAATTAACTTGTCCACCAAGATCTGAAAATGATTACAATTTAGAAGCCGTCAATGAGCTCAGGTAGCTACAGCCACATGTGCTGCCCATAATACAGCCAGGAATAACTTTAGACACTAAAATAAATAACCCCAACTAACAGATTTGTTGGTAAATTCTAGGAACGTGACTCACACTTTCATAAACCAGAATAAAAAGTGGACGAATAATGCAACACTGTTTAAGTGATCGAAATCAGAATCCATAGCAAATGTTTTGTGTCAGCTGTGGCTCAGTTGGTAGCACTCTCGCCTCGGAGTCAGAAGGTTGCGGGTTCAAGTCCCACTCCAGGGACTTGCGCACAAAAATTTAGGCTGACACTCCAGTGCAGTACTGAGGGAGTGTGGCACTGTCAGAGGCGCAGTCTTTTGGATGAGACATTAAACCGAGGCCCTGTCTGCACCCTCGGTGGCTGTAACAGATCCCATGGCACTATTTCGAAGAAGAACCGGGGAGTTCTCCCCGGTGTCCTGGCCAATATTAATCCCTCAATCAACATAACAAAAGCAGATTATCTGGTCATTATTACATTGCTGTTTGTGGGAGCTTGCTGTGCGCAAATTGGCTGCCGTGTTTCCTACATTACAGGCAACGGCTACTCTTCAAAAAGTACTTAATTGGCTGCAAAGCACTTTGGGACGTCCGGTGGTCATGAAAGGCGCTATATAAATGCAAGTATTTCTTTCTATTTGTCAATGGCCATTGGCTGCGTCACTTCCGAATTGCCACTGTCCTTGCTGTGCCATATTCTAATGAGCTCTCCAGCAAATTTAAGTGGCACAACCACGCCCACAGTATGGAGGGGAAAGAACACAGGGTGCATCCAATTTTCGAACTTAAGCTCTGCCCCCTATTTTGATCAGGCTACATGGGAGATTGACCAGTAGCACATCTAGGTAAGGAACCAAAAATGAGGTTGTAGCTTACCATAAAAGAGGAAATGTGGTCAGGACAGAAAACTTACATAACTGTTTACAGTGGCACAACAGAGGCATGTGATCACACAGCTCCCTTTGACAACGAGGGCGTGAAACTGCTAACTTTTCACTTTTTGAAAATTAGCGCCCGGCGAAATCCATTGAAAAATGTTGCAAAATTGGACGTTTTCGCCCCAGGAGTGAAGCAGGGTGGTAAATGAGGTGTTAATGGTCTCAGTGCAGCACTGCACGGGCGCTATTGCCAGAGCGCGACCCAATTTCAGCTGACTTGTGTTCAGCAATCAGCCTTCAAGCCTTGACTCGAGCTTATTCCAGCTCTTAAAGGGAAGGTAATTTCAAGCTGCCGCTGCTCATTATCAGCATTGCTGCACTTGAGTGCGACCTCTCAGCTACTGAGACAGTTTTGTGCCATGGCTGCTGCAAGGGAGAGGGAGAGGGCTACTCGATTCAGCGATGTGGAATTGGATATGTTCAGCAGCTTGTCTGACAATGTCTCAGCAGCGTTATGGCTGACAAAAATGTTTCCCCAAATGGCGCCTTTAAATAGTGTGCACGGAGCCAACTCCCAACTGCAACGCGACAGCTGATGCTGTCGTTGTTAGCGGCAGGTGGTAAGTAAGGGGATGCGGCTGAATTTTGTATCCGGGGCGCTAACAGGGCGCTGTGCCCGGCGATGATGTCATCATCGCCGGATGCGGCCAAGCGGGGCGGTACCTACAGGAGTGGGGCGCTAACTCTTAGCGTCTCTGCAAAAACCCAGCCCAATTTAGCATGGGGCGCTAATATCGCCACGCTGGGTGAAAACCCATTTGCCCCATGGAGGCGCTTTGGCAGGCGCAAAGCAGCCGAATTTCGCAGTTATGCTTCAGAACATGTACCTAACAGTGATCATAATATAATTAGGCTTAAAGTAGTTATGGAAAGGGACAAAGAAAAATCAAAGGTGAAAATATCCAACTGGAAGAAAGCCAATTTCAGTGATTTGAGATAGGATCTAACACAGGTGGACTGGAAACAAAGATTGGCCAGGAAAACAGTAAATGAGCAATGGCAGGCCTTCAAGGTTCAGGTGCAAACCAAGCATATTCCCATAAGGAAAGAAGATGGGGCATCCAAAGCTAGAGCTCCCTGGATGACAAAGGAAATAGAGGTTAAACTAAAACAGAAAAAGGAGGTTTATGATAAATGTCAGGTACGCAAGACAGTAGAAAACCAGGCAGAATACAGAGAATGCAGGGGGAAATTGAAAAAAGATATCAGAAGGACAAAGAGAGAGTATGAGAAAAGATTAACGGGTAACATAAAACGGAACGTATAAAAAGTAAAAGGATAGTTAAAGCAATGGTGGGGCTGATGAGGGGGGGAAAAAATCTTCTTGTGGAAGCAGAGGGCATGACTGAGGTACTGAATAAATACTTTGCATCTGTCTTCACAAAAGAAGAGGATGAAGTTAATGTTAGAGTAGAGGAGGGGGGAGTAGAGATATAGGAGTAGGATAAACATAGATAGAAAGGAGCAGCTAAATAGGTTGGCATCACTCAAAAGATAACAAGTCACCCAGTCCAGATGGGATGCATCCTAGGTTGCTGAGGGAAGCTAGGGTGGAGATAGAAGAAGCTCTGACCATGATCTTTCAATCCTCCTTGGATATGGCAGTGGTGCCAGCAGAGTTAGGATTGCAGATGTTGCAGCCTGTTCAAAAAAAGGGGAGAGGGATAAACCTGGTAACTACAGGCCATCAGTCTAACGTCAGTGGTGGGAAAACTACAAGAAACCATTGTCAAGGACAAAATTAATTCTCACTTGGAGAAGCCCGAGTTAATAAGGGACAGCCAGCACGGATTTGTTAAAGGCAAATTGGGTCTGACTAAACTGATTGATTTCTTTGATGAAGTAACAGTGAGGGTTGTTGAAGGTAGTGCAGTCGATGTATAAATGGACTTTCAAAAGGCATTTGATAAAGTACCTTATAACAGACTTATTCAGAAAATAGAAGCACATGGTATTAAAGGGACGGTGGTAACTTGGGTACGTAATTGGCTAAGGGATAGGAGGCAGAGAGAAGTGGTGAATGGATGTTTTTCTGACTAGAGAAAAGTATGCAGTGGGGTATTAGGACCATTGCTTTTCTTGCTATATATAAATGACCTGAGTTTGGTTATAGGGAGTACAATTTTGAAGTTTGCGGACGATACAAAACTTGGCAGCATAGTAAATAGTGACCAGGATAGTAGCAGACTTCAGGAGGACATCAACAGACTGGTGAAATTGGTAGATACATGGAAGATGCAATTAAATGCAGATAAGTGTCAAGTGATGCACTTTGAGATAAACAACATGGCGATGCAGTATAATCTAAATGGTACTATTTTGAAGGGGTGCAAGAACAAAGGGACCTGGGGGTGCATATTCACAAATCTTTGAAGGTGGCAGGGCAAGTTGATAAGGTGGCTGAGAAACCAGATGCAGTACTTGGCTTTGTAAATAGAGGCATTGAATACAAAAACAAGGAAGTCTTGCTAAACCATTACAAATTTCTGGTTAGCCCTCAGCTGGAGTATTGTGTATAATTCTAGGCACCACACTTTAGGAAGGATATCAAGGCCTTGGGGAGGGCACAGAGGAGGTTTACCAGGATGATACCAGGGATGAGGGAGTTCAATTATGTGGAGAGATTGGAGAAGCTGGGATTGTTCTCTTTATAGCAGAGAAAGTTAAGGGGAGACCTAATAGAGGTATTCAAAATTATGAGGAGTTTTGATAGAGCAAGGAGGGAGAAACTATTTCTCTGGCAAGTGGGTCAGTAACCAGAAATTACAGATTTAAAATAATTGGCAAAAGCATTAGAGAGGAAATTAGGAGAAATTTCTTCAAAAAGAGGGCTGTTACGATCGGGAACACAAGGGTGGTGGAATCGGATTCCCATAGGAAATTTCAAAAGGCAATTGGACATGTACTTGAAGAGGACTAATTTGCAGGATTATGGAGAAAAAGCTGGGTAATGGGACTAAATTGAACAGCCCTGTCAAAGAGCCGGCACAGGCATGGCGAATTGAATGGCCTTCTCTGTGCTGTAAGACTGTATGATTCTAAGAAGGAGAGTCCTTTTTGGAACTGTGCGCTGTCCTCTGCCAACTGCATGAAAGAAGGCCAGTTACCATGCCAATCCAATTACCCAGCTCCCTTGTATTTGGCTGCAAATTAGGAAGATGAGTTCTGCTCCCAGGAGCAAGATTGAAAAGTGAGCTTGCCCCTTGGGAGGTTCATCAAACCTGTTACAAACCTAAATTGGAAACTTACCTTCCCTCTGGGAAGTACCATTTCAAGCAATATCATAGAATCATAGAAATTTACGGCACAGAAGGAGGCCATTCGACCCATCGTGTCTGTGCCGGCCGAAAAAAAGCTATCCAGCCTAATCCCACTTTCCAGCTCTTAGTTGTAGCCTTGTAGGTTACGGCACTTCAAGTGCATATCCAAGTACTTTTTAAATGCGATGAGGGTTTCTGCCTCTACCACCCTTTCAGACAGTGAGTTCCAGACCCCCACCACCCTCTGGGTGAAAAAAATTCTTATCAACTCCCCTCTAATCCTTCTAACAATTACTTTAAATCTATTCCCCCTGGTTATTGACCTCTCTGCTAAGGGAAATAGGTGCTTCCTATTCACTCTATCTAGACCCCTCATAATTTTTATACATCTCAATCAAGTCTCCCCTCAGCCTCCTCTGTTCCAAAGAAAACAACCCCAACCTATCCAATCTTTCCTCATAGCTAAAATTCTCCAGTACTGGCATCATCCTCGTAAATCTCCTCTGTACCCTCTCAAGTGCAATCACATCCTTCCTGTAATGTGGTGACCAGAACTGCAAGCAGTACTCTAGCTGTGGCCTAACTAGTGTTTTATACAGTTCCAAGCATAACCTCCATGCTCTTATATTCTATGCCACGGCTAATAAAGGAAAGTATCCCATATGCCCTCTTAACGACCTTATCTACCTGTCCTGATACCTTCAGGGATCTGTGGACATGTACTCCAAGGTCCCTCTGTTCCTCTACACTTCTTAGCATCCTATCATTTATTGTGCATTCCCTTGCCTTGTTAGCCCTCCCTAAATGCATTACCTCACACTTCTCCAGATTGAATTCCATTTGCCATTGTTCTGCCCACCTTACCTTATGCAGTCTACAGCTTTCTTCCTCACTATCAACCACATGGCCAATTTTTGTATCATCGGCAAAGTTCTTAATCATGCCCCTTACATTGAAGTCTAAATCATTGATATTTACCACAAAAAGCAAGGGACCTTGTACTGAGCCCTGCGGAATCCCACTGGAAACAGCCTTCCTGTCACAAAAACCCTTGTTGGCTATTGCCCTTTGCTTCCTGCAACTGAGTCAATTTTGGATCCAACTTGCCACTTTCCTTTGGATCTCATGGGCTTTTACTTTTCTGACCAGTCTGTCATGTGGGACCTTGTCGAAAGCCTTGCTAAAATAATGTAGACTACATCAAATTCACTACCCTCATCAACCCTCCTTGTTACCTCCTCAAAAATTGCAATCAAGTTAGTCAGACACGACCTTCCCTTAACAAATCCATGCTGACTGCCCTTGATTAATCCATGCCTTTTTTAAATGACAATTAATATTGTCCCTCAGAAGTTTATCTAATAATTTGCCCACCACCAAAGTTAGGCTGACTGGCCTGTAATTACTCAGTCTATCTCTTCCTCCCTTTTTAAACAACGGTACAATGTTAGCAGTCCTCCAGTCCTCCGACACCTCGCCTGTAGCCAGGGAGGATTGGAAAATGATGGCCAGAGCCTCCGCTATTTCCTCCCTTGCTTCTCTGAACAACCTGGGATACATTTCATCCGTGCCTGGCAATTTATCTACTTTCAAAGGTGCTAAACCCCCTAATATTTCCCCTCTTTTATCTCATCACTATTTCACACTCCTCCTCCTTAACTACAATGTCTGCATCATCCCTCTCTTTTGTGAAAACAGACGCAAAGTATTCATTAAGAACCATACCCACGTCTTCCGCCTCCACACACAAGCTTACCTTTTTGGTCTCTAATAGGCCCTACTCTTACTTTAGTTATCCTTTTGCTCTTTATGTATTTATAAAACATCTTTGGGTTTTCCTTGATTTTTGCTTGCCAATATATTTTCATGCCCTCTCTTTACTTTCCTCATTTCTTTTTTAATTTCACTGCTTTTGCTAAATCACATCTCAGCTTAGTAAAATTGGCTTTTACCCAGTTGAGAACTTTTACTCCTGGTCTATCTTTGTCCTTTTCCATAACTACCCTAAATCTAACTGAATGATGATCACTACCACCAAAATGCTCTCCCACTGATTCCCCTTCCACCTGTCCAGTTTAATTCCCTAAAACCAAGTTCAGAACTGTCCCTTTTCTTGTAGGGCTTGCTACGTGCTGGCTAGAAAAGTTCTCCTGAATACATTTTAAGAATTCTGCCCCCTCTATACCTTTTACACTGATTCTATTCCAGTTAATGTTAGGTTAGTTGAAATCCCCTACTATTACTGCCCTATTGTAAGTTTGCCTACATATTTGCTCTTCTATTTGAGGATCTGTAGTACACTCCCAGCAGTGTAATTGCCCCTTTTTTTTCTTCAGTTGAACACACATGGCCTCATTTGGTGATCCTTCTAAGATAGCAACCCTCCTCACAGCTGGAATTGTTTCTTTAACCAATATTGCGACCACCTCCCTCCTTTTTTTAATCCCTCTATCTATCTCGTCTGAATACCCTGTAACCAGAAATGTTGAACTGCCATTCCTGCCCTTCTTTCAGCCATGTTTCAGTGATAGCTATGATATCAACCTTCCATATGTCTATCTGTGCCCTCAGCTCATCTGCCTTATTCACTAGACTCCTTGCATTGAAGTATATACCATTAAGCACTGCCAAACCCCTTTGTTGTCTATTATCTAGCCTTTGTTATTTCTGCCTTCCATTTCCAGCTTTGCTTCTCTCCCTTCTGACTCTACGCTCAGGTTCCCATCCCCTGCCAAGCTAGTTTAAACCCTCCCCAACAGCACTAGCAATCCCTCACCACCACACCGCCCCCCCCCTCCCCCCCACCACCTCGCAAGGATATTGGTCCCAGTCCTGTTGCGGTGCAACCCGTCTGGCCTGTTCAGGTCCCACCTCCTCCACAAGCGGTCTCAATGCCTCAGGAATCTAAAGCCCTCCCTCCTGCACCACCTCTCCAGCCATGCATTCATCTGCTCTATCCTCCTATTTCAGTACTCACTAGTGCATGGCACCGGGAGTAATCCAGAGATTACTATCTTTGAGGTCCTGCTTAATAATCTCTTTCCTAGCTCCCTAATATCTGCCTGCTGGACCTCATCCCTCTTTCTACCGATGCCATTGGTATCAATATGGACCACGACCTCTGGCTGTTCACCCTCCCCCCTCAGAGTGTCCTGCAGCTGTTCAGTGACATCCTTGACCCTGGCACCATGCAGGAAACATACCATCCTGGAATCACGTCTGCGGCCGCAGAAACACCTGCCTGTTCCCTTAACTATTGAATCCCCTATCACTATTGCTTTCCTGACCTTCTTCCTCCCCCCTCCCCCTGTACAGCTGAGTCACCCATGGTGCTGTGGCCTTGGCTCTAGCTGTACTCCCCAGAAGAACCATTGCCCAATACCGGTTACAGAGCAAGATGCACTCAGGGGACTCCTGCACTACCTGCCTGGTCCTCCTTGTCTGTCTGGCAGTCACCCATTCCCTCTCTGCCTGCAAACTCTTAAGCTGCAGGGTGACCATATCCTGAAACATGCTATCCACGTAGCTCTCAGCCTCGTGGATGCACTGCAGTGACGCCAGCCGCTGCTCAAGCGCTGAAACCCGGAGCTTGAGCTCCTCCAGCTGACGACACTTCCTGCACACATGGTTGTCCAGGACATGAGAAGCATCCTGGATTTCCCACATGGCACACGATGTGCATTCGACAGGACTGAGGTGCCCTGCCATGCCTCTATTTATTAGACTACTAACTAAACTTCTTTGTTTAACCCACTGCCCTAACTTAGAGAGAAAATGACAACATTATTTACTCAAGTTTGACAAGAGCCAGAGATACTAAACACAAAGGGCTAGAAATTCTGTGCACTTGCGCCTCTCCAAAATGGTCGCTAACGAATTTTTCCCCCAAAGAACCTAAATATTAGATATCTAGATACTTAACTTAGAATCCTTCTTTTGAGTTGGATGTGAGAAACCGCCTTCCTCCTCTCCATCAAATTCATACTAACACCAAATTATTCTACTCTGCGATCCACTCTGATTGCGATTTACAATATGTGTAATCATTACCCTTATATCCATAATCTATCATTGTGTCCCAGCTGCTTAGAACATATTTCTTGGAGGTGGAGGTGGCGGACATAACACTGCAAATAAATGCTCAGGTTTCCAGCCCAAGACCCTCCTTTTCTGTTGAGGGGTTTCTCACTGGAGCCAACAGCCATGGATCTACACAATAGTCTCCTTCTCCTGAGGACCATCCACATAGTGTTTCTCCTCCTTCACACAATGTGGGCAAATTGGATTACTACTTCCTAGATGATGGCCACTGATGTGCATGATGTTTCTGTGGTTAGATACCACCTGATTATTCATTGAGAGCAAATCTTTTTCATGAAGGCCATGGGTTCATATCAAAGAGCCCTGGTTCCATGGGTTCCATGTGCAACATTTTTCCTTCAAGGGAACACTGCCATCCAGTGAAAGCTGTGTATTCTGTCCAGCCGATGGCTCTTCTCCACAGGAGAAGTGATGAAGGTGTTCCTATGCAACATAGTAGTTGTCACTACCCTGATACATGTATGTACTGCAAACTATGTGATAAGGAAGGTTTCTTTTGGATTGACTTGGAACATAGGAACAGGAATAAGCCAGTAAGTCCCTTGAGCCTGTTGTGCCATTCAATCAGATCCTGGCTGACCTGTACCTCAACTCCATTTACCCACCTTTGATTCATATCTTTGATACCCTTACCTAATCAAAATATGTCAATCTCAGTCTTGAAAATTTAAATTGCTCCATCATCCACAACCTTTTGGGGGAAAGATTTCCACTATCCTTTGTGTGAAAAAGTGCTTCCTGATTTCTCTCCTGAATAGCCTAGCTCTAATTTTAAGTTTGTGCCATCTTGTTCTGGATTCCTCACCAGAGGAAATGGCTTTTCTGTATCTACCTAATCAAAACCTTTTATCATTTTAAACAGCAAGATTAGATCACGCCTCAACCTTCTAAACTCAAGGGAATACAAGCCAAGTTTACGCAACCTGTCCTCATAAATTAATCCTTGAGGATGGGGTTTCATGGAAGTTTTGATAACTTGCATTCCACTAGAAGAGCCATAACTGTTCAGGTGTTGTGCAGATCATTGGGCAACAGATTGCATAACTCTTGTGAATTGCACATGGTGAAGACAGGACTCCTCTGATATGTCCAGGAAGTAACGGAGAGGATTGATGAGCGAAGTGCAGTTGATGTATATGGACTTTCAAAAGGCATTTGACAATGTACCACATAATAGACATGTTAGCAAAATTGAATACCATGGAATTAAAGGGACAGTGGCAGCATGGATACGAAATTGGCTAAGGGACAGAAAACAGAGAGTAGTGGTGAACGGTTGTTTTTCAGACTGGAGGTAGGTATACAGTGGTGTTCCCCAGGCGTCGATATTAGTGTCACTGCTCTTTTTGATATATATTAATGACCTGAACTTGGGTATACAGGGCTTAATTTCAAAGTTTGTAGATGAAACAAATCTCGGAAATGTAATAAAGAATGAGAAGGATAGCAACAGACGTCAGGAGGACATAGACTGACTGGTGAAAGGTGCAGACACATGGCAGATGAAATTTAATCCAGAGAAGTGTGAAGGGATACATTTTGGTCGGAAGAATGAGGAGAGGTGATATAAACTAAATGGTACAATTTTAAAGGGGGTGCTGAAACCTGGTTGTTTACATACACAAATCTTTGAAGGTGGCAGGACAAGTTGAGCAGGCTGTTGAAAAAGCATACGGGATCTTTGGCTTTATTAATAGAGGAATAGAGTACAAAAACAAAGAAGTTATGCTAAACCTTTATAAAACACTGGTTAGGCCTCAGCTGGAGTATTGTGTCCAATTCTTGGCACCACACTTTAGGAAGGATGTCAAGGCCTTTAAGAGGATGCAGAAGAGATTTACTAGAATGGTACCAGGGATGAGGGATTATGTGGAGAGACTGGAGAAGCTATGGTTGTTCTCCTTAGAGCAGAGAAGATTAAGATGAGATTTAATACAGGTGTTCAAAATCATGAAGGGTTTTGATGAGTAAATAAGGAGAAACTGTTTCCAGTGGCAGAAGGGTCGGTAACCAAAGGATACAGATTTAAGGTGATTGACAAAATAACCAGAGGCGACATGAGAAAACATTATTTTACGCAGCCAATTGTTATCATCTGCAATGCACTGCCTAAAAGGGTGGTGGAAGCAGATTCAATAGTAACTTTCAAAAGATAACAACAACAATAGCAACAGCTTGTATTTATATAGCACCTTTAATGTAGTAAAACATCCCAAGGCACTTCACAGGAGTGTTATAAAACAACTGAGCCATGTAAGGAGATATTAGGGCAGGTGACCAAAAGCTTGGTCAAAGAGGTAGGTATTAAGGAGCGTCTTAAAGGAGGAAAGAAAGGTAGAGAGGTGGAAGGGTTTAGGGAGGGAATTCCAGAGCTGAGGGCCTTGGCAGCAGAAGGCACGGCCACCAATGACGGAAAGGTATCGAATGGGATAAATACTTGAAGGGAAAATATTACAGGGCTATGGGGACAGAGCAGGGGAGTGGGACTAATTGGATAGCTCTACCAAAGAGCCGGCACAGGTATGATGGGCTGAATGACCTCTTTCTGTGCTGTATCTTTCTATGTTACTAGGTGCAGAGCCTAGGGCAATGATGGTGTGGTCAGAATGTCTTTGGGGCCATTGCACCTGCAAACACTCCTCATTTCAATTAGGCAGTATGTTCACAACTCCCAAAGGTTTGGACCAGTTCTTTTCTTTGTGTGGTGCCACATTCAAACAGAAACCAAAAATAATGAAGATAAGTATTGGAGGGCAAAAAATACATAAGTGGAGGCCTTCTCAGTCAAATGGACCATAATGCAGGCAAAGGAACATAACAATAATAAAAATACTTCCCTTCTTTCTTTAAGAGGCTTTCTGGAGCTTCTAAGCTAAAAGATGCTGTTTGCCCAATTTTTATGGCTGAGATTTGAGCTTTAGGCGGAGCCCTGCCCAGAGGACCATTGCGATTTACAGCCTAGAAGGCAGCCATTTGGCCCATTTTGTTTGCATCGACTTTTTGACATTGCAATCCAAAACTAATTCCATGGGTCTCTCCCCATAGCCCTGTATCTTCCTCTACTTCAAATGTACAATGACAGAAAATCATAGGGGCCGATTCTGCAATTGGGCACTCTCAGCGGAGAAACAACATTAATAGCAAAATTTGGTTAAGAAATCACCACTCCGCAGCACTTGACATTTTATCCATTAATTTAAATGGACAGAAAAATCAAGCACGCAGGCCTCCAAGTTCCCAACCGGCGCTCCCCGCGATCATCATTCCACGAGCACTTGATCATGGAATCAGCTCTACTAAGCCCTCCGTTATGCAGAAGTATGAGGTAGTGTGTGCCTCCAGATTGGCCCAAAGTCGGGTGCAAAGCAGTCAGGTGCTGGAGGCTTGTGCCTGATTTTCAATGGTTGATGGCAGACGCAACACCCTAATGATGGCATGGAGAATTAGACAACAATGGGGTCAGTTTTCGCTGCCTTTGCTGGGCATTAACAGGGTGGCAATGGCCTGCTCATGCCACGGAATGTCCTATACCCTCTCAGTGATGTCCTTTACCCTAGCACCAGGGAGGCAACACACGTCAGCAGTTGCAAAAACTTGCCCTGATAATTTTATTCTCGGGATGTGGGCATTACTGGTAAGGCCAGGCCTCTAGATGATGAGTAACATAACCACTACACTATCATAACCGTGCCATTTGGCAGCAGTGGCTGCTGTAAACTCCTGAGTGGAGCAGGCCCGACACTTGGCCTGCTCATCACTGCCCAATTTCTTTGAGGGGACCTAAAACAAGCATTAGGTACCTCATTGACCTATGTAAGGGACTTAAGGTCTGTTTTAGGTGGTCGACAGTGATGATTGAAAAATGGCCCGACCCAATTTTGAGTCGGCCATTTTTTCACGCGTCCTTGAGGCACAGGACATTGGTCCCCAAAATTGGTCCTTGTTACACCCGTTTTACACCCCGAATCTTTCAAATCTTGCTTTGTATTTATATTTCCTAATACCAGGCAAGATCCTAGTGAATCTCCATTGTACCCTCTATGAAGCTTTAATATCCTTCCTACAGTTTGGAGCCCAAAACTGTGCATAGTACTTGAACTGAGGTCTTATTAAGGTTTTATAGAGTCTCTTGATCTTTGTATTCTGTATCTCGTGAGATAGGACCTGGATTTCTAGAAGCTTTTTACAGCCTTATTTACCTGAGTTGCTGCCTGTAATCTTCTGTGTACTGCCAAGACCCTCACCTCTTCCACTGCACCAATGCTTCTTCCATTCGGAGTATAATTACTGCTGTTTTTTTTTACCAAAGTACATCACTGCACACTTATTGACATTGAAGTCAATCTGCTGCTTTTTAGCCCATTCTTCCATCTTATCAATAATCCCTTTCAGTTTCCTTTGGCCTTCTGAAGAATTAACTATACCTCCTATTTTGGTTCATCAGCAAATTTTCACGCCATCCCCTCTAGGCCTATACAAGATTATTGATATACACAGTGAACACAAGTGGCACCAGAACTAAATCCTGAGGGACACCACGGCCCACTTTCAACAATTCTGAAAAACTGCCCTTAAGTCCTACTTGCTGCTTTCTCTCTTCTAATCAGTTTTTAATCCAGTTTTCTAACCTCCCCCTAAATCCATATCACTTAATCTTCTCTAGTAATCTCCATGTGGTACCTTGTCAAGACTTTCCTAAATTCCATGCAAAGTACATCCACTTAATTTCTCCAACTACCATGTTTGTTACCTCTTCAAATAATTCTATGAGGTTTGCCAAGCACAGTTGTCCCATTTGAAATCCATGCTGGCTGGATTCATTTGGAGTAATGACCATGGGAAGCTTAATAACGTATCAATGAGAACATTGCCCTCCCCATGCAATACCTGTCTGCTCCTAATTCCCTTTACCTCTATGTTATCCTATGAATCAGCTTAATATATCGGTATATCCCTGTAACCAAGTTAACAGTGCAGAAGGGAAGGTTGAAAATGATAGAAAAAGGAGGAGAGAGGAAAATAAATAGTAATATATAGCATTGATGTTTGATCATTTATCCAGATTCAAATCCTAAATTTTGAAACATTTTCTGCTGTTCCAGTATCTCACGTCTTCAAAAATTGAAATTTGGTTTTGAAAAACAACGTAGCAAAGTTAGAATTGATGGTGGTTTTCCTTCATTACTAATTACTTTCAGAGAGTACTCATCAGATTAGACATTGTCTAGTTCCTGAGCACAACAGCTGGCATCTAAGTCACATGACAAAATATAAAATTTAAACAGGGAATTGATTCCCATAAAAGTGCCATTAAAACTCTAGCTCCAGCTAAATTGGTTTTCTCCTGGAGCTGAAGATTGAATTGTTGAATACGACCTGTGACTTACTGTATAAAATGTTTATTGTTCAATGACTCAGTCCACATACATCATCTGAACATGTTCAGCAGTTGCATAGATATAGTATGCTGTGAGTATTTTATCTATAGTGTATTTCTTGTTTGTTGTAAAGATCTATAAAGGTGTGGAGTGGACTTGAAGTAGGTCTGAAGTCAGAGGACTCTAGAATAGGACACTACAAATTAAATGTTCTGATGAAAGGTCATCGACCTGAAACGTCAACTCTCTTTCTCTCTCCACGGATGCTGCCTGGCCTGCTGAGTTTTTCCAGCGTTTTCTGTTGTTACTACAAATTAAATGATGCCCTTGGAGTATAATAGCATCTACAAGGAAGAAGAACAACTAGGCCATTCAAACTCAATGACAACAAATGGGTCCCATCTTCTTGAGTGTTTAGAAATAGAACACACAGTGCAGTTTGAGGACAGTCATCTAGACTATGATGAAGACTACTAATGTCTCCTTGTTAAATAAGGGGAATTTGCTCCAGAAGGTGATATTAGCTAGACTGAGTAGAGAGGATGGAGTTAACTATAGATTTTTTTAAATATATTTGTTCTCTGGCTGTGGGCAACATTGGCAAGGCTACATTTATTGCCCATCAGTAGTTGCCCAAGTAACAAGTTTTTGTACAACTGAGCAATTTGCTAGGGCACTTCAAACATCAAACCACATAGTGTGCACTAGAGTTACATGTTGACCAGACTGGGTAGGGGAAGAACGTAAGTGAATCAGTGTTTTTACAACAATCCAGAAACTTTCATGGTTATTTTATTTTGGTACTAGACCACAGATTTACTAGATTTACTGAATTCAATTTCAGAATTTGCCGTGATGAGATTTGTGTTGCTAGTCCAGTACCATAACCACTACACTACCACAGCCATCACAGAAAATTGGTACTGTAGCCAATACCTGAACTATTTTTGAAGGGCTAGGACTATCCTCTCTGTCATCCTTATGGAATGGCCTGCCATACTTTGCCAAAGCTCAAATCAATTCTTCCATTTGGGATGTGGGAATATCACTTGGCTAAACTGTGTCTTAGTGACCAGAGGGAGCAAGTACAATACTTGCTAAAGAATCTGCACTTGGTTTGGATCAAAATCCAGTGAGCCATCAGCTCAAAGTGGATGTGCAACTTCAAACAAGGAGGTCAATGTGTAGTCTTAATTGAGCAGAAGTCTAATGGCCAAATATTATCTGTTCTGGTTGAACCTTAACAAAATTGCTCTGTGTTTGAAAGATGCTAATCCCACCCATTTGGAACAGGCATCAACAGAGGGCTGTAAGAGAAAGTTGGAATATTCATTTGAAGGAAACTTGATTTTCCACTTTCTATGCTTCTAGTCAACGGTAACCCCCCCAAGGATGTTGATGGCGGGGGATTCAACGATGGTAATGCCATTGACTATCAAGGGGTAGACTTTCTCAAGTTATTGAACCAGGGTTGGTCCCCTGGCTTGATAGTAATGGTAGAGTGAGGAATATGCCGGGCCATGAGGTTACAGATTGTGGTGGAATACAATTCTGCTGCTGCTGATGGCCCACAGCACCTTATGGATGCCCAGTTTTCAGCTGCTAGATCTGTTCTGAATATATCCCATTTAGTACGGTGGTAGTGCCACACAACACGATGAAGGGAAGATGGGACTTCATCCCCACAAGGACTGTGCAGTGGTCACTCCTACCAGTACTGTCATGGACAGATGCATCTACGACAGGTAGATTGGTGAGGACAAGGTCAAGTAGGTTTTTCCGTCGTGTTTATTCTCTCACCTCCTGCCGCAGGCCCAGTGTGGCAGCTCTAACCTTCAGGACTCGGTCAGCTCAGTCAGTAGTGGTGCTACTGAGCCACTCTTGGTGATGGACATTGAAGTCCACCAACCAGAGTACATTTGGTGTCCTTGCTACTTCAGTGCTTCTTCCAAGTGGTGTTCAACATGGAGGAGTACTGATTCATCAGCCGAGGGAGGGCAGTAGGTGGTAATCAGCAGGAAGTTTCCTTGCCCATGTTTGACCTGATGCCATGAGATTTCAATGCTGTGCCCTATATGGTCTGAAAGAGTTTTTTTTTATCTCATAGTGGACATGGTAGGTGATGTTTTCTGATAGCGGGGACACCTCACAGTAGAGATCATAATTCTTGCTGCAAAAATTATTGGGCTGATTTTGCAGGATTTCCCAAGATTGGCCTTATTATATAATCGTGGCAAACACCCAGTCCAGACTGTGCCTGCCTACCGGAGCTTGCTGCGAATGAGGATGGGAAATAGTGCACAACTGCAGTTCGTAAAGGCTCCAGGCATAATAATTGTTGCTGAGTAGGTTAAATGCAACCTCAAACATCCAGAGGAGCTGTAGATAGATCAGGAAAAAGCTCAATAGCCTCAGGAAGATATAACTAGCCAGCATTGCACTACATCAAACAGAAGGGCACAGTATGCAAGCCACAGCCAGTTTCCTCTGGCTCTGTCAAAGTGTGACTGAGACTGCTTGCTAATGCCTCACAGAGCAGCTCTTTCCAAGCTTCAAGTGCCTGCCCATACTGGAGTAGGGCACACTCTATTACTGCCAATTCAAACTGCAACTATTGACATTTGATCATTTGGAAAAGTAAACGCACAACACAAACCTTTCACATAACGAACCTGCATAATGCATGTTCACTTACTCATAGACTCAAGGTGGCCACTTGTCTATGTGATTTTCACAATTCCAACATAGAAATAAATAGAGAAATCCGATTGGAGTGCCCGTTTTCAATATTATAATTGTAGCAACTAAAAATATGGCAGCCAAAACACTTGGGTAAAAGCCACCAAAAAAAAACATGGTCCCGGAATTTGCAGTCAGCGGTGAAGCTGCTGGCCCCGAAGAAAGCTGCCCACAGAGATCTTGTGATCTCTGTGGTGAGAAGTTTGCCTTTTTCGATGTTCAATTGATTTCAGCGCTCTGTAATGGGAATTCCCTAGTGCTCTGCTGCTGTGACGGCAACAAGCTGTCTAAGCAGCCAATCACATTGCAGAATTCTCACAGATAGGGAACCAGGAAATGAGAACCTGCTTTTATCCAGACATTTAAAAAATGTTACAGAGAGCGAAACAAAGACTGGGACTCTCACGTGGGATAAGGTAGAAGCTGAAATATCATGAATAAACTTAATCATTTTTTTATAAAGCTTTTAAAAAATTCTAATTTTTATCATAATGGCGAAATTTGACACTCCACCACTATAAAAAATAGTTTTTCAGGGCCATAACATTTGTTTAGCAGTCAATACGCTGTTAAAGCCCCAGTTACACCGAATCCAACAAGGCTTAACATTTAATGGGGTAGTTAACAGCGATATTACCATGGAAAAGCCCAAGTTTTCATCAGTTTCACTGATTACACCGATTACACTGATTGCCGGCTTTGAGGTGCAGGGGTCCACAGCGTAGTCAGTGTCGGAGCAGTGAATGACTGACCGCAACTTCAGGATTTCTGCGTTTAGATACGCATGTGCTAAATCCTGAAGGTGCGGTCAGTTTCAGAGGGATAATAACGGCAAATGCAAATTCCGGGCCATGACCTCAAATAGCACTGAAAATAATACCTAGCACTAATCTAAGGATAAACTACACTTTCAAATACACTTCTTCAAAAACAGCAGGTGCCTCTTTAAACACAGACTTCTTATTAACCTAGAATGAGCCAGTCCCCAGACTCCAGGCATAGCGTATTCCCAGCAATAAGCATGGGCAAATGTACATACGGTCATAAGCATATCATTACAACAACAACAACCTTAAAAGAACTTGGGGGAAAAATTCAGTTGGTTGCGCCTCCCGTTAGCGCCTTAAGAGGGTGCTAATGGGGCGCAAAGCAACTGGCGCCCGGGCGCGGCGATGTTTGCGCCGCTCGCGAAATTAACTAGACATTTTGCGGCGGCGCTAAACACTACCGCCACGATCTCCTGCGCCGGCAGATCGTGACGTCAGTCGAGTGTGTAACGCCCCGGTAGTGCCCCGGAGCGTATATTGAGTGGCGCCCCCTGCCTTACCGCCTGCCGCTAGCAACGACAGGTTGAGGGGAGCGTTTTGCAGTCAGGAAGGGTCTGGGGGAGCGCTATTTAAAGGCGATCGATTCTGCCTTTTATTGTTGGTGACATTTTAGAACCACGCATTCTGAGAGAGAGAGAGACAGACTTCTGGAGAGATTCAACGCTGTGTGAAAGAGTTTTGGGTACTGAGCTGCACTTTGCAGTTTCATTTTGATTTGTCCTTCCTTGTATCGATTTAGAAGAGACTGTGTGTGCTGCACTCTGAGCTCTTTCCCTGGTACTCTCCATTGTTCTTTCCAGCAGATTTGATGTACAGGTCTCTCCATGCCGAGATTCAAGGCTGCAATGAGCAGGATGTGGATGGAAAACAAGATCAACCCTCCCCTTTAAGAACAGGCCCGCGCCATTGTGTGTGTGTTCCATTGCTGACTGACATCACATGAGCTTCGCCAGCGCTCTGAGTTAGCGCCTCACTCCTCAGCCTTTGCGCCTTAAGACAGATGTGTAGCGGCTGATTTAGCGCTCCAATCACCTCCAGGGGCGATAAAAGTCAAGTTTGCAGTCAGAGGCGATAATTAGCGCCAGGCGCTAATCTTTGCGCCGGGCCGATAATTCCGCCCCAAATGGGGCAATACTGAATTTTTCCCCCCTTATATTTATATAGCGCCTTTAATGTAATAAAATCTCCCAAGGCACTTCACAGTAGTGTTATCAAAAAAAAATTGACCCCGAGCCATATAAGGAGATATTACAGCAGATGACGAAAAGCTTGGTCGAAGAGATAGGTTTTAACAAGAGTCTGAAAGTAGGAAAGAGAAGTAGAGAGGAGGAGAGATTTAGGCAGGGAAATCCAGAGTTTATGACCTAGGCAGCTGAAGGCACGCCTGCCAATGGTGGAGCATTTAAAATCGGAGATGTTCAAAAGTCCAGAATAGGTGGAGCGCATTACATGCATTGTAACATTAAAATGAAGCTCTCGTATGTTTTTGACAAGAGATCCTAAGGTCCACCTTAAGGCCCAGTGCGGAATGGGCGAAGGTTCAGTGTGATGGATCTCTGCCTGATTTTCTAACCTCTACAGAACCTGTTCTGCTCCAGTGCCACCAATGACAGTGATCTAAAAATGTCCCTTCGGATACAACTACAAGCATAGAATAATCCAGACCAATATTTACCTTTTCAGAGGCTCTGACGAGGCCATAACTTTAAGACAGTCATCTTTATCATCTTTTTTTGATAATGAATGAAGACTGGAAGCATATAGCCATGACTCATGACACCCATGCTCCACCCACAGACAGAAGCAGAATGAAGGTGCAATAATGCTTATCCTTCAACCTGAATTATTGTCAAACATACCACTGGTATCTTGAAGCAGTCCTCTGTCTCAAGTGATTGAGGGTGGCTTTATGGAACAACTACCCTAATCCCCCTCAGGTTTCCAGAATAACAATGTTCTGCTTCATATGCTGTGACTTCATCCAGAGACCCGTATTCAGTACAAAGCTTGATGAACAGGATGGCAAAGTCATGGCAGAGTAAAAGGGTTAAAATGCTAATGAGGAATTAGCAGTGGTACCAGCAATGTTGCAAGGAAGACAAGTGTGCCAGACACTGCTACCAGATGCTTTCCAAGGAGTACCACAGCTGCAATATGTATTAATGGGGAAAATCACACCTGCAAAATAACTGTGCTCAAACCACCTTCTATGATGTTTTCATACTTTGTTCCTCAAATACCACCTATTGCCATCTTATGCCGGACTCCAGCTATACTGTAACCAATGGCGGTGCTTGTGCTTTGTGTCAGATGTGGGACACCTGACCTACCACTTCCTCTAACTAACTCACTTGTGGAAAGAATACATGAGCTGGCTCACCACAGGATTTCACTGAGAGCCTGCTGGGATCCTGGTAGGCTATGAAGTACCTGCATATAATGCTGAGGTGGCTGACTCGTGTTGCCAGCTTTAAATCATCTCCTCCCATGCCTTGTGCAATGGGTGCATTGCAGGTAGAGGGGTCGGAGAGGGGAGTGGGGGCATGGCCATCTGTCCCTTAAATTGTGCACCTTCTCTTTGTGTGTCTGCAGAAGGGTTTGCTGCTTGTGGCCGGTCAAATTGGCTTTTCAGATTCAGTAATACTAAATTTTACAGCAATTTTATTGAGTAAGCAGCTGGCTTTACCTTCCCCGTGCTATTTCAAATGCTTAAGTGGCTCCTAATTGCTGATTTAGACAATTAGTGCTGCTTCCATTGCATTAGCTAGTCCATTGTGTGTGGGAGAGAGTCCACATTATAGCCCATAGAATGAAAGCAGGAAAATCATGTGTAAACCAGCAGAAGTAAATTATCCCCAAACCTTGTAAGGAGTGATTTTAGGAGTCTGCTCTGCCATCAGGGAACTTCACCTATTGGCTGTGCATACTAGAATTTTGAGCATCTGCTGTCCATGATTTTCAGACCATTAAAGTTAATGGGTTGGGTTCGGACCCCACTCTAGACAGCCCCGGTGAGCAAGAATGGCGGCTCTGAATACTGGGTGGATGTCCAGCAGGGGTACTTGCGTCCAATGGGTGCTGGTGAACTATACACCCCCAACTCCCTCATCGTAAGGGTAGTCGGTGTTCTCTAGCCTTGGTTGCTGCCCACCTAGGAGAAGGTACTCAGAAGATAAAAACCACAAGTAAGGCAACGGGGACCCCCCTCAGCTACGGTTTCCGAGTAAGTGGCTCAAGAATCTCAGGTGTGAGACTTGAATTCGGACCTGCCCTGGGGCAGAATACAATGGATGGATGGACATGGGCCCAAACAACTGTACCCTAGTATACTCAAGAAAATGAGCAGTGCGGCTTAAGTTAATGTATAAAGAAACACCATACTGCAGGGGTTGGAGACTTGTAGGATGGCTGATGAGATTCTGATATTCAAAACAGGGGTAAGGTATGAATCAGGCAAATATAGTCCAGTTAATCTAACAACAATGGAGACAATGCTCAAAAACATTTTACAAAATGTTATTAATGTTCATCCAAAGAAAGCGGAGGCCATAAGGAATAATTGGTATGGATTTAAAAATGATAGGTCATGGCCTATGAATTCACTCATTGAGGTGGAAACTAAATTGACAGATGAGAGTTTTACAGTAGACATGATTTAATTCCATTTTCAGAAGATGTGATAATGTTCTGCACATAAGTCTTATAAAAATGACTTAAGGCTCATGGCATTATGGCAAGGGAGTTAGAGATGACAAAGGAGTTCGAGAGTAGGATGAAGCAGAAAAAGGGGGCGTATGACAAATGTCAGCTTGATAATACAAGGGAGAATCAGGCTGAATATAAAAAGTACAGAGGAGAAGTGAAAAAGGAAATAAGAGGGACAAAGAGACAGTACGAAAAAAGATTGGCAGCTACTATAAAAGGGAATCCAAAGGTCTTCTATAAGCATATTAACAGTAAAACGGTAGTCAGAGGAGCGGCGGGCTGATTAGGGACTAAAATGGAGATCTATTGGTGGAGGCAGGAGGCATGGCTGAGGTACCAAGGAAGAGGATTTTGCCAAAGCTACAGTAAATGAGGAGGTTGTTGGGATACTGTATGAGATAAAACTAGATAAAAAGGAGGTACTAGCAAGGCTGGCAGTACTTAATGTGGATAAGTCACCTGGTCCAGATGGGATGCACCCTCGGTTACTGAGGGAAGCGAGGGTAGAAATTACGGAGGTGCTGAACACAATCTTCCAATCCTCCTTAGACACAGGGGTGGTGCCAGAGGACTGGAAGATTGCAAATGTTACACCCTTGTTCAAAAAAGGGGAGGAGGATAAACCTGGCAATTACAGGCCAGTCAGTTCAACGTCGGTGGTGGGGAAACTTTTAGAAACAATAATCTGGGAGAAAATTAACAGCCATTTGGACAAGCATGGACTAATAAAGGAGAGCCAGTACGGATTTGTTAAGGGAAAATCATGTTTGACTAACTTGATTGAGTTTTTTGATGAGGTAACAGAGTGGATGGATGAGGGCAGTGTAGTTGATGTCGTGTATAAGGACTTACAAAAGGCGTTTGATAAAGTGCCATATATTAGGCATGTTAGCAAAATTGAAGCCCATGGGATAAAAAGGGCAGTAGCAGCATGGATACATAATTGGCTAAGGGATAGAGAACAGAAAGTTACGTTGAATGGCTGTTATTTAGACTGGAGGGAGGTATACAGTGGTGTTCCCCAGGGCTCAGTACTAGGAACACTGCTGTTTTAGATATACATTAATGACTTGAACTTGGAGGTACAGGGCATAATTTCAAAATTTTCAGATAACTTGAAACCTGGAAGTGTAATAAACAGTGAGGAAGATAGTAATAGACTTCAAGAGGACATAGACAGGCTGATGGAATGAGCGGACACATGACAGATGAAATTCAATGCAGAAAAGTGTGAGGTGATACATTTTGGTTGGAAGAATAAGGAAAGACCATACACACTAAATGGTACAATTTTAAAGGGTGTGCAAGAACAGAGAGACCTGGGGGTGTTTGTGCACACATATTTGAAAGTGGCAGGACAGGTTAACAAAGCAGTTAATAAAGCTCATGGGATCCTGGGCTTTATAAATAGAGGCATAAAGTACAAAAGCCAGGCGGTTTCGCTAAACCGATATAAAACACTAGTTCAGCACCATCTGGTGTATTGTGTCCAATTCTGGACACCACACTTAGGAAGGACGTGAAGGCTTTGGAGAGGGTACAGAAGAGATTTACTAGAATGGTTCCAGGGATGAGAGATCACACTTACAGGGATATACTGGAGAAGTTGGGGTTGTTGTCCTTAGAGCAGAGAAGGCTAAGAGGAGATTTGATGGAGCTGTTTAAAATTATGAAGGGTTTAGATAGAGTAAATAAAGAGAAACTGTTTCCAATGGCTGAAGGGTCGATAAACAGAGGGCACAGATTTAAGATAATTGGCAAAAGAACCAGAGGCAACATGAGAGAAAGCTTTTCTATGTAACGAGTGATTATGATTTGGAATGCGCTGCCTGATAGGGTGGTGGATACAGATTCAATAGTAGCCTTCAAAAGGGAATTGGATAAATACTTGAAGGAGAAAAAACTGCAGGGATATGGGGAAAGAGAGGGGAGTGGGACTAACTGGATTGCACTTTGAAAGATCTGGCACAGACTCAATGGGCCGAATGGCCTCCTTCTGTGCTGTACTATTCTATGATTCTATGAAATTAGCTGGCTGGATTGAAAACTAGTTTGATAATAGAAAGAAGAAGATAATGATACATGAACAATTCTCTGTATGGAAGATAGAGATGGATTTATAGGATCTGAAGAGAATCCAGCCTGGTATGCAGCAATGCACTTAGACATGTAAAACATGAAAGTGGGCAGTACATCGCAAGCTTTTGCTGTGTAGGTCTTTTCATCAGGCTGAAAGTAGATTTTTGTTGTGTGGCTGATGAGGAAATTTTGAGATTTGGGACATCAGTTTCTGAAGTTTAATCTGGTGGTTGGGTATGAGAACATGTGCACATATATCAGGACCTCTGCGCCTAACATGATAGGGTGCAGAGAGGCATATATAGCTGCAACTGAAGCTGAACACCTCCAACAGGTGGAGTCACTCTTCAATGGGGTATCGTGAGTGTCCATGTCATGGTCAGGAGGATAGTGGCAATGCACTCAACATTTTATGGTGAGATGTGCTACTCACCATGCCACTTAGGAGGAATCATTGGCGTCTGCTGACCGTCTAATGAGGGCTCAAATGTGCCCTTAGTCACTATCTAATGTGCAATTAGTGACGACTCCTCTTGAAAAACCTATGTGGGGTCGAGATGGCTCGAAGATAACACACTTGGTAATAGAAAACTGGAACTGAATTGATATTGTGTGGCAGACTTAGCAATCTGATTCCAGAGCACTATTACCAACTGATCAGCCATCCTGATATGGTAATGGGACCAAAGTGGTAGATCTGTCAACTTCGCTCCGCATAATCTGCAAGTCAAAGGTTAGAGTGGTCTGGCTTGATAAGCAGCAGCAAAACTTAACTGTGTTCTGTGCTGGTAAGCTGCGTGTTTTTAGCTGATTAAACTCCAGCAGAATTCCTGTGCACACCTGCAAGTCCCTAAGTCTAGCCTTTTGCCAACCTGTGCTTAAGCCATCTGAACTTTGCTGAATCGCAGGGACAGAGTGCACTGCATATTGAGCTAACAGAAACAGTGAATGTCTCAGTAGTTTGGTCTCTAGAATCCACTACCATCCAGATACAGATGGTCCACATCCAACACAGACTCCAGTGTTAATCCACACCTTGTTCAAAAAGTGTTTAAACCACAGTAATGAAACATAGCTACCTATGGAAGAGAGCTGTGGTTATAACCACAGTGGATATTATCACTCGTATGCGGGTTGCATACTATAGGATTTGCTTTGAAAGGTTTTTTCTCTGGGAGGAAACTAATAGCACTGTTTTAGATATGAATTACTTGAGGTCACTGGTGGTCTGCCACTCTTTCACCATATGTCTCTGAATCTCCGACCATATATGCCTAACGGTGGGATGTTGCCAGAGTTAAAATTCAGTGCTGATCTCTCCCCTCTTACTGTCCTGAAAGAAACTAAATAAATGCAAGGGAGCCTATTTCAGCACGCAAAGAGGAAGTGAAAGGGTCCAATTGAAACTATAGGGTTTATAGACAACTGAATTGTTAGTGATCCAGCTTTTTTTTTAACCTGCTGTGGAGACATGAATGGCCTGCATTTCCTAATTGCTCAGTGGCATGATTGAAATCAGGAGTGATTGGGATTAGTTTTGGATGCAGATCTATGTACCAAGAGGGAGACCCTTGAGAAAGAAATACTTGAGGTTGTGGCCTTCAACAAAAAGTTAATGAGAAACATTAGGTCACCAGAACCAGGTTAACAACCCTGAGTAAATAAGGTTATTTGTCTTCCACAAACTACAAAATGTGAAAATCTCTAGATGCACATCCAGAAAACCATTTTAATGAAGTCTAGAATGGCAATTCTACATTGCTATTTATAGCATCAAGTGTCAGCTTGTTCAGTTTGTTTTTCCCCTAGAAGCAATTTCCTGCTACTCACAGATCAAAGACATTATAATTGTACTTTGCCTGGACGTACACAGGATCATCTTAATTATAATATCACTAGTAAGTTATTTTAAAGCCCCTACTAGGCTTTAAGTCTAAAGAGGAGATTAGAGAGCTTACTTTGCTTCTGCCTGTCACACAAATACGATGGAGTGCTGGCGATCAACGTGACTTTAGAAATACAAACTTTTTTGTTTTATTGTAGAAAATAAAACTTCTCATAAATTTGCCTGCCTATCAGGTTTAAAAGAACAGTGAAGATAAGCAAGAGGCTAAAATGTTATATACATAAACAAAATTAGTCAACACCTGAACGTGAAGGATAATTTAACACTTTAGGAGGGATCCGCCATCAGAAATTCAAGACCTATACAGACTGATAAACTATTTTCCCCCCTCTATCTGAAGCTGCTTGAAGTCCTGCCCTGTACTTTCAACAGCTTCTGCTTATTTTTTTGATTCCAGTATTTCCATGTTTCTCTTTTTATCTCAGCTAACATTATATAATTTGTGATATTCCCTTAAAAGGAGTGGGGGCTGGATATATATGCTATCTATATCTATCTCCTAATGTTTCAAGGGTAACCAAGGTCAATGTGGCTAAGTAGGAATAGAAATTTGGGACAAATACTAAAAAAAATGAGTTTTTGAAACATCTAAGGAATTAGTAGGTGTGAGAAAGGGTAAATGATAAAGTAGGTGAAAAGGTAATGAGAAAGTAAGATTTCTGAGAACATCTCAGTAACAATGGAGTATGTTCAGATATATAGATTGTAAAGAACGGGTGAACACTCGTATTTCAGTTTTCTATTTAGAAATGATAGTGGGAAGTTGGAATCCAAAGATAAAGAAATAACAGTTGTTACAGGTACTTCACATCTGTACTTAATCAGAAAAAAGCAGGGTATGTTATTTGAGTTAGATGTCAGACATTGAGGACAAACAGGAGGACCTAAACTCCCGATTGCCCCACCCCCAACAATGGCTTACCCGGTTGCTGGCTGGGTGGCTTCCGGGCAACACGATTTTGCACCAGTTGAAACCTGGTGAGCTGCCCCTGGACTTCAATCTGCCATTAAACTATGTTCTGCTGGCTGACGGTCTGAGAGCTAAAGTCCCTCTAGTGCGTACAACCACAGACAATCTGGTAGAGTGAATCATCCGCCCTTGTAGAACGGACTACCACCCAAGGGGTAAGGGTGAAAATTACCCCCAATGTCATTTTAGCTAATGCAAATTTTAACTGACCTCTTCAGTAGGATCCATCGCAAAAGGATGAAATCAGAGCTCTAAATTGCTCCACATTATCTGGGGTTTTTAATCAATTGCTTCGATACAAATGCCTATTCGAGAGAAATTGGCAGAACTATAGGCCGACCGAGGCAGGTCCGGGGTCGGTGTCGTGGTCCCAGCCCTCTACCTACTGCAGCCTGCACTCTCCAAGCGCTTTATCATTGATTGGGCTTCTTAAGCCCGGCCTGCGAGGTTCACAGCCAATTAATGGAAAGCGGGTCTCATGATGTCATTTGATGACGCATCATGTGAAGTTTCTGTTAATGTGTTGTCAAACATTGAAATCTATATTTTCAACACTTTACCTTATTGGACAGATCTGTGCTCACCTTTGGAAGTGTCTTAGTGAGTTCCAGTGAATGTTGAGACATAACTTCCCCACCCCCCAATTGTGATGAGTGTGAAAGGAATGGCTTGAACATTGTAGTTTATGGTGCTGGTGTGGGGTGATGTCAACCTGACACATCATGTGGCAGCCAGGGTGTACAGCGTCAAGTGAAATAAATCTGGCCATGGTGATGCCATCGCTGGCCTCCCGGGCAGCAATGTTGTCGGGTGCTGATGCCCTGTGTCCTGTGCAGCATCAGGTGATTGCGGAGAAGGTTGGTGCTATTGTTGGTGTGTCTGGTGGTGTTGGTGTTGGGGCTGATCGTGGAGGGATTCAGAGGACCAAGGTGAGATTTTTTGAAGGGCAGCGATGTTGCTGGAATAGATGGCAGCTGAAGTTGAGATGACAGGAGCGATCTGTCAATGGGGAGAGAGCTTGCTCCAAGGAGGCGACAGTGGATAGAGAGTTTACTCCAAACACTTCCAAACTGCATGCAGCTCAAAAGTGTCTTCCAAGTCCTGAAGGCTCAAGCTTCTGACATTGGAAAGTGAACAGCTGTCAAATGGTAGCTTTCATACCACTTTTGCAGCTGTCACCTATTCACAGCAATGGGGAGACACAGAAAACCCGACCTACTTACCTGACGTGATCCCCGAGTGATGTGAACCTCGTTAAAAAAGTGGGAAAATAGAAATAGGCTGGCAAAATAGTAGTTTACAAGCGTTTAACAACCATTTAACTATCTTAAATGCCTCCCCCACTGCTTGATGTCGGGTCTGTTCTTAAATCGCAGACCTGACACTTTGGAAACTTACATGGAGGCAGGTTCAGAGCGGGCTCCCAACCCGCTGTCAATCATTTCGATTTTGACAGCAGACCCGCCTCCAAACCCGCACTCTGAGCGTCGGCAAAATCACGGCCACAGTTAAGTGCCGCTACTGAAAACCCTGAACTGATAGCCCTGACAAAAATGTGACGAGTCCTGAGGATGAATTTCACATACCTCACAATATATGTAAGGGGTTATTTTGGAGAAAGGGTGAAAACAGGTGCTAAACGGGTGCAGTGCTTATAAGATGCACCTGTTTGAAAGTCTGGTTTTAGCACACAATTTTTTCTCCTAATTGCTGATTGCCATAATTTGAACTTGCCTGGAGGCGCTAAATCAGACACCCGCAGGTTTAGCACTCAAGTACGAATTGGATACGATTTTCGTGGAGCAGTTTATGTGGGCTCCTCGCGCCCACTTCCACTGAAGATGTGGAGTGCTCTGGCTGGCACACAGTGGCACATTTCAGAATGCCTCAGGGACCGAGGGAGAGGGCGCTCAGGTTCTCGGATGCAGCACTGGAGGTCCTGGTGCAGAAGGTCCTGAGGAGGAGGGATGTCCTGTACCCATAGGGGGAAAGATGCCACCTCGCCCTCCCGTCCCTCTCTCCTGCAGCAGCTGGTGCTGCTCTGCCTGGCCTCATGTCCTCCCAGTCCTCCTGCAGACCAAAGGGGACCCCTAGCAAGATCCCCATGACCGAGCACTCCCTTTCTCCTGGTGACTCCTATAAGATGTCCAATAAGGTTGAGTAGCACAGCACTCACTCTTTTTAGGTGAAGTCATCAGAGAATTTCCAGAACAAATGTTGATAGAGTGTTGGTGAAGTCTTGACAAAGTGTCCCAGAAAGTCTCCTGATGTGTTTCAAAAGTCCTCTTCAAACCTCCAGCAGCAAGTGAGCAGTAAAAGGTGATATAACTGGTTGCTGTTAGGAGAGGTTGTTAAATGAAGCGTTATCCACCAAAATGCCATGCAGCCTCTTTAATGAACACTAGCAGGCAATTTAATTGTCCATCAGCCCCTTAACGATCCTCCGAGCAGCCGTTACTAGCGCTGGCTTCAACTCTTTTACCAAGGTGGCGTCTTGTGCTAAACGCAGGCTAAACCAATGTTGCAGCTTAAGACCCCATCTTGGCCACCTCTTTATCTCTTTAGTGCCTAAAGTATTCGGTCAAAATCGCCCCCATAGTGTTTAGAAAGGATCTGATAGGTAGGAAGGGTGGAGTGGCCACCTTTGTTAGGAATTCAATAAAAGTTGTGGAGCAAGGTGATATTGTAAGTGGAAATATTTTGGATTCATTAAAGTTCCTAAGAAATACCAAACAGTTTCTAAGACTGTGTTTAGACCATGAAGTCAAGAAGCCAGTTTTAACTTGGCCAAATCGTTAACGAGTCATTAATAGCCTCAAAATGGGCTCGGTAGACTTACCGCCCCATTAATGCCGACGCTCTGGCTGTCACCATTTTTAAAGGGGCCTACTGCAGGGTGGCCCAAGCGCCCGCCTGTTTCAGGTGGTAGGTCCCTTTAATATGCAAATAGGGGTTTAATGATGTACTGCCATTTTGGGAGACAATGGAGCGTGTGGCATGCCAGTTGTATCGGTGATACAGCTGAGGTGGACCAAAAAAGGTAAGTTATAAATTAATAATTTCATGGGGTCAGGAGCAGAGGAGGTGGAGTAAAGTGTGCTGCAGTGATTGGAGGAGAGTTTTTTTTATTCGTTCACGGGATGCGGGCGTCGCTGGCAAGGCCGGCATTTATTGCCCATCCCTAATTGCCCTCGAGAAGGTGGTGATGAGCACCTTCTTGAACCGCTGCAGTCCTTGTGGTGAAGGTACTGTTGTACTTCTTTGTAGCGGTTTGGTACAATTGAGTGGCTTGCTAGGCCATTTCAGAGAGCGATTAAGAGTCAACCATATAAGCCAGACCAGCAGATTTTCTTCCCTAAAGTACTATTAGTGAACCAGCTGGGTTTTTAATGACAATCCAGTAGTTTCATGTACACCACTGATACTAGCTTTTTATTCCAGATTTATTCAATTGAATGTAAATTCCCCAGCTGCCATGGTGGGATTTGAACTGACTTCATTTGAGATCATTAGTCCAGACCTCTGGTTTACTAGTCCAGTAACATAACCACAATGCTATCGTGCCTGGAGAGTGCTGGCAATTTGGGTAGGGAAGGTTTGTGAGTGCTGGGGAAACTTTTTCCTGCATTGCAGATGTATCTTGGCTGTGATGCATCTGGCACTGATGCACTCTGCCACCTCTGCCCACTTGTGTCAGGCAGCTTGCCTGGATATCTTCCTGGTGGATAGAAGATGTCCCCCCTTCTGCCGATCTTCTCCACCAAAACCTCCATCGCAGCGTCAGTAAGCTGGGGGATCCTTGCAGCTTCTGCTGTCCCTGCCATTATCCACAATCTTCAGTGACAGTTGCCGGCAGACAAAGTGCAGCTCCCCTTTAAGAGGTGCAGAGTACCTTTAAGTGGTGTCAACAACATGCAAAATTGTCACCTCCGATTAGGCGAGCTGGTAATGAACAGCGCGAGTACTGCTGCCAACCCACCCACTTTATTTCAATTAATTTGATTTTGGGGCCTTATTTGCAGTCATGTGATTGGGTGCCACTCCACCCATTCTGCGCCTGGAAACACGCAAAAAGCAATCTCTACCCACTCATCTCTCTCTTTCTCTCCTGCATTTCTGGTTTTCTCTTTTTGTCTTGCGCCTTTTCACTTTCTCCATTTATCTTCCCTTTTCTTCCTTTTGTGTTTTGATCTCTCTGTCCTGTTTGTCTGTAAGTACAGATGGAGAGTGACAGCAACATCAAGACTAAGGTAATCAGGCGAGTTAGAGACAGTGCCCACTGTACCCGGGAATTGTGGGAAAGCAATCCCAGCGCCATATACTGGAGGGGAGGAGGGCAACACATATTCTCCAGTGGAGGCACAATTGTTTAGATGGGGTGGTGAGGGTGGGGGGCGGGGGGGTGGGGGGTGAATGGAGAGTAAGGATGCTGGTATTCTTAGATTGAGCAGCCCTGTGTGAGACTTTAAGGATTGTTTGGCTGAGTCAGTTGCTCCAAGGTGGACTGGCCAATCCCTGATGGCAAAGATACCTGCTGCTCCCAGCATAGGGCCATGTATCAGTCGCGTGAGCACTAGTTATGGAAATGCTCATCTTCAAAAAAATAAACCCGCAAGCAAAAATAATTAGAAAGTGCGGCTGGCTCTCTCAGTGGGAGGGCACATGGTTGACATGCACCTGCTCCTTGCAGCAGCACTGTTTTTACCCTCCTCCCCCCCCCCCCGCCCCCCCACCACCACCGCACGCATACTTTTCCCTTCTGTAGTTCAGGGCACTGGGGCCAATACAGTACCACTGCTGCCAGCTCAGCACAGACACAATTAGATAGGATGCGTGACTCACACATGGCCATTCAGAACTCATCTTTCGTCAGCTGCTGTCACAGCAAATTATAAAATCTCTTTTACCTTCAATTCACATTATCGAATAGCCGTTGTGTCTGATAGAGGCCGTTGCCTGAAAGCTTCGGTTACATCGTTCTTGCTTCCATCACATAAGATCCTCTCCTGCAGCAACATGCATGCTTTGTTGTGTCAGTAAAAGGCTTCTTGCATGTTGCCAAAATCTGCAGGTTTCACTGATGTTTCAGTTGTCTTTCCCTGCATTGTCATTGCCTATTAGATTATATACATATGTTGAGAGTAAGCTTTTCTTTAATGATGAAACCTTGTCTAAGCAAAAGTGAGAAACTTGCGGATACTGCCAATCAAAATCCAACATGTTTTGCATCCTTTTAGCCCTTGATGATCTTACCCTTCATAATCGCGACAGTGCTTGTATGTACTATGCACTGCAGTCAAGCATTTGGTCACTTTGCCAAGATAAAACAATATTTATCAATCAACTATTATTTTTCTGCTTCCTCTTGACTGACCTCTCTGAGCCCGCATCTTACGCATGCCTCACTGCAGTGAACTGTACCTTTCCTCATTGACTTGCTATCTTGAAGTGCATTTCTTTCAACTGGCATCAAGTCTTTCTCTCCAGATTCTGACAGGAGACTGACTGTAACATGGAGCATTTAGTCAGTCCTTCGCTGTGCTCTGTGATTGCACATACTCCATAGTGCAAAATGTGGGATTACTTACAGCAGGAATGTGGTTTAGCGCATAATACAAGTATTTTATTAATTATCCAATTTAAAAATGTGTGGACATAGGGGTATCCTGAGCAACTGTGAACTCTGGGTAAAACCTACTGCTTTTAATGTGCAGCTTCAGGTTTTTCAGGATACAAGCTATGTTGATTCTGGGCAACAGCTGGCAAACCTAATTAGCAATCTGCTCAAAATGAGTAGGTAATTTTCATTCATTTATGATCCAACCTTCGACTACTGCTGCATTGTTGTCTAAGGGACCAGAACTGATAACTGAACATGCCCTGAATTTCCTCAATGTCAGTTACGTCATTGTTGAGCCGGAAAGTTATCCATTCACCAGAAGAGGGAGTTGCACGCAACTTTTCTGGGGTAAGTTAATTTAATTTAAATATTCTTGGTACAACTCTCGTGTAATTTGAGTGTAGAAACTGTGGTCCTGACTTGGTTATGGTGTTATTACACAAAAAGATTGAGGAAATTTGAGTTTTAGCGCATTACTGCACTGTTTTAGTACACGGAAGTTGCCTACTTTTATGCCGCTTCTGCAATTGGAGTCATTTTACACCCAAAGAATAGGTCTTCAGACAAGTGTAAGTGAGGAGTTGATGAGCTGGAGAGGGCACCAAATTCACTTATTGATTACAGGTTTCCGTGAAACTTTATTAAACCTCTTCCTTCACAATTTCTAATCACTGACGCCTGCAGTTCATTATGCCATCGTGCTTTCCTCTCTTCCCAGAAAAAAATTGCTACTCCCGATTTTCCCCCACCCCCAAACCCACACGCAGATCGACTTCGGACAAGGCTCGGCATTCCCCATGGGCACACCACTCTATACCATCATAATGGAGGAGGAGTTGCAACAGAATTGTGTCCAGGTCAGGACAATCAGGCAGCATGGCTGAGTACAGTGTCCCAGCAGATCGCTCCAAGGAGATGTGCATGTGAGGGCTGTGTCTCTCCAAGGATCCCATTGGGCATCTCTGCCAACCTTATCACAGAGATTTGCAGACTCACGCCCCTACCACAGCTGCTCTGTCCGTAGCAATTAAAGTGACAGCAGCCTTCAAATTTCATAGCTCCAGATGCTTCAAGCTGCCACAGGAGATCTGTGCAACATAAGCCGGGGAGCTGTCAGGACGTGCATCTGGCAGCTAACAGATGTCCGCCTGCTAGAGGTGCAAAACATGTGCCTCGCTCTCCTGGGTATCCCTTTAGCCTAGACAGACACCAACATCAGTTGTGCCATCTCTTATCTGAATTCGACCTGAAGACCAAGGTTACCCTCTGTCACCTTAGATGATGACACCTCTATGGTAGCCATGCACACCTGGTAAGCGTAGATATAAAGAGGTAAAAGCATTTATAAGAGTCATCATTAAACACACCATAGGCATGTTAAAGCAGAGATTCAGGAGCCACACTGCAACACAGCCTGGCTGTAGTCTCCCACATAACCATAGTCTGCTGCATACTAAACAATTTTGCAATATTTTGCAGTACAAAAAGGTCTCACCAGGCAGCACTCTTTGAACGGCTGCTGCAAGTCTTTAGCGGCCTGCAACAGCACCGGATTTGCTGTCCCTGAAACAGCGAGCTCCTAATCAGTGGAATATTAAAAAGGGTGGGATAGGGTAGATATGATGATCTAATAATGGCGGAGATATTTAATAAGTGCTTTGCATTGGTCTTTACTAAAATTGATGGGGAGGTGAATCCTGAAGTGGTTGAAAGCGAGATGAGCGATCTTATGATGGATGAAAGGAAAATTTTAGATAAGGACCTATTTCTCTTTTGTAACTTCTATGTATGACATGCCAGTAGCTCACTCTGTATGTCTAATGACATCTGACCTCAGATGATTTGTTGGGGTTGTGTAACTCAAGCAAGTTTAACGTTCTCACTGTCGCCACACTGACTTTGGAAAATCTACACTCATATGTTTAATTTGTATTTTCAAAATATTCTTTGATGGTGAAACTAACTATAAAACCACCGACTCTAAAAATACTCCAACACAATTCTTTTCTAAGGCTTTAGGTTGGATTAAGGAAACGGTTATTTACTGGCTAAATAATTCATTATTATTTTTGCAGTAAATCCTAAATAAAATAGATTAACGTCCTAATCCTGTATCGACTTTTTACTTATGAGCCAATGGAATGAGACAACAATCTAAATTTGCTTTGCCCATCTGTTGTAGCTGAATTACTCCATCTTGTGTAAAGTAGTGAGTTTAAGCATCCTGCAGTCCTGATTGTCGACTTATTGACAAACAATCATTTCTGATCATTTACATTTACAATAAATTTCAAAACCAATCTGATTTTTCAAAAATAAGAACTTTATACCAAGTAATGAAAACACAATACTTAAAATCCACTTGGTCCTGATTTTCTTACATGTCTATCTATCTATCTATCTGGCTATCTCTCTCTCTCTCTCTCTCTCTCTATCTATCTATCTATCTATCTATCTATCTATCTATCTATCTATCTATCTATCTATCTATCTATCTATCTATCTATCTATCTATCTATCTATCTATCTATCTATCTATCTATCTATCTATCTATCTATCTATCTATCTATCTATCTATCTATCTATCTATCTATCTATCTATCTATCTATCTATCCCATATGTAATAGCCTGGGACAAAAACAACAATATCTTACATTTAACTGTGGCTTTAATATAGAAAAACATCTCAATCACTTTATAAGGGAGAATTTAGAAAGGTGATTGAACGCGTGGTCAAAGAGAACTGTTGAGGGACAGGGAGTGAATGTAGGTCACTGAGGATGGGGTGGTGAGCAAGGGGCATTGAAGATAATTAAATCTAGAGATGATAAAGACACGGTTAAGGGTTTTAGCAGAAGTGGGGGTAAAGTAAGTTGCAGGGTAAGGCAGTGTTGTGGACGTGGAAGTAAGCAGTCTTGGCAGTGGATAGTATATGGTCTTTGAAGCTAAGTTCTGGATCGAATAGAACATTGAGGTTGCATGGCATCTCCTTGAACAAGCAGCCAAGGAAGGGGATGGTGTAGCTGGCAAGGATGTGGAGTTTTTGTGGGAGTTGAAAATGATGGCTCCAGTCTTCCCAATTTGCAATTGTTGGACACATTGACTCATCCATGATTTAACGTTAGACCGGCAGTCTGTCAACACAGTGATGGTTGTGGGGTCAAGGGAAGTGGTGGAGGAACATCATTGTAGATGTGGAAGCTGATCCCACGTCTGCAGATGATATTGGCGAGAGCTTGCATATAGATGAGAAGGAGGAGCGAGGCCAGGGATGAATCTTTGGTGAAATGACTGCGCATGAGCAGCCATTACCGAGGATGCATGGGCTGTATTGCAATAGGTATCAGTGACAGCCATGCAAGGGCAGTTCTACTGTGGACCAAGGAGGATGGGAGGTGGAGAAAGATGGCTTGATCATCATCCTCTTCCATGAGTATATTGTTTCTATATCAGAGGTGTTATTGCTAAAGATAAGTAACAATTAACAATTTATTTCTTTTTTAGCCTCCTTAATTTTCATCATCAAATGCCTTGAAATTTGGCTCAATGCATTCATATAAAACTCCTGTGTCCGCTATTTTATGATGGTAGCAACACATTTATTTTAAATGGGTCCGAGCCACTGTTAAAACAGCAGATAAAGGAATTTTGTGGCTATCTTGTGTTTCACACTCGAGTTAGAAGAACCAAATTTCAAAGAAAATATGAGCAAAATTCAGCTCACAGCCACCTGCTTTGCGCCTGAAAAATGGGTGGCGAGCAGTTGAAAATTGGGAGTGCACCTCGGCCAACTCTTTGACGCCTCAGGCCATTCTAATGCAATATTCAGATGGACCTGCAAATGGAAGAACAGACATCCTGCCTGCCTGAAACAGGCAGAATGCTACTTAAATATGCAAATTGAGGTCCTATGATGGTTTAAGGACCCCTGATTGCAAAGATCAGGTACAAATCAGCAGAGCATCAGTTGTACCAATGCTTAGTTGTACCCGGCATTGAGTGGCCTAACCAGTGCTTCTTAAAGGGACACCGCAGACTGCTCAAAAACAGGACATTTTTATTTTTATTTTTGTGGGTTTAAGAGAGGCAGGAGTGCTCTTCCTGGGCCCACAGAAAAACTCCAGTCCGCTGTCGGTACATTCAAGGTCTACCGTGGGATTACCTCTCCCCCGACCTGACCTGCTGGCCAGCTCAGCTTAGCGGCCAGCTCAGCTTAGCAGCCAGCCGATTTCCCACCATCCCAGAACCAGCGAGTTGCACTGGCACCCGCAGCTTGCTGGCAGCATCTAAATGAGGCCTGAACCCAAATTTGGTTCACGCCTCACGTTGACATGACCTGGTGGGCGGAGCAGTCACTCTATCGACTTCATGCCTGCTTCGGGCGGAAATTGAATTTCTCGGTCAATGGGCATAGCCACCATTGGGAGTCTTTGGGCATTTCTTGGATCCACTTTATCTCAGCTCAGTGTTGTGGAATAGAGAAGATTAGAAAACACAAATATGACTTTAAAGTGGCAGTAAAATAAAATGACCCCACACATAGTGAGAGTGGTAGATATGGCCAGATTTGGCCCCAACTGGAGAAAATGGGATATGTTAGGGATGCACAAAAATATAGATCAGAAATTAAAACTACAGGAAACTTTCGTTTATCCGGCATCGACGGGACCGGCGTGGTGCCGGTTTATCGAAAGTACCGGATAACGGAGAGTTATATCTACCGAGGCTATTTTTAACAAAGAGACTCCAGGCAGCGCGGGAGAATCAACTCCTGCTACTGCAGTGTTTCGGACTTCCGACAGCGCCAGGAGGCCGAGTAGTGGCACTTTTGAAAAGAACCCCTACTGACTGAATCGGCGTTCGCGGATTCAGACTCGGACTCGGGATCGGCAACATTGCCGGTTATTTGAGAGGAGTTTTCGGAGCACTCGCCGTTCGCGGAGACTCGACTGCGACTCGGCAACATTGCCGGTTATTTGAGAGGAGTTTTCGGAGGATGATTTTTGCCGGTTAAGCGAGAATTCCGGATATTTGGGTGCCGGATAAACGAAAATTTCCTGTACATAGAAATTGCTCATTAGTTAGAACCAACTTGACTACCAACTGTTTGGTCCTAGCCATTTTAAGACAAATTCCTGCTGTTTTTATAAAGAATTACTAGACATAGTTGCCACTAAATTGGTGCCATTGCATCTAACTTGAACAGTGCACACTTTCATAACCTGCAGCTGACCTACTAGACAACAAATCAAGGCTGACACTTCAGCGCAGTACGAACAGAGTGATGTATAGTCAGAATTGCTGTCTTTTGGATGAGACCGTAAACCATGCTAAGGTGAACATAAAAGAAGAGCAGGGAGTTTTCCCAGTGTCTTGACCAATGCTCTTCCCTCAACTGACACCACCAAAAATAGATGACCTTACTATTCTTTTATTTGCTCTTTGGAGGCCTTGCTATTGCACAAAGTGGCTGCTGTCCTTTCCAACATAACACTTCCAAAAATAATCCATTGACTGTAAAGTGCTTTGGGGTATCCTTAAGACGTGTTAAGCTGCAAGTTCTTTCTTTCTTTACATGGTGTTATGGACCAAAATGATTCATACTGGCACATTGTCCCAGAAATTAGCTCCCAAGAAATTATCCACCAATGATATGCGATCAGCCAACACATCCCATAACGATCTGGTTTGTTGCCTACCAAATGGCATGGCACTCAAGCAAATGTAACAATCACTGGTCCTAAATATGCCCGTGAACTTCAATCAAACGCAGAACACAGGCTGGTACATATAAGGGCCTATTTTTCAGCTGATGGGTTCGGTCCTGCCAGTGCTTCACTGGATCCCTGAAAGAGTTCTGAGGTGTGCAACCTTCCTGTCAGCCTTTTAGGCTGTCCAGCATGCTCCTTTATGAAATATACAAGGATTTAATTGCAAAATGAAGATCCATGTAAATGTATGCTAATAAGGCGATATCCCATGTGTTTAAAATTCCACTGCTAATCTATCTGGAGTGGGTGTAAAGGGTATGCCAAGGCTTTCAATTGTAAGTTCAATTGTAAGTTGCAGTTTGAATGTGTGCTTGCTGGATATGCATGGTAAGCAATTAAATCACTGTAGGTTTGTGTAAAGGTTTGGCATGGGACAGCAGTAAGTGTGGAGCTGGTTGATAGAAAACACTTTATGGCACTGAAACTTGGGCAACTACCTTATAACTGGTACTATTTGATAATCTTACCTTGACAGCTTCTTTAAGATGTGCCATCTTCACCCTTTAAGTCTTACAATTATTATTCAGTGTTGACTCTGACCAACAGCTACTGGAAGGCTTGCTGCTCTGCTGTCCCCTGGGGAGGGTGCCTGGAGTGCCAAACACAAGAACATAAGAAATAGGAGCAGGAGTAGGCCATTCGGCCCCTCGAGCCTGCGCCGCCATTCAATAAGGTCATGGCTGATCTTCTACCTCATCTCCACTTTCCTGCACTATCCCCATAATCCCTTGATTCACTTAGTATCCAAAAACAGAGCAGCCCTAGCCACATTTAGGAGCATAGGAACAGGAGTAGGCCATTCAGCCCCTCTAGCCTGTTCCGCCATTCAATGAAATCATGACTGCTCTGTATCTTAATTCCATTTACCCACCTTGATTCCATATAGCGTAATACCATTACCCAACAAAAATCTATCAATCTCAGTATTGAAATTTTCAGTTGACCTAGCCTCAGCGGCTTTTTGGGGGAGAGAGTTCCTGATTTCCACTACCCTTTGTGTGAACATAGAACATAGACATAGAACAGTACAGCACAGTACAGGCCCTTCGGCCCTCGATGTTGTGCCGAGCATTGTCCGAGACCAAGATCAAGCTATCACACTCCCTATCACTCTGGTGTGCTCCATGTGCTTATCCAATAACCGCTTGAAAGTTCCTAAAGTGTCCGACTCCACTATCACAGCAGGCAGTCCATTCCACACCCCAACCACTCTCTGAGTAAAGAATCTACCTCAGACATCCCTTCTATATCTCCCCCCATGCACCTTATAGTTATGCCCCCTTGTAACAGCTGCCTCTACCCGAGGAAATAGTCTCTGAACATCCACTCTATCTATCCCCCTCATCATCTTATAAACCTCTATTAAGTCGCCTCTCATCCTCCTCCGCTCTAAAGAGAAAAGCCCCAACTCCCTCAATCTTTCCTCATAAGACCTCCCCCCCAAACCAGGCAGCATCCTGGTAAATCTCCTTTGCACTCTTTCCAATGCTTCCACGTCCTTCCTATAGTGAGGTGACCAGAACTGCACACAATACTCCAAATGTGGTCTCACCAAGGTCCTGTACAGTTGCAGCATAACCTCACGGTTCTTAAACTCAAACCCTCTGTTAATAAACGCCAACACACCATAGGCCTTCTTTACTGCTCTATCCACTTGAGTGGCAACCTTCAGAGATCTGTGGATATGAACCCCCAGATCCCTGTAATGCTTCCCGATATCACTCCCTGAACTCAGCTCATTTAACTCATGCATCACCACCCATCAAACAAAGCTTGGATGCTGAGCCGCTCCATCAGTTCTTCGCAGACTCTGTTTCCTGCCTCCACATTTGTTTTACTATTTACTGTTTTTTTTCCATCCACTTCTTTTGCCCCATACAGTCTTTGGAAAAGCTGAAAACAATTTTTTCCCTACACGCGGTCACCTACATTTACATTCCTTCAATTTTGGTGCACTTTTAATGGGTGTTTACCGGCACTATTTTCTGCCCCCATGAGTTACATCCTCTACACACGCAATCCAAATCAGGAGCTCACCTTGCATACCTAATCAGGGCTGGGGCCAGAAAATAAGCTTAATAATGAGCATACCAGCATCAGGTTGAGAAACCCCAAGCTGATATTTCATAGATGTCATAGCAGCTCCAATGCAGAAGCCAGGAAGTCACTTTTCCAATTCTAGCCTGAACTGGATACCATATGGTCTCACCGAGAGAGGGTGGGGTATTCATTCTTTACAAAGCCACTAGATGGAGCAATAAATGGCAGCAGAACATTCCACCTTAGGGCAGAGAGAAGACTGATGTGCCAGCTTCTCTCTCTAGGACAACACCTCACTGGTTGACCATGGATAGCTCGAGTGACAGACATGATTGAGAAGTTATTGATGGAGACATTTGTCTGATGGAAGAAGCAGCTGGGATCTAGATTGTGTGGTAGAACTTATTGTCAGCAACATGCTTGCCTGAACACTTGATGTGTTTGAATCAGATTCCTTTCTCCACTCTTTTAGTGGAGGTGCTAGCCTGTCTGCTTTAAATATGAAGATTAATGGGAAAATCTGGTCTGTCCAGTTTTGCCGTCAGGAAAAATATCAATAAAACACCAAAGCTAACAGCAGCTGTAGCTCACATAACTAACCAGCACTGTACAGCTGCTGCTGTCCTCCGACTCAGATTACAGCATCACATCATACCCACAGTAAAGCTTCGCTGACAGCTTAGTGAGTTTATCCACTGAGTTTCTGTGCTACATGGACTAGGAAGGTCCTAGTATGCTCCCCAGTCACCGCTGAGTTAACTGGTCTCAGATGGGTGATGGTAGGAATCTTACGATTGACCTCAATGTCTTTTGGAAGCAAAAGGGGAAATTCAGTCAGGGATTTCTGCTCTCGATGGCTATCCAGAGATCATCACTGAAAGTATGTGTGCATGAACTCCTGGCGAGGACAGGGTCACTTTTGCCTGTGATGGCCTCTCATGGTTGGATAGCCTGCCAACACTCACTGTTAAGACTCACGAATGAACTGCGGCCACTTGGGAGAGGGAGAAGAGGACAAACCAGCATTTGTGGAGCTGTACATCAGCAAGGAGTTAATGGTTTCTGAAGCGCAGGGAGAAATATTGGGGAGACAAAAATGTCAAAAATAATGAATGCACTGCCCTTAGAGCACAGATTATTCACAACTCATACCAAACCATGCTTTCATGCATATTCCACAAAAAATTAAAGCAGTGCCAGCAATGAAATACCCAGCTGTATAAACAGAATACTCTCCTTTGAGGCAGCCTTATGTGATTATCTTGCAACATTATCAGTTGACAGGCTTGTTCAGCCTTATGGCAGTTTCCTGTTCCTAAAAGTACTTATGCCAGCTATGAGATCAGCCTCACTCACGTGTTAAGCAATGTATCATCCCAGTCTCTCCCAAGTATCCTTTATTGATATTACAGAAGGAAAAATGGTTGCTATGAATAAATATGAATGCATTTACATGCAGTATTGTTATCTTTAAGATAAATATCTACCAAGTATTTTTCCATTTATAATACACAACGAAAAACATCATTACTAGCTCATATATCTTATCACATTAATGCAGAAATTAATGAATACAGGAACATAATGGTGACACATAGAAAGCATTTAGAAAAGCAGTTCTATTAATTTCTCATCATTTACAGCAGAGTGTCAGCTTCTTTAACATTGTCCTATTTGTGATTTTAATGTTTTGAATTAAGTATGAATGTAATGTAAGTAGGGATATAATGTAAATGTATTTGTGAGAGTTTTTGCATTAAAGCATGATTTAACAATAGTTGCAAAAGATCATTTTGATGCATAATTCCCCTGAATGGTTACCGAGGTAATCGGAACATGATACATAGCAATCTATTGCTCATGATAGATTGGGATTAATCCTGATTAAATCATAATCATCACAGCGCCCCTCAGACGTGTAGAATCAACCTCAAAGACATAACCTGTGAATCAGACCCGCCTTTCCAACTAATTCCATTTTGTCTTCTCAAAATGATAAATTGATATTCAAGAGCCTCCCTGAAATGAAATTCAACAATTTATGAATTCTTGAAGTGCTTATCTTTTTGATTTGGGACTAAGGTTGACTGAATTTGGACCCCAAACTAAACTAATATAAATGGCCTGGTTTTATATATATTTTTCTCATGCTGCTAACTGCTTTTCTACCACCTTTTGTGATAATAACAGTGTTTAGCGCTATCTTGTAAAATAAAGATACTTCATACTTCTGTCTGTAGTTTTGAAAGCATGTTGTGCTCTACCACTTTGGAGGAGATCTGACCATTTATATCACCCACTTTGTTGCAATGGGCTGTAATAACATATAACAAAACATAAAGCTTCAACAAAACAACTACACTCACAAACTTAAGTTCAATTTATCTATTTTAAATGGAAACACTCAGGAAAGGACTCTTGTCACCTAGGGAACACGAGGCCATAACGATATTTGTGCCTTGTGTTAATTAGAATTTTGAAGCTAGACCATGACTAATCTTTGCTTTGGTTAGTCACTCCTCCTGAAGTCTCAGCTCCCAAAATGGTGCTACTGATTATCATTACCATAAAAAATAAAAATCTATAATTTGGGGGAGAATGTCTTTCTTGCATACCTGCTAGCATTTCAGAGTAGGACTGTCAGAGAACTGACTGCAAAACTACACAAACCAGATTTTCCCATTAATCTTCACAGGGTACAAAGCTATCACTGGATGGCAGGGTTCCCTTGAGTGCTAGACAACAAAGATGTCATCCACATGGGTAGCAAGGCAACTCGCATCCATTTCATAGCCTACATGCGTAGAAAATGTTTGCACTCAATTAATATAGAAAACATTGTTACACACATCAATTGCGATTATAAAGAAAAACTTGCATTTATATAGCACCTTTCACGACCACTGGATGTCCCAAAGCGCTTTACAGCCAATGTGTAGTCACTTTGTAATGTAGGAAACATGGCAGCCAATTTGCACACAGCAAGCTCCCACAAACAGCAATGTGATAATGACCAGATAATCTGTTTCAGTGATGTTGATTAAGGGATAAATATTGGGTAGGACACCAGGAATAACTCCCCTGCTCTTCTTCAAAATAGTCCCATGGGATCTTTTATGTCCACCTGAGGGTGCAGGTAGGGCCTCAGGTTTAACATCTTATCTGAAAGACAGTACCTCCGACAGTGCAGTACTCCCTCAGTACTGCACTGGAGTGCCAGCCTAGATTATTGTGCTCAAGTCTCTGGAGAGGGAGTATGAACCAACTACCTTCTGACTCAAAGGCGAGGGTGCTACGAACTGAGCCACGGTTCACACACATTATCTGGGAAGCAGCCATGACACTTTCATTATGTAGCAGCCCAATGTGTCCACATTTTTTTGAAGGAGAAGAATCGATGGACTCTAAGTAGACCAAGACTAATATCTCCATCCATGGCTCCATGGCTGCTGAAGGCAGACATTTCCTAACAGCAGAGGAGTACTGCAAACTAAAAACCTGAACATCTCCCTGCTGCCACCTCCACTTTCAAGTGAAGTATGTCAACCAGCTTTGGCACAATGAAAGAGTATGTGCAAAAGAGTATTGACTGTGAACAATGCTTTAAACGGTACCTCCCAGAGTGTGTGGTAGTTTCCAACTTAGGATTGTGCTATTGTTGATGGAAATGTGTGCGAACGTGAGGAGCACACTTATATCTGCCTTTCTTCTGAAACCAGTATATTTATTCCTCATTTGCACTTCAGTACAAGGGACCTAATTGACTGCATTCACTTTGTTAGTGACTTACATCCATGCACCTTGTGCCTATGCTGTTACGCGAGGGTGACCTTCAACCCCAAATAGGCCGGTCTCCTTTGGTGCAACTCCTGCAACAGGACCTCCAACCCTTCAGTGTGGAAGAGAGCCTTGCTGCCCACATTTCTCTGCTCTGCCATTGTGAACAATTAGTCCAGCTTTCTGCCACCATAACTCCCCCGTTAATAGTTTAATCTCCTCAACCAAGCGTGCTGCAGGCCAAGCTCCGTGGGCAAGCCTTACAAGCACCAATAACCTGTTCAGATCAGGGACAGGAACCACCCCAGAAAATGTACCGCTGCTCAGCCTCTGAGCTACCAGGACTTTGAGCCCATGGTATGGTCCAGTTCAACCTCATAGTTGGTTTTTGTGCAAAATCGAGATTCGTGCTGGTTTTATGATTAAGCTGGTGGTGGTGGCGGGGGAGGGTGAGCATAAGGATAATTTCCTATTAGAATACAGGCAAGAAAACTGACATCACGACTCCACAGGCCACAGAGTTTGTATGGCACACTCACTGCTTCATCCAATAATTTAAACTGATCTCTGTTTCAATTCACAGAAGCTTAGAGAAAATATGACAGCAGTAATGGAGTTAGCACAGTTGCCGACATCTATTAGTGGGACACATCACTGAAGTGTCACAGGCAGGGAGCTGTGCTGTCTGTGTTGGTACTGTCTATAGGTCAACTGTGCTACATTTGGTAACATGTACAAAACCAGTTGATTAGAGCTACTGTGCAAAATGCTGAAGAATTGCAGCCTCCTGGAACGGGGACGATTAACTCTGTAACTGCAGCACGATGTCGCCATTCAGTAACAAAAACTGCCAAATATAAGTGTTAATTTTCTGTACCCGCGTCTCCTACATATTGATCAATTTTCTTGCAGTGTAAAATTAATTTTAAAAGTTACATTTTAATTTTTTTTAAATGCAGGAATAAATGTATTGTATACCACTTATTTTGGGTATACATTACTCAAACAATTGTGTGTTACATCTGGAGACTCTTTGGCCTAGAATTTCAGCTCAGTAGCACCCGATCTTTCAGCGCTATGGGTGCCATTTTCTGCTGCGGTCCGCGCCGGACGCCATTCTGGTGAGGTGGTATGCGTCGGTGCAGGGAGCGTGCGCAGGAAGTATGCAGAGTACGCAGATTGTGACGTAAATCAGCTTGCAATGCTGATTTGATGCCAGTGCTGCCATTTTCCGCCTCAACTCTGGAGCTAACTTGCTCTCCCACAGCCGAACATGCATTCAGCAGCAGGAAGGACCCCCCACCAGCGCTATTTAAAGAGATAGACACCTGCTTTCAGGTTAGTTGCTAATTGATTTCTACTGGCTCTTGGCGAGTTTGTAGAGGCGTTTGGTGATTTGTTATCCTATTTGAAGTTGCTGAAGTCTCCAGGGAGTGGTGTGGCAGCTTACTTCAAGGCTGCTGCTCAGACCAGTTGCTCACAGCCATGGGTGCAGTAGTTTGTAGCCCCCTTGGCCTGCAGCATGACAGGGAGAATAGCAGAGGCGAGCCAGAGGAGGACAAGCTGCTCGAAGAGGGAGGAGGAGGAGGGGGAGAAGGGCTCTCAGCAGGTGGCCATATCCACTCAGGGTCTTCATGGAGCAATTCTACCTCAACCTCAGCGAGGAACAGTGCATGTGATGTCTCCGCTTCATTAAGGAGGTGCTCACTGAAATCTGCTACCTGTTGCAGGCAGAACTGTAGTCTCAGAGCAGGGCAAGGATGGCATTGCCAGTGGCTGTGAAGGTAAGCATGGCCATAAATTTTTATGCGTCGGGCTCCTCCCAGGTTGGAGCAGGCGACATTTGTAACATCTCATAGTTCGCCATTCACAGTTGCATACATAAGGGAGGTGAGTGAGGCTTTGTATGCAAAGAGAAGTGAATACATTTAATCTTCTCTTGCCAGAGAGAAACAGGCAGAGCAAGCACCACCTCGGCATAGGCAGCAGCAGTCTGGGCCGGCTGGCTGACAGGCAACAGCATCGGCACTGGTGGAGTGGCAGTGGTGGGAGTACAAAGGCTATCAACTGTTGGAGGGCAGATTGCTGGACTGCTGTGACACCCTGCAAGCCCCTTTCAACACTGGTAAACCCAGCCATGATGGCAGCAGTCTGAACTTGCGTGGCAACAAGCTGAGCCTGCATGAAAGCTTGCATGACTTCAGTCTGAGCTTCCACTGCAGCACTCAGACGCTGGGTGGCTTCTGCTTGTGCTGCAGTGGAAGCTGAGACATCGGCCATCAGACGCTGCATCATGGTTGGGTCCACACGTGTGCTGATGGAGTTGGCCAACACTTCTACGCTGGAAAGGATGGGCTCCAAGCTCTGCACAAAGCCCTGTGCAAGGTTGGTGCTGGACTCCTCTATGCTCCTTGACATTGCACTCAGGCTTTCTGGCAGGCCTGCCAATGCACCAAACATTTCATTGTGCAAACCCATCAGCATTCTTCTGTAGGCCGCCCCATCAAATTCCTAGTCTGAGCCCTGTACAGCAGAACTCACGTGCGACATCGCCCTCCGGGGAGCTGGCACCTGCGTTACCCTTTCCCCCTGCCCTAGCTGCAGCCCACTCGTGCCCGGTGACTCACCATGTGCAGATCCCACCTCTAAGCTACCCTCTAACGTCCGTGCATTGCCATTATCTGAGTTGCTGGCTGCGAATGTGAGATCGAGTGACGGTGTTCCTTCTTCATCTGTGTCTTCGTTCTCTTCCACCAGTGCCTACACAGGTTGGAGTTCTTGGGTGTTTGAAAGGAGAAAGGCACAAGGGTAGGGTTGTGGTGAGGGGTGGGGGGCAAAGCAGGAGGTGCGTGCTTACACCATCAGCAGCTTGTAAGTGAGAAGAGATTGTGGGATGAGGGGGAAGTGGGATGTGAGAAGGAGGATTAGGTATGAGCATACAGTCATCTTCAATAGTTAAAACCCCACCACTGGATACAGGCTCAGTAACGGCTGGTCCTATAATGGCAAGCACCATCTCCTCCATGTGGATTAGTATATGCAGGCACACCTGCCCCCCTCGGGTTAGCTGCTGCTGCCTGTGGTTGTGAGCCACCTTCTCCTGCAAGAGAGAGGGAAGTGTGTAACTGAATGTGGTGCAATGTGTTTGGGTGATGTGGCCATCATGGTTGAATAGCTGGCAGTGTGTGCAAGCTGTGAGATGTGGGTGTCTTGGCAGCAGTGGTACGTGTGTGAGAGTGAGGTGAAGCTATGATTGTGGGGTATGAGTTGTGATTGATAGAGATTGTTGGTAGGTGAGTGATGGGGGTGTGGTGCATTGAGCAGTGTGTGAGGCTAGTGGTGCAGTTGGTAGGATGTGGCATTTGAAGATGCATTCACTGACATTGACAATTCATGTGAGGTCATTGAACTTCTTTGGCACTGCATCCAGGTCCTCGGCGCAACACTGCTGGCATTGACCTCCATGGCTATCTGCTGCCACTGTCTTCGCAGTGTCTGTCTCAAGGGCCTCCTGACCCCCTGCAGATACAGGACCTCTCTCCCGCTGTCCACCTCCTGCACTAAGGCTTCTGCATCAGAAAACCTTGCAGCCCTCTCTCTGGTATGTTGTGCCATTCCTGTTTCTTTCCCAGGTCAAACTCACTTCTGGAATAACTTCCAGCACCTTCTCTCGTCAAACTGAACCTCCCCTTTAAGAGGTGCAGGATGGCTTTAAGAAGTGCAGGCTAGCTTTAATTGGTGCTAGCCTCGCACGAACTTGGGCCCCCTGCTGAGCGTGCAGCCATTCAGCAGCGTGCTCAGCGCTGGGCTGCACACTGCAATCATATAAAAAGTTTGTGTGCTGCCTGCATCAGAAGGAACGGGCGTGGGTTGAACACGCATCGCGATCCCCGCACCCATTTTCAGGCCTTGTCCAATTTCTAGCCCTTTATCCTTCCCCACATGTTATCTTCAAAAATCACAGATTTGGCACAAAATGGTTTGTGGCCATTGTGATTTATTCTAAAACTGTTGAAGATAGACATGTAATTGAAAGAAAGATGAAAGGCTGGATACTCTGGAGCCATGTACACGATGCAACGATCTTGTTTACACTGTGTGATGAAGTGCATATCTCACTGGAAGCGATATGCTTAAGTGAGGACATGTTCAAACTGCATGACTGGAAGCCTTCCTGCAATGTATGGTCAGAGTATTCATCCTAACACCACAATGTCAAGTGGAGGACAACTGAATTAATAAAGTGGATTTCTCCGAAAGAAATATACAAGTTCAGTATAGAGATTGGAGCTCAGAATTTAAGCAACTTGGGTGGGGTTTCCCACTTTGGGGCAGAGTCATGTCAGGGGCAGGACTTCCACCCTCTCCTTTGACCCTAATGCAACCCCAACTCATTTTCCTGGATGCTGGGTTACTTAGACATATGGGGAGGGGGGTGGGGCCTCCTGGGAGGATTTCCTTCATCAAGTAAGGGAAATTCGGATGTTCCTGCAGTGGGGAAGCCACTGCAGCACTAGATGACCTCTGCTGCTACACTTGAATGGGCAGAGGAGCCCCAAAAGACAGAAAAGGCAGCAGGTTTTGTTGGCCTTAGCTGAGACCGAGGCTTACAAAGGTAGAGTGCTGAGGCCGATTTAGAGGGAGGAGACATCGGGGCCGGTCTCACTTCTATCCCGGGCCATCCACCGCACACTTCCCAGCAGGAGTTATAGGACAGTGATCAGGATTGGGAATCATAGCTGATTTCTTTACCTAGCCCATGGGCACTTGGGCCAGCTGCAACTTCCCTCAGCCTGGCTGAGATCAGCTCAGTTTTGGTCAGGAACCTGAGATTTTCTCTGTTTGCACGGTTGAGTTAACAGTGAGCAAAGCTCTTTAACTTTAAGGGAGCAGTAAAGAAAGAAAGACTTGCATTTATATAACGCCTTTCACAACCACCAGACATCCCAAAGTGCTTTACAGCCAATGAGGTACTTTTTGAAATTTAGTCACTGTTGTAATGTAGGAAACACAGCAGCCAATTTGTGCACAGCAAGCTCCCACGAACAGCAATGTGATAATGACCAGTTAATCTGCTTTAGTGATGTTGATTGAGGGATAAATATTGGCCAGGATTCCGGGGATAATTCCTCTGCTCTTCTTCAAAATAGTGCCATGGGATCTTTTACGTCCACCTGAGAGAACAGACAGGGCCTCGGTTTAACATCTCATCCGAAAGACAGCACCTCCAATAGTGCAGCACTAGAATGTCAAGCTAGATTCTTGGGGCTGGATTTTGTGAATGGAGGCGAGTTGGAGGCGGGACTGCTGCTTGCCGTGTCAATGTCCCGCCTCCATCCTCGCCTGACCAACCAGAGGGATTTCCCCCTGATTGAGCTTGTTAAGCTCGCCCTGCGGGCTCAGCAGGCCAATTAGGAAGGAAGTTACTGACAGAGCACGTCAACGTCTGATGTGTTAAAAGAAGAAATGTCAGCGTTTGACAGCTCTGTGAAGCTGTCAAACACTGACATTCTCTTAAGCTTGATGAGGCCTTGTGTTCAGGACTCATCAAACCTTTCTACTTTGTAAATTTCACATGGCTGTCGGTACGGATGTTCCAACAGCCAGTCTGTGAAATTGACAAGGAGGATGTCGGCTCTCCCGATCCACCATGGCTGAAGGCTGTAGGAAGAAAACAAGGTAAGTGAACACTTTTTAAAATTTATCACTCACCTTGCATACTTACCACTCCACACTTGCACCCATCACTCACCTCTACACCTTACTTCCAGGTGCCTCCGACCACCGCAGACCTCCTCCACATCTCCTCCAACCCGACGGGGTTCTCCGAGGTCGGGAAGCCTTCACCTGTGAAGGAAAATGGCACTAATCCTTTTTTCTGCCTGTTAACTACCTGTTAACAGGCAGTTAAAAGGATTAAATGCCTTTCCCGCCTCCAGGAGACGGGACCCGAAGCTGCATGGAGGGCCATCCGCCCCCACTTTCTCCGAATTTACCGGCTGTCCTGCCTCCATGCCCACCTCCTCGGGGCTTGGAAAATCCAGCTCGCGCACTCCAGTCTCTGGAGTGAGATTTGAACCCATCAATCTTATGACTCAGAGGCAATGGGTGCTACCAAATGAGCCACGGCTGACACTATTACAGGCTTGACAAACATAAGGCCATAAGTTTAGTTCCTGCTGCAGATCTAGCCCTTTTTGCACCCAACAAAATGTGTAACAGTTTGTAATCAGGAATAAGGGCTCTTGCCTTGTGATCTCAAAGAATGAACAAATAATATCCATTTGTTTCTATCTAGGCTGATACTTCAGTGCCGTTCTGAAGGAGTGTTGTGCTGTCGGAGCTGCCATCTTTCAGATGAGACATTAAACTGATGCCATGGGATCTTTTATGCCCGCCTGAGAGAGCACTATTCAAATAAAAGTAGGGGTGTTTTCCCCGGTGTCCTGACCAATATTTATCCCTCAACCAACATCACCATTATCTGGACATTATCACATTGCTGTTTGTGGGAGCTTGCTGTGCACAAATTGGCTGTCGCGTTTCCTACATTACAACAGTGTCCACACTTCAAAAGTACTTTGTTGGCTGTAAAGTGCTTTGGGACTTCCTGAGGTCGTGAAAGGTGCTATAGAAATGCAAGTTCATTTTTTTTCTATAATAAAAACATCAGTGAGCAGATTGTACAAAGTAATAATTGACTGCTGCAGAGGTTTTTATTTAACTCTACTCAATATACATATATTAATTCTGTTAGCTTCATAAATGCAAGCATAGAATGAGCAAGTGAAACCAAATTGAATGATTTGTGATAATAATATCGCATGATTGAATCACTTGAATAATTTGTTTGGAACTTTCCAGGTTGCTTCTTACAAGATTAAATCTGAATGTGGCCGAAACAATCAAACCTCTGGCATTGCTTTCAAAAATGTTCAATTTGCAAATGCTCAAAATAGACTTGAGGCTTTATCTGATCTGCTTACAATGCAACTTTCTGCAACTCCTCTGTGTGTGAAGTGTGAGAAGTCGGGAAAAAAAAACCTGGCATTTGCCAAAAAAAGGACTAAGAAACGGAATGTTAGGAGATCAGAACCGCTTTCGAAGTAGGTGTTGCAAATTCCTGGGACTGTAGATTCCGACGCTGCAGATACCCACACCATGTTTTCTGGAAATAAATCTTACTCAGAAGTAGGAAAATGAGCTTCTATTAACTGACTATTAAAATTAATGAATGAAAAACTAATGCCGGCATGCTCATTGGGAACGCAGAAGATGACAATTTACCCTCTACTCGTTACTTGTATCCATGTTAGTTTGGGTTGTCACATATCTGGTTTCAAAGCAGTCAGCTTTTGAGTGGGGTGTTTGGAAATGTTGTAAAATGTAATCTGACACCAACACCTGCTTTTTAAAATATCCGTTAATTTCCCTTGCGTCTGCGCCTTATGATGTGAAGGCAATAGTTACTAAAGTTATTATAGTTTTCATCATCAACAAAGAAAACAGCAAAACTCAAGTCATTGTCCCAAACTCTACCCCACCCCATCCTGCCCTCTCTCTGTAGTGGATTAGGTCGCAGGTGCCAATCGTAATGTCAATGTAACACTAATGGAGAATGCTCGCATGCCAGTGCAATGATTAGTCATTGGCTATTTTTCAAAATTGTGAACAACAAAAGACAAATACCTTTGGGTGATGCTTTTATTTATTGGCTGATAAGGGTGAGACTCCCTCACATTCCCCATTGAGCTATTTTTTCCTCAGTTACCCTTTCTTGCTCTCTGTGCTACGCATCATCCATAGTTGAGAAGGCAAGTTGGTGACATGCACCCAGGGAACGAGGTGACGGCGTTGCCTCTTGCAAATACAGCGTTGTCACTTGCCTGATTCTCAGTAGAAAACGGGTGGAGGCACCATCAAATGTTTCGCCCATAATTCCTTGAATCCGTAAGTGCAAGTAGATAAAGCCATTAAAAAGACCAATAGCATTTTCAGTTTTATAAACAGCATAGAGAAAATAAGTAATTTTAATTAGTACAATGCAATGGTTATGCCACAATTAAGAGTGTGCAGTTCTCCTCATTTCCCTGATCAGTAGGTCAGTGTCATCAATGGGAAAGCACATTCCATTCATAAACTCAGCCGAATGGTGTCTGATCTTTCTGCATCACTAACATTGTCAAGAATTGAAGTCTTATGCGGAATATATATGCCCATATATTTGGCTGCACTTAGATCCTAGAATGTATTTCTAGGTTATGTGGGCACTGACTGTATTTGTGAGATGAGTTGTTAGTAAAATATTAATTATCACTTCCCATCCTAACATATGAGAGACAAACTTAGTAATCGTACCAGAAGGAGATAACTTGACTAATACAATTCTCAATCCATGGAATTTCAAAGAATTATATATGAAAAATTATCTTTTGTAATCAACAGTGATAGAATGAGCCTGATTGAACACACTTGCTACTGGCAGTCAGTGGTCAAGCATAACACGCATGGATTCACGTTGAAAGTGTAAGAATCTCTTTGTGAGATCTCTCGACATTGACCCGCATCGGTGGCAGTAGTTAAACGTTTACTCAGCACAAGCAAGGATCAACACAATTACTGTATCTTAAGCAGCAGTTTCCAAGGAATAATTAAGAGCCATACTACCCCGTTTATGCCTTGGGTAAAAGTCACGGTCAGAGTTATCTGCACCCCTCTCTAGCCATGCCTCCTGGCCCGATTAGCCTCTGAGTGTCCCCTAGAGTTACTGGAATCCTCCTCTGTTAACTTCCACACTTAACCCCTGCTGGTGTCCCTTTCTTATACCATTTCTTTCAATTCAAGCCTACGGAACTTCCCTCAGATCTATCACTCAACTTCCCTTTTTCCCCTGATAGGTCTTCTCTCTGCTTCCCTGATAGGTCCTCTCTCTCTTCTTCTCTTCTTAGGCAGTCCCTCAGAACCGAGGATGACTTGCTTCCACATTAAAAATGAGTTCTCAGGTGACTGATGAGTCCAATGCGGGACCTACAGTCTTTGTCACAGGTGGGGCAGACGGTGGTTGAAGGGGCGGGTGGGTGGGGTGCTTGGGTTGATGTGCGCTGCTTGCGCTTGGCTTCCGCTTGCTCCCGGCGAAGAGACTCAAGGTGTTCGGCGCCTTCCCGGATGCTTCTCCTCCACTTTGTGCCGTCTTGGGCCAGGGATTCCCAGGTGTCGGTGGGGATGTTGCACTTTTTCAAGGAGGCTTTGAGGGTGTCCTTGAAGCGTTTCCTCTGCCCACCTGGGGCTCTCTTGCTATATCGGAGCTCCGAGTAGAGCGCTTGTTTTGGGAGTCTCGTATTGGGCATTCGGACGATGTGACCCTTCCATCGGAGCTGATCGAGCGTGGTCAAAGCTTCGATGCTGGGGCTGTTGGCCTGAGCGAGAACACTGATGTTGGTGCGCCTATCCTGCCAATGGATTTGCAGGATCTTGCGGAGGCAGCGTTGGTGGTACCTCTCCAGTGCTTTGAGGTGCCTGCTGTACATGGTCCATGTCTCTGAAGCATACAGGAGGGCGGGTATCACTACTGCTCTGTAGACCATGAGCTTGGTGCCGGGTTTGCGGTCCTGGTCTTCAAACACTCTCTTCCTCAGGCGACCGAAGGCTGCACTGGCACACTGAAGGCGGTGTTGGACTTCGTCATCATCCTCTCTCTGCTCTCCTGATCTCACACCGTCCCTCCCCCTCTGTTACTTTCCACTGAAAAACACCTATTTCAAGAGATGTTATTGTGGTAAATGGCACCTTCTTATCTGTCTAGTGAACCTCCCTTATCAGTCTGGTTTCTATGGTTGCATCGATTCTTGCCCCAGCTGCGCCTTGTTTTTCCCAAGTTATTAAACTCCTGTCTTTTCAAGGTCTGTGACTTCATGGCTTTTACTGTGTTCCATTCAGCTATAGTCTACTGTGATAAAAATGTCAAGTTGATGAGTGTTTTTCCCATCAGTCTTTTCGCTAAGCTGGTTATGATTGGTTACTTTGCTTTGTGAGCTAATTCTAATGATACATAAGTGTGTGTATAAGTGTTAACAAGCAAATTAGTAACTGCATGATATATATATGAAGAAAATAATTGTTAATAGACAAATGAATAAGTAAATTGACTATAATCTTGCAAAGGCTTTTCTGGAAAACCTTTCCTGAAATTCTATACCAATATAATTTCTCTTTTTAATCTCGATTTCTATACATTCCCGTGCATCCTCCATAAAGTGTGCACTTTTACATTTTTAAAGGATATTATTTTTGTTTAGCTCTATCTTATATAAACTGCATCTATTTTACACTGCAGCCTTTAGACACAATCTTGAAACTCCCTCCGAAAGCAAAACCTTATCTTATGCTAAGCAGAAGTGAGTATCTTTCAGTGCCTCAGAGAGCTAATTAATCATTGGTATCATGGTGGACAGAGGTTATTCTAAAGCAAGGTCAAGTCCAGCAAATCAATGTCATTGACCACCATCACAACCAAATGCTCTTTGTATCTTTAAAAATGAACAAACCTAGAGTGCAAAATGGGAAAGTGGTACATGTATAAAAAGTCTTTTTCTCTCACTACCACATAACTCAAAGTACAAGTCTTAGGGGGAGAAATTCGGTATCACCCCGTTTGGGGCGCAATTATCGGCCGGGTGCAAAGATTAGCGCCTGGCACTAATTATCACCTCCGACTGCAAACTTGGCTTCTATAGCCCCTGGAGGTGATTGGAGCGCTAAATCAGGCACTACATACCTCTCTTATGGCACTAACGCCGAGGAGCAAGGCGCTTCCTCAGAGCGCTGGCGAAGCTCATGTGATGTTAGTCAGCAATGGAACACAGACACACTGGCGCCGGCCAGTTCTTAAAGGGGAGGGTCGATCTTGCTCTCCATCCACACCTTGCTCATTGCAGCCTTGAATCTCGGCCTGGAGAGACCTGTACATCAAATCTGCTGGAAAGAACAATGGAGAGACCCAGGGAAAGAGCTCAGAGTGCAGCCCCCACAGTCTCTTCTAAATCAATGCAAGGAAGGTCAAATCAAAATGAACCTGCAAAGTGCTGCTCAGTACCCAAAACTCCTTCACACAGCGTTGAATCTCTCCAGAAGTCTCTCTCTCTCTCTCAGAATGCGTGGTGCAAAAATTTTGGCAACAAAAAAAGGCAGGAAGCGATCGCTTTTAAATAGCGCTCCCCCAGTCCCTTCCCGACTGCAAAAAGCTCCCCTCAAACTGTTGTTGCTAACGGCAGGCGGTAAGGCAGGGGGCGCCACTCAATATCCGGTCCAGGACGCTACTGGGGTGTTGCACACTCGACTGACGTCACGATCTGCGGGCGCAGGAGATCGTGGTGGTAGTGTTTAGCGCCACCGCAAAATGTCTGGTCAATTTTGCGAGCGGCGCAAACATCGCCGCGCCAGGGCGTTAGTTGCTTTACGCCCCATCAGCGCTCTCTTAGGGTGCTAACGGGAGGTGCAAAGCAACCAAATTTTTCCCCCTTACAGTTTAAAGGCTCAATGTTGTATGTTGCCAAGTACAACAACAAAGCTGATAAGAGCCCACTGGGACAATACCAGTACAATGACATCAGTCTGCATCTTCCAATTTACAAGCTTAAGTTGGCCAGGTCTGATTGGAAAATCGAGCTCCCCATGCTTAAATGTAAACAGCTGCAATAGATATTTGAGAGCGAGAAACTTAAAGACTAACTAAGGACTTGAAAAACAAATTAAACCTGATGCACAATTCACACCTTTCTGTAGAATGACACATAAAAGGAATGAAAAATATCTCAGTAAGGGACACGTAATTGAAGGGTTTTAGTAGTGCACAAGGATTTAGCATGTTCATACGAAATTCCTTTGGCCACTAAATTAATGAAAGTGCTAATTCATTTAAAGTACAGACCCATTTAAAAAAAACTTTCTGTTAAAACACCAGACAGAGGAATTTAATTTTGTTCATCCATTAATAACACAACAACATTTCAAGGCCTAAGGTTCTAAGCTAGTTTTTCCCAAGACACTGAGCTAAGTTAGAATCAGAGAATCTCACAACACAGAAGGGGGCCCTTCGGCCAGTCATGCCTGTGCAGCTCTTTGAAAGAGCTAAGAAAGTTAAACTTGTTAATAATTTCCTTCACATCATTAAGCAAGGTTGTTAATTAAACTCATGACTAACTGCAGTAGTGTAAGTTTATTTCCTGGGATCTAAGAGAGCATCTTGTTTATTATAGTGTCTTGCAGCGCTACTAATTAAAAGTACTCTGATTCAAGTCTCGAATTACATTCCTGATTAGAATTTTCTACAGAACTGATGATTAAGGCTGATATTTTATTATCACCAGCAGCATATTCACTCTCTATAATTATGCTGAAACAAGTATTAGCAATAAGTACTTTGGGCCAGGAAATTATTTTTCAATCTAAGCATTTTTATCAGCAATTTTGAACTACATAAAGGCGAGCCTTTCTTTCTTTCTAAGACGCTTCATATATATTTTCTTCATGCAGATTGCTTGTTTCCTTTCCCATCTCACCATGCTTAAAACCTTTCCTGTTAAAATAATTTGATTCAATGTTGGCATGGAAGATCTGGCAGATGTTTAGTAACATATTTACAAATTGTTTCAGGAGCAATACATGGGAAGAGAGCACGGCAAAGGAACAATAACAGCATCACTAAAATTAATCTAAGAACACTTCTGGCTGTCTATAGTTATAATATCACTATGTTTTGACCAAAATAATGCCATGTTTTATCATTTTTGTACAGGTATGTTCCAAACTCAAGTTTTCTATCTCCTTCTGCACCTTCCTGAGCTTTGAGAACAATAGTATTGGCATTGCTTTTGCAGATATTTTGTTAACACATCTATATGATATTCCTCTCTCCACTAATTTCATGCAAGCATTAATTCCTTTATTTAAAATAAAAAGAGCCAGAGGGGATATCAGGAGAATTTTTTTTACGCAGCGAGTTATTATGATCTGGAATGCACCACCTGAAAGGGTGGTGGAAGCCGATTCAATAATACCTTTCAAAAGGGAAAACAGAAAAGAAAGACTTGCATTTCTATAGCGCCTTTCACGACCACCGGACGTCCCGAAATGCTTTACAGCCAACGAAGTACTTTTGAAGTGTAGTCACTGTTGTAATGTGGGAAACGCGGCAGCCAATTTGCGCACAGCAAGCTCCCACAAACAGCAATGTGATAATAACCAGATAATCTGTGTTTAGTGATGTTGGCTGAGGGATAAATATTGGCCAGGAAATGAGGGAATTGGATATATTCTTGAAGGGGAGAAAATTGCAATTGGATAGCTCTTTCAACAGCTGGCATAGGTATGATGGCCCAAATGTCCTGTAAGATTCTATGATTCTATTCTATGCGTTAACACCTTACTAAAATAGCGACCAAAGGAATGGTATGCAAATGTGTTAAGCAGTTGTCCACTGAGAGCACCAACAGTAATTTCTAATCCAATGTGTTCTAGCTAGTCTTGAGATTCTTCCTATCCTGATAAATATAACCTTGCTTCTCTCGAAGATACAGTGAATTCTGGGGAGTGCTTAGTTCTTCTCATTCATTCCGCTAGGAGACTACAGGAGGTCTGGCTCGTAGATGTGTCTCTTATTAGCCATCACCTATTCTTCATTATACGATTTTCAACAGAAGCACCCATATAGGAGGCTGAAGAGCAGCTAATTAGTTTTAATAATAAACGCAAACAGAACATGCTGGAAATACATGACAGTTCCATCAGCATCACGAAAGAAATAAGATAGGTTAATGTTTTGGATGTAACCCTTTTCTCAGAATGGAAAAACGGAAGATGAGTCAACATTTTGCTTGTTTTATTCTTTCAAATTAATTCCAGTGCCTCACTGAGATGATCTTTTATATTATTCAATGGTTCACTGCTTTTCTGTTAAGCAGTTTACTGGTCCATTAATGTCCATTAATGTCCTCTCTCTAATTGCAGTATCTGCTGTTTCAGTCCCACCCTCTTATTTTCAAACTCACTAAAGGCCTTGCTTAAGTTTCAGTTTTCTGATGAAGAATTACATCCAAAATGTTAACCTGCCTTTTCTCTTTACATATGCTGACTGAACTTGTGTATTTCCAGCCTCTTCTGCTTTTGTTTCAGATTTCCAGCATTTCTACATTATAATAATGTAATTCCTACATTACAACAGTGACTACACTTCAAAACTACTTCATTGGCTGTAAAGCACTTTGGGACCCCCTGAGCTCATGAAATGCACTATATAAATGCGTCTTTCTTTTGTTATTCTTTTATTTGCATTTTTTCTTTTTAATTAACTCTAAATCAATTACTTACTACAGTCCTAGTGTAAAGTGTTTCTTATTTCCATTTTCTGCAGTTAGTTTTAATCCTATGAGCAGCTATGTAGTTCTACCCATTAATGGTAACATATTATATAGAATCTACAGCACAGAAACAGGCCATTCGGCCCAACTAGTCTGTGCTGGTGTTTATACTCCACACGAGTCTGCTCCCATTCCATCTACCTCATCTCAGCCTTTCAGCATATCTTTCTATTCCCATTTCTCTCATGTTCTCATCTAGATTCCTTTTGAAAGTATCAAAGCTATTTGTCTTAATCCCTTCCAGTGGTAGTGAGTTCCACGTTCTAACCACTCTCTGAGTAAAGACATTTCTCCTTATTACCCTGTTGGATTTATTAGTAACTATCGTGTATTTATGGCCCCTAGTTTTGGATTCTCCCATAAGTGGAAACATTCTCTCCACATCTACCCTGTCCAACCCATTCATAATTTTAAAGGCTTCTATCAGATCACCTACAAGCCTTCTCTTTTTTAAAGTAAAAAGCCCCAATCTGTTCAATCTTTCCCAATAGCAGTCATCTCTCAGTTCTGGTACCTTCCTTATAAATCTTTTTTGCACTTTCTCCAGTGCTTCTATGTCCTTTTTATAGTATGGAGACCAGAACTGTGCTCAGTACTTTAAGTGCGACCTGACCAGGGTCCTTTAAAAATTTAACATAACTTCACTACTTTTGAATTCTGTACCCCTGGAAATAAATCCCTGTGCTTTGTTAGCATTTGTGATTGCTTTGCTGACCTGCGATGCCGTTTTTAATGTTTTTTTTACCTGTATCCCTAGATCCCTCTGCTCTTCTACCCAACTCAGTTTCTTATTTTCTCAGGTGTCGGTGATGTTTCTATTTTTCCTACCAAAGTGCATCACCTCACATTTATTTATGTTAAAGTTCATTTGCCACTTAACTGCAAGTTTTCTAATGTCTTCTTGTATTATGTTGCATTCTTCCTCAGTGTTAGCTATACCCCCAGTTGGGGATCATCTGCACATTTTATTAGAGTTACTTGTTCCTAAGTCCAAATCATTAATGTAAATTATGAATAACAGTGGGGCCAACACTGGTCCTTGTGGAACATCTCATTCTGCCTTCCTCCAATCTAAATAATTACCCTTTACCCCGACTCTCTGCTTTCTATTTTTTAGCCAATTTACTATCCAGTCAGCTATTTGTCCCCTGACTCCACATGCCCTAACCTTTGTCATAAGCTTACTGTGTGGTACCTTATCAAAGGCCTTCTGAAAATCCAAGTATATGACATCTACTGCATTACCCTGGTCTACTCTTTCCATGACCTCTTCAAAGAATTATTTCAGGTTAGTTAAGCATGATTTACTCTTTCGAAATCCATGCTGACTATTTTTTAAATTATATTTTCTGTTTCTCGATGCTCTTTTATCACTTCTTTGAGCATAGATTCCAGTATCTTTCCTAACACTTACGTTAAGCTGACTGGTCTATAGTTCCCCGGTTTTGTCCTATCGCCCTTTTTGTATATAGGAACAACATTAGCTGTCCGCCAGTCCTCTGGCACTATCCCCTCTTCTGTGGAACTAGTGCCTCTGCAAACTCCTCCCGAGTTTCCTTGAGTATATGTGGGTGCATACCATACGGACCTGGGGTTTTAACCTCTTTTAGTTTTGCCATTTTGTTAATATTCTAATATACCTTTCATGAATTGAATGCAAATTAATTCAACTTTGATGCTCTACAGTATCACAAATAAATACATTTTTTTCTTCAATTTTCTCCCCTTTTTCCCCTCCTCTTCTGAAGCTGCTGTTATGTTACTTTTAGGGTGGTTTTATGAACCAAATTTAATGTCACACAAAGAGGTTTCTCATTCCCAGCAACATTGTGTGCAGAGATTTAGCCAAGCGATCTCGCTACAGATGTGCTGGAGTGGTGGAAGTAAAGTTTCACAACCAAACTGTAGATCCCAGACTGCAGTGTAAACGAGTCTTCTGCAGTTCAAGTCAAAAGTGCAGAATAATAGGTGTTCTGACGAAAGGTCATCGACCTGAAACGTTAACTCTGTTTCTCTCTCCACAGATGCTGCCTGACCTGCTGAGTATTTCCAGCATTTCCTGTTTTTTAGCGCAGAATAATAGATGGTGTTAGCATTTCCTATTGAAAATATGATACAAAAGATTTACTAATGAATTGTTCAACTGATTTTCAATTTGGAATAATGGCAAATCATTTTGTTTCCCCACGCTTAAGCAATCGGTTACAAGAAACATTGTGATGTCACAATGTCAGAAAATCAAAAGGATTGAAACTGATTTCAACACTTGGAGGTAAAGATTGGGACCTTAAAATTCCACCAGGGCCTCTACACCTCTTACTGTTCAACCACAGGGAGGCATGGGCAGTAGCTGTTTTGAAGTCTATGTCAACTCTTTTGGCAGGAATTGGTTCCATAATTCGTGTACAAAATTGCTGGGGTAAAAAGTAGAGGTAAGACAGGCATAAAATATACAAGGCAAGATATTATATTTATAAACATTATCTTTTCATTTTTTTTTACAGAATGAAGTTCAGATGTCTTTGCATTGCTAAAAGAGCCAGGGCTATAGTAATGAATGTTTAAGAAACATGTGAAAATTCCTATCAATATTGATATTTCTTACCAGACCTGGGATTTAAGAACGAGAATGTATTTGTTGATTTTTTTCATAGATACTTGCTTGCACCAACAGCTAATAATCTCTCACTAACCTTTTCCATGATGCTGGTGGTTTGGGAATTATTTTCTTTTTAGTCCACCATCAAATTCAGATTGTTCCATGTGCATTTTGTAATAATGTGCATTTGAATGTTAAATGGCATCTTTGGGATTTGAATAAACAGTTCTTAATATTCCATAAATCAGGAAAAGTTGCTGATGGTTACACTTTAAAATGAGGTGTGCAGTGTCACGTGGGCAAGAAGCAGATGTCAGCATTCCTGATTGGTGCATGTCGCTTCAGTTTCACTGACTTTCACCCTGCTACCTCAGCAGATTCTTGTCTGGCAAGCTCAACATAAAAAAAAATGTCTAACACAACTGCTTTCATTGTTGTAATGGTTGTTGGTTCTGTAACATTCAGATTTACTACATAAAAGGCTTACATTTCTATCAACTCTTTGTGAAGAGGTTCCTTACCCCATGTAAAACACAGACAGACATCTCACTTTTCCTGATCTCTGAAGGATGATAATCTGCACGATTTCAGTTCGTAAAGGAGATTGAAAATACTAAAGCCAGAATGAAGATAACTATTTTATTTTATTTAGAAAGGCTATTATAGTAGAATGTTGTCCGAATCATTGCTTTACAATCCCATTCTCTGAGTGTAAAGTTCATACTGCCAGAGACGTAAATATTCTTACCTCATAGCAGCTTCCTGTGTAGGGGAGCAGTTTAATAAACAGGATCACCTCTTGCAATCCTTTTGAAATGTTCAGAACTCCTTGCATTCTGTGTCAGAGATTATGCAGAAGTGCTACACCAATGTCAGTGCAGTAGTGTGAAAGGATTGGGAAGCCTGCAATCCACCATGAATACAGTGGCAATTCCATAGGCACCTGCTGAATGGTATCGAGGTCCAAAGTACAGACACATTTTCCCTCATGAACGGCGCAGGGGAGAATCTGCGACGGTGTTTTACTGATCGCCTGCTGTAACTTCGGTGATAACATGATAATCATCACCTACCCTCAGAAGGCTGAAGAAGTGTCAGTTAGTTAAAGCAGAGTCCAAAGTGCTGGTAGTAATTACAGGGCCATCTCATGACTGAGCACAGAGAGTTAAGGCATCACTTGCATGCTAGGAGGCACCCACTGAGACCAGTAGGGTGGCTGCCACACTTAGCCCTCCCACTGAGGTTGTACTTAGAAGGAGCACGAGTTTAGATGGGAGAGAGCACACAATATACAATCTCACCAAGGGCAAGCACCGAGGAAATGAACAGTAAGAGCACATACACAAAGCGGTTGTAGAGAAATAAACTGATTGCAACTTCTTTTAAATGTAACGTGGAGATTAACTTTCAGAAGGGAGATATTAATGTTGCAGGCAGTAGATTGATATGTATATATGATAACAGAGACAGTGTTGATGATTAGGCAGGGCATGCTGTCCATATAGTCTATTACATTGTTCAATGTGGCACGGTGGCATAGTGGTTAGCACTGGTGCCTCACAGCGCCAGGGACCCGGGTTCGAATCTGACCTCGGGTGACTGTCTGTGTGGAGTTTGCACATTCTCCCCGTGTCTGCGTGGGTTTCCTCCGGGTGCTCCGGTTTCCTCCCACAGTCCAAAAATGTGCGGGTTAGGTTGATTTGGCTATGATAAATTGACCCTTAGTGTTAGGGGGGGATTAAATATGTGGGGTTACGGGGATAGGATGGGATATGTTAGGGGGAATTAAATACGTGGGGTTACGGGGATAGGGTGGGATATGTGTCAGTGCAGGCTCGATGGGGATTCTGTGTGGGAAAGCAGGGACAGGGTACTGGATTTGGATGATCAGCCATGATCGTATTGAATGGTGGAGCAGGCTCGACGGGCCGAATGGCCTACTCCTGCTCCTAGTTTCTATGTTTCTATCTTTCTAAGACCATAGGAATAATCATTTACAGGGTTATGCAAAAGTCCTGTCAATGAATAAAAGAAAAAAAAAGAAAGACTTGCATTTCTATAGCGCTTTCACAACCACCAGACATCTCAAAGCGCTTTACAGCCAATGAAGTACTTTTGGAGTGTAGTCACAGTTGTAATGAATAAAGTATCAGTCTCCTTGGCTGCATGTTGCTCTTAACCCATCTTCTTCCTTCACTTCCTCCTTCTCCTTCTCTGTAAAGATTTCAGCCTGCCCCATCTGAGCATTTTGTTGCAGGGTTATTGCTCTCTTGTTAGCAAAATTGTGATGCAGATCATTTTTGACCCTTTGTCTGGACTGTATGCCCCAGTCTGTCCAAATAATAAAATCTCTTGTATGTTCCACCCAAGTTCAGAAGGAGGCATGCATCTAGTTGTATCTGCGTCTGTTTGGAGCTTCTCAACTGGGTTATTATCGAGGGCTGCAGTGGTCCTTTGTACCTTAGCACAAAGCCTTCCAGTCTACCTGCTCCTTGAAACTTAATGCTTGGGGTAGATTTTGAACTTGCTGCCCGGGCGTCACGAGCTCTTCTCCAAATCCATCACTGCCATTGAGATGTGCAGCGGAGTTCCGATGCTAAACAATGGTTGTTGCTAATGTAACAGCAGCTGTCAACAACAGTTCTCTGGGAAAAGTTATCTTCAGAAGTGATCGTACAATGCAATAATGCAGCTTCAAATCCAGCAGCGTATAAAACACCATATATAATGTAGTCTTGTGAAAGGAATAAATTCAGGGGTTTAAATTCGGGAGCACCCATGTTTCTTGGGCGTCACCCCGCGCAGGGTTTAATATCTTGCACACAAATGGTGAAGTCCGAGGAGCCCCAGATATTGGGCATCGGTCATTATTCCAGTGAGGGTGGCACAGCGGCAGGAGGCAGCATGTCGCAGGTGCTCCAATTTTGGCCCGCTGCACTGTAGGGGGTGGTGTGGTAGGGTCAGCCTCACCTCTGACTCAGTGAGCAGTTCGAATTGCTCCCACGCCCCTGGTTCTAGACCTTGGACTTATTTGGGGGTTGTGAACAAAGATGCAGTAGACAACAGGTTTGGATGAAAGAGTTTTGACTTTTATTAAAGAAAAGGTAGCAAACTCAAAACACACTTAATGCTTAAACACAGGTTGGGGAACACACGGTACAGGCAAGGGAGAATTACAATATACAAAAAAAAACCTTATCCCTCCCAAAATCCCACTATCTAGCTAAGTTTTGATTTCAGGAGATCAGGGATAATGCTCACCAAACAGGGGTTTTGATACTTCGAAATCCAGCCAGGTAAGTTGATTGCGTTTTTGGGGTACTCTCTTTGTGTCCTTTGGGGCCTGCCGTCCCCACGTGGTACCGGTCGGTGGAATCTGCGAAGGCTCCTCAGTCGGGTGGAGTCCGCAGATGCGGTAAGGTGCGGTTGTGGATTTATCAGTTAAGTACCCGATTTCTTTGCTTTTAGCTGTAGGTTTAGAGTCTTTGCATGCAAGTCTTACCCAGGGGTAAGCCAGGAGTAGTTGTAGGGTTGACGTTTCTTCGAGTTTTTCCTGGTTGGCTGGTTTATGTCGTGATTGCCTGGTGGTTGGTCGTTGCGCGGGGCCTTGGTCCCCGCGGTACTTTTGAGTGGTGGTCTACCTCGTGGAGCCCTTGGTGGCTCTGGTGGTCGATTTGTTGCATTGGAGGCCTGTCGGGGCAGTACCACCTGGGGCTGGACCGTGGGTTGAGCGATGCCGACTCGCCCCCAGCCTCCAGTGACCTTGGCTAGTGGCTGTTGGTGCTGGACCGTGTACTGAGCGATGCTGACTCGCTCCCAGTGGTCTCAGCTCTAGCCCTTCCCTGGCCTTGTCTGTGCTGCCTCCGATCTCACCCCGGGTCTGCCTCGTGGCCTTGCTGCTTCTCTCCTCCTCCTGCTCGTGTCGTGTGGCTCCTGTAGCGCTGAGTAACTTGCTGTGATTTGCTGGGGGAATAGGCCTTCAATTATACTGTTCAGGCATATTGTGTTTTTCGTGCCAAAACCCCTTTACTAAATCGGTTTCTCGTTGAAGTGATTTAGGTTTCAGTTGAGGCCTGTTCATTCCATTGTCTTAGGTTTTGGCGGGCTCGTTAAGTTTGATGATTTTAACTTGGTGTTAATTTGTCCTGATGGCTTCCGATGTCTTCCGTTTAGGCAGGGTCTTTATCTACGCGCCAAATCTCGCCCCTTTTGTCTTCGGTTTTTGGTGGGCTTGTTAATCTGTCCCTGTAGATACTTGGCTAATTGGTTTTTGATGGGATAATGGGTGTACTGGATGTTTTATTGTTTTCAGGCTTCTAGCATCCTGTTTGGGCCTGGGGATTTCAAAAGGGGTCTTGGATTATTCATTTTTGGATGTGTATGTGAGGTTTTGGGTGAGGCTCTTCCTCCCTGGTTGGATTGCAGTGCAAACATTTCCCAGACAGCTTGACTGGGCCCCAATACTCAAAAGCTGTCCACTGCCTCGCCACACCCCTCTGCAGCCTGTCCTGTCTCTGTAACTGTGAGGTTTTTCCCAAAGTAATTTTCCTCAGGGTTTTTCTTCCCTGATCCATAAAAATGTCCAAAACTGAGGTTTTTTTTTACCTCAAATCACTTCATTTAGGTCCCATCATCCCAAATTCATATAAAAATCCAAAAATCACCCCTTTTAGGGTTCTATTCGAGTTTCTGGGGGATTTTGCGAAGCCTACAGCACTAGTAGTGGCTGGACTTGGGGTCTTTGGGCCTCCTCTTGGGGAGCGGTTAGAGGAAGGATCGGGGGGTTGGAGGAAGGATTGGCCAACCAATGTTGCAGCAGGGGCTTGAAGCAGGCGTTCGGCCCCTTATTTCCATATGCAAAGGGCACAACGCCTGCTTCAGGCATAGGTAAAGGACGCCTCTTGTTTGTTCTTACCCAATATGGCGGGTGGCGCACTTCCAGTCGGAAGTATGCGCACGCTTCTTGCCCTCCGTTTTGGGTCCTTAGGTGTCAGAGTCAGATTTGGAACAATAGGGCAGGTGGATGTTCCACTCTGCTGCAGATCCATTAGAATTCAACCAAAGTGGAAAATCCAGCCTGACAGGTCTAAGGAAGCTCCTGCACATGATGTCCAAGACCTCTAAAATCAGACATTTGGTCCGACTAGCCTAATTCAACAAGGCATGTAACATCACTGAATAAGCCCTCGACTGTATTGTAACATTTATATTTTAATGAAAAAACAATATTTTTTAAACAAGTATATCAATTCAGATGAGACCGCAGGGACTCAGCAGCCCAAAGGTTTGAAACTAAAGGAACAATCATTGTAAGAGGCGATGTTACTGCATTAAATGTATGGATGGATCAAAGGCTGTGTTTTTTCATTTACTTTTTGTGCCCTTTGTTGATCCCTTGTCAATTCCTGACACACAGTTTCCTTTTATAAAATAAATGAAAGCCCCCTAACTTGACAAGTGGTTGTACAGGGAACACAATAACTGGATGATCGCAACACTGAAGTGCAAGAAGGTGGTGAAAGAGAATAGAAGTTTGCCACTAAAGACTGAAGGTTAAAATATAATAGAAGGGAACCAGTGAAGAATGAAATGAAATGAAGTGTTGCCACAGTCTTCACAATCGTGGCCTGACAGCTCCCTTCCTACAGTTCTCCTTGGGTACTGGAACATGATCTCAAAGTGGCTGTGATCATCATGCTGAAACACCCTGCAGATGACACGGCTCAAACAAAGCAATTAGACGTGAACCCACTGAGGAATCTGTTAGTATTTCTGCAGGCAAATATACACAAGTGCCCAATTATAGTAGGCTAGACAGACAATACCGTGATTACATTTTTAAAAAAATCATTCTATATTCATTTTCCAATTTTACACCATGAGAGCTTAACAGATATTCTGTGAGAGAAAACAAATGGATATTTTGAAAGCTGCAAGTGGGAAGATCTTCAGCAGTGTTGGCACCACTGAATGCCAGTCGATGTTTTCTCCTTCTTTTGTTCCATCTGTTAAAGTAGATTCCAGAAAGTCTAAAATAACACACACAGCAACCACTAAAATTAGCATAAAGACAATTGGAATAGAGATTAGTTTCCTATTATAATTAATATACAATGCTACCAGCAGTGAGGTATGTCACAGCCATTTTCAGGGCTGCATTGCTCTACCTATAAAGGGAAGTATATCTTATTAGGTATCTGTGTTAACCTTACCCAGATAATATGGAAGATGCAGACTGGCCCTGCAACTGGTTCCTCCTTGTCCACTGATGTGGTGGCTGGCTGGTCCTGCCCAATTTCTGGCACATGTAAAGAAAGAAATAGCCTGCATTTACATAGCGCCTTTCACAACATCGGGATGTCCCAAAGCACTTTACAGCCAATGAAGTACTTTTGAAGTGTAGTCACTGTTGTAATGTAGGGAAATGCAGCCACCAATTTGCACACAGCAAGCTCCCACAAACAGCGATGAGATAAATGACCAGATAATCTGGTAATGTTGTTGAGGACAAGTACTGTCATTTGAGTGACAGCCTGACTGTTCTTAAGATCTATTCCACTGGAGGTTCCACATCATAAGTGGGTGTGGTATTGTCCTTTAGAGACAGCAGCTCATCTGTTCCTACTTGCCCTTGGGCAAGTCCACTGATCTAGGAGCAGACCTGAAAGCACTAATGAGGTTAATGAAGCCCTGTGTCATGGCTCTCTCCATTGATCTTCCAGCAGGTTGAAGTTAGACACAAGAGCCTGATGTACATTTGAGTCAAAATTTCTATAATAACAGTGTGAGCGTTCACAAGAGATTCTTTAACTACACTTAGACTCGTCCCATGGAGTTGCTTTGTTCTCCATGGTAGACTACAATGCTGATAAATCTTCCCGCATAACTGCAGACATAAGTAGTACACTCCTGCGCAATCGTCGCCAGACCATGCCAAGATGATCGTGCTCAGATGGCAACCTTTTATATAAGCAGGCCTCATGAGATTCAAAACCTTAGGCTGTTCAGCGAAGATGGACATGAACTGCCCTCCATCACTTACTCTTCCTCAACTATGTTCTGTGAATTACTTGGCACTCTTGCCTAAAGCTCACTGCCTAAATTCCCCAGAGTGGATGTACCTGTACGGATACTTGTGACAGGTGAACTGAGTGACCCAGGGTGCTGAGATGTGCTTGTTGTATCTCACTTACACTTTAGCCTCATTTTTGGGGGATACCCATAGAAACACGAGGGACATATGTTAGAAAGTTGGTTGCTTGACACTCCTTAAAATAGTACTTATATTCCTACATCTGTGAGCTATGGTGTTATGCTTGAGTGACTGCCTGTGTGACAGTGAGTGAATGAGTGAGTGAGTGAACGAATGACTGAGTAGAAGAAAAAAACTAACAAGCGCTGTATGGTCCTAGCTTTGGGTTTCTGTGCAGCCAGCAACCTCACCCTCCCCACTCCCGGGGGCTGGATTTTCCGCTTTCCCACTCACACGGTGCGGGAGGACCTGGGAGACGGTGGGAAACCTGGAAGTTCAGGTTTCCTGGCACGCTGACTCCACAGCGTTCATGCGACGTGAAGGGCGGTTTCTCCGCGTGGAAGTCAGCCTGATTGACAGGCTGGCTTTCAGCGGTGCGGGAAACGCGGACCAGGAAGCTGCAGGACCAGGTAGGTGCTGGGCACAGGATGGTGGGGTGGGGGGGAAATCCAAGGTTGGGGGAGGGGCTCCCATCCCCTGGGGGTAGGGGGTTCCCATCCCCCCGGGGGGTGCGATCCCTGACCCCGGGGAGGGCCAGGCTGATGGTGGGGGAGCTTGGGGGCCGGGAGGAAGCACACCTGCTCCTCCCGGCCCACAAGGATTTCTCTCCGAGGCTGGGGGTAATATAATAGCATGGATAGAGGAATGGTTAACAAACAGAAAACAGAGAGTAGGGATAAATGGATCTTTTTCAGGTTGGCAGGCTGTAACTAGTGGGGTGCCGCAAGGATCAGTGTTGGGGCCTCAGCTCTTTACAATCTATATTAATGACCTAGATGAAAGGACCGAGTGTAATGTATCCAAGTTTGCTGATGATACAAAGCTAGGTGGAACAGTAAGCTGTGAGGAGAACACAAAGAGTCTGCAAAGGGATATAGACGGACTAAGTGAGTGGGCAGTAAGGTGGCAGATGAAGTATAATGTAGGGAAATGTGAGGTTATTCACTTTGGTAGGAAGAATAGAAAAACAGAATATTTTTTAAATGGTGAGAAACTTTCAAATGTTGATGTTCAGAGAGATTTGGGTCTCCTTGTGCAAGAAACACAGAAAGCTAGCATGCAGGTACAGCAAGCAATAAGGAAGGCAAATTGCATGTTGGCTTTATTGCAAGGGGGTTGGAGTATAAGAGTAAGGAAGTCTTGCTACAATTGTACAGGACCACACCTGGAGTACTGTGCCCAGTTTTAGTCTCCTTATCTAAGGAAGGATATACTTGCTTTGGAGGCGGTGCAACGAAGGTTCACGAGATTGATTCCTGGGATGAGAGGGCTGTCCTATGATGAGAAATTGTGTAGAATGGGCCTATACTCTGGAGTTTAGAAGAATGAGAGGTGATCTCATTGAAACATACAAGATTCTGAAGGGGATTGACAGGGTAGATGCTGAGAGGTTGTTTCCCCTGGCTGGAGTGTCTAGAACTAGGAGGCATAGTCTCAGGATAAGGATTTAAGACTGAGATGGAAGGAATTTCTTCACTCAGAGAGTTGTGAATCTTTGGAATTCTCTGCCCCAGAGGGCTTTGAATGCTGAGTCTTTGAGTATATTCAAGGCTGAGATAGATAGATTTTTGGACTCTAGAGGTATCAAGGGATATGGAGATCGGGCGGTAAAGTGGAGTTGATCAGCCATGATCTTATTGAATGGCGGAGCAGGCTCGAGGGGCCGTATGGCCTACTCCTGCTCTTACTTCTTATGTTCTTAAAGCATTGACACATACTTCATCGATAAACTACCCAATTAATGAAACAATCAGAATAGAGTTAAACACACTGGTACCTGTCAGAGGCATTGAAATTGAAGTTGTAACGGAGAGTTACATGGGATTTGGATTGGGACAATTGAGGTTAGGGAGAAATAAATATAGTAAGAATTATTCCCAAGATGGATATGAGTAAAAGAGAGATCTGGAGAATCTTTTAAGTCCATGATTTGTTGATTAGATGTTAAACTGTAGCTTTCTTTACAATGTCTGTTTTCTTTGTCTGCATCATTGTCGCTTGAAATTTATGTACTTGGTCGATGTGCTAATGATTGTGAGACTGAATTATAACTTGTAACTGTAATAATTGTGTTTTGTAGGTAACAGAGCGTGGGAAAAGCCAGTATGAATCCAGTATGAGGTGGTTTTGGTGGTGCCTCCTGTGTCACTACTACCGCAACTATCATGCTTTATGGGTCTAACAGGACCTGTCCAATTAATAGCCCCAGTTTCTGCTTCACACCACATCTACACACATCCATCAACCAACATGTTTTACTGGGTATCAAAACGTATGCTCAAGTGAAACTGACAGCAACTGAGACACTTAAGTATGAGCTGCACAATTAGCACAATTGGGTACGACATTCCCCTGTTGTCTGAGGGCTTCAGTGAGCTTGTGATGCGACTGAACTCCTCCCTAAAGCATTTTTATGTTTTGGAGCAAGACAACTCGAGAATAGATATTGAAATTGACAGCATAGGGGACGATTCACACTGGTGGGCTATTGGGCTTAATATATCAGCACACCCTTATGTTCGTATTATTTCACACGCTCTGGTAGTTCTCCAACTTGTAATGATAGTGTATTTGATATATGTAACCTGTGTAGTAAGACTTTGATGCATAAGCCATTTATGTACTCATGCCTATGACTGACAAATACTCACAAATTAATTCAGCACATCAAAAGAGAAGATCTGAAGCAACATAGAGGAGACCCCAGGCGGGGTAAAATCAGGAAAGATAGAAGAAACAGAGGATGCCCCAGGCGGCGTAGAATTGGAACAGTGAATTGAACCTGTGTGAGGGGTCAGAGGTTGCTCCTTCCCCTCAAAGGAGTGGACTGTAAGAAAGAGGGAAATCTTCATTTTTGAGTCTCCCTACTAACTAACTCCCAAATTGAGAGAGCAATAAGTAAATTAGGAGACCACAAGTGGTCGGAAGTAGCCTACAATGCCAGCCAGCATCCCTGGGCACGAATGGTATCAGTGGGCCAATAACTTAGAACTAGCTAGATTAATCAAGAGCCAATTATGAGAAGTCAATAAGGATATTTCCTTCTCAAGGTGGGGAATTGTAAGAAATCACGAATTGGAAGAAATTGTGAATTGTAAAAGAAATAATGGTTTTATAAAATAAATGGGTTTGCCTAGCTCAGCAGCCAGGATAAGCTGATGACACAGAAGAATTCCAAACATAAGGAGTTGCACAAAGAGCTGAGGTCGTTTACAAGGGCAGAACGTAGAAACAGGCCTTCATGTAGGCATAGCTAGGTCTGATAAGAGGTCGATTGAGGAGCCTTATGATAAACAAACTATCTAGGAGAAAGTGCAAGATGTCCTAACAAGAGATAAGCAGAGGGATGACCTTATCAGTCTGGGAGGGTACCTATTCCCCTGTAATTGGACAACTGAATGGGTAACAAATGATTGATGCGAGGTATCCACCGGCCCTCCGAAATAAGGTATATAAACGGGCAGCCGAAAGGAAAAATAGGCAGAGAGGGGAAGAGCTTCCCCTGGGAGGCAGAGAGGGGAAGGGCTTCCCCAGGGAGGCAGAGAGGGGAAGGGCTTCCCCGGGGAGGCAGAGAGGGGAAGGGCTTCCCCGGGGTGGCAGAGAGGGGAAGGGCTTCCCCGGGGTGGCAAAGAGGGGAAGGGCTTCCCCGGGGTGGCATAGAGGGGAAGGGCTTCCCCAGGGAGGCAGAGAGGGGAAGGGCTTCCCCGGGGAGGCAGAGAGGGGAAGGGCTTCCCCGGGGAGGCAGAGAGGGGAAGGGCTTCCCCAGGGAGGCAGAGAGGGGAAGGGCTTCCCCGGGGAGGCAGAGAGGGGAAGGGCTTCCCCGGGGTGGCAGAGAGGGGAAGGGCTTCCCCGGGGTGGCAGAGAGGGGAAGGGCTTCCCCGGGGTGGATTCATTCTAGCTTCGACTTAACACCTCCGCCAGCCTCGGGATACAACCAAAGAGGAAGAGACCACTGCCACAGGCTGCAGGGATCTATCCGAGACCACCATTCTGCCTCAACGTCCGTCCGTCCATTCCGGGGCCGGTAAACCGTTCTCATCTGTTATGGGTCGTATGTCTACTATGTCTATCCTGAGTGCGTGTTGTGTTTGATTATATTTGAACTGCCGCTCCTTAATAAAATGACCCATGACTCCGAAGACGCTTTGGGTAATCTGTGTGTGACCTGTGATCCAACTCTTACACCGGGATCCCCGGCCACCTGCAGTAAAACCTGTAAAGCAGGTTAAAGTAGAGGCTTCAGACCTCATTATAATAGTAAAATTGCCAACCTGCCTCCCGGCAGCAGGTTGACAACCCGCCCCCTCCATCCCGCCTGAGTGAAAAGTGAAAGTGGGCGGGTTGGGGTCGGGTTTTACATTTTTACAACTTTCACTCCCCCCACATCGCCAACCCACCCGTTCTTGCCTCTGAAAATTCCGGCCCCTGTATGTTCTTGGCCCTAATGATTTGTGTGCCACCTCTTTGAAGGGAGTCGTGTCCTTGACATTTCTGGACCTTCCTGAGATGTGGGTCTGCTCCCTCCTGTAATGTGCCAACATGTCCTGCAAGGAAGAGTAGTCTTGAGATGTTAGCAGTATTAGAAGCACATGTGGTGAAACCAACTGACCAACCTGCATCCAGCATTTATGTAAAGTGCTGAAGTCAATGGAAATGAAAACCGGGCAGTTTCGATAACACAATGCTAGTTTTACACTCGAGTGGCAAGTTGAAAGTCAACCTCATGATCTTAGGACATAGATTACAAGAAAATTAAATCCTGCAGGCCGTGAAAAATTAATTTTGTGATATGAAATAGGACTATAAATTTTAATTTTATTGTACTTCAGCGTATAATATTAGTTGATTTATAAGGAGTAAGTTTTTGACTTCACAATACCCACAGGGATCCTTGTCCACTGGAACCATATATTGAAAGGTCCAGCCCATATTTGGACATATACACTGCATGCTGTATTGCCATTATGCAACATTGGCAAGCAACACTCCTCGGTAACAATACAAAGTCAGAACGTGACCCCTATGCTGCCAGCCTGTCCAAAGCCTAAGTATTGATTTATAACCTTGAAAGCACAAGTTTCAGAAAACGTGTGCAATGATCTGCAGGTTTTGTAAACCAGTATTTTTGGTATTTTACTAAACATTAATCTCCCAGTGATGTACATAATAGGAAAACGATAGCATTCTATATTTAAGGATGTTTCCGTTTGGGGAGAAAGCCTTACAATGTTAAAAAAAAGCAGGTAAAAATCTGACAATGTAAAACAGAATGTGGTCACCATCTTACAATTAACTCCAGCAAATCAATAATGATAATGGCCCAGAAATTGATCTCGCTCTGTTCCCGCGGGGGTAAGCCTTTCCCGCGATGTCTCACCTCGCTTATGCTTTTTCTGATCCAGCTCGCACGAACTTGATGTTCCAGACATCAGCTGTGCTGGGCTTGCGTATCCCAGCGGCGTAGTGAATTTGTGCGAGCTGTGGGATCACGTGACTCAGTTAGAGCCAATGGCAGCACACCATCTTCCATTCATAAGTCTCACAGCATGGCTGTAAGATCTATGAATCTTACACCCCCCCAAAATAACAGCTAAACCTCAATTAAATTTAAAAAAAAAACCATCACATTAATAAAATAAGTATAGTTAATTAAATTAACCATTTTAAATAAAAAATTAAATTTTTGAAAAAATTTAAAATCTTTTAAAAAGTTATAAAAATAAACTTACCTGTCTTTAAAGTCTCTAAAAAAGATATACCTGTAAAAAAAAATTCAAAAAAATACTTAATTCACTACTTACCTTCTTAAAAGCGGGTCTTACTCCTCCTTTTTACATTTCCAAAATCTTCCCTACTTACCTGCGCGTCCAAAGCATGAAGTGCACAGCGTGCGCGCAGCCTGTAGCACGCACGCGATGCACCCAGGCCCCGCCCCCTTTTCAGAAGAGCAATTGCCGGTTTTCAGCGCATGCGCAGGGCATGCAGAAAACCGGCAATTGGAGTGGGAATACGCGAGAGTACGCAGTGCGTACTCTCGCGTCCCGGGATCAATTTTCGGCCCATTATATTCTACCACCACATTTTTAAAAGATGTTAACATGCATTTTGCTTCTTTTGCTTTTAGCATTTCAGGTTTACAAAATAAACCACAGTAGAAACATGCTTTAAATGTGTTATCACGCATTCTGTGGGAAAATATTTTAATTTGAGAGAATAAGTATTTTCAGATATAATTTCAATAAAGTTTTAATGTGGATACAAGGCATATACTGTACATAGTTGATACCATTTTAGAGTGTGAGAAAGGAAAAACACAAATGTTGAAATGACTACATTTTGCTTTTGATAAATATTTCCCTATTTTCATAGAATTATATCTCAATTCCATTTTAATGTAAAATAATGAAGTAAATTTTAGGATTTTCTGTACAACAATATCCTGGTTGACAGCAGTCAGTGTGGATTCAAAAGGGGAAGGTCCTGCCTGACTAACCTCCTCGATTTCTTTGAGGTTGTGACAATCTAGGTGGACTGTAGTAAGCCCTATGCCGTGTTGTACCTCAGCTCCCAAAGGCTTTTGGCAAAGTTTCACAGAAAAGGCTATTAATTAAATTCAAAGCTGTGGGGATTAAGGATAGCCTCAAGGAATGGATAAGGAACTGTCTGAAGGGTAGGAAACAACAGGTTCCCGTTAGAGGTGTTATGTCAGTGTGAGAAGTAAGTACTGAGGGAGATACCTAGGGGCTTAGTGCTGGGTCCACTACTGTTTCTAGTTTACATAAATGACCTGGATTCAGAATCTCAATGCAAAATGATTACATTTGCAGACAATGCCAAGCTAGGAGGGGCAGTGGAACCAGAGGAGGCAGCTCAGAAACTACAGGATAAGTTGGAGAAAATATGGAAGTGGACAGAACAGTGGCAGATGAAATTTAATGCAGACAAATGTAAAGCTATATATTGGAAGAAAGGATAGTCAAAATACATACTCCATGATTAGTGTTGAAATAGCTAAGGATGAAGGTGAATGAGTCCTATGAGTTTTTTTGCAGACTCAACACTAAATGTGTCCAACCAATGCAGAGTAGCAATCAACAAAGCCAATAGAATGTTGAATTACATAGCCAACTGTAGGATATAACTCAGAGAAGGTAATGATCAAACTTTATTGCACTCTGGTCAGACCGTACCTTGAATACTGCATCCAGTTCTGGTTTCCAAGTGACAAATAGACATTCAAGCACTGTAGGCAGTGCCGAGAATAGGTTCATTCCCCAGTGCCAGGAGTCTGAGTTACCAGAAAAGACTGTAGAAACTTGGGCCTAGAAATTGCTTATTTTAGCGGCAACCGTTAACGCTGGTTTTGTGGGAAAAAATGGCTGTCGTCTCGCTTCCGGCCACCTCCACGTAAGAAATGACGGCCGCCATTTTGGTAAGGGTCATAGCGTTGACAGCGGCAGCTCCTGAAATGTAAATGAGCAGATCGTGACATCAATCGGCGTGCAACGCCTGACTTGACGCCACGACTGCACACTTGGACGTTCTCGCTCACTTTAACGCTGGGTCCGAAGCACGCACTGAAAAGCATGTGTGAAGCAGCCCTGCAGAGACGCTGTCAACGCTTCTTAAAGGAACACATACATCTTTTAGGTTGGATTAGATTTAATCTTTTGGACTGTTCTTTTAAACATTTTATTGAAATAGTGGCTTGGTGCAATAGATGTTAAATTTTTTTGAAGTGTTCAGGGCATGCAGGGAGTGCTGCTGGATGCTTGCAAGGCTTCGCATGGTAAACGAAGGCCTCTGAGAAGACAGAAAATGCTGCAAATACTCAGCAGGTCAGCCAGCATCCGTGGAGAGAGAAACAGAGTTCACGTCTCAGGTCGAGATGCTGCCCAACCTGCTGAGTATTTCCAGCATTTTCTGCTTTTATTTCAGATTTCCAGCATCCGCTCGCATAGAGAAGAGGAAGACACAGAAGAGGAAGAAGCAGAAGGGGAGGAAGCAGAAGAAAGGATGCATCTCAGACAGCCCCTTTCTGGCCGGGATATCTGGGATGGAGTCATCCGCCTGCAGTACCAGTGACCACATCCCCAATTCCCCTTTCAACATTTGTCCCACACCTCTGTTACTGACCATCACAGCATCCTTTTGGCCACAATGCTGAAATAAAAGCCACCACAAAGCAAACTTTCCAATCCAACTATATACATCTATCCATCCAATATGGCATCAAAATATCAACTAATCACCCTTGTGCATTCCCTTAGAGAGTGTCTTGCATCTGCCTTTGCCTATCCTAGTGAAGTTATGCTGTGCTACCCCAGTGGCTGCAGCATGGCTGGTGGAAGGCTGCTGACTTTCAATGGGGGACACTGCAGGATGGGAGTATCAAATTGAATGACGGTGTTCCTTCTCCTCCTTCTTCTTCCGTCTCCTCTCCCTCTTCTTGGTCACCCATTGGCTGGGCAGGCTGGATTTCTTGGGTGTGTGAACTGAGGAAGGCACAAGGGTAGAGTTGTGGTGAGGGGAGGGCGGGAAAGCAAGAGATACATGCTTACACCATGTGCAGCTTGTAAATTAGAAGATATTGTGGGATAAGGGGGAAGTGGGATGTGAGAAGGAGGATAACATATGAGGATACCAGCATTTTGTATCCTTTCAGCCCCATCGCTGGCCAAGGGCTCAGCCATGCCCCTGCCAATAATGGCCAGCACTGTCTCCTCCAAGGGGGTGAGGTGAAACTAGGAATGTGAAGTGTGTCTCATGATTGTTGCTGGGTGAGTGATGGGGGAGGGGGTCATGCAATGAGCAGCGTGTGAGGCTAGTGGTGCAGTTGGTTGGAGATGGCTTTTGATGGTGCATTTACTGACCTTGACCACTGGTCTGAGGTCATGAAGCTTCTTTGGGCACTGGAGCCAAGTGGTAGGGGTGACACTGCTGGCAGTGATGGCCTCGGTGATCTGGTCCCACATTGTTCTTTCTGGAGGGCCTCCTGGCCTCTGTGGGTAAAGGACCTCTCTTGCAGTGTTGACCCCCTGGAGTACTGCGTGCGAGATCCTGGGTGACCCTTCCCTAGCTTGTTGAGTCATTTGTGCTAGTGCTGAAGCACTTTTCCCATATTATATGTGTGGAAGGCAGTTCAGCTTTAAGAGCTGAAGACTGCCATTTGGGAATTATTTTTAATGTTTATTTTTTTTTCAGAAGGCAGTTGAGATCTAAGGACTAAGAACTGCCTGTTTAAATTTTTTTTAAATTTTAGATGGCCGTTCCCTTTAAGAGATCGACACGGCTTTCTAAAATGACAGGCTAGCTTTAAGAGAACGCTGCCTCGCTCCGGGGACGCTACGGCCACGCTACATTGGCGTCCTGCTGAGACTACCGCCTGAAACAGAATGTTACACTACAGGTTTTGTGCTGCGCTAATGTAAATCAGCAGGCAGCACTAAAATACCGGTGCTGCCTGCGCTCTTATTGCAGGCGGCCGTTAACTTCGCCCCGCGGTGGCACTGGCTAACTCGATTTTGTAAGCCTTGGGCTTTTCATTCAGGAAAGGAGATGACGACGAGGTGATCTTAACGAGGTAGATAAGATTGCATGCCAAAGCCTGCATAAAACCACTGTACATGGCCTTCTTTGACCTCACAAAGGCATTCGACACCGTCAACCGTGAGGGATTATGGAGTGTCCTCCTCAAATTCAGCTGCCATCAAAAGTTTGTCACCATCTTCCGCCTGCTTCATGACGAAATGCAAGCCGTGATCCTGACCAATGGTTCCACCACAGACCCAATTCACGTACGGACCAGGGTCAAGCAAGGCTGTGTCATTGCACCAACGCTCTTCTCGATCTTCCTGGCTGCAATGCTCCATCTCACCCTCAGTAAACTCCCCGCTGGAGTGGAGCTAATTTACAAAACAAACGGGAAACTGTTCAACCTCCGTCGCCTCCAGTCCAGATCCAAGGTCATCCCATCCTCTGTCATCGAATTACAGTATGCAGACGACGCTTGCGTCTGCGCACACTCTGCGGGCGAACTCCAAACCATCGTCAACACCTTCACCGAAGTGTACACGAGCATGGGCCTTACACTAAACATCCGTAAGAAAAGGTCCTCTACCAACCTGCCCCCGCCACACAGTACTGCCCCCCGATTATCAAAATCCACGACAAGGCCTTGGACAACGTGGACCACTTTCCATACCTCGGGAGCCTACTGTCAACAAGGGCAGACGTCAATGACGAAGTCCAACATTGCCTTCAGTGTGCCAGTGCAGCCTTCGGTCACCTGAGGAAGAGAGTGTTTGAAGACCAGGACCTCAAACCCAGCACCAAGCTCAGGGTCTACAGAGCAATAGTGATACCCGCCCTCCTGTATGCTTCAGAGACATGGACCATGTACAGCAGGCACCTCAAAGCACTGGAGAGGTACCACCAATGCTGCCTCCGCAAGATCCTGCAAAGCCATTGGTAGGATAGGTGCACCAATGTCAGTGTTCTCGCTCAGGCCAACATTCCCAGCATCGAAGCTTTGACCACGCTCGATCAGCTCTGATGGATGGGTCACATCGTCTGCATGCCCGATACGAGACTCCCAAAACAAGCGCACTACTCGGAGCTCCGACACGGCAAGAGAACCCCAGGTGGGCAGAGGAAACCCTTCAAGGACACCCTCAAAGCCTCCTTGAAAAAGTGCAACATCCCCACCGACACCTGGGAATCCCTGGCCCAAGATGGCACAAAGTGGAGGAGAAGCATCCGGGAAGGCGCTGAATACCTCGAGTCTCTTTGCCGGGAGCAAGCGGAAGTCAAGCGCAAACAGCAGAAGGAGCGCACATCAACCCAATCACCCCACCCACCCGCCCCTTCAACCACCGTCTGCCCCACATGTGACAGAGACTGTAGGTCCCGCATTGGACTCGTCAGTCACCTGAGAACTCATTTTTAGTGTGGAAGCAAGTCATCCTCGGTTCCGAGGGACTGCCGAAGAAGAAGAAGATTAATAGGTATCGATAAAGTTAACCAAAACAATACTATATATTAATTTGCGGGAGTAGAACTAGAGGACACAAGAGAAGGGTACTTTTAGGACAGATATTGGAAAATTCTTCTTCACAGGTAGAAAGATCAATATGTGAAATAAACTTCCAGATGGAGGCAAAAACCCTGGAATCATTTAAGAAACAATTGGATGCTGCAATAGTGAGATATTAGGATCTCTCTGGATGAACGAATCAAGAAGGTCCAAATGGCCTTTCTCATCCGTGATTGTGAAGAAAAAAAAGAAAGACGTGCATTTATATAGCGCCTTTCACGACCATCGGACGTCCCAAAGCACTTTACAGCCAATGAATTACTTTTTCTGAAGTATAGTCACTGTTGTAATGTAGGAAACGCGGCAGCCAATTTGTGCACAGCAAGGTCCCACAAACAGCAATGTGATAATGACCAGATAATCTGTTTTTGTTATGTTGATTGAGGGATAAACATTGGCCAGGACACTGGGGATTACGCCCCTGCTCTTTTTCGAAATAGTGCCATGGAATCTTTTACGTCCACCTGAGAGAGCAGACGGGGCCTCGGTTTAACATCTCATCCGAAAGACTGGTATCTCCGACAGTGCAGCACTCCCTCAGTACTGGCACTGGAGTACCAGCCTAGATTTTTGTGCTCAAGTCTCTGGCACTGTTATCCTGCATGGGCTCCAATCTCTTAACGTGAACTATTCACTCGTTTTTTATTGGAATTACATGTTATCCTTTTTATCACAAGTTTATGCCTTTGTGCCACGATTTCCAGACTTGCACTCCCTTTGAGCTCCACTCCCCAATGGGTGTGCCATTGGAATCACCCCTTCAGTCTCCATCATGTCCAGATGGAAGCTGACTGTCGCAGCAAACAGTTACACCAATACACCTGAAACCAGCTGAATGTTAGAAGGCAGCCATGTATTCCGTATAGTGGATATCACACAAGTATTTTTTTTAACCTGGTTATATATAGCAATTATTAATATTCCATTAAAACACTTGATTTAAATGAGAACCATACAGTTATTGAAACTGTGGACCTTCTTTTATATAACTGACTCACAAATCTCAATGTGGGTTGATAGTTCAAGATTTGTTTCTATGGGCTGGATTTTGCGGGGGTGTCAGCGGGCATGATCGGCGGCGGGTCGGGTGGGAAAGTGATGTTTACCCCAGCGGGTCGAGACCGCGCTGTGAACCCGCCATCATGCGCCTTTACCAGATGTTGGGTCTGTCAGCGCTGAGCAGACCTGACATGCAGTGGTGGCTTGTTTACAAACACTTAACAATGGATTTTCCCCAGCTTTTTGAATTTGACAGGTCCCCCACTGGTTTCCTGTTGTGTCTTGTCTGTGAAGCTGAGGCGGGAGGTCACTTGCCATTGTTTCAGCTGATGAGTTGACAGCTTGAAATGTCAAGTCAAATCTCCCAGCTGATTAAGAAATGTTCCCTTAACCAGTAGCTTCTCTAAACTGCATTTCCACTACAGATTTAGAATGCTGCAAGTCTTTACAGAATTCTCCATCCTGTCTGACCTCATTACCTCTCCCACCATTGACAGATCGCTTCTGTCATCTCTACTCCACCTGCCATCAGCATGGGTACCCTTGAAACTCTCTCACCTTGGTCCTCAGAATCCCACCACGATCAGCTCCAACACCAGCATCACCAGGCACACCAGCAGCACCAACAACAACACCAACCTTCTCCGCAGTCAACTGATGCTGCACAGGACAGAGGGCATCAGCACCCGACCACATTGCTGCCCATGAGGCCAGGGATGGCCTCACCATGGCCACATTTACTTCACTTGATGCTGTACACCCTGGCTGCCACATGATGCGCCAGGTTGGCACCACCCTACACCAACACCATAAAGCATCCCTACAATGCCCAAGCCATTCCTTTCATCACCATTGTGAGGTGTACCGTTATGTCTCACCATTCACTGCAACTCACTAAGCCACTTCCAAAGGTGCACACAAATCTGTCCAAGAACACAAAGTGTTGAAAATAAAGGTTTCAATGTTTGACACCACATTAACGGAAACTTTACATGAACATTGGATAAAACACCCAAGTGCCTACCATTGTGTATTGTTAGTCGGTATGATTGCATTGGATGATGGTGACTGTGAGGGGTGGCTAGTGAGATGGGGAAGTAATAATGTAGATAGAGAGGGATGGATGGAGGTGCAAGGTAAGTTGGTGTGAGTAAGGATGTGCAGGAGTAGGGTAGGGAATGCAGAGTGATGGGGATGTGATGAGAGGCACAGCAGGATGAGGCATAAGTGTAGCTTTGTGCTAACGTTTCGTGATCTAATGAGATCAATGAAAGGTTTGCGCCACTGCAGCCAGGTCCTCCTGACGATTTTCCTGCTTGTGACCTCCTGTGCAATGTGCAACCAGGCTCCTGGGGAGGTCTCTTCCGCCCATGGGAATGGAAGAGGATCTCCCTGCGTGCTGTGACTCCCTCCATAAGCAGACGGAGGGAGTCATGGGAGAGCCTGGGTGCAGCCGTGCACCTCTGTGCAGTGCTTGTCAGTGTTTGCAGCACCTCAATGCTGTAGAACACTGACAGCACAACTGTCAAATTAAAGTTGGCCCCGGTCCCTTTAAGGAAACCGGCTGATGACGCGTCAACAAATTACGTCACCAGACCCGCTTCCTCTAATTGGCCGGGAAACACGCTGGGGTTGCTGAACAAGCCCAATCAGGGGAAATTCATTCTACACAGCAGGATAGAGCCAGCAGCGGGGTCAGGACCCTGCCACCGACATCGCCCACCACGGACCCACCGAGGTTCATAAAATCCAGTCCTATATGTCCGTCCCCTCCTCAATTCTCTATTTTTAATTGACCTTTATTAAGGCCTTAACAGTCATTAACATCCACTCTTTTGAAAGAAAGGGGTCATTACTCACTAAATGTATGACATAATTACCCCTTAATTTCTGGAAACACATTTCACTATGACAGCAAACCTTAGAGTAAATGGAGAAAAATGGAAGAAATGTCACTTTCTTGCTCACCTGATACTAACCTTTTTTTATTAACACACAATTAACACACAGATGGCCCATAATCTTTCTAAGTATTTCCTAAGCATATCTTTCCTCTAATCGGGGTTTATATTTAATCTTCTAAACCCCTTAACATTGCTTCAGATTTTCCTTTAATTCTCTGCTGCTGATCTGCATGGATTTCTCATTTTCTTATCAAAGGATTAAAAAAGGAAATGATTACACGGGTGCATCGAAAGTGTTTTACTGTTTTATTTTCAGGTAGTGCAGCATCCGGCATTTTTTTATTAGCGGTTGTGTGTTTGCTGTGTAGTGTAAACATGATTACAGTAAACGGCTACAAAGTACTGCAACTTTCAACATTACACATTTATCGCTGCAATAATTAGTGTGGGTAAAATGTGCAAATTTCATTTAAAAATGTATGAGTATTAACTCTTCCTTTATTTATATGAAGGCCATCATTGATATGGGCGCTATAAGCCATTAAACTTAGAGTTTCCGCTTTGGGCGCAATTGTCGATTCCGGCGCAAGTTGTGCCCAAAAATTGCGCCCGTTTTCAAAAGTGTTTTTTCCCCCCCCAGGGTTCCGCTCAAACTCATTTGCATATCGGCAAAAGCAAAATCTGTCATGAACCAGCGCAATCGGGCAGCGTTTTAAACGTTTTTTTAAAATTCTGCTTTGAAAAATATTCCTTGATATATTTAAGAGTGGTAAATTGATAAAGTTTTAATTCACTGTGTTAATCCACCACCTGTGAGTAACTCAATTTTAAATGACTGAAAATGACTTAAAAAATATACAGAAGTATTTTCTAGTTAGATTGAGGTATATTGGTAAGTTCCTTAGAAAATTAAAAAAAAACTTCATTCAAAACCCTTCAAAATGTTCTTATTAGTGTCCTTTCGCCAAAACGTTCCAGCTTAATTTTTAAGGCCTCCTCGAAGGCCTGCAAACGAGCGCAATTAGCGGAAACCCCCAATGATGATTAATTCACCCTGGGGGGCGTGGCCAGCTTTCCCTCAGGGCCTGTTTCTAGCGTGATGCTTTTAAAATTAGTGCAAAAGATTCCACAAACTCAATTTGTGCTGAACGCAATTTGTGCTTAACATTCTGTGAACTTTTGCGCCGGTTACTCCGATATCGGGGAAATTGCACCGAAAAAACCAGCAATCGAGCAGAAACTCCAGGCCAAAATTTTTTATCACCGGGGCAAAATCCTTCCTCGGTCTCTGGTTTGTCACGGATGGGGGAAATGTCATGTGGTGTTCAAATATGGTGTAAACTGCTATACACGAAATAAAACCGCTGCTACTGTGTGGATATCGAAATTGCTGAACGAATTGTGAGATGACAACGGACGGATTCAAAATGGAAGAGGTCAGTGTGTGATCCTTTGTTTGTATGGATTCAAAATGGAGGAGGTCAGTGTGTGATCCTTTGTTTGTATGGATTCAAAATGGAGGAAGTCAGTATGTGGTCCTTTGTTTGTATAGATTCAAAATGGAGGAGGTCAGTATGTGGTCCTTTGTATGGATTCAAAATGGAGGAGGTCAATATGTGGTCCTTTGTTTGTAAGACCACAGGAAGGGGGAGCACAGGGTGAAGTCGAAGTCCTTCCCCCCACACACATCACAGGAACATGAATGTGTCATGCAGAAGGAACACCAATCAGGGGAAGTTGGGAGTGAAATTGACCTATCAGAGCTGAAGAAATACGAGGGGGCCCATGCAGGAGGACACTATAAAGAGAAGAGAATTAGTCAAAAAGTTCAGGACAAAGGAAGCTGTTTTGAATGGCCAGTCGACTCGTGAAGCCTACCACCAATTTGGATTGATCATCAGAGGAGGAGTGTATGTATGAAAGTCAGACATAGGGCATATACATTGCTGGGGGCATTTTTATGTACGTTTGACTTATTAATAAACTGTAGGGCATATACATTGCTGGGAGTACTTTTATGTACAAAGCTGTCGGGCACACAAATTGCTGGAGGAAACTATAGGGCATATAAATTGCTGGGAGTACTTCTATGTACATTTGAATTAATAATAATCTCTAATGTGAATAAAGACCATTTTTATTGATAACAAACGTATCTGTCATTGTTATGCTTATTTGTAATTCTCGGGGTCCGAACAGTAGTAGGAGAAAGTCCTACGGTAGTGTCTATGGACGTTCAGAAAGCCTTTGACAAAGTACCACAGGAGAAGTGTAGAATTAGGGAAAGGGCCCTGTAAATGATCCTGCCTCTAAGATTTGGGATGGGGTCTCTGGATTTGGGTTCGGGTGGATTGGGTTTACTGTTAATCTGCATTTTTATTGACAGAGCAGACCACCAGGAATTTTGGTGCACGCATTTTTGTCGCAGCCACTGATGTACATTGTGCAAGTTCTGGAAGTACTGCGGTTTGTACAAAAGGAAAGAGCTTTTAAAACTGGAGTCTAAAACGGGAGAAGTCACCATTTATCATAAGAAAATGAGGCTCTCTCCTCTTACCTAAATCAAGCAGAAAAGTCAATGTTGGTGGCATCAAAGCACAAAAGAGTAATAATCATGAAAGGGGTATCTTTGATACTGGGTGTCTCATGAAACAATAAAGCCGTCCAGCAAAGCTTTAAATATATACTTCAAGGAGGAGACTTAATGTGGTTTCCAGTCTGAACCTTTAGTCAGCAAAGTGGCAATGTGCTGTGTTTTTTAACACAACAAATGTTACCCATTATTATCCAAATAAACTGTAGCTATGTATCTGGTTGCACAGCCATCAAAATTTACATTATCCACAGGATAACTGGTGTACATGGTTTCATTGATATGCAGAGTGGATTTGAAGCACACACTTTGATGCTTTTCATCCTGGGTTGCTACACTTTACAACTTCTGCACCAGCAATTTGAGCACCTATCAGCTGTTTGGATCAACAGCCTCTATCTGTACAGGCCGAACCAATTTATAACTAAACTGTCACTAGTGTTCACATCAGGTGACATTGTCGCTGACCCAGAATCAGGTTTGTAATAAACCAGGGAACACTTGCACTTGTGAGGAGCATCACATTTCAAGATATTTCTCCCAGCTGGAGGACATAATATAGTTAACCTTTTATTGAAAGATCAAGAACAAAGTTCGCTGTGCTATCAGTTGTTTCACTTTCTGTGAGAAAAACATTCTAAATGAGATAATTCATTGGTAAAGCAAGTGACAAAGCCATATTGTATTGAGAAACTATAAAGAATTCCTGGAGAACTCTTTTTACAGGATTTCTCGAATCCTTCTGCAGATTTCAGATACTTGTGTGTTGAGTGTAGTTAAAGATGCTAAATTGGCACTACAGGGAGCATGGAATGCAGTATCTTCTCAAACAGGATGCAGAAAGTTTAGATGCTTTTTATTTGGAAGCAACAGCCAGATATTTATTTTTATCCGTTTAGAGTCATTGTACAGCACGGATAGAGGCCCTTCAGGCCCATCGTGTCCGCGCCGGCCATCAAGCCCTGTCTAATCTAATCCCATATTCCTGCATTTGGTCCGTAGCCTTGTATGCTATGGCATTTCAAGTGCTCATCCAAATGCTTCTTGAATGTTGTGAGGGTTCCTGCCTCCACAACCCTTTCAGGCAATGAGTTCCAGACTCCAACCACCCTCTGGGTGAAAAAGTTCTTTCTCAAATCCCTTCTAAACCTCCCGCCCTTTACCTTGAATCTATGCCCCCTTGTTATAGACCCCTCTACTAAGGGAAAAAGCTCCTTAGTATCCATCCTATCTATGCCCCTCATAATTTTGTACACCTCAATCATGTCCCCCCTCAGCCTCCTCTGCTCCAAGGAAAACAAACCCAATCTGCCTAGTCTCTCTTCATAGCTGAAGCACTCCAGCCCGGGTAACATTCTGGTGAATCTCCTCTGCACCCTCTCCAAAGCGATCACATCCTTCCTGTAGTGTGGCGACCAGAACTGCACACAGTATTCCAGATGTGGCCTAACCAGTGTTTTATACAGCTCCATCATAACCTCCTTGCTCTTATATTCTATGCCTCGGCTAATGAATGCAAGTATCCCATATGCCATTTTTACCACCTTATCCACCTGTTCCGCTGCCTTCAGGGATCTGTGTACTTGCACACCAAGATCCCTCTGACCCTCCGTCTTGCCTAGGGTCTTACCATTCATTGTGTATTCCCTTGCCTTGTTAGTCCCTCCAAAATGCATCACCTCGCACTTTTCCGGATTAAATTCCATTTGCCACTGTTCCGCCCATCTGACCAACCCATCTATATCGTCCTGCAGACTGAGGCTACCCTCCTCTCTATTTACCACCCTACCAATTTTTGTGTCATCTGCAAACTTACTGATCATACCTTTTACATTCATATCCAAGTCGTTAATGTAGACCACAAACAGCAAGGGACCCAGCACCGATCCCTGTGGTACCCCACTGGCCACAGGCTTGCAGTCACAAAAACAACCTTCGACCATCATCCTCTGCCTTCTGCCACTGAGCCAGTTTTGTATCCAATGTGCCAAGGCACCCTGGATTCCATGGGCTCTTACCTTCTTGACCAGTCTCCTGTGCGGGACTTTATGGGATGTGGGCATCACTGGCAAGGCCAGCATTTATTGCCCATCCTGAATTGCCCTTGAGAAGGTGGTGGTGAGCCGCCTTCTTGAACCGCTGCAGTCCGTGTGGTGATGGTACTCCCACAGTGCTGTTAGGGAGAGAGTTCCAGGATTTTGACGCAGCGACGATGAAGGATTGGCGATATATTTCCAAGTCAGGATGGTGTGTGACTTGGAGGGGAACTTGCAGGTGGTGGTGTTCCCATGTGCCTGCTGCCCTTGTCCTTCTAGATGGAAGAGGTTGCGGGTTTAGGAGGTGCTGCCGAAGAAGCCTTGGCGAGTTGCTGCAGTGCATCTTGTAGATGGTACACACTGCAGCCACGGTACGCCGGTGGTGCAGGGATTGAATGTTTATGGTGGTGAATGAGGTGCCAATCAAGCGGGCTGCTTAGTCCTGGATGGTGTCGAGCTTCTTGAGTGTTGTTGGAGCTGACCTCATCCAGTCAAGTGGATGGCATAATAAAGAAAGGAATTGCATTTTTACAGCACCTTATCACAACCTCAGGATTTCTTAAAGTACTTTAAAACTAATGGAAGTGCATTCATTGATTTTCTTCGTATGCAAATGGAGCAGCTAATTTGCATAAAGCAAGGTCCAACAAATAGCAAATGAATGAATTGCCAGATTATCTGTTTTTTTGGTGGTGTTGGTTAAGGGAAGAATGTTGGCCAAGATACCGAGGGCTCTCTCCTCTTCTTTGAATCGTCGCTTGAGATCTTTATGTCCACCTAAACAGCACCTTCATTTATCACCTCTTCCGAAAGATAGTGATAGACTTCAAGGGGACATAGACAGGCTGGTGGAATGGGCAGAATTGTGGCAGATGAAATTTAACGCAGAAAAGTGCGAAGTGATACATTTTGGTCGGAAGAACAAGGAGAGGCAATATAAACTAAAGGGTACAATCCTAAAGAGGGTGCAGGAACAGAGAGACCTGGGGGTATGTGTGCACAAATCGTTGAAGGTGGCAGGGCAGGTTGAGAAAGCTGTTAAAAAAAGCATATGGGACCCTGGGCTTCATAAATAGAGGCATAGAGTACAAAAGCAAGGAAGTTATGATGAACCTTTATAAAACACTGGTTCAGCCTCAACTGGAGTATTGTGTCCAATTCTGGGCACCGCACTTTTGGAAGGATGTGAAGTCCTTAGAGAGGGTGCAGAAAAGATTTACAAGAATGGTTCCAGGGATGAGGGACTTCAGTTATGTGGATAGACTGGAGAAGCTGGGGATGTTCTCCTTAGAGCAGAGAAGGTTGAGAGGCGATTTGATAGAGGTGTTAAAATCATGAGGGGGCTAGACAGAGTAGATAGAGGGAAACTGTTCCCATTGGCGAAAGGGTTAAAAACCAGAGGACACAGATTTAAGGTGATTGGCAGAAGAACCAAAGGCGATATGAGAATTTTTTTTTTTCGCAGCGAGTGGTTAGGATCTGGAATACACTGCCTGAAAGATTAGGCCTATATTCTCTCATTGAAAACATACAAAATTCTTACAGGGCTTGACAGGGTAGTGGCAGGGAGGATGTTTCCCCTGTCTGGGGAGTCTAGAACCAGGGGTCACAGTCACAGAATAAGGGGTTGGCCATTTAGGACTGAGATGAGGAGAAATTTCTTCACTCAGAGGGCTGTGAATCTTTGGCATTCTCTACTCCAGAGGGCTGTGGAGGCTCAGTCGTCGAGTATATCCAAGACAGAGACAGATAGATTTTTGGATATTAAGGGAATCAAGGGATATGGAGATCGGGCAGGAAGGTGGAATTGAATAGAAGATCAGCCATGAGCTTATTGAATGGCGGAGCAGGCTCGAAGGGCCAAATGGCCTACTCCGGCTCCTATTTCTTATGTTCTTATGTTCTTATGAAAGGGTTTACATAGGATTACATAGCATATACAGCACAGAAACAGGCCATTCAGCCCAACCTGTCCATGCCAGCGTTTATGCTCCACACGAGCCTCCTCCCGTCTTTCCTCATCTAAATCTATCAGCATAACACTCTATTCCCTTTTTAACCCTCTATTCCCTGGTGGTGAATGCAAATTCAATCGTGGCTTTCAAAACGGAATTGGATAAGTACCTGAAGGAAAAAAAATTGCAGGGCTACGGGGAAAGGGCGGGGGAGTGGGACTGGCTGACGTGCTCTTGCAAAGAGCCAGCATAGGCTCGACAGGCCGAACGGCTTCCTTCTGTGCTGTAACCATTCTATGATTCTATGATAGCACCTCAACTAATGTAACACTCCCTCAGTACTCCACTAAAGTTTAGATTATGTCCTCAAGCCTTGGGCTAGACTCTAGACCCTTGTGAGACAAAGGCAACACTTGAACGAAACTAGATACGTAGTGGGAGAAATTCATTATAGCCCAGGAATGGATGCTAACTTTAGAAAAGTTTGAGAATTAGCGCCAGCTGCTAATGATTCAGACTGCACGCAAAATTCAGTCTCTTTGCACAAAGAAAGGATTGGAGCGTTAAATCAAGTGCTAATGGCCTAGCTCAGTGGCGTTAAACTCGAAGCACTGACCAATATCAGGTGCAGGCTAATCACAAGTCATCATTGCCACAGGCTCTTTCCAGTTCTTAAAGGGGAGGATCATTGATGTTGCAGAACCTCATTCTCAGTATTGCTGGCTGTGCAGCTGCCTCAGCAAGCAGCAGCAGGTCAAGTAGAAGGAGCTGGACGACTCAAGAAGCTGCACTGATGGCCCATCCATGGCCCAGGGAGAGAGACCACAGATTCAGCGATGAGGCACTAGAGGTGTTGGAGTTCACTGTGGAGAAACTGAGGGCAGTGTTGTACCCAGGAAATGGCATGAGGCCCTCACCACAAGTCTTCCGCGCCATGTGGAGGGAGGTAGCGCAGCAGGTCTCGGGCAGCACTGTGGTCCCCAGGACCCACACACAATGCAGGAAGAAATTTAACAACCTCACTCAGGTGGTCAAGGGGAGTCAATGCTTCAACAAATGCTACATACCGCCATCTGTACCACTGTCTTCACACACTGCCCAAAGCACCACACCCCCAGCACCCACCCACCAACAATCTCTACCTACTAACACTCACATCCACATCTCACACCTGGCACACAATGACAGCTATTCAACTATGGCAGGCACATCTCCCAAACACATGGCTCCACACTCACTCACACAGTTTCCTTTCTCTTGCAGGCCAAGGTGGCTCACAACAGGAAGGAGCAGGAGTGCACAGTTGGAGAACAAGCCAACACCCAACCATTGTCTGAGCTGGAGACTCGAATGCTGCAAATCATTGGGCGCCAGGTGGTGGGCGCCGTGGCCACCGGCGAAGTTGACCCCCTTGGGGACAACAACAGTATGTTTATCCCTACTCATTCTTCTCACATCCCACTTCCCACTCATCCCACAAGTGTTTTGCACTTTCCCGCTAATCATGCTGTCTCCATGCCTTTCTCCCTTCCTGCCGCCCTCCCCTCACCTTAACCCGACTCTTGTGCCTTTATGCTTTCAGATAATCAGCAAGCACCTGAGCAGCCTGTCCCTGATGGCACCATTAAGTGTGAGGCGGGAGAAGAGTTGGAGGAAGAAGACACCGTGTCACTGCATCTCTCACCCGCAGGCACCAGCTCAGATACTGGCACTACGCCTTCTTTAGAGGCCGTCTGCAAAGGATGGTAGACTCCCAGAGAGACCTTGGCAACCCAGACCTGATGCCGCGTGTGATGGGAGATCTGGCAGCTTCCATTGCAGCACAGGCGGAAGTGACACAACATCTTAGTGCTATAATGCTGTCTATGCTTGGTGGCCTCCAATCTCAGACTGCTCTCATGTAGTCTCAGCTTGATGCCATGCAAGCTCTGTCTGCTGCCATCGTGGCTGGGTCTACCACCATCGACCGGGGCTTTCACGGTGTCGCAGCAGGCCAGCAATCTGTGCTCCAACAGATTTCTAAGGATGCTGAGGTGCTGCCCCGGGGGAGTGGCAGTAGGTCAGTGGAGCAGGAACCTGCTGGCCTCTCTCAGGATGACAGCATTCCTGCTCCCACCGCTGCCACTCCGCCATTGTACTTGTCGCTGCCTGTCATCCAGCCAGCCCAGACTGCTGCAGCCTATGCTGAGGTGATACAGTCTACAGCTGGGCCTTCCAGGTCCAGAGTTGGTCAAGAGCGTCCTGCAAGGCCACCTGAAGTCTCCCGCATGGACACATAGCAGCCTTCCACCAGCCGTGCTGCAGCCACTGGGCCAACACTTCGTAGGAGCACTAGAGTAGGCAAAGGCACAGTAGCGTTATCAGTCTGGTTATCATTATCCCTATCGCTCCCCTGCACTATTGCCTTCTCCTTTCTTTTTGACTTTCTAAATTCCCCTTCCCCTGAAGCCTCCCCCCCACTATTTAGTTAAAAGCCCTATCTACATCCCTAGAGGATTGGGAAATTCTTAGAAAACATCAAAGAATGGCTAAAAAAATTATAAAGAGGGAGAAGATACATTATGAGAGTAAACTAGCAAAGAATATAAAAACAGACAGTAAGAGCTTCTACAGGTATTTAAAAAGGAAGAGAGCAGCTAAAGTAAACGTTGGTCCCTTAGAGGATGAGACTGGGGAATTAATAATGGGAAACAGGGAAATGGCAGAGACTTTGAACAAATATTTTGTATCGGTCTTCACGGTAGAAGACACTAAAAGCATCCCAATAATAATTGATAATCAAGGGGCTAGAAGGAGGGAGGAACTTAAAACAATCACTATCACTAGAGAAAAAATTCTAGGCAAACTAATTGGACTAAGGCTGACATGTCCCCATGACCTTATGACCTGCATCCTAGGGTCTTAAAAGAAGTAGCTGCAGAGATAGTGGATGCGTTGGTTGTAATCTACCAAAATTCCCTGGATTCTGGAGAGGTCCCAGTGGATTGGAAAACCGCAAATTTAACGCCCCTATTCAAGAAAGGAGGGAGACAGAAAGCAGGAAACTAAAGGCCAGTTAGCCTAACATCTGTCATTGGGAAAATGCTGGAATCCATTATTAAGGAAGTAATAGCAGGACATTTAGAAAATTATAACACAATCAAGCAGAATCAACATGGTTTTATGAAAGGGAAATCGTGTTTGACAAATTTAATAGAGTTCTTTGAGGATGTAACGAGCAGGGTGGATAAAGGGGAACCAGTAGATGTAGTGTATTTGGATTTCCAGAAGGCATTCGATAAGGTGCCACATGAAAGGTTATTGCACAAGATAAGAGCTCACGGGGTTGGGGGTAATATATTAGCATGGATAGAGGATTGGCTAACCAACAGGAATCAGAGAGTCGGGATAAACGGGTAATTTTCAGGTTGGCAAACTGTAACTAGTGGGGTGTCACAGGGATCAGTGCTGGGGCCTCAACTATTTACAATTTATATTAATGACTTGGATGAAGGGACCGAGTGTACTGTATCCAAATTTGCTGATGATACAAAGATAGGTGGGAAAGCAAGTTGTGAGGAGGACACAAAGGCCACGATTTTGCGCCTGGAGGCGGGATGGTGGCGGGTCCGCTGGTCGGAGGGTTCCAGACCCGCTTAAGGTTCCCGCCGCCCTGCAGTTGAAATTTTGCGTTGATTGGCCACGTTAAGGCCGACGTGCGGGTTCTTCAAGACAATTGCTGGGTGCGGGTCAGTTGCTCACGTCTGATGACGCGATGTTGGACTGATTATTTAAAGGGGCCATGTCCCCTCTGCAGATTCTTTTCCATTTTGTTCCCTGAAGTGCCGGCTGCTGCAGGTATGGCAGCGCAAAAACCTAAGGCTGCTCCCCGCTTCGATGAGGACTCCCTCCATGCACTTGTGGAGGGAGTAAGAGGACGTAAGGAGGTCCTCTTCCCTGGAGACGGAAGGAGGAGGCCTCCTCAGCAAACCAAAGCAGCTTGGTTGCAAATTGCTGAGGAGGTCAGTTCGAGCTCGGTCTGCATATGCACCTGGGTGCAGTGTCGCAAGAGGTTTAATGATCTGTTGCGATCAGCAAAAGTGAGTATAACAACACACTTACCTTCCATCTGCCTCTCATCTCTTCTCATCCCCATCACTCTGCATTGGCAACCTTCCCCTGCACATCCCAACTCACTAACATCCCTTGCACCCTCACTTTCTCTGTACAGAATCACATCACCATCTTACTATGCATCACTCACACTCTTATGCAATGCCAACAACTAACAACGCACAGGGAGGGAACTTGGTTTGTGCACCTCACTCCTTCATAGTCTCGCTCTAAATATCTATGTCATCCATTCTTTACACTCACTCCATCAATCTCCCTCAAACTCCACTTGTGTCCCTCATTACAGGAGAAGAGAGCCCACAATAAAAGGGAGAGGGGGAGGACAGGAGGAGGCCCACCATCCCTGGCACACCTAACGAGTGCTGAGGAGGCAGTCATGGAGATCGTCGGAGGTGCAGAGGAGCTGGAAGTGGGGGATGGAGAGACGGGCGTAGAAGAGCAAGCTGGTGAAAGAAGTGATTTCCAACCCTCTAATTTAGCATTCATGTGTGACTAATATGGGATATGATGGTCATAGAGATTGAGTGCTAAGCATCTGCGCAATGGGATGTGTCTGCAACACACATTTCACTTGTCTAACTTATGCCTTTACTCCCCCACAGGACCATCAAGAGCCCCGCTCCCCACTGTCCAGGAGGAAGAGCAGGAGCACTCCTCAGAGGAACCACCAGCCTCTGAGGGAGCAGTGTCACCAGCATTCAGCGCACCCAGCACTAGGGCAGAGACGCACACCTCGGTGGGTTTTTTGCGAGATAGAGTAGTGTTGTCACCTGGTGTATCACAGCTCACAAGTGAGCAGGAGCAGATGTTGGAGACAGGTACAGCAGTGGAGAGTCCTTGTCAGAGGACGCAGGGCTCTCCCAGCTCTGCTCAGATGCTGAGCCTCTGGGGCCACGGTAACTGCAAGTGTGCAGAGAATGGAGCAGTCCATCTTAAACATTAGCAATGCCGTGGTGAACTCTATGGGCAATCTAGGTGCCGCCATGGACATGGACGACCCAGTTATGAGGACTGTCAGTACAGAGACGGGTCCTCATGGCCTCACCGATGTGCGGCAAGGTGCTCTCCAGCTACTTGCTGGCAGTGAAGTGCGGGTGACCCATGAGAGGGACGGTGGTGTTCGAGCACAAGAAAGTGGGGGCTCCTCTCCAAGCGCTCACACTCACTTGCCACTGCCAAGCCTTCAGTCAGAGCCCCATCTGCCAAAGTCAACAGAGATGGCTTAGTCTGCCCCTGCACAGCTGCAGGAGGAGCAGGCTTTGGCGGGGCCCTCCAAGGCTCGCAAAACCAGAGGATGGCCGCCAAAGGCGTCTAAGCAGGAGGAGCAGGGAAGTGAGCAGGCTGTCTCCACATATGCTGAAGCCACAAGGGTCTCACAACGTAGAAGCACGCACAAGAGGAAGATGTCACGTTAATAATCACAAGGGTTCTCACTTGGGTGTTATGATAGATTTATTTGTAAAGTTTCTGTTCTTTGCCAATATTGTAATAAATTGATGTAGAACGAAGATTTGGCATCGTTGCCATATGTGTGCTGACAATTTGAGGTGACACACTTTAGGGTAAGTGTGCCTTTAAAATCCAGCAATGCAGGTTACAGTGGATCTACAGTGCACAACACATACCTGCAGCCTAAACACGGAATATGACCCCAAAGTATTCAATCACCAACCTCACAGATTTCTAAAAGACAAGATTTGAGAGTGCAGCTTTTACACTGCAGTTGCAGCTGTGAAGTCTCCAGCTCACTGGTGTTCACACCACACTTACCTGGCGTGTTGTTGGAACGTTGTGAAACCCGACCCAGAAGCTGGAAAATCTAAAAATCCTGTGAAAATAGCTCTAAAGTACCACCTAATAGGCAGTTAAGTGCCTTTAATCCCTTTCCCGCCGCTTGGTGTCGGGTCCGTTTGCAAATTGGAGACCCGACACTCGGGAAAGATGTGTGGAGGCGGGATCACGGCGGGTTCGGAACCCGTCAATCATTGCGAATTTAACCTCTGACCCGCCTCCAATCCCACCCTCTTAGCACCGGCAAAATAGTCTGCAAGGGATATAGATAGGTTAATGAGTGGGCAAACATTTGGCAGATGGAGTATAATGTGGGAAAATGTGAGGTTATCCACTTTGGTAGGAAGAATAAAAAAGCAAATTATTATTTAAATGGAGAGAGACTACAAAATGCTGCAGTACAGAGGAATCTGGGGGTCCTCGTACATGAAACACAAAAAGTTAGCATGCAGGTACAGCAAGTAATTAGGAAGGCAAATGAAATGTTGGCCCTTATTGCAAGGGGGATGGAGTATAAAAGGAAGGAAGTTTTGCTACAACTGTACAGGGCATTGGTGAGGCCACATCTGGTGTACTGCGTGCAATTTTGGTCTCCTTATTTAAGGAGGAATATACTTGCATTGGAGTTCAGAAAAGGTTCACGAGGTTGATTCCTGAGATGAAGGGGTTGTCTTATGAGGAAAGGTTGAGCAGGTTGGGCCTACACTCATTGGAGTTGAGAAGAATGAGAGGTGATCTTATTGAAACATATAAGATTCTGAGGGGGCTTGACAGGGTAGATGCAGGGAGGATGTTTCCCCTCGTGGGGTAATCTAGAACTAGGGGGCATAGTTTCAGAATAAGGGGTCGCCCATTTAAAACAGAGGTGAGGAGGAATTTCTTCTCTCAGATGGTTGTGAATCTTTGGAATTCTCTACCCCAGAGAGCTGTGGAGGCGGTGTCATTGAATATATTCAAGGCGGAGATAGACAGATATTTGAGCTACAGGGGAGTCAAGGGTTATGGGGAGTGGGCGGGAATGTGGAGTTGAGGCCAAGATCAGATCAGTCATGATCTTATTGAAGGGCTAAATGGCCGACTCCTACTCCTATTTCTTATGTTCTTATCTTCTTCTGTTCTAACGACAGGCACCAAGGGATTGCACAAGGGTGAATAGTTAATATTTTTGGTGTAAATATGTGTTCACTGATGTTTGATGAATTTATTAATTCAGTTTGCATTATTGTTTGGTCTCTCTCATTTCAGCTTAGCGCTGTGATATGGCGTGCGACAGGGATGGAATGATGAGGATGTGGTGAGCAACAGGGATCTGGGGTTTAATTTATTCAAACCGCATGAACCGGTCATGGACCGACCTTCCGGTAGGCCGATTGAGTGGCTGCCTCCTCCCTTGTTCCTGTTCCTCCTCCTCCTTCTCGTCCTCCGCATCTTCCTCTTCCTCCTCATCCTCCTCTTCCTCCTCCTCTTCATCTTCCTCCTCCTGAAGTGGTCCCGCAATCCGTGCTGGCAAGGGCTGGGCCCTCATGATGGCCAAGTTGTGGAACATGCAGCAGACCACAACGAAATGGGACACCCGGTCCGTTGAGTACTGGAGGGCTCCTCCCGAGCGGTCAAGGCAGCGGAACCATTGCTTTAGTACCCCGATGGTCTGCTCGATGATGTTCCTGGTGGCAGCATGGCTGTCATTATATGAGTGCTGGGCAGGAGTGTTGGGTTTGCGGAGGGAGTCATGAGCCAGGTGGAGAGCGGATAGCCCTTGTCTCCGAGACGCCAGCCACGAGCTTGATGTGGTGGCTGGAAGAGTGGTGCAGGATGAAGGCATCATGGCTGCTGCCATCATAGCTGGCATTGACGGTGAAGATTCGCTGTGTGTGGTTGCACACCAACTGCACATTAAGTGAGGCGTAGCCTTTGCAGTTACGGAAGATCTCAGGATTGTTATGCGGTGCCCGCAAAGCCATGTGGGTGCAGTCAGTGGCGCCCTGCACCATGGGGAAGCCCACTATCCTGACAAAGCCACATGCACGTTTGTCCTGCTTCTCTCTGGTGATGGGGAAGGAAATGTAATCCCTTCTCCTACTGTAGAGACAGCAAACTGTGAGATGTTAGCTAGGTCTTCTGTTGCAGACTGAAACGATCCACTGGTGAAGAAATTGAAGGTGACAGTGACCTTGACTGCCACCGAGAGAGCCGTGGTCGCCCTGATCTGAGGCTCAAAGTCTGGTTGCTGGAGGTGGCAGGGTTCTGTGACCACCTCCTTACTGAAGCGGAGCCTTCTAATACACTGCTCCTCGCTTAATTGGAGGTAGGAGAAGTGCTCTCGGAAAACCCTCGGAACGTAAGGCCTCCTGTTGAGAGCCCTCATGGCCCTTCTCCTCCCTCTGGCCAAATGTTCCAATCTTTTTTGCTGCCTCTGCTCCCAACGCCATAGATCCTGGAGGGTGTTGTCGACTGCCAGTATAGCCCCCATTAATGTAACCAAGTGTAGTACTTTGATATGTTGTGAGAATAAATGTAACGAATTTTTAGTAGCCACAACACTCCTGATACTAAACAACCTTTAAATGTCTATGCAACAGTATAATTCAATCGCAAACTGACAAGGAAGCAATGAAACAGCACTAATCTGACAGCTGCGACTCATTATTGAGGATGCCTTTAAGTAGCACCCCTGGAGCTGGCATCCGCCTGCTTGACGCCTCCTCTCCCTGTTGGGGTGAGGCGCTAAGGCAGGGGGCGAAAATGAATTTGGCAGATCGGGCATCCAGTGAGCGTTGCATGCTCACTGACATCACGATCTGCCTGGCAGTGAGGTCCCCGGCGGTAACTGGTAGCGGTGGTGCAATGGGGGGGCGGGGCCGGATTTGCCGTGTGTCATTGGATTTGCCTCGCCCCAGCACTACTGCATCAGCGCCCCATTAACGCCCCCCACCAGGTGCGAGTGGGAGGCACTAACTGTGTTATAGAAAGGATAACACAGCTGAAGACACTTCAAACCATAACATAAGAAGCCAATCCTCAAATAGTTAACCTTTAATCCTCATATAGTGAACCAGTGGCTCAGTGGGTAGCACCCTCGCCTCTGAGTCAGAAGGTTGGGGGTTCATAGTCCCACTCCAGAGAATTGAGCATAAAATCTGGGCTGACACTCCAGTGCAGCACTGAGGGAGTGCACTGTCAGAGGTGCCGTCTTTCGAGGCCCCGTGGATGTAAAAGTTCCCGTGGTGCTATTTTGAAGTCGAGCAGGGGAGTTCTCCCCGGTGTCCTGGCCAATATTTATCTCTCCAGCAACATCACTGAAACAGATTATCTGGTCATTATCACATTGCTGTATGCAGGACCTTGCTGTGCACAAATTGGTGCTGTTTGCGGGACCTTGCTGTGCGCAAATTGGCTGCCGCATTTCCTACACTACAACAGTGACTACCCTTCAAAAGTACTTCATTGGCTGTAAAGTTGTTGGGACGTCCGGTGGTTGTGAAAGGCGCTATATAAATGCAAACCAATAATGCAGCAGAGTTAAATATTTCCAGAAATGCCATTGAATTTCAGCATTGAATCCTTGGATGCCATTTGATGGTTGGAAGACTTTACAAAGTTACAGTACACATCAAACTAAAAAAATAAGCAATACAACTGTGAGGTTACTCCAAAAGATTAAATTTTTTTTAAAGGAAATGTTGCTCGGATTTTTAATGAAGCGACAGTCCTTCAATAACAAATAAAAACACTGGGGTATAAACTTGTCTTGGGCAGTGGCGCATAGCAGTCGACAGTGCATCAGTAGCCCGTGTGACACTCCGCCTGATTGTCTTTTCCATTCTTTGCTGTGTTCTGCGAGGCAGATACCCAGCAGATCCAAGTTCCACCCCAAATTGTGCTTCCCTGCTTGAAACTGCACCTCAGATTCCCTCCCTTCTTCCCGATCGCAACATTTTAAATCTCAAGCGAAAGAAGTTCGAAAGCAGAATATCTGGAGAAAGAGAAAGAGAAACAGCAATCACTCCCATCAGTAATTTACTGCTCCATTCTTCTATCTCTATTAGGAGAGCACCTGTCTGTTAGGAGCAATTGAAGTCAGTCTCTAAGTAACCATTATAGATATTCTGCTGTAAATCAGCATTGAGACGTTTTGACATAAATATCTTGCAGAGATAAAAGCTGGAGCCCAGTGTGAAACCTCTTTATATTTTACAAGATTTGGCTTTTAGTACACACTTGTGACATTCTTCCAGCAGAGTTCAGCCCAATTATCAAGACTATTATTATCACTTATTGTTAGTTTCAAATTTTACTGCTGGCAGGGTGCAGGGTGGGCGGGTGCTATTCAGACTTACGGTCGTTTGGATTTTTTAAACAAACGTTTTAGAACTTTAAACCTGCTCTATAATATGCACGTTTTATCAAAATAAATCAGGCATTCCAAATTTAGTCCCATTAACATTTTTACACATTTTCAAGAAATCTATTAGTTTGAGACCAAGAGATTCATATGTGAGCTCCCAAATGATTTGGCCAATCTAAACCCATAATTTCGTATTGATCAGACTAAATTCGCAGGTGCCTCAAAGGACAAAAGAACAGCTCATGCGAATGTCAGATTGGAGCAGTTGGGCCTGTTTGTCAGAGGTTAAGGTAAGAATAGATTGGTATGACAAAGTAGAGCCAGGCTTACCTTGTATAAGACCCACACCTGGCATACAAAGTATTACAGCACAGAAACAGGCCATTCGGCCCAACAGGTCCATGCCGGTGTTTATGCTCCACATGAGCCTCCTCCCGCCCTTTTTCATCGCACCCCATCAACATATCCTTCTATTCCTTTCTCTCTCATATACTTATCTAGCTTCCCCTTAAATGTATCTATACTATTCGCCTCAACTACTCTCTGTGGTAGCAAGTTCCACATTCTAACCACTCACTGGGTAAAAAATTTTCTCCTGAATTCCCTATTGGATTTAATAGCGACTATCTTATATTTATGGCCCCTAGTTCTGGTCTCTCCTGCAAGTTAAAATATCTTCTTTATGTCTACCCAATCAAACCTGTTCATAATCTTGAACACCCCTATCAGGTCATAGGAACATAGGAGCAGGAGGAGGCCATTCAGCCCCTCGAGCCTGTTCCGCCATTCAATGAGAACATGGCTGATCTGCGACCTAACTCCATATACCCGCCTTTGCCCCATATCCCTTAATACCTTTGATTAACAAAAAGCTATCAATCTCCGATTTAAAATTAAAAATTGATCTAGCATCAATTGCCGTTTGCGGAAGAGAGTTCCAAACTTCTACCACCCTTTGTGTGTATAAGTGTTTCCTAATTTCACTCCTGAAAGGTCTGGCTCTAATTATTAGACTATGCCCCCAGTCCTAGAATCCCCAACCAGCGGAGATAGTTTCTCTCTATCTACCCTATCTGTTCCTCTTAATATCCTGAAAACTTCGATCAGATCACCCCTTAACCTTCTAAATTTTAGAGAATACTACCCTAGTCTTCTCCCCTCAGTCTGCTCTTTTCAAGAGAAAAGTGCTCCGGCCTGTTAAATCTTTATTGATAGGTATAACGTCTCAGTTCTGGTTAATTCTCGTAAATCTGCTTTGCACCTTCCCTGTGTCTCTATATCCTTTTTATAATATGGAGACCATAACTGTTCACAATAGTCCAAGTGTGGTCTAACCAAAGTTCTATACAAGTTTAACATAATTTCTCTACGTTACAATTCTATCCCTTTAGAAATCAACCCCAGTGCGTTGTTTTTTTTTTATGGCCTTATTAACCTGCATCACTACTTTTAGTGATCTGTGTACCCCCAGATCCCTCTGTTCCTCTACCCCATTTAGATACTTAGGAGGTTATTTTGATGAAAGGGTGAAAACAGGTACTAAATGGGTGCTGTACTAATAAGACTCACCTGTTTGAAAGTCTGGTTTTAGCACGCAATTTTGGTCCTAATTGCTGATCACCATAATTTGAACTTGCCTGGAGGTACTAAAAGAGAGCCACCTGTAGGTTTAGCACTCAAACGCAGATTAGATGCAATTTTCATGGATCAGTATATGTGGGCTCCACTCATCAGGGAATAAATTGGATAGCCCCCGAAAACGGGCGTGGGATTGCGATGCATAATTATCCCACGCTCATTCAGTGTAATGTAAGCAGCACGCCAACTTTGTGCTGCCTGCTCATTATAATGATTTCTGTGTGCAGCCAGCACTAATCATGCTGTTCATTGGCTGCACGCATCAGCAGGGAGCCCAGTATGGTTTCTTCCTAGCACTCCTTAAAGCTAGTCTACACTACTTAAAGCTAGCCTGCACCTCTTAAAGGGAAGGTGCATTGTGGCTGCTGGAAATGCTGATATCATTGGGAATAGTGCTGTGCAACAATTAACAATGGCTGACCATGGGAGAGAGAGTGCACCAAGGTTTTTGGATGCTGTACTGGAGGTCTTGATGGAGAGGGTGGAAAGGAGGAGAGATTGCCTTTATCTGCAGGGGGACAAGATGCCCTCCAGACACGATGAGAAGGCAGTGGGAACAGATAACTGCGGAGGTCAATGCCAGGTGTTTAGCTCCAAGGACCTGAATGCAGTGTCGCAAGAAATTTAATGACCTCACACGAATGGTCAAGGTCAGTGAATGCATCTTCAAATGCCATATCACACCAACTGCACTACTAGCCTCACACACTGCTCAATTCACTACACCTCCATCACTCACCTACCAACAATCTCTATCAATCAGGACTCATACCTAACATGCATATGCTTCACCTCACCCTCACACACTTAGCACTGTTGCAAGCCACACACCCATATCTCACACCATGCTCATACTACCAGCTATTCAACCATAACAGTCACATCACCCAAACATATTGCAAGACACTCACTGACACACTACCCTCTCTCTTGCAGGAGAAGGTGGCACACAACCAGAGGCAGCAGGAACTGACCAGAGGGGGAGAGGCGTGCCTGCAGATTCTAATCCCCATGGGGGAGATGGTGCTGGCCATCATGGGAAGGGCCATTGCTGAGGCCATGGCCACCGGTGGGGCTGAATCCATTGAAGGTGATGGTATCCTCATACCTAATCCTCCTTCTTGCATCCCACTTCCCCCTCATCCCACAATCTCTTCTGATTTATAAGTTGCGGGTGGTGTAAGCATGCACTCTTACTTTCCCCTCACACCTCAACACAGCCTTACCTTACCACAGAACTGCAACCTGCTCAGACAGTGGATGAAGAGCAAGAAGACAATGACGATGAAGACACACATTGATTTCACACTCGTAGCCACCAGCTCAGATACTGACACTGCGTGTATCTTAGAGGGTAGCTTAAAGGTGGGATCTGCAAGTGTTCTGCAGCAAGGGCAATGGGCAAGGATAGCGCAGGTGCCAGCTCGCCGGAGTGCGAGGTCAGACAGGAGTTCTGCTGCAGAGGACTCAGATGAGGACTTCGATGGGCCAGGCCACAGAAAAAGGCTGATGGGTGTACACAACAAAATTCTTGGTGCATTAGAAAGCCTGCACTCAGTGTCACGGAACATGGAGGAGTCCGACACCAACTTGGCACAGGGCTTTCGGCGGAGCTTGGAGCTCATTCTTTCCAGCATTGAACTGGTGACCAACTCCATAAACACACGGGCATATCTCGCATCACGGTGCCCGTGCGTTTTCGGGCCTTATCGAATTTTACCCCCATTATTTCAATGAGTGGGAAATCTATGGAACAGGCTCCTGAGGGAGATGATGAAAGCAGGAAGTATTGATTCATTCAAATGCAAATTTGATGGATTTCTTATAGTAAGAGGGATGTCAAAGGAAAGGTGGGGCTGATTAGGGACAACAAAAATAGATCTTCTTATGTAGGCAGAGGGTATGGCTTTCTTGTTTATTCATTTATGGGATGTGGGCATTGCTGGCAATGCCAGCATTTATTGCCCATCCCTAATTGCCCTTGAGAAGGTGGTGGTGAGCCGCCTTCTTGAACCGCTGCAGTCCGTGTGGTGAAGGTACTCCCACAGTGCTGTTAGGTAGGAAGTTCCAGGATTTTGACCCAGCGACGATGAAGGATCGGCGATATACTTCTAAGTCAGGATGGTGTGTGAGTTGGAGGGGAACTTGGAGGTGGTGGTGTTCCCATGCGCCTGCTGCCCTTGTCCTTCTAGGTGGAAGAGATCGCGGGTTTGGGAGGTGCTGCCGAAGAAGCCTTGGCGAGTTGCTGCAGTGTATCTTGTAGATGGTATACACTGCAGCCACGGTACACCGGTGGTGGAGGGAGTGAATATTTAAGGTGGTGGAGGGGGTGCCAATCAAGCGGGCTGCTTTGTCCTGGATGGTGTCCAGCTTCTTGAGTGTTGTTGGAGCTGCACTCATCCAGGCAAGTGGAGAGTATTCCATCACACTCCTTACTTGTGCCTTGTAGATGGTGGAAAGGCTTTGGGGAGCCAGGAGGTGAGACACTCGCCGCAAAATACCTAGCCTCTGACCTGCTCTTGTTGCCACAGTATTTATGTGGCTGGTCCAGTTAAGTTTCTGGTTAATGGTGACCCCCAGGCTGTTGATCTTAGGGGATTCGGCAGTGGTAATACCATTGAATGTCAAGGGGCGGTGGTTAGATTCTCGCTTGTTGGAGATAGTCATTGCCTGGCACTTCTGTGGCGTGAGTGTTACCTGCCATTTATCAGCCCAAGCCTGAACGTCGTCCTGGTCTTGTTGCATGCGGGCATGGACTGCTTCGTTATCTGAGGAGTTGTGAATGGCACTGAACACTGTGCAGTCATCAGCGAACATCACCTTTTCTGACCTTATGATGGAGAGAAGGTCATTGATGAAGCAGCTGAAAATGGTTGGGCCGAGGACACTGCCCTGAGGAACTCCTGTGGCAATGTCCTGGGGCTGTGATGATTGACCTTAAACCACCACAACCATCTTCCTTTGTGCTAGGTATGACTCCAGCCAGTGGAGCGTTTTCCCCCCGATTCCCATTGACTTCAGTTTTACTTGGGCTCCTTGATATCACACTCGGTCAATTGCTGCCTTGATGTCAAGGGCAGTGACTCTCACCTCACCTCTGGAATTCAGCTCCTTTGTCCATGTTTGGACCAAGGCTGTAATGAGGGCGGGAGGCGAGTGGTCCTGGTGGATGCTAAACTGGGCATTGGTGAGCAGGTTATTGGTAACTGCCGCTTGATAGCACTGTCGATGACACCTTCCATCACTTTGCTGATGATTGAGAGTAGACTGCTGGGGTGGTAATTGGCCGGGTTGGATTTGTCCTGCTTTTTGTGGACAGAACATACCTGGACAGTTTTCCACATTGTCGAATAGATGCCAGTGTTGTAGCTGTACTGGAACAGCTTGGCTAGAGGCATGGCTACTTCTGGAGCACAAGTCTTCAGCACGATAGCCGGAATGTTGTCGGGGCCCATAGCCTTTGCTGTATCCAGTGCGCTCAGCAGTTTCTTGATATCACATGGAGTGAATCGAATTGGCTGAAGACTGGCTTCTGTGATGGTGGGGACATCAGGAGTAGGCAGATATGGATCATCCACTCGGCACTTCTGTCTGAAGATGGTTGAAAACGCTTCAGCCTTGTCTTTTGCACTCACGTGCTGGGCTCCTCCATTATTGAGAATGGGGATATTCATGGAGCCTCCTTCTCCCGTTAGTTGTTTAATGGTCCACTACCATTCACGACTGGGTGTGGCAGGACTGCAGAGCTTTGATCTGATACGTTGATTGTGGGATCGCTTAGCCCTGTCTATAGCATGCTGCTTCCGCTTTTAAGCATGCATGTAGTCCTGTGTTGCAGCTTCCCAGGTTGGCACCTCATTTTTAGGTACACCTGGTGCTGCTCCTGGCATGCTCTTCTACACTCCTTATTGAACCAGGGTTGGTCCCCTGGCTTGATGGTAATGGTAGAGTGAGGGATATGCCGGGCCATGAGGTTACAGATTGTGGTGGAATACAATTCTGCTGCTGCTGATGGCCCACAGTGCCTCATGGATGCCCAGTTTTGAGCTGCTAGATCTGTTCTGAATCTATCCCATTTAGCACGGTGGTAGTGCCACACAACACGATGGAGGGTGTCCTCAGTGTGAAGATGGGTCTTCGTCTCCACAATGACTGTGCGGTGGTCACTGCTACCAATACTGTCATGGACAGATGCATCTGCAACAGGGAGATTGGTGAGGATGAGGTCAAGTAGGTTTTTCCCTTGTGTTGGTTCTCTCACCACCTGTCGCAGGCCCAGACTGGCAGTTATATCCTTCAGGACTTGACCAGCTAGGTCAGTAGTGGTGCTACCGACCCACTCTTGGTGATCGACATTGAAGTCCCCCACCCAGAGTACATTCTGTGCCCTTGCTACTCTCAGTGCTTCTTCCAAGTGGTGTTCAACATGGATGAATACTGATTCATCAGCTGAGGGAGGGCGGTAGGTGGCAATCAGCATGAGGTTTCCTTGCCCATGCTTGACCTGAAGCCATGAGACTTCATGGGGTCCGGAGTCAATGATGAGGACTCCCAGGGCCACTCCTTCCCGACTGTATACAACTGTGCTGCCACTCCTGGTGGGTCTGTCCTGCCGGTGGGACAGGACATACCCAGGGATGGTGATGGAGGTGTTTGGGACATTGGCTGAGTTACTAAATACTTCACATTAGTCTTCACTGGAAAAGAAGATGCTGCCAATGTAGCAGTAAAGGAGGAGGCAGTAGTGATGTTGGATAGGTTAAAAATAGATAAAGAGGAGGTACATAAATGTTTGGCTGTCCTCAAAGTAGAAACATCACCTGGTCCAGATGGGATGCATCCCAGGTTACTGAGGGAAGTATGGGTAGAAATTGCAGAGGCTCTGGCCACAATCTTAAATGGTGATAGATTGGAAAATGTTGATGTACAAAGGGACCTGGGTGTCCTTGTACACCAGTCACTGAAAGCAAACATGCAGGTGCAGCAAGCAGTTAGGAAGGCAAATGGTATGTTGGCCTTCATTGCAAGAGGATTTGAGTGCAGGAGCAACTGTCTTACTACAGTTGTACAGGGCCTTGGTGAGACCACACCTGGAGTACTGCGTGCAGTTTTGGTCTCCTTACCCAAGAAAGGATATACTTGCCATAGAGGGAGTGCAGTGAAGGTTCACCAGACTGATTCCTGGGATGGCAGGACTGTCATATGAGGAGAGATTGGGTCGACTAGGCCTGTATTCACTAGAGTTTAGAAGAATGAGAGGGGATCTCATTGAAACGTATAAAATTCTGACAGGGCTAGACAGACTGGATGCAGGGAGGATGTTTCCCCTGGCTGGGGGGTCTAGAACGAGGGGTTACAGTCTCAGGATATGGGGTAGGATATTTAGGACTGAGATAAGGAGAAATTTCTTCACTCAGAGGGTGGTGAACCTGTGGAATTCTCTACCACAGAAGGCTGTGGAGGCCAAGTCACTTAATATATTTAAGAAGGAGATAGATAGATTTCTAGACACAAAAGACATCAAGGGGTATGGGGAGAGAGCGGGAATATGGTATTGAGATAGAGGATCAGCCATGATCTTATTGAATGGCAGAGCAGGCTCGAAGGGCCGAATGGCCTACCCCTGCTCCTATTTTTCTATGTTTCTATCTTCCAATGTGCCTTAGATATGGGGCCTGTAGGATTGCAAATGTTACACCCCTGTTCACAACAGTGGAGAGGGATAAACCTGGCAATGACAGGCCAATCAGAATAATGTCGGTGGTGGGGAAACTTTTAGAGACAATGCTGGAATTTTAACCTGGAGGCAGGTCAGGAACTGGGGTGATGGCTAGCAAGCAAGAAACCCAGGAGAACGGGTTTCCCACATGCCCTGCCGAATTTATTGTCAGGGCCTGATTAGCATTTCAAAGCTATTTTTCCCTCCCATCTGGCTGGCTGTGGGTGGGTAGGCCTGCAGCACTAGGCCGCAAAAAGGAGGGAGCGAGGGATCGGGTGGTGGGTGGTTGGGGGTTGGAGCAGGATTGGGGCTAGAGGAGCATCGGGGGCAGGTGGGGGGAAGGATAGGGCCAGAGGATTGGGGTCGGACGAGCATCGGAGGGGGAGGTGGGGGAATGATCGGGGCCGGGTGAGCATCAGGGGTGGGGGAGGATCGCAGCCAGAGTATCGGGGCGGGAGGAGTAGTGGGGGGTGGGGTGGGGTCAGGGCCGGAGGTGCATCAGGGGTGGGGCAGCTGAGAAGGCAATCGGAGGCCGGGGGGAGAGGGTGGCGGCGAGGGGAAAATTGGAGGCCTTGATTGCTGCGGGAGGGGGGGGCAGATTGGAGGTCTCGGGAGGCGTGACCAATCTCGGGGGTGGGTGAGGCAGGAACGCTGGATCCAACAGGTAAGTGTAAAGGCACCGACCTCCTGGATCCAGCAGTCCTCGTCTTCCTTGAGCTGGAGGATTCCCCGAGGCCTGTTAAACCTGACCAGCCAGAGTTAAATTTGAAATGGTGGTTCACAATGAGCAACGCCAGCCTCATTATAATATTTCAATGATGACCCGCCTCCTGGGAGTGGGTTGACTACCCGCCCCCGTCTCTGTTAAAACCGGAAGTCGGCTTGTTGGAGGCGGGTTGTGCGCGGAATTCAACTTTTTAACACTTTAACCTCCCACCCGACCCCCACCCACTCATTTTTTGGGGTTAAAATTTCCACCAATATTTCGGGACAAAATTAATTGGGATCTTGGAAAAGTATGGGCTAATAAATTAAAGTCAGCATGGATTTGTTAAAGGACAATTGTTTTTGACTAACGTGATTGAGTTCTTTGATGAAGTAATGGAAAGGAACAATGTGGTTAAGGTTGTGTATTTGGATTTTCAAAAGGCATTTGATAAAGTACCAAATAATAGACTTGTTCGCAAAAGTAAAGCCCATGAGATTAAAGGGTCAGTGGCAGCATGGATACAAAATTGGCTAAGGGACACAAAGCAGAGAGTAGTGGTGAAATGCTGCTTTTCAGACCGGAGGGAAGTATACAGTGGTGTTCCCCAGGGGTTGGTTTTAGGACCACTGCACTTTTTGATATATATTAATGACCTGGACTTGGGTATACAGGATATAATTTCAAAGTTTGCAGACAGTACGAAACTCAGAAATGTAGTAAACAGTGAGGAGGATAGTAACATACATCAGGAGGACATAGACAGACTGGTGAAATGGACAGACACATGCATTGGAATTTAACACAGTGATGTGTGATGTGATACATTTTGGTAGGAAGAATGAGGAGAGGTGATATAAATTAAATGGTATAATTTTAAAGGGGGTGCAGGAGCAGAGAGACCTGGAGGTGCATTTACACAAATCTTTGAAGGTGGCAGGACAATTTGAGAAGGCTATTAAAAAAGCATACGGGATCCTTGGCTTTATAAATAGAATTGAGAGGTCGCACAACACCAGGTTATAGTCCAACAGTTTTATTTGAAATCACAAGCTTTCGGAGCTATCGATTGCTCCTTCCTCAGGTGAAGTAAATTAGATACAGAATCGCCAAAGCATATATAGATAGAAAACAAAGCATGTGTACCTTACAATTGCAGACCACTAAATTAAATCATCCTGACTATCTGCCGAGGTGTGATAAAGTTAATTAAGTCAGCCAGGAAGGTACCACATCAAAGACATAGCAAGATACAACTGAGACAATGAGGTGTAGTCGCAGGGGTTCTAACGTGTCAAAAGCTGCCGTCTGTATGTAAAACGAAAAGCTTTAAAATTTTTACTTTTTTACTGGGAAAATTTTTACTTTTTTACTGGGGAATCACATCTGTGAACAAGCTAATGACGACTCGAGTCCGGATCACGTCATGTATCGTGACATAAACCCAAGATCCCGATTGAGACCGTCTTCATGAGTGCGGAACTTGGCTATCAGTTTCTGCTCGATGATTTTGCGTTGTCGTGTGTAAGTCTATTATTATAAATAGAGGCATAGAATAAAGAAAGAAAGGAAGTTATACTAAACCTTAATAAAACACTGGTTAGGCCTCAGCTGGAGTATTGTGCTCAATTCTGGGCACCACACTTTAAGAAGGGTGTCAAGACCTTGGAGAGGGTGCAGAAGAGATTTACTAGAATGGTACCAGGGATGAGGGACTTCCGTTATGTGGAGAGACTGGAGAAACTGAAGTTGTTTTTCTGAGAGCAGAGAAGGTTAAGTGGAGATTTGATAGAGGTGTTCAAAATCATGAACGGCTTTGGAAGAGTAAATAAGGAGAAATTGTTTCCAGTGGCATAAGAGTCAGTAACCAGAGGACACAGATTTAAGGTGATTGGCAAAAGGACCAGAGGCGACATGAGGAAATATTTTTTTACACAGCGAGTTGTTATGATCTGGAATGCACTGCCTGAAAGAATGGTGGAGGCAGATTCAATAGTAACTTTCAAAAGGGAATTGGATAAATACTTGAAGAAAAAAAAATACAGGGCTATGGAGAAAGAGCGGGGGAGTGGGATGAATTGTATAGCTTTACCAAAGACCTGGCGCAGGCACGATGGGCCGAATGGCCTCCTTCCGTGCTGTATACTATGATACTGTGAAATATGGTAAGTGTGGTATGTTTGAGAGACACAGGTGACTTTGAACCTATGGTTCCCCAAGCTTTTCACCGCTGTTGGATTTTCTTCAGCCCATGTCTGAGTTCTGCTATGAACTAATTGGCATAGATTGATTGCTATGATTAGTCATCAAGTCCACTGTTGTTGTAGCATGTGACTACCAGGATGGTAGAAAGTAAACTAGATGGTTGTGGTCTTTTTCCATCTAGCTATTACAATGTTCCTATGACTGTGCATGTGTTCAGACAGTAACCTGGTGATGGCAATATGCCATCGACATCGTTGTCTCTCACGGTAAGAGCCTACCCACAAGCTTCATGGCCTTCTCCTCAGAGGGTATGAGCTGTTTTAAGGTGGGGATCCCCATTCATGGGCATTGTACACCAACTTATCTTGCAAGAAGATAGAATAAATGAGGGGTAGGCTAGCAGTTGAGGTGTATGTGACAAATGGCATGAGAGAGCTGAAGTAAGAAATATGGGGATATCAGTCTGTTGAAGTAGAGGAATTTTTTTTGGTTATTAAGTAATTGCTGCTAGGATTTGGGTCGCCATAATGCAAGATTTTTGGCTCGATCCCTCCTTAACCATGGTGCACTGTGAAGGGTTAGTTGTACAAGTGTTCCATTAAGAGGGCGATGAGCCTGCTGGTGTTTAGAGCAGAAAGAAAAGGGTGTTCAGTATGTTACCTTGCCTGCCCAGATGAGGTCATTGAAATTCTGGCGACGCTGGTCAGCTGGCCTGAGGGTGAGAGAGTTGGCACTCATTGTCAGTGCTACCTCTCTCCAGATGGCACAAGTGAGATTCCTGGCAGGTTTGCTGGCTCAGGCATCCAGCAGTCGCTGTTTCCTTAGCTCTGTTTTCTCTAGGAGAGCTTAGAGGTCCGAGTGTGTAAAACTCTGGGAACAATTATCTGAGTATTGTCTAAGCCTTGGGGCCTAACTAAGGCTCAGAATCAGATTCACACCTACTTTTTGAGGGAATACGTTCTGATGGTCCTATCGGAGTGAGCTTGATCGAATTCTCAGGATGATTAGGAAACACCCCAGCCATACCCTTGAAGTTAGCCTTAAATGGGGTCGGCTGAAAAACATAAGAAAATAAGAACATAAGAAATAGGAGCAGGAGCAGGCCATTGAGCCCCTCGAGCCTGCTCCGCCATTCAATAAGATCATGGCTGATCTGATCTTGGCCTCAACTCCACTTATCTGCCTGTTCCCCATAACCCTTGACTCCCCTGTAGCCCAAATATCTGTCTATCTCAGCCTGGAATATATTCAATGACTCAGCCTCCAAGGCTCTATGGGGTAGAGAATTCCAAAGATTCACGACCCTCTGAGAGAAGAAATTCCTCCTCATCTCCATCTTAAATGGGCAACCCCTTATTCTGAAACTATGAAACTAAGAAGCACCTCCTCATCCTGGTGTGAGATTTCTGAAGTATCTTAGGTGAGGTAGAAACTCCATGGATCTGGGCTGCGCACCATATTGCGGCTCCACCCAGCCCCCCTCAGCTGAGACTATGCCAGATTTGCAATCCTCCAACCCGCTGACTGGAATGCCCAGGCCAGTGTGTCTAATCCTTTAGTTCACAAAGTACGCGCTGATTCAATGCGCCAGGGTTTTATTTGTAACTTGTCTGCATTCTCAGACATGAACCCAAATTGTTGTAACGCAGCTTCTATTTCTCTTCAACTAAATGATCTTGCAAGATTACTCAATCATCTATAGTAAACAACCAAATCCAAATTCTCAACAGCTTTCATGTCCTCAAAAGTATAGAACGTACTGGAGAGGGGCTGGGGAGGGGGGTATGTAAATAAATGAATATCTGGGCGACACAAAAGAAAGGGGGGGGGTGAAGTTCTGATTTAATTGACAACTTTGGGGCCTTTAGTGGGGTGTGCACAATGCAGTGGCACAAGCCTCTAGTCCGAATTGGTTGGAAAATACTGGGCATCATGTTCTCAGTGCACTTTCAGCACTTTGATTCAGCCCTGGATTAACCATCCTGCACAGTGTAAGCGCAGACACTGCTAGCGCATCAGAGTGAAAAGTCACCAACTTTTATGTTTTTTTTATTCCATCTTGGGATGTGGGCTTCGCTGGCAAGGCCTGCATTTATTGCTCATCCCTAGTTGCCCTGAGAGGTTGGTGGTGGGACTTCTTCTTGAACCACTGGTAGTAGTTTGATACAACTGGCTGGCCTTCTAGGCCACTTCAGAGGGAGGTTATGAGTCAGCCATGTTGGTGTAGGACTGGAGTCACATTTAGGCCAGACTGGGTAGGGACGGCAGCTTCCCTTCCCTAAAGGACATTGGTGAACCAGTTTGATTTTTACAACAGCTTCATGGTCACTTTTACTGGTACCAATTTTTTTTTTCCCCCAGATTTGTTTTTTAAACAGAATTCAACTTTCCAAAGGCTATGGTGGGATTTGAATTTACATTTTCTGGATTATTAATCCAGGCCTTTGGACTATTTGTCCAGTAACATAACCACTACAATGGGGGAAAAATTCAGTTGGTTGCGCCTCCCATTAGCGCCTTAAGAGGGCGCTAATGGGGCGCAAAGCAACTAGTGCCTGAGTGCAGCGCTGTTTGCGCCGCTTGGGAAATTAACTAGACATTTTGCGGCGGCACTAAACACTACCGCCACGATCTCCTGCGCCGGCAGATCATGACATCAGTCGAGTGCGCAACGCCCCGGTAGCGCCCTGGAGCATATATTGAGTGGCGCCCCCTGCCTCACCGCCTGCCGCTAGCAATGACAGGTTGAGGGGAGCGTTTTGCAGTCAGGAAGGGACTGGGGGAACGCTAATTAAAGGCGACCGCTTCCTGCCTTTTATTGTTGGTGAAATTTTTGAACCACGCATTCTGAGAGAGTGAGAGAGACACTTCTGGAGAGATTCAATGCTGTGTGAAGGAGTTTTGGGTACTGAGCAGCACTTTGCAGGTTCAGTTTGATTTGCCCTTCCTTGTATCGATTTAGAAGAGACTGTGGGGGCTGCACTCTGAGCTCTTTCCCTGGTTCTCTCCATTGATCTTTCCAGCAGATTTGATGTACAGGTCTCTCCAGGCCGAGATTCAAGGCTGCAATGAGCAGGATGTGGATGGAAAGCAAGATCAGCCCTCCCCTTTAAGAACTGGCAGGGGCCATTGTGTCTGTGTTCCATTGCTGACTGACATCACATGAGCTTTGCCAGCGCTCTGAGTTAGCGCCTCGCTCCTCGGCCTTTGCGCCTTAAGACAGATGTGTAGCGCCTGATTTAGCGCTCCAGTCACCTCCAGGGGCGATAAAAGTCAAGTTTGCAGTCAGAGGCGATAATTAGCGCCAGGCGCTAATCTTTGCGCCCGCCGATAATTGCGCCCCAAATGAGGCGATACTGAATTTTTCCCCCAATATGTTTTACATATATTGTATAGAATTTTAATGCATAATAGAAAATAATAATGTAACTACCACTCTCTTGGGCATCTATGCCACTCTCAGCCTGGGAACCCTACCATCCATGGCCCAGGAATGTCTGCGCTGGCAACCTTACCAAATGGAAAAGCTAACCTCACCCCCAGAATTTTTCTACTCCTGGCCTTGAATCCAGGTACATTTATGCTCCCAAACTTAGCACTGGATGTCAGCTTGGCTTAGTAGGTAGCCTTCCTCCCTGTGAGTCAGGAAGTTGTGGGTTAAGCCGCTGCAGCAATTGCTCATATAATCTGGCATAACGTGTAGTACTAAGGCAGTTCAGCATCATTGGAGGTGAAGAAGAAGAGCAAGGTTTCATGGCCAACATTCTTCGATTAACCTACACCATAAAAAAAGATGAAACTATCATTCATCTTATTAGTTTTTATGGGACATAACTGTGTGAAAAATGGCTGCCATGTTCACCCAAATACCAACAGTGATTGCTCTTTAAACTAATTCATTGTCTGTAAAGCATTTTGGGATTCCTGAGAGACTTAATGAGGCATTATATAAGTGCAGTTCTCTCTTTTTAGCAATTGTATTCCGGCCTCAGCTCCAAGAATCCCTCCACTCGCCTTAAGCTTCAGACTATGCTCCTCCTTCCAGATAAAAGGAATCCATCCTTGTTCCACTTACGTGTCAAATTGGGTCTCATGTCCCCACTCCATCCTCACTCTGCCTAACTGCTCTCCAATCTAGCCTCATGTTGCATTCTTCTGCCCTCACTTCTCCACACCACAAACGATCTACTAGTAGATTTTTTAAACACTGTTGGAAGAAAAGTGCTACTGTTTGAAACACCATTGACTTTACGCATGCCACAAAATCATTGCGAATCATTGATCATGTGATAATGCACCATCTAGCATTGTAACCGCCACAATCTCTAGCTCTGAGACGGAATCAGATCTATCATGCACAATCCACACCTTAAGATCATCTGTTCTAACATCTCATTGATCAGGGAATATTTTTCACGATGTCAATAGCTTCCTTCGAGCCTTAAGGAATTGGTAAGAATGATATTTCCTGTAGCTCACAGAGTCGATGTCAGTTAGTCTTCAATCATATTAAGTGACAGTAAGAGCATGTATTTTCTTTGAATTTTAAAATTCTATATCCTGCATTAATATTACCATTGTCTCTTTGTGCCGTTTAAATACATTTTTTAAAAATTTGTTTATGAGATTTGGGCATCGCTGGCAAGGCCAGCATTTATTGCCCATCCCTAGTTGCCCTTGAGAAGGTGGTGGTGAGCCGCCTTCTTGAACCGTTGCAGTCCGTGTGGTGAAGGCACTCCCACAGTGCTGTTAGGGAGGGAGTTCCAGGATTTTGACCCAGCGACGATGAAGGATCGGCGATATACTTCTAAGTCAGGAAGGTGTGTGACTTGGAGGGGAACTTGGAGGTGGTGCTGTTCCCATGCGTCTGCTACCCTTGCCCTTCTAGGTGGTAGAGGTCGCGGGTTTGGAAGGTGCTGCCGAAGAAGTCTTGGCGAGTTGCTGCAGTGCATCTTGTAGATGGTACACACTGCAGCCACGGTATGCCGGTGGTGGAGGGAGTGAATGCTTAAGGTGGTGTATGGGCTGCCAATCAAGCGGGCTGCTTTGTCCTGGATGGTGTCGAGCTTCTTGAGTGTTGGAGCGGCACTCATCCAGTCAAGTGGAGAGTATTCCATCACACTCCTTACTTGTGCCTTGTAGATGGTGGAAAGGCTTTGGGGAGTAAGGAGGTGAGACACTCGCTGCAGAATACCTAGTCTCTGACCTGCTCTTGTGGGCACAGTATTTATGTGGCTAGTCCAGTTAAGTTACTGGTCAATGGTGACCCCCAGGATGTTGATGGTGGGGGATTCGGCGATGGTAATGCCATTGAATGTCATGGGCGGTGGTTAGACTCTCGCTTGTTACATAGAAACATAGAAAAATAGGAGCAGGAGTAGGCCATTCGGCCCTTTGAGCCTTCAATATGATCATGGCTGATCCTCTATCTCAATACCATATTCCCGCTCTCTCCCCATATCCCTTGATGACTTATGTGTCTAGAAATCTATCTATCTCCTTCTTAAATATATTCAGTTACTTGGCCTGCACAGCCTTCTGTGGTAGAGAATTCCATAGGTTTATCACCCTCTGAGTGAAGAAATTTCTCCTCATCTCAGTCCTAAATGTCCTACCCTGTATCCTGAGACTGTGACCCTTCGTTCTAGACCACCCAGCCAGGGGAAACATCCCCCCTGCATCCAGTCTGTCTAGCCCTGTCAGAATTTTATACGTTTTAATGAGATCCCCTCTCATTCTTCTAAACTCTAGTGAATACAGGCCTAGTCGACCCAATCTCTCCTCATACGACAGTCCTGCCATCCCAGGAATCAGTCTGGTGAATCTTTGCTGCACTCCCTCTATGGCAAGTATATCCTTTCTTAGGCCAGAAGACCAAAATTGCACACAGTACTCCAGGTGTGGTCTCACCAAGGCCCTGTACAACTGTAGTAAGACATCCTTGCTCCTGTACTCAAATCCTCTTGCAATGAAGGCCAACATACCATTTGGAGATAGTCATTGCCTGGCACTTCTGTGGCGCGAATGTTACCGGCCATTTATCAGCCCAAGCTGGCCATTCATCTCATTTATGTTTGTGGGACCTTGCTATATCCAAAGTGGCTGCCACATTTGCCTGCATTGTAACAGTGACTGTACTTTAAAGTATGTGAGGCATTTTGAAATGACCTGAGAGACATGATAAGGTGCTATATAACTGCAAATCCTTAAGAGAGTGAAGTTCCTTGGTGTGTTTAAGCTAACAGACATATCCCGTGCGTATTAATGTGTAATTAATGTAAAGTAATTTGAAGCATCATTTTACGAGTTCACCCCCCACCCTGCCACATCGCTTCACCCACTGGGAGCACATATTGGGGGTTTAGGCATAAGGTCCAAATTCCCAATAAGCATTCCTGACAGGTGAAGCTCCATGTTTGAGTTCCAGGTACAGATCAGCCATGATCTAATTGAATGGCACTACAGGCTCGAGGGGCTGAATGGCCTACTCCTGCTTCTATCGTCCTATATTCTTATACTTGCAGTCTGTGGTATGTTCATAATGTCCACTATAAAGGTGGTATTAAGTTAATGGATAGATCTACAGATGTCCAGGATGGAGTCTGGGGGCACTGGTGGGGCTAAGGATCTTGACAGCTGAGTACTCACATGGGGCCGGAATATGATTTTCTTCCACTCTCACAATCAATTCTTTATGCATTGCCATACCCAAGAGTATAAGACAGGCTTGGACTGGGAAGATTAAAAGAGGCTGAGGCTGGCAACAGCCAAGAGTTGAAAAAGAGTCTGCAGGAGATGGGGTGGAGGGCCAGTGGAACAATGGGGTAGATTGGAGCAAGGACAGAAGGGTCAAGGGTGGGTATGCTGTGGAGAGGGGTACTGATGGAAGATTTGAAGGAGAGGGGGACAGTACTTGAGGAGAGAGAACCGTTAATAATATCAGCTAATATGAGGCCCAGGAAGGGAATTTGGATGGTCAACAGTTTGGTCCGAATAAGATTGAGGGAGCAGGAGGTGGGTCTCATAGACAAGATGAGCTCAGAGAGAGCAAGGCAGGAGATGGGATAGAAACTGGAGAAAGACATGAGTTCAGGGCTAGGGCAGCGGGGAACATTAGGGGAAGTTTAACCCGGTGGGCTAGGGGAAGGGAGGGAAGCAGCAGAGGCAGCTGAAATGATGGTCTTGATCTTCGTGACAATAAAGTCCATGAACTCCTCACACTTGTTGTTGGAGGTTAGGGTGGAAGAGGCAGGGGAGAGGGGCTTAAGCAGTCGGTTTGCGGTAGAGAAAAAGAAGCCAGGTGCTATCTTTGCATTCCAGGCTGATCCTGGAATAGTGAGCAGTTTTGGCAGAGGAGAGCAGGACCCGCTAATGCTTTATGTGGTCCAGTCAGATCTGGCGATGAATGGCTTAACCAGTTGTCCGCTATAGCGAAAATGAGGGTCGTACCAGGGGGAACGACGAGGGTGTGAGAGAGTATGATTTTAATGGGGACTAGGGCATCAAAGGTGGACGTGAGGGATCATAAACCATAAGGGATCATGAACTCCCTACTTGTTCCAGTGTGATAGCTGATTGAACATTAATAGATATATAGTTACCCACTCTAAACATGGCTCATTACATTACTATGCCTCCTCTATTGCCCCTCTGTAAAGAGCAATGAAGCATATGTGAGAGGCAGGACCTCACTGAGCTGACATTTTGTATCCAAAATGAAAGGTTGCAGGATTTTAACTGCAATAGAGGTGCTTTATAATACGGTCTGGAGAGAGGGAAGAATGGTAATGGTGTACTGCATGCTGCAGAAACTAGCTATGGAAAGCGGCACACCTGTCTGTAGGTGAGGATCAGCAAAAACAGGGCATTGTCAGAGGCAGAGGGTGATGAGGATCTAGCAAAAGCGGAGCAGCCACTACAAGAAGCATTGAATCAGTACATTATCAATAAGCAGCTTTTTTATATTTTATTGATTTCTGGTTTTTTGTAACTAGTCTTTCATTATTTAGCTGTTTATCCTAGAAAATACAGATTTGTAAAGAAAACAATGATTGCGAGGTTAAAGATCATGGCCCAAAAATTTGGCCGTTCTCGGGTGAGTACGGACTGTGTACTCACCCGTATTAATTCCCGAAGTGCCGGTTTCCTGCATGCACTGCGCATGCGTGGGAAACCGGCACTTCTGGTATGGTGAAGGGGGCGGTTCCTAGGTGAACCACGTGTGCACTAGAGGCTGCGCGCACGCAGCACACTTAGATTTTTTTTCAGGTTTCAACGCGAGGGTAAGTATTGAAGATTCTACGCTAGTAAAAAGGAGGCGTAAGACCCCTTTTGAACAAGGTAAGTAGTTAATTAAGTATAATTTAAAACATTTTTCAACAGGTTTATCTTTTTTAGAGACTTTAAAGAAAGGTAAGTTTATTTTTATAACTTTTAAAAAGTATTTTAATTTTTTCAAAAATTAAAATTTTTGTTTAAAGTGGTTAATTTATTTAACTATAGTTATTTTATTAATGTGATTGTTTTTTTTTTAAATTTATTTGAGGTTTAGCTGTTCTTTTGGGGCCGATTTCAATTCACAGATTTGACAGGTCTCATGTCAAATCTATGAATGAAAGATGGTCTGCTGCCATTGGCTCTCCATGGCCCACGTGATCCCAGTGGTCGCATCGCACTAACTGCGCCCCTGGGACATGCAAGCACTGCGCGCCGGCACAAGGGAGAGGCCCGGGACCCGAAGTTCCTGTGGGCCCGAAACACAACGGCAGGCACGGTGAGTAAGAGCGCGCATGATCCTTACCCCCGCGGCAAGCCGGGCACCCGAATTTCTAGGCCGATGTTTCATGTCCTTCATAGAAAATAATATTGAAGATGGTCTGTGTGTTTAATGTGATGTGCCACTGCATACGGCAGGCTGTGTATATTCATAGGCATTCACTCTTCTCATCTCAGCACTTTTCCTTGTCAGAAACCTTCTACCTCTAGATTCTGCGGGTATATGAAGCCATGTCCACAGACCGGGAAAGGTTCTCCCATGCCTGAGTGCTACTCATTATTAGTGGCTTGCCCCTCTACACAGCACAGAGCAGTTCTCCTTGCCCTTTGCTGTGGACAATGGCTCATAGACGCATAAATTGCACAGCTGCATGGCGTGTGCTAGGTGTACTTGTTAAGTGACTTCACCTGACGAAGGAGCAGCGCTCCGAAAGCTTGTGATTTCAAATAAAGCTGTTGGACTATAACCTGGTGTTGTGCGACTTCTTACTTGTTAAGTGGCTGCTCAGTTCACTTAAACCGCATACAATCGGGAGCTTTCGGATTGTGTGCTCTTTAGCACATCTGAGCTTCCAGAATGTCCACCAGCATGCGCAATTCTATCACTGTGCTTAAAAAAAAGGACAGAACTTTAATTCCCGTTTAACGCACTGTCTGTGCACTGAGAGGAATTTCACCTCCAAAGACTTTGGGAACTTTTAAAAAAATGTGTTCCTGGGATCTGGGTGTCACTGGCAAGGTCAGCATTTATTGTCCATCCCTAATTGCCCTTGAGAAGGTGGTGGTGAGCTGCCTTCTTGAACCGCTGCAGTCCGTGTGGTGAAGCTACTCCCACAGTGCTGTTAGGGAGGGAGTTCCAGGATTTTGACCCAGCGACGATGAAGGATCGGCGATATACTTTCAAGTCAGGATGGTGTGTGACTTGGAGGGAAACTTGGAGGTGGTGGTGTTCCCATGCGCCTGCTTCCTTTGTCCTTCTAGTTGGAAGAGGTCGCGGGTTTGGGAGGTGCTGCCGAAGAAGCCTTGGCGAGTTGCTGCAGTGCATCTTGTAGATGGTACACACTGCAGCCACAGTACGTCGGTGGTGGAGGGAGTGAATGTTTAAAGTGGTGGATGGGGTGCCAATCAAGCAGGCTGCTTTGTCCTGGATGAGTGTTCCGACTTTACTTTCCTGAGACGGGAACCTCGCTGGTCAACAGTGCATATCTGACGAAGGGTCATCGACCTGAAACATTAACTCTGTTTCTCGCTCCACGATGCTGCCTGACCTGCTGAGTGTTTCCAGCATTTTCTGTTGTTTAAGAATTCGATTACTTTAGGTAGTGTGCCTGGCATTCTGTGAACCAAGTGTAAGGGTTTTTGTCTCTCAGCCTGTGAGATTCGTGTGGCTCTGTGCAGCCCGGGTGCTAGTGCGGGTTTAGGCCTTGTTGCCTGTTCTGGTCTCCAGCCAGCCTGGGAGCACTAAACACACCTATGAGTGGTTCGACCCACTCGCCCTTACGGTTCTAGACACTGGACTTAGATGCGAGAGCAATAATGGAGATGAAACTCAGGTAGACTCGGTTGAATGGCACGAAATGGAAAATCTTTATTGCATATTATTTAAGATTACGAAATACATGTCATAAGCACAGATTAATGACAGTACAATCTTACACGCAGTTATGTAATTAATTTCAGGGAAACGAGGAACGAACGACACATCGTAAATGGGGGCACACATTACAATTATCCTTAATACTTAAAACCCTCCCCTATCAATATCTGTCCTAAGCTAGATTCGTAGGATTCGAGACTCATGCTCACCACTCGTGATAACTCGGAGAATTCCGAAAACTCTGATCGGATGTTTTTCACCGCAGCGCCCACGTGTCGATCAGGGGGTCTCCTGGCCCCACTTGTTTACTCGTTTCTGCTCCGGTTAGCAGGCTGGAACGTCTGCTGTCATGAAGATCTGTGTTGTCCTCGGAGTTCCGACACTGCTCAAAGAAGAGTCTTCCTGTGCCCTCACACCGGTTCGATAAAATTCGAAAAATAGTCTTCCTGTGCCAGTTCTGTAGAACTCAAAGAAGTCTTCCTGGCAAGGAAAATGTCTATTCGACCTACAGGCGCGGTCGGAGCTTACTGACCGTGGCGATAAGTATGGTCTTCTTCTCTTTTCATCTCATCTCATCTCATCTCGGGCCTTCGGTTCCAACACCGTTTACCGACTTATCGGGATGGTGCGCCCGCTTCAAGGCTTCAGAGCCCAGTTCTACACAGGTCTTCGCGACACGACACGGGGTAGATCCGAGCGGATCATAAAGTTCAACAGTCTTTTGAAAAGAGACATGAGGCAAGCAGGAACAAAAACGGCGAGTCAAGGGCAGCCACCAGGATAAGAGTCAAGAGTCAAGAGCCAAGAATAAGAGCCAACCGAATAAGAGAAAGATGGACGGTTTGGAGCCTGTAATTATAGTGCAAAATCTTCCGTTTCCCGCCCAACCTTAATGTCTTTTCTTTTGTTAGGGTTTGGCGCTCAAATGTCTTGTATAGGGTGATCTTCGTTTTAATGGGTTTCGGGGCTACTCGTAACTGTCTGAGTACCTGTTAATATTTCTCCCATTGTTTAATCGGTCGGTGTTCTCCCTGGAGGGGTTTTGGGGCTTCCAAGTGTTTTCTGTAACTACCCGCTAACGGCTCTCTCATCGTAGAGTCGTTGGGATTTTACATATTAATGTCTTTGGATGGGTTCTTGATTACTTGGTACAATAGCTCTTATTCGCACCTGGGAGACCGATTTCAGTATTTATGTGTAGACTGTAAACCCATGATGTCTCGTGTATTATCTTCAATGTGCTGAGTCTAAATCGATCTTGCACAAATGTTTATTGGAACGCCATCTTGTCTGCCTGTCGAAAAGTCTAGAATGTTCTGTCACGAGGTGCGGCGGCCATTTTACAAGCTGCTTGTGTCCACTTTGAAAACCTGACAGCATTCTGCTGAAATAAAAGCTGTTTGAACGAAACTCTGTGTTTTTCTCCTTATTAATAAAATCGCGATATATTGCGAATTCTACAAAGAGGTTTGACTAAAAGAGGTAACAGAGGGCTGTTTGCCCAGTTACAAGAGTGTTCAGACTTGCTTGTAGCTTGGCAGAATTCTTCCTGTGTCTACCTTTCAAACTAATCCTGCGTCCCTCTCCACAAGTATGATAACAGCTTGTTATTTGTTAGTTGAATATCATCACAAATAAAATGCTTGTTCATGATAGCTACAGTCCTATGATCAGAATATGGTTAGCAACAGGGATCAGTGTCCCAGTGGTTATTTCTGTGTTTATTATAACACACACACCCCTGTATGAATGCGTAATTTCATCCACATAACCCAGTATCCAAACCTTTTGTGTATTACCGTAAGCATCAGAAAGCTACCCAAATGTGTTTGAAATTTGCACATTGCCTAAATTATTTACGGAAGTCAGATTATTGCCATCTAATAGCATCCGCTGACATCTGGTAGCCATTCAAATGCAAAACACAGAACTCAATCAAAAATCTCATCCCATGTGTCCCCATAAACTTGATAGAAGTGTCATATAAAATGCAACCTTCAAAGTATAAATCTTTCATTAATCAGAAGATGACACAATCATTTCTTACAACTGGAACTCCAAGCAGAGTGCTACACAAGTCATTTTGTCAGGTGACTCTGCTTCTCCCGTGGGCTTTCTATTATTCTGTCACAACTGAGTTCAAGTGCAAAATGTTTATTAATATCATACATCTATCTCATCTAAAAAATGCTTAAATATGTACCCATCCACGTTGGCTTTCATTGAAAATTATTTTTTAAATGAGGGCAGTTTTGACTTTCAAAAGTTGGAATCCAACCTACAACAGAGCAGGACTTCCATAGAACACATGAGATCATTTGTTCAAACCTCCACCCCACCCCAATGCCTAATCTTAGTCAGAATCATGTTTACATCGTTCTCTGAGAAATTTCAGGCTGGTTCCTTGAAATGCTGCGTGCTGGTACTGCTTTAAGAGCAGGACATCTTCCTTCATCGGGGCTTTCTCCATGCCCACCCGCCCCCGACTCCCCCCGAGCCCAAAACCATGCATTTCTCAATGTAAGTCAGTAATTGTTGGAAGGACATGCACCTTTGTCCCATCGGCAATATTTAAATTTGGTGAACCTGGAAATTAGGACGGGTTAAACGGCAGGCTGGAAGCAATCAGTGAATCGCGGGACACGAAATTTTGGAGCTCATGTGTCCTATGTCTTTACTCACTATGTTAACCACATGTACACATGGCATTGTACACAATATGCCATTTGGTGAACATGTTATAAGAACCTAAGAACATAAGAAATAGGAGCAGGAGTAGGCCATGTGGCCCGTTGAGCCTGCTCCACCATTCAATAAGATCATGGCTGATCTTCTACCTCAACTCCACTTTCTTGCACTATCACCAAATCCCTTGATTCCCCTAATATCCAAAAATTTATTGATTTCTGTCTTGGATATTCTCAACGACTGAGCCTCCACAGCCCTCTGGGGTAGAGAATTCCAAAGATTCACCACCCTCTGAGCGAAGAAATTTCTCCTCATCTCAGTCCTAAATGGCCGACCCCTTATTCTGAGACTGTGACCCCTGGTTCTGGACTCCCCAGCCAGGGGAAACATCCTCCCTGCATCTACCCTGTCAATCCCTGTAAGAATTTTGTATGTTTCAATGAGATCAACTCTCATTCTTCTGAACTCTAGAGAATATAGGCCTAGCCTACTCAATCTCTCCTCATAGGACAATCCCCCCAATCCCAGGAACCAGTCTGGTGAACCTTCGTTGCACTCCCTCTATGGCAAGTACATCCAGTCCTCGCAATCTATTCAGTTGAAACAAATTGGCTACACCAACACAATCTAATCCCTTCATCATCTTATAAACCGCTTCTCTAAAGAATAGATACCCAGCTCTTTGAGCCTATCTTGGTAACAAACTTGCTAAGAGGCCCTCCCCTGTACCCTTTCCAAAGTATCAATCAGCCGGACTTTGTGGTAGAAATAACAGTGAGGCTAATAGCGCTCACTGTTATTTATGTGGAAATCAGACAGCAAGGTCCGGCGACCACACGTGAGCAGTTGAACGCGGAAATCCAGAAGTTTCTGTCCGAGATGTCCTGCTCCTCCAGAAGCTCCACTATAATGGGATCTCACCGTCTGACTCACCATTGAAATATATTGAACGGCATGAAGCTGATGTACTTACCTGAGAGATTGGAACTAAACTCACCAGAAAATGTTGGGCTTGTTTATTCCAGTGTAAGTACCCTTTTAACAGCATGGTACGTTTAATTACTGCCAAACACCCTCTCTGGTACTGAAAATTAACTTTGCTTCTAATTTTAATTAATGTTGGAGATTAAAAAATTAAAATATTTAAATAAAACATTTTTTTTACTTTTCTTTCTGTCTCTTTTATCTCTCTCAATCCAATCTTCCTTTCCCTCTCTTTATTTCACTTTCTGTACCTGATTTGACATTTAATTCAATATTCCAACTGACACTTCCTGGTTCAGACTCTGTGCAGCTCATTAACAATTCTTCAATCTGATTGGTTAAGGAGATACACAGTTGCATGCTTTATTCATGCAGGTCCCAGATGCTCTATAGAGGGTGCTGCACTTTTGGGCTCTCTAATTTACAGTAAGTTCCAGTGTAAAATCCCAAAGAAAGTCTATGGGCAAGTGCAAGTGTAATGAATGGCTGACGCCATTCGTTCACTGCTGTGAGCATAATTGGGGGATTTCATTCATTGGAACCGGAGTCTGATGAGGCGTTCACGGACAGCCCATCTGGAAGGTGGATTGGCTGCCTCTCTCCTCCCTCCCCCCCTCATCCTCTTCCTCTAGCTCCTCTTCCTCCTCCTCCTTCTTCTGAGGTGGTCCCGTAATCCCTGGTGGCAAGGGCTGCGTCCTCCTGATAAAGAAAAAAAGAAAGACTTGCATTTATATAGCACCTTTCACGACCACCGGATGTCTCAAAGTGCTTTATAGCCAATGAAGTACTTTTGGAGTGTAGTCACTGTTGTAATGTGGGAAACGGTGATGGCCAAGATGTGAAGCATGAGGCAGACCACCACGAAAGGGGACACCCACTCTGGTGTGTACTGGAGGGCTCCTCTCAAGCGGTCAAGGCAGCAGAACCGCTGCTTCAGTAGCTGGATGGTCTGCTCGGTAATGTTCCTGGTTCTCATTATATGAGTGCTGGGCACGAGTGGTGAGGTTGCGGAGGAGAGTCATCAGCCAGATAGCCCTTGTTTCCGAGCAGCCACCCTCGAGTTTGATGAGGTAGCTGGAAGATTGCTAGCACACAGGATGAAGGCATTATGACTGCTGCCAGGATAGCGGGCATTGACCATCAGGAATCGCTGGGCATGGTCGCACAACAACTGCACATTAAGTGAGTGGTAGCCTTTGCGGTTATGGAAGATCTTAGGATTGTTATATGGCACCCTGGCCCTCTCCTCCTCCCTCTGCGCTCATCTTCTCGTCTTCTTCGCTGCCTCTGCTCCCTCTCCCAAAGATACTCGAGCACGAAGGGGACTGCCAGTAGAACCCCCATGACTGTGAGCAAGTGTTGTGAGCAGAAGCCATTAAATAAGAATGAAGGCATTCTCCACTTGCAACAACACTCCCTTTTACCTTAGAACCTTCAAAGAAGTTAATAAAGATGCTGGAGGTCCAGAAAGTGGCACTTTGCCAATCAAACTGAACAAACATGTCAGGTGCAACTGATTGCTGATGATCCCTTTAAATACCACTGCTGGAGCCTCCTTCCTGCTCGTCAATGCTTGCTCAGCTCGTCACACTTAAGGCATGCTGGTAAGTGGAGCGGTGAACTCCAATCTTGCAGATCAGGTGTCAAGTGAGCGTTGCACACTCACTGATGTCACGATCTGCATCATCTACAAAATTTTAGCGATTGCTGACATCAGCAGTGCTGCTGGCCATCCGAAAATGTCGGCCGCCACGCAACCCGCCGGCAGCGGGCAGAAGAGCAGTCACCGCCATTATTTCATCCAAGTCTGGCGGTCAAGGGTGGCGATAATTCCCCCAATTTCTAGGCCATGGATTTCTCCCCTTGAAAAGGCTGTAGATTCTGAATCAATTAAGACTGAGAGCGATAGATTTTTGTTGGGTAAGAGTATTAAAGGATGTCGATCAAAGCCAGGTAAATGGAGTTGAAATACAAATCAACCATGGCATTGAATGATGGAACAGGCTCAAGGGACGAAATGGCCTATTCCTGCGTCTATATTACTTTAAAAGGCGGGAATTTTGATCGGGAAACGGGTTGGGAGCGACAGGGGCTCAGAAGTGGTCGGGAAACCTGCGAGTACGGATTTAACGGCAGGGCCTGATTTGCATTTCAAACCTGTTTTCCACCCGCAGCCAGCCAGATGGAGAGGCTGGCTGGCTGCGGGAGGGTAGGCCTGTGGCACTAGTTCCACAGAAAGGAGGGAGGGAGGGATCGAGTGTCGGCTGGAGAGTGGTCGGGGGGCGGACCCAAGCACCGGGGGGGAGGGAGAGGACATCGGGGACCGACATCAAGGGTTCAAGAGGGGGGAGGAAGAGAATGGGGCAGGCATCAAGAGATCGGGATGGGGGGAGGGAGAGAACATCGGGGGGCCTGGAGAACAATTGGGGGGGAGGGAGTGGACACCAAGGGGCCTGGAGAATGACTGCAGCGGGGGGGAGGGGCGGGGGGGGGGGAACATCGAGGGGCCTGGAGAATGATCGGGGGTGCGGGAGGCTGGGAAGGCAATCGGAGGCCTGTGGGGGGGCTCTCCGATCGCGGGGATTGGGTTAGGCAGGGACGCTGGATCCAGGAGGAAGGGGTAACAGCACCTACCTCCTGGATCCAGCAGTCCTCACCTTCCATTAGCTGTCGGGTTTCCGAGGCCTGAGAAATCCGACTAGCCACAGTTAAATTTAAAATGCTGGTTAAAACTGAGACACGCCAGCCTCATTATAATATTTAAATGGTGACCCGCTTCCTGGGGGTGGGTTGGCTGCCCACACCACACCCCCCCACCCCTGACCTGCCTCCGTTAAAACCAGAAGTGGGCGGGTTGGAGGCGGGTTCTGGTTGGGATTCCGTATTTTAACACTTTAGCTTCCCACCCGAGCCAAACCCACCCGTTTTTTATGGTTAAAATTCCCCCCAAAGTCCCTGCGCCAGTGCCTGGCATCCTTTTAAATTTTCTATCTCCTGATGTTTGATGAAGTTCCACTTATAGCTGCGTTGATTTTCAGTTGATAGGTTTTCATGCAAGTGGCATTATTCTCTTAAATTCCAGTTTATTAATGTTCACCAACTACATTTATTGCCTCTCCCAGTATCTTGATTTTGCACTGTATTAGATGATACATGGCTGTCCATCTCTTCCATTTTGAGCAATGTGACCTTTCAAAACCAGATCTTTACTGGAGTAAATCTTGGATAGTATTTGCCATGTAAAATATGGATATCGATCAACAAACAGCAGAACAAACAGATTTTTCTCCTTTGCTCATGTAACAGATTATTCAACAATTTGGCACCTCCCGTGGGGAGTGGCGGTTACAGGGAGCGCATCTGGGGATGTTGCAGGCATGCATGCCCACGATTGCCAAAGATGCATCGCTCCCCAATGGATGAAGTGTGGGTGGGTGTGAGAGTTTATTCCTCACAACCTGAGAGTACAAAATGCTTCCGCAAAGCACTTTTTCAGAATCTGTTGCAAACCTCTATTGACAATGCTTTGTACACTTCACGGGCTTTCCCCTACAACGTGAGTGTCAGAAAACTCAGCTTAGTTATACTATACTATCACCTGTAAATGATTCTGCCAGGAACACTAGATACTCAATTGATCTGCCCTAACTGCTTGGTCCTGCCAATGCGTCAGTGTTACTGATCCCTTCAGGCCTGCCATACTGCTGTGTGTTGGTGCTTCCTCTGCTAATTCTCCATTTCTCATCCTGTAAATCCTACCACAATCGATATTTCGATAGCTTTTCCTACCAGTCACAAATGAAAACCACTAGATATACCTGTGAGAGTTTAATGAATGTTTCGGTAATCTTCTGTTTTGTTTGAGCCCTTGAGTCCTAATTTCCGTATCCATGTTACTCATCGTTAGAGCAACTCACGAGCAGCTTGGCAATCAACTGGAAACTTCTGCCGTGGAACTGTCCCTGAGTCAAACACCATATCAGCTCAAATTCATCAAGAAACTCTAATAAATGCAAAGCCTCTGGAAGCGATTGCCAAGTAGAGATTTAAGAAATGTTTTACATCTTTACTATAATTCACTGTAAACAATTAGTTCCACAAAACTAATGTTAAATATACCTCCCAGAATCGCCTCTAGATCCTTGTGCTTTGAGGAACATATGAGCCAGCAGTAAGGCTTCTTTATACTGGATAAGAAATATGTAATTGGTGGACAAAGGACTACCCAGTAGAAAAATAATGGCCTAGAAATTGGACAATGCCCGAAAACAGATGGGGGCACCAGCCAGCGTTATTTGCCTGCGCCCATTCTAAGTAGGGCAGGCAGCACGCAGAATTCGTGCTGGCTGCTCATTAACATGATTGGAGCGCTGATCTCAGCGCTAAACACGCTGCTGGTTGGTTTAGCACTCAACGAGGGGGCCAATATCGGGTGCAGTCCGATGGCCAGTAAAATTTGGCCGAGGCGCTCTGCACTACTTAAAGGGGAGGTGCTTTGTTGCAGAAGCACCTCATTGTCAGGTGAGAAGAAACAATGGCCAAGAGCAAGAGCCAGACATTTTTCCGATGCTACACTGGAGGCCTTGGTCCTGGGGGTGGAACAACGGCAGGCTGTCCTTTACCCACAGGGAGGAAAGAGGCCATCGAAGCTCATCACCAGAAGGATTTGGGAGGGGATCGCACAATCCATCACGGCCACCAGTGTTGTCCCAAGGACATGGATCCAGTGCTGCAAAAAGTTTAATGACCTCACACGGCTGGTCAAGGTGAGTGAAGGCTTCAGCAAATGCCATATCCCACCATCTCCACCACAAGCCTCACACACTACTCAATGCACCACACCCCCATCACTCACCTACCAACAATCTCTAGCTATCACCACTCATACCTCACAATCATGGATTCACTTCACCCTAACACACTTACCACCACTGCAACACTCACACCCACATCTCACGCCTTGCACACACTGACAGCTAATCAACCGTGACAGGTACATCACCCAAGCACATTGCACCACACTCACTGACACACTTCTCTTTCTCTTGCAGGCAAAGGTGGCGCACAACAGATGTGAGCAACAACAGACCAGAGGCAGCCAAGCCAGGATTGAAACCCTGATCGACCTCGAGGAATCCAGCTTTGAAATTATTGGAGGGTGAGTAACAGAGTCCGTGGCCAGTGGAGAAGTTGAAACCATTGCTGCTGATGATGGTATGGTCATATCTAATTCTTCTTCTCATATTCCACTTCCCCCTCATCCCACAATCCCTTCTCACTTACAAGCAGCTGACGGTGGATGCATGGATATCTTGCTTTCCTCCCCGCCCTGCCTCATCACAACCCGACCCTTGTGCCTTTCTGCTTTCAGATACCCAAGAACTGTCACCAGCACAGCTAGTCCCTCATCATCTTCAGCAAACTGACAGAGGACAAGAAGAAGAAGAGGAGGAAGAGGAGGCACTAGCAGTGCATCTGACACTCGCAGACACCAGCTCAGAAAATGGCACTGTACAGACTTTAGAGGGTAGTATAGAGGCGGGATCTGCACATGGTGAGTCACCAAGCACGAGTCGGCTGCAGCCTGGCCAGGGGGAAAGGGTAGCTTGGGTGCCAGCTCCCCGGAGGGCGAGTTCGTGCACAAATTCTGCTGCACAGGACTCAGATGAGGACCTCGATGGGGCGATCTTCAGAAGAAGGGTGATGGGCATGCACACTGAAATGCTATGTGCAATGGCAAGCCTCTTGTCAGTATCAAGGAGCGTGGAGGAGTCTGGCTCCAACATTGCACTGGGCTTTGCACAGAGCTTGGAGCCTGTGATTTCCAGGATGGAAATGACGGACAACTCAAGGAGGTACCTTGTGGATCCACGATGATTCTGGGTGTGATGGCCGATATTGAAGCTTCTTGCACAGGTGGAAACAAACCAACGTTTCACTGCTGCAGTGGAGGCTCAGACTGCTGCCATCATCACTGGGTTTACGAGTCTCAAAAGGGGCTGGCAGGGTTTTGGAGCAGGCAAGCAATCAGTCCTCCAACAGAGTGCTAGGAATGTTGAGGCGCCGCCCCAGGGGAATGGCAGTGGGTCAGTGGAGCAAGAATCTGCTGTCCTCTATCAAAATGACAGCATTCCTACTCCCACCACTGCCACTCTGCTAGGGCCCTTACTGTTGCCGGTCAGCCAGCCAGCCTGGACTGCTGTCGCCCATGCCGAGGTGGTGCAGTCTACAGCCAGGCCTTCTAGGCCCAGAGCTACTCGAGGTCGTCCTGCAAGGTCATCTGTAGTCTCCTCCATGGAAATGCAGCAGCCTTCCTCCAGCCATGCTGCAGCCATGGAGCATTAGAGTAGGTAAAGGCACATGAAAGACAGACACTAAGGGAATGCACAAGCGTGAATAGTTGAGATTGCCAGTGTGATTGGATTATGATAAAATTATAAATTTTGTTTGGAATGTATGTTTTGTGGTGGCTCTCATTTCAGTTTTGTGACCAGGAGGATGCTGTGATGCTCCGTGACAGAGGGATGGTATGATTGGAAAATGGTGAGCAACGGGGACCTGGGGTTTCATTTAGTTGAATCGGAGTCTGTAAAGACGCTCACAGACAGCCCGTCCAGAATGGGATTTGCTGCCAGCCTCCTCCCTTCCTCCTCCTCCTCCTCCTACTCCTCTTCCTCTTCCTCTCCTCCTCCTTCTCCTCCTCCTGAAGTGGCCCCGCAACCCCTGGCAGTAAGGGCTGCGCCCTCATGATGGCCAAGTTGTGAAGCATGCAGCTGTCGACCACAAAATGGGACACTCACTCCGGTGTGTACTGGAGGGCTTCTCCCAAGCAGTCAAGGCAGTGGAACCATTGCTTGAGCACCCAATGGTCTGCTTGATGATGTTCCTGGTTCTCATTATGAGTGCTGACCACAAGTGGCGGAGTTGCATAGGAGAATCATCAGCCAGGTGCAGAGCGGATAGCTCTTGTCTCTGAGCAGCCACCCTCGGGTTCGATGTGGTGGCTGGAAGATTGCTGGCACACCAGACTGATACAGGATGAAGGCATCATGACTGCTGCTAGGATACCGGGCATTCACCATTATGATGCATTGGGCATGTTCCCACAACAACTACACATTAATTGAGTGGTAGCCTTTGTGGTTACAGAACATCTAAGCATTGTTACATGGTGCTCGCAAAACCACGTGTGTGCAATCGATGGCGCCCTGCACCATGGGGAAACCTGATTTCCTGGAACAGCCATATGCGCAATCATCCTTCTTCTCTCTGTTCAGAGAGAAGAAAATTAAATCACTTCTCCTGGAGTACAGAGCCTCTGTGACCTCCCGAATGCAGCAATGGACAGCAAACTGGGAGATGTTAGCTATGTCTCCTGCTCCAGACTGGAAGGATCCACTGGCGAAGAAATTGAGGGCCACGGTGACCTTGATGGCCACTGGGAGAGCCATGGTCACCCTGCTCTGAATCTGCAAGTCTGGTTGCAGGAGGTAGCAGAGTTCTGTGACCACCTCCTTGGTGAAGTGGAGCCTTCTAATACACTGCTCCTGGCTTAAGTGGAGGTAGGAGAAGTGCCCTCAGAAGACCTTAGGTGGGTAAAGCCTCCTGCTGAGAGCCCTCCTGCTCCTCCTCCTCCTCCTTCTGCGAGCATCTTGTCCTCTTCTTTGCTGCCTCCGCTCCCTCACCCGAAGATACTCAGGCCTGAGGGGGACTGCCAGTAGAATCCCCATGACTGGGAGCAAGTGGTGTGAGCAGAAACCTTCAAATGAGAAGCAAGACCTTCTCCACTTGCAGCAACACTGCCTCTGACCTCAGCAACTTTAACCAACTCTAGAAGGCTCCAAGAGTTGCAGAAACTTAGACAGAGCCAGTAGAACTGAAAAAGCATGTCATCTGCAATGTGTTGATGATGACCCCTTTAAATAGCACTGCTGGGGGCTCCTTCCTGCTGCTGAACACTTGCTTAGCTGCTCGTGATTAGGAGAGGGTGGTAAGTGGAGCGGTGACAGCGACAATGGCAGATTGTGCGTCAAATCAGTGTTACATACGCATTGATGTCACGATCTGCTTCATTTCCATTTCTGCACCGAATGCAGGCAACAGCAACGCTGCTGACCTGCCCAAAATGGCGGCCACCACGGGACCTGCTGGAAATGGGTGGGAGCGAGTCGGACGCCATTTTTTCTTCAAAATGCACCTTACTGGTTGGCGCTGAACCCCTGAATTTCGAGGCCAATGTTTGCTGTAATAACATTTTTTTTTAAAGATTTCACAATAAAGAAGCGACAATCTCTTCGGTATCGCTAATATTAACAACTTCAAAACAATAAGTACACACGCAAGGGCAGGTGACCCAAACCCAGGACCAGGCTTTCTCCAGACCTTAAACAGTAATATTCTTTGATAATGTGAGGCATCAACAGTGATCACAACCTCCATATGTACAAACAAGGGTGAGGGTAGCTTGAGTTACAGGGGCAACCTTTGGGAGGGATGAGGGAGACATCCCCCCAACAATATTTCTGCATGGGTTATGTGCCCCTTTACCCTCCCTGTTTTAAATCCCAAAATATGTCTAATGCCTCTCTCAATTCTTGATATGCGGTGGTGCCTTTGGCTGGAGTCTATGCATTATGAGTGAACTTTCCACCACATACACTAAGGTGGCAGGAATAATGGTGCCTGGGCTTTGGGTATGCCCAACCTCCGCATATCGGATCATTGAGATTCATTACATACACAGAACAAGCTCCCAGTGTAAATGGAGCCTATTGCTGGGAGCTTTGACAGTGGTGAGAGGGAGGGGTAAGGATTTGTTTTGCACTGTTAAGCTGCAACTTAAAGGGCTGCAGCAAGCAATTAAAGGTAAGTAAACTTTAACTAGAAATAAAGGTGAAAATCAAGCTGAAATTGTGATGGAGCAAAGGCAAAATAAAATATGCTCAATTTTTAAACTCAGATGTGGAGCTGCTGCTGCATAAGGGGCACCAAAAGATGATTTGTCACTTGTTTGTTACTGCAGGCCACCCTCCCACATGAAGTGCAGAGTACCTCAGAGGAGCTGCCAACCAGAGTTAATGCCAACAGCATTGTACACTACACATAGAGCCAGATGAGTAAGAAGCTTTCAGGCATCAACAAATCTGCCCAGGCAAGGCTCCCAACCTTCTCTATATCAATCAGATGGCCAAAGTTTGCATGCCACAAAGAATTTCTTCTCTACCTGTTACAGTGACTGTGGCTGCATACAAAGCACTCAGATGGCTTTGCAGTTCTTTCATTGCTCAGCAGTTATGCTCAAACTGTAGCAGGGTACAAATCAAAGCTGAAAATTACAAATGGAAACCCTGTTGCATTTACATCTTTAAAGAAGAGGAACATAGAACAGGAGTAGGCCATTCAGCCCCTCGAGCCTGGTCCACCCTTCAATGAGATTATGGCTGATCTGCGACCTAACTCCATATACCCACCTTTGCCCCATATCCCTCAATACCTTTGGTTAACAAAAACCTATCAATCTCCGATTTAAAATTAACAATTTATCTAGCATCAATTGCCATTTGCGGAAGACAGTTCCAAACTTCTACCACCCTTTGTGTGTAGAAGTGTTTCCTAATTTCACTCCTGAAAGGTCTGGCTCTAATTTTTAGACTATGCCCCCTAGTCCTAGAATCCACAACCAGCGAAATACTTTCTCTCTATCTACCCTATCTGTTCCCCTTAATATCTTGACAACTTCGATCAGATCACCCCATAACCCTCTAAATTCTAGGGAATAAAACCCTAAATTCTAGGGAATGTGCCCTGAAAAATGCCTCCCAGCGGAAGCGATCTGTATGAAGCATGTGCCTTTACTCACACATGAGCAGGAGCACTCCTCCTCCCGGCTCCACATTGAGGTAAGTATTTTTAACAAACTTACCTTTTTAGTGCCGGCGTGCAGCGGTCCTTTTAAGGACTGCTTGTTGGGCCACCTGTAGACCTGGTTTTCCTGAATGCAGCCAATGCTGACACCGGCTGCCTCAGGGCAAAGCAATATTGCAGAGGGGGGCATGAATAGGCATTAAGCCCCTTATTAGCATATGCAAAAGTTCTAACGCCTGTTTCAGGTGCAGGCCCACAACACTTTTTTTGCCTATACCAATATGGCGGGCGGCGAACATCCAGGTCGTATTGTGTGTGCGCTTCCTGCACGCCATAGTGGAGGCTTAGGCACCCGCTTAGCACTTGAAAATGGGCACGCACCATTTAATTTTATAGGCCCAGGTGTTTAACCAGATAAACTGTGCAGCTTACAAGTACAGGGCACTGGCAGGCTTTGCCTTGTTTGTCCAGCTAGGACCAGACATTAGGGCATTGACTTCCAGGGTTAACTGGAGCCAAGTGGCAAGAATCCGGCCACCAGTAACAGGTCTACCTCCCCAATTAGCAACTGGTGAATCACCAAAGCTGCCATGGAGTACTGTGGCCTTGTCTTATTCAGGTATTGGGTAAGCTACCACGGATTAACTTTGATTTGAACGTTCGTCATCAGGTGTGTCATAGTGAAGCCACCTGAACCTTTAAGACATCCCCCTTACCCATCTAATAGTCATTACTTGGTGCAACTCTAGAAATAAAAAGAGGAACATGTGTTAGAATGGCTACAAATAGTGATTACATGGCAATATACTGATTGAGTGTCTACTGGTGTCAGAGTGAATAAGCAGGGGAAGAAGAAATAAGACAAAAGCAAAATACAGCGGATGCTGGAAATCTGAAATAAAAACAGAAAATGCTGGAAATACTCAACAGGTCAGGCCGCATCTGTAGAGAGAGAAACAGAGTTAACGTTTCAGGTCGATGATCGACCTGAAACGTTAACTCTGTTTCTCTCTCTACAGATGCTGCCTGACCTGCTGAGTATTTCCAGCATTTTCTGTTAAGAAAAAATAAGAGCAAGATTATATATCAGGTGAGAAACAAGCTTAAGGCCGGCTTGCCTGTTTCTTCTCTGAGCTCTGCTGGTGTTACCAGCTGACCCGATCGGGAATTGGCTCCTATAAAAAAAAGAGACTAAAAAAGTAATACATCTCGAAATCTAAACTTATACTAACAGCAATATCAAATTACCAACAAAAATGCCAAGCCATGCAATTCTGCAAAATGCAGTTATTAAGTTTAAATCACAAAGGATTACCCAGCAGTTTTATAAATTATTCTCATTCCTTGGTGACTCTTGGAAGAAACAATTGCTTGCAGATGCATGAACTGTAAACGAGAATGTTGCCAAAGAACTATATCGCTGCAGTTTGTTAAGATCTACTGCCAGTTATATCAAATTTGTCTTATTATTGATTACCTGACCTAACCAACATTCTCTGCTGCCAGACTAGAAAGGTAAGGTGAGAGAATGAGAGACAACACATCAACAAGCTTTGACAGCACAGATGGTGCGTGAGCAGTCCTCGTTAAACGGAACATTTGCCTGGGACATCTGCGCCATGTAATTTCACAGGGCCGCTTACGCCGGGTTTGCGGCACTGAGCCGAGACTTGCACCCACCGATGCTTTGCAATGCTGACCCCATCAGAATTACTGGGGTCAGTTCCTATTAATATCTGTTGGTGGTTCTCTAGTCTAAAGTTCGGTGTAAAATGAGAGTACTGTGCTGGGAGTACTTGGAAATTAGTGTGCAGCCTTGAAAAAGCCAAGTATGGGGAAGTGCTTGGCTTTAATGAGTTGACTGTCACGTTGCTGGACTGATAGCTCATGTGTGACTTTGTGCCACTTTTAAAACATGTCTTCCCCTGGAGGACCAGGCAGAGGGGCAGCTGCAGCAGGAGAAAGAGCATTGCAATGAGGCAGAACAGAAGAGCTTCGGCTTCCAGATGTATTACTTTTTTAGTCTGTTATTGTACAGGAGACAATTCCCGATCAGGTCAGCTGGTAGCACTTGGAGAAGAAATGGGCAAGCCGGCCTTAAGCTGGTTTCTCACGTGATGTACAGAGAAAGTGCCTTTTTAGACCCAGGCCCTGCTTTATTGTAGGGAATGAACTCACGCCATTAAGGCCCAGGAATTATTCTACTGCACGTGCAGAATTTGGTGTCATAATTTCTCAGGCTTTTCTGTGGAAATGCACTGAAGTCAGTGAGCATCCATTGCTGCTCGGTGCTTTGAAGCAGCAGCAGGGGCTATGTGCCAAATATTAAAAACTGGACACTGGAAAGGACAGCTCAGCCATTTTGATGAGTGCACGTTTATAGGTGAGTGCCTTTCGTACCTTCAGATGTTTGTTTTCCTTAAGTCATTGGATTTGTATTGCAGGTGTTTGATTTCATGGAGATCTGGGTTAGCATTAAATCTAATTTGCATTTTTCCAATTTTTGGGGGTAATCGTGCTTTTGAGATTTATTGGCAGCTACAATTAAGAAGTGGCTGCAACCACAGTTAAGAATGTAGGAAACCTACCGCTGGTGTTCTGCCTGTGTACTTGCTCATTCTGGAAGAAAGGAGGGATGTGTGTTTGCACCTGAGGCGGACTGCCTGCACTTGTCCTTACCCAATCACCCATGTCTACACAGTACAACACAGACATGTCTAATAATGAGAACAGCCTTCAGGGCCTACACTTCACCAAGGTAGCAATCACAGAATTACACTGTCTCTTTGAGTCAGACCTTCCTGCTAGTTCCATGATGGGGCTGGGTTTACAGGTGGCTGTCAAAGTGATTACTGCCTTGAACTTTTATGCTGCTGCATTTTCCCCAGAAGCAGCAGGGGATATATGCCAAATATAATTGCAGCTGCCAACTCGCCTCTCAGTCAGAAGGACTTGAGCACATAATCTAGGTTCACTCTTCAGCATATGTGACAACCTGCAAAACTTGGAAAAGCTGACGCAGCCCCGAAAAAGCTGACAACTCAAATAACGACATGCAATTGGAAAACACCCTCGAATAGAGGCCTGTGACCAAGGCCACTGCTTCAAGTCGAATGAACAAGTTACATTCCTTCTCATTACATTGGACTTCAGGATTCTTATTAGTGTTGTAGGGCTGGAGCAGGTTACACAGGTAGGGAGGTCGCAGTCATAAAGGGATTTAAACATGAGGATGAGAATTTAAAATTTGAAGCATTGGGGGACTGGGAGAAAATGTAGGTCAATGAGGACAGGGATGATGGGTGAGTAGGACTTGACGTGGGGTAGGGTACAGGCAGAAGAGCTTTGGATGAGCTGAAGTTTACCGTAGGTGGAGGATGGGGAGCCAGCCAGGGGAGCACTGGAATAGTTGAGTCTGGAGGCAACAAAGACATGGATCAGGGTTTCAGCTGCTGATGGGCTGAGGTAGGGGTGGAGCAGGGGCAGACCGGCTCACCTGAAATGGCGCGGATTATTTTGAATTCGCAATGAAAAAAGGGACACCAATAATTGAAATTAAAAGAGTCAGTGAACGGGTCAAGGGAGGTTGTGGAGAGGTAGAATTGCATGTCATCAATGTACATGATAAAGCTGACATCATGGCCTAGAAATTCGCGTGGCCGGCTTGCCGCGGGGGTAAGGATCGCGCGCGATATCACACACCGCGCCTGCCGTTGTGTTTTGGGCCCACAGGAACTTCGGGTCCTGGGCCTCTCCCAAGAGCCAGCGCGCAGTGCGTGCGTGTCCCAGGGGCGCAGTTAGTGCGATGCGACTCCTGGGATCACGTGGGCCATGGAGAGCCAATGGCAGCAGACCATCTTTCATTCATAGATTTGACAGGAGACCTGTCAAATCTGTGAATTGAAATCGGCCCCAAAAGAACAGCTAAACTTAAAATAAATTTAAAAAAAACATCACATTTATAAAATAACTATAGTTAAATAAATTAAGCAATTTTTGAAAAAATTAAAATACTTTTTAAAAGTTATAAAAATAAACTTACCTTTCTTTAAAGTATCTAAAAAAGATAAACCTGTTGAAAAAAAATTATTATACTTAATTAACTACTTACCTTGTTCAAAAGGGGTCTTACACCTCCTTTTTATTAGCGTAGAATCTTCAATACTTACCCTCGCGTAGAAACCTGAAAAAAAATCTAACTTTGCTGCATGCGCGCAGCCTCTAGCGCGCACGCGGTTCACCTAAGAACCGCCCCCTTCACCATACCGGAAGTTCCGGTTTCCCGCGCATGCGCAGTGCATGCAGGAAACCGGCACTTCGGAAAGCAATATGGGTGAGTACTCACTGAGTACTCACCCGGGAACGGCCGAATTTTTGGGCCCATGTCTGTAGATAATGTCCCCAAGGGGCAAAAAGTAGATCATGAAAAGCAGAGGGCAAAGGATAGATCCTTTGGGGACTCTAGAGGTAACAGTGCAGGAGTCATTGCTGGAGATGCTCTGCCTACGACTGATTATGTAAGAGTGGTACCAAGTGGAATGAAGTGAGGGCAGTCCCAATGAGCTGGACAATGGAGGAGAGGCATTGGAAGAACATATCAGAGGCTGCAGAGAGGTTAAGGAGGATGAAGAAAGATAACACACTATGGTCGCAGTCATAGAAGATATCATTTATGCACCAGTCAGTATTTTCTAAGTCTGGAGAAAGCAGATCAATTCAATTTTTTTCACCATTCTTCAGGATGTGTGCGTCACTGGAAAGGTTGGTATGTACTGCCCATTCCTAGTTGCCCTTGAGAAAGTAGTGGGCCTTCAACTCAATCTGCTGCAGTCAATGAGGTAAAGTTAATCCCACAATGAAGGAATGGTGATATATGCCCAAGTGGATGGTATGTGTCTTGAAGGGGAACTTGGAGATGATGGAGTTCCCATGCTGCTGCTGCTCTTGTCCTTGGAAGTGGTGGAGGATGTGGGTTTGGGAGGTCCTGCTGAAGAAACCTTGGTAACTTGCTGCAGTGCATCCTGTAGATAGCACACACTGCAGTCACGGTACGTTGGTGGTGGAGGGAGTAAGGGCTAGAAGTTCCCCTCGAGCCCCATTTGGGGTGCTAAATCAGCAAAGCTGGAAAAGTTAGCGCCAGGCGCTAACCTCTTCCCACCTTTCTAAAATTCCCACTTTTTGCTCCAAGAGGGAAGTGGAGCGCTAAGTCAAGTGCTGCACTTCCTTCTTGGAGCACAAGAGGGGGGGAAGTTCGTGACCTGGGGCGCACGACTCAGCAGCGCCATGCACTGGGCCGCATGGCGCTGACGCATTGCACGGGTTCTTCCCTGAATCAAGCAGAGTGCCGGGCTGACCGATCACGGCACGGACCCCGCGCCTAGAGCAAAAAAAAACATTTTTCAAAAAAGCTGACATTTTTTTCAGGGCGGCCGGCCACCTTACCTTTAACTTCCGCCCCGCTAGCTGCCCTGCTCGCGTCCCCTGCAGCAGTCGCTGCCATCGCCTGGCGCCGCTGCAGGGGGCGAAGGGAATTTTTCTGCCGGGGCGCTACCGTGGCGATACGCCTGGAGATGACGTCATGATCTCCAGGCGCATGAGATCGGGGCGCAACCCGGTAGCTCTGCCGCTAACCTCCCGCGGAATTTGGCGGGAGGCGCAGTCAGCGCCGCGGCCAGGCGAAAAGGCCTTTGCGCTCAGTTAGCGCCCCCTCACAGGAGACGCAAAGGAGGGGAATTTCTCCCCCTTGGGGATAAATTCGTGATCCCCAGCAACTGGAGTGAATGGTCGCTGAAAATGGCCGCTACGCTAATGAAGCAAAATTGGTCTGGGGGGCATGGAGATTGGTGGTACAGCGCTTAACTTCCGTGCATCGCCCTCCTGGTGGCATTGCTGGAGGCATCCGAGACAAAGTTCCTGTCCAGGTGCAGCATTGGAGCTTCCCACAGCCTCTGGAATCGAAGTTGTGGAGCTCGCAAGGAATTATGGGCAATGAAGAGGTCTGAGAATTAAAGGGTCCATGCACACTGAAGCGATACAAATTAAAATCCAGTGAAACAATGCAGTTTTCAGCCCTTTCTGCCTTTAAAAAAAGATTTAATTGTAAAAAGAAGTCCCAAATGTGAATATTCAGTTCATAAAGCTGAATTACCTTCCTAACCTCAACAAATGGGATAACTGCCTCAGCACTAACACAAATGGCTCAGCAAGCCAGGGAAGGGGCACCGAGGGTCTCACATGCAGCACTCCAGCTTTGTGCAGGGGTCAACACTGCAAGAGCGGCCGTCTACCCACAAGGGCCAGGAGGCCCTCCAGAAAGAACAATGTGGGACCACATCACCGAGGCTGTCACCGCCAGCAGTGGCACCCGCACCACCTGGCTCCAGTGCCCAAAGAAGCTTCATGACCTCAGAACACTGGTCAAGGTCAGTGAATGCATCTTCCCCAGCATTACATGTTTCACAAATGAACTATAAATCCAGTTTAATAACAGGTTTGCGGAGCCTTCCTGATCTCCTTACTGAAGGTTTTGATGTTGAACCAATTTTCAGGCTGTTTTGATTTGGTTCTGAACTCAAAGATGATCCTGTTTCTATCTCAGACTTGTTTGAACCTGGTACTTCAGTTACTGAGTCTGAACTGAGTCAAACTCATCAATGTGTTCATGGTCAAGTGGTTCAAGATCACTGTCCAATCCAGGCCAGTAAACAAAGCTTCTTGCAATTGATTTCATACTGACGATCCCTGGATGTTTAGTATGAAATTCAGCCAGAATTCTATCTCTCAAAGAAGTAGGTACCACCACTCTGTTTCCCCATATGATACAACCTTGCTCACAAGACAATTCAGGACGACGGTTATGGAATGGTTTCAATTCTGTGCTCATGAACTGATCAGTCCATCCATTCAAGGTGTTTTCATACACTCTTTTCAGCACTGAGTCTTTTGAGTCTCATCTGTAATCTCAGTTGCATTCATGGGAAAGTCTTTGGGGGTGAAATTGGGTGCCTTTGCGCCTCCGTTTGCGCCCCCGGTGGACGTTAATGGGGCGCAAATGGCTTTGCGATCGGACGCAGCACTGACATCGACTCCTGCCATATTCAGCGGGAGTTTTGGGGTGGCGCTACAGTGTTATGCCCTGATCTCCTTCGCCCAGAGATCATGACGACATCGCCATGCGCATCGCCCCGGTAGTGCCCCGGACCTGAAATTTACGTCCATCCCCTACAGCACTGTCTGGCAAAAACACCGACAGCTGCAGGAGGCGTTCATCGGGTGGCCGGCCACTTCGGGGGCGATGATTAAAGGCGAGGTGGCCGAGATAAGTAAAAGAAAAACTTAACTTTCTTGTTCTGCATTTTTTCGTGTGTTTCTGCCCACGATTGATCAGCTCAGCACTCTGCTTGAGTGCCGGGCTGATCGCGTGGGATCGCGGCTGCCTTTGTGGTCCAGGTAGGTAATTTTTCTATTGCAGAGCCTGCAACGATGGCCCTTCCCTTTAAGGGAGGGAAGGAGTGTTTGAACGCGGCACGCTGCACGGCCCAGTGTGCAGCGCTGCTGAAGTCTCCGCCCCGCCTGCTGCTGATTGCGCTCCAAGAGCGCAAAAACTAATTTTTTTAAATTTGGAAACATTAGTGCCTGCGCTAATTTTCAAAACTTTTAAGATTTAGCGCCCCAAACGGGGCGTCAGTGAATTTTTCCCCCTTTGTCAAATGCACCTAGAGTGAAAAAGCACTTCACTCCCAACACCCGAGTCCTCATGTGGCAACCTGGACAAGGCATCTGCGATTGCGTTCTGCTTTGAAGTGCAATATTCAATCGTGTAGTCATATTGTGACAACAACACTGCCCAACATTGCATTCTTGATGCGGCCATTACAGGGATGGCAGATTTGGGCCCCAATATTGCTAGGAGCGGTTTGTGATCGGTTATCAGCGTAAACTTTCTGCCGATCAGGAACTGTTGGAATTTCTTGATACCAAACACTATGGCGAGTGCTTCCTTTTCAAATTGCATGTAGTTTCTTTCGCTCTTTGTGAGAGTTCATGATGTGAACATGATTGGTTTCTCTTGGCCATCATCCATTACGTGGCTTATGACAGCTCCCATACCGTAGCTGGAAGTATCACACGCTAACTTAAGCTCACACTCTGTGTCGTAGTGCACAAGTAGATCATCGCTGGAGAGACTTCTCTTACAAGCGTCATAAGCTTCCTGTTGTGCTTTCGTCCACTTCCACTGGACATCCTTCTTGAGGAGCTCGTGCAATAGAGCTAACATGGTTGCTAACTTAGGTAAGAAACGTACGTATTACTGAACCATTCCAAGGAAAGATCTTAACTCAGACATGTTCTATGGCTTTGGAGCATTGATGACAGCATTAACCTTTTCCTTAACTGCTTGCAAGCCATTTGCATCAACTTTCAGACCAAGGTACACAACCTCAGGCTGCACAAAAGCACATTTGCTCCTTTTCAATTTGACATTGTGGGCATTCATCCGTTGAAGCACTAAATCTAACACTTCTAGATTTTCTTCCTCGCTGCTTCTTGTGATCAGCACATCGTCTTGATTGCATAAGCAATTTGGAACTCCTTGCAAAATCTTATCCATCGTGGCCTGGAAGATTTTAGGGAAGGACTTTACACCATCCGGCAGCTTGGTGTATGAGTACAGTCCCTTGTGTGTGTTGGAAACATAGAAACATAGAAAAATAGAAGCAGGAGTAGGCCATTCGGCCCTTCGAGCCTGCTCCGCCATTCAACATGATCATGGCTGATCCTCTATCTCAATACCATATTCCCGCTCTCTCCCCATACCCCTTGATGCCTTTTCTGTCTAGAAATCTATCTATCTCCTTCTTAAATATATTCAGTGACTTGGCCTCCACAGCATTCTGTGGTAGAGAATTCCACAGGCTCACCAGCCTCTGAGTGAAGAAATTTCTCCTCATCTCAGTCCTAAATGTCCTACCCTGTATCCTGAGACTGTGACCCCTCGTTCTAGACCCCCCGGCCAGGGGAAACATCCTCCCTGCATCCAGTCTGTCTAGCCCTGTCAGAATTTTATACGTTTCAATGAGATCCCCTCTCATTCTTCTAAACTCTAGTGAATACAGGCCTAGTCGACCGAATCTCTCCTCATAAGACAGTCCTGCCATCCCAGGAATCAGTCTGGTGAACCTTCGCTGCACTCCCTCTATGCCAAGTATTGATGGTGAGATACTGTTGACTCTCTTTTGTCAACATTCAGCTGAGCGTAAGCATTCGACTGGTCAAGCTTGGAGAAAACCTTTGACCCAGAGAGTGCTACAATACAAATACTAGTCATCGTCAACTGCTTGGTTGATAGTAACTCACTCACTAGAAGGAGACACCTAAAGAACAGATGGTGGGTGGAGAAAGCGCAGGAGATCCAGCAGTTAGCTGACAACCATGACGTGCGTGGATTCTTTAGCGTAGTCAAGACCACCTACGGCCCAATCACCGAAGGTCCTACCCCACTGCGGGCCAAGAACGGAGAGGTACTCGTCAGGGACAGAGAGGCAGTCAGTGTCCGCTGGAAGGAGCACTTCGAAGATCACCTTAACCGAGATTGTGTCTTCGACGCGAGTGTCCTCAACTCCATCCCGCAGCATGCTACCCACCACCACCTCAGCACAACCCCAGCCCAGCATGAGGTTGAAAAGGCCATCAGACAACTGAAGAACAACAAGGCCTCAGGGGCAGATGGAATCCCCGCCGAGGCTCTAAAGCATGGTGGAGAAGCAATACTGGCGCGAATTCATGAACTAATTTCTCTTATCTGGAAGGAGGAGAGCATGCCAGGGGATCTCAGAGACACCATAATCGTGACCATCTTCAAGAAAGGTGACAAGTCCGATTGCGGTAATTACAGAGGAGTCTCCCTGTTGTCTGCCACAGGGAAAGTCATCGCAAGAATCATCCTCAATCGCCTTCTCCCAGTGGCTGAAGATCTCCTCCCAGAGTCACAATGTGGATTTCGCCCACTAAGGGGCACAATGGACATGATCTTCACCGCGTGTCAACTTCAAGAGAAATGCAGGGAACAGCACCAACCGCTGTAAATGGCCTTCTTTGACCTCACAAAGGCCTTCGACACCGTCAACCGGGAGGGATTATGGAGTGTCCTCCTCAAATTCGGCTGCCCTCAAAAGTTTGTCACCATCCTCCGACTGCTTCACGACGACATGCAAGGCGTGATCCTGACCAACGGTTCCAGCACAGACCCAATTCACGTACGAACCGGGGTCAAGCAAGGCTGTGTCATCGCACCAACGCTCTTCTCGATCTTCCTGGCTGCAATGCTCCATCTCACCCTCAGTAAGCTCCCCGCTGGAGTGGAGCTAATTTACAGAACAAACGGGAAACTGTTCAACCTCCGTCGCCTCCAGTCCAGATCCAAGGTCGTCCCATCCTCTGTCATCGAATTACAGTATGCAGACAACGCTTGCGTCTGCGCACACTCTGAGGCCTAACTCCAAACCATCGTCAACACCTTCACCGAAGCGTACAAGAGCATGGGCCTTACACTAAACATCCGTAAGACAAAGGTCCTCTACCAACCTGCCCCCCGCCACACAGTACTGCTCCCCGATTATCAAAATCCATGACGAGGCCTTGGACAACGTGGACCACTTTCCATACCTTGGGAGCCTACTGTCAACAAGGGCAGACATCGATGATGAAGTCCAACACTGCCTTCAGTGTGCCAGTGCAGCCTTCGGTCGCCTGAGGAAGAGAGTGTTTGAGGACCAGGACCTCAAACCCAGCACCAAGCTCATGGTCTACAGAGCAGTAGTGATGCCTGCCCTCCTGTATGCTTCAGAGACATGGACCATATACAGCAGGCACCTCAAAGCACTGGAGAGGTACCACCAACGCTGCCTCCGCAAGATCCTGCAAATCCATTGGCAGGATAGGCGCACCAACGTCAGTGTTCTCGCTCAGGCCAACATCCTCAGCATTGAAGCTTTGACCATGCTCGATCAGCTCCGATGGACGGGCCACATCGTCTGCATGCCCGATATGAGACTCCCAAAACAAGCGCTCTACTTGGAGCTCCGACACGGCAACAGAGCCCCAGGTGGGCAAAGGAATCGCTTCAAAGACACCCTCAAAGCCTCCTTGAAAAAGTGCAACATCGCCACTGACACCTGGGAATTCCTAGCCCAAGACGGCACAAAGTGGAGGAGAAGCATCCGGGAAGGCGCCGAACACCTTGAGTCTCTTCGCCGGGAGCAAGCGGAAGCCAAGCGCAAACAGTGGAAGGAGCGCACGCCAAGCCAAGCACCGCACCCACATGCCCCTTCAACCATCGTCTGCCCCACCTGTGACAGAGACTGTAGGTCCCGCATTGGACTCATCAGTCACCTGAGAACACATTTTTATTGTGGAAGCAAGTCATCCTCGGTTCCGAGGGACTGCCTAAGAAGAGTCACCGCACAAGCGTACAGTTTTGTCTGCTTTGGGCAATACCATAATCGGGGTAGCCCATTCACTTTTGTCAGTTTTTACTAGTACTTAGTTCTCTGAGCTTCACTAGCTCTTCTTCCACCTGACTTTTCAACGCATAGGGACCGACCTTGCCTTACAATAGACAGGCTTCATGTTGGACTTGATGCAGATATGCGCGTCATACCCAGTGATGCCCTCATAACTGTCTGTGAACATGCTTTCATACTTGTTCAGTATTGTGTCGAGTCACTTCTTTGAAGCATCTACACTGAAGACATTTTTCCAGTCTAGTTTTAAAATTCTCTATTCGTCTTTGCCCATGAGAGTTAGCCTGTTGTTGTAGCTCGCTACAATAATAGGCAGCTTTACTGACTGGCCATTGTGTTGAACTGTACATTCCATTTGTCCACATGTCTCTAGGATTTCTCCAGAGTAGGCTTTTAAATCTATGGTACTCTTTGTAAGTGGAACTTGATTAAACTTACTCTCATATGTGTCCTTACTCATGATAGAGCAGTCCGCCGCCATTTCGATACACATATTAATGTATTGCTCGTTGATCAAAAGTTTTGTATGGAAGTCTTTCTCACGACTGCTAGCATTGCTGCTAGTGGCATAGATACCGTAGATGCCTAGTTCTTCAACATCAGGTGTGTTCAATATTGTGAACTCCTCCCTTTTGTTGTCTGCTGCTTTGCATTGCCACTAGAATGGTTCTTACTTCCTGCTTTCGATCCATCTCTGCAAGCTGTTGAAATATGGCCTTGCTTCTGGCAGTGAAAACACTTCGCATTTCTTTATTGGCAGGACTGTGGTGAGTGATTTCCATTGCAGCGATAAGAATTCACTGAACTGCTCTCACCGACATGCTTTTGAGTCAGTCTCAGAGCTTTAGGTTCGGTAGTAGCTTTGTGACTGTAGTCCTTAGCTGCACTAGTCACTTGAGTTGGACGGAGCTCCCTTCTTAGATGCCAACTCCATAGATTGGGCAATTTTGCATGCTATGTCAAACTTTAGGTTTGGAGTATTCAGTAACTTGGACTGTGTGCGCTCATCCACCAGTCCACACACAAACTAATCTCACAACGCACGATCCAAAAATATGCCGAAGTTACAATGCAAAGACAGATTTTTAAGAGCTACAATGTACTCACTGATGGTTTCACTTTGTTTTTGGTTTCTGGTACCAAACTTATAGCTCTCTGCTATTTCTAATGGCTTTGGGTCGAAATGGTACTCGAGTTTCTCGACAATATCTTCAAACGACGAATCATTCGCTTTCCCTGGCGCGAGTAGGCTTGTCAACGTTCCATAGACATCTGGCCCGATCTCCATTTGAAAAATTGCTTTCTTCCATTCACAAATTGCTTAATTTTGAGTTTGAACATTCACATCTGCACCTTCGGTCTCAATAATGTTAAACATCTCCATCCGCTCAATGTAAGAACTGAATGGTCCGCGAGCTCGGTCATACATGTCGAGGTTTCCGATGAATCCCGTAGGCGCGGCCATGATTGTCCCGATCCCGTCGAACAGTGACTCAGCACGCTACCTGTGTACCTGTGAAAATCAACGTCGCAGCTGCTGTGTATACATACACGTGAAGGCAAAGCACAGATGATTCTGCATCAGCATTAACAGTAAAACATTGCAAGAAATTCAGTTTAGGTCACAAATTCACCTTAACCTTTTCCACTCGAAGGTTGAACACTGTGTCCTTCCATTATCCCTAAAAATGGCTTTGGGATCCCATCCTCATCACCAAAATGTAATATATGTGGGTAGAACAAATGAAGGACAGAGACAGGATGAATTGCTAGTTCACGTGCTTGCTTATTAGGCCAGAGCGAACTGAGCATGCTCAAAATAAACCATGTGACAAAGCACGTGATAATACATTACACTGAGTATTCACAGCATGTTCTGTCTTCTCAAAGGCCTTCATTTACCATCCGAACCCTTGCAAGCTTACAACGACATGCCCTACACACTTAAAAAACTTTTCACCTCTATTGCAGCAAGCCACCAAATAAAACCCAGTCCAAAACTTTACATTCAAACTTACCTAACGATGTGCGCGTCCCTTTAAGAGGTGCAGGCATCACCACTATCAGCCTGCTTGCACTCCAGGTTAACTTGGCGTGCTTAGGACCTAGCGCTGAATCAGCACTAGGGTTGAAGTTGGCGTTGGTGACGTTAAGTTGGCGTTGCATGCCGATTGACGTCACCACGTCACCATTTTTTCTTTCAGGGCGCTACCAGTTACCGGCAGCGCAAAGGGGGAGATGAATATGGCGGCCGCTGTGGGACCTGCCACCAACTGTCGAAAGAGTGGTGGCCACCATTTTATCGCCATTTTGTGGCGCAACAGAGTGGCGCTCAACTGATGAATTTCTAGCCCCTTTATCTTAAATTCTCACTTCAGGATTCAGCAGAGAAGGCGGGTAATCCTTTGACCGGGAAATCTTTAGATAAAAGCGACTTGGAAATCCTGCAATTTGACCAGGTACACAAGTACAGTGATATGAATCTAACTCACCCATCCCTTTAACAAACTCTCACTGCCTCAGTGTTCACAACTGCACATTTCAGGACAAACTGTTCACCAGATTTCAAGTTCCCAGGCCAGACTCTTCCCTCTGCTCAGTTTGTGTTGCATGAAGTTAGTTGTAGTTTCCCAGCTCTCAGTAACTGTTAAGCAGTCTTCATCCCTACACACAAATACTGTATGGCAACAGGACACCAATGGAGCATCCTCGGAGGCCCACCACCAGGTAAAGAAAAGCTCTTCACGCTCTCTATTACCTATAATCATCGACAAGAGCTGATCACAGCATGGCTGCGTTTGATTGAAGACTTTACTCAAAAAACCAAGAGTATGTCAGGGATCTGATGAGGTACCACAGTGAGAGCTGTTTCTGTTTTGCTTTTAGCTACAACGTCTCTTTCCTGCAATGTGCATTCTGCTCTCTTACTGTTTGTTTAATCCATACCTGTAACTGTTTCAGAGGGAGGAGTTTGCCAAATATTGATGAATTAGCCCATCATGTATTGGGAATTATCACTGCTGTGCATTTTGGAGCAATTAATATATACAGTTATACTGACAAGCTTTTTAGGCACAGTGCAGGTGTTAAAACACCAAGGGGGAAAAATTGGACATCGACAGAAATCTGCCTCTAGGGAGAACCTATTTCACTTAGCAGAGAGGTCAATAACCAGGGGGCATAGCTTTTTAAGATAATTGGTAGAATGATTAGAGGGGAGTTGAGGAGAACCTTTTTCACACAAAGGGTGGTGGGGGTCTGGAACTCACTGTCTGAAAGGGTGGTAGAGGCAGAAACCCTGATCGCATTAAAAAATACTTGGATATGCACTTGAAGTGCCGTAACCAACAGGGCTACGGAACAAGAGCTGGAAAGTGGGATTCGGCTGGCTAGCTCTTTCTCAGCCGGCACGGACAAGATGGGCCTGAATGTCCTCCTTCTGTGCCGTAAATTTCTATGATTCTATGTATATTGTTGAACAGAGCAGAGGAAGATTTAGCTTTCAACTAACCCATGCTACAACTGACCTAGAATTCATTGGCACTGGTACTGAGTGCAAAAAATGGGAGTATATTTCATTCCTCAAGCACACTTATCCCTCACTCTAGTAAGTGCAAACTTTGCCAAAGTAAAAATAAGATCAATAAATGGCACTTCGGATTTGAGCTACATTGTAACAGTTCCATAATAGCAAAGTGAATGCGTGACTCAGTTCCAAGATTAATTTTACCATTGAAAATAATAGGGATTTGAAAAACACCCTGAACTTTTCTAGGCAAAATACTGCGGATGCAGGAACTCTGAAATATAAACAGAAAATGCTGGAAATACTCAGCAGGCCAGGCAGCATCTGTGGAGAGAGAGAAATCTGTGAATGCTGAGGCTTTGAGTATATTCAAGGCTGAGGTAGATAGATTTTTGGACTCTAGGGAATCAAGGGATATGGAGATCGGGTGGGAAAGTGGAGTTGAGGTCGATGATCAGCCATGATCTTATTGAATGGCGGAGCAGGCTCGAGGGACCGTATGGCCGACTCCTGCTCTTACTTCTTATGTTCTTATGAAAGGTTCTCTAGGCCTAGAGCTAATGAAGTACGAGTTTGGTCAGTTCTATCTTACTGTCCAAGTTTGGATCAGGCTCACTTGGGGCCCAGCTATTCACTCATGTCTGGATTTGTCGTTGCCCCTATTCACCTTTTTGACTATTTCCCTTTTCTCTTCACATCCTTCTCTGAATCTCTGAATGCAGCGAGATTTGAGCAGAAAGGAGAACTCTTTCAGGGCTCCATTTACATTTGAAAGAGCTCAAAGTACTGTCACTTTACCTGACTCCCTTTCTCTCTTGTCTCACCAGTGATGTCACATAGAAACATAGAAAAATAGGAGCAGGAGTAGGCCATTCTGCCCTTCGAGCCTGCTCCGCCATTCAATATGATCATGGCTGATCCTCTATCTCAATACCATATTCCCGCTCTCTCCCCATATCCCTTGATGCCTTTTCTGTCTAGAAATCTATCTATCTCCTTCTTAAATATATTCAGTGACTTGGCCTCCACAGCCTTCTGTGGTAGAGAATTCCACAGGTTCACCAGCCTCTGAGTGAAGAAATTTCTCCTCATCTCAGTCCTAAATGTCCTACCCCGTATCCTGAGACTGTGACCCCTCGTTCTAGACCCCCCAGCCAGGGGAAACATCCTCCCTGCATCCAGTCTGTCTAATCCTGTCAGAATTTTATACGTTTCAATGAGATCCCCTCTCATTCTTCTAAACTCTAGTGAACACAGGGCTAGTCGACCCAATCTCTCCTCATATGACAGTCCTGCCATCCCAGAAATCAGCCTGGTGAACCTTCACTGCACTCCCTCTATGGCAAGTATATCCTTTCTTAGGTAAGGAGACCAAAACTGCACACAGTACTCCAGGTGTGGTTTCACCAAGGCCCTGTATAACTGTAGTAAGACATCCTTGCTCCTGTACTCAAATCCTCTTGCAATGTAGGCCAACATACCATTTGCCTTCCTAACTGCTTGCTGCACCTGCATGTTTGCTTTCAGTGACTGGTGTACAACGACATCCAGGTCCCTTTGTACATCAACATTTCCCAATCTATCACCATTTAAATAATACTCTCTCTACCTTTCTGTTTTTCCTACCGAAGTGGATAACTTCACATTTATCCACGTTATACTGCATCTGCCATGTATTTGCCCACTCACTCAACTTGTCTAAATCGCCTTGAAGTCTCTTTGCATCCTCCTCACAACTTACAATCCCACCTAGTTTCGTGTCGTCAGCAAACTTGGAATTATTACATTTGGTTCCCTCATCCAAATCATTGATATATATTGGCCCAAAAATTCGTCCGTTCCCGGGTGAGTACACAGTCCGTACTCACCCGTATTCATTCCCGAAGTGCCGGTTTCCTGCCTGCACTGTGCATGCGCGGGAAACCGGCACTTCCGGTATGGTGAAGGGGGCGGTTCCTAGGTGAACCGCGTGCACGCTAGAGGCTGCGCGCACGCAGCACACTTAGGTTTTTTTTCAGGTTTCACGCGAGGGTAAGTATTGAAGATTCTATGCTAGTAAAAAGGAGGCGTAAGGCCCCTTTTGAACAAGGTAAGTAGTTAATTAAGTATAATTTTAAATTTTTTCAACAGTTTTATCTTTTTTAGATACTTTAAAGAAAGGTAAGTTTATTTTTATAACTTTTAAAAAGTATTTTAATTTTTTCAAAAATTTAAATTTTTGTTCAAAGTGGTTAATTTATTTAACTATAGTTATTTTATAAATGTGATGGTTTTTTTAAATTTATTTGAAGTTTAGCTGTTGTTTTGGGGCCGATTTCAATTCACAGATTTGACAGGTCTCCTGTCAAATCTATGAATGAAAGATGGTCTGCTGCCATTAGCTCTCCATGGCCCACGTGATCCCAGGGGTCGCATCGCACTAACTGCGCCCCTGGAACACGCAAGCACTGCGCGCCGGCTCTTGGGAGAGGCCCAGGCACCCGAAGTTCCTGTGGGCCCAAAACACAACGGCAGGCGCGGTGGGTAAGAGCGCGCGCGATCCTTACCCCCGCGGCAAGCCGGCCACGCGAATTTCTAGGCCATTGTGAATAGCTGGGGACCAAGCACTGATCCCTGTGGTACCCCACTAGTCACCGCCTGCCACCCCAAAAATGACCCATTTATTCCTACTCTCTGTTTCCAGTCTGTTAACCAATTTTCCATGCCAGTACGTTACCCCCAATCCCATGTGCTTTAATTTTGCACACTATCCTCTTATGTGGGACTTTATCAAAGGCCTTCTGAAAATCCAAATACACCACATCCACTGGTTCTCCCTTATCTATTCTACCAGTTACATCTTCAAAAAACTCCAGTAGGTTTGTCAAACACGATTTCCCTTTCATAAATCCATGTTGACTTTGTCTAATCCCATTGATATTTTCTAAGTGTCCTGTTATCACATCCTTTATAATAGATTCTAGCATTTTCCCTACTATTGATGTTAGGCTAACCGATCTTTGGTTCCCTGTTATCTCTCTCCCTCCTTTTCCAAATAGTGGGGTTACATTTGCCACCCTCCAATCTGCAGGAACTGTTCCATAATCTATAGAATTTCGGAAGATGACAACCAATGCATCCATTATTTCCATGGCTACCTCTTTTAGTACTCTGGGATGCAGATTATCAGGCCCTGGGGATTTATCGGCTTTCAGTCCCATTAATGTCTCCAGCACTATTGTTTTACTAATACTAATTTCCTTTAATTCCTCCTTCTCACTAAACCCTTGGTTCCCTAGCATTTCTGGGAAGTTATTTGTGTCCTCTTCCGTGAAGACAGAACCAAAGTATTTGCTTAATTGCTCTTGCATTTCCTTGTTCCCCATTATAAATTCTCCCATTTCTGACTGTAAGGGACCTACATTTGTCTTCACTAATCTTTTTCTTTTTACATACTTGTCGAAGCTTTTACAATCCGCTTTTATGTTCCTTGCAAGTTTACTCTCATACTCTATTTTTCCCCTCTTAATCAATCTTTTGGTCCTTTTTTGCTGAACTCTAAACTGCTCCCAATCCTCAGGCTTGCTACTTTTTCTGGCAACTTTATATGACTCCTCTTTGGATCTAATACTATCCTTAATTTTTTTTGTTAGTCATGGTTGGGCTGCTTTTCCTTTTGAGTTTTTGCGTCAGAAAGGAATGTATAACTGTTGCAATTCATGCATTCGTTCCTTAAATGTTAGCAATTGCCTATCCATCGTTAAGCCTTTTAATGAAGCTCCCCAATCTATCATAGCCAACTCACTCCTCATACCGTCGTAGTTTCCTTTGTTTAGATTTAGGACCCTAGTTTCGGATTGAACTTCTTCACTTTCCATCTTAATGAAGAATTATCATGTTATGGTCACTCTTCCCTAAGGACCCCGCACAACAAGATTATTAATTAGCCCCTTCTCATTGCACAGTACCCAATCTAGGATAGCCTGTTCCCTAGTTGGCTCCTCAACGTACTGGTCTAAAAAACCATCTCATACACACTCCAGGAATTCATCCTCCACAGTATTATTGCTAATTTGGTTTGGCCAGTCTATATGTAGATTAAAGTCACCCATGATTACTGTAGTACCCTTGTTACATGCATCTCTAATTTCCTGTTTGATGCCATTCCCTACATTACCACTACTGTTTGGAGGCCTATAGACAACTCCCACCAATGTTTTCTGCCCCTTGGCGTTTCCTAGCTCCACCCAGACTGATTCTACATCTTTTCTGAGCCAATATCCTTTCTCACTATTGCTCTGATTTCAGCCTTTACTAACAACGCCACCCCACCTCCTTTTCCTTTCTGCCTGTCCTTCCTAAATATCGAATATCCTTGGATATTCAGCTCCCAGCCTTGGTCACCCTGCAGCCATGTCTCCTTAATCGCAATTATATCGTATCCATTTTCATCTATTTGCGCTGTTAATTCGTCTACCTTATTACTAATGCTTCGTGCATTCAGATATAGTGCCTTTAGATTTGTCTTTTTAACCTTTTTACACATTTTAACATTTTTTTGTACTATGGTCTTATTTGTCTTATTACCATTTTTTCTCACCTGGACCCTATCTGTTAGTGCACTCTTTTGTTTGTACACTCTGTCCCTTCCTGACACAATCTGGTTATCCTTATCCCAATCACTTTCCTGCACTGCTTCCTTGTCTTTTCTCTTTAGCATTCTAGATTTCTCTCCACTGGGACCCTCCCCCCACCCTTATTTAGTTTAAAGCCCTATCTACCTCCCTAGTTATTCGATTCGCTAGAACTCTGGTCCCAGCATGGTTCGGGTGTAGTCCGTCCCAACGGAACAGCTCTCTCTTTCCCCAGTACTGGTACCAGTGCTCCACGAATCGAAACCCACTTCTCCCACAACAATCTTTGAGCCAAGCATTCATCTCCCTGATCCTATTGACCCTAAGCCAATTTGCTTGTGGTTCCGGTAATAATCCAGAGATTATGGGGGAAAAATTCAGTTGGTTTGCGCCTCCCATTAGCGCCTTAAGAGGGCGCTAATGGGGCGCAAAGCAACTAGCGCTCATGCGTGGCGATGTTTGCGCCGCTCACAAAATTAACTAGACATTTTGCGGTGGCGCTAAACACTACCGCCACGATCTCCTGCGCCGGCAGATAGTGACGTCAGTTGAGTGCGCAAAGTCCTGGTAGCGCCCTGGACCGGATATTGAGTGGCGCCCCCTGACTTACCGCCTGCCGCTAGCAATGACAGGTTGAGGGGAGCGTTTTGCAGTCAGGAAGGGACTGGGGGAGCGCTATTTAAAGGTGACCGCTTCTTGCCTTTTTTTGTTGGTGACATTTTTGCACCACACATTCTGAGAGAGAGAGAGACTTCTGGAGAGATTCAACGCTGTGTGAAGGAGTTTTGGGTACTGAGCAGCACTTTGCAGGTTCATTTTGATTTGCCCTTCTTGTATCGATTTAGAAGAGATTGTGGGGGCTGCACTCTGAGCTCTTTCCCTGGGCCTCTCCATTGTTCTTTCCAGCAGATTTGATGCACAGGTCTCTCCAGGCCGAGATTCAAGGCTGCAATGAGCAGGATGTGGATGGAGAGCAAGATCAAGCCTCCCCTTTAAGAACTGGCCGGCGCCATTGTGTCTGTGTTCCATTGCTGACTGACATCACATGAGCTTCGCCAGCGCTCTGAGGTAGCGCCTCACTCCTCGGCCTTAAGACAGGTGTGAAGCGCCTGATTTAGCGCTCCAATCACCTCCAGGGGCGATAAAAGCCAAGTTTGCAGTCAGAGGAGATAATTAGCGCCAGGCGCTAATCTTTGCGCCCAGCCGATAATTGCGCCCCAAATGGGGCGATACTGAATTTCTCCCCCTATGACCTTTGTGGTTCTGCTTTTTAATTTAGACCCTAGCTGCTCAAACACTCTCAGCAGAACCTCTTTCTTTGTCCTACCTATGTCATTGGTACCTACGTGGACCACGACAACTGGATCCTCCCCCTCCCACTCCAAGTTCTTCGCCAGCCCAGAGGAGATGTCCTTTACCCTGGCACCGGGTAGGCAACATAACCTTCGGGACTCATGCTCCTAACTATACTGTCGCCTACTGCAACCACCTTCCTTTTTACTCCCCCCACTTGAATGGCTTCTTGTACCACGGTGCTATGGTCCATTTGCTCATCCTCCCCGCAGTCCCCGCACTTGTCCACAACGGTTGCAAGAACCACGAATCTATTGGACAATTGCAGGGACTGAGGCTCCTGCAATACTACCTCCTGGATCCCCGTACCTGCCTCACTCGCAGTCACACCCTCCTGTCCCTGACCACGTGTCAATTCTAAAGTATTTAATCTAAGGGGTGTAGCTGCCTCCTGGAGCAAAAGGTCCAGGTAGCTTTCTTCCTCCCTGATATCTCGCAATGTCTGCAGCTCAGACTCCAGCTCCTCAACTCGGAGCCGAAGTTCCTCGAGTCGCAGACACTTACCGCAAATGTAGTCACCCTGGACAAAAATGTCCACAAGCTCCCACATATTGCAGCAGAACACATCTCCTGTTCTCCCATTATTTTATTTATTTAATTAATTCATTTAGTGTTAATCAAATGATTTACCTCGTTTAGTTTATTAAGTTAATTAAATTAAATTTAGTTTTTAAAATTTAGTTATATGTTAACTTAAAACTTAGCCCACAGTCACTACCAATCACTTACCTGCCTTAGCTGTGACATCACACTGCCATTTTCTCTTGTTGATGCAGGTCTGCTGCTGCTTTTATCCCCGCTCTCGGGTCTCGGTCTGCTCCCGCTCAGGTCCGCCGCTGCTCTGCGGGAGAATTTAGGAAAAGCAAGCACCTCCTTCCCTCACTTCACCGAACTCCCACACTTACCAAACTCCCAGTTGTTCACTCTGTGTTCGCTGCACCACATGCTGATTCAGAAAATTCATACTCCTGAGCATAGTATCACTTCTTTTGTTCTTGTAAGACACTTTGGGATTTACATTCTGGGAGGAAACAACCTGTTTGTCATTCAGACCTAGTCCTTGTTGTGCCTATGCAACTGATGCATGGAACTGGATTGAAATAGGAAGCCTCTGGATCATTGTAATGGATTGCACTTTAGACGTTCATGTCCTGAATTTCTGTGACCATCTGTTTTCCCAGTGGCACTTAGGCAGTAAGCCAGTAATGTTTCCTGCTGTTGTACAGGTGGAAGTGCTCAACTGAGAGAATGGGCGGTTTGACAAAATTCCTGTCCCGTTCTTTAAGAGATCTTGATATGAACAGTGATAAGCCCAAATAGATATATCCATCAATCTCTGAACTGGCAGCATTTTTCTTTAATAAGCCTTCCTTTCCTTAAGGATATGTGTGTAATCTTCTCCTCAGGCAGGCTGTGCTCCATTGGTGTGCTTACACAGCATTCAGGGGTAGAAAAATTCCTTTGTTCATTTGGCTCTTCTCTTCAGCACTGGGAGAATATCCCTCCATCCTCTTTAAACAACAACATGCATTTATATAGCGCCTTTAACATTATAAAATGTCCCAAGGTGCTTCACAAGAGTGTTATAAAACAAAATTTGACATCGAACCACATAAGGAGATGTTAAGACAGACTTGGTCAAAGAGGTAGTTTTTAAGAAGCGTCATAAAGGAGGAAAGAGAGGTAGAGAGGCGGAGAGGTTTAGGGAGGGAATTCCAGAGCTTGGGACTTAGGCAGCTGAAGGCATCAGGGATGCTCAAGGGGCCAGAATTGGCGCAGTGCAGAGATGTTGGGGGATTGGAGGAGATTACAGAGATGGGGGGCTGGAGGAGATTACAGAGATGGGGGGCTGGAGGAGATTACAGAGATGGGGGGCTGGAGGAGATTACAGAGATGGGGGGCTGGAGGAGATTACAGAGATGGGGGGCTGGAGGAGATTACAGAGATGGGGGGCTGGAGGAGATTACAGAGATGGGGGGCTGGAGGAGATTACAGAGATGGGGGGCTGGAGGAGATTACAGAGATGGAGGGCTGGAGGAGATTACAGAGATGGAGGGCTGGAGGAGATTACAGAGATGGGTGGGCGGGGGGGAGGGCGAGGCCATGGGTGGATTTGAAACAAGGATGAGAATTTTAAAATCAAGGTATTGCTTAATTGGGAGCCAATGTAGGTCGAGCACAGGGGTGATGGGTGAATGGAACCTAGTGCGAGTTAGGACACAGGCAGCAGAATTTTGGATGACCTCAAGTTTATGGAGGGTAGAACTAGGGAGACCGGCCAGGAGTGCGTTGAAATAGTAAAGTCTAGAGGTAACAAATGCATGGGTGAGGGTTTCAGCAGCGGATGAGCTGATGCAAGGGCGGAAACGGGTGATGTTACGGAGGTGGAAATCGGCAGCCTTAGTGATGGTGTGGATATGAGTTAGGAAGCTCATCTCGAGGTCTTCCCAATATTTAGTTGGAGGAAATTTCTGCTCAGCCTGTACTGGATATCGGACAAGCAGTCTGAAAGTTTAGATCTTGGAGGGGTCGCGAGAGGTGGAGGTAGAGCTGGGTATCGTCAGCGTACATGTGGAAACTGATGTTGTGTTTTTGGATGATGTCGCCAAGGGGCAGATTGTAGATGAGAAATAGGATGGGGCCAAGGATAAATCCTTGGGGGGCTCCAGAGGTTACGATGCAGGAGTGGGAAGAGAAGCCATTGCAGGTGATTCTCTGGCTACGATTAGATAGATAAAAATGGAACCAGGCGAGTGCAAGTCCCACCCAGCTGGACGATGGAGGAGAGGCATTGGAGGAGGATGTAGTGGTCAACCGTGTCGAAGACTGCAGACAGGTCGAGAAGGACAAGGAGGGATAGCTTACTACGGTCGCATTCACAAAGAATGTCATTTGTGACTTTGACAAGAGCCGTCTCGGTACTGTGGCAGTGGCGGAAACCTGATTGGGGGGATTCAAACAAGGAGTTCAGGGAAAGATGGGCATGGATTTGGGAGGTGACAACTCGTTCAAGGACTTTGGAGAGGAAAGGGAGGATGGAGATGGGGCAGTAGTTTGCAAGGTCAGAGGGGTCAAGGATTGATTTTTTGAGGAGAGGGATGATGATGGCAGATTTGAGGGAGAGGGGGACAGTACCTGAGGAGAGAGAAGCGTTAACAATGTCAGCTAACATGGGAGCCAGGAAGGGAAGTTGGGTGGTCAGCAGTTTAATAGGAATAGGGTCGAGAGAGCAGGAGGTGGGTCTCATCGACAAGATGAGCTTTGAGGGGGCATGAGGGGAGATAGGAGAGAAACTAGAGAAATATGCAAATTCAGGGTGAGGGCAGGGGGGAGCCTTGGAGGAAGTTAGGCCCAATGGGCTAGGGGAAGGGAGGGAAGTAGCAGAGGCAGCTGAATGGATGTTCTTGATCTTTGTAACAAAGAAGTCCATGAGCGCTTCGCATTTATTGTTGGAGGTGAGGGAGGAGGAGGCAGAAGAAGGTGGTTTAAGAAGATGGTTTGTGGTGGAGAAGAGGAGCCGGGTGTTATTTTTGCAAATCTATACCATTTAGAACCCCAATTTTTCAATCAGTCTCTGGTGCCTGTGGATGGATCCCCCAGCAATCACTAATGATAAATCTAAAAGTCACAGTAATGAAACTTCGTTTTTCCAACTGTTGAACTGCAAATCAGAATCATTATAGTGAAACAACATTGATAGTTTCCTAAATAAGATTAAATTAATTATAAATTAATTTCAAGATCAGAAGCTGAAGGATTGAAAAATAATTAATTCTCTAGCTGTCACTGCCGGTCGATCAAAAGCCGCAGTGAGAAGTCGCCGTTCGAAACACCCTTGTTCCAACTGCTGGTAAATTAGGCTCTGAGGGTGATTTGTTAGAGATTTGATTCTCATGCGATTCGTGGAATCGTGAATTTTTGATCTCAGCCCAGATTTCTGAAGACAATTTGATTCGATATAATTTGATTTGGGATGCCGAGTCCGATTCCCTCTGGATACGAATTGATATTATTAAGCCGTTGAAATCTAAGGTAAGATGGGGTCTCCCCCAATTACTATAGCTAATAATTTTTATCCTTTCCCCATATCTTTACATCAGATACATTCTGATACATTATGATAGATTTTTATTTTCAATCGGTTAATTGATATAACTCTCTTGGGAGCCGGGATGAGTAATTTCATTATTAATTTCCTCAGGCATTTAAACCCATTTTACATCAGCAAAATGCTTGAATACATCTGGTGAAAGATAAAATTATTTAAAGTAGAATTTACAAAAGCAGCAAAACAAGTTACTAGCTGTGATGAATGCAACTATTTACCACTGTTAGCGAGGTTGTGCTTCCTGCCACCCTGAAGAGCTAATCCCTGGTTCTCTACAGAATCATTCCAGAGTAGCAGAATGTAACACATTCCAGATGCCTATGGCTAACTTGAACAATTTAAAAAAATCAAAATTTCAGGTCAGGTCATAGAAAAGGAGATTGAGTTGTTTTCTAAGCTTGTCAGCTTGGCTCAGTTGGTGGCACTCTTGCCTCTGAATCAGAAGGCTATGGGTTCAAGCTCCCCACCAGGACCTGAGTGCTTAATTTAGTTTAACACCATTTCTCCCAGCCAACATTTATCTCTCAAACAACACTACAACAAAACAACAGATTGACTGGTCAATTATTTAATTTGCTGTTTGTGGGATCTTGCTGTGTGCAAATTGGCTGCCACATGTCTTGACAAAACAACAGTGACTTGTTCCTTAAGAGTAATTTCTTGGTTGTGAACAACAACTTGTATTTATATAGCGCCTTTAACGTAGTAAAACGTCCCAAAGCGTTTCACAAGAGTATTTTAAGACAAGAAATTTGACACCGAGCCACATAAGGAGAAATTAGGGCAGGTGACCAAAAGCTTGGTCAAAGAGGTAGGTTTTAAGGAGCGTCTTAAAGGAGGAGAGAGAGCTAGAGAGGAGGAAAGGTTCAGGGAGGGAATTCCATATCTGAGGGCCTAGACAAGAGATGGCACGGCCACCAATGGTTGAGCGAATATAATCAATGATGCTCAACAGGGCAGAATTAGAGGAGCGCAGATATCTTGGGGGGTTGTGGGGCTGGAGGAGATTACTGAAATAGGGAGGGGCGAGGCCATGGAGGGATTTGAATACAAGGAGGGGGGATTTTTCAGGGGGGTCAGCAGGTGCGTTTGGTGGCAGGTCGGGTGGGAATTTTTTTTTTTGACAGCTGGTAGGGAACCTGCTGTCAACCCACCACCACACAAGTCTCCCAGATGTCGGGTCTGTCATCGTTGAACAAACCCGACACCAAGCGGCGGGGCTGGCAATTTAGATCATTAAGAGATTGTTAAGAGGCAATTAAATAGTATTTTCAGCTCACCTTTAGATTTTTAGAGTTCGCCAACTGCTTCCCCACTGCTCGGGGATCACGTCAGGTAAGGAGGTCGGGTGTTGTGTCAGCATGGGATGATTTCTAAACTTGAGAGCTGCAAATGGTCTATAAAAGCTCCCATTTCATAGCTGTTCACTTTCCAAGGTCAGAAGTTGTTGCTTACTGCATTTGGAAGAAAGATTGAGCTTTATGCAGCTTGCAAGTGTTTGGAGCAAATTCTCTATCCAGTGTCACCTCATTGGAACAACCTCTCTCACCACTGAAAGATCGCTACTGTCATCTGAACTTCACCTGCTATCTATTCCATCAGCTTTAGTGCCCTTGCAAAAATCTTACCTTGGTCCTCAGAATCCCACCACTATCAGCCCCAACACCAGCAGCACCAGGCACACCAGCATCACCAACAACAACACCAACCTTCCCCACAATCACCTGATGCTGCACAGGACAGAGGGCATCAGCACCCGACCACATTGCTGCCCGGGACGCCAGGGATAGCCTCACCATGGCCAGATTTACTTCACTTAACGCTGTACACCCTGGCTGCCACATGATGCGCAGGTTAGCACCACCCCACACTAACACCATAAAGCATTCCTACAATGCCCAAGTCATTCCTTTCACACTCACCACCATTGCGGGGGGTACCGTTATGTCTCACCATTCACTGCAACTCACTGAGCCCCTTCCAAATGTGCCCACAAATTTGTCCAAGAACGCAAAGTGTTGAAAATAAAGATTTCAATGTTTGACAGCACATTAACAGAAACTTCACATGAACATTGGCTAATACACCCAAGTGCCTACCATTGTGTGTTGTTACTTGGTATGATTGGACTAGGATGAGGGTGAGTGTGAGGGGTGGCTTGTGAGATGGAGAAGTGATATTGTAGATAGAGAGGGATGAGTGGAGGTGTAAGGTAAGTTGGTATGAGTAAGGATGTGCAGGAGTAGGGTAGGGAAGGCAGAGTGATGGGGATATGATGAGTGGCACAGGAGGATGAGGTTGAGTTTGGCTTTGCAGTAACGTTTCGTGATCTACTGAGATAATTGAAAAGTTTGCGCCACTGCAGCCTGGTCCTCCTGATGACAGCCCTGTGTAACCAGGCTGCGTTGACCTCCTGGGGAGGTCTCTTCTGCCAATGGGAAGGGAAGAGGACCTCCCTGCGTGCGGTGACTCCCTCCATAAGCATATGGAGGGAGTCATGGGAGAGTCTGGGTGCAGCCGTGCACCTCTGTGCAGTGCTTGTCAGTGTTTGCAGCACCTCAATGCTATAGAACACGACAGCACAACTGTCAAAATCAATTTGCGCATGGTCCCATTAAGGAAACCGGCTTATGATGTGTCATCAAGTGACGTCATCAGACCCGCTTCCTTCAAATGGCTGGCAAGCACGCTGGGTGGGTTTAACAAGCCCAATCAGGGGAAATTCATTTCACAGAGCTGAATGGAGCCAGCAGCGAGGGCGCACCCCGCCACTGACCCCGGCCGCACCAGACCTACCTCGGTAGGCGAAATCGCGGCCAAGGATGAGAATTTGGAAATCGAGGTGTGGCTTAACCGGGAGCCAATGTAGGTCAGCAAACACAGGGGTGATGGGTGAACGGGACTTGGTGCGAGTTAGGACACGGGCAGCCGAGTTTTGGATCACCTCATGTTTGTGCAGGGTAGAATGTGGGAGGCCGGCCAGGACTGCGTTGGAATAGTCAAGTCTAGAGGTAACAAAGGCATGGATGAGGGTTTCAGCAGCAGATGAGCTGAGGCAGGGGCAGAGTCGGGCGATGTTATGAAGGTGGAAATAGGCG